>OV702285.1:415393941-416643941 GCA_916181665.1 Avena sativa | reverse complement strand
AGAAACTCCATTCCGATGAACTTCTTGAATCACTTGATTTTGAATCACTTGAAAGATGTGAAGCATGTCTGATGGGAAAAATGACTAAGACTCCATTCTCTGGCATAATGGAGCGAGTTACAGACTTATTGAAAATCATACATACCGATGTGTGTGGCACGATGAGTGTGGCATCGCGTGGTGGTTATCATTATGTTCTTACTTTCACGGATGACCTGAGTAGATATGGGTATATCTATTTCATGAAACATAAGTCCGAAACTTTCGAGAAGTTTAAGGAATTTCAAAGTGAACTAGAGAATCAACATAACAAGAAGATTAAATTTCTGCGATCTGATCGTGCAGGTGATTATCTAAGTTACGAGTTTGGCGATCATTTGAAGAAATGTGGAATACTTTCACAATTGACACCGCCGGGAACACCACAACGTAATGGTGTGTCCAAACGTCGTAATAGAACTCTCTTAGATATCATTCAGTCTATGATGTATTTTACAGATTTACCGTTATCATTTTGGGTTTATGCACTACAAACAATCGCATTCATTTTAAATAGGGCACCATCAAAATCCGTTGAAATGACACCATATGAATTGTGGATTGGGAAGAAACCTAAGTTGTCGTTCCTTAAATTTTGGGGATGCGAAGCTTATGTAGGCCCAGTTCTTTTGGTTGCTTCTCCTAGAAGCTGCCCTACCCCCAACTTCGTGGGGAAGTTGGTTAAAAAAATTGCGAGGATTCCAAATTTGTTTAGCCTTAACTATTTTGGAAGCCTCGCAATTTTTTTAGACCGGCTTCCCCAGGAAGCTGGGGGGAGGGCGGCTTCTCGAAGAAGCCCTCAAAAGAACTGGGCCATAAAGAAGTTATAACCCGACAACCGTGAACCCAAATTGGAAAATGCGTCTTCATAGGATACCCTAAAGAAACAATTGCGTATACCTTCTATCATAGATCCGAAGGCAAAGTTTTCGTTGCCAAGAATGGATCCTTTCTTGAGAAGGAATTTCTCTCGAAATAAGTGACTGGAAGGAATGTAGAACTAGACGAGGTTGTCGAACTTCTCTCGGATTTGAGAGTAACGCAGCGCCCAAAGATGTTCTTGTGCCGCTTGCACCAATAAGAGAGGAAGCTAATGATACTAATCATGAAACTTTGATCAAAGTTACTACGGAACCTCGCAGGTCGATGAGGACTCGTACCACTCCTGATTGGTATGATCCTGTTATGAGTGTCATGTTGGTAGACAACACCGACGATCCTGCGACGTATGAGGAAGCAATGATGAGCCTAGATTCCAAGAAATGACATGAAACCATGATATCCAAGTTTGGATCCATGTATGAAAACCAAGTTTGGACTTTGGTGGACTTACCGGATGGTCGTAAGGCTGTCGAGAACAAATGGATTTTAAAGAAGAAAACATATGCTGATGGTAATGTAACCGTCTATAAAGCTCAACTTGTCGTGAAAGGGTTTTGACAAATTCAAGGAGTTGACTACGATGAGACTTTCTCACCAGTATCGAAGCTACAGTCTTTGAGGGTTTTGTTAACAATCGCTGCATATTACGATTATGAGATATGGCGGATGGATGTCAAAACGGCGTTCCTCAATGGTAACATTGATGAAGAGTTGTATATGGTACAACCCAAGGGTTTTGTTGATTCTAAAGATGCTAACAAGGTATGCAAACTTCAACGGTCCATTTATGGATTGAAGCAAGCATCTCGGAGATAGAATCAACGTTTTGATAAGGTGATCAAAAGCTTTGGATTTATTCTAACTTATGGAGAAGCTTGTATTTACAAGAAAGTGAGTGGGAGATCTGTAGCATTCCTAGTACTATATGTGGATGACATATTGTTGATTGGGAATGATATAGAACTTCTTAAAAGTGTCAAAGACTATTTGAATAATAGTTTTTCAATGAAGGATCTTGGCGAAGCTGCATACATTTTAGGCATCAAGATTTATAGATATAGATCAAGACGCTTAATAGTGCTTTCACAATGTATATATTTGGAGAAGGTTCTAAAGAGGTTTGGAATGAAAGATAGCAAGAAAGGGTTCTTGCCCATGTTGCCAAATACGACCTTGAGTAAAACTCAAAGTCCATCTACGGCAGAAGATAGAGAGAGGACGAACAAAAGTCCCTATGCCTCAGCCATAGGATCTATCATGTATGCCATGTTGTGTAAAAGACTAGATATTGCATATGTTGTTAGTTTGACTAGAAGATATCAAAGTGATCCAGGAGTAGATCACTGGATAGCGGTAATAAATATCCTAAAGTACTTAAGAAGGACTAAGGATATGGTTCTTTCTTATGGAGGTGATGAACATCTCGTTGTAAACGGTTACACCGATGCTAGTTGGAACATCAATCTGGATGACTCTAAGTCGCAATCTGGATACGTATTTACTTTGAATGGTGTTGCAATGAGCTAGAGGAGTGCTAAGCAAAGCGTTGTGGTGAGATTTTCAACTGAATCAGAATACATAGCTGCCACTACTAGGAAAATGGCTATAGGTAATCAGCACATCCGTGGCTCACATGGTTGAAGTGCCCCACGGCTAAAACAGGCGTGGCTCACCTATGGGCAGTGCCCTACTAGTAACTAGAACAACCGTGACGCACATGACCATAGTGCGCCACAGATATGTGTGGGTCAGGGCCCTGTTGGCCGCACGTCAGACATCCGTAGCGCACATAGGGTAGGTGCGCTACGGTTGTTAGTGTCAACCATGGTGCACATGGAGGGGGTGCGCTATGCCTAAGAGCATGCCCCTCTATTCTGTAAAACGGCCAGACACATCCGTGGCGCACTATGGCATGTGCGCCACGGATGTTACTAATCCCTGTGGCGCACTGGGGCCGAGTGCGCCACGGATGTGGCGATTTTTTTTGGCAGCTCCACTTTATGTGCACATGTGTGATCATCCACCACCCCACAATTCACTTTCCCCTTCTTCTTCCTCCTTAGATCTAGTCGGGATCTTCTCCTTCCCACCTCAATTTCTCCACCCATTCACCATTTTTAGCATGTAGAACTTGCCTTGGATGTTACATAAGTAATAGAGGAAGGTCTCCGGTCTCTCATCTCCTTCTCCGGTCTCGCGCGCACCTCTCCTTTCCATATTTCTCGCGATTGGTCTCTCATCTCGGTAAGTTGTCCATGTAAGGATGTGTTCATGTGTATATGGATGATATGCCCATATGTATGTAGATGATCGATGCTCATGATGTGTGTATGAGAGGATCGATGGTCATATGTGTGTGTATATGTAGAGTGTTGATGATGCTCATGCATGTGTGTATGGAGAGGATAATGATATGTTCATGTGTGTATGGATTGGTCTCCCTCTCTTGTGTTTGTATGTGAACAAGTTGCCATTTGTTTTGCCAAAATGTTGATTCATTTCCATTTTGGCAAGACTTTGGCATTTCGCAAAGGTCCTAATTTTAGGATAGGTCATGCCGAAATTTTCTATCGACCATTGCATGCATGCATTGATTATGTGGTTCTAATAGACTTCTAATTGTACCGTGTACACAGTGAGGCAAAAATGGTGCTCATAATGAGCGAAGACATTGTGGCTAGATTTTTGAAATGTGCGACGGCCGACATGATACGAAATAACAAGACGGAGATAAGATGTCCGTGCAGAAGATGCAAACTCAACTGGGTGATCGACCCAGATTCCGGGAATCTGTAGGCGCACCTGCTCCGCCATGGTTTCATGGATGGATACACTCGTTGGATAAGCGATGACGAAGACGATGGAGATGGTGAAGGTGGGCAACATGACGATGATCATCATCATGGCGAGAACGGGCGAGATGATGAAGAGTCTCCTGGAGATGGTGAAGGTGTGGAAGCAGACCGGGATGATGATGGTCTAGATGCCGGAGGAGGAGACGACGATGGAACAACATCAGGCTGGGTGCGGGACCCTTATGTGCAAGAGCTGCTTCTCAAGCAGACGAGTAACGCCAGGGCTGCCGCTAGAGAGAAAGCCAAGCTTGCGCAACTTGAGAAAGACGCGGTTACTCCATTGTATGAAGGATGCAGGCCCGATGATACCCGGTTGAATGTAACGCTCAAGGCTATGGAGATGAAGGCAAAACACAAATTGAGCGACGCAAGCTTCGACGATATGATGGCATTCTGGCATGATCGTCGCCTGGAGGGGAACACATGTCCAACTAGTATCGAGGACACCAAGAAAATCGTCTGTCCTCTCGATCTACCGCACGTTAGATATCACGTATGCATCAACGATTGCATCATTTATCGGGGCAAGGACGCAGAGAAAACCACATGTCCGGTGTGCGGCGTGAGTCGATACAAGAAAGGGAAGAAAGCACCTCGAAAAGTGGTATGGTACTTTCCTATCACTCCTCATCTGCAGCGCTATTGCGCGGACCCTAAGGAAGCGAAGCTCATGCGATGGCATGCAGAAAGGAAGAAGCCAGGAGATGATGACCCCGAAAAGGATGAGCTGATGACGCACCCTTCAGATGCTAGCTAGTGGAAAGCATTGGACCTTGAATTCCCATAATTCGGTGGAGATTCGAGGAACATCAGGCTTGGTGCGAGCACCGATGGACTCAATCCGTTCGGTAGCCAGAGCAGCACGCACAGCACTTGGCCTGTGTTTGTATGGATGTACAACCTACCTCCATGGTTGTGCATGAAGAAGAAGTACATACAAATGAGTATGCTAATTCAAGGGCCAAAACAACCTGGTACCGACATCAATCTGTATCTCGGGCTGTTGAAAGGGGAGCTAGCCACGTTATGGGAATCTGGAGCCAATACTTATGACGCCGTCGCACAAGATTATTTCACTATGAGAGCCGCGTTGGTCACTACGGTGCAAGACTATCCAGGTTGCGGGTATATCTCGGGGCAGGTTATCCAAGGATTCTGCGCATGCGTTAGGTGCATGGATAACACAATCTATCTCCAACTAGAGAAAGATCCAGGGTCATCGAAAACCGTGTTCATGGCGCACCGGAGGTGGCTCGGCATGAATGATCCATGCAGAAAACGTGGAGACCTGTTCGATGGCAAATCCGAGACCCGAGGAATCCCAGAGCGTAGGAGCAGCGAAGAAGTGGAAGAGTTGCTGAAAAACTGGAAAGATTGTCCTAAGCCTGGAAAGAAGCGAAAGAGGCAGCAACAAGACAAGCCGCTGATGAAGGTATGGAAAAGAAGGTCTCTTTTCTGGGAGTTGTCATACTGGAAGTTTCTCCGCACGCCTCATAGCCTCGACATCATGCATATCACAAAAAACGTGTGCGAGAGTCTGGTCGCCACCATAATCAACATGCCAGATAGGACGAAAGATGGTCCGAAAGCAAGGCATGACCTGATATGCTTGGGTATCCGGAAGGAGCTTCACGGAGGACACACTACTCCTGATGATCAGGAATATGACGATGATCTTGAGTCGGAGACGACACAAGGTCATCGGAAGGGTAAAAAGTTCAAGAAGAACGAATATTGCTGCCCTCCTTCTTGCTTCACTCTAAGCCAGGATGAGATCAAACGGTTTTTCAAGTGCCTTCTAGGAGTCAAATTTCCTTACGGCTACGCGGGGAAGATAAGCAGATACCTAGACGAGGCAAAGCAGAGGTTCAGTGGAATGAAGTCTCACGACTGTAACGTGCTAATGACGCAGGTACTTCCGGTCGCACTAAGAGGGATAATGGACGAGCACGTCCGTGAAACGTTATTTGGCCTCTGCAAGTTTTTCGACGTCATCTCTAGGAAGTCGATTGGCGTGAATCAGCTCGGGAGGCTACAGGAGGAGATCGTGGTGATACTATGTGAGCTTGAGGTCTACTTCCCACCCGCATTCTTCAACATTATGGTGCATCTGCTGGTCCATGTCGTGGAGGACATCATACAACTCGGGCCAATGCTCCTCCGCAGCATGATGGCGTTCGAAAGGATGAGCGGACACGTCAAAGGATACGTTCGCAACAGGTCCCGTCCAGATGGAAGCATAGCCAAGGGCTTTCTGGCCGAAGAGTGCATCTCTTTCTGCATGAATTATCTAGACATCGAGAACCCTGTCGGTCTTCCCGTTAACAGGCACCTTGGCAAGCTTGACGGATCTGGTCACCGAGAGGGTCGTCGCATACTGCATGCATACTTCGATTTTCGACGCGCAGACTTTGATCGAGCAAACCTCATCGCGCTATAGCATTTAGAACTGGTCGATCCTTGGGTACAGAAGCACAAAAGGTTAATCGAGAAGAAGTACAGTGACCGGGGCATATAGAGGATGCAGGGAGAAATAATCAAAGAGCACAACTCAGATTTCACGCGTTGGTTTAGGCAGACGCTCCTTGATAATCCCCCGCGATCGCATTCTTCTGACACGGAAAAGATCATATTCACCTTGTCGCAGGGATCGATGCAAAACCTGGTGACCTATCAGGCGTATGTTATCAACGGCTACACATTTTACACGGAGGAAAAGGACAACAAGTGTGATTATCAGAACTCAGGCGTAACGTCGGAATTCTACACCGATGACAACGTGAAGGAAAGATTCTACGGAAGAATCGAGGAGATCTGGGAGCTCGACTACTTTGGAGAAAAGGTGCCGATGTTCCGTGTCAGATGGGCAAAGAGCGTCGAAAGAGAAGACCGGTATTTCACAACCATGGTTATACCCGAAGCAGCCAAATCCAAGGCCGCCGGTGCGAACGTGGCCGCGAAAAATGAACCGTGGGTACTGGCTACCAAAGTGGACCAATGTTTTTTATTACTGACCCAAAATCCTAGTCGCGTTGTCGTGAGGAGAGGAAACAGAAACATCATCGGAATGGATGGAGTCGCCAACGAGCAAGACTTCGACCAGTACGGCGATCCAAAGATTGAAGATGACGACAACTACGATGCAGAAACATACATCACAAGAAGAAAAAGGACAACCCTACCCAAAAAGGTAGCCCGTTCGAAAGAAGAAACATTAAAGTGCCGGGGCTAAATTATTCAACCGCGACAAAGAAGGGAAAAAATATTGTAAAACGCTAGCTCAAAAAATATTGTAAAACGCGTGGTCGAAAAAGATTGTAAAGTGCGGGTGGTCGAGTAGGGCCGTGCCCGATTCATATTATTATGGACAAATTATTATGAAATTTAGTTATACTTTGAATCATATTATTTGTACCACTTTTATGACATATATTATCACTTTTGGGCATTTTCGGAACATTTAAAAGTATTTATAAAATAAAAACAAAACAAATATGGCATATATTACCAGTTTTGGGCATTTTTGGAACATTTAAAAGTATTTTTAAATAAAAATTAAAAAGGGGGGCACCAGGATTCGAACCTGGGTGCTCAGAAGTTTAGAATAGAGCAGTGGGCAGAACCAGTGGGATAGGGTAGTGAATCTGTTAGATAGTGGGACGGCTCTTTTCTTATATAGTTGCTAGAGGAGATAGGCGTAGTGCACTCTGGCATAGTGCGCTACGGATATCTGTAGCGCACTACGCCAGAGTGCGCTACGCCTATCTTTGCCTTATCCACGTGCACGCAGGCACGTCCCTCATCCCCATTCAACTGCGCCCACCCATCTCGCTCGACCCCGAGCCCCCGCCGCCGCTGTCGATCCGCCGCTGCCAATCCGCCACCACCGCATCCCAGGAGGCCCGCGCCGCTGCCAATCTGCCGCCACCACCGCATCCCAGGAGGTCGCAGTCGCCACGCCTGGAGGAGGAGGTCGCGCTCGTTCCGTGGAGGAGGAGGCCGCCCGTGTCCGAGAGGAGGAGAAGGCCGTCGTTCGCTCGTCGTCGTTCGCCCGCCAACGTCATCCTCGTCTTAGAGGTTAGCCCCTCCCCTCTCTCCCTCTCTCCCTATCTCCACGGGTTAGCTAGGGTTTGAGGACCTTGGAGATCATCTCGAAGTTGATGATGTAGATGAACCTGGCTTGTGGGAGGTTGACGTTCAACGTGTTCACCATGCCCTTCACCTTGCTATTGAAGGGGGCGATGAGCTTGTCCACGTTCCGGGTGTTGTAGTTGGGCATCAGGTGCCTTCCTTGCTCATTTAAAATTGTTTCTGTTGCCCATATTCTAAATTTAATAAATTATATGAATTTCCAAACAGTAATGTCATCAGCAAACATTAGATAATCTGATAAGACTATTTACTTATAGTAGTCTTAGATGGAAATAAAATTATATCCTTTCTGCCAAAAAATAAGTGGTACTTTTGTTTAGGTGCAATGTTAGTGGATTATATTTATTTCCAAGAGCCTTACTCGTCAAGGAAAAACCTAGCATCAGCAAGGCATTTAACTGAAACCTTCCGAGGAAATCTTGCACTAAAATCATCACAATGCAGCAGGGTGGCTAGACCACCAGCAGAACAACCTGTAAGGAGCGCCTGAAATGTGTAGAAAAGTGAGCTTGTTTCATTTTCCCATGGCCTTGTTCTCAATTAAATAACTAATGGTTGTTACTGGAATGATGATATCTATGCATGTATCTTTGTCTCCCTCTCTTTACTTTATTTTAGAAGGGGCGTATGGGGGAGTTTTGGAGCAGTCATCATTGTCTCCAAGTGGAATTTTGATCATGCATGAGTTTGTAGCAATTTTTGGGAGTTTAAACTTTATCCCATGCCACAAGGAATTGAGCCCCAGAGCATGTCTATTCATGTGTACAAAAGAAAAACTGATTATGTTGTTGTCACATGATTTAGAATCTGTTAATTTTTTTCTGAAATTTTAGAATCTGCTAAATTTTCTAGAACATTTGTCCATTTAGCACTCTGAATCTGCTGAACTTTTGGTAATCTCTTCATTCATTTAGGACTCATAATCTGCCCATATCTTCACTGTGTAATCTATCACAATTATTTTGTATTCCTTTACAAGAATATATTTGTTCTTATATAAGAATTGTCAGGAATGCGACAGTGTATTTGTTTCTCAATGTTTGTGCCATTAAATTTCTTCATATTTACATAAGAAAGTGTTCAGTATGCATATGTTGGCTTTTCTGAATTTTACATGCAGCAAATGATAGCAAGAATTTTATTTGTTTGTTGCTATCAATTGCTTGCTGTCAGTTCCTTGCTATTGTCAATTATTTATTTGCTGCTGGTAATTGCTTGGGTTTTATTTACTGCTGTCAACTGCTTGGGTTTTATTTGCTACTGTCAATTGCTTGGGTTTTATTTGCTGTTGTCAATTATTTATTTGTAGTAAAATGGAACTTTGATGTCATTTTCTTGCTATCAGTTCCTTGCTGTCATTTTCTTGCTTGCTATCATTTGTGCTTCTAAGTTATATGTTGTAGGATTGCAGCAAATGACACCAAGCATTAAAGTGCACTTGGTTATGAAGCACTTGAAATTGTGCTTGTGCTTGTATGACCGCGCCATCAAGCAGCCCTTCCGTCTCTTGCACACCCGTCGCCGTATGCGGTGCGTCGACATTAGCCGATCTCGACGCCATCACGGTAAACAAATTGCTTTACCGCCTTTCACGCCATCTATTACTCTTATGGCATCTCTGACGATGCCGTACATGTTTTCTGCAGACGGATGTTCCTTGCACTCTCTTATGCTATGTGAACAACGAGCTGAGGGATGTTGCCAAGGGTACCATCGTTCAACCCTTGCAGCGCACGTTCCACTCAAGGCCGATGCCAGATAGCGTGCACAGGGTTAAAATTAGTCGGGTGCTAAGGGGCTGCGACGACTTGGAACCTCCCATTCAACCCCCAGGAGCGGATGAAGAAGAGCCAGCTGTCCTCAGAACTTGCTTCGGCTTATTCTTGCTATGGCCAAAGAGCATGATCCGTTTGGGGACGGCGGAGGCCATCACGCCACAGACAACAGTACCGCCTATCGTGTCAGCGACAAGCGGTGGCAAGGCCCCCTTACCCGACCTCGCTGTCACCTCCACGCGGTGGGTCGGATGATCATGTTGATGATATGCACATGGCGCAGGATCCGGCCGAGGACGACGAAGACTGGAATGATCACTTCTTCAACACTCAGTTTAGCGACGAAGACCTAGCTGGTGGCCCCACAGAGAAAGCCACTATCACCAAGCGTCTGTTTGGTTCTCAGGAGACACCTCCAGCTTGCGCCTTTACAGAGCCAGCTGATACAAACAACCGGCCCTTTATTCTAAGCCCTGACACACTACATAGGGCGACCGGTGCTCAGATTGCGGTGCCTGCCCGCTCTCCAAAAGGAAAAAAGGGCAGGAAAAGAAAATCTAGCAGCTCGAGCCAGCCGGTGGCGTCAACAACTACGAATCTGATCAGGCTTCGGGACGGGCCACCAAGACCCGAGGGTATTATGTGGAGGATTCATGTGGCGGGTGAGCCCATGCTACCTAAGAATTTGCGGAAGCTCGCCAGTTCGGAACTGCAGAGTGTGCATGACGGTGTGCTGACGATAGAGAGACGCCTTCTATCGGAGAAAGATCCCTCGCACCCGGTATTCATGGTTAAGGTGCCACCAGGCTTGGGATTCATCGACAATGCCACTGCGGATCTGTTTTTCCTGCGGTTCGACGACATCTTCAATATGTTCCACCTATACCCGCTGCACTATACCATGGTCCGTCTGTTTTCTCTCAGACTGGCCATGCAGATCATTAGAGAGAACACACCGGGCATCGCTATAGTGGACCCCTACTACATGCGTGACGGCTGCTTGGGTTCCCCCTCCGAACGATGTATCGTGGCCTCGTACCTAAAAATAATCCTCGTGGCGAACAAGACAAAGGAATACATTCTCGTGCCTTACTTTCCCGAGTAAGTCGTTATTCACTCGCCACTGTCGATTGGCTTTATTAGATTATCATCATTCTTTTTCCAACACATTCCATTTGAATTTTTTGCGCAGAGATGAACACTGCACGCTCATCTCCTTATCACCGAAGCATTCCCACGCCAGGTATTTCGACTCGGGGAGTCTATAAAAGAAGAAAAACTACGACAAGATCAAGGAAGTTCTGGATGATGCTCTCACTGGCTTTGCCTCAACGGAAGGCACCACCTTCTTGCGTACGAAGGTCAAGTTCGGTACGCACGTCTTCAACCACGTAACGGAGTTCCCCTGCGTGAAGTAGCCGGAAAACAGTAAGAAGGAAGTCTACTACGCACTCCATCACATGAGGGCGTTCCTACTTGACCAGCAGAATTCTACGCTGCTAGATCATCTCAAACAGTGGGCCGAAGCAAAGGCCAAGATCACTGATTCAGATATTAGACAAGAGATGTATCGCATCCAGCAGCAGTTTGGGGCAATCATCTTTCGTGATGTCATGACTTCGGGGGGGGGGATCTTCTACGGAGGAAATATCCCTAATAAGCGTGACATAGAAGATCGCCTAGAGATGCAGGGTGACTATAGGAAGTTCATGACGAGACAAGGCATCCTCCCGTTCCCTAAGCCGAGCCAGAAGGCTTGATGTTGGCCTAGTTGTAGTTACAAACTATAGATGACCTTGGTGTGTGTGTGGACAAGTGTACATGCTACTATACTTATCTTATTAGGTTTATGAATCATCGCTTACTTCTTTTGCTTATTATTATTATATATCAATCAATGCTTGGTTTTTTTGCTTACTCTATGGTCCTTTGCTCACTTTTGGTCCTTCTTTTTTTCCTTACTCTTTTTTCGAGAATAATGCCGATGATTGAAATGTCGTGGCACACTATATATGTGAATGTGCTACGATGGGATTGTGAGCCTTGTGATATGCACAAGTCCAGGTCTTGTGCATCCTACTTGGCTCACGGTTCCATCGTAGCATATTCCTGTGTCCAACGACCTATGTATATATATGAGGCATTCTTTTCGAGTTATTTTTGTCTTTTTCGAGAATAATGCCGATGATTGAAATGTCGTGGCACAATATATATGTGAATGTGCTACGACGGGATAGTTAGCCTTGTGATATGCACAAGTCCAGGAATTGTGCATCCTACTTGGCTAACTGTTCCGTCGTAGCATATTCCTGTGTCCAACGACCTAGCTAGTTATATATGAGGCATTCTTTTCGAGCTACTTTGGTCTTTTTCGAGAATAATGCCGATGATTGAAATGCCATGGCACAATATATATGTGAATGTGCTACGACGGGACTGTAAGCCTTGTGTTATGCACAAGTCTAGATGTTGTGCATCCTACTTGGCTTACGGTTCCATCGTAGCATATTCCTGTGTCCAACGACCTATGTATATATATATGAGTCATTCTTTTTTATATACTTTGGTCTTTTTCGAGAATAATGTCGATGATTGAAATGTATTGGCACAATATATATGTGAATGTGCTACGACGGGATTGTGAGCCTTGTGATATGCACAAGTCCAGGTCTTGTGCATAGCTACTTGGCTCACAGTTTCATCGTAGCATATTTTTGTGTCCAACGACCTATGTATATATATGAGGCATTCTTTTCGAGTTACTTTGGTCTTTTTCGAGAATAATGACGATGATTGAAATGTCGTGGCACACTATATGTGAATGTGCTGCGATGGGATTGTCCGCCTTGTGCTATGCACAGGTCCAGGTGTTGTGCACCCTACTTGGCGAACAGTTCCATCGTAGCATATTCCTGTGTCGAACAACCTAGTTATATATGAGGCATGCTTTTTGAGTTTGGTCTTTTTGATTTAGGAGTACTTTCTATAAGTGTATCTTCATATGCGACTTTAATTATATATGTTTTTTTTCAATCATCGGTTAATTATTATTGTCAACTTATAGATGACGTGGTACGTCGTGTACAAGGGACGGGTTCCCGGAGTCTATGATGATTGGGAAGACTGCCGGAGACAGGTGCACCGTTTCAGCGGCAATAGCTACAAAGGGTACAACACTATGGCGGAGGCGGAAGCTAGATACACGCACTATCTAGCGGGAGTTAGGACAAGGAATCGAATGAAGACCTACACCTTCTTCGCGGCGGTGATCATGCTTATCTTCTTTGGTTGTTTATCCCGCGTTTGTGTCTAGCTAGTTTAGATGTCTAGGCGAGCTTCCGAACTCTAACTTGTTCGATCGACACATGTATTCGCATGTCACCAACTTCTTTGTAACTTGATCGAAACAATGTAACTTATACTATGTATTCATGTATGAGACTTATCTATATGTATTTGTTTCAATCTTGTTTTTCAAATTGTGTATTTATATATATAATTGTATATCTTGTATCTGTGTGTATATCTGCCTGTAATATTGTATATAATCTGTATTGTATATAATCTGGCTCTGAAATTAAAAAAAAACAAAAAAACACCTGTGGCGCACATGACCTAGCTTTTGTGGCGCACTACGTCTAAAGCGCACCTCAGCAGCTTAGTGGCGCACTGGGACGTGCGCCACAGAAGATCCAACGCCTAGCGCACCTGTCCACATAGCCGTGGCGCACTAGCAGGTGCGCTACACCTATCTCGACACAACCGTGGCGCACTAGGCAGTGCGCCACGGCTAGGAGTTAGCCACAGTGCGCGGCTAGTGGCGCACGGCTAGTGCGCCACGGATGGCCATTCCACGTGCGCCACAAACAGGCATTTTCCTAGTAGTGGCTTTGGAGGCTTCACAAGAGGCGATATGGATGAAGGAGTTCATTACAGAGCTTGGTGTGGTTCATTGCGGTGACCCAGCATACCACTGCATGTGTAGTACACTTTAGTCATTGACATGACATCCACAGAACACCGTTCTGTAAATATCACATCCCTCAGAGTGGTACAACAGAAACATTGCGGGTCCATATTACAAACATTCACACATTATTATTATTACAATACCATAAGTTCAAGACTTCAAAAGGTTTCAACTTACAAACCAAAATGTGAAGTGTTTCAGTGGAATTTAAAAGTAGCAACTCCAACTAGGAGTTGAGCTCAACAGCTTATTCTATAAAGTTCATGCTGCTCGGCTCCGTCGGTTACTACTAACTAGGATGCTTAATCGGACTCGTTATCATCGACACCATAGCAGATTTCGTAATCCACTCCTTCAACACCTCCTGACAGGTCAGACTCCTCATAGAACACATCTTCTTGACATTCGGCTGAATACATTGGCACGTCTTCGGGATCCTGAGAGTCTAAGCAAGGGATCAAAGGAAAGGATGAGTAACAACGTTACCCAACAAGTTCATTATATGCAAGGTGGGAATTTTGATGCTCTAACTACCACCCCGGATTATAAATCCTTGGCACTATGCAGTTTTTGTAAATCTTTCTTCAAAGATTGATTTTATTATGAAAATCTATGACCATCAGCCTTCACAGGTTGACCAGAACTTTCATGGAGTTCCTTTCCTGCCGCATTCGTAGCTCCTTCCTGTAATAGGTAGTTACAAGTTACAATTCTTACACTATGCAGAGGTGCATTACTTTACCCATGAGAGATCAACTCCTTGTTGCACGACCGGGCGTACTTTCCCGTCCACAATTCCATGATGTGGGGCCCAGTAGTTGGTCCAAGCCAATCACTGCCCCCTTCATGGCCTCGCATGCCTCCTTGGTGTACACCATGCCCACATATTGAATTACGGCAATGGTTTGTATAAACCGTTAGATGCCAGAACTATCGTGGGACGATGAGGGTTCCCACCCATATGCTGCATATCCTCTACGAATTACCAATTAATATGCACTCTATGAGGATAACAACCACGACCTACACATCCGGCTTCATGCGAGAGGAAGAAGATACAGCTGACTTCTCTGTCCCATTCCAAATCTCATGGCTAACGCGTAATATACGGCGCTAGAATCACTGATGTCAGGGGTTATTAAGTCCCTAATTGATCATCATTGTTGCAAATAGAACCCTAAGTTCCATTGCTCCATTATATCATCACTTAGGATGATATCTATGATTTCTTTATTTGTGAAAATATTATTTTCTTTCTTTGGAGTATATATGATAACACACAATTTGCAAATACTTTGATAAAGACTCTTCAAAGGATAAGATCAAGTGATGAACTTACCTTGTGATGGCAAGGTAGTGAAGTCTGATGCTTGCACTGGACCTTGAGCTTCTATGTCTACAAAAACATGATTATTGCCCGGTAAGGACAATATTTAAAGAAGCAAAATGATTATGCAAAGTAATGTAATGCATCATTTAGCTTTATATATATTCTCCCCCCCCCCCCATTTATTTAAATTATAAAAATTCTTTTAATAATAAAGAATTTATAAATATTAATTTTTAATATTTATTGAATATTGTATTCTTTTATTTTATTTCAATTTATTTTCATTTTATTTCATTAATAATTCCTTTAAGAATTATCATTAAATACCCAAAATTGATATTAAATATTTGTTTAGTATTTTTCTAAAATACTACAATATTAATATATAATGAAAGTGTTTTTATTTATTTTTATCATTTTTCAATATTTTGTAAAATTCCATAAGGAATATATAAATTACAAAATTCTTAATAAAATTTATATGTCTAAAATTTTATCTCTTAATTTATTTGGATAGTTTGGATTATTGTGAATTCATAAATATTTTATTTATAATTTTTGGACTTTTATTTTATTTTCTAGAATTTATTTAAGTTCAGGGGCATTTTGGTCCTTTTCCAATTATTAAAACAGGCTCTAAAGGATTTGGGCTGACTGTTTGGTTTTATTGGGCCCTTGTGGCCCAATAGGGAAAAGTAAAAACAACACCCCGAAGGGGTATTGGCCCAACCCAGCCCAACACTCTCTATCTCTCTCGAGCTCACCTTTCTTCTTCTCCTCCCCCGACCCCGGGGTCAGCGATACTGCCGCCGGCGATTCGCACCGCCGTGGACCTTCCTGGCCACCGCTGTGGTGCATAGGGTGCGTGTCAACCCTGCTTTACCCTTCTGTCCAAATCGATTTGGACCTGGAGCCCTCCTATGGTCAGATCGATGTCGTTCCGAACCCTAGGGTTTGGGGGTGGCTTCGGTGCTGACGCCGCCGCCGCTGTCGTGTGCCGTGGTGATGCTCCTCGCCCCCAGGCGTGGGTATGGTCGCCGCCGTGGCATTTTGTGGGTCGCAGTGCCCCCTTGGGGGTGCTCCCCGTGCCGCCGTGTTCGTCGGCCCCCTGCTTCCTCTTCTAATCTACAACGAGGACCTTCAGTAAGTTGTTCCTCTCCCCCTCGTGCTCTCTATGCTAGGACATCCCATGCTATATGTTGGTAGTGGCCTTTCCTGGTTAGTATTCTGTTCTGATTAAGATGGTTTGTTCTTCTTAGGGTTCATACCCCTCTATGGATTAGATATCTGATGAGTTGGATCAAGTTTTGATGGTCCCTACGCATGATAAGTGGTTGTTAGCTGTGGCTTGCTGCTTATGATTAGCTGTGGTGATGCTAGTGGTTTACCAGATGATTCTATGGGTTAAATTTTATATGATTCATATGGTAAGGTTGCTGTAGAAGCAATACTTGGGAAATCTTAGTGGTTTAATAACTCACCACTGTCATTACTTGGTTAATGACAGTGAGTGTTGTGTGATGAAGTCACTGTATTAGTACTTTTGGCTTAAGAATTCATATGTAGCTTGAGATCAAATGGTTTCAAACAGTGAAGATATATATATGGATTTTCCTGATTATGATTCATGTGATGTCAGGAAAATGATTTATAGTTGGTTGGTTGTATCTGTGAAGATTGGATGCTTAACCTGCTTAGTTTAGAACTGTTCTTGTGACACCATCCTTGTATGGCACACAAGATTAGATTCTATTACTTGGTTTGGTTTTGTTCAAGCTTAAGATGAGTTTGGCATTAAAGATAAGTAGAAACTTCTTTTCTTAAATCCCTAAGATCCATGATGTTGGTCTGAGGTTTAGGGATTAAGCTTTTATCTTGTTGATTCTCATGGATTGGTTCTAGTAATGATACCAGCTACTGTTTCTTGAATCAAAATTGGGGAAAAATGATTGTAGGCTTGATCATTTATATAGATCCATCAGATTAAATTCTAAGGTGCTACTCTAATTGAAGAGATATGCCTTGAAGTTTAAATCTTGGTTATATTCATTCTTGAATTGAAATATAGCTTGATAGCTAGGATCAATGATGTTGCCCTGAGATGTTAGTTGGATCTTTATAGTTTTCTGGTTGCTTTTAATGTTTAAAACTTCAGTGATGGATTCACCCCACTTGGGTGTTTTTTGAGAATTTGAGTAAGAGACAAATTATGAATACTTGTCTAATCTTAGACAGATAGATCATGTGATGGTCTATTTTACTCACCACACTCCTTTGATGTTGGGGTTGCTAGTGGTTGATCTTGTGGTAGCTTGATCTGGTGCTCTCCTGGTATTTCCAGCTCCTGGCTTGTCCTTGATCTAGCCCTCCACCTCCTGGTCCTGTGGCTTGATCTTGGTCTTGCTATCCACCTGTCTACCCCCTCCTTATGTCACCATTTTAGTGATGTGATACAGGGTTTTGATTGGTGTGATCTTGCTTGGCCTTGATTTGGTTTAGCTAGGCTGTTGTTCTTGGTGTGTATGATCAAGAAAATGGAGTGGGGATGCCTCCCACGGTTGTTTTGCTGGTTTTGTGTGTGTGTGCAGTTGTTGTTGTGGTGCTGACATCACACACCATGCAGTTTGGTGTGTGTGCCGCCTGTGTGTCTGCTGCACTACTTGTGGATATGTTCTGAAATTGAAAGTTACTTTTATTGGGTTACCTTTTACTTCGCTGGTGAAACTTGCCCCTCCTTGCTGTTTATTTGACTTATGGCTTAAAATTATGAAAGATTCAGTTCTTTCATATTGGTGAAACTTGCCCCTTAAATTACTCAATGATGAAAAAGTGAACAATGCACTTCACTGTCAAATCTGAGAGTAAAATAATTCTAATCCTAACTTTCTTTCTTTTTTAAGTTTCTGTTTATTTTGCAGGTACTAGATTTGAGGATCAAGACTTTAGTTTAGGTTTTCTTTTTCTTTGTAGAATAGTCACTTGTAATATCTTTATTCTTTTGTAATTTTATTTTTATCCTTTTGTAATAAAGATTGTACTATTATTCAATAAAGAAATATTATTCTTGTATTTATTTACTATTATAAAGATTGTTTCTCATTTCATAAGTTACATTTTGTAACTCATTATTGAATGAAGTTGTGGAATATTCATGTTATTGATTATCTTCTTTCATTTAAAGTTTGAGTTATTATTGGTTAACTCTTAATTAAATCAAATACTCAAACATCATTCAAAATCCTTTTGAATTATTATTCAAACACTCAAGTTTTAAATTCAAATTTTATTTCCCAAGACACTCTAATCCACAAAGATCATATCAAAGTCTATAACAATCATCCTTCAAGACTATACCTAAGCTCAAAGCATGAAAGAAACTTTGATCACTTTAGGTTTTTATTTGGAGAAAAAATTACCCACATTTTCACAGATGAATACATGCAATATCACAAATTCCTAAATCTACCCTTCGTTGGTCCTAAATGCTGGGATATTACATTCATAGTGCGTTGGTACCAATGGACATCTACCGTGACAACATGGGTGCCATAGCCAATGCGCAGGAGCCAAGGTCACACAAGAAGCTGAAGCATATCAAGCTATGTTTTCATGCTATTCGCGAGCATGTCCAAGATGGTGACATCAAGATTTGCAAAGTACACATATATCTGAATGTGGCAGATCCGTTGACTAAACCTTTCCCTAGGGCAAAACATGACCAACACCTAACCGCCATGGGTGTTAGGTACATCACAATGTAATCTAGATTATTGACTCTAGTGCAAGTGGGAGACTATTGGAGATATGCCTAAGAGGCAATAATAAAATGGTTATTATTATATCTTTGTGTTTATGATAAATGTTTACATCCCATCCTATAATTGTATTAACCGGAAACATTAGTACTTGTGTGTTTTGTAAACATAAAAGTAGTCCCTAGTAAGCCTCTTGTTGAAACTAGCTTTTTGATTAATAGATGATCATGGTTTCCTGATCATGTACATTAGATGTTATTAATAACAAGATCATGTCATTAGGAGAATGATATGATGGACACACTCCTATGTAAGCGTAGCGTAAGATCAAGTCATTTAGAGTTCGTTTGCCACAAGTTTTCAAATACATAGTAACCTAATCCTTCGACCATGAGATCATGTTAATCACCATCACCGGATGAATGCTTTGATGACATCAAACACCACTTCTGTAACTAGGTGGTTATAAAAGTGGCATTAGGTATTCTGAAAGTATGTGTTGAGGCACATGGATCAAGAGTGGGATTTGTCCATCCATATGACGGATCAATATACTCTGGGCCCTCTCGGTGGAATGTCATCCAATTGGCTTGCAAGCATGTCACTAGGTCACAGGGGATCACATATAACTAAATGAGTAAAGAGTACTTATCGGTAACGAGGTTGAACTAGGTATTGGATATACCGACGATTAAACCTCGGATAAGTAAAGTATCGTGAGACAAAGGGAAATTGGTATCGTATGTAAATGGTTCATTCGATCACAAAGTAATCGTAAAAATATGTGGGAGCCATATGAATTTCCAGATTCCTTTATTGCTTATTCATCGGAGAAGTGTCTCGATCATGTCTGCATAATTCACGAACCGTAGGGAGACACACTTAAGGATTCGATGTTGTTAAGTAGATATGGTAATGAGTTGGAGACTGAATATTGTTTGGAGTCTCGGATTGGATCCAGGACATCACGAGGAGATCTGTAATGGTCCATATAATAAGATTCATATAA
Source organism: Avena sativa (assembly GCA_916181665.1). Taxonomy (NCBI): domain Eukaryota; kingdom Viridiplantae; phylum Streptophyta; class Magnoliopsida; order Poales; family Poaceae; genus Avena; species Avena sativa. The sequence goes on along the minus strand of OV702285.1, from coordinate 416,624,174 downwards.
GGAAAGTCCAATTTCAGCGTTCGGAAATGTTGTCGGTGTTTTCACCGGAATCTTCTAGAAGGTTCTAGAAGGTCCACCACCCCGGAGGGGGGTACATGAATGTGCCATGCCAATGTGGAATGGTTGCATCATACCCTAGGTCACTTAGCTGGACAATGGGAAGAGAAATAATCAAACTCTAGTTTGAATAGTCAAACTCCAATTTGAAAAGTCAAATCCCAACATTGAAATTCAAAGTCCAAGTGGAGGGAGGAGAGGAAACCTACATGGGAGAGGTTTCCCTCTCCCTCGCTTGCCTCCTGCCACCAAAGGAGAGTTGGGGGAGGACTCGGCATCCTCCCCCTTGTCGTCTCTCCCCTCTGTATAAGGAGGGGTGGGGGCGCCTCTCCACCCCACCCTAAACCCTAGGCCACCGCCCTCTCCCAAGTCGACGGCGCCCTAAACCCTAGCTCCTCTAAACCGCCTCCGCCTAGCCCTAGCCTAGCCGCAGGCGCCACCACCTCCTCCCCTCGGTATCTAAACCCTAGCCGCCGATGACTCTCTAATCCACCATACCCGCTTCGGCTTAGGCGAAGCCCTACGGGATCTACTCCTCCACCTCCACCACCACAACGTCGTGTTGCTAGAATTGCGAGGAGATCTACAACCTCTGCTGCCTGCTGGAACAAGGGAGAGGAAGGTCTTCATCGAATACCGAACATGTGACCGACTGCGGTAGCGCTATTGGAACGTGGCGCCAGAAGGATCGTCTTCGTGATCTTGAGATCGGAAACTAAACGACTACATCAACCACGAGAATCGGATCTCGTTAAACACTTTGGATCTTCGAGGGTTAGTACTTTATGAACTCGTTGCACCGATCTCGTAGATTAGATCTTGACTTTTGTGTGTTCATGCGATAGAAATTTTTGTTTTCCATGCTACGCACCCCTACAAGGCATTGGAGGCATGTCTGGCATGGGAGGCATTGGAGGCATGACGGGCATGGGAGGCATCGTCGGCATGGGAGGACCAAGTTATGGAGGAGTCTTCGGAGGGACCATGGGAGCACCGGTGAGTGGTATCTATGGAGCCATGGGAGCACCACCGGGAGGATTCGTGGCCTCTATGGATCCTTCTCTTCCTCCTTCAAGGCAAGGTGTCCATGAAGAAGACGCAAAAGATGGCGATGACTTGGAAAATGCGGAAGTGTGAGAGATTCTCTCTTGCACTTTGTGTCCATTTGAACAATAATATGTTATGTGTGTTTGTTGAACTATGTCATTATATTTGACCTATGGTAGATCATTTGGTTGATGATTTATTTGAGTATTTGATCTTGTTGAATGCATAGTAGTGTGTGAATGTTGTTTTTCGCCGGTGCTACGCGCTGTATTTTGAAGCATCCGGCGGAGGAGTGTGGCATCCCGCCAAAACCACTACTAGAAAATCGCGTTGATTTTGATTGCATCATCATGACATCAGCATGCATCTAATTGATTAAAACTATTTTGCTAAAAGTCCTACTTTGTTTTCTATATTAATACCCTTCCCCTTTGTTCAAACCAAACCGTCGGTCCAGCCGGATCTTTTATTTATCTAAAACTATTTACAAAAGTTTATTTTAAGTTAAATAAAAACTTATACATTTTTTAGGGGGCAGCCAATCGGGCCGATCCGACCCAGTCGGCCACCCCAGTACAAAACGGTCCACCAGAATCCTAAAACTACCCAACCTAATCTACCCACACCCCCTCCACCTCACCCTGACCAATGCCCTCTCTCCACCTCACCTCTCCTCTCTCCCCCACCCAATCCCACGCTGCCACCTCACCCACACCACTCCCTCTCACCAATCCCACCGCCACCTGGCCCACTCCCCACTCACCCCGCAGCACACGCCACACACGCGCGCGCGAGCCAGCCGCTCCCAGGCATCCCACCGACACCCTGGCCCACGCGTGCCACCTGCCCACGCCTCCCCGCCTCGCACCCCACCAACCACGTTGGCCCGGCCCCACCTCCCTGTCCCCTGGGCACCGCACCCCGCTAGCGGCCCCGTCCCCCACGTCCCGCTCCTCTCCCCCTTCCTCTTCCTCCCTTCGGCCTCCGGCAGCTCCTCTGCCACCGCCGGCGCCTCCCTCCGCTCGGCCGCGTCGCCTCCCCTTCCGGCCGCGCGCCGTTCGCCGTCCTCCCTCGGTCCTCTGTGCGCCGGCCCGACCTCGCCCTCCTCCGCCCGTCGTCGGCCGCCCTTCCCCTCCTTCCCCGCCGCCAGTACCCCGCCTCCGGAGCCGCCTCCGGCCGTCCTCGCCTCCGGAGCCGCCCTTCTCCGGCTCTGCCTCACCAGCGGTGCCGCCCAGGATCCCGCGCGCTCCGGCCGAGCTCCCCGCCGCTCCCGGCCGGCCGCCGCCCACCTCTTACTCCTCGCGTCGACCGCCTGCCCTCCGGCCCCGCCCGCGCCGGCGACCCCTCCTCCCCACCTCTGCCTGCTGCACCCTCCGTCGACCGCCCAGCGCCATCCGCCGCATCCGGCCGCCCGCCCGACGCCGCGCCTCCTCCGCGCCTCCTCCCACCGCTCGCCGCCGGCTTCCCCGGCCAGAGCCCCTCGCCACCCCTCCTTCCCCGTCTCGGCACCACCAGCCTCGCCCTCCCCGGCGCTGCAGCCTGCCTGCCCTCGCGGCCTCTGGCTCGCCCGCCTCCGGCCGGTCCACCATCATCGCCCTCTGCACCTCCTCTTCCGCGTCCAGGCTCGTCAGGCCATGGCGTCCCCATCGCCGAGCCCTGCCGTCTGCTGCCCTAGCACCACCACGGGCGTCCTCCCCCTGGCCGGATTCAGCTCGGCCGTGGCGTGCGTGCTGCGCCTGTGAGGCTGCCCTCCTCTGTTCCTTAACCCGGCCGCGCTCCGTCGTTCGCTGCAGGCGTCCGCAACCTCAAGGTCCTCGTCCCTGAGCCGTTCTCGAGATGTTTGTCCGGTGCTTGATCCGAGAGGACCCTGTCGAGAACCTGTGCGATCTGAAGACCGTACCGAACCCAGTGGCAAGTATGAACCCCCGACAAGATCTCCATCACGGAACTCCGATGCCTTCGACACAGGGCATTGAGGATGCCGTCATGGACCCGGAAGAATCCCCGGACCCCAAGACCGACATCGTCACCCGAGAACTCCGACAAGGACGCCAAGCTCGTCGGAATCCCAGACGCCAAGTACTCCCTCGAGGACGCCGAGTACTTCACCCCGGACACCGAGACCCTGGACGACAAGTTCTCCTTCCCGGAAGCATTGACGCTCGTGCGACAAGACCTACTTCCCCGATCCGAAGACCCTAAATCCCGGAGTCCGAGAACGATCCCGTCGAACCCTGAACCCTGAGACCGAACCTCGAACCCCGGAACCAAGATCTTCGACCCTAATGTGTGAACCTTTTTCCCAAGCCCCTATTTTATAAATGCTATACATAAACTTTTTGCATATTAAATTGTCATATCCGCATGCATATTGTCATGTGGGTTGGGGGCATTATGCCGATTCACCGCATAATTAAATATGGAGTCTATATGCGGGATATCTTTGTCTTATTCCGGACTCCATTTAAATCTGTGTAGCGAACCGGTAACTTATCTTGCCCTGTTATTACAACATTTAATTTGCGGGGTAGATAAATAACTTGAACCGTTTAATTAATTGTCGGGACCCCGGTTCCGTTCAATATTGCCTAATTGCATCGCACCTGGCCATGTCATACATCATACATGCATCATGCTCGATCTTCTGTCGTAGTATTAAATATTGCATCCGGTGTTTCTTCTAGTGTTTTGCTTCTTCGCGGATAAGGCCGTTGAGTTGATGTGAGCTTCGCCCCGATCTTCGGTTGAACCTTCGGCAATGTTTTCAGGCAAGCATCTCCCCCTTTCTACCTATCTTACTTTTATAGTATTTATTCCCTCCTGTTGATCTATTGCTATCTGTGTTGCGATGCTCTAGTTTTCGTACCCGTGATATCCCTTGCAGCCTTATATTGCCTTGGACACATCCTATTACCTGTTGATTGGTAGATAGTTGGACTTGCGCGTCGTAGTCGCTTGCTCAAGTGTTGTTGCGTGTCGTCAAGTACCACAGTTGTTGGAGTATTGCCGCATGTCTAGTGTTGGAGATGATCATGGCTTTAATTATCGTTTAATTCAATTGCTGTTTAATAACTAAAATTGAAGTAGGTAAGCAGAGGCACCGGTGGGCAATAGATGTTATTTGGTTGTTAACCGTCCACTTGTGTCCCGTAGGACCCCGAGTTCTTGACACCTGTTCCGAGATCGAGCGCGCTAACCACATGTGGGATGTATGGGCACCCCATCGATTTAGTACCTGATTTCAAAGTACTGTACTGGGGGCCACAAGTAGTTTGGGGCTTTATTACTATTCTGTACTTATGCCATGCTTTACTGCTTTATTTAAATTGTGCGATGGATAGCACCTGTACTGTTTAGGATCGGGACACGTTTTCGCGGTGTCGACAAGCCCGAGTTTTCGGGTTCCCAGTCGTTCACAGCCGTCCACCCAAACCCTGAGTCTGTCTCGGAGACCGGCCGACTTCGTTGCGGGTAGACTTAGTGGGGTGGCCCCCCGTGCTTGCTTTGGGTCTGGGAAACATCATGACTTAGGCCCCGCCGACATACCGATGGGTGTATGTTAATTGATCTGGCAAAAAGGGTCGAAGTGCGTGTGGATACTTTGGTGCACCCCTGCAGGGTTAAATCTTTTCGAGAAGCCGTGTCCGCGGTTATGGACGACTTGGAGCACAGTGCTTGATCATAGACAACTATAACTAAAGTTTACTGTTATAATTTGACTTGTACCCGATATGACTAGTAATCAGCTTCACTGCAACGGAATGGCTAAATAAAAGTACCAACAACTGCTGGGTTTTGGGATATCTCATGCCATATGTATCTGACTAGTAAGTATTACAACCTCAACGGAATGGTTAACTAAAACTGCCCATTGCTTATTGTATCAGGATGACTATCTATTTTTGACTAGTAATTGCCGCAACTATAACGAATGAATAAAACTGCCAACGGTGTGAGTTCCTCGGTTGACTTTCTCGGTTGGTATCGAGGGGGAATACCAGGATGGGTTTGTTTGGTGTTAGATTCAGGTTGGATCCGAATAGATCTTTCTTACCCCTCTCTGATAGCCGACAGTTATATCGAGTCTCTATAGGTTGTTTAGTGCATGCTGCCGCTGCCGCTAGTCCACCATACCTATGTAGGTGAGGACCGCCGAATTCTAGCCTCGCCGTGTACTGGCCTCAGTACTGACGCTCCTCTTTTTCCTTTGCCCTTTGTCGGCACCCCTTTTGTTTAGCAGGTTTCGACGTCGTTAGCAGGGTTACCCTTCCGGCTTGGCCTGGGCAGGGTTATGGACGTCATTGGTTATTCTTCAGGGCTCTTAGCCCCATTTGCATCTTGTCCGTAGTCGGACGCTCTATCATTTTCAAGGTGATTTGGATCTTTGTATATTATATCTGTATTCTTGACTCATGGAGCCGTGTTGTATATATATCTGTTCTGTGGGTCCCATCGAGAACTGTTGTGTAATGTTATTACTTCGTTTTCCACCCGCACGAAAGTGCCTGGTGGGCATCTTTGAATCGTTTCTATGCGGATTTGGCGGGAAGTGCTGAAACTTGCATAGGTCCGATTCTGAGGGTGTTACAAGGAGCATTTTTTGTGCCCGCGCTCGAGCTGTAATTTAGTGCATCCGGTGGAGGAAATCGGTGCGCAATGCACGGTATACTTGTCTAGCGCGGGCACAACGACTTTTACCTCGCCGAAATATGAGACGCGTGTAAAAATTCAGCTTACTATTTTATATAGAAATGATGCCAATCGTAATAAAATTTGTATACATAAATCAACGTGAGATATAGAGAAAAAACAATAGGACACACACAATCAGCACCAGCTCAGGAATCATTCCGGTGCAAAGATCGCTCTATTATAATGGATTGAATTTGTCGACATGAAGCTAAACCAATCCAACCAGCATGGGGAAAAGCAAAAAAAAATCATACATGGGATGCTATTCCGTCTTATAGTGCGCTTCGACGATCTCCGTAACAAATTGATATCATGCTCCGCGAGAGGTTGATGGGCCGCCAGATGTACCTGATGGTCCAGACCTACATGTCAAAATCTATCTATCTATACTATTAAAAAGATTGGGACCGTTGGTCACCCAGCCAAATTTTCCGTCTGCCAGTAAAATACGAATTTGCCCCTGATAGTTCCAACTTATTACAAGACTTGCCACCGCCAAAGTCAAACTACGGTTCGGTCGGTTCCTCGATGAGCTCGGCCTCATGTGGAAAGAGGAAATCGGGGGCGAGAGAGAGGATGGGAGAGGGCAGCGCTGCCGGCCGGCGGCGGCCATGAGGGGTTAATCTCGAGGCCGAGGATACCGCGAAGTCAAATTACCGTACCCAGTCGCTCACGGTGCTCTCCTTGACAATGGATGTGCGCCGCCCCATCGATCCCAGTGCCACCGTGTTCGCTCGCCCTCCTCTGAAACCCCAGTTCCTCGAGCTCCTGCTACCTTGCCGGCCAACGCCGCGACGCCACTCAGGCCACGTTCTTCCGTCGCATCGGCCTTCGTGTGATTGGATCATCGGCCTCTTGGTCTCGTGGGATTGGATCGCCGGCGATGGACTGGAGCGTTGTCCACGTTGTTGCCTCCTGATGGTGGTCGCCTAGCCAGAGCTTCTGCTGTTGCCGCTCCCATACGCCGTTCGTCGTCCGTGGGCGCCATCCAGCAGAGCAGATCCCCCTGCGCCGCCTCGACCTGCACGCCGGCAACATCAGAAGCATCGGCGGACGGTGCGCTGCTTCTGGGACGGGGTGCTGGCCAGAAGCATCGGCGCCGTGCTATAGGCGGGAGGATTCGGTCGTCTCCGGACATAAATTTCACCGAGAGGGCACCATTTATTTTCGACTCAGTCTTGGTCTGTAGGAGCTCTGTGTCAGAGTGCCGCCTGTGCAGTATGGAAATTAGTAGGCTTTGACTGCAGCGGTTGCATCTCTATCAATTGAATTTTTATTCCACGTCTTTGTTATTGTCAATGACCAGACGGACATGAATTAGTCTGGGAGGAAAAATCAAGGATCTTGGCTGTGAAGAAGTTTGTCCCCATGCGATCTTTGGTGTGAAGAAGTTCATCACGTTGTTTATCAACGCCACGTTAGAAGTTTTGTCTCCCATGTTCAAGCTCAAGGTGGGTTAGGGACAGATGGCTAATAAAAATATCCATGGTTTCCACCTAGGTTTTCAATGAAGTTGTGGTTACCCATGAGTTTAGTTCATGATAGTGCCTAATATATCTCTTCTCTATCACAAAAAAAAAATCGTACTGAAAGCAAATTTGATCAGTAAGAGGTGTACCGGACTTGAAGCCACTTAGATTGCTTATCCTCTTTTTGTTTATTTTAATTATTATTCATGTCAACCATCTCACATATAAAGTCAAGAAAATATTGAGTTCAACTTCAAATTGAGCTACTCATGTGGACGTCATATGCACTAAGATAATGGAAGCCATACAAGTAGTGAAGCGAGAGCCATTCGGGAGCTAGATTCAGTTTACCATCTGAAGATCTTAACACATCCAATGGATGTCTAGAACTTTGAATATGTCAAGCGACTAAAAAAGAAGCAGCCGAGGCTTGTTCAGTTGTTTTGATTATTTCTTGCCCTCTGCCAATGCAGTTTAAGTCATTCAAGTGTTGCGGTAAAGGGATTTGGATAGACAATCTGTCTGAGTTACATTTCATCTTAATTCTTGACTATTCTTTCTCAAATTTGCAATGCGGTAGAACCATGGCAAGGCGCCATGGAAATGACGCCGACCGCAAAGGGGAGGAAAATGGTTTGGCCAGTTCTAGAGGGCGGATTGCGATGGTTGGTGGACTTCGACGACAACGGTGCTTCTATCCCCTCCTCTCCGACAAAACAAAAGGTATAAATTATGCGCTTAACTGCTCGTGTTCATAATATGATTGTTTCTATCTAATTTTTTCCGTAGCAACGCACGGGTATTCAGCTAGTACTATTAAAAATATTGGGACCGTTTGTCACGCTTTTCAGAATTTTCGCCTGCCGTTAAAAGACAGTTTTGCCCCTGTTAGTTTGAAGAAATAACTGAACCTGGCACCGCCAAGTAAAACTGCGTCTACCTGGGCTCGTGCGGCTAGAGCGGCGGGCCCAATGTCGCAGAGGATGCCGAACAGCGGCGGCTCACCAACCAGCGAAGGGAGGCGGTGCTTGGCTGAGGAAGTTGACCGGCGATAGGAGCTAGCGGGGGCGCCCGCCGACTAGAGGCACACCGGAGTACGGGCCGACGGAGCTTGGGGGCGAGCTCGAGCATGTGTGGCGGAGCTCTCAGGGGAGGAAGGAGAGGAGAATTGACTAGATCGAGCGCTCAAGCTAAGCTCTGAATCCAATTTTCCCCTTCAATTTCTGAATATCTCCCCTCGATTTCCCTAGCATGCCTCTCCTCGCCTGGCCTCCACACACCTTATCCCCTCCAAGAACAGAGGCGCCCATAGGAAAAATAGAGAAAGAGATGAGGGAAGTGACACCGGCCGACAGAGCTGGCCCCTCCCTCCTCCCTTCTCTGAACTTCTTCCGCGCCGGCTCCAAACTACCATGCCCGCCGGATGCTTTCCCGTAAGATGCAGCACAACATGACGGGAATCTCCTGGTCAAGCGCCATTACCATTTACCAGCGGTGGCACAGTGGATGTAGTCAGTTTGATTGGCTGATTATAGGTTTTTCTCAATTGACACTACCCAATACGCTGATTTTTGGAATCCTAGGTGCTGAAAGGAATGTGTGGTGATGAAGATGTCAAGATGATAAGTTAAATAGTTGTCCTATAGAGCCTAATTTGGTACACACTTCTTCTCTTTCTGCTTGAATTTCGGGCTACCAAAAGAATCGTTGCCACACCACAGAGCAGACGGTAGAGTTGGGCCAATGACGCTTCTGCAGGTTGTACGTGGTGAGACATGGACCTTGGATGGCTAACCACCTCTGGTACTAACACTTTGGAGGTGTGTGAGACTTCCAGATTTGGTGATAGTAGTTAGAGCAGATGGAGCCTTGAAACTGAATTCTCTAGGCTAATTTGGCACTATACTTCCCATCGACTGTACATTATACTATATTATACTATCAGGTCACGATGCATCAAGGATGAAGCTCTATAGCCCTGTCCACTACGAGATGCATTCTTTCAGGAACCAAAGTGGCGGCTTTCGATCGGACTAACGGTGGTATATAAAATATCATGGACTACATATTTTCTTTATGACTTTTGCATCAATTGATTTAAGTTATACATTATTAATTTAGAACAGAAATTTTGTTAATTAATACATTTCTCTAAGTTGTACATTCTTCTAAATACCACTTTCAATCTTATTCATAATTCAGGCCAAAATCACAAACTACTATGGATGACCCCTTTGTAATTGCATCTATTCTGCAAACATCTTCGGTATTGGAAGCACAAAAGCTCAGAATGACGCTATGTGCAATTGGTAGTTGCTATACAAATCTAATTGTTTCTAGGTTCTTCAGGTACATTAAGGTGCCGCCTGTTTCTCATAGCAAAGTCATGTACCAAAAGGAAAGTGGGTATACAACTGATCATCATGACGCATGTAGAAAGTTAATAACTCTCTTCGGTGCTCCAGACTATCCACTATTTCATTCCATACTTTGTTAGGTGATTTACTGTTGAACCTTTTTTTACTCTTTACTGTTGAACCTTAGTATTGCTGCTATTTGTAATTTGGTATAAGTTTTATAATTAACTGATCACATCTTGTATATTGTAAATTGTACTTAGCTTGTGATCAACTATCACAACGAACTGGGAACTGACCAATTTTTCTGTAATTGATGCTAATAATTCTTAACTTTTAGTAGGAGATTATGTTGGTTATTTTTTAAGGATGGGTGTTGAACCGATGCTCACTCTTTGGTGTATGCATTTTTTCTCTCGAGTTTTCTTTCGAAGTGATAATCGCTATACTTGGCAGAACTATGGTTGGTCGTGAGTTATGGAGGTGAGGATGTCATGTATTTCTCATCGAAGTTGAAACTCCTCTTGGTCATGCACTGCTTGTAGCCCATTGATCAAGGCAAAGTTTATCTTCTCTGCTGATGTGACAGTCTGGCAGTTGCCGTCATAGGGTGAGGGCAAGGCTCCATCCACATGTACTAGCGTCATTGAGTGTTGGCGGCGGAATAAAGGAGGAGGATTTACAACTGGATTATCCGAAAGGAAGCGACCTCGGTGGTTTTAACCGAGCGACATGTGCGACGGGATTGAAGCATACATACTAAAAAGGAGGAGAACACCATATTCCTATTAGATATTATTGTTATGTCCCATTTCTTAACCTGTAGCAACGCACGGGCTCTCTTCTAGTCTTCTCTACTATAATTTTCATTGAGGTGGTTTTCGTCGCCTCAACGTACGATAATATTTGAACGGTTTTGCCCCTTCACCAGCTAAGCAATTACTCACCAATGCCACCCGCGAGTCAAATTGCATACTGGGTCGTTCTTTTTAGCGGAGGAAAATACGAGCGGGTCAAATTGCATACCAGGTCGTTCTTTTTTAGCGGAGGAAAATACGAGCGGGATAGCGGTCTCGTGGCATCGATGGAACCTAGCCTAGGAGCACGGCGGCCGTGGCTTCCAAGCGGAGGGTAGTGGGCCATGGTCGAGGTCGGACGGGAGCTCTGCGACCAGGAGATCCAGGCGGCAGTATCCTTGACACAGGCGCGGTCAACTCGAGACCACGCGCGGGACGGCTCGAGCTAGAGAGAGGGAGGCGGCGGCGGTCGGGGACGGGCAGAGATCAAGCAGAGTAGAGAGGGGTGTCGGCCTCGATCTTCCAAGCATATGATTCTGAGGATGATGGATCTGGGAAGAATGGTGATGATGCCATGGATACTTCTGGACCAGCGGATACCACTACTCACGCTTCGACTAGTGCTCACGCTTCGACTGGACAGTCTGGTGGTCAGGCTTCTGAGCAGGGGGCACCATCTACTCATACTCGTCAGGTTACGGGTTCAGTTTATGCGGTGACTCCCTTTAATGCTTCACCTACTACTCCGCGGGGCAAGGAACTTCTTGACGCTCTTCCAACGGATTCTCCACTTCGTGGGAAGGCATGTGGATCGCCCAGAGTTTCTCCTTCTCAGCTTTCTGCTGCTCTGCAGGCGGCGAGCATGTCGGTGGGGGGTTCTCCGGTTGCTGTTTTCTCGCTGCCTTGGCAGGATGCAGGTGCGCCGATGGCCCATGAGGGGCCGTCATCTGATGTGGAGCGGCTGGGGCTACGCACTGCTGCTGTTCATGGCGGAAGACCCGCTGATCCTGTCCTCGAGGGACAAACCGATGCTGCCCAGGTGGGGTGGTGACGAGGTTTAATCTCGTCAATGCCCATTGTTATGGACTTGGGTTTTGGAGAAGATGGGGATGCTGGAGATCGTGGCACGGTTAACAGACAAGCAACCAGGGGACACGAGATTTACCCAGGTTCAGGCCCCCGGAGGGAAAACCCTACTCCTGCTTGTCTGTTCTTTGATTACGGCGGAACCGAAGGTTACAGGGTGCGCAGATTCGATCTGGCGTGTATGCGTGTGCGAAAGTATGAGTCGAGGTTGGTTGAGTTGCCCTAGGACGTGCCCTCCTGGCCTTTATATAGACTTAGACAGGTCCCGGACATAGTCCTAGTCGGTTACAAGTTCTAGGGTGTTTGCCCTTTTGAGTTTCCTATCTAAACTAGTCTTGTTCTCCAAGGATCCGAAGATGTCTTGGGCCTTGGTCACCCGAAAATCTTCATGGGCCAGCGTATGCCTGCAGTGGGCCTTCCTTGGGCTGCACTAGGTATGCTGAATTTATGTACCCGTAGGGTATAACCATGTCAGTAGCCCCCGAGTGATCAGTCGAATCGTAGATTCGGCTGAGGACTCTTCAATCCTTCGGGTGCAACTCTATCTTTCAAGAGAAAATGTGTAGGGATTGTTGATACGCGTGCCTGACTCACCTGACAGATCAGGGTCAGTTAACTGTCTTAGGACGAAACAACACGATCTTCTTCAGGTTCGGGTCCCTTAACCCGGGCCTGGAACATATGCTGGTGTAATTCAACTCAGGCTGCGGAGGACTTACAAGAGAGGAATTCCAGTGATTTTAATTGGTGTACCCAACGCGTCCGTCAGGATTTTTCATCGTACCTGTTGGTATGGATTCATACTAGCAGAACGCAGTCAGGTGCGTTGCCAGGCCATCAGATGATATCTGTAGGTCTTATCTTTGCGTCGCAGACGCAGCATCCGAACATTTATTACCTCGGAGGTGTTTCGGGTGGCCAAGGAGATTGTCGCTCACCTAGCGTTTTGTTGGGGCAGAGTTGCCAAAAAGTTTTTTGCGCGCTGATCCGAAAGATCGCAGTCGAAGATTTCATAGGGTGCGCGACCAGCGCTCCCTATGGGAGTAGCCCCCAAGTGTCTGTTCGAGTCGTAGACTTGAACGGAGACTTTTAGTTCAAGCATTGTTTCAGTCTTTAGGTCCGCAGGACTTCGAAAATTTTCGGATGCTTAAATCCATCCTCCCTATGGGAGTAGCCCCCGAGTCCTTAGTGGAGTCGTAGACTCGATGTAGGACTCAGAGAAGCAATTTTGCCCTCATTTGTCTGTCGGGTGCGCGGCCAGCGCTCCTGATAGGAGTAGCCCCCAAGTATTTAGTCGAATCGTAGATTCGAGTGAGTACTTTTAGCTGTGGAGCCGAAGTGGTGCTAGTATAGCTTTAGATGACGTCAGTGCTTACGATTGATGACCTCAAGCGTCTGCTGCGCCAGAGATGACTTGACGGGACGAAGCGTGGGTCCCACTTGCTGACTTTGAATTGACCGGTCACGCGGGGCGTGGAGATGATTACGGCGCCTCCTCGATTTCCGCGCGTAGTGGACGGCGTGGTAACGACGGTTCGTTGTGGTGTTGACACGTGTACGGTCAGATCTACCGTTGGCGTTAGGTCTTCTTGATGGACGGCTGGCGTGCATCGTCTTCGCTGTTATAATCCTGGGTGAAATCGTGTTTTGTTTTTCACCGCACCAGTTCATCTGTTCGCTTCCTTCTTGTTCTTGAGCGATTCGTGCTGCGCGCTTAGCTTTTCTTCCACACTTCCTTTGTTCTTTGTCGTTGCCAACGCCACCACCGCTGCAGCTTCATGGGGAAGACAAAGAAATCCTCGTCCGCAGTTGGGACCAGCGCCGCTGGAGGCAAGAAAGGCGCCGCCGCCGCTCGCGTCACTGATGGTGGCTGGCGGCGATCGAAGACGCGAGAAAGCGATCTCCGCAAGCTGCGCGAGCGGAGCCTGATCCCGCAAGATGCGACGGCCGTGCGTCTCCCCGGCAATGAGGTAATCCCCCGTCCCCCAGCTGGGTATCGGGTTATGTTTCTTGCCTTTGTCTTGCATGGTTTCTCGTATCCAGTCCATGACTTCCTTCGTGGACTGCTCTTCTTCTATGGGGTTCAGTTGCATCATCTGTCTCCCAACTCCCTTCTCCACATTGCGTGTTTTATCACGCTTTGCGAGTGTTGGCTTGGCATTGAGCCGCACTTTGGCCTCTTCCAGAAGCTTTATTCCGTGAAGAAGCAATCTGGGTCAGATGGTGTGTATCCCATTGGGGGTTTCATCATCTCTCTCAGTCCCAATGTCCAATTCTTCTCCTTTTCCATGTCTGAATCTGTCCAGTACTGGCGGAGGAAATGGTTTTACATCCGTGACTCCGTACTGCCTGGGCAAGATTTTGGTCTTGTTCCTTTTGACCCCTCCCAGTTGATTGAGAAGAAGAGATCCTGGAAAAACCAGATCTTAGACGGTGAGGTGGCGGAGATAGAGGCCCTGTACCGTCGAGTGGAGGATCTCCAATTGATTCCTGAGAAGGAGGTGAACGGTGTCGACGTCATCCGAACGTTTCTTGAGCGTCGGGTGCAGCCTCTCCAAGCGAGGGTGCATCCGATGTTTCTTTACTCTGGGCGCCATGATCCGACGAGGGTTTCGAGTGAGAAAATCTCCGAGGCGGAACTTGACAAGACTCTTCGCGCGCTGTTGAAGTTCAAGGCAGACGAAGAAATTCCGGGGAAGTCGCAGACTCCTCCCTTTTCTTCGACGTTGGCCATACCGAAGGTGTAGATTTGCGCACGTAGTGCTCCCCTTTTGTTTTGTCGGCTGTGTACTTTTTCCTTTGTTTGCTAACAAAGTTTCGTCTCCTTTTGTAGAGCTTCAAAGTTCCGGGCATGGCACCACCGTTGCCCGAAAGGTATCCGAATGCCCCGGATAATGATGTGGTGGACTCCGTGTCCGAGCTGCCGTCAGCGCGATCTCCAGCGGAGGATGACGAGTCGAGTGAGGACCATTCGCGCAAGCGATCACGGAGCTCCAGCGAGTCTTCGGATGCCTCGACTCCTCCGACTCCCAGAAATCCGCTGGGCCTTGAGCGTCATGATGATGTTCAGGGAGGCTCTTCCTCTCCCCTTCCTGCCATTCCTGTGCGGGCTGTTGCTCCGCAGCCGCCAGCAAAGCGGAAGAAGGAAGAAAAGAAGGAGGAGAAGAAGGAAGAAAAGAAGGAAGAGAAGAGGGCCCGAAGGGCTTCTCCTATCTTCGACCTGAGCGCGTTGGGCTCGTAAGTTTTCTTCGTGCCATTGTTTTCCTTTCTTTCCTTGCGATTTTGGCACCTGTGTTGATTTATTCGTGTGCAGGCAATCTTCCGACGGCTCTAGTGATGGAGCGCACGAGATGATGGGGGAGTCGAACATTGCGTCGCCTCCTCCTCAGACGGTGGCGACTTCTGGTGACGCTGCGCCAGTTCCTCCTGTGCAGGAGAGGCTGGTGGTTGCGCCTCAGAATTTCGGAGGCGGGCCTGCGGGTTCGCCTTCGGAGCACGTAAGTTGTCCTTCTTGATGTTATGGGGGGAAGCCCCCGAGTGTCTTCGAGTGCTGATGTTGTCTTTTCTTATAGCCTTTTGTCCAAGAGGCCAAGCGGCTGGTGGAGGAGCGCCTGGCTTTGGAGGCGAAACTGCGGCAGCTGCAAGGTATTCGTCTGCCTTGTAGTATTTTTCTTGCGTATTCTGATCCTTTTCTTTGACACTTGCTTGTTGTAAATGCAGAGGAGCATAACGACTCTCTCCGCGAGGTTGATGCTCTGAAGAAGAGCCTTGGCCAAGCGGAGCAGAAGGCCGAAGCTGCTACAGGTGCGCGAGAGCGTCTTGAGCTGGAGATGACGAAGGCAGCCGAAGCAAAAGAGCTTCTGCAGCAGGAGGCCGCCGATCGTGAGGAGCAGCTGGCCACCGTTGCGGCTGCTCGTGAAAAAGGGGTGGCGGAGAAGGTCATGGCTGCTGCCAAGGCTATCACGGGTGAGATTTTAGCTTTTGCTTCTTTTCCTTCGGATCTTCTTCTATGTTGCCTTTCTTCATGCTTTCTTCGTTTTGTCGCAGATGCCGCAGGCATTGAGTTCGACCGCGGTGCTCTAGAGCACGGGAGTGCTCTGGATGATGCCACTGTAGCGGTCGAAGACCGCTGCAGCACCGTCGTCAACTCCCTCGCCAAGGCAAAAGAAGTCCTTGGTCGCTTCTACCAGGAGCTCTTCCCGAAGGGTGCGTCTCTTGAAGATGTGGATGCCCTGGCGGAGGCTCTGTCGGGCGAAGCGCCTGCAGCGTACAAGCGCAAGCAGAAGGGCATCGGGTGAATGTCTGAGTACCTTTTTGCTGCTATAGGTTCCTTCGGGTGTTGACCCAGTTGACACTTCATCCGAAAGGCCCTTGCGAGCATCATTGGATGATTCCTCGCAGCTTGCTTTTCTTCGAGATCGCGTGCGTAGCTTGGAGAGGGATTTGCTTGGGTTACGCGGTCGTGCTGATGTTTGGAAATCCAAAGCAGACCGTGGTGCAGCCAGAGAGGAGTATTTGATGGCGGAGCTGGGTCGACTGTCCGAGCAGTTGCAATGTAAGTCGGTCCTTCTTTCGGACTGTAGCCCAGTTCTTCGGGTGAGCCTGCTAGCCTTACTCTTTGTTTTGTGCGTTTTTCGTAGGTGCCAATATTGCTCCGAGGGAAGAGAAGGAGCGTATTGCTGCTCGGGTCGATTGTTTGACTCAACAGGATATGGAGGCCGGCGGCTTCTTCTGGATGGACCGAGATCGCGCCATGGTTCTGGCAACGGTGCAGGATCGCGTCTACCAGGTTTCGCGGGTGCTCCGCCAGGTGCAGACATCATTGTCTTCGGTATTGCACGTCATGTTTCCGCTGGATGCCATGCCAACGACTCTTGCGGGTCTTCTGACGAAGTTTCGGAATGCCGGAAATGTCAAGGAGCTGGTGCGGCAGCAACTCGTCGCAGGGGTGAAGGCTGCCTTGTCTCTTGTGAGGGTGCACCGCCCTGACGTAGATTTGGCTGCTGTGGCGACCGGGCCACCTCCTCGACCAGATGGTGGCGAGTGGAACATGCGTCCGCATTACGCGGCTGTAAGGCAGTATGCCGAGCAAATTGTAGACTTGTTTGAGCAGCGTGCGCAGGTTATTCTTCAGAGTAGATAGGACCTGAAAATAAACAGATAGATGTAAAATTTGTATATTGCGGCTGGGCGTGTATGTGCCCTTTGTTGTAAAGGTTTGCATGTGTGTGAGCACGCAGTGCTTTGATTGAGTACGTGCCCTTTTCGTTTGCCTGACGTAGTCAGCTACTCAGGTGTACACGTTTGGTCCTCAGTCGATGAAATCGTGAGGTGGGGGGGAGCCCCCGAGTGCGTTTGTAGCATGTAGTAAAGTTGCAGAAAAATAGTCAACCGAAGGTTGGGAGCGAGACACTTAGCTTTATTTATATCGTAATGGAGGAGGTACATGGTTCGGCTGAATAGCGTTGGCTGAAAGCCTTATTGAAAGTAAAAATAAGGGGTAGGTTGCTACGGGTAGAATCGTCACAGGTGCGAGACGTTCCATGGGTTGGAATATGCGACTCCAGACTCCACGTGCTTGAGGCGATAGGCGCCACCTGGGATGACCTCGGTGATGGCGTAGGGTCCTTCCCATGGTGAATCGAGTTTGTTCGGGCGCTTTTGCTTGAGTCGCAAGACGAGGTCTCCTTCGGCGAAGGACCTTGGGCGCAGCCGACGGCTGTGGTAGTTGCGGAGACTTTGCTGGTACACCGCCGATCTGGCTGCTGCTATGTCCCGTGCTTCGTCGAGTGTGTCGACGGCATCTTCGAGCGCGGTCGTGGACTCGGCTTCGCTGTACGCTATGACTCGTGGAGCCTGATGGCGTACTTCGGCTGGTAGCACTGCCTCGGCTCCGTGAACCATGAAGAACGGCGTGTAGCCGGTGGAGCTGTTTGGCGTAGTACGTAAGCTCCACAGGACAGACTGTAGCTCTTCCGTCCAGTTTCCAGCTTTGTGCTCGAGTGAGCTCATGAGGCGCTTCTTGATGCCAGCGCCGATTAGGCCGTTGGCTTTTTCCACCTGCCCGTTTGTTTGCGGGTGTGCCACTGAGGCATACGTGATATTGGTCCTGAGGCCTTCGCAGAAGTCCCGGAATTCTTCGGAGATGAAGTTCGATCCGTTGTCGGTGATGATGCTGTGCGGTACGCCAAATCTGTAGACAATGGATTCGAAAAACTTGACGGCGGTTGTGCCCTTCTGGTTGGTGTGGCATGGCTTCGATCCACTTGGTGAATTTGTCGACTGCTACCAGGAGGAAAACGTGTCCTTCCTTTGAGGATTTTGGCAGTTTGCCGATCATGTCGAGGCCCCATTGGGCAAAAGGCCAGGCTATGGGTATGGGTCATAGTTCGGACCTAGGTGCGTGCGGTTTGTCGGTGAACCGCTGGCACCCGTTGCATCTTTGGACGATGTCCTTCGCATCGCTCATGGCCGTTGGCCAGTAGAATCCTGCTCGTAGAGCTTTGGCGACAAGGGAGCGGCTGCCTGCGTGGTGGCCGCATATGCCTTCATGTATATCTTGCAGTATGTCCTTGCCGTCGTCGATGGTGACGCACCGTTGTAGTACACCCGTAATGCTGCGTTTGTACAGCTCGCCGTCGATGATGGTGAAGGCTTTGGACCGACGAGATATGCGCCGAGCATCAGTCGGGCTGTCAGGCAATTCTCCGTTTATCAGGAACTGGAGGTATGGACGTGTCCAAGTTTCTTCGACTGCCATGACCTGCATCAGGTTGACCATGGCAGCTTCGGTATCCAACTTTTCGGGTCCTTCCTGACCTTTGGGTAGCGTAGCCCCCGAGTGTTCTGCTTCTTCGGGTGATCCTTTGGGGAATTTCCGCTTGATGGATGGCACACAGATCTGCTCGAGGAATACACCTGGTGGCACCTTTGCGCAAGTGGAGCCGATGTTGGCGAGTTTATCAGCCTCCTCGTTGCTCTCTCTTCCAACGTGCCGAAGTTCGCAGCCGTCGAATTCTCCTTCGAGTGTGTTGTATAGCGCCCGGTACGCGATCATGTTTTCGGCGTGTGCGTCGCACTCATTCATCGTCTGCTGTACGACAAGGTTGGAGTCACCATAGATGACCAGACGCGTTGCCCCGCATATTTTTGCCATCTTCATGGCATGAATCAGTGCTTCATATTCGGCCTCGTTGTTGGAGGCTCTGAATTTCATCCGAAGGACGTACTTCATCTTGTCACCTTGCGGGGAGGTCAGTATGACTCCGGCCCCTGCTCCGGCTTCGCGTTTGGAGCCGTCGAAATGCATTGTCCAGGACTGCCACATGTCTGGGGTGTCAGGCAGCTGCAGCTCCATCCAGTGCACCAGGAAGTCCGGAAGGACTTGGGATTTGATTGCGTGTCGCTTCTCGTAGACGATATCCAAGGGTGATAGTTCAATGCCCCACAGGGCCACGCTTCCTGTGGCCTCTGGGTTATTCAGGATGCTATTTAGGGGCGCCTCGTTGACGACCATCACCTGATGTTCCTGGAAGTAGTGGCTCAGTCGTCGAGCCGTCATGAATACGCCATAGGCTAGCTTCTGGTAGTGCGGATACCGCTGTTTTGTTGGAGTGAGAACCTCGCTGAGGTAGTAAATTGGGCGTTGTACCCCGTGGGTCTTGCCTTCTTCGGGTCGTTCGACCACGAGTGCTGTGCTGACCACCTGGTGTGTGGCTGCTATGTACAACAACAAGGGCTCGCGCTCTTTTGGCGTGACCAAAACAGGCGAGGTAGAGAGGAGCCGCTTGAGGCTTTCGAATGTGTCGTTTGCTTCTGGTGTCCACTCGAATTTGTCTGCCTTGCGTAGCAGCTGGTAGAATGGTAGGGCTTTCTCGCCCATGCGGCTGATGAACCTGCTTAGTGCCGCTACTCGCCCTGCGAGCTGCTGAACGCCCTTCAGGTTTTTTGGCTTCTCCATTGTCATGATAGCTTTGATTTTCTTCGGGTTCGCTTCAATCCCTCGTTGAGAGATGAAGTATCCGAGCAGCTGACCCGAGGGGACGCCGAAGGCGCATTTTTCTGGATTGAGCTTGATCCTGTAGCGATCAAGGTTGTCGAACGTCTCGCGGAGATCGTCGATAAGTGTTCTTGCCTCCTTGGTTTTTATGACTATGTCGTCGACATAGACTTGGACGTTGCGACCGATCTGGTCCTTGAGGCAGGCCTGCATGCATCGCTGGTACGTGGCACCTGCGTTCTTTAGCCCGAAAGGCATTGTGTTGTAGCAGTATACTCCGAACGGTGTGATGAACGCCGTTTTCTCTTGATCTTCGACCTTGAGTCGAATCTGGTTATAGCCTGAGTAGGCGTCGAGGAAGGAGAGTTTCTCACAACCTGCAGTCGAATCGATGATCTGGTTGATCCGAGGAAGAGGGAAGTGGTCCTTACGGCAATGTTTATTTAGTGACGTGAAGTCTACGCACATCCGCAGGATGTCCGTGTCCTTCTTCGGAACCATCACCGTATTTGCTAGCCACTCGCTTTCCTTGATTTCCCGGATGAAGTCTGCTGCGAGTAATCTGTTGATCTCCTTGCCGATAGCTTTGGCTCGTGGCTCCGACAATCTTCGGATAGACTGCTTGGCTGGCTTGGTGTCTGGGAAGACATTGAGTGCGTGCTCGGTGAATTCCCTGGGAACTCCTGGCATGTCCGCAGGACACCAGGCGAATATTTCCCAGCGCTCACAGAGGAATTCGACGAGCGCGCCTTCCTATGCGGTGCTGAGGTCGTTGGCGATCAGCGCCGTCTTGGAGGCGTCTGTCGGATGGACCTTCACTTTCTTGGTGTTGACGGTGGAGTCGAAGGACATGTCGGGTGCGTTCTGCTTTGTGACTGGGGGTAGCCCATTGTCCGTCTCCTCGCGGAGCCTTACGAGCTCGTCTTGCATGCCGAAGGACTGGGAGATTTTGTTGAAGTCCCTGTCGCATTGGTCCGATCGGGTGAAGCTCCCGTGGATTGTGATGACGCCCCTTGGTCCTGGCATCTTGAGTAGCAAGTATGCGTAGTGTGGGACGGCCAAGAACCGTGCGAATGCTACACGTCCCAGGATGGCGTGGTATTGTGATGGCCAGTCTACCACTTCGAATTCGAGGCGCTCCTGCCGAAAGTTGTCCGGCTTCCCGAAGATGACGTCGAGCCCTATTTTGCCCAGGGGGAAGATGCCCTTCCCTGGGACAATGCCATGGAACGTTGTGTCTGATTGTTCCAGGCTGCATTGCGGGATCCGCATAGCTGCTAGAGTGCTTGCGAACATTAGGTTGATGCCGCTGCCGCCGTCCATGAAGACGCGACTCATCTCGAAGCCTCCGATCTGCGCCTCCAGCACCAGGGCAGCATGACCTGGGCGAGGGATCTGGCAAGGGTGATCCACGCGGGTGAATGTGATGCAGGACTCCGATCCGCTGAGGTACTCAGCGATTGCAGGCGGAGTTGCCACGGCCAAGTTGACTTGTCGGGTGATTTTCTTCTGCACCCTATTTGTGGGGCGTCCCTTCTGTATCATATTGAGTGCTCCTTTTGATGGGGGATATGGGACCCCGGTGTTGTTTTGCGCTGGTGCGACTGGTTGGTTTTGGCCTCCAATAGGCGGCGGTGGAGGAGCTCCATGTGCTATTTCACCTGGCGCAGGTGTGTTTCCAAACGCAGGGATTGGACCTTGTTGCCTCATCTACATCATGCCTTCGCTGAGTTTTTGGAACTCGCAACAATCCTTGAGCATGTGGCTGGCCTTCTTTTTGCCATCATGTTTGTCGATGTAGAAGTGGATGGTGCATGGACCCGAAAGTTTGTCGAATGCTGAGGGTTCGTTGTCGCGGTCGCGGCGTTGCCACGACTGTGTTGATCGTCTGTTGTCGCGGAAGTTTCCGCTGCGATATCCTCCGCTGTTGCGGCTGTTTTCATTACGGCGGTCGGCGTAGCCGGCCGCGACCATGTCGGGTCCGTCGCGGTCCTCGTAGACGCGCGATCTCCTCTTGCTGCGGCGTTCGCGCCTTCGGCTGTAGTCGTCCTCTTCATCTGATTGCGGTCGCTGGATGCAATCTTCGCCGTCTGCCCAGCTGTTGGCTATTTCCATGAGGTGGTCAAGTGTCTTGGGCTTTACACGCCCAAGTTCCTCCTTGAAGTCTGGGCACTTAACGCCGTCCCTGAAGGCGTCGATGGCCCTCTCTTCGGAGATGTGTGCTGTGGAGTTCTTGGTCGTAGACTAGCGTAGTATGTATGAGCGAATAGATTCACCCGTTCTTTGAGTGCAGGCTCGCAATTCTTCGATTGAGGCGGGCCTCTTGCTGGTGCCTTTGAAATTTCGGATGAAGCTGTAAGAAAGCTCCTCCCAGCTTCGGATGGATCCTGATGATAGGCTGCTGAAGGCATTGCATGGCGGTTTCTTTGTTGCCTCCGTGAAGCTTGACGGATGACAGATGGTCACTGAGCCAGGACTTTGGATCTTGTGTGCCGTTGAACTTCAGAGTATCCGAAGGAAGCTTGAAGTTGCGTGGCATCTGCGTTCCCAAACGGATCTGCTGAAGCATCGAGCCCCGCAGAGTTCTCCTTCGTCTTCGTCCATCTCAGATTCAGACGAGCATGCGCGTTTGGCGCGTGCTTTGTCGATCTTGCGTTGTGTAAGCTTGTCTCTGGCGTCGTAGTCGCGTTTGTGGCGGTTGGAGCTCTTCTTCCTTCGAGGAAGATCATGCTCCTCTTCCTCTTCGGATGAGGGTGTGGGGCTCCGGTCGCGTCTGGCCGGAGCTTTCTTCTTCGGCTCCGCAGGAGCGTCTTCATGGAGCGCAGCTCCGATTAGTCCTAGTCCGGTGAGTGCGGACTTATGCATGGCCCTTTTCGGGTCTCCCTCCGGAGGTGGGTGAGCTGCGAGATACGCAGTGGCTGCCATGATCGTTGCTTGTGGCGTCTTCGGGGTGATGTTGCCGTCAGCATCCATATCCATGAATGATGTGTGGAGAGTTCGGGTCACGTCACGCCGCTCCTTGGGGTCCATGTTTTCCATCCGAGAACGGTGCTTGTTTCCTTGATTTCTGTTTGTACTAGATCCAGGTTCCATGGCGGAGAGAGCAGCTCGTCGTGCGCTGGACTCAGAGGCTGCCTGCTTGCGCTTGTCGAGCGTCTTCTGCATCTCGACTTGTTTCTTGTGCTCCTCGATGAGAAGGTAGTGGTATGCCCTTAGCAGATCACGTGGGGAGTCCAAAGGTAGGACTATTTCGCCTGCGACGGTGCGGCGTGCTTTGACCCATCCTTCTTTGCTAAGTTGGATGAGGTGGCCTCTGTTTTCCCCGTTTTCGCCGTTTCCGTCCTGCGGGTTGGGGTTGGGCGGCGGGTTAGGCGTTTCCTCGTCGGCCTGGATGACTGCGGCGCACAGATAGCGTCTGCAGATTGGTTGGCTGCTGCCGCAGCTTTCGGATCCGGAACCGTAGGTTCCTTCATCCGAGGGTGGACTGCACAGATCAGAGTTGCAGAAGCTGCTGCTGTGAAACTCATCTGTTGATGGCAACGTGCGTAGCACGGGGTGTGGAGCCCACGAAGCGGGCCTGATTGACGGCACGGGCACCCGCTCAGGGAGGCGGAGGGTGCCAGTTTGTCCCACCTGGAAGCAGAAGCTCCCGAACAAAATTTTGAGTCCGTCGCCTACGGGCTCGAAATCCTTCATGGTGGCCGGCGAGTGGGCGGTGAAGTCGAAAGTGCCGAAGAGGAGGTGATTCTCCGTCGTTGCAGAGTTGTAGATCGATCGGGTCGGAACCGTCACGACCGCACAATCAGCAGCCCCAATTCCCACAGACGGCGCCAATTGACGAGGTTTAATCTCGTCAATGCCCATTGTTATGGACTTGGGTTTTGGAGAAGATGGGGATGCTGGAGATCGTGGCACGGTTAACAGACAAGCAACCAGGGGACACGAGATTTACCCAGGTTCAGGCCCCCGGAGGGAAAATCCTACTCCTGCTTGTCTGTTCTTTGATTACGGCGGAACCGAAGGTTACAGGGTGCGCAGATTCGATCTGGCGTGTATGCGTGTGCAAAAGTATGAGTCGAGGTTGGTTGAGTTGCCCTAGGACGTGCCCTCCTGGCCTTTATATAGACTTAGGCAGGTCCCGGGCATAGTCCTAGTCGGTTACAAGTTCTAGGGTGTTTGCCCTTTTGAGTTTCCTATCTAAACTAGTATTGTTCTCCAAGGATCTGAAGATGTCTTGGGCCTTGGTCACCCGAAAATCTTCATGGGCCAGCGTATGCCTGCAGTGGGCCTTCCTTGGGCTGGACTAGGTATGTTGAAGTTATGTACCCGTAGGGTATAACCATGTCAGGTGGGGTGTCGGGGGTACGGCTACAGAGGACCCGCCCTCGACTGATGATCCGATGGCCCAGGCGGGGATGCTGCCTGACGTGGCCTAGGTCTGGCATGGGCTGGACGCGGGCCTCAGACCCGTGGCCCAGGAGGGGTCGCGGAAGGACGCTTGTCCTGCATAGGAGGGGCACCATTCTGGGGGAAACCTGGCTCAGGCGGGGCTGGGTGTTTCCCTGGAGGTGCTTTCGCCACTTCAGGAGACACCGTCGCGGCGTAGTTCGCGCCATGGGGTCGATGTTCTTGGGGCGACGCCCACGGATGAAGACTCGATGATCAAGGCAATGCGCAGGAAGGCAGAAATAAATCTTGATTCAGATGGTATGAAGTCTTCGAAATCATTTCTTTCATTTTCTACACCTGTAATGACTAAAAAACTAGCAAACGTTGGTGTTAGTCTGGGTTATTCTGTTCAACAGGTAAATTTATCTAGTAATATACTTAGGCGTATGGAGGTTGACCGTTTGACGGTTACTCCTAAGGTCTCTTTTATTCCTGATTCTTTATCAGCCGAGGAGGAGTTGCATGCCACAGTAGATGGTCAACTGCTCTCTCATTTAGTTGGTGAAGTATCAGAGGTTGGCTTTGATGAGACGGAGCTGGGTTCAATGTTTGAACTAAAAGCTACTGGTCGTAAATCAAAGAGCCAAAGGTCTAAGAAAAGGACCCGTCTATCCAAAAGCATTAGTGTTTCTCAATGAATGGAATGTTTGCAAATAGCAGAGGTCTTCGGGACTTGGCTAAACATCTATTCTTTGCCGATTGTGTCAGAGAACATAACTTGGATTTCTTGGGTATTTCTGAAACCGGTCGACGTGATTTCTCACAAGCTCTGCTCAATCGCCTTTTTGGTGGAGTGGACTTTACGTGGGTATCACGTCCTCCACGTGGTAGATCTAGGGGGATCCTGTTAGGCGTCAGAAATAAGACTATGGAACTCTTGGCCAGTTCGGTTGGAGATTTTTTTATTAAACTCCATATCCGTAACAAGGCCGACGATTTCACATGGTCTCTAGTCGCTGTATACGGGGCTGCCCAGGATGTTTATAAGGCTGACTTTTTGCGTGAGCTGGTAAATATAGCTAAGGATAATCCTTACCCTATTCTTATAGGTGAGGACTTTAACTTGCTAAGATTCCCTCATGAGAAAAGTCGGGGCAGGTTCGATGAACATTGGCCTTTTTTATTCAATGTTGTCATAGATAGCCTGGATTTAAGAGAGGTTAATATGATTGGGAGACAGTTCACTTGGGCTAATAGTCTCCCAGAGCCGACATACGAGAAATTAGATAGAGTACTTATGGATACACTATGGGAGGAAAAGTTCCCATTAGTAACTGTTCGGGCTCTAGAGCGTATTGAGGCTTTATCGGACCATGCTCCATTACTTTTATCTGTTGGAACACCATCACAAAGATCCAAACATAGCTTCAAGTTTGAACTTGGATGGATTGAAAGAGATGGTTTTTTTGATTTAGTGAAAGACGTGTGGGAAAAACCGGTGGCTGGTCAAGCGCCTATACAGCGATGGAATAATAAAATGCGAGCTCTTCGTAAATTCCTTTGCTGTTGGGCTAGACATACTGTCGGTATATTGAAAAAATAAAAATACGTCTTTCAAATATTATTGATGATTTGGAGGCTTCTGCGGAAATAAGGTTTTTAACTGCATCTGAGATTGAGCTTAAGAAACAATCGAATGCAGAAATTGCTAGAATTTATCGCGAGAAAGAACTCAAGTGGTACCAACGCTCTAAAGCAAAATTTATCCTTGAAGGAGATATGAATACAAGATACTTACATGATATTGCCAATGGCAAGCATAAGAAGAAACTTATTCACTCTTTGGTTCAGGATGAAGGTATGATTGAGGGACAGGAGCATCTAAAATCTTACATTACAAAGTATTACAAATCATTGTTTGGGGCACCACCAGAAAATTCCATATCACTGGAGGAATCCCAAACATATGATATTCCCCAGATTTCTGTTGAGGAAAACAAGTTTCTAACCGCCCCTTATACGGAGGAAGAAGTTAAGAAAGCTGTTTTTCAAATGGAACATAATAAAGCACCAGGACCTGATGGCTTTCCTGCTGAATTTTATCAGAAATTCTGGGAAGTTATTAAGGAGGATTTGATGCACTTGTTTCATGTTATGCATGAGGGTCAGCTTGATATTTTCAGACTGAACTTTGGCAATATTATTTTTCTTCCTAAAGTTATTAATGCAGAGCGAATACAACAATACCGCCCGATCTGCCTTCTTAACGTGAGTTTTAAAATATTTACAAAGGTGGCAACGATTAGGCTTAATTCAATAGCTGATAATGTTGTGCGCCCTTCTCAAACGGCTTTTATACAAGGAAGAAACATCTTAGACGGTGTAGTAATCCTACATGAGACAATTCATGAACTACATTCAAAGAAATTGAATGGAGTAGTGTTCAAGATTGATTTTGAGAAAGCGTATGATAAGGTTAATTGGTTTTTCCTTCAGCAAACACTCCGTATGAAAGGTTTTTCTCAGGAGTGGTGCAATCTCATTCAGTCTTTTGTTTCTGGGGATAGTGTTGCTATAAATTTCAATGATGACATAGGCACATATTTCCGGACAAACAAAGGATTAAGACAGGGGGATCCACTATCGCCTATATTATTTAATATAGTGGCGGATATGTTGGCTATCCTTATTGAGAGAGCTAAGGCTGATGGTCAAATTGAAGGATTAGTTCCACATCTAGTAGATGGTGGACTATCAATCCTTCAATATGCCGATGATACAATACTTTTTATGGAGCATGATCTTGAGAAGGCTAAGAATCTGAAGTTAATACTTTCAGCTTTTGAGCAATTATCAGGACTGAAAATCAACTTCCATAAAAGTGACTTGTATTGCTTTGGCGAAGCTAAAAATGAGGCACATTTATATGCCGAGTTATTTGGCTGTGGCCACGGGCTCTTTCCTATTAACTATCTGGGTATACCGATACATTATCGGCATCTCACGATAGCTGAATGGAGAGGGGTTGAGGAAAGACTACAAAAACGTCTTAGTAGTTGGAAAGGAAAACTACTTTCCCTTGGTGGAAGACTTGTAATCATTAATTCAGTACTAACTAATATGGTACTATATATGATTTCATTCTTTCATATACCAAAAGGGGTTTTGAAGAAAGTGGATTATTTCTGCTCAAGATTCTTTTGACAAGGGGATGAGGTGAAAAAGAAATATCGGCTGGCCAAATGGACTGTGGTTTGTCGACCAAAGGAATACGGTGGACTTGGCATACATGATTTGCAAGTCAAGAACACTACACTCCTAGGTAAATGGCTGTTCAAACTTCTTTCAGAAGAAGGAGTCTGGCAAACCATTTTGTGGAGGAAATATATTGGATCCAAAGCTTTGTCCCAAGTGGTCTGGAAGTCAGGAGACTCACACTTTTGGGCGAGGCCGATGGCAGCCAAAAAACAGTTTCTACTCTTTGGTTTTTTTAATATTAAGGATGGATCACAGATTAGGTTCTAGGAAGACAAATGGCTTGGCAAAATGCCCCTTAGAGAACAATATCCTGCTCTATATTCGATAGTTAGGCATAAAGGGGATACACTTTCCAGGGTAATGGAATATAATCCTCCTAATGTCTCTTTCCGTAGAAGTCTAATTGGTCCTAGATTACTATCATGGAACAATCTCTTATTGAGACTGTCTATGATACAGTTGTCGGATGGTGTGGACGATTTTCAATGGAAACTATTACATAATGGTAAATTTTCGGTTGATTTGTTTTATAGAGCTTTGATCCAACCAAATATTCCAGTTGATGATAATAGTAGAATTTGGAAAATGAAAATACCCCTGAAAACGAAAGTATTTGCTTGATATCTTCGTAAAGGGGTAATTCTTACAAAATATAATCTTGTTAAGAGGAATTGGCAAGGAAGCAAACAATGTGTCTTCTGTAATCATAATGAGACAATTAGACACTTATTCTTCCAGTGTAAATTTGCTCGTACTATATGGTCAATCACCCAAGTGGCCTCTGGTTTATCTCCCCCTTCATCGGTTGCTAATGTTTTTGGCAATTGGTTGAATGGGATTGATGATAAATATGGGATTGTTTTTAGGGTGGGAGCGCTTTCCATAATTTGGTCGCTATGGCTATGTAGGAATGACAAGATTTTTAATAATATGATGTCTTCCACATTGCAGGTTATCTTTCGGGCCACGACAATCCTGCGATCATGGATAATTCTTCAACGGATGGAGTTCCGAGACTTCTTTGCGGAAGGGTATAGGCGTTTGGACGCCGTGGCGCGAGATATATTTTCTAGACATGGATGGCAGCGTGACTTACGATTAGAGATATCATAGTCACAACCCGTTGTGCCATGTATACGTTTGTACTTGTTTTTCGTTTACTTCTGGTGGTAGCTTGAGAGGATTTTTGGCTGTGTGCATCCTAGTTATGCAGAGGCCGGGTGTAAACATTGCTTTGAGTAATAAAACGCCCATTTCCAAAAAAAAGCATGGCCGGCTTGCCGTCGAGCCGCCTCCACCTCCATCCTCTCCGCATCTTATCACACATGCATATGTGGTTCTCAGCTGCCGGCTAGCGGTGATGGGCAGGTCTCGGGAGGATTGGTCTGTGCTTGGTTTGACGCCATCGATGAGATCCAGGATGACCAGATGGAAGCAGAGAAGGAGAGAGAGGATCCAGAGGAAGAAGAGGACGTTCGCGACGCAACGGCCTGCATAGGAAGATTAGTGCCGCATCTGCATCATCGTTTGCATCGCAGCGGCATTATAGGAGGATCTGCAACGCACGCGTTCAGTTGTCGACATATCGTGCCGTCTTCACTATCGTTGCATGGTGGCTTGGTTCTCCTGTCACTGAGGTCAATCTATTTCACTCCTTCTCGCGGGGAACGCTTCCTCCTTCCTCGACGCACCCGCTCTAGATCCGCCCTATTATGCTACTCCTACTCATACAGCCTCTCTCCTTGCTGCAGATGCGTCCTCTGCTAGACGCGGTCAAGTCGCCAGGCCTAAGAAAGTACGCAACTCGGGCTTGCTCTCTATACATGCCATGGACTTCTGCAGTGACGTTTGCGTTGGCGTGTGTCACATATTTGTGGCAAGCCTTTCAGGGGAACATGCAAACAAGCACCCTAATAGATGAGGAGGCCTTTTGTTAGATGTATATATCTGTATATTGTATTTTCCCCATATGTTAGGGGGCTTCCTGCATATTTGCCCTGTACATGTACTATATATTGTGGCCTTTGGCCCCCAGATGAATACAACTTGTCTATTCCTAACATGGTATCAGAGCCGGTTTTAGGGTTCGCGTGCCCACCGGTCCTCTGCCTGTGATCACCGCCGCCGTCAGATCGCCCCGGCCATCACCGGTTCCCGTTCTGGCCGCCTGCGTGAAGTCCTGTTCCTCTGCTTCCCGATCGGATCTGGTCCTCTGCTTCCCGATCGGAACTGCCATCATCCTGCTGTGCACTCGTCGGGCCCTCCTGCACCGCCTCGTTCCCCGCATCTGCACGCCACCGATTGGCCATGCCACCTCCTGCACCGTCTGCTACTCCTCTGCCCACCGCCACCTGCCCCGCGTCTGCATGCGCACGCGGCCCCGCGTCCTGGTGCACATACACATGCCGTCCTTTGCATCTACACCCTGCTGTCCACACGCGGTAACCAACTATGCATCTACCCCTGCTGCCCGCCTGTCGCTGACTAGCTGGGCCCGCACCTGCTGGCCCGCCGTCTGCCCGTTGCTGCCTGAGGTGTTGTTGCTTGGGCCTCCTGGACCCCGACGGAAACCGCCCGCCCGATAAAATCCACGCGGGACCTCACCCCTGCCTTGATCCGCTGCCATGCGCGGGAGGACGCGTCTCCACCCGCCTCGGTTCTCGCGCCCCACGCGTCGTGCCCCACGCGCTGCGGCCCGGCCCCACCTGCCCCGCCGCCGCCCTGTCTCCTTCTGCTGGCCTCTTTGAATCTGCCGGTTGGTTTTTGTCAGTTCCCATTGGATCTGAGAGTTAAAAAAAATTGAGAGAGAGAGATGGCTTCTGCATCGGGCTATGTTGCGATTCCTCGCTTCCCGGTGATCTTCGATGGCGCGAATTATCCTGATTTCGCTGCCTTTATGCGCGTTCACATGCGCGGTCTCCGTCTTTGGGGTGTGCTCTCTGGCGAGGTCCCCTATCCGCCGTGCCCCCCTGCTCCTGTGGCTCCTCTTCCACCGACGCCGATTGTTCTTGCTGCTGATGCTTCTCAGAAGGCCAATGATGATGCTCAGAGCACTGATGATAGTGCTGTTGCTGCCTATGACCTGAAGTTCAAACAGTATTCTGCTGATCTCGAGTCCTATCGCCACGCTCTGACTGCCTACACTCAGTGGGTCGATGAGGATGCTCGTGCTGCTGCTGTTCTCACCTCCAGTGTTCTGCCCCAGTATGTTGCTGAGTTCATGAGTCTTCCTACTGTTGCCGCTCAGTGGGCACATCTTCGTCAGCGCTATCAGCCGTCTGGGGATGCTCTTTACCTGTCTGTGTTTCGCCAGGAGCATGCTCTTCAGTAGGGTGATTCCACTATTGATGAGTTCTATACTCAGAGTGCTGCTATCTGGCGTCAGCTTGATTCTCTCTGTACTGCTGTTTGTGGCACATGCTCGTGCTGCCAGATTGTGCGCTCGGATTTGGAGTTTCACCGCATCTATGAGTTTCTGTCTCGGCTCCGCCAGGAGTTTGAGCCCCGGCGTGCTCAGCTAAATGCTCGTGGTCGTGTTCCGCTCTCTGAGGTGTTGACTGAGCTTCGGGCTAAGGAGACCCGTCTCCGTGGTGTTGGTCTTCTTGCGGTTCCATCTGTGCTTGCTACTCGTGGTCCTCCTATGCTGTCTATTCCCTCGACTCAGCCGTGGTCCTCTGTGCCGCCGCCGATACTACCCACTCCTCCAAGTCAGGGTCAGGGTCAGAGTCAGCACCAGCAGTTTCAGGGTCAGAGTCAGCACCAGCAGTTTCAGGCCCAGAGTCAGCACCAGAAGGCTCGTGGTCAGGGTCGCCGTGGTTCTCTTCGTCACTGCTCTTACTGTAACAAGGATGGCCACACTTGGGCCACCTGTTATACACGGGATCCCAGCTTACGTCAGTAGCACCAGGCTCGTGGGCAGTTGGCTCCTTCTGGATCTTCAACAGTTGCTCTCTCCGATCAGGACATTATCAGGAGTTTTCGCGGTCTGCTTGCTGCTACAGGCTCTTCTTCGACAGGCACTGCTGGTTCTATGACTGATTCTTCAGGCACTGTGCGACCACCACCTTCTACATAGTCAGGTACGTCCCCATGGTATCTGGATTCTGGAGCTTCTTTTCATATGAACTCTGAGTCTTCTTTTCTATCCGCTCTTCGTTCTCTCCCTTCTCCTGTCCGTGTTTTCACAGCTGATGGTACCTCTCTCCCTGTTTCTAGTCGGGGCACCCTTTCTACTTCTTCCTTTTCTGTTCCTGATATTTCTCATGTCCCTCTTCTTAAGATGAATCTGTTCTCTGCTAGCCAGCTTACTGATTCTGGTTGTCGCGTCATTCTTGATGCTGATTCTTGTGTTGTCTAGGACCATCGCACGCAGGCCCTGGTTGGATCTGGCCCTCGCAGCCGTGACTCCTCGGGACTTTGGGAGTTAGACTGGCTTCGTGTTCCTTCCGCTGCCACTTCATCTGCTAGTTCTTCTCCGGTCGTCGCCTCTGCTACCAGCTCCTTTCAGCAGTGGCATGATCGTCTTGGTCACCTTTGTGACTCTCGCCTGTCGTTAGTTCATCGTGGTCTTCTGGGGTCTGTCTCAGGAGATAGGTCTTTACAATGTCAGGGCTGTAGGTTGGGTAAACAGATTCAGCTTCCCTATCCTACTAGCGCGTCTGTATCTCAGCGACCTTTTGATTTAGTTAATTCCGATGTTTGGGGTCCGGCTCCTTTCGCTTTGAAAGGGGGCCATCGCTACTATATTTTATTCATTGATGATTTTTCTCGGTACACTTGGTTGTATTTTATGTGCTCTCGCAGTGAAGCTTTCCATATATCAGCGTTTTGCGGCCATGGTCCGTACTCAGTATTCTACCCCCATCCGTGTTTTTCATGCTGATTCTGCTGGTGAGTATATCTCCCAGATGTTGCGAGGTGTCCTTGCTGAGCAGGGCACCCTTGCTCAGTTCTCCTGTCCTGGCGCACATGCCCAGAATGGCGTTGCTGAGCGTAAGCATCGCCATCTTCTTGAGACCACTCGCGCTATGATGATTGCTTCTTCTCTCCCGCCGCATTTCTGGGCTGAGGCTGTCGCTACGTCGGCTTACCTCATCAATATTCAGCCTTTTGCTGCCTTGCAGGGTGGTATCCCTCTTGAGCGCCTATCTGGACAGTCTCCAGACTACTCCATGCTTCGCTTGTTTGGTTGTGTTTGCTATGTTCTCCTTGCTCCCCGCGAACGCACCAAACTGACCGCTCAGTCTGTTGAGTGTGTCTTCCTTGGATACAGTGATGAGCATAAGGGCTATCGTTGTTGGGACCCTGTTGGTCGTCGGATGCGTATCTCTCGTGATGTTACTTTTGATGAGACGCGTCCTTTCTATCCTCGTCCCACCGCTGGTACTTACCCGGTGGAAGATATTTATTTTCTTCTCTTTCCCGACACACCTCCTTCTACACCTATTGTGTCTTCTTCAGGATCTCCTCCCCCTGATGTCTCTTCTTCGACATCTTCCTCCTCTGCTCCGTCTAGTTCTCCTAGTTCTCCTCGTTCTCCGGAGTGTTCCTCTACTATACCCTCCTCTTCATCGTTGTCTCCTGCGTCGTCTTCCTCTGATGATCTTCCCTCTACTCGTCCTGTTCGTCAGCGTCGTGCCCCCAACCGTTACTCTCCTAGTCAGTATGGTCTTTCTGCTGCCTCCGAGCCGACTTCTTATCGGGATGCTGAGCATCATCCTGAATGGCAGCTGGCCATGGCTGAGGAGATTGCTGTGCTTGAGTGCACTGGCACCTGGGATCTTTTTCCTCCCCCTCCCGGTGTTCTTCCTATCACGTGTAAGTGGGTCTATAAGATTAAGACTCACTCTGATGGATCTCTTGAGCGCTATAAAGCGCGTCTTATGGCTCGTGGTTTTCAGCAGGAGCATGGTCGTGACTATGATGAGACCTTTGCTCATGTGGCTCATATGACCACTGTGCGTACTCTTCTTGCTGTTGCTTATGTTCGTCACTGGTCTGTGTCCCACCTTGATGTTCAGAACGCCTTTCTCAATGGTGAGTTGAGTGAGGAGGTTTATATGCAGCCTCTTCCTGGGTATTCTGTTCCCGAGGGGATGGTTTTTCATCTTCGACGTTCTCTTTATGGCCTCAAACAGGCCCCTCATGCCTGGTTTGAGCGCTTTGCTTCTGTAGTGACTGCTGCTGGTTTCTCCCCTAGTGCTCATGATCCAGCGCTGTTTGTTCATACTTCTCCTCATGGACGCACTCTTCTTCTTCTCTATGTTGATGATATGATCATTATTGGTGATGATCCTGAGTATATCGCCTTTGTTAAGGCTCGTCTTCGTGATCAGTTTGTTATGAATGACCTTGGTCCTCTTCGATACTTTCTTGGGATTGAGGTTTCCTCCACTTCTGATGGATTTTATATCTCCCAGGAAAAGTATATTCAGGATCTTCTTGCCTGTGCTGCTCTTGGGGATGAGCGCACTGTTGAGACCCCTATGGAGCTTAATGTTAAGCTTCAACCTACTGATGGTGATCCTCTCTCTGATCCAACGCGTTATCGTCATCTTGTTGGGAGTATTGTTTATCTTGCTGTCACTCGTCCTGACATCTCTTATCATGTTCATATTCTGAGTCAGTTTGTTTCTGCTCCTACCACTGTTCACTATAGTCATCTTCTCCGTGTTCTTCGTTATCTTCGTGGTACGATCACTCGTCGTCTTTTCTTTCCGCGTTCTAGCTCCCTCCAGCTCCAGTGTTATTCGTATGCTACGTGGGCGAGTGATCCTTCGGATCGCCGTTCCCTTTCTACTTACTGTGTGTTTCTTGGTGGTTCGCTTATTGCTTAGAAGACGAAGAAACATACAGCGGTTTCGCATTCGAGTGTTGAGGCTGAGTTGCGTGCTATGGCCTTGTTGACTGCTGAGGTGACCTGGTTACGGTGGTTACTTGCGGATTTTGGGGTCTCTATTACCACACTCAGTCTGGTTTTGTCTGACAGTATAGGTGCTATTAGTGTTGCACGTGATCCGGTCAAGCATGAGCTTACCAAGCATATTGGTGTTGATGCTTTCTATACACGTGCTCAGGTGCAGGCTCAGGTTGTTGCGTTTCAGTATGTGCCTTCAGATTTATAGTTGACGGATTTCTTTACGAAGGCACAGACCAGAGCGCAGCATGATTCTTACTCTCCAAACTCATGTTGTGGATCCACCA
Organism: Avena sativa; assembly: GCA_916181665.1. Classification (NCBI taxonomy): domain Eukaryota; kingdom Viridiplantae; phylum Streptophyta; class Magnoliopsida; order Poales; family Poaceae; genus Avena; species Avena sativa. The sequence goes on along the minus strand of OV702285.1, from coordinate 416,589,820 downwards.
TGAGTTTGAGAGGGGGTGTTAGATGTATATATCTATATATTGTATTTCCCCCATATGTTAGGAGGCTTCCTACATATTTGACCTGTACCTGTACTATATATTGTGGCCTTTGGCCCCAGATGAATACAACTTGTCTATTCCTAACACCTTTAATGTTTAGAAGACAAAAATGTCGGCAGTTGATTCTCCAATAAGTTACTGAATCACGAAGAATTCACTTTGTCATACATCCACGTATGATGGTGTATTGATTGAGTCAAGCAGACTGTCTCAATCGTGCATGTAATGTAATGTTCGGCAAAAAGGTATCCAGGATCAATTGACTGGTCACTTAGCATGAACTGTTTCTTTCAAAAGAATTGTTGATATTACACATGTAATATAGGTGTAGTACATCAATTATATACATACAATTATACGTGAGGGGCTTTTCCTCACTTATATCAACATCTCAGGGTTTCAACAGTTGAGTGATCATATATTAACTCGAGATGCTTGTAAAATGAAACAGTTTAACAGAGAAAGAAACATCATCGAATTTAGATCTAAGCAAACACACATGCTCTACTCATTAGCTCCTTTTCAAAATAGGATGCGTATATTTTTTTATAAAAATCCAAAATATGAAATTAATATTATTAGAATCACATTGGAATATTATATTATATGACTATTATATACATTTGATATTCTAGATGTCTGTATATTTTTCTATATATGAAGCTTATTTTGTGAATTTTAAATGTAAATGTTTCACGAAGGTTCTGGATATCTTTTCTATACACGTGTATTTATTATTTGTATAAATATGTAATATGTACTTATTAATAAACTACGATAACGTGGCAACGCACGGGCATTCTGCTAGTATATATATATACTAATAATAGAGAACGGAGTGTTTCTGTCCACGGTCCGTTCTAGACGATTTTACCCCTTATGTTTTATAGAAATTACCCACAATTGCCACTGGGAAGTAAAAAACCGGTTCGAGTTATTTTTATCCTTCGTCGGCTTCCACGATCGTTCCCCTGGCCGCCCACCACTACACCCACGCGCCGCCAGCCACCACTCCAATCGCGCGTCGTGCTAGCGCTACTGCCGGTGACGATGATGGCAGCGGGAGGCGCGCGTTGTCGCCAGATCGCGTCAAGAGGGCAAGCCAGACATACGGAGACGCACACATGGAGCAGAGATACTAGGGTCGGACCACGCATCCTTCGACGTCTGCCGGCCGCCCAGGGTGACTCAGAAGATTGAAGCCTTGAATTGAGCAAGAAGTAACAATTCTGGGCATCGGTGATTTTGAGCAAACACTATGTCATCATCCTCCAACTACCACGAGTTCTTGTGTCCGTGGATAGAAAAACTACAAAAGTGGACCTGCACCTATTGATGTCAATTGGAACAACCAGAACACTTCTCAGCTTAACTATTTTCAGATATAAGTAGCAGTTTGATTAAGCATGTCTTAATTTGAACATCAGGTACAATGGCTGAACCTGTAGCAAAGTTTCCCCCAATTAAGCTGGTTCTCTTTGACCTTCCTTTGTTATCATATGGGCCTGAAATTCGTTGTTATCAGGTTAGATAGTAGCAGTGATAAAATTTTTTTGCTCATATCCATAGTAAGATAATAATTGTTATTTTTTCTTTACTTAACAGATTCATATTTTAGTGCGTATATTTGAAATACCATATTAACTATGAGACATACACATATTGTACCCCAACATGACTCTTCTTGCACATGCATTTGATAATTTTTGCTGTTTTTTTTAAGTAATTTGTCTTGGTCACCGGTAAGAAAAAACTTAATACAACCTATAAATTTTGGTCCCAGTTTGCTACTTGATGGTGGAACCAAAATACCCAGGTTGTTGCTTTCCATAGATGTAGGGCAAAATTTAGGTTGCACCAAAGTTATTAGTATAAAAGTTATTTTTCTCTCCCGTTGCAACGCACGGGCAAATGTGCTAGTGTATACAAAACTTTAAAAGGGGTAAAATTGGATATAGGTTTTGCTAAATGGGGTAATTAGAATGAAAATTTACTAAATGGAATAATTAATGTCAAAAAAGTGAAACAAAGGGGTAAAAAGAGGAATTTAGAAGAGACTTCTCTCTGGTTTTGTGTTTTGATTCTAGCGACATGCAGATATTTGGAAGCTGAATGGTCATTCTCGATTATTTTTTCCGAAATATAGAACGATAGAATGTGATTGGCGAAATATGATGGTTATATTATTGAGCCTCATGGACAAATATATATAAACGTACAGGAGATCATATCGTTGTACAAGTCAAGTTAGGCTTAAGTCCTAACTATTCTGAACTACCATAACAACCGTGTTTGTATAATACTCTAACATCCTCCCATAGTCATAACGTAGCGTCGTGAAAAACTGAAACGTCGCGGACGATCAGAATGGAGATATACCGAAGTAGAATCCAATAGGCTGACATCCCCCCGTAGTCCGAGCGGGAACGTCGTGGACGGTGTCGCGTCGCGGTAGCTTGGACTGTAGAGGAAGCTGATGATGCTCAAGCGAGGTGGTAGCCCTTGTGCCAATGTCGAGGGAGCCGAGAGCGTGAGACGGTGCCGAGGTCGAGGTAGCCGTGCAAGAGGTCGTCGTGGTCAATGTCGTGGTCGGGGATGCCAGTGTCGAGGTGGCCACACATGAAGCTGCATGTGCATAGTGTGCGAGGAGGATGACGAAGCCACGTAGAGGCAGTCGTCGAGGATGTCGATGCCGAAGCCGATGCAGTCAGAGCCGTCGAGAATGAGGTGTGGCCATGGTTTTGCCAGAACTAGGCGCACGTTGGGGAAGAACGCACACTCTGGTTTTGCCAAAACCAAGTATGCAAAAAAGAACTCGTTGGTGACGCGAGGAAGGGGCAATGCAGAAGAAGATTATGTCAAAGACGATGAAGACGAGGCGTCGATCCGAGCTTTCCAGACTCATGAACGCATCATCGGGGACGAAGGCACTCCCGGTGTTGCCAGTACCAAGCGTGCGAGGGGAAGGGACCATCATGAACTTGTCACCATGTCAGAGAGACTAGCAGAGGAGGCCTCCAGAGCGGTTGCAAGGCGCAAAGCGGTAAAGGGAGAGATGCCTATGTTGTCCGCGATCGGAGTAGAGGAGCAGGTAGTGTAGTCGGGGAAGGCGATGACACTGACATCGAAGTTGTAGTGGACGAAGAAGTAGAGGGCGGTGAAACCAACGGCGATCCGGGGTGGTCATGATGGATGCCTAGAGAGGCACGGCGGCGGTAATCGATGTAGGCGAACAAGAACCCGGCGGCATGACGAAGACCATGCATAGACGATGGTGATCCACACTATAGGAGATGGCGCGGTGGAAACCGAGGCGTAGTGCGCAGAGACGGCGAAGTAGACTGCGTGCAGCGACGCTACGACTCGTTGCTCAATCTATGATAGGCGCGTGCTCAGGGACGTGCTTGGCGTAGACAGTCGCATGATTGGTGGATCAGACCGACGATGTGCCGTATGCGCCATGGCGTGGACGACTCGTAGATCAAAGTCGATGGCGGTGTTGTCGGTAAAGTCCCAGACGATGACGACGAAGAAGGTCCGAGGGAGGACGGCTGCGGCAGCCTTCCAAGGAAGGTGTAGCAGCCATCCACGGTGCACGGCGGCCTGCCGTGAGGCCGCGACAGCCCGCTGAGGTAGGCGCGGCATCAGAGAGGGAAAGCGCACAGGCGCGGTGTAGGACGTTGATGCCGATGGTCGGAGTAGAGGAGCGAGTGGACGACAACGATGGGTGACTCAGTCCGATTTAAAATCCGTAAACCAAAGAAGAAAACCGATCAAGAGATCGGAGAAAAAGACTTACAGGACAGCCGATCACGGATCGGCGGACGAACCCTGCGTACGGGTTGCGTAGCCCCGGGCGGAGATCATGGAAATCGACCTCCCGGGGTAGAGCGGGGGAAGCGTGTTGCTCGGCTAGCGCGCGCCATAGGAGGTGGCAGCGCAAGCTAGGGAAGAGGCGACGATAGCGCCAGGGTTTTGGCGGCGGCGGCTCAAGGATAGGATCGAATTTAGGGTTGATACCATGTAGAACGATAGAGAGTGATTGGCGAAATATAATGGTTGTATTATTAAGCCTCATGAGTGAGTATATAAACGTACATTTGATCATCTTGTTGTACAAATCAAATTAGGCTTAACAACAGTGTTAGTATAATACTTCAACACGAAACACACTCAATGGTCTGAAATTTGAATGACACAATGTCTTCTGCTAATAATATTTTCCAATCTCTCACGTCGCAACTCTCAACGGTCAGAGAAGTACTTGTTAGAACACTATTTGCATCAACTAGTCTAGATCTATTCGGTAGCTCTTTATCTCTGCATATCTAGACGTGTAACTGAGAGAGGGAGAAAAGGATCTGAGAGGAGAGGAACCACCTGCTCCCTGGCTCGACAAGCACGAGCCAGAGGGGATGCCCGAGCTGGTGCCGGAGCTGGATCCGCCGTCGTTGGCCATGGGTAGTAAAGGGGTGAGTGTGGCGGCGGTGGAGCTTCCCGTCGGCGCAGCGCTTAGCCTAGATCGGGTAGGGCTTGTAGGTGGGGCGTCTAGGGCACGGCTAACCTCGTAGGTCGTGCTGCCGGCTCCCCACCACTTTATATAGCGCTGGCGACAGGGGCCCACCGTCCTAGATAAGGATGGGCGCCCCCGATCAGGGCGCAGTTAGGGGGGCGTGCTGGGCCGTTGGGCCCAGTCATGTTGAGATCTATCCAACATTCTCCCCCTAGATCTCGACTTTACTTTTAACCTTTTTCTTTACTTATTTCATCACAGAATGAGACATAGAGCATGTTTCATCGTCTCAGCTCAATTGCCGATAGAATCAGACAGCTGCTATATACCTTCATGTTCTGAAACAAATTCTGTTACTTTTGGGCCTCTATAGTCCAGGAATCATAGGCTTCCCGTTAAACCCATGCCGTCTATGTGTTCCTTGAACACATTGGGTGGTAAGCCTTTCGTTAGCGGATCCGCAAGCATATCCTTTGTCCTTATATGCTCGAGACTTATAGTTTGATCCTGGACTTTGTCCTTCACAACATAATACTTTATATCTATAGACTTTGAAGCATTACTCGACTTGTTGTTGTGAGCATAGAATACTGCGGGCTCGTTGTCACAGTACATCTTTAGTGGTCTGCTGATGCAGTCAACCACTTTCAAGTCGGGTAAGAATTTCTTTAACCATAACGCCTGTCCCATGGCCTCATAACATGCTATAAATTCTGCATACATCGTAGATGATGCAACTATCGACTGTTTGGCGCTTCTCCACGAAATAGCACCTCCTGCAAGAGTAAAGACATACCCTGTCGTGGACTTTCGGTCGTCTTTATCTCCCGCAAAATCTGCATCTAAATACCCTTTTATCTCTAGGGAATCAGATCTTCTGTATGTTAGCATAAGGCCTTTTGTGCCTTGCACATAGCGCAAGGCTTTCTTTACCATCTTCCAGTGCTCTATGCCTGGATTCTCTTGATATCTACCGAGTACCCCGGTGATAAATGCTAAGTCAGGGCGAGTGCACACTTGTGCATACTGTAAGCTTCCAACAGCCGAAGCATATGGTACTGACTTTATTTGATCGATCTCATATTGATTCTTTGTACATTGGGATTTCCCAAAATTATCGCCCTTGACTATGGGAGCAGGTGTTGAATTACTCGCATGCATATTGTATTTCTTTAAAATCTTTTCACAATACGCTTTCTGCGACAATCCTAACACTCCATTCTTTCTGTCTCGGTGAATTTCTATGCCCAAAACATAAGATGCTTCACCAAGGTCTTTCATGTCAAAGTTTGATGACAAGAATTTCTTTGTTTCTAGTAGTAGACTAACATCACTACTAGCAAGCAGAATGTCATCCACATATAGAATTAGGAAAATATATTTCCCACTTTTGAACTTTGCATAAATGCAATTGTCCTCAACATTTTCCTTGAATCCAAATATTTTAATGGTATCATTAAACTTTAAATACCACTGCCTAGAGGCTTGCTTTAACCCATAAATGGATTTCTTTAGGCGGCATCCCATATGTTTCTTCCCCTCCATGAAAAAACCCTTGGGTTGTTTCATGTAAACATTTTCTTCTAAATCTCCATTTAGAAATGCCGTCTTGACATCCATTTGATGTAACTCTAAATCAAAATGTGCAACTAGTGCCATGATGATTCTGAAGGAGTCCTTACATGAGACCGGAGAAAAAGTCTCATTGTAATCTATGCCTTCTCTTTGCGTGAAGCCTTTTGCCACGAGTCTAGCTTTGTACTTTTCTACATTCCCATTGGAGTCATACTTTGTTTTGTAGACCCACTTGCATCCTACTGTTTTGGCTCCTTTGGGAATTTCCTCTAAGTCCCAAACATTGTTGGAACTCATCGATTTCATTTCATCTTCCATTGCCTCCACCCACTTGGCTGAGTGAGGGCTACTCATGGCTTCTTCATATGAGGTAGGATCGCCCTCCATATGAACTACATTGTAAACTTTGTAGATGTCTTTTGAAATGGCTGGTCTTCGTTCTCTTTTAGACCGTCTGAGTTCATCAGACTCTTGCTCATTTCTTGCCTGGGGTTCAGGCACATTTACAGTAGGTGGCTGTTCTGGCTCCCTTTCGTGCTCAACAGTGGGTTCAGGTGGCTCCTGATGGACAGGTTTCGAACTTTCGCCCATTGTTGTCACGTGTGGAGTTGCAACAGGTGCCGGCACCACAACCTCAGGGGTTGTAAATGGTGGCACAACAGGTAGCGAGAAAAATGGCTCCTGAATCATCGGATTAGGTGCATGCACCCTCTTCTCCTCAAGATCAATTTTCCTAGCTACCGTGCTCCCCCTCATCAATTCGTCCTCCAAGAAGACTGCATGTCTCGTTTCTACAAACTTTGTGTATCTGTCGGGACAGTAGAAACGATAGCCTTTGGACTTATCTGGATAGCCAATGAAATGGCAAGATACTGTTTTGGGGTCTAACTTTGCAATGTTTGGATTGAAAACTTTTGCCTCAGCTGGGCTCCCCCAGACCCTCAAGTGGTGCAGAGAGGGGACTCTGCCTGTCCACAATTCATAAGGTGTTTTGGGCACCGACTTACTTGGTACTCTGTTGAGAATATGAATGGCGGTTTTAAGCGCCTCCATCCACAATCCCAATGGGAGGGTGGAATAGCTCATCATGTTGCCCACCATATCCATAAGGGTACGGTTGCGCCTTTCAGCTACTCCGTTTTGCTGAGGTTCGCCCGGCATAGAATACTGGGCAACTATTCCATTTTCTTGCAGGAACCGTGCAAAGGGTCCTGGTACTTGACCATATGGAGTATGCCGACCGTAGTACTCCCCCCCACGATCGGACCGAACTATTTTGATTCTTTTATCGTGCTGATTTTCCACTTCAGCTTTGAAAATTTTAAATTTATCCAACGCTTCAGATCTTTCTTTGATTGGATAAATATAACCATAACGGGAGCAATCATCCGTGAATGTTATGAATGAATCATAGCCATCCACACTTTTCACCGGAAACGGTCCACAAATATCCGTGTGGATTATTTCTAGTGTAGCTATGCTTCGGTTTGCACCCTTTTTAATTTGTTTGACATACTTTCCTTTTATGCAATCTATGCATTGTTCTATGTCGGAGAACTCTAACGGAGGAAGAATGTCATTTTTAACGAGGTTTTCTATTCTTCCCCTCGAAATATGGCCTAGTCTACAGTGCCATAGTTTCGATGAGTCAAGAGTTCGCTTTCTTTTCTTTTGTTCTTTGTTCGACAAGGAAACTTTTTCATTCACATTACACGCAGAAAGAACTTTCTCATGCAGGGATAACAAATATAACTTATCAAATAATGTAGCAACACCCACACATTTTTCTTTCAACCAAATGGCACACTTGCCATTTCCAAAATAACATTCGTAAGAATCTTTGTCCAAACAGGAAACACTTATTAAATTCCTATGTAATGAAGGAACGAAAAGCACATCTTTGAGCAAAAGCAAAGAGCCATCAGCCAGCTCCAGAGGGACGTCACCAATGGCCTCCACTTCTGCTTCTATTCCATTCGCCACTTCAATGTGTCTTTCTCTTCTTGGCGTGGTCCTTGTCGAATGGAACCCCTGTAAAGAGTTGGCAACATGAACAGTTGCTCCAGAATCAATCCACCAAGTGGATCTAGTAAACTTTTCATACAAAGATTCATTAACAAAAGAAACAATATCTTTACCATTTTTGGCCATGATGTACTTTAGCCAAATCGGGCAGTCTTTCTTGTAGTGGCCCGGCTTTTTACAGTGATGGCACTGATCCTTCTCCCCAGGGGTGGACTGGTGATGCTGGTACGGGTGCTGCATTGGACCCTTGCCATGGGGCTTGGAGGGTGAGCCACCATGGTTGCCGCCTGTGAAGCCTCTCTTCCTATTGTCCTTCACGAAGTTCAGAGAACCGCCGTGAAGGGCTTTCAGCCTTTCCTCTTCCTGGGAGCACATCCCAATGGTCTTTTCTATGTCCCACTTTTCAGGGGACATATTATAGTTTATCACAAAGTTTTCAAAAGGCTGTGGAAGTGAGGCCATCACAAGGTGCACCAAGAGTGCTGGCTTTAGCTCGAGGTCCTCATCCATGGGCTTGAGCTTCGCTGCCATGTTTGACATCCTCAAGATGTGCTCTCTTATTCCGTGGGGTCCTCCCATATACTTTTTAGTAACCAGCTGCTTTAACAGCTAGGTCGCATACATCTTTGAAGAGCCAGTTAACTGGCTCTTTATCTTGGCGAGATACTCGCCCACGGTAGCACACTCTCGAATTGAGCCCACTATTGCGTTCTCAATTGTGTTCTTTACGAAGGCCAGACACTTCTTGTTGGCGTTCACCCATTTCTGGTTATCAATAGAGTAGGCCAGCTCCAATGGAGCATGGTCCCTCTTCCTTTTCTCAAAGTCAGCACTTTCCTCAGCGGCCCCCCCTGACCGGGTCAGCGGGCTTGACTGGTTGCTTGGTGTCAACCACCCAATCCACTTCGGCGCATACGAACGCCAAGTCAACTTTCTTTCTCCATTCGGAGTAGTTGTCCCCCCTTAGGAGCGGGATGTCCTTCAAACATGCCATGAGGTTGAGACCTCCTGAAAATCACAAAAGATGTGAGATCACCAAGTAAAACAACTGTATGCGTTAATTCAACGTTGGTATAAATTAAGCATGCAATCGTTTCGTGCTATTTAAAATTACATCACCGTTGGGCAGAAATAAATTTAAATGCACCTTTAATACTTAATGGGAGAAGATTATGGTCATGATTATTAATAACGTTGGTCAATTAATAGCATGAGGCATAATCACTTTAATCACATCTTTATGTCAAGATTTAATCAACTTTTATTGCATTGTGCAATTTTAAACCATACATTTGCAATGAAAAATAACTATTTGCAGTGGAAACTTTCATAAAAAACTCATACTTTGCAGAAAAATTCTGCCTTTGTAACGTTCTCTAGTCACAATATACTTAAAAGTAAAAATACTAGAGAAAACTATGCAAAAATTTGCTTAAAACTAAGCAAAACACATTAAAAAACAACTCTGTGAAAAAAAATAGAAAACTGTTAAAAAACAGTAAAAGAAAACGCCCTAATGGGCCGATACTGGGCGGCCTGCAGTGGCCCACCGCCGGCCGGGCCAGCCTCCAGCGCCAGCGCGGCCTGCCAGCGCGGCCACCCGGCGCGGCCCGCCAGCGGCCTGCCAGCGGCCTGGCCCGCCAGCAGCCTGCCAGCGCCTGGCCCGCCAGCCACCCGTGCCTTCCCCCGCCGCTTCATCACAACCGTCGATGGGGGCAACCCTAAATCGTGCGGTGGGGCGCCCGTTTCGGAGGGTTTAAACCCCCCCGCGCCCCCGGCCAAACCCTAGCCCACTTTCCCCCTGGCCCTCTCCCGCGTGGCCACCGCGGCGGCGCCGCGTCTCGCGCGCCGGCAGCCCCGCGTGGTCCGCGTCCTCCCCCTTCCCGCGCCTCCACCGCGCAGCGTGTCCACCGCAGCGGCGCCGCGTCCTTTGGGCCGGCTGCCCCGCGTGCGACCTTTGGGCGGCGGCGCGTCGGGCCCGCGTGGCGAGGTGGCAGCCCCGCGCGGCGACAGTGCCGGCGGCGGCTTGCCCCTCCCCCAATCCCCATGACTGGCTCCCTGGCGGCGCTCGGTCGCACGCGCGAGCCCACCCCCACGAGCTTTGCTTGCTGGTGGCGTGGTGCCGCCGGCGCAATCTCGCCGCAGGCCCCTTACCCCCTTTTGCCCTTTCCCGTTCATGGCGGCCGGAGCCACGGCGCCTCCCTGCCCCCCTCGCCGGCGGTGCGTCCACCCGGGGTGGGCGCACGACCGTCGAGAGGCGTAGCGGCGGCGCCTCCTTTGCCAGCGCTCGGCCGGTGGGTGTGTCGGGTTTTTTTCAGTTTTACTTTTCGGGGTTTTATTTTTGGGATCGTGGAGGGTATCTGGGGATAGATCTGGGGATTTGGGTTTGGTATTTCTTTGAGGTTTAGATCTTGCACTTTTGCTTTGCCCCCGAAGGAGTATTTCTTCTTCTAGATGTCTCCCAAAGGGATGCCCATCTAGATCGAGAGGAAAGGCGCGGCCATAGGGCAGGCGCTCTTTAGATCTAGGTCTTTTCCTTTGAATTTCTTTTGCACCGAACAAAACTAGCCACTAGTGGCTCTGATACCATTGTTAGAACACTATTTGCATCAACTAGTCTAGATCTATTCGGTAGCTCTTTATCTCTGCATATCTAGACGTGTAACTGAGAGAGGGAGAAAAGGATCTGAGAGGAGAGGAACCACCTGCTCCCTGGCTCGACAAGCACGAGCCAGAGGGGATGCCCGAGCTGGTGCCGGAGCTGGATCCGCCGTCGTTGGCCATGGGTAGTAAAGGGGGTGAGTGTGGCGGCGGTGGAGCTTCCCGTCGGCGCAGCGCTTAGCCTAGATTGGGTAGGGCTTGTAGGTGGGGCGGCTAGGGCACGGCTAACCTCGTAGGTCGTGCTGCCGGCTCCCCACCATTTTATATAGCGCTGGCGACAGGGGCCCACCGTCATAGATAAGGATGGGCGCCCCCGATCAGGGCACAGTTAGGAGAGCGTGCTGGGCCGTTGGGCCCAGTCACGTTGAGATCTATCCAACAGTACTCTCGTTTAATACTTTGCATCTGAGAAAGGACTCTCATTTAATACTTTGCATATGCTACTAGCAAACCTAGCAAAAGCATGCTCAATTTCATGCTAGTATAATACTCTCTGTTCTATAGTATTCAGTAGGAGTACACAAGTTTGTCAGTTTGTATATCAGATAACATTTCAGATTTTATATGAAGGGTATCTTTCAAAAAAGGCTGGATTCGGCCGCACGGTGTACTTAGGCTTGTCGGTGCCATGCAAGCACGAGACGCGGTAGGCGAGGCCCACATGTCGTTTGGACTCGAAAAAAAGTTTAAACTTATACAACCATTAGAAGTCTCTGTTATCTCTTCTGTGATCCGTTATGTCAGTATTTTTTTGTTATTGTTTTTGGCGTGGACTAGTTAACCTCTGTTTGTATCAGGTCTTCTTCTCTCCTATTTCATTTTCCAAAAATTCCTAGCTCACCTCCGGCTTCTCCTCTCCACATCAGAGCTCGTCGTGGCTATCCTTGCCTCTACGCCATGTTCAGTTAGTCTTGCATACCCTTAATCGGGTTTCGCCATCGTCCCCACCGTCCCAGTCACCAGATCTAAGCTCAATGTGTATTCAGGATTCATGTCAATGATTGTGTGGCCAAAACAAGTAATAGAGGAGCTGTTGTCGGTGCAGTTTGCAGATACCTGATCATTGGGATATACCAGGGAGTTTCGGTTGTGGCCTTTGATGGTCAATCTAGCAGATCTCGTATTCCTAGCTGTTGTCGGTTCCTAAGGGTAGGCTATGGAATATGAGCTCGCAAAAGGGGTGAATTAGATGATCTGTTGGTGTAGAGAACGCTATGGCGCAAGCTAGCTAGGTCGTCCTTGCAGCACGGGATCGTCAAGAGAAGAGCCCCAAGATTAGATAAACAATATGGCGCAACTCAAAAGTCTTCCTGTCGCAACTTCGTCTTAAGTCTTTGTAGTAGTTTGAATCGGTGCGAGACAAGTGTGGTCCCGCCTTTTGTGTGTCCATGGTGTCTAGGCCACCTTAAATTTGTGTTTTGTCGGTACTGATAGGTTCTTTATCCCTTGTGTCTTTTGTCGTGCTATGGTTATGTGTAAGACTTCTGGCTTTATTAATTTAAAGTCGGGCGGCTTTTGTCACCTTTTATCTAAAAAAAGAAAATACGGTGGAGTACTTACCAACAAACATCAGAGTAATTGTAGGAGGCTCTAACAATGTTCAATCATATCGTATATTTTATGAAATGGGAAAATGGGGAAGTATTGAAACCATAGCTAGGATGCTCCATAGCTACCAATAAAATGCTTGAACGAAATAAATGTATTAAATTAGGAAATATAGACCCATGAGAATATTCTTTTTATGCATGTTAATATGAGTATATTAAGTTTATATCCATTTTTTGCGAAAAGTACACCTATCTATTCACAATCCTCAATACAGTACAAAAAACCCAGAAGTGATACAAAATACTAATAGGTCCTTAGACCACCTAGCGATGACTACAGAACTCGACTGAGCCAAAGGCACGCCGCCGTCTTCGCCCCTCCCTCAATGAAGCCAGGCAAAGCTTGTTGTACTAGAGCTTCATGTAGTAGACATACAAGAAAGTCGTCATGCTAATTCCCTAGAGAACTAGAACACGAGAGAAACAACCATCGCTGATGATGAAAGTGTAGATCATAAGAAGCACCAACCAAATCTAGCAAAATCCGCTGGGGACACACCTCCACTCCACAGGCCCTTCGGCAACGCTAAACGCACCACCGGAACAGAGATGGACTTTATTCCATCTTTAGGGAGTCGCCACCGCCACACATTCCTAAGTAGAACACAAACCTTAACCAGACTGAGAATAACACTAAAAAGGAGCCCTCCTGCCGACAAGCAAAAAAAACCGTCGTGTCTCCATGGCCTTAAGGTCTCAGGAGACGAGGAAGATCGCCGGCGGTGCCGAGACAGGAGGTAGGAAGCTCTAATCGTCCGTGCTCTCTCCTGAACGATTGTATTGGAAGTTCGAACAGAAGTGACATGTTTTTAGTTACAAGACTATATGTATAGTATCAATATATAGTTTTGATACCTATGTTATTTTTTCTATGTACGCAGATAATTAATTAATTGTATTTTATCATACGTACATGTGCAATGACGAAAAATGAGCCGTAGCAATGTACGGATATTCAACGATGGACTTGCGCGGAAACGTTCCAATTTTGACCACGGTGCACTACTAGGAAAAAGGCTATAGGTAATCCAAACATCTGTGGCTCACGTGGTTGAAGTGCCCCACGGGTAAAACAGGCGTGGCGCACCTATGGGCAGTGCCCTACTAGTAACTAAAACAATCATGGCGCACACGGTGATAGTGCGCCACAGATATGTATGGACCAGGGCCCTGCTGGCCGCATGCCAGATACCCGTAGCGCACATAGGGTAGGTGCGCTACGCTTGTTAGTGTGAACCGTGGCGCACATGGAGGGGGTGCGTTATGCCTAAGCGAATGCCCCTCTGCTCTGTAAATGGGCAGACACATCCGTGGCGCACTCTGGCATGTGCGCCACGGTTGTGATTATTCCCTGTGGCGCACTAGGGCCACGTGCGCCACGGATGTGTCGATCCTTTTTTTTTGGCAGCTCCACTTTATGCACATGTGTGATCATCCACCACCTACACTTCACTTTCCCCTCCTTCTTCCTCCTTAGATCTAGTCGGGATCCTTCTCCCACCTCAATTTCTTCACCCATTCACCATTTTTGGCATGTAGAATTTGCCTTGGATGTTACATACATAATAGAGGAAGCTCTCCGGTCTCGCGCGCACCTCCTTTCCATCTTCTTCTCTAGCGATCGATCTCTCATCTCGGTAAGTTGTCCATGTAAGGATGTGTTCATGCGTATATGGATGATATGCTCATATGTATGTAGATGATCAATGCTCATGTGTATGGATAGGATATCGATGCTCATGTGTGTGTATTATGGAGAGGATCTCGATGCTCATGTGTGTATATGGAGAGGATCGAGATGCTCATGCATGTGTGTATGGACATGATATGTTCATGTGTATGGATCGGTCTCTCTCTCTCTTGTGTTTGTGTGTGAATGAGTTGCCATTTGTTTTGCCAAAATATTGATTCATTTCCATTTTGGCAAGACTTTGACATTTCGCAAAGGTCCTTATTTTAGGATAGGTCATGCTGAAATTTTCTATCGACCATTGCATGCATGCATTGATTATGTGGTTATAATAGACTTCTAATTGTACCGTGTACACCGTGCAGGCAAAAATGGTTCGCATAATGAGCGAAGGCATTGTGGCTAGATTTTTGAAATGTGCGACGACCGACATGATACGAAATAATAAGACAGAGATAATATGTCCGTGTAGAAGATGCAAACTCAACTGGTTGATCGACCCAGATTCCGGGAATCTGCAGGCGCACCTGCTCCGCCATGGTTTCATGGATGGATACACTCGTTGGATAAGCGATGACAAAGACGATGGAGACGGTGAAGGTGGGAAACATGACAACGATCATCACGGCGAGGACGGGCGAGATGATGAAGAGTCCCCTGAAGATGGTGAAGGTGCGGAAGCAGACCGGGATGATGATGATCTAGATGCCGGAGGAGCAGACAACGATGGAACAACGTCAGGCTGGGTGCGGGACCCTTATGTGCAAGAGCTGCTTCTCAAGCAGACGAGTAACGCCAGGGATTTCGCTAGATAGAAATCCAAGCTTGCGCAACTTGAGAAAGACGTGGTTACTCCATTGTATGAAGGATGCAGTCCCGATGATACCCGGTTGAATGTAACGCTCAAGGCTATGGAGATAAAGGCAAAACACAAATTGAGCGACGCAAGCTTCGACGATATGATAGCATTCTGGCACGATCGTATCCCGGAGGGGAACACGTGTCCAACTAGTATAGAGGACGCCAAGAAAATCGTCTGTCCTCTCGATCTACCGCACGTTAGATACCACGTATGCATCAACGATTGCATCATTTATTGGGGAGTGGACGCGGAGAAAACCACATGTCCGGTGTGTGATGTGAGTCGATACAATAAAGGGAAGAAAGCACCTCGAAAAGTGGTATGGTACTTTCCTATCACTCCTCGTCTGCATCGCTATTTCGCGGACCCTAAGGAAGCGAAGCTCATGCGATGGCATGCAGAAAGGAAGAAGCCAGGAGATGACGATGACCCCGAAAAGGACGAGCTGCTGACGCACCCTTCAGATGCTAGCCAATGGAAAGCATTGGACCTAGAATTCCCAGAATTCGGTGGAGATTCGAGGAACATCAGGCTTGGTGCGACCACCGATGGACTCAATCCGTTCGGTAGCCAGAGCAGCACGCACAACACTTGGCCCATGTTTGTATGGATGTACAACCTCCCTCCATGGATGTGCATGAAGAAGAAGTACATACAAATGAGTATGCTAATTCAAGGGCCGAAACAACCTAGTACCAACATCAATCTGTATCTCCGGCTGTTGAAAGAGGAGCTAGCCACGTTATGGGAATCTGGAGCCAATACTTACAATGCCGTCGCACAAGATTATTTCACTATGAGAGCCGCGTCGGTCACTACGGTGCAAGACTATCTCGGTTGCGGGTATATCTCAAGACCGGTTATCCAAGGATTCTCCGCATGTGTTAGGTGCATGGATAACACAAGCTATCTCCAACTAGAGAAAGATCCAGGGTCTTCGAAAACCGTGTTCATGGCGCACCGGAGGTGGCTCGGCAAGAATGATCCATGGAGAAAACGTGGAGACCTGTTCGATGGAAAATCCGAGACCCGAGGAATCCCAGAGCGGAGGAGCAGCGAAAAAGTGGAAGAATTGCTGAAAAACTGGAAAGATTGTCCTAACCTTGGAAAGAAGTGAAAGAGGCAGCAAGACAAGCCGCTGATGAAGGTATGGAAAACAAGGTCTGTTTTCTTGGAGTTGCCATACTGGAAGTTTCTCCGCACACCTCATAGCCTTGACATCATGCATATCGTGAAAAACATATGCGAGAGTCTGGTCGCCACCATAATCAACATGCCAGATAGGACTGAAGATGGTCCGAAAGAAAGGCACGACCTAATATTCATGGGTATACGGAAGGAGCTTCACGGAGGACGCACTACTCTTGATGATCAGGAAGATGATGATCATCATGAGTCGGAGACGACACAAGGTCGTCGGAAGAGTAAAAAGTTCAAAAAGAACGAATATTACTTCCCTCCTTCTTGCTTCACTCTAAGCCAGGATGAGATCAAACAGTTTTTCAAGTGCCTTCTAGGAGTCAAATTTCCTTACGGCTACGCGGGCAAGATAAGCAGATACCTAGACGAGGCGAAACATAGGTTCAGTGGCATGAAGTCTCACGACTATGCCGTGCTAATGACACAGGTATTTCCGGTTGCACTAAGAGGGATAATGGACGAGCACGTCCGTGAAACGTTATTTGGCCTCTGCAAGTTTTTCGACGTCATCTCTAGGAAGTCGATTGGCGTGATTCAGCTCGGGAGGCTACATGAGGAGATCGTGGTGATACTATGTGAGCTTGAGGTCTACTTCCCGCCTGCATTCTTCGACATTATGGTGCATCTGCTGGTCCATGTCGTGGGGGACATCGTCCAACTCGGGCCGATGTTCCTCCGCAGCATGATGGCGTTCGAAAGGATGAACGGACACATCAAAGGATACGTTCGCAGCAGGTCCCGTCCAGATGGAAGCATAGCCAAGGGCTTTCTGGCCGAAGAGTGCATCTCTTTCTGCACGAATTATCTAGACATCGAGAACCCTATCAGTCTTCTCATTAACAGGCACCTTGGCAAGCTCGACGGATCTCGTCACCGAGAGGGTCGTCGCGTACTGCATGCAGACTTCGATTGTCGATGCGCAGACTGTGATCGAGCAAACCTCGTCACGCTACATCATTTATAACTGGTCGATCCTTGGGTACAGAAGCACAAAAGGTTAATCGAGAAGAAGTACAGTGATCGGGACATACATAGGACACATAGAGAAATAATCAAAGAGCACAACTCAGATTTCACGCGTTAGTTTAGGCAGACGCTCCTTGATAATACCCCGCGATCGCATTCTTCTGAAACGGAAAAGATCATATTCACCTTGTCGCAGGGTCCAATGCAAAACCTGGTGACCTATCAGGCGTATGATATCAATGGCTACACATTCTACACAGAGGAAAAGGACAATAAGTGTGATTATCAGAACTCAGGCGTAACGTTGAAATTCTACACCGATGACAACGTGAAGGAAAGATTCTATGGAAGGATCGAGGAGATCTGGGAGTTCGACTACTGTGGAGAAAAGGTGCCGATGTTCCGTGTCAGATGGGCAAAGAGCGTCGAAAGAGAAGACCGGTATTTCACAACCATGGTTATATCCGAAGCAGCCAAATCCAAGGACGCAGGTGCGAACGTGGCCGCGAAAAATGAACCGTGGTTACTAGCTACCAAAGTGGACCAATGTTTTTTCATTACCGACCCGACAAAGCCTAGCCATGTTGTCGTGAGAAGAGGAAAAAGAAACATCATCGGAATGGATGGAGTCGCCAACGAGCAAGACTTCGACCAGTACGGCGATCCAAAGATTGAAGATGACAACGACTATGATGCAGCAACATACATCACAAGAAGAAAAAGGACAACCCTACCAAAAAAAGGTAGCCCGTTTGAAAGAAGAAACATTAAAGTGTCGGGGCTAAATTATTCAACCGCGACAAAGAAGGGAAAAAGATTGTAAAACACTAACTCAAAAAATATTGTAAAACGTGTGGTCAAAAAAGATTGTAATATTCATGGACAAAATTATTATGAAATTTAGTTATACTTTGAATCATATTTGTACCACTTTTATGACATATATTATCACTTTTGGGCATTTTTGGAATATTTAAAAGTATTTTTAAAAATAAAACAAAGCTTGTATGACATATATCACCACTTTTGGGCATTTTTTGAACATTTAAAAGTATTTTTAAAATAAAAATAAAAAAGGGGCACCAGGATTCGAACCTAAGTGCTCACAAGTTTAGAATAGAGCAGTGGGCAGAACCAGTGGGATAGGAAAGTGTAGTTGCTAGAAGGAGTGCTGCAGCGTTATTATAGAGTGGTTACAACCCATATAGGCGTAGAGCACTCTGGCATAGTGCGCTACGCCTATCTGGGTTTTATCCACGTCATCGATCCCATCTCACACACTCATCCCCATCTCTCCCAGAGAGTTCGATCCCCCCCCCCCGCCGCTGCCGCGTTCGATCCGCCAGCCGCTGCCGCCGCGCTCGATCCCCCCAGCCACCACCGCTCGAGGAGGAGGCCATGGAGGAGGAGCCTCGCCCGTGTCCTAGGAGGAGGCCCGCACGCATGTCCGAGGAGGAGGAGGAGGAGGAAGCCTGTGTCCGAGGAGGAGTAGGAGGCCGTTGTCCGCCCGCCGTCGTTCGCTCGTCGTTGTTCGCCCGCCAATGTCGTCCTTGTCTCAGAGGTTAGCCCCTCCCCTCTCTCCCTCTCTCCCTCTCTGCCTATCTCCACGGGTTATCTAGGGTTTGAGCTTGCTTCCACAGATGAAATGGTGGAAAAATGCATGAGCCTAGACAACACTGGACAGAACGCTGACGCTCCTGATTGAACCTAGAAAGATGTCTAGGAAAATTTCGCCATTGCAAAATGAGCCTCAACTGCCACGAATCCAGGGCACATTTATCATAGTAGCACAAGGTTGATGGCTGAATCCAGGCCTATTTTTTCCCAAACAGAACCTAACGCACATTTATCCCCTCACCTAGGGAGTCAATCTGAACATTCAACTAAATAATGAGAAGGCGGCACATTAATATCACCTTTTATAATTTGAACCTGTGCTCCCCATTATATCTTGGCTATCTACTGTTACAAATATGAAAGAAAGAAACCCTGAGCACATAGTGGACCAATAATAAAGATAATCCAGAAGATTGCTTTAGTTAGCAGTAGACTGACTGACATATGGGAATTGCTTTTGTTAGACGTAGATTGATTTAGTTAGCAGTAGATAATCCAGATGTCTAGGGAATTGTTGATCTTCCCCAACCTGCTACTGAACTGATAGGATTTGAACTAGGGATGGTTTTTTACTATTTGAACTGCTAAGGGAATTGCTTTTTACTACTGGACCTTCATTTGGATGGTTGCTGTGATGTGAAGCAAAATTCTTCGGGACTGCCAATTATAAAATTCTTAGGGACTGCCAATTATAATATTGTTGTGATGGATGTGCAAATAGTATTCTTAGGGACTGCCAATTATTCTTAGGGATGTGCAAATAGTATTCTTAGGGATTGTTTTATAACCTTATTAATGTGTCAATTGATTTTTGCCACTATGTGACCTGTTCCCTGAACCTTTATCCCTTCATTTTTTGTCCAGTTGGACTATAATTTTTTCTATGGCTCTTGTGAACTCATTGTCTATCCTGATCATTTTTAATGTTCATTGAGGGAATGTGTAAGTGTGTGACTAAATGATAGTCCTACTATGTTTGTGGTTAGGCAGCAAAATTCTCCTACTATGCAAGTTATTTTTACTTTATGTTCATGTTTAGTCAAAACCCCAAAAAACATTGATACATCATTTTTTATGCAAATCATCAGTGGAAAACATGTGCTTAGATGTAATACCCCATTGCTTCACATAAGCATGTCTTAACATATGGAACATTGAATTGGTTCTATTATCTTATTAGCAGCTTTTACTTGAGGTCTTAGACCATAACATTTTATTTTAAGCAGATATCATGTTTGGACAGTACGATGTGCATATTTTGTAGTACGATATTTGGTGTTATGATCTGCTGTCCTCTGTTCAGTTGACGGAAGGCTCATCCAAAGTACAAATTCAACTAGGAGAACTTGAAATTAGTCAGGGCATCCAGTCACTTGTAACATTTGCATGGATAAATGTAAATAGTACCCTGTAGGTTTTGTCAACTTGTAGCAGTCACGTGTGCAAAGCTGCTATATATACTGATGTGCAAAGCTGCTGTCTATAATCTGTCATATTTGTTGTCCATACTTGCTGTCATACTTGTTGTCTATACTGATGTGCAAAGCTGCTGACCAAACTTGCTGTCATATTTGTTGTCATCAATGACAGTTGATATAATCTGTGGTGATATAATTGTAGCACTTGAAATTGTGCTTGTGCTTGTATATGAAGCACTTTATTATGTCGTGTATGCAGGTTCTTGTATGAAATGAGTCACGATTTTTGCCAGAATGTTGATTAACTTCCGTTTCGGTAGAAATTGGACACTCCTAGTTTAAGAAAATTAGCAAAGGTAATGCCGGATTTTTCCGTGCATTTAACCAATTATTTGTTTTTTATTAGTGCAAAGGTGTGTGAAAACGACGAGGCTGGATGTTCTAAGCGCATCAGCGCTGAAGGAGAACTCAGACCTCCGAATAAACAATTGACGTTCTGGGAGGCGGCCCAGCGGCTAGAAGACGATGAAGAATACCATCCTTCGGAGAGCGAGGATGATGAGATGGAAGACGCAGAGGAAGAAGACGAAGGAATGGCGGATGATGAAACCACTGATGGCGGCAAGGGCACAGGTAGTGGTAGCAATCCTCCTCCTACGAAGAAGAAGCATAAGGAAAGGCGCCCGAACACGGTCGGCACCGCTAGGGAGGAAATTACCGAAGTGAGCCCAATAGGGGTTCCTTTGGAGCCCGACCTTGTCGTCAGAGGGTACGGTGGGCAAGTGGCGGAGATCACCCGGACAACCATCTCGATCAACACCGAGAATCTCCGGCATAAATATAATGGCCACTTGCGCACACTCCTCTTCGAGAAGCTGCACGTAAGATACAAGTTCCCCGCTGAGTATCGGAACACAAATTATCATGGGAATGAAGTAAACAAATCCGCCCTCACAAACATGAGCACCGCCCTGGCCAGCTGGAGAACCCGGATAAAGAAGAAGATCTATAAAGAAGGCAAAATTCTCAAGGAGATCTAGAAGATTGAGCCACAGATCACCGAAGATCAGTTCCAGGAGTTCAAGGAGATATGTGAATCCGAAAGAGCCCTGGCCAATAGTAATCGGGGAAAGGTGATGCAGGCAATGAATATAGGTCATCACCATCTCGGATCGGGTGGATACAGAACCGCGGAGGCCAAATGGAATAAGGAGGACGAAGAGTATAGATCTAAGGGGATAGATAACCCCTTTGCGAAATTCGAACCCGGGAAGGTTCAAAACTTCATCAGGGCCCATTACCATGTGGACCCAAAAACTAAACAACTCACCGCGGATCCTGCGGTGAAGGAATTCGAGGAAATTGTGGTAAGTAATTTAATTACCGCGGATCAACTCGATTGCATTCTAATCGATGAAGTCTGGTTTCTAAATGGTTCACTGTTAATTCTTCTGCAGGAGGAGGAAATTGTTGCTAGTCATGGATCCCAGGGTTCCTCATCCCAGGGGTCGACGGTGGCCACCCGGTGGGATAACCCTTTTAACAGGGCGATGAACCGGGCCAAGAAAATAGAGCCGGTTATGAAGAAGTCGTCGTCGGTTGGCCGTCTGGCCGGCCTCGGGGGTAAGAATTGGGTGGATCATTTTGGTCCACCACCAAGTACGCGTGTGGCGCCGTCGGGAAGGAGCGAGGAGGAAAACCGCGAGGTTCAAGAACTTAAGGAACAAGTGGCGCAGATCCCGCAGATCGTCCAAGACAACCTGGCAATCTGCCTCACATCCTTCCTGCCTACCTTGGTGGAGTCAATAGCGAACTGGAGTGTGGGTGGTCGACAAGGGCTGTGCCCGATTCCAAGCATGGTCAGCAGCCACTAGAACAACGCGGCGCCGACGAATCAGGCGAACTATGTGTTCGTGACACCGTCCGCTAGCACCACGGCGCCGGAAGTGTTGGTGACTCCTCCTGCCATCACCGCGGCGCCGGACATGTTGGTGACCCCCCTGCCATCAGTCGTGGCGGCACCGGAGCTCCAATCACCCGGTAGGGAGAATACACCGGCAGCTAGCACCGCGCCATCAAGCAGCCCCTCCGCCTCTTACACGCCCGCCGTCGTATGCGGTGCCTCGACATTAGCCGATCTCGACGCCATCACGGTAAACAAATTGCTTTACCTCCTTTCACGCCATCTATCACTCTTATGGCATCTCTCTGACGATGCCGTACATGTTTTCCGCAGACGGATGTTCCTTGCACTCTCTTATGCTACGTGAACAACGAGTTGAGGGATGTTGCCAAGGGTACCATCTTTCAACCCTTGCAGCACACATTCCACTCAAGGCCGATACCAGATAGCGTGCACAGGGCTAAAATTAGTCGGGTGCTAAGGGGCTGCGACGACCTGGAACCTCTCATTCAACCCCCAGGAGCGGATGAAGAAGAGGCGGCTGTCCTCAGAAGTTTCTTCGCCTTATTCTTGCAATGGCCAAAGAGCATGATCCGTTTGGGGACGGCGGGGCCCATCACGCCATAGACAACAGCACCGCCTGTCGTGCCAGCGACAAGCGGTGGCAAGGCCCCCTTACCGCCCTCGCCGTCACCTCAACACGGTGGGTCAGATGATCATGTTGATGATATGCACATGGCGCAGGATCCGGCCGAGGACGAGAAGACTGGAATGATCACTTCTTCAACACTCAGTTTAGCAACGAAGACCTAGCTGGTGGCCCCACAAAGAAACCCACTATCACCAAGCGTCTGTTTGGTTCTCAGGAGACGCCTCCAGCTTGCGCCTTTACAGAGCCAGCTGATACAACCAACCGTCCATTTATTCTAAGCCCTGACACACTACATAGGGCGGCCGGTGCTCATATTGCGGTGCCTGCCCGCTCTCCAAAAGGAAAAAAGGGCAGGAAAAGAAAATCTAGCAGCTCGATCCAGCCGGTGACGTTAACTGTGAATCCAATCAGGTTTCAGGATGGGCCACCAAGACCCGAGGGTATTATGTGGAGGATTCATGTGGCGGGTGATCCCATGCTACCTAAGAATTTGCGGAGGCTCGCCAGTTCGGAACCGCAGAGTGTGCATGACGGTGTGCTGAGGATAGAGAGACGCCTTCTGGCGGAGAAAGATCCCTCGCACCCGTTATTCGTGGTTAAGGTGCCACCAGGCTTGGGCTTCGTCGACAATGCCCCTGCGGATCTGTTCTTCCTGTCGTTTGACGACATCTTCAATATGTTCCACCTATACCCGTTGCACTATACCATGGTTCGCCTGTTTTCTCTCAGCCTGGCCATGCAGATCATTAGAGAGAACACACCGGGCATCGCTATAGTGGACCCCTACTACATGCGTGACGGCTGCTTGGGAAGCGCCGCTGAACGATGTATCGTGGCCTCGTACCTAAAAAGAATCTTCGTGGCAAACAAGACAAAGGAATACATTCTTGTGCCTTACTTTCCCGAGTAAGTCGTTATTCACTCGCCACCATTGATTGGCTTTATTAGATTATCATCATTATTTTTCCAACACATTCCATTTGAATTTTTTGCGTAGATATGAACACTGTACGCCCATCTCCTTATCCCCGAAGCATTCGCACGCCACGTATTTCGACTCGGGGAGTCTAGAAAAGAAGAAAAACTACGACAAGATCAAGGAAGTTCTGGATGATGCTCTCACTGGCTATGCCTCGAAGGAAGGCACCACCTTCGTGCGTACGAAGGTCAAGTTCGGCAGGCACGTGTTCAACCACGTAACGGAGTTCCCCTGCGTGAAGCAGTTAGAAAGAAGTAAGAAGGAAGCCTACTACGCATTCCATCACATGAGGGCGTTCCTACTAGACCAGCAGAATTCTACGCTGCAAGATCATCTCAAACAGTGGGCACACTATATATGTGAATGTGCTACGACGGGATAGTTAGCCTTGTGATATGCACAAGTTCAGGTGTTGTGCATCCTACTTGGCTAACTGTTCCATCGTAGCATATTCCTATGTCCAACGACCTATGTATATATATATATATATATATATATATATATATATATATATATATATATATGAGGCATTCTTTTCGAGTTACTTGGTCTTTTTCGAGAATAATGCCGATGATTGAAATGTCATGGAACACTATATATGTGAATGTGATGTGATGGGATTGTAAGCCTTGTGTTATGCACAAGTCCAGATATTGTGCATCCTACTTGGCTTACAGTTCCATCATAGCATATTCTTGTGTCCAACGACCTAACTAGTTATATATGAGGCATTCTTTTTGAGTTACTTTGGTCTTTTTCGAGAATAATGCCGATGATTGAAATATCGTGTGGCACACTATATATGTGAATATGCTGCGACGGGATTGTAAGCCTTGTGCTATGAACAAGTCCAGGTGTTGTGCATCCTACTTGGCTTACGGTTCCGTCGTAGCATATTCCTGTGTTCAACGACCTAGTTATATATGAGGCATGAGTTTTGAGTTACTTTGGTCTTTTTCGAGAATGCCGATGATTGAAATGTCATGGCACACTATATATGTGAATGTGCTGCGATGAGATTGTCCGCCTTGTGCTATGCACAGGTCCAGGTGTTGTGCATCCTACTTGGCGGACAGTTCCATCGTAGCATATTCATGTGTCGAACAACCTAGTTATATATGAGACATGCTTTTTGAGTTTGGTCTTTTTGATTTAGGAGTACTTTCTATAAGTGTATCTTCATATGCGACTTTAATTATACATGTTTTCTTTCAATCACCGGTTAATTATTATTGTCAACTTGTAGATGACGTGGTACGTCGTGTACAAGGGATGGGTTCCCGGAGTCTACGATGATTGGGAAGACTGCCAGAGACAGGTGTATCGTTTCAGCGGCAATAGCTACAAATGGTACAACACTATGGCGGAGGCGAAAGCTAGATACACGCGCTATCTAGCGGGAGTTAGGACGAGGAACCGGATGAAGACCTATACCTTTGTCGCGGTGATACTCATCGTCTTTGGTTGTTTATCCCGCGCTTGTTTCTAGCTAGTTTAGATGTCTAGGCGAGCTTCCGAGCTCTAACTTATTCGAGACACATGTATTTGTATGTCACCAACTACTTTGTAACTTGATCGAAATAATGTATAACTTATGTATTCATGTATGAGACTTATCTATATATATTTGTTTCAATCTTGTTTTGCAAATTGTGTATTTATATATATAACTATATATCTTATATCTGTGTGTATATCTGTCTGTAACATTGTATATAATCTATATTGTATATCATCTGGCTCTGAAATTAAAAAAACGCCTGTGACATATATGGCACAACTTCTGTGGCGCACCATTTCTAAAGCGCACATGCGCAGCTTAGTGACGCACTGCAACATGTGCCATTCCGTATTGCACCTAGACTACTTTCCGTGGCGCACTGACATGTGTGCCAAGCCTATCTCGACACAACCATAGCGCACCAGACAGTACGCCACGGCTAGGAGATAGCCGCAACGTGAGACTAGTGCGCCACGGATGGCATTTTCAGGTGCGCCACGAACAGGCGTTTTCCTAGTAGTGGTGTGACAGACCTCCCCTACCCCACTCTGGCAGCGCAGCAAAATCGAAGAAAAACCCAAAGAAAGCCAAAGTTGTGCCAAGAAAAAAAGACAATTTCCCTGGCAACTTACGAAGGCACATGCGGACACGTTTTGTCTTTATAAATTCCGTAATTCTATGCATAAATAGAGACGGCTGAAGCTTTAACATATTTTACACAGACTAATAGAGAACTGGATACTGGATGCTTCCAGCGTTCCAATGCAGAGTACTGGCCAAAGCTCTCTCTCGGAAACTTGGGGAGTCAGATGTGCTAAACATTTGATATGATGTCCACTGTCCAAGAACCATAATGAGCCATGCAAGAAACTCATTTGTTAGTCACGCCCCAAGTTTTCCGAAGTGTTTAGAGACAACAAACAACTAGCTCGGCAGGAAACCCATCCTCACAGCACAAAATGTTATGACCGATATAACCTACAGCCGGAAGAAATCTATTACTGGGTCTAATTAGGGGTTTAGCCTAGTTTATCTTTATTATATAAAGAGTTGTAATTCGATATTTCAAATTAAGCAATAAACATATTTGTTGCCGACTCCCTCAAGAGTCGGAGTCCTAAACCCTAGCCGGCTCTCCCTGCGCCACCGCTGCCTCCTCCAACCACGCGGCCACGGCGCCGTCGCGCCGTCGTCCGCGCCAAGCCCCTCGCCATCCTCCCTTCCACCCCTACAACCCACGCCTCAGACCTGGTAGGATAATTGATTCTACCAATTTGGTATCAGCTGTCTCGGGATCGATCATGTCGTCGGCCCTGCCCACCACCTCCATCGCCGGGTCGCCGATGACCTCTGCGCGGACCGCGCCGACCACCTCCATGCTGCTCTCTTCCGCCGCCCCGCTGTCGTCGATTGATCCCTCCATCGTCCTCACCCATGCAGATCTGACGTCGGCCATCCGTGACCTCACCCACGTGGTCGCGGGCATCCGCACGTTCCTCGCGAGCCCCTACGGGCCGTTGTCGCCGAGTCCTGTGACCTAAGCCCCGCCATCACAGCAGCCGCCCGAGGCGTACGTGCCGCCACCGTCGGCCGCCTCCTTGCACCAGTCCCCCCTCCCCCCCTGCGACGGCCCAAGGGGTGCCGATCAACCAATCAGGTTGCCCCCGTCACCGTCACCGCTCCCGGCATGGCTCGCAGCGCCGGTCTACACGACGGGCCCCAGCTAGCCGACTGTACTGCAGCCAATGGCGCCTCCCTCTACCTTGCCCTTCGGCGGCGTCGCGGGCTACGCCGAACCTCCAGCAGCGTTGACGGCCACTTTTTCCCAGGAGCCTCTCTGATGCCCACCTACTCGACCCCAGCGTCATCGCTGCTCTGTCATGACGGGGCGTACTCCGCCGTTCCCCCCGGCCAACAGCCGCCTCGCTTCACCAAGCCGGAGTTGGCCATCTACGACGGCACCGTCGACCCCCTCAACTGCTCAACTAGTGTGACCAGTTTTTCTGGGGGCAACACACCCTGGCGTCTGAGCGCACCTGGATAGCATCCTATCACCTCCGGGGTGCCGCGCAGACATGGTATTACGCCCTCGAGCAGGACGAGGGCGGCATGCCTCCGTGGGAGCGATTCTGCGACCTCTGCCTCCTACGCTTCGGCTCCCCGATACGCGGGAGCCGGCTAGTAGAGTTGGGCCGTCTACCGTTCACCTCCTCGGTGCATGACTTCGCGGACCGTTTTCATACCCTAGTGTGCCATGTGCCCAGCGTCACGGCTCACCAGCGCGCAGAGCTATTCGTAGGCGGCCTTCCGGATCACATCAGCATCGACGTGGAGCTGTGGGAACCCCAGGACCTGCAGACGGCCATGTACTATGCCCGCGTCTTCGAGCAGCGCGCGCTGGACATGCAACAGGCTTTTCCGGCCAGAGGCGTGTGGCCACCCTCCCGCCCTCCACTGACACCACCGGGTTAGGCACGCCCGGCCCTACCGCCTGTGGGGCCCTCCGCTGCGCCCACAATGCGGCCGTTCTGTCGACTGACCATAGTGATACGTCATAAACGTATGTATAATTTTTGATGCTCCATGCTTGTTTTGTACCAATTATCTTATATTTTGTCTACACTTATTTTATGCATTTTTTGGAACTAACCTATTAACAAGATGCCACAGTGCCAGTTCCTGTTTTCTGCTGTTTTTGGTTTCAGAAAAGATAGTAAAAAAATATTCTCGGAATTGGACGAAACAAAAGTCGAACTTCCTACTTTTCAGAGGAGAACACGAAGTCCGAATGAGAGACGAAGAGTAGCCGCGAAGCAACCACACCAGGTGGCCACGCGGGGCCCCTAGCTGCGCCACCGTATGGTGTGGGACCCTCGGGCGTCCTCTGACTTTGCCCCTTCTCCTATATATTCCCCCGAGGCAAAAACCCTAGATAGGAGATCAGAAATCCACGAAAAAGTTCCGCAACACCGCCGCCACGAAAGACAAGATTCGGGGGACGGAAGTCTGTGTTCCGGCACCCTGCCGGGATGGGGAATTGCCCCCGGAGCCATCTCCATCGACTCCACCGCCATCTCCATCGCCGTTGCTGACTCCCATGATGAGGAGGGAGTAGTTCTCCCTCAAGGCTAAGGGATCTACCGATAGCTATGTGTTCATCTCTCTTTATATGCGTGATCTTATTGTGATCTTGAGCTTTGTAATCTAGTTGAATAAGTAGATCTATTATGCTACTCAAGTGCTTTTATTAATGTGATCTCCGGAGACACCTTGTCCCACATGTGTGAAGGTGACAGTGTGCACACCGTGTGTGTCTTAGGCTAAAGATTACAGAAATACTTATCATGAGTTATAATTTGAGTTCGATGTCTCTATGAAATTGTGGTGTTTGTATGGAAGCATCTAGCGCTCAAGGTGACAGTGTGGGGTTACCTAGATGGGGAATGCGAACTTTAAGGAGTGCTCTTATAGCCCTACCGTGGATTAGTGTTCGTTATCCAACTGGAGAGTAGTTCAGGGTAGCATAGTGAAGAGAAGATATTATATGTTTATTGAGAGTGTCCACTAGTAAAAGTATGATCCTTAGGCCTTG
The DNA here is from genome assembly GCA_916181665.1 of Avena sativa. NCBI lineage: Eukaryota > Viridiplantae > Streptophyta > Magnoliopsida > Poales > Poaceae > Avena > Avena sativa. The sequence goes on along the minus strand of OV702285.1, from coordinate 416,560,996 downwards.
TTTCTAAGCATTGAAACACCATTTACAATCAGTCTTGCTACATGTTTGCTTGATGCCATTTTTATTTCAGATTGCAATTACCACTTATAATCATCCATATTACTTGTATTTCACTATCTCTTCGCCGAACTAGTGCACCTATATACCTGACAAGTGTATTGGATGTGTTGGGGACACAAGAGACTTCTTCTATCTTAATTGCAGGGTTGCTTGAGAGGGATACCTTTGACCTCTTCCTCCCTGAGTTCGATAAACCTTGGATTATCCACTTAAGGGAAACTTGCTACTCTTCTACAAACCTCCGCACTTGGAGGCCCAACACTGTCTACAAAAATAGAAACGTGCGTAGACATCACACGGCCGAACAACTCGAGTGCCGCCGTAAAGGGTTGTGCTTCAACTGCGACTAGCCCTACGTACCGGGCCACGTGTGCCCCTGCCCGTTCTACTTGGAGAATGTCGAAGATGCTGACATTGATGGCTTCACAGCAGAGCTCGAGGTCGCGGCCATCTCTGAGGCCGACGCCACTGCCCAAGGGCCGGCCCAAGTCAACGCCTTCGTTGTCTCCCTCCACGCACTCGCAGGCATCAGCAAGGAGAAGACCATGCTGCTGCCGGTGAAGATCAATGGAGAGCGCCTACTCGCGCTCCTGGACATGGGCTCCACACACAACTTCCTGTCTGGGGCCGCCATGCGCCGCCTGGCGCTACAGTCGTCCAGTGTGGAGCAATTCAGTGTTACCGTCGCTAACGGGGATCACCTTGCTTGTTAGGGAATTACTCGGTAGGTCCCCATCCGCATCGGCAACGAGATCTTCTCCATGACTTGCGTTGGCATTGACTTGGGCTGCTTCGACTTCATCCTCGTCATTGAATTCTTACACATGCTGGGCCCCATACTTTGGGACTTCAATGCCCTGACACTGATCGTCTGGCGCCAGGGTCGTTGTGTCCGGTGGGAGGGTGTCGGCGGCGCCCACATGGTAACTCCGCATCCCCAGCTGACGGCGTCTGCTCTTGATGAGGCGCATCCCCTCCTGGCCGACCTACTGTAGCAACACGGTGACCTCTTCGATGAGCCGCAGGGCCTTCCGCCTTCTCTCCCCTATGATCATCACACCCACCTGCTGCCCGACACAGCCCATGTGGCCGTACGGCCGTACCGCTACCCCCAGCTGCAGAAGGACGAGCTCGAACGCCAGGTTGCGGTCATGCTCGCTCAGGGCATCATTCGGAACTTGACATCGCCATTCTCCGTGCCGGTACTCCTCGTGCGCAAGCCCGATGGCTCCTGGCGTTTCTGCATCGACTACCATGCTCTCAATGCCAAGACATCCAAGGACAAGTTCCCTATTCTAGTCATGGATGAGCTCTTGAATGAGCTGCACGGGGCGCTGTTCTTCACCAAGCTCGGCCTCCACTCTAGTTATCATCAGGTGCGGAAGAATCTGGACGATGTCGCGAATACGGCTTTCCGCACCCACCATGGCCACCTCGAGTTCTTGGTGATGCACTTTGGCCTCTCCAATGCTCCGGCAACGTTCCAGGTGATACGTCCAAAACGTATCTACTTTCCCAAACACTTTTACTATTGTTTCTTCTCTAAACTTGTGTGATTTGGATACAACTAACACGGACTGACGCTGTTTTCAGCAGAATTACCTTGGTGTCTAGTTTTTGTGTAGAAAATCAACTATCAGGAAAAATCCCGGAAAATATGCCAAAAATCCTATTTCACTAGAAGACTCACGGAGCTAGAAGACGAAGCGGAGGTGGGCCACTAGGGGCCCACACCCCCCTGTCGTGCGGGCCAGCCCAGGCCATGCCTGGGAGGGGTGTGGCCGCCTCGGGCACCCCCTCGGCCTCCCTCTTCGCCTATAAGATGCCTCTTGACCTAAAAACTCAGGGGGGGTTCGAAGTTTTTCCAGAAAGAGTTCCGCTGCGCCACCACCACCAAAAACCGTGATTCGGAACCAGAAACTCCGTTCTGGCTCCCTGCCAGGACGGGGAATTTGGAGAGGATCATCGCCACCATCATCAACAACGTCTCTCCATCAACCATCCATATTTCTCCCATCCATGAGTGAGTAATCCCCCGCTTTAGGCTATGGGGATGTTAGGGATTGGATGAGTTCTTTCATGTAGTCAAATAAGATTGTTAGGGCATGGTGCCTTGTATCTCTATTAGTGATATTTAACTTTGTTGCAACTTGTTGTGCTTAATACTTGTCACTAGGGCCCGAGTGCCATGATCTCAGATCTGAACTTATTATTAATTCATGATGATATTATTGTTTGTGATCTTATCTGCAAGTTGTGTACACATGTCATTGTCCGGAACTAAAGGCCCTGAAGTGACAGAAATTGGGATAGCCGGAGGGGATGGCTATGATATGACGATCACATGTGTTCATGGAGTGTTAATGCTTTGCTCTACTTCTCTATTAAAAGGAGTACCTTAATTGCTAGTAGATTCCCTTGAGGCCCCGCTGCAACGGGCTGGCGGGACAAAAGATGTTGTGCAAGTTCTCATTGAGAGCACGTATGACTATATATGGAACACATGCCTATGATTGTTGTCAACACTCGGATTTTTAATCCCAGATGCCTGTTATGCCATACATCGCAATTCCAGGATTACCATTTTTGTGAGACATAACAGATTGGATATCACAGTACATCATCCATTACAAACCATACATAAGGTCTTACACAAATAAAGGATGTCATGATCCAGTCTTAATACAATTCAAGCAGCGGAATAACGTAATAATAACGATAGCGTAGGCGAAGCTCCATCTTCATGGTCACAGGCAATGCTGACGATGGGAGATGATCCTAGTTCTCATAACCTTCCTGTTGTTCTTCCTCCTGGTAGTCCTCCTCATAGTCTGGCCACGGGAATAGCCAGGGACAAAGCCATGAGTACTCTTTAAGTACTCGCAAACTAATACTAACAAGTGAAGTGGTTTTGAATAGGATATACTAAGCTCTAGGGTTGTTTTGCAAAAAGCAAGATTTATCTCTACTAAGTTCAGAAGCAAAGAAAACTAGTTGAAAGTTTTATAACACCTAAGTGGGAACTTGAATTTCATGTCACAACTCTGTTGTGGTCAAGTCAAAGTCATAAATCATTTCATAAGTCATTTTGAAAACATCTGATGACGGAATAGTATGGCCACTCCAACTGTCCATAACCGTGGACGCGTCTATTCGAATAGTTTTACACTCTGCAGAATTGTACACTTTCACCACAACATTCGATACACCCGTCAGGAATAATCCTGAATTCACCATACTCAGTATGCGGATAATCAATCTTAACCTTTCCATTACACGCCCTAGTATAGGCACCTTTCCTGTGAGTTTGGCCTCCCAACCATGACCAACTGTCACCTTGAGTACTACACAGGTGGACAATCTTCACAAGGTAGCCTCAGCTCAGACCTTGGCCGCAAGGGAACCCATACTAAGGTATATAAATTTCTAGTAAAGCCCTACCCAAATTTCGGGTACTGTGGTTGTACGGTGAAATTGGAATGGTATCGCATCCAGACAACCATCAGTTTTATAAAGGTCTAAGGCTCATGCCTTAACATTTTCATCATCAAAATCATCTGGTGTTCAATAACACATGTCAAAACATTTCAGTAGAATGACTCATCATTCTAAGGTTTTCATAACCATTTTCATCAAGTGTTCCCATCTAAAGTTGATCACGTTTTATGCTTAGCACTAGCATCTACAGGTGGGGGTAAGTACTAATGATGGGTAATAAACAAGTGGGAATTAGCTAAGTTCAATCTCATGCCTCAGGATGACATCAAGATTTATCTAACTTAGGCCAGGTTTTATGCTCTTTATGCTACCTTCAACTATCTTTCTAATATCTGCAAGTCACTAAATAAACTTTTGATAGAAAGCTTTGATAACGAACTAAAAGAATTAAGCTTGCAAGTAAAACTAGGATTTGGTATCAAGTTGTGTAAGCTTGCAAGTAAAACTTGCATGGTTTAGCTTGCTAAGATAGTAGTATAAGCTTGGTAAGTTGCAAGTGTTAGCTTGCTCAGTTAATAGCTTGCCTTGTGCAGAGCAGTGGTTGAAGTTCTCCTCGGCTTCTTCCTCATAGTATCCTCCTTCCTCCTCGTATCCTTGGTTGGTACTAGCGTCTATAAATAAATACTATAGGTTTCGCAACATAGAAAATAAAAAAATTCCTATGATGGGAACTATGTACCAAGATCTATCTACTAGATAAAACAACGTGCGGATGTATATCCGTAGAGAACATACCCTTGAAGACCAACAAAGCTTAACGAGTTGAACTCTTGGTTGATGTAGACGATCTCTTGCCGATCTCTAGATCGAGAGGAAGTCATAGCGCCGCAAAGCAGCAGCGCATCCGCGCTCGCAGATACATATAAGACACCGAGCAACCTCCGCCTCCTTGCTCCAGCGATGCAGCAGAAGCACAACCCTTTCTTGCCGAATAGCCACCGGGAACATGTATCTCGCTAGTCCGAGACCATGGGGAATAAATTCTAGAGGGGGGGGAGATCCTTCACGAGGAGGTGTGAGTGAGAAGTGAGGAGGGGTGACTTTTATAGGAGAGGGGGGAACCCCAAGGGGATGGCCGGTGCATGGAGCTGCCCCCTTGCCCTCCCCTCTTCATGTGGGTGGACACTCCACTCACAAAATTCCTTTAAATTCCCTCCACTCAAAATCCCACTCAAACTTGCTATTAAATTTCCACCAAATTTAATGCAAACTCTCATTAAATAAAACTCTTTTATTTATTCAGAATTTTGTCAATTACTTTAATGACAAAAATTCACATATAACCCCTTGCTAGAATTATATTTCACATGCAAAACCACTTTATGCAATTTCACCTGAAAACCTGTTTCGGTATCTAGTGAAATAAATTCCTGCGCTTGTTATTCTTTCCGTCATGAAACATTTGCTCCAACTGGATATCAGTGTCCCTTAAGTGTGTCACCCTACGGTTCGCGAATAATGCGGACATGATCGAGACCCTTCTCCGATCAATAATCAGTAGCGGGACCTGGAGATCCATACTGACTCCCACACATTCAACGATGACTTTCCTATTATCGTCGGAATCTTTTACGCTTGTATCTTAATCCCTTTGTTTCATGATATGTTACATGTCCGAGATTCGATCATCGGTATCTCCATACCTAGTTTGATCTCGTTACGGACATGCAATCTTTTCTCGTTCCCGTGATATAACATTCTAGTGATCAAATCACTTGCTTGCAAGCTAACCAATGTGATATCATCGAGAGGGCCCAGAGTATATCTATCTGTCATTGGGATGAACAAATTCCACTCTTGATCCATGATTCTCAACATAACACTTTAGTAGCTTTGAAGCCATCTTACGGTGTTAGTGATTGGCAACGGTGTTAGCTTTGAAGCCAACAAATCACCTAGTTATGGTGTGACATTTGATGTCAACAAGAAACTCTTCTAGTGTTAGTGATTGGCATGATCTCAAGGTCTAAGGATTAGGATCACTTTGTAAGTTGTTTATAGCTATATAAACTCAATGACTTTGATCGTAATGCTATACTTCGGATGAATGTTCATCACATCATTACACTAATGTTGTGATCTCGTTATTAACATCCAATGTCTATGATCAGGAAACTGTGATCATCTTGTTAATCAACGAACTAGTTTATGAGAGAGGCATAACTAGGAACTTTCTGTTTGTTTATTAAACACACATGTATTAACATTTCTGTATTAATACAATTATAGCATGCAAAATAAACATCTATCATATACTTGGAATACACATAATAAACACTTTATTATTGCCTCTCAGGGCATATTCCCTTCAGTCTCCCACTTGCACTAGAGACAATAATCTAGTTACATAGTGATGTATCTAACACCCATGGAGTTCTGGTGTAGATCATGTTTTGCTCTAGGGAGAGTTTTAGTCAACGGATCTTCTATATTGAGATCCATATGTACTTTACAAATCTTTATATCTCCATCCTTGACATGCTCGCGGATGGAGTGAAATCGGCGCTTAATATGCTTGGAATTCTTGTGAGACCTTGGCTCTTTGGCATTAGCAATGGCACAATTGTTGTCACAATAGATCACCATTGGGTCCAACGCATTTGCAACCACACCTAGTTTGGATATGAACTCCTTCATCCAAACTGCTTCCTGAGCCGCTTCCGAAGCAGCAACATATTCGTCCTCCGTCGTTGATCCCGCCACCATAGGTTTTTTGGAGCTCCTCCAACTAACCGCTCCGCCATTCATGAGAAATACGTATCCGGATTGAGACTCAGAGTCATCCGGATCGGTGTCAAAGCTAGCGTTGACATAACACTTAGCGACGAGCTCTTCTTCACCTCCGTATACAAGAAACATATCCTTACTTCTTCGCAAGTACTTAAGGATATTCTTGACCGCTTTCCAGTGTTCCGAACCTGGATCCGATTGGTACCTACTAGTCAAACTAATAGCATGTGCCACATCCGGTCTTGTACATAACATAGCGTACATTATAGAGCCTATGGCTGAAGCATAGGGGACTTTGTCCATTTTCTCTCTTTATTTTGTCGTAGCCGGACTTTGAGTCTTACTCAATGTCGTGCCTTGTGTCATAGGTAAGAACCCCTTCTTACTATCTTCCATTTTAAACTTCTTTAAAATCTTATCAAGGTATGTACTTTGCGATAGCCCTATTAGGCGCCTAGATCTATCTCTATAGATCTTTATGCCTAATATGTATGACGCTTCACCTAGGTCCTTCATTGAAAATTTGGTGATTAGATAACTTTTAACACTGTTTAAAAGATCTATATCATTTCCGATCAATAATATGTCATCCACATATAGTATCAGAAATGGCACATTGCTCCCACTCATATTCTTGTAAATACAAGCTTCTCCATAAGTTTGGACAAATCTAAACTCTTTGATCACCTCATCAAAGCGGAGATTCCAACTTCGTGATGCTTGCTTCAATCCATAGATGGATCGCTGAAGCTTGCACACCTTGTTAGCATCCTTAGGATCGACAAAACCCTTTGGTTGTATCATATACAACTCTTCTTCAATATTACCATTGAGAAACGCGGTTTTGACATCCATCTGCCATATCTCATAATCGAAATATGCAGCAATTGCTAACATAATCCTAACTGATTTTAGCATTTCTCCGGGAGAGAATGTCTCATTGTAGCCAACTCCTTGAATTTTTCGAAACCCCTTTGCGATAAGTCAAGCTTTATAGACGGTTACGTTACCATCAGCATCAGTTTTCCTTTTGAAAATCCATTTGTTCTCCACGACCTTTCGGTCGTGAGGTAAGTCCACCAAGTTCCAAACTTGATTTTCATACATGGATTCTATCTCGGATTTCATGGCTTCTAACCATTTGTTGGAATCCGGGCTCATCATCGCTTCTTCATACGTCTCAGGGTCATCATTTTCATCAACCATGAAATTCATGACAGGATTTCCATACAGCTCGGGAGCTGCACGCGTCCTGCAAGACCTGTGAGCTTCGGTAGTACTCTCTTTCGGAGTTTCATGATCATTATCATTAGTTCCTTCTTCAACCGGTGAAGCCAACTCCGGAACGACTTCCGGCGCTGCGCTACTCGCCATACTTTGAAGAGAAGGTTCAATAACCTGTAACATCCCAAGAATATTAAACTAGAATCATCAAACTCTAATCACCAAATTTAGGGTTAACAAAAACTTTTCCAAATAAAATATGAAAGCATTCATATGAGTGTGCATTAAAATGTGGATTCTTTTGAATTGCCATGATTATGTGTTTCTTTGCTTGTAAAATGATTCTTAGGTGAAATAAACATCATCTAAACAATCCCCAAGCTTTTCCCAAAGACAAACAAATCAAAACAAGCAAATTAAGTGAATGGTCACTTTGGCCAAATTAACTCCCATGCCTACTTTGGCTATCTCTAACTTTCAGAACTTAACATAAACTTGTTTGGATCTTTGCACCCCTTGATAGTACTCATAACATAGTACCAAGGCCCACTTTGTGATCATCCAGAAACATTCAAATGCATAGTTTAAATGACAGCTTAAAATTGAATCTATTTCATATGGGAAGATCCCACTTTTTCAAAAAACCCAGAAAAAAACTCAACTTTCAAAACCCAAGCATCTACAGACTCACCAGCACATGCCTAGCACACCCACCAAAAATAATTTCAAAATTTATAACTTGAGTTCATGCGGCCATTTCATCAAACACCTTGCAGATGCAAATCAAACAAATCCTAAACACTATAGTGTGCAGTGATTCTGGCCTAACTTGTTCCCTCTCTGGACACCACTAGCCTTAGTAGATCATCTAACAACCATAACTAATCTCTAGCACTACTGTAAGCTTGCCAATATCATCAATGGTGAACAGGCCGAGAGCACCCATGCCACCCTAGTGTGGACAGCAGGCTAGAGGAAGAACTAGCCGTTCCAACCTTGTCTGGGAGGTATCCCATGCCTCACCGCCCCCTCTCGACCAGCCCTGCCTCACAGACAGCAACCAGAACCGCCAGGAACGCCACGCCCGCGCCGCTGTCGACCATGTCGACGCGCACCGCAGAGCACGCGCCGTTCCCACGCAACACGACCACCTCGAGCCCTCGCCGCCTACCAGCATGCACCCCCCATCCCAGGAGACCACCAGACATGCCCATTTCACCGCCCGTACCCCGTAGCCACCGCTCGCCGCAGAGTTCGCCGCCTCTGCCTCGCAGAGCATCGAGCATTCCCGACCGTTTGCCACCTCCCCTACAATCACATTTACAGCTTAGAGCATCGCCATGAGACCGCCGATTGATCGCCACCCTCGGCCATGCCTCTAGCATCCCATAGCCGTGTCGCCACCTTCGCCTTCCCATCCCTCTCGGTCTTGCCGTCGAGCCTATAAAAGGAGGCCACCCCCAGCCGATTGAAGCACACCATCTCACTCCCCTCTCACCCAGAACCACCCCACCCCATTCCCGGAGCAAGGCGAGCTGCGCATCGCCAGAATTGCGTCGGAGCAGGCCACCTCTAGAGAAGAAGGGTGTCGTCAATTTCGTCCACCCCAGGAGCTGCCGCGACCACCCCCTGAGTCCGCCATCGTCGACTTTGTCGTTCGCCCGCATCGCCGACCTTCGCCTGAGCCCCGGTGAGCCTCCCACGACCCCCACTGAGCTGCTAGGGTTCGAGCTCGCCGGTGACTAGTTCATCGTCGACGACGACCCTCAGCCGTCGATCTTCATTCTAATCCAACGCACCATATCGCCCCGTACCGCTTCGCGTTTAATGACTCGCTGACCAGTAGACCCGCCCTGTCAGTTGCGCCCCGCGCCACGGAGTGACATTGGGTCGGCCCGTTAACCTTTCCCACGCAGCCCACTCGTTTGAATTTAGCTTTTTCTATTTATATTCAAACTCAGTTCTGTACCTAGTTTCAAAAATCAACCCAGCTTGATTCACTGAACCAAATTGAATGAAACCAATTTTGTTAGAAAGGTTTTGAAATGCTTAATCCAAGTCCGTTGGATTCAAATCATTTGAATCTATAGATCAACCTTGGTAAAAATAACAAGGCAGAAGCTTTTCTGCATTCAAACATTTTTCAAATTTAAACTACAAAAGCTTTTGAGTTGATTCCAACTCTCAAAAATCACATTTGATCATACCTTTCAGAATATATAAAAAACATATGGGTTTACTTACATAAATAATGTTCAAGTAATAAAAAAATGTCACATAGACATTTCTAGTCACTTTATTTAATTGAAATAAAAGGTTAAACCTTATTAAATTGTGACACCACTTTAAATCACATTCCCATGTACTGAAATATGTGGTGATGACATGTGTCAACATGATCCCATGTTTGGTTTGGAGAATATTAAATCTTAAGTAGTTTTTCAATGAGTAGAAATTACTTTTCTAAAAATAAAATCAATAAGACAAATGCTTTAATCTTGTAATGTTAGTGATGATGCTAGATCATCTATAGAACCCTTGTGTGTGATGATTGAAAGTAGTTAAGTATTGTTTGGTGATTGTGTACCTCGTATTTATTCCTAGACGCTAGTACCGACCAAGGATACGAGGAGGAAGGAGGATACGAAGAAGAAGAAGCCAAGGAGAACTTCAACCACTGCTCTGCACAAGGCAAGCCTAATACTACTAGTTGATTGAGCAAGCTAACACTTGCAATTATGAAAGTTAGATGACCTATGCAATGCACTAAGCATGCTTGGTTAGATACATTTGATGATACCCAATCCTAGTTTTACTTGCAAACTTCATACTTTATTTCTTTATCAAAGCTATTACTTAGAGCTTACTTAAGTGAATTGTAGATTCCAGAAGGATAATTGAAGGTTGCATAAAGAGCATAAAATTTGGCATAAGCGAGATAATATTGATGCCATCCCAAGGCATGAGATTGAACTTAGTTAAACTCCACTAGTTTACCATCCCTCATTAGTATTCACCCCCATTTGTTGATGCTAGTGCTAAGCATAAAACTTGATCAACTTTAGATGGGAATACTTGGTGGAAAAATGGTTATGAAAACCTTGGAATGATGGATCATTCTATTGAGATGTTTTGACATGTGTTTCCGAACACCAGATGATTTTGATGATGAAAATGTTGAGGCGTGAGCCTTAGCCGTTTATAAAACTGATGGTTGTCTGGATGCGATACCATTCCAATTTTATCGTACAACCACAATACCCGAGAATTGGGTAGGGCTTGACTGGAAAATTATATACCTTAGTATTGGTTCCCTCACGGCCAAGGTTTGAGCTGAGGCTACCTTGTGAAGATTGTCCACCTGTGCAGTACCCAAGATGATAGTTGGTCATGGTTGGGAGGCCAAACTCACAGGAGAGGTGCTTATACTAGGGCGTGTAATTGAAAGGTTAGGATTGATTATCCGCATATTGAGTATGGTGATTTCAGGATTTGTTCCTGACGGATGTATCGAATGTTGTGGTGAAAGTGTACAATCTCTGCAGAGTGTCAAACTATTCGAATAGCCGCGTCCACGGTTATGGACAGTTGGAGTGGCCATACTGTTCCCCCGTCAGATGTTTTCAAAATGACTTGTGAAATGGATTGAGATTTTGACTTGACCACAACAGAGTTGTGATATGAAATACAAGTTCCCACTTAGGTGTTATAAAATTTCAACTAGCTTTTCTTGCTTCTGAACTTAGTAGAGGTAAATCTGGCTTTTTGCAAAACAACCCTAGAGCTTAGTGTCCTACTACAAAAACCCTTCACTTGTTAGTATTAGTTTTCGAGTACTTAAAGAGTACTCATGGCTTTGTCCCTTGATATTCCCGTGGCCAGACTATGAAGAGGAGTATCAGGAGGAAGGACCCCAGGAAGGTTATGACAACTAGGATCATCTCCCTTCGCCAGCATTGCCTGTGACCATGAAGATGGAGCTTCGCCTACGCTACCTTTATTATTATGTTATTCCGCTGCTTGAGTTGTATTAAGAACTGGATCATGAGATCCTTATTTGTGTAAGACCTTATGTATGGTTTGTAATGGATGATGTACTGTGGTATCCAATTCTGTTATGTCTCGCAAAAATGGTAATCCTGGGATTGCGATGTATGGCATAACAGGCATCTGGGATTAAAAATCTGGGTGTTGACAAGTTGGTATCAGAGCCATCCTGACCATAGGAGACCCTAGTTAGACTGGACGTTTGAATCAAAAACTTAGTTTCAAAACCAAAGGAAGCAAATATTTACAAAAACTTATTCCCATTCTTATCACCTTGATTCTTTCATAAAAATTCATGTTCCTCAAAAACTCTTGCAAAATACATAAAATTTGACACACTTAATCACTCTACTAACTTACTCATCCTATATTCTTAATAGATGGACGTGAAGTACAACAAGTTTTATCAGTTGGGGAATGGAGGAGACCTTATCTTTGAGCGGGATTTGGACCAGCTTTCGGAACTTCTGGAGCGTCTGCACCCCGAGTTCTTCGGAGCTCAGCTCAATGATCAAAGAGGAGAAGATCTGCAGTGGCTAATTGTTGCAAGTCTCCGAGGAAAGATTGAACCTCCCACTGCCGAGGGAATTCAGTTTACCTTAAGAGAGAAAAATTGGCTCGATGGACTTGCCAGGGCCATGCAGGAAGCTCTTGCCCGTCTGTGTGGGCAGAGTATCAACCAGATCAAGGGAACCCGCTTTGAGTTTTTTCCAAGGCGTGATGCTAACGGACAGCCACTGGAAGCCCCATACCACCACGAGCTGAAGACCCAATTAGACCACCTCAGCTTCATGATGTACGATCGTCAGCAGGAATTGGACAATTGCCGTGATTACTCCAACCACAAGTCTGCCATCATCAAGACGAAGGATCAGACCATCGCCATGCTAGCAAAGGATCGCAAGTCTCGTCGCCGTCAACTCGACAAGAAGGAGCGCATCATTGCCTGTCTTTGCCACTGTATCTCGGATTTGGAGGAGACCATCCATGAGAGAGACATGCAGTTGGAAGAAAGGGAGAATGCCGTAGAGGATCTTCGTGGAGACCCCTACTCCTATCTCAGCGATGATGATGATTTTCTGGAGGATCAGGCTATGGATTTATTCACCGATGAGGATGATTACGCCTTCATCGATGATAATGAGGATGACGACTACACCGACTCCGAGGAGTAGTAGCACTTGAGCACTAGCATAGTGAGTTGTATTCGGTCCCACTGTATCGTAGTTTCCAGAATGGTTCTTAAAGCCATTTGTTTACCTTTGTTGTGGTGTGTGTTTGTATTGTGTGCTATGAATGAATGAAAAGCAAGTTGCTAGAAAATCTGAGTCAAACTTTAAAAACTTTTCAAAGTCCCGGAACCTTAGAAATTTCCCTCTTTTCTCATGATCTATCTCAATCTTCAGATGCCACGCGGAGGAAGTGGTTCATCCCCGGACCCGATGTTGCAGATCCTGCAAATGTTGGTTTCTGACCGTGAAGCTGAAAGAGCCGAACGTCAAGCCAACCTATCCACCCTTCAACATATAGCTCAGCTGGCCCACAACAATCAAGGCCACGGAAATCAGGACAACCATGGATCTAAGATCAAGAATTTCTAGAACACCAACCCACTTGTTTTCACTAAGTCGGAAGAGCCCTTAGATGCAGACAATTGGCTGCAAACCATGGAAAATAACCTAGAAGTCGCCGGAGTGGAAGCCAATGAGAAAGTTCTGTTCGCCACCCACTATCTAGCCGGAGATGCAAGAGCATGGTGGAACAGCGTTCGTGCAATGACCGGAGGACAGATGATGACCTAGGAGGAATTAAAGGTCAAGTTCAGCAGAACCCATGTGCCACCGGGTTTGATCAAGAGAATGAGAGATGAGTTCAGAGAACTGAAGCAAGGAAGGATGACCATAGTGGAATACCGTGACAAATTCTTGTCATTAGCTAGGTATGCCCCGGATGAGATCGACACTGAAGCCAAGAAGAAAGAGTGATTCCTGAATGGTCTGCACGATGAGATGCAGACTGTGTTGGTCAATATCCCCTTTGCTGATATTGAAGCCCTTGTCGACTCTACCATTCAGATGGAAGGAAAGATCAAACAAGCCAATGAGAACTGCAAGCGTCGCATGATGCATCAGCCAGGAACCCATCAGACCCCAAAGTATCGCCCTAACCCATCTCCAGGATTTGCCCCGAGAACCAACAGACCCCCGATGAACCGTCCGACCTATCCCAACCATGGAAACCCGAGGCCCGGAGGAAATCACAACAACCCCGGCAACTCTGGCAATTTCAACCATGCCCCACCCAAGTTCAACAACAACAATGCTACCGCCAACACCAACACTGCCCCAAGGACTGTAAGCAATGCTATGCCTATTGCAGCAAAGGACAAGTCGCAAGTGACTTGTTATGACTGTGGAAATAAGGGTCACTACTCCAACGAGTGCCCCAACAAGAAGAATGCCGCAAGCCCCAATGCAAATGCCCCAGGTCAGCAACAGCTTCGTGTTCATCCCGGAAGAAGGTTTTCCCCAGGGAATTCACTCAACCGCAACGGCCATCTTTTTCTCATGCATGCTGAAGAAGCTCAGGAAGCGCCAGACGTCGTGCTGGGTATGTTTTCTGTTAATTCGGTACTTGCTCGAGTGTTGTTTGATTCTGGTGCATCGCACTCATTTGTCACCGAAGAATTTGCATGCACTAGTAAGATTCAACCAACAAAACTGAAGCATGTCATGATTGTTCAAATCCCCGGTTCAACCACCAAAGCTAGGCAAATTTGCAAAGCCATCCCTATCTGAATCCATGGCATAGATTTTTATGCTAATCTGATAGTACTCGGAACTAAAGGTTTGGAAGTAGTACTAGGAATGGATTGGATGTCCAAACATAAAGGATTAATTGACTGTGCCAAGAAAGCCATAACCATGACCAGTACAGCCGGAATATGAGTCGAGCATATATCTGAAACCTTACCTCGTCAATTCAAGTGCAACAAGAGTATAGCCCAACCTACCATTGAGCAAGTCAGGATAGTCTGTGAATACCCCGATGTATTTCCAGATGTTTTGCCCGGTATGCCCCGAGATCGGTATATCGAGTTTATCATTGAACTAATCCCCGGAACAGGACCCATAGCCCAGAGACCATATAGTATGAACCCGTCTGAACTAGCAGAACTGAAGAAGCAACTTGATGCCATGTTGGAAATTGGATTGATTCAACCAAGTGCGTCACCAAGGAGATCACCTGTCTTATTTATGGACAAGAAGGATGGAGGTAACTGTTTGTGTACGGATTACCGGAAGTTGAATGATGTCACCATCAAGAACAAATACCCGTTGCCCAAGATAGAAGATTTGTTTGATCAGTTGACCGGTGCCAAAGTGTTTTCTAAGATTGATCTTAGAACAGGCTATCATCAACTCAAGATTCGCGCGGAGGATATTCCAAAGACTGCCTTTACCACCAGATATGGATTATACGAGTATACTGTCATGTCTTTTGGATTAACCAATGCCCCACTTATTTCATGAATCTCATGAATAAGATTTTTATGGACTTCCTGGATCAGTTTGTCGTTGTTTTCATCGATGAAATACTGATTTATTCCAAATCAGAAGAAGAACATGAGCTACACCTAAGGACCATTCTTGGAACCCTTAGAGAGCATTAGTTGTATGCCAAGTTTAGCAAATGTGAATTCTGGTTACAGGAGGTAGGATTCCTCGGCCACATTGTATCAGCCGGAGGAATTGCCGTTGACCCTGCAAAAGTGAAAGATGTCGAAGATTGGCAATCCCCAACCACTCAAACCCAAGTTCGTGCATTTCTCGGATTGACGGGATATTACCGCAAGTTCGTAGAAGGATTCTCGAGTATCGCCAGACCCAAGGCCCAATTACTGAAGAAGGACAAGAAGTTTGAATGGACCGACAAATGTGAAGCGAGTTTTCAAGAACTCAAGAGGAGATTGATTTCAGCCCCAATCTTAATCATGCCGGATATCACAAAGCCCTTCGACGTGTATTGTGACGCATCCAAGATTAGTCTCGGATGTGTTCTAATGCAAGAAGGCAAAGTTATATCTTATCTATCCCGACAACTGAAACAACATGAGCAAAATTACCCAACCCATGACCTCGAACTCGCAGCCGTAGTTCTAGCCCTGAAGACATGGAGGCATTACCTGATGGGAAACCGTTGTGAGATATATTCGGATCACAAGAGTCTGAAGTATATATTCACTCAGAAGGAGCTGAATATGAGACAGAGAAGATGGATTGAGCTAATCAAGGATTACGATTTGGACATTCACTATCACCCTGGTAAAGCCAACGTGGTAGCAGATGCCCTTAGCAGATTGCTGTGCCGCTTCCATGATTTTGAAGGAGCAACCAAGCTTGCACAAACAGATGGAAGATTTCCGAATGGAATTAGTGAGTTAAGCATTTTTGGCTAGCATAGAACTTCAACCCACTTTGATCGGCCAGATCAAAGAGGAGCAGAAAGGAAATGCTAGTATCAACGGAATCAAGCGTCGTATCGGTACAGGAAAAGTACCCGGATTCACCGAATACGAAGAAGGAGTGATGTGGTACAAAGGACGCCTTTGTGTACCAGCAGATTCGGAATTGAAAGAAGTTATTCTGAAGGAAGCTCATGATACTCTTTATTATATCCACCCCGGAGGAATGAAGATGTATCAAGATTTGAAAGAGCAATTCTGGTGGCATAAGATGAAGAGAGAAATCGGAAGCTATATCGCCAAGTGTGATATATGTCAGCGAGTCAAGGCAGGACATCAAAGACCCGCTGGATTGTTGCAACCATTGCAGATTCCGGAATGGAAATGGGATTCCGTTGGAATGGACTTTATCACTGTATTGCCTACTTCTAGTAGGGGAAATGACTCTATCTGGGTCATAGTGGACAGATTGTCCAAAGTCGCCCATTTCTTACCCGTCAAGACCACATATTAGAGTTCGAAGCTAGCAGAGTTATACATCGCTAGAATCGTCAGTTTGTATGGAGTCCCCAAGAACATCGTATCGGATCGAGGAACTCAGTTTACCTCAAGATTCTGGAAGAAAGTCCAAGAAGGTTTAGGAACCCGCCTAGATTTCAGCACCGCTTATCACCCTCAGACCGATGGACAAACGGAGCGAGTAAATCAAATACACGAAGATATGCTGAGAGCCTGTGTGTTAGAATATGGATCTAAGTGGGAAGACTGTCTGCCGTTTGCAGAATTTTCATACAACAACAATTATCAAGATAGTTTGCAAATGTCCCCATTTGAATTCATGTATGGAAGGAAGTGTCGCACCCCTTTGAACTGGTCGGAAGTAGGAGAGAGTCAGATTTTTGGACCCGATATCCTACGAGAAGCAGAAGAGAAGGTTCACAAGATTCGTGAGCACCTCAAGACAGCCCAGTCCCGACAGAAGAGTTACGCCGACAAGAGACGTAGAGACCTCGCCTTCAACATAGGAGATTTTGTGTATCTAAAGGTGTCGCCATTGAAGGGAATGCAGTGTTTCCAGCTGAAAGGAAAGTTAGCCCCCAGATATATCGGACCCTTCAAGATTCTGAACCGTCGAGGAGAAGTGTCGTATCAATTGGTGATGGGTTTCGCGGCATAGTAAATCAAAATTTTCTACGGATGCGAACAGAGGGAAAGCCAAGATCTAATCTAGGAGATGCAAACAACGAGAGAGATTGGATTAGATCTTCATACCCTTGAAGATTCGCACAGCGGAACGTTCGTCGGAACGTGGGTGATGTAGTCGTACTCGCTTCTCCTCCTCGCGATCCGATCCGATCTAGCACCACAAGTGGCGGTGCCTCCGTGAGATGCACACGTGCAGCACCTCGACGTCTCCTCCTTCCTCGGACCAGCAAGTATGGTGGAGAGATGGATTGGATCTACAACACGACGGCGTGGTGTATATGGTGGAGAATATCTGTAGCAGGGCTTCGCCTACAAGCAGTCGGGAGGGAGAGAGGAAGGGCAGCAGGGCGGCTAGGGTTGGAGGGGAAGGTGTAGGGGGTTGGTGCGCCCCCACCCCTCTTTATATAGAGGGGGGGCGCAGCCCTAGCCCCTCCCCCAAGCCCAAACCGGCGGCCCCAAAGGATAAGGAGTGGGGGGCAAGGAAACCCCCCCTTCTAGAAGGTCTATCTCGAGTTTAAACCTCTCTTGGCCGGCTGGGCCCTATGGGGCCTTGTGCCCCTGGCCCAATGCGGCCAGGGCACTCCCTCATAGGCCCATGCCCCCTCCCGGAAGGTGGGGCCACGTTGGTCCCCTTCCGGAAGGTTCTAGAAGCTTCCGGTACAATACCGATTAATCCGGAACAATTCCGAACTCCAAAATCTGCACTGCCTTATATGAATCTTATTCTCCGGACCACTCCGGAACCTCTCGTGATGTCCCGGATCCCATCCGAGACTCCGTACAAAAACTCATAAACCAATTATCCAATCTATCCTAGCGTCGAGACACGTTAAGTGTGTGACCCTGCGGGTTCGAGAATATGCAGACATGATCTTCTATCAATAATCAACAGCGGGGTCTGGTAACCCATATTGACTCCCACACATTCATCGATGATCATATCGGATGAACCACGATGCCAGGATTCAATCAATCCCATATATATATTCCCTTCGTCTCGCGATATTTTACTTGCCCGAGATTCGATCGTCGATACCGTCATACGTAGTTCAATCTCGTTCACAGCAAGTACTTTACTCGTTCCGTAATCCGATATCACTTTGTGATTAACTCCTTAACCACATGCTTGCAAGCGGTGTTGATATCGATTACCGAGTGGGCCCGAAGTATATCTCTCCGACTTGGGAGGGACAAATCCCATCTCGATACATACAACCCAACAGATACTTTCCGATCACCTGAGAGACACCTTTATGATCACCCTCTCATAGGATGACGTTTGATGACCTCAAAGCTTTCTTCCGATACCAGGGAGTTGTATTATCTCATGGTCTAAGGAATACAATATTTGACATAAGAAAAAGCTTCACAAAGACGAACACGATGACACGATCTAATTGCTTCGCTTAGTTTGGGTCTGTCCACCATATCATTCTCCCAATGATATGATCTCATTATTAATCGACAACTCATGTCCATGGTTAGGAAACCTTAACCATCATTAATCAATGAGCTAGTCCATAGAGGCGTACTAGGGACACGGTGTTGTTCACAAACCACACAAGTATTAAAGTTTCCGCTTAATACAATTCTAGCATGGAATATAAACATTATCATGAACAAGAATTATAATAATAACATCTTTATTATTGCCTCTAGGGCATAATTCCAACAATTGACTACCCGAAGAGATGTCAACCGTGCACAATGTGTTCCATATCTCATTACTTCGCAAGTGTCTCGAAGTTCCGGAGAAGACCGAAGTGTTCAAGAATATTGATCACCGGACCATAGAGATCAACGATGACCTGACCTATCCCGAAGTACCCATTCGTATTTTGGAAGAATCTTTCAGAACTACCAGAACCCAAAGCATCAAGTTTCTCAAGATTCAGTGGAGCAACCACACAGAAGAGGAAGCTACCTGGGAGCGTGAAGATCACATCAGGACGAAGTTTCCCGATCTCTTCAAATCCTAGGTAATCTTTTCGTCCTTCTTCAAATATCTGGACGAGATTTTGTTTAAGGGGGAAAGGTTTGTAACATCCAAAAAATATTAAACTAGAATCATCAAACTCTAATCACCAAATTTAGGGTTAACAAAAACTTTTCCAAATAAAATATGAAAGCATTCATATGAGTGTGCATTAAAATGTGGATTCTTTTGAATTGCCATGATTATGTGTTTCTTTGCTTGTAAAATGATTCTTAGGTGAAATAAACATCATATAAACAATCCCCAAGCTTTTCCCAAAGAAAAACACATCAAAACAAACAAATTAAGTGAATGGTCACTTTGGCCAAATTAACTCCCATGCCTACTTTGGCTATCTCTAACTTTCAGAACTTAACAGAAACTTGTTTGGATCTTTGCACCCCTTGATAGTACTCATAACACAGTACCAAGGCCCACTTTGTGATCATCCATAAACATTCAAATGCATAGTTTAAATGATAGCTTAAAATTGAATCTATTTCATATGGGAAGATCCCACTTTTTCAAAAACCCCTCAAACCAACTAAACTTTCAAAACCCAAGCATCTACAGACTCACCAGCACATGCCTAGCACACCCACCAAAACTAATTTCAAAATTTATAACTTGAGTTCATGCGGCCATTTCATCAAACACCTTGCAGATGCAAATCAAACAAATCCTAAACACTATAGTGTGCAGTGATTTTGGCCTAACTTGTTCCCTCTCTGGACACCACTAGCCTTAGTAAATCATCTAACAACCATAACTAATATCTAGCACTACTGTAAGCTTGCCAATATCATCAATGGTGAACAGGCCGAGAGCATCCATGCCACCCCAGTGTGGACAGCAGGCTAGAGGAAGAACTAGCCGTGCCAACCTTGTCTGGGAGGTAGCCCATGCCTCACCGCCCCCTCTCGACCAGCCCTGCCTCACAGACAGCAACCAGAACCGCCAGGAACGCCACGCCCACGCCGCTGTCAACCATGCCGACACGCACCACAGAGCACGCGTCGTTCCCATGCAAACCAACCACCTCGAGCCCTCGCCGCCTGCCAGCATGCACCCCACCGTCCCAGGAGACCGCCAGACATGCCCATTTCACCGCCCGTACCCCGTAGCCACCGCTCGCCGCAGAGTTCGCCGCCTCTGCCTCGCAGAGCATCGAGCGTTCCCGACCGTTTGCCACCTCCCCTACAAGCGCATTTACAGCTTATAGCATCGCCAGGAGACCACCGATCGATCGCCACCCTCGGCATGCCTCTAGCAGCCCGTAGCCATGTCGCCACCGTCGCCTGCCCATCCCTCTCGGTCTCGCCGTCGAGCCTATAAAAGGAGGCCACCCCCAGCCGATTGAAGCACACCATATCACTCACCTCTCAACCAGAAAAACCCCACCCCATTCCCGGAGCAAGGCGAGCAGCGCATCGCCGGAATCGCGCTGGAGCAGGCCGCCTCTGGAGAAGAAGGGCGCCGTCAATTTCGTCCACCCCAGGAGCTGCCGCAACCACCCCTGAGTCCGCCGTCGTCGACTTTGTCGTTCGCCCGCATCGCCGACCTTCGCCTGAGCCCCGGTGAGCCTCCCTCGACCCCCACTGAGCCGCTAGGGTTCGAGCTCGCCGATGACTAGTTCATCGTCGACGACGACCCTCAGCCGTCGATCTTCATTCTAATCCAACGCACCATATCGTCCCGTACCGCTTCGCGTTTAATGAGTCGCTGACCAGTAGAACCGCCCCGTCAGTTGCGCCCCGCGCCGCGGAGTGACACTGGGCCGGCCCGTTAACCTTTCCCGCGCAGCCCACTCGTTTGAATTTAGCTTTTTCTATTTATATTCAAACTCAGTTCTGTACCTAGTTTCAAAAATCAACCCAGCTCAATTCACTAAACCAAATTGAATGAAACCAATTTTGTTAGAAAGGTTTTGAAATGCTTAATCCAAGCCCGTTGGATTCAAAACATTTGAATCTATAGATCAACCTTGGTAAAAATAACAAGGCAGAAGCTTTTCTGCATTCAAACATTTTCAAATTTAAACTATAAAAGCTTTTGAGTTGATTCCAACTCTAAAAAATCACATTTGATCATACCTTTCAGAATATATAAAAACATATGGGTTTACTTACAGAAATAATGTTCAAGTAATAAAATAATGCCACATAGACATTTCTAGTCACTTTATTTAATTGAAATAAAAGGTTAAACCTTATTAAATTGTGACACCACTTTAAATCACATTCCCTTGTACTGAAATATGTGGTGATGACATGTGTCAACATGATCCCATGTTTGGTTTGGAGAATATTAAATCTTAAGTAGTTTTTCAATGAGTAGAAATTACTTTTCTAAAAATAAAATCAATAAGACAAATGCTTTAATCTTGTAATGTTAGTGATGATGCTAGATCATCTATAGAACCCTTGTGTGGGATGATTGAAAGTAGTTAAGTATTTTTTGGTGATTGTGTACCTCGTATTTATTCCTAGACGCTAGTACCGACCAAGGATACGAGGAGGAAGGAGGATACTACGAAGAAGAAGCCGAGGAGAACTTCAACCACTGCTCTGCACAAGGCAAGCCTAATACAACTAGTTGATTGAGCAAGCTAACACTTGCAATTATGAAAGTTAGATGACCTATGCAATGCACTAAGCATGCTTGGTTAGACACATTTGATGATACCCAATCCTAGTTTTACTTGCAAGCTTCATACTTTATTTCTTTATCAAAGCTATTACTTAGAGCTTACTTAAGTGAATTGTAGATTCCAGAAAGATAATTGAAGGTTGCATAAAGAGCATAAAATTTGGCCTAAGCGAGATAATCTTGATGCCATCACAAGGCATGAAATTGAACTTAGTTAAACTCCACTAGTTTACCATCCCTCATTAGTATTCACCCCCACTTGTTGATGCTAGTGCTAAGCATAAAACTTGATCAACTTTAGATGGGAATACTTGGTGGGAAAATGGTTATGAAAACCTTGGAATGATGGATCATTCTATTGAGATGTTTTGACATGTGTTTCCGAACACCAGATGATTTTGATGATGAAAATGTTGAGGCATGAGCCTTAGCCCTTTATAAAACTGATGGTTGTCTGGATGCGATACCATTCCAATTTTATCGTACAACCACACTACCCGAGAATTGGGTAGGGCTTGACTGGAAACTTATATACCTTAGTATTGGTTCCCTCACGGCCAAGGTTTGAGCTGAGGCTACCTTGTGAAGATTGTCCACCTGTGCAGTACCCAAGATGACAGTTGGTCATGGTTGGGAGGCCAAACTCATAGGAGAGGTGCTTATACTAGGGCGTGTAATTGAAAGGTTAGGATTGATTATCCGTATACTGAGTATGGTGATTTCAGGATTTGTTCATGACGGATGTATCGAATGTTGTGGTGAAAGTGTACAATCTCTGCAGAGTGTAAACTATTCGAATAGCCGCGTCCGCGGTTATGGACAGTTGGAGTGGCCATACTGTTCCCCCGTCAGATGTTTTCAAAATGACTTGTGAAATGGATTGAGATTTTGACTTGACCACAACAGAGTTGTGATATGAAATACAAGTTCCCACTTAGGTGTTATAAAATTTCAACTAGTTTTTCTTGCTTCTGAACTTAGTAGAGGTAAATCTGGCTTTTTGCAAAACAACCCTAGAGCTTAGTGTCCTACTACAAAAACCCTTCACTTGTTAGTATTAGTTTGCGAGTACTTAAAGAGTACTCATGGCTTTGTCCCTGGCTATTCCCGTGGCCAGACTATGAAGAGGAGTATCAGGAGGAAGGACCCCAGGAAGGTTACGACAACTAGGATCATCTCCCATCTTCAGCATTGCTTGTGACCCCGAAGATGGAGCTTCGCCTACTCTACCTTTATTATTACGTTATTCCGCTACTTGAGTTGTATTAAGAACTGGATCATGAGATCCTTATTTGTGTAAGACCTTATGTATGGTTTGTAATGGATGATGTACTGTGGTATCCAATTCTGTTATGTCACGCAAAAATGGTAATCCTGGGATTGCGATGTATGGCATAACAGGCATCTGGGATTAAAAATCCGGGTGTTGACATAACCTCTTCGAGTTCTACCTTCCGACTACTCACACCTTTCATGAGAAACTCTTTCTCTAGAAAGGATCCATTCTTGTCAACAAAAACCTTGCCCTCGGATCTGTGATAGAAGGAATACCAAATAGTTTACTTAGGGTATCCTATGAAGACGCATTTTTCCGCTTTGGGTTCGAGTTTATCCGGTTGAAGTTTCTTCACATAAACATCGCATCCCCAAACTTTAAGAAATGATAGCTTAGGTTTGTTTCCAAACCATAATTCATACGGTGTCTTTTAAACGGATTTAGATGGTGCCCGATTTAAAGTGAATGCAGCAGTTTCTAGTGCATAACCCCAAAATGACAACGACAAGTCTGTCAGAGACATCATAGATCGAACCATATCTAATAAATTACGATTACGACGTTCCGACACACCATTTCGCTGTGGTGTTCCGGCAGGTGTGAGTTGTGAAACAATTCCACACTCTTTCATGTGAGTGCTAAACTCGTAACTTAGGTACTCACCTCCACGGTCAGACCGTAGAAATTTGATCTTTCTATTATGATGATTTTCCACTTCATTCTAAAATTTCTTGAACTTTTCAAATGTTCCAGACTTGTGTTTCATCAAGTAGATATAACCGTATCTACTCAAATCATCCGTGAAAGTAACAAAATAACGATATCCACCTCGCGCCGACACACTCATTGGACCACATACATCAGAATGTATTATTTCCAATAAATCTGTCTCCCGTTCCATTGAACCGGAAAAGGGCGTTCTAATCATGTTGCCCATAAGGCATGGCTCACATGTATCAAATGATTCAAAATCAAGTGATTCCAAAAGTCCATCCGAATGGACCTTCTTCATGCATTTAACGCCAATATGACCTAGACGATAGTGCCACATATATGCGGATATATCATCATTTAGTTTAATTCTTTTAGCATCAACATTATGAATATGTGTAACATTATTATCGAGATCCAAAAGAAATAAACCATTCATCATTGGTGCATGACCATAAAAGATTTCATTCATATAAATAGAACAACCATTGTTCTCGGATTTAAATGAATAACCTATTCGCATTAAACACGATCCAAATACAATGTTCATGCTTAGTGCTGGCACCAGATAACAATTCTTCAAGTTTATTACTAATCCCGACGACAAATGGAGAGGCAGCGTTCCAACGGCGATCACATCAATGCTTGATCCCTTGCCGACACGCATCTTGACCTCACCCCTTGCTAGCGGTCGCTTGTTCCGCAGCCCGTGATTCGAGTTACAAATATTAGCAACTGAATCGTTATTAAATACCCAGGTGCTACTGCAAGCACTAGTCAAGTACACATCAATAACATGTATATCATATATACCTTTGTTTGTCTTGCTAGCCTTCTTGTCTGCCAAATACTTGGGGCAGTTGCGCTTCAAGTGGCCAGTCCCCTTACAATAGTAGCACTCGGTATCAGACTTAGGTCCAACTCGGGGTTTCTTTTCAGGCACGACAACCGGCTTGCCGCCCTTACTTTCCTTCCGTTTTCCCTTCTTGTCTTTCTTGAAACCAGTGTTCTTATTGATCATCAACATTTGATGTTCCTTTTTGATCTCCACTTCTGCAGTTTTAAGCATTGACAGAAGCTCGGGGAGAGACTTCTTCATGCATTGCAAATTATAGTTCATCATGAAGCACTTATAGCTAGGTGGCAGAGACTGCAGAACATGATGGATGCCTAAGTCAATGGGAATCGATATTCCCAAGGACACAAGCTTATCGGCGTAACCCGACATCTTGAGTACATGCTCACTAATGGAGTTGTGCTCTTCCACATGCAGCTAAAGAACTTTTCTGAAGCATTGTAGCTCTCTATAGCAGCATGTGTGTCGAAAATAATTTTCAACTCACCCATTGTATCAAATGCATTGCCATTTTAAAAACGCTTTTGAAGTTCTGGATCTAGCCCATACAATATGCCGCAATGAACTAAGTTTTGGTCCTCCTGACGAGTCTGATAGACATTCTTCTCCTCGTCAGGGGCATCCTCAAAAGGTGGGGGACCTAGCGGCGCTTCTAGCACATATTGCTTTTGTGCAGTAGAGAGGAGAATCCTCAAATTCATGTCCCATTCGGTAAAGTTACTACCGTTTGTTGCAAGTTTCTCTTTCTCCATGAACACATTGAAATTAAAAGAAGGTGGTGTCATCTACAACATAATTTTTAAAGTTTAGACTAAGTTTATGATAGATTGAGTTCAACTAATCCACATTACGAATGAACTCCCACTCAAAAACGACATCCCTCGTGCCTTTTTGGTGATTACATGAACCAAATCCACTACACCAAGTCCGATCATCACGTGAGTCGGTGTAGCTTCAAAGGCGAGCATCAAATGGGCATCATATCTACTATATGACTCATGCTTAACCTTTCTGTCCGTGTTCCGAGGCCATGTCTGTACATGCTAGGCTCGCCAAGTTAGAACCTTAGTATTCGCGTGTGTAACTGTCTTACACCCGATATATGGTCGTGGATCCAAGAACACCCGATCATCACGTGATGTCTTGGAGCGACGAAAACATAATCGGTGCATACTAAAGGAAGAACACATTCTTATCTTGATATTTAAATGTGGTATCATATTATTATGCTAATAAAGCGCTAAACAAGCAATATAAGATGCTATCAAACATCACATGTTTATTAGTGAAATGATATGGTTCCCGCATATGATCTCTATCATGTGCACCGTGGTATGATCACTATCATACCTTTATGTGTAAGTCCAAGGTCTATGGAACTTACACGCTATGTGTGTTGTAAGAGTATCATCTCATACTTCTACTTACAACATCATCATATCATAACACTAGCCCAGCAACAATCTAAACTAGACGCCTCTAATTTATCCATTGTAAGTTTTACGTGGCTTAGGGCTTTCAAAGATAGAACCGTTCTTACCTACGAACATGAACCACAACGAGGATAACCAAATTGTTGACAACTTGTTGCAAAATAGATATTGAATATAGTAGGAGAGACAGACACCCGCTAGCCACTTATGCAAACTAGTTGCATGTCAAGCGTGGAATAGGTCTCATGTGCGAGGACATGTAAAGTTTGTCCAGGCCGCTTCATCCCACTATGCCACCAATATCCAAAATTACAACTAAGGAGCAACAACATGATCATCATCGCCCATATACTCATATGTGTACTACCCATGTAAAGCATCTACGCATAGATTCGGCTCTGATACCACTGTAGGGTTCGCAGCATAGAAAACAAAAAATTTCCTACGATGGGAACTATGTACCAAGATCTATCTACTAGATACAAACAACGGGCAGATGTATATCCATAGAGAACATACCCTTGAAGACTGACAAAGCTTAACGAGTTGAACTTGTGGTTGATGTAGACGATATCTTGCCGATCCCAAGATCGAGAGGAAGTCCTAGCGCCGCAAAGCAGAAGCGCATCCATGCTCGCACACACATACAAGACACCGAGCAACCTCCGCCTCCTCGCTCCAGCGATGCAGCGGAAGCACAACCCTTTCTTGCCGAATAGCCACCGGGAACATGTATCTCGCTAGTCCGAGACCATGGGGAATAAATTCTAGAGGGGGAGAGAGATCCCTTCACGAGGAGGTATGAGTGAGAAGTGAGGAGGGGGTGCCTTTTATAGGAGAGGGGGAACCCCAAGAGGGTGGCCGGCGCATGGGGGCTTCCCCCTTGCCCTCCCCTCTTCATGTGGGTGGACACTCCACTCACAAAATTCCTTTAAATTCCCTCCACTCAAAATCCCACTCAAACTTGCTATTAAATTTCCACCAAATTTAATGAAAACTCTCATTAAATAAAACTATTTTATTTATTCAGAATTTTGTCAATTACTTTAATGACAAACATTCACATATAACCCCTTGCTAGAATTCTATTTCACATGCAAAACCACTTTATGCAATTTCACCCGAAAACCTGTTTTGGTATCTAGTGAAATAAATTCATGCGCTTGTTATTCTTTCCGGCATGAAACATTTGCTCCAACTGGATGTCAGTGTCCCTTAAGTGTGTCACCCTACGGTTCGCAAATAATGCATACATGATCGAGACCCTTCTCCGATCAATAATCAGTAGCGGGACCTGGAGATCCATACTGACTCCCACACATTCAACGATGACTTTCCTATGGTCGTCGGAACCTTTTACGCTTGTATCTTAATCCCTTTGTTTCACAATATATTACATGTCTAAGATTCAACCATCGGTATCTCCATACCTAGTTTGATCTCGTTACTGACATGCACTCTTTTCTCGTTCCCGTGATATAACATTCTAGTGATCAAATCACTTGCTTGCAAGCTAACCAATGTGATATCACCGAGAGGGCCCAGAGTATATCTATCCGTCATCGGGATGAACAAATTCCACTCTTGATCCATGATTCTCAACATAACACTTTAGTAGCTTTGAAGCCATCTTTATAATCACCCAGTTACGATGTGACGTTTGATGTCAACAAGAAACTCTTCTGGTGTTAGTGATTGGCATGATCTCATGGTCTAAGAATTAGGATCACATCGTAAGTTGTTTATAGCAATATAAACTCAATGACTTTGATCATAATGCTATACTTTGGATGAATGTTCATCACATCATTACACTAATGTTGTGATCTCGTTATTAACAATATCCAATGTCTATGATCAAGAAATTGTGATCATCTTGTTAATCAACGAACTAGTTTATGAGAGAGGCATAACTAGGAACTTTCTGTTTGTTTATTAAACACACATGTATTAATTTTTCCGTATTAATATAATTATAGCATGCAAAATAAACATCTATCATATACTTGGAATACACATAATAAACACTTTATTATTGCCTCTCAGGGCATATTCCCTTCAAATACGAGGTACACAATCACCACACAATTCTTAACTACTCTATTTAGCACACATAGGTTTACACTAGAGGATCTAGCATCATCACTATTATCACAAAGATTAAAGCACTTGTCTGATTTAATTCATTTTATAAAAGTAATTTCTACTCAATGAAAAACTACTTAAGATTTAATATTCTCCAACTCAAACATGGGATTATGTTGACACATGTCATCACCACATATTTCAGTACATGGGAATGTGATTGAAAGTGGTGTCACAATTTAATAAGGTTTAACCTTTTTATTTTACTTAATTAAAGTGACTAGAAATGCCTATGATGCCTTCTTTTATTACTTGATCATTATTTCTGCAAGTAACCCTATATATTTTTATATATTCAGAAAGGTAGGGTTAAATGTGATTTTTGAGAGTTGGAATCAACTCAAAATCTTTCATGGTTGAATTTTGAAAAATGTTTGAATGCAGAAAAGCTTCTGCCTTGTTATTTTTACCATGGGTGATCTACAAATCTAAATGGTTTGAACCCAACGGGCTTGGATTAAGCACTCCAGTACCTTTCTAACAAAATTGGTTTCATGCATTTTGGTTCAGTGAATCAAGCTGGGTTGATTTTTGAATCTAGGTACAGAACTGAGTTTGAAATTAAAAGAATAAACCTAAGTTTGAATTGTTGGGTCACGCGGGATGTTTAACTGGGCCGGCCTACTACGCACAGCGCCTCTCCTCCTCTGCAGCGGCGAACTCCAATGAAATTCTGGCCACCTAGTGCTCGCCTTGCTCCGGGGGTGAGTGAGTGTGATGAGTGAGAGGTGGGAAGTGAGATGGTGTGCTCAAATCGAACGGGGGTGGCCTCCTTTTATAGTGCAACGAGGGGACCGAATGGCGTGGGTGGAGCTCGTCGGTGTCATCGGCACAGCGTGCTAATGGCATGGGCAAAGGTAGGGGGCGGTGTTGTGCTCCCTGGCGAAGCTCAATGGCATGGTCACGCGGCGTGGGGCGATGCTGAACGGTCGGAACGTCTCGGCGCTCTGGGCGGGTCCAACAGCAAGTTTGATGGCGCACAACGTGCGTGG
The DNA here is from genome assembly GCA_916181665.1 of Avena sativa. Classification (NCBI taxonomy): domain Eukaryota; kingdom Viridiplantae; phylum Streptophyta; class Magnoliopsida; order Poales; family Poaceae; genus Avena; species Avena sativa. Next base: position 416,531,729 of record OV702285.1, on the reverse strand, counting down.
TGCGCGTGGCGGCGAACGGGGTTGTCTGGCGGGGTGCTGGGGTGTTGGCGATCACGTATGCAAGTGGCGAGGGCGGCGCGTGGTCTGTGGGATCGTGTCGCGTGCAGCGCACTGGCGCGCTCTCGGCTCGCACGCAGAGAAGCTTGGCATGAGCTTGACATGTGGTCCAGGGGCTGGCAATGATCGGGTCTGGGATAGAGGGTGGCGGTGGACGGTGGTCAGTGCTCCAGACAAGGTTGGCGAGGCTAGTTCTTCCTCTAGCTCACTAGCGACATGGGGGTGGCAAGTTTGCTCTCGGCATGGTCACCATTGATGGCTAGGCTTTCTCACAGTGGTGATAAGGATTATTAAAGAGGCTAGATGATCTACTAAGAGCTTGTTGCAACCAGAGATGGAACAAGGTTCGCCAAATTCACTGCTGCAAATAGTGTTTAATGTTTTGTTGTTTGCTGATCCCAAGGTGTTTGATGAAATGGTCAAAAGAAATTCAAATTTGAATTTTGGATTCAAACTTGGTGGGTTTGCTAGGCACATACTAGGGAGTATTGGGTTAGTTGGATTGGTCAAGGGGAACTGGTTTGGTTGGGTTTTGAAAAGGTGTGATCTTCACATATGTTAAAGATTCAATTTTGAATTGTCATTTGAATGGGGTTGCCAAATGTTTCTGTAAGTTTGAAAGGTGGGCTTTGATTCACTTTTACTTGGTCTTGCAAGGGTGAAAATAATTGGAAAAGTTTCTGTTTGAAATCTTGGACTAGAAACACTAAAAGTGACCTAGTGAGCAAGATTGGCAAAGATGACCATTTGCCTTATTTGATTTGTTTTTCATTTTCTCTTGATTTGTTTCTACTTTGAAATGTTTTAGATGATGTTATTTTCATCCTTAAACCATTCCTTGCTATTTAGGTTAATCACACAAGTCCATTCACGCATTCATCAAATCATCACATACACACATGCATTCATTTGGTTTTTATTTAATCAAAGTTTTTGTTAACCCTAATTTTGGTGATTAGAATTTGATAATCATGATCAATATTTTTGGGATGTTACAAAACTTCCCTCCTTAAACAAAATCTCGTCCTGAGATTTGAGAAAGAAAAAAAAGATTACATAGGATTTAAAGAGATCGAGAAACTCCGTCCTGATGTGATCTTCTCGCTCCCAGGTAGCTTCCTCTTCAGTATGGTTGCTCCATTGAATCTTAAGGAACTTGATGCTTCGGGTTCTGGTGGTCCTGAAAGCTTCCTCCGAAATACGGATGGGTACTTCGGGATATGCCAGGTCATCGTTGATCTCTCTGGTGTGGTGATCAATGTTCTTGAAAACTTCGGTCTTCTCCGGAACTTCAAGGCATTTTCGAAGTAACGATATATGGAAATCATTGTGCACTGCTAACATTTCTTCTGGCAGTTCCAATTGATATGATACTTCTCCTCGACGATTTAGAATCTTGAAGGGTCCAATATATCTGGGGGCTAACTTTCCTTTGAGCTGGAAACACTGCATTCCTTTCAAAGGCGACACTTTGAGATACACAAAATCTCTGATATTGAAAGCAAGGTCTCGACGTCTCTTGTAGGCGTACCTCTTCTATCTTGACTCGACGGTCTTGAGGTGCTCACGAATCTTGTGAACTTTCTCTTCTGCTTCTCGTAGGATGTCGGGTCCGAAAATCAGACTCTCTCCTACTTCCGACCAATTCAAAGGGGTACAACACTTCCTTCCATACATGAATTCAAATGGGGCCATTTGCAAACTAGCTTGATAACTGTTGTTGTAAGAAAATTTTGCGAACGGCAGACAGTCTTCCCATTTAGATCCATACTCTAGCACACATGCTCAGCATATCTTCGAGTATTTGGTTTACTCGCTCCGTTTGTCCATCAGTTTGAGGGTGATGCGATGTGCTGAAACCTAGTCGAGTTCCTAAACCTTCTTGGACTTTCCTCCAGAATCTTGAGGTAAGTTGAGTTCCTTGATCTGATACAATGTTCTTGGGGACTCCGTGCAAAATGACGATTCTAGCGATGTACAACTCCGCTAGCTTCGAACTCTGGTATGTGGTCTTGACTGGTAATAAATGGGCTACTTTGGACAATCTGTCAACTATGACCCAAATAGAGTCATTTCCTCTACTAGAAGTAGGCAATCCGGTGATAAAGTGCATTCCAACTGAATCCCATTTCCATTCTGGAATATGCAATGGTTGCAACAGTCCTGCGGGTCTTTGATGTCCCGCCTTGACTCTCTGATAAATATCACACTTGGAGATGTAGCTTCCGATTTCTCTCTTCATCTTATGCCACCAAAATTGCTCCTTCAAGTCCTGATACATCTTCGTTACTCCAGGGTGGATAGAATAAAGAGTATCATAAGCTTCCTTCAAAATCATTTCTTTCAAATCTGAATCTGTTGGTACACAGAGACGTCCTTTGTACCACAACACTCCTTCATCCTCGGTGAATCCGGGTAGTTTGCCTGTACCAATACGACGTTTGATTCCGTCGATACTAGCATTTCCTTTCTGCGCCTCCTTGATCTGAATGATCAAAGTGGGTTGGAGTTCTATGCTAGCCAAAAATCCTTCACTTACTAATTCCATTATATAATCTTCCATCTCCTTGTGCAAACTTGGTTGCTCCTTTAGAATCATTGAGTTCAAGCGGCATGGCAATCTGCTAAGGGCATCTGCTACCATATTGGCTTTACCGGGGTGATAGTGAATGTCCAGATCATAGTCCTTGATTAGCTCGATCCATCTTCTCTGCCTCATATTCAGCTCCTTTTGAGTGAATATATACTTCAGGCTCTTGTGATCCGAATAAATCTCACAATGATTACCCATAAGGTAATGCCTCCATGTCTTCAGGGCTAGAACTACGGCTTTTAGTTCAAGGTCATGGGTAGGGTAATTCTGTTCATGCTGCTTCAGTTGTCGGGATAGATAAGATATAACTTTTCCTTCTTGCATTAGCACACATCCGAGACCGATCTTCGATGCGTCACAATACACATCCAAGGGCTTCGTGATATCCAGCATGATCAAGATGGGGGCTGAAATCAATCTCTTCTTGAGTTCCTGGAAACTCACTTCACATTTGTCCGTCCATTCAAACTTCTTGTTCTTCTTCAGCAATTGGGTCATGGGTCTTGCGATACTCGAGAATCCTTCTACAAACTTGCGGTATTATCCTGCTAATCCGAGAAATGCACGAACTTGGGTTTGGGTGGTTGGGGCTTGCCAATCTTCAACATCATTCACCTTTGCAGGGTCAACGGCAATTCCTCCGGCTAATACAATGTGTCCGAGGAATCCTACCTCCTGTAACCAGAATTCACGTTTGCTAAACTTGGCATACAACTGATGCTCCCTAAGAGTTCCAAGGATGGTTCTTAGGTGTAGCTCATGTTCTTCTTCTTATTTGGAATAAATCAGAATGTCATCGATGAAAACAATGACAAACTTATCCAAAAAGTCCATAAAAATCTTATTCATGAGGTTCATGAAATAAGCGGGGGCATTGGTTAATCCAAAAGACATGATAGTGTACTCGTATAATCTATATCTGGTGGTGAAGGCAGTCTTTGGAATATCCTCTGCGTGAGTCTTGAGTTGATGATTGCCAGTTCTAAGATCAATCTTAGAAAACACTTTGGCACCAGTCAACTGGTCAAACAGATCTTCTATCTTTGGCAGCAGGTACTTGTTCTTGATGGTGACATCATTCAACTTCCGATAATCCGTACACAAACGGTTACCTCCATCCTTCTTGTCCACAAACAATACAGATGATCTCCATGGCGACGCACTTGGTTGAATCAATCCAATTTCCAGCATAGCATCTAGTTTCTTCTTCAGTTCCACTAGTTTCGACGGGTTCATACTATATGGTCTCTGGGCTATGGGTCTGGTTCCAGGGATTAGTTCAATGATAAACTCGATATCCCGATCTGGGGGCATACCGGGCAAAACATCTGGAAATACATCGGGGTATTCACAGACTATCCGAACTTGGTCAATGGTTGGCTGGGTATACTCTTGTTGCACTTGAATTAACGGGGCAAGGTTTACGGTACATGCTTGACTGATATGCCGGCTGTACTGGTCATTGTTATGGCTTTCTTGGCATAGTCAATTAATCCTTTATGTTTGGACATCCAATCCATTCCTAGTACTACTTCCAAACCTTTAGTTTCGAGTACTATTAGATTAGCATAAAAATCTATGCCATGGATTAGGATTGGGACCTTTGGGAGGACTTCCCTAAATAAGGAAAGCTATCAATTAGTTCATCTTTCTGTTCCAGAAAGGTTTTGCAAATCTTTCTAGCTTTGGTGGTTGAACTAGGTATTTGAACAATCATAACATGCTTCAATTTGGTGGGTTGAATCTTACTAGTGCATGCAAATTCTTCAGTAACAAATGAGTGTGATGATCTAGAATCAAACAACACTCTTGCAAGTACTGAGTTAACAGAAAACATACCCAGCACGACGTCTGGCGCTTCTTGGGCTTCTTCAGCATGCATGAGAAAGATACGGCCGTTGCGGTTGAGTGAATTCCCTGGGTCAAACCTTCTTCCAGGCTGAACACGACGATGCTGCTGAGCTGGGGCATTTGCATTGGGGGCTGCGGCACTCTTCTTGGGGCACTTATTGGAATAGTGACCTTTGGTTCCACATTTATAACAAGTCACCTGGGACTTGTCCTTTGCTGCAATAGGCACAACATTGCTTCCAGTCCTTGGGGCAGTGTTGGTGTTGGTGGCGGCATTGTTGTTGTTGAACTTGGGTGGGGCACGGTTGAAATTGCTGGGGTTGCCGAGGTTGTTGTGATTTCCTCTGGGCCTTGGGTTTCCACGGTTGGGATAGGTCGAATGGTTCATCGGGGGTCTGTTGTTTCTTGGGGCAAATCCTAGAGATGGGTTGGGGCGATACTTTGGTGTATGGTGGGTTCCCGGTTGATGCATGATGCGACGCTTGCGGTTCTCATTAGCTTGGTTGATCTTTCCTTCCATCTGAATGGCAGAGTCAAATAAGGCTTCAATATCAGCAAAGGGGATATTGACTAACACTGTCTGCATCTCATCGTGTAGACCATTCAGGAATCTCTCCTTCTTCTTGGCTTTAGTATCTATCTCATCCGGGGCATACCTAGCCAATGACAATAATTTGTCATGGTATTCCACTATGGTCATCCTTCCTTGCTTCAGTTCCCTGAATTCATCTCTCATCCTCTTGATCAAACCCGGTGGCACATGGGTTCTGCTGAACTTGACTTTGAACTCTTCCCAAGTCATCATATGTCCTGCAGTCATGGCACGAACGTTGTTCCACCATGCTCTTGCATCTCCGGCTAGATAGTGGGTGGCAAACAACACTTTCTCGTTAGCTTCCACTCCTGCAACTTCTAGATTTTTCTCCATGGTTTGCAGCCAATCATCTGCGTCTAGGGGCTCTTCTGACTTAGTGAAAATGGGTGGATTGGTGTTCTGGAAATTCTTGAGCTTAGATCCATGGTTGTCCTGATTTCCATGGCCTTGATTGTTGTTGGCCATCTGAGCAATGTGTTGAAGGGTGGCTAAGTTGGCTTGACGTTCGGCTCTTTCAGCATCGCAGTCAGAAACCAACATTTGCAAGATCTGCAACATCGGGTCCGGGGATAAACTTCTTCCTCCACGAGGCATCTGAAGATTGAGATAGATCATGAGAAAACAGGGAAATTGCTAAGGTTCAGGGTTTTTGGAAAGTTTTTAAAGTCTGACTCATATTTTTCTAGCAACATGCTTTTCATTCATTCATAGCACACGATACAACACACACCACAACAAAGGAAAATAGATGGTTTTAAGAACCATTCTGGGAAACTATGATACAGTGGGACCAAATGCAACTCACTAACTCTAGTGCTCAAGTGCTACTACTCCTTGGAGTCAGTGTCCTCATCATCCTCATCATCATCGAGGAAGGCGAAGTCATCCTCATCGGTGAAGAAGTCCATGGCCTGATCCTCCAGAAAGTCATCATCATCGCTGAGATAGGAGTAGGGATCTCCACGAAGGTCTTCCCCTGCATTCTTCCTCTCCTCTAACTGCATATCTCTCTCATGGACAGTCTCCTCCAACTCTATGATCTGGTGGAGAAGACAGGCAATGATGCGCTCCTTCTTGTCGAGCTGACGTCGACGAGACTGGCAATCCTTCACTAGCATGGCGATGGTCTGATCCTTCTTGGCGGCGATGGCGTACTTGTGGTTGGCGTTGGAGCGGGCATTGTCCAACTCCTTCTGATGGTCATACATCACGAAGGTGAGGTGGTCCAATTGAGTCTTCAGATCGTGGTGGTATGGGGCCTCCAGTGGCTGTCCATAGCATCACGCCTTGCGGAGAACTCAAAACGGGTACCCTTGATCTGATTTATACTCTGCCCACACAGATGGGCAAGAGCTTTTGCATGGCCCTAGCAAGTGCATCGAGCCAGTTGTTCTCTCTCAAGGTGAACTGAATTACCTCTCCGGTGGTGGGTTTAATCTTTCCTCAGAGACCTGCAACAACTAACCACTGCAAATCCTCTCCTTATTGATCATTGAGCTGATCTCCGAAGAACTCGGGGTGCGGACGCTCCAGCATCTCTTCCAGCTAGCCAAGTCACGCTCAAAGATGAGGTATCCTCCATTCCTCAACTGACAAAACTTGATGTACTTCACGTCCATCTATAAGAATATAGGATGATTAAGTTAGTAGAGTGATCAAGTGTGTCAAATTTTATGTGAGTTTGCAAGATTTTTTTTTTTGAGGAACATGAATTTTCATGAAAGAGTCTAAGTGATAAGAATGAGAATAAGTTTTCATAAATACTCACTTCCTTGGGTTTTGAAACTAAGTTTTTGATTTCAAACGTCCATTCTAAACTAGGGTCTCCTATGGTTAGGATGGCTCTGATACCAAATTGTCAACATCCAGATTTTTAATCACAGCTGCCTGTTATGCCATACATCGCAATCCCAGGAATACCATTTTTGCGAGACATAACAGATTGGATATCACAGTACATCATCCATTACAAACCATACATATGGTCTTACACAAATAAAGGATCTCATGATCCAGTCTTAATACAATTCAAGCAGCGGAATAACGTAATAATAACGATAGCGTAGGCGAAGCTCCATCTTCATGGTCACAGGCAATGCTGACGATGGGAGATGATCCTAGTTGTCGTAACCTTCCTGTTGTCCTTCCTCCTGGTAGTCCTCCTCATAGTCTATCCACGGGAATAGCCAGGGACAAAGCCATGAGTACTCTTTAAGTACTCGCAAACTAATACTAACAAGTAAAGTGGTTTTGAATAGGATATACTAAGCTCTAGGGTTGTTTTGCAAAAAGCTAGATTTACCTCTACTAAGTTCAGAAGCAAAGAAAACTAGTTGAAAGTTTTATAACACCTAAGTGGGAACTTGAATTTCATGTCACAACTCTGTTGTGGTCAAGTCAAAGTCATAAATCATTTCATAAGTCATTTTGAAAACATCTGACGACGGAACAGTATGGCCACTCCAACTGTCCATAACCACGGACGCGTCTATTCGAATAGTTTGACACACTGCAGAGATTGTACACTTTCACCACAACATTAGATACATCCGTCAGGAACAATCCTGAATTCACCATACTCAATATGCGGATAATCAATCTTAACCTTTCCATTACACGCCCTAGTATAGGCACCTCTCCTGTGAGTTTGGCCGCCCAACCATGACCAACTGTCATCTTGGGTACTGTACAGGTGGACAATCTTCACAAGGTAGCCTCAACTCAGACCTTGGCCGCAAGGGAACCCATACTAAGGTATATAAATTTCCAGTAAAGCCCTACCCAAATTTCGGGTATTGTGGTTGTATGGTGAAATTGGAATGGTATCGCATCTAGACAACCATCAGTTTTATAAAGGGATAAGGCTCATGCCTTAATATTTTCATCATCAAAATCATCTGGTGTTCAAGAACACATGTCAAAACATTTCAGTAGAATGACTCATCATTATAAGATTTTCATAACCATTTTCATCAATTGTTCCCATCTAAAGTTGATCAAGTTTTATGCTTAGCACTAGCATCTACAAGTGGGGGTAAATACTAATGATGGGTAATAAACAAGTGGGAATTAGCTAAGTTCAATCTCATGCCTCAGGATGACATCAAGATTTATCTAACTTAGGCCATGTTTTATGCTCTTTATGCTACCTTCAACTATCTTTCTAATATCTATAAGTCACTAAATAAACTTTTGATAGAAAGTTTTGATAACGAACTAAAAGAATTAAGCTTGCAAGTAAAACTGGGATTTGGTATCAAGTCGTGTAAGCTTGCAAGTAAAGCTTGCATGGTTTAGCTTGATAAGATAGTAGTATAAGCTTGCTAAGTTGCAAGTGTTAGCTTGCTTAGTTAATAGCTTGCCTTGTGCAGAGCAGTGGTTGAAGTTCTCCTCGGCTTCTTCCTCGTAGTATCCCCCTTCCTCCTTGTATCCTTGGTCGGTACTAGCGTCTATAAATAAATACGAGGTACACAATCACCACACAATTCTTAACTACACTATTTAGAACACAAAGGTTTACACTAGATGATCTAGCATCATCACTATTATCACAAAGATTAAAGCACTTGTCTGATTTATTTCATTTTAGAAAAGTTATTTCTACTCATTGAAAAACTACTTAAGATTTAATATTCTCCAACTAAAACATGGGATCATGTTGACACATGTCATCACCACATATTTTGGTACATGGGAATGTGATTTAAAGTGGTGTCACAATTTAATAAGGTTTAACCTTTTTATTTTACTTAATTAAAGTGACTAGAAATTCCTATGAGGCCTTCTTTTATTACTTGATCATTATTTCTGCAAGTAACCCTGTATATTTTTATATATTCAGAAAGGTAGGTTTAAATGTGATTTTTGAGAGTTGGAATCAACTCAAAAACTTTCATGGTTGAATTTTGAAAAATGTTTGAATGCAGAAAAGCTTCTGCCTTGTTATTTTTACCATGGGTGATCTACAAATCTAAATGGTTTGAATCCAACGGGCTTGGATTAAGCACTCTAGTACCTTTCTAACAAAATTGGTTTCATGCATTTTGGTTTAGTGAATCGAGTTGGGTTGATTTTTGAATCTAGGTACAGAACTGAGTTTGGAATTAAAAGAATAAACCTAAGTTTGAATTGTTGGGTCGCGCTGGATGTTTAACTGGGCCGGCCTACTACGCACAGCACGTGTGCGGGCTGGTTAAGTGAGCAATCCCACTCGTTAGTGAGACAGCGAGTGGCAAAGCGGTATGGGTGAATCTAGGTCGCACGATCTAACTCTAATCCAACGGCTACGGTTCATCGTCCACGTCGGGCAGCGCCGGCGAGACAGAACCCTAGCGCGGCCAGTGGGAGGCTCACCGGGGCTCCGGCGATGGTCGGCGATAGGGGCGAACTACGATGTCGACGACGACGATCCTCCTAGTACCGGTGGCTCCTCCTAGGGCGGCTCCAATCGACGGCGCCTCTCCTCCTCTACAGCGGCGAACTCCGGTGAAATTCCGGCCGGTGCTCGCCTTGCTCCGGGGGTGAGTGAGTGTGATCAGTGAGAGGTGGGGAGTAAGATGGTGTGCTCAAATCGAACGAAGGTGGCCTCCTTTTATAGTGCAACGAGGGGACCGAATGGCGTGGGTGGAGCTCATCGGTGTCGTCGGCACAGCGTGCTAATGGCATGGGCAAAGGTAGGGGGCAGTGTTCTGCTCCCTGGTGAAGCTCACCGGCATGGTCACGCGGCGTGGGGCGATGTTGAACGGTCGGAACGTCGTGGCGCTCTAGGCGGTCCGACGGCAAGTTTAATGGCGCACAACGTGCGTGGTCCGCGCGGCGGTGAACGGGGTTATCTGGCGGGGTGCTGGCGATCACGTATGCAAGCGGCGAGGGCGACGCGCGATCTGTGGGCTCGTGTCACGTGCGGCACACTGGCGCGCTCTCGGCTCGTACGCAGAGAAGCTTGGCATGAGCTTGCCATGTGGTCTAGGGGCTGTCAATGCTCGGGGCTAGGACAGAGGGTGGCGATGGACGATGGCCAATGCTCCAGACAACGTTGGCGAGGCTAGTGCTTCCTCTAGCTCGCTGGCGACATGGGGGTGGCAAGTTTGCTCTCGGCATGGTCACCATTGATGGCTAGGCTTGCTCACAGTGGTGCTAAGGATTGTTAAAGAGGCTAGATGATCTACTAAGAGCTTGTTGCAACCAGAGAGGAAACAAGGTTGGCCAAATTCACTGCTGAAAATAGTGTTTTATGTTTTGTTGTTTGCTGATCACAAGGTGTTTGATGAAATGGCTGAAAGAAAGATTCAAATTTGAATTTTGGATTCAAACTTGGTGGGTTTGCTAGGCACATACTAGGGAGTATTGGGTTAGTTGGATTGGTCAAGGGGCACTGGTTTGGTTGGGTTTTGAAAAGGTGTGATCTTCACATATGTTAAAGATTCAATTTTGAATTGTCATTTGAATGGGGTTGCCAAATGTTTCTGTAAGTTTGAAAGGTGGGTTTTGATTCACTTTTACTTGGTCTTGGAAGGGGTGAAAAGAATTGGAAAAGTTTCTGTTTGAAATCTTGGACTAGAAATACTCAAAGTGACCTAGTGAGCAAGATTGGCAAAAATGACCATTTGCCTTATTTGATTTGTTTTTTATTTTCTCTTGATTTGTTTCTTCTTGGAAATGTTTTAGATGATGTTATTTTCATCCTTAAACCATTCCTTGATATTTAGGTTAATCACACAAGTCCATTCATGCATTCATCAAATCATCACATACACACATGCATTCATTTGGTTTTTATTTAATCAAAGTTTTTGTTAACCCTAATTTTGGTGATTAGAATTTGATAATCATGATCAATATTTTTGGGACGTTACAATTGTTTAGTGCTTGGATGCTTTATCTTATTTATCTGCAATTGGCCTAGATCTTGAAGTTATATGAATAGTCTCGTCCATGCAACGCCCGTCTATCCATCCCTATGCCTACCGCAGTCATATCCTATTGTTTGCTACTATTGTTACTATTGATTTTGTTCTACTGCTACTGTTACTTTTCTATTTCTACTACAAAACTATTGCTACTGATAAACCGCTGTGAGCAAGACTATTTCCAGGTGCAGCTGAATTGACAACTCAGTTGTTAAGGCTTATAAGTATTCTTTGGCTCCCCTTGTGTTGAATCAATAAATTGGGTTATACTACCCTCGAAGACTGTTGCGATCCCCTATTCTTGTGGGTCATCACCAGGCACTGATGAACGACGTGCTCCAGCCGTACTTGCACCGGTTTGTGCTTGTTTTCTTTGATGACATTCTTATCTACAGCGCATCCTGGGCGGAGCACCTACAACACGTGGCCATCGTCTTCAAGGAGCTTCGAGCGCACCGTCTCCACCTTAAGCGCTCGAAGTGCTCGTTCGGCATGACGTCTGTGGCTTACCTCGACCACGTGATCTCAGCAGACGACGTCACCATGGATGCCGACAAGGTCAAGGCGGTCGTGGCGTGGCCCACGCCTCAGTCGCCCCGGGCTCTCTGAGGGTTCCTCGGCCTCGCCGGATACTACCGGAAGTTAATCCGCGATTCCTCATCGTCGTGCCCCTGACGCGCCTCCTTCACCGCGACGCTTTCGCTGGGGATGCGAAGGCGTCCGGGGCATTCCAAACCCTCAAACAGGCCCTCACCACGGGTCCAGTCCTCCGGATGCCTGACTTCGACAAGCTCTTTGTGGTGGATTGCGATGCTTCGGGCGTCGGGTTTGGTGCCGTCCTTGATCAGGGTGACGGGCTGCTCGCTTTCTTCAGCACGCCTTTCGCCGCTCGCCACCACAAGCTCGCCGCCTACGAGAGGGAGCTCATCGGCTTGGTGCAAGATGTCAAGCTTCATGCACTAGCCAACGCAACCAAAAGTCCGAACTGATGGAAAGGGCTAGCGCAATCCACTTATACACTTCAACACCCCCTATCACGTGTGACATGGAGAAGTCAACACGTGCAACCGGAAGAGAGTGACGGCGCGTGAAACTCACGTATGACTCAAGAGGCCTACGTGGACACGAAGGGGTCAATAACAATTTTAGAATAAATTGCGAAAGCCAGGACTTGAACTCGAGACCTTAGGCTCTAATACCATGCCAAGCTTCATGCACTAGCCAACGCAACCAAAAGTCCGAACTGATGGAAATGGCTAGCGCAATCCACTTATCTGGTCTAAGGAGTATACAGATGGGACTGTTCGCTATGATCCACATCGTCGTGGTGCTTTTTTGGTCACTCCGGCCTCTCATCGCACCACACTCTCGGAACCATCTTGGAGGTCTGCCATGGAGGCAGAATTAGATGCCCTTATCACTAATCGCACATGGTCTTTGGTGCCTCGTCCCCCTGGTATGAATATCGTTGGCAGCAAATGGATATTCAAGACCAAGTTGTGTCCTGATGGTTCTCTAGACAAGCACAAGGCCCGATTGGTTGCGCGTGGATTTACCCAACAACAAGGTATTGACTATCATGATACTTTCAGCCCGGTGGTTAAATCTGTCACTGTTCGACTGGTGGTCTCTTTGGCGGTCTCTCGCGGCTGGTGTCTTCGACAGATAGATGTCAGCAATGCATTCCTTCATGGTTTTCTTGAGGAAGATGTTTATATGCAGCAGCCGCCTGGCTTTGAGGATTCTCGGTACCCAAATCATGTTTGCAAACTTCAGAGAGCACTTTTTGGGCTTAAGCAGTCTCCACGTGCAAGGTATGCGCGGCTCAGCGATCGTCTTCTTCAGCTCGGTTTTGTCTCCAGTAAGGCCGACACCTCTCTCTTCATTTATGATCAGCATGGTGTTCAAATCTTTATGCTTGTCTATGTCGACGACATCGTCATTGCTGGATCCTCTATGTCTGCTATGGATCAAGTTATTCAGACTCTCTCGGGCACGTTTCCAATCAAGGATCTTGGTCGTTTGGAGTATTTCCTAGGCATCGAGGTGTCTTATAAGGCTCAGGGTGCTCTTACTCAACACAAGTACGCTCTCGATTTATTGCACCGTGCTAACATGGAGAACTGTCGTGCGGTCACCACTCCCATGTCCTCGACAGACAAGCTATCTCGTGATGCGGGTCATCCCCTCGGCCCTGATGATACGTTTTCCTACCTGAGTCTGGTTGGTGGACTGCAGTATCTCACACTTAATCGACCAGATTTGTCATTTGCTGCGAACAAAGTTTGTCAGTTTTTGTCACAGCCCACGATTGTTCATTATGAGGCAGTTGAGAGGATTCTTCGGTATGTGAAGGGCACACTATATACTGGTTTGCGATTTCAGCCTACGGCATCCACAGTGCTAGACATCTACACTGATGCTGATTGGACAGGTTGTCCGGATGATCGTCGATCTACCGGTGGTTTTGTTGTTTTTCTCGGAGGTAACCTGGTCTCTTGGAGTTCTCGCAAACAGCCCACGGTCTCCCATTCTAGTATGGAAGCTGAATATAAGGCGCTTGCAAATGGTACTGCTGAAGCTGTTTGGATCCAGTCGGTGCTCACAGAACTTGGTGTTCGTCCGTCTCGCCCGCCTGTTATGTGGTGTGACAATCTTGGTGCCACTTATTTGTCTGCAAATACAATGTTTCATGCTCGCACCAAGCATATCGAGATTGATTTTCATTTTGTGCGAGAGAAGGTAGCCTCGGGCTCTCTCACGGTTCGGTTCATCGCTTCTGCGGATCAGATTGCTGATGTATTTACAAAACCTGTAACTCAGCTGACACTTCGTAAGTTTAGGTCCAATCTTAACCTTGTTCACGACGGTTTAGATTGAGAAGGAGTGTTAAAGATAGAACTAGAGTTTGTATCGTATACGTTGTCGTGTTTGTGTTGTATCCGGCAGCCCGACCGACCTATGGTCGTGGCTTGTGCCACACGATTTGTAATCTATCATATAATAGAGGAACCCCCAACGGGGAAGTCACGGCAAAATCTTGTTTTTGACTCAAGTTGTGCGCCATTGGCGACCATATTTATGGGGACGGTCGTTCCGCATCCGGACGAATCACTACAGCCTCAAGTACTTGCTGGATCAGCGCCGCTCTACCGTGCCATAGCACCAGTGGATCAGCAAGCCATTCGGCTTCGATTTCACCATCGAGTACCGCCCGGGACACCTCAACACCGTCGCCGACGCGCTGTCCCGCCGCGATGCCGACCCAGCAGCGGACGACGCCGTCGCCATGGGGACGGCCTTGTGCATCCGCTCATGGCCCTCTTTCGCCTTCATCGACGACATCCACCGGGCCATGACCACCGCCAAGGACGCGCAGCTCCTGCGGCAGCAAGCTGAGGCCGGCGAGTTGGAGGAGCCTTGGCGCCTGGAGGACGGGCTGCTCCTGCATGGGCGACGACTCTTTGTGTCGAGCTAGGGCGACCTACGCGATCAGGCGTTAGAGCTGGCTCATTCGGCAGGTCATGAGGGTGTGCAGAAGACCCTTCACCGTCTTCGTGCTGATTTCTACATACCTGGCGACCGCGCGCGCTGGTGCGCGAGTATGTCCGCTCCTGTGTGACGTGACAGCGCAACAAGACAGAGACACTGTGGCCCGCAGGCTTGTTACAGCCACTGGAGGTGCCGTCGCAGGTGTGGGCGGATATCTCCATGGACTTCATCGAGGGTCTCCCCAAGGTGGGCGGTAAGTCCGTCATCCTGATGGTGGTCGATCGCTTCTCTAAGTATGCGCACTTCATTGCGCTTGGCCACCCCTTGGCCACCCTTACACTGCCGCCTCCGTTGCACGGGCTTTCTTCGATGGCATTGTCCGCCTCCACGGGTTTCCCTCTTTGATCGTCAGTGACCGTGACCCGGTGTTTACGGGTTATGTTTGGCGCGATCTCTTTCGGTTGGCGGGGCTGAAGCTGCGCATGAGTACAACTTTCCACCCTCAGACGCAGCCCATCGGAGGTGGTTAACAAGGTCATTGCTCTGTATTTGCACTGTGTGACAGGTGATCGTCCTCGGGCGTGGGTGGATTGGCTCTCGTGGGCGGAGTACTGCTACAACACCTCCTATCACTCCGCCCTGCGCGCCACCCCCTTCGAGGTGTTCTATGGTCGTCCTCCTCCACCCATGCTGCCGTTTGAGCCTGGGACGGCTCGAAAGGAGGCCGTCGGGGCCCTACTTCGCGACAGGGACAAGATTCTGGCAGAGGTGCGCCAACGTGTTCTTCAAGCTTTCTTCAAGCTTAGCAGCTGTCCAAGAAGTACTACGACAACAACCACGGTGAGGCGGAGTTTGCGGTGGGCGACTGGGTGTGGTTGCGCCTCCTGCAGCGCACCACACAGTCCCTGGATCTGCGTGCCAAGCAGCTTGAGGAGTTTCGTCAGTATTTTTTAGACTTCTAGCTGGAGGAAAAGCTGTTTGCGCATGCGGGGAGAGATGTTATGACCAGTATAACCTACAGCCGGAAGAAGCCCATTAGTGGGCCTAATTAGGAGCTTAGCCCAGTTTATCTTTATTATATAAAGAGTTATAATCATATATTTAGAATTAAGCAATAAACATATTTGTTGCCGACTCCCTCAGGAGTCGGAGTCCTAAACCCTAGCCGCCTCCTCCAACCGCGCGGCCACGGCGCCGTCTCGCCATCGTCCACGCCAAGCCCCTCACCATCCTCCCTTCGACCCCTACAACCTACGCCCAAGACCTGGTAGAATAGTTGATTCTGCCACAAAACTGCAACGCTATTCAGCCGAAATTGCACCCTATCTAATATGACACCGCAGTTCATGGTTAGGACCGATGATATTAAGCCAAAGTTCTTACAGAAAGGTCCAACACAAACTGAAAAATTACAGATAAGGCCAAGAGGACCCCGATTCCATCGACGATGACAAGGACGTATGACGGCGCGCCGCTGCTGCTTCTCCTCACTGCTGCTTCTCCTCACTGACCCTGGAACGGGAGAAGTCCCTCTTGCGGACGGGAAGTCGACAAACTCAGCTCCGAGGAGCCTCCACCCTACACCGCCAACATCGTCGCTTTGTTCAGCATCACCAAGACCTCCAACTACTTAAGACTTCCGGCTCCGCCGCACCTCGGACACCGGCGAGGGAACGCCACGCAGCACAACTCCGAGTACCTGCACACATGGCCAAAGTGGTCGATCTGCAGTGAAGCTCCACCGAGCCGCACCACCGGAGAGGACCGACCGCCACCACAAAACTCCGCCCCGACCGCGCCGCCCACTCCTCGACGCCGCCGACAGGAGACCTACCAGACCCTACTATATACACACTGCGAGACGGGATCCCCAACCTCCCGCCGCCGGAGCGGCCGACAGAGGCGGGGATCCGGCGAATCGACGGTGGTTTGGTGGATCGGCCGGCGAGATCCAAAAAAATCACCCCCTGCTACAAGGACGGTGGATGCTTGGACAGTTTTCGCAGTTCATGGTTCACACTATAGTTCCCATTCTTCGTTTTCCTGTGTTGATTCCCCTGCTTTCCCAGAATGCTTTTCTTTCTTGTGCTGCATAATAAATAGGAGACGGGTTAAATGAGGCATAATAGCATGAATTGAAGTTGATAGCCTGATGTCTGAGGTGCCCAAGACGGAAAAGTGGACTAAATAAGCAGCATGAGCACAATTAGCAAAAATAAGAACGAGAGACTAAACAACATACGTGAAAAAAAAGTTTCTCATGGCCTAAGTTCATGAATGCATGAAACAAAGTGGAGAAAGTAAGTTTTGCTAGTTCTGTAAGCATCTCATGGCCTAAGCTATCTCTTGCAGTGTCAACACACATGCGTGCACATTTAGAATGGCTTCTAACAAATACTGTACTGCTTTGGCTTAAACCCGTGCAACAGAGAACCAAGCAAGCGCTGGCTTGGTGGCAAGGCTAGCGAGTGCGCAGTCAGTCGACCCGGATTTGAGTCTCCATGGGACCGAATTAAACGGGGTTTTATCCGAGCGCATACAATTCGCTGCTGGAGAGGTTGAATCTATCTAACAACGTATAACCCGCGAGGGATCATTTTCCGGGGGTCAACGTTTTTGAACCCGTGCAACAAAAGTTACATGAGAATCTAGTTCTGTAAGCATCTCTTTTTTAGTTTTAGACATGGATGCCAAATTGTTCGAACAATAGAAGATGCAAGACTGAAAAAAATGGTTGGTAGCAATTGAAGTTAAGAATTACAGTATATCACTTAATTTTCAGTAACAACGGATTCTAATTTTTTTTCCTATGACCCTTGTTTACCTAAGAATGTTATTCTGCTAGCCTTTTCCAACTTAAGATAAAAAAATGCTTAAGCAATATGTAACTGTTACCATTTAGCTATAAAAAGGAAGTCTCAGCAGTATGACAGGTTATTTTCTCCTAACATCATATTTCTCATTCTCTTATCAATTTATCATCTATTTTCTGCACCATATATCTCAGTTATTAGTGAAATTTCAACTGTTCACTGAACACTCTTTTGCACTGTATTATATGCATATAAAATTTACAGTTGGTTTAATGGTAATGATGCTAAGTTCAACAGCTCGAATAAAACGGTCCAAACTCAGAACAGCGCCAGCAATGTACCTTTGGAAGAAGCCCTTCCGCAGACATCAGCTCATACAACTTCTGCATGAGTGTTTCCTCTTCAACCTATATAAAATAATAACAATTGATTACTAAGAAAAATTACCCTGAGACTACTTAAAAATAAAAGCTTAGTAATATTTGAGGCTCGCCTGTAGTTTATGCAACTCATGGGACATTGCTCGGTATGTTTCCATTAAGGCATGATTTTGCTTGTCCAAATGCCTGCAGATCGTTTCTGTTATATAATGAACTGAAATCATTATGATTCATTTGTTGCTAAAGGAGTCAAGATGTTGTACCTGGACATTTCAGCAGAATGCTTTGGTTCCATTGTCACCAAACAAGTTTAGAGTGCTTCCTGCATATCCTGCCCTATTAGATAATCAATTTAAGTCAAGCTAGAAGCTGTCCTCCATATAACATAAACCTATTAACTATGGCGCATCCAGAAATAAACGAGGATAGGTACCAGGTTTTGACCAGTTGTGTCTACTATCAAAGTTCTGAACTAAACAAAGCAAGTGTAAATGCTGCTCGGAGTCTTATGCTTACTGCTAGGGAGATATTTGTATATTGTAGTTTTTCCTATTAGGGCATGTAAAATGCAGCGCTTAATTTGAGGCGCTAGGAAAGTAACCCCACCCGTTTCGGCAGTTTCCAGGGAAATCCCAGCCCATTTATTAGCATTGACGCATATATTTGAGTCAGGCGCTTGAGAAAAGGCCTAAAAACATTGGTCCTAGCTGCCGGCGCTTCCGTATGGCTGGGATTTGACATTTTAAGCGTCGTTGAAAGTGTTTCGCGGTGTACTTGCCCTTAGATAGGGTGTTCCCTGTACATATACTATATATTGTGGTCTTTGGCCTCTGGAATACAAGTTGCTTATTCCTAACATGGTATCAGGGCAAGGTTAGGGTTTCGCACAGGCAACTCGTGCAAATCATTTTTGCAGTCCCCGCCACGTACAGCCCGGGTTGAGCTTTAGGCCACGCTGTTGTTGTTCTTCTCTGCCTGCCCACCGCTGCCTCTCCCGGACATCACCTCTCTACTTCAGGCCGCCGTCGTCGCTGGAATGACCTTCCAGTCGTGGACTGTTGTTGCCTACCAGTTGACCGCCGCCGCCTGTCCTCCAAGAATTAAGTGTCGATGTGTCGCAACTTGTCGCTGGGGTGGAGACACATTGACTTGTCATGACAAGTATCGACAAGTGCTAGACTTGTCGATGGGGTGTCGAGCTGTAGCTACTAAAAAAAATTAAGTAACTAGTCTACTTCAAAGCCTTGATCTTTGTCCTGTGTATCATCATCGTTCTCTCATTTCTTCTTCCAGTTCAACCCTCAATTCTGGATCATTGACAATCAGATTTCTCGGCCTCCTTCCATCAAATTTCAGCCCTCAATAGGGAGAACAGCTACCTGTTGCTGTTGCCGGCGATGGACTGGTGGTGCTGCAGCCTTGGGAGGTGCTCACGACCCAGGTAGGGAGTGGGAGAGCAAGGGAGAGGCGGCGGCCATATGAGAGAAATCGCCATGGGAGGGGCACTAGAGGAGAGGCGGCTGGGGGAGGGAGCTCACGATCTATTTCTAGGGGCATAGGGTTTCACGGGAAACATTATATACCATCCTCAAAAAAAAATCACAGCCTCAACTTGTCGCTCGACTACTTGACAGAGACAAGTCGCGGTTTGTCACCGACAAGTCAACTTGTCGATCGATAAGTTCAAGTTGTCGGGTCGCTTCAGTGTGTCGTAAGTCGATTTGCGACACGTAGACTTGTTGTGCGACAAGTCGCGACTTGTTGAGCGACACTTAATCCATGCTGTCCTCTCCAGGCTGCCACTAACCGTTGCTGCCCTCCAAGCTAGCCTCGATCTTGATATGATCGATCAGGTCGGGTTGACTCGCTCGCACGCACGCGCACGCACCCGCACCCACACACACATACACACACAATGTCTGCATCGTCGGGCTATGCCGCGATTCCTCACTGCCGGTGATCTTTGATGGCACGAACTATCCTAATTTCGATGCCTTTATGCGCATCCATATGAGTGGTCTTCTGTCTCTGGGGTGTGCTTTCCGGCGAGGTCTCCTGTCCGATGTGCCCCATTGTTCCTCCTGCAGGTCCCACTTCGTGTCACCACCAGCCCTTGCTGTCGATGCTACTCAGGCTGACAAAGGATGCAGCCAAGAGTGCGGACGATGCCACTATTGCTGAGTATGACCGGAAGACCCAGGAGTATTCTGACGCTCTTGAGACCTACCGGCTGGATCTGACTGCTTACACTCAGTGGCTGGATGATGATGCTCGTGCTACGGCTCTTCTCACCTCCAGTGTTCTCCCGCGGTTTGCATCTGAGTTTATGGGCCTCGGTACTGTTGCTGACATGTGGGCTCACCTTCGTCAGCGTCACCAACCGTCCAGGGATGCTATTTATCTGTCTGTGGTTCATCGGGAGCATGCTCTTCAGCAGGGTGACTACCATTGATCAGTTCTACACACAGAGTGCTGCTATCCGGCGTCAACTTGACTCTCTTCGCACTGCTGTTTGTGGTACCTGCCTGTCTTGTTAGACGGTGCGCTCCGACTTAGAGTTTCAGCGTGTCTACAAGTTATTGTCTCGGCTCTACAAGGAGTTCGAGCCCCGACGTGCTCAGCTGATTGCTCATGGTTGTGTCCCTATCTCTGATGTGTTGTCTGAGCTTCATGTTGAGGGGACTCACCTACGTGGCGCTGGTTTGCTCGAGGTTCCTTATGCGCTTACTGCTCGAGATCCTCCGTCATCGTCTACTTCATCGACTCCTTCGTGGCCCACTGCTCCACCACTTTTACCCACTCCTCAGGTTCAGGGCCAGAGTCGTGGCTAGGGACGTGGCTCTCGTCCAACGCCCTCACTACACCTACTGTGACCTGGATGGCCACACCGAGTCTCGTTGCTTCATGAAGGAGCGTAATCTACGCCAGCAGAAGGCGTCCGCTTCTCTAGGGACTCGAGCTCCTTCTAGCTCGCCAAGATGTTCTATAGTCGGCTTCACCGAGAAGGACATTGTGTGTCTCAAGCGGATGCTCGCTGCTTCATGTTCTTCTTCGATAGGTATTGTTGGATCTGTTACTAATTCTTCAGGCACTGCATGACCACCACCTTCTGAACAGTCAGGTACATCCTTGTGGGTTCTAGATTCTAGAGCCTTTCTTATGACTTCTGATTCTTCCACTTTGTCCTCTCTTTGATCTCTTGATTCTCCTCTTAGTGTTCTCACTGCCGATGGTACTCCTCTCTCTGTTTCTAGTCAGGGCATTCTTTCTACTTCTTTTCTTGTTCCTGATATTTTTCATGTTCCTGACTCTGGTTCTTGCGTCATTCTTGATACTGATTCTTGTTCTGTTCAGAATCGTCGGACACAGACTCTAGTTGGTGCTAGCCCTCACCGCCATGATTCTTAGGGGCTTTGAGAGTTAGAGTGGCTTCGTGTTCCTTCCACTGCTACCTCCGTCTACTAGTTCTCCTACTGTTGTAGCCTCTGCTACTAGATCTTTTCAACAGTGGCACCATCGTCTTGGTCATCTTTGTGGTTCTCAACTGTCTTCATTAGTTCATCGTGGTCTTCTTGGGCCTGTCTCAGGAGATGTTTCTTTATAGTGTCAGGGTTGTAGGTAAGGGAAATAGATTCAGTTACCCTATCCTACTAGTGAGTTTGTATCTCAACGTCCTTTCGACTTAGCTTACTCTGATGTTTGGGGTCTGGATCCTTTCGCTTCAAAAGGGGGCCATCAGTATTATATCATTTTTATAGATGATTTTTCTTGTTATACTTGGTTGTATTTTATGTCTTCTCGTAGTGAGGTTCTCTCCATATATAAGAGTTTTGCAGCCATGGTTCTTACTCAGTTCTCTACGCCTATTCGTGTGTTTCATGTTGACTCTGCTAGTGAGTATATCTCCAAGCATTTGCGTGGTGTTCTTGCTGAGAAGGGTACTCTCGCTCAGTTATCTTGTCATGGGTGCGCATGCTCAGAATGGAGTGGCTGAGCGTAAGCATCGTCATATTCTTGAGACTGCTCGTGCAATGATGATTGCTTCTTCTTCTCCCTCATTTCTAGGCTAAGGTTGTCTCTACCTCGGCCTATCTCATTACCATCCAGGGTTCTGCAGCTCTTCAGGGTGGCATTCCTCTCGAGCGACTCTTATGATCGCTCTCCTGACTATTTTATGCTTCGTCCTACGCTTCTTCGGTTTGGTTGTTTCTACTATGTTCTTCTCGCCCCTCGTGAACGCACCAGACTTTCCGCTCAGTCTGTAGAGTGTGTTTTTTTTGGGTATAGTGATGAGCATAAGGGCTATCGCTATTGAGATCCCATGGTTCGACGGATGTTTATTTCCCGGGATGTGACTTTTGACGATTCTCATCCTTTCTATCCACGGTCGACCTCCTCCACTCCTACTGTGGTAGATCTCCCTTTCCTTATTTTTCCCGACTTTCCTCCCTCGGTCCCTCATATTTCTCCTCCTTCTCCTATTGCTCCTTCTCCTCCTACTTCGACACGTTCTTCTCCTCCTTTGTCTTCGCCTTCTACGCCCTCCTCACCTGTATCTTCCCCGTCTTTGCCTTCTACTGTTCCTTCTCATCCTACTTTCCCTTTCCACTATACTCGTCGTCCCTATTTTGTGACCAAGTCATCTGATGCTCCCTCTACTTCCGGTGCACCGTCTCAGTCGACTTATTCTCTCCATACTCGGCCTCGTCCTTCACCTGATTTCTATAATCCTGCTAGCTATAGTGTATCTATTGTCCCGGAGTCAACTACTTATCGGCATGTTATTCATCCTGAATGGCAGCTTGCCATCGCTGAGGAGATTGTTGTGCTTGAGCGCACTAGTACGTGGGAGATCATTCCCCTTCCTCCTCATGTTCGTCCTATCACATGTAAGTGGGTCTATACGGTTAAGACCCGCTCTGATGGGTCCCTTGAGTGTTACAAAGCTCGTTTGATCGCTCTGGCTTTCAGTGGGAGCATGGTCGTGATTATGATGAGACTTTTGCTCCTGTGGCTCACATGACAACTGTTCGGACTCTTCTTGTCATGGCATATGTTCGTCATTGGTCTGTGTCTTAGCTTGATGTTAAGAATGCCTTTCTTAATGGTGAGTTGAGTGAGGAGGTCTATATGCAACCACCACCTAGGTATTCTGTTACAGATGGCATGGTCTGTCGTCTTCGCCGCTCTCTCTATGGCCTTGAGCAAGCCCCTCGTGCATGGTTTGAGCGCTTTGCTTCTGTGGTCACAGCTACTGGTTTCTCTCCCAATGCTCATGATCATGCATTGTTTGTTCATTGTTCCCCTCGTGGTCGCACTCTTCTTCTATATGTTGATGACATGATCATCACTGGTGACGACCCTAAGTATATTGCCTTTTCCAAGGAACGCCTGAGTGAGCAGTTTCTTATGTCAGATCTTGGTCCGCTTTGTTATTTTCTTGGGATTGAGGTTTCGTCCAACTCTGATGGTTTCGTTATATCCCAAGAATGATATATTCAGGATCTTCTTACTCATGCCGCTCCTACTAATGAGCGTACTGTTGAGACTCCCATGGAGCTCAATATTTCTCTTCATGCTTCTGATGGTGATCCTCTCTTGGATCCGACTCGTTATCGACATCTTGTCAGAAGTCTCGTCTATCTGGCTGTTACTCGCCTAGATATTTCTTATTCGATCCATATTCTGAGTCAGTTTGTTTCTGCTCCGACTTCGATCCACTAGTCACCTTCGTGTTCTCCGCTATCTTCGTGGGACCATCTCTCTTTGTCTCTCCTTTCCTCGTTACAGCTCTAGTCCTACTCTAATTCTATGTGGGCTAGTGTTAATTTGAATCGCCGTTCACTTTCTGCTTACTATATTTTCATTGGTGGTTCTCTCATTACCTGGAAGACGAAAAAACAGACCGCAGTTTCCCGTTCAAGTGCAAAGGCTGAGTTGCGAGCTATGGCCCTTTTGACTATTCAGGTGACTTGGTTGCAGCAGATTTTGGTGTCTCTGTTACGACGCCCACTACCCTACTGTCTGACAGGACAGGTGCTATCAGTATTGCACGTGACCCGGTGAAGCATGAGCTTACCAAGCATATTTGTGTTGATGCTTCTTTTGTCCGTGCTAGTGTGCATGATCAGATTATTGTGCTCCAATATGTGCTTTCAGAGTTTCAGTTGGCGGACTTCTTTACGAAGCCCAGACTAGAGCACATCATAGCTTTTTCCTTTCCAAACTCAGTGTTGTGGATCCACCATGAGTTTGAGGGGGAGGGTGTTAGAGAGATATTTGCGTATTGTAGTTTCCCTATTAGTCAGGGGTTCCTGCATATTGACACTTATACATATACTATATATTGTGTCCTTTGGCTCCTTTGGAATACAAGTTGCTTATTCCTAACACTTGCGATATAGAAAAATAAGGAAAAACATACAAAAATAATGGTATGCTAGTAAACTAATAATAATTCATAATCAATTAGATAGTCACTACTACATATCTCCACAGCAATTACATGGGTGCTTTAGGAAGTTAGGTGAATTGTCTAATAAAATAAACAAATCCAGCTAGGTGTCTAGTGTATGATGTGTAATCAAATACACTAATCCATGACATGTACTATATGGAAAGCTATGTTATCTAAATAAAACACACACCTAGTTCAAATTACTTGACCTATTAGATAATCATTTCAAATGAAGCTAGAAATGTCCTCCATATGCTTATGGTATAGAGATACATAAGAAACACATGAAAATGAATGTAAGCTAGAAGAGATATAAATTCCCCGCCCAAATGAATAGAGCAGTCACTAGACGGTCACTACCGTGTGAGACATGTAATGCAAGTTCTGTTATCTAAGAATGCAGTATAGTTCGAAGTGCCACCATGTGCAAAATCCTCTATACCGCTGACTATTACTCAAGTTTGTTTCAAAAACCTGAATGAAATTTAAGGTTGTGGCTCATTAGAGCCTCTAAGATACTCAAAACATGGTTTCAGATGGATAAACAGGTTAAAAAAAAACAAATCGTACTGTTCTTATTTGCGGGCCAACAAGCTATCATCAGATAAACATCAAATCACACCAAGCATGTTACTCTAAAAAGAGGAAAAATACATGGCACTGAAATTGACAAACATAATTAGGCTAAGGTTGAGGCTTTAAAGGGGGCAACCTGCTGGCGTTGTGCGGTCCGCAGAGCCGGAGAGCCCCCACGCTATGGCAGCCGCTGCACGCGTGCTCGCGGTCACTGGCCCAGTTGCTTTTGAAACCAACTCATCAA
The DNA here is from genome assembly GCA_916181665.1 of Avena sativa. Lineage (NCBI taxonomy): Eukaryota > Viridiplantae > Streptophyta > Magnoliopsida > Poales > Poaceae > Avena > Avena sativa. The sequence continues at coordinate 416,506,762 of OV702285.1, read as the reverse complement.
GTGAGTTCCTCCACCACCCAGTTCATCAAATCAGCGAGACAAATTTCTTTACATTAAAAAGTGACTACAGATTAGGCCCGGCCTATCCATCCTCTAATTTAGTTCTGAACTTGTTGCAAAATTCAGAATTTATGCGTACATAAAGTAGACAGTACGGATTTATCTCTTATGTAAATAGAGTTGTCACTAGAGCCAACAGGGAACTATAAATTGATAACGATTCTTAATGTGGTTCTGTTCTATTTGCAGGTGATAGCCTGCACATTCTAAAGCAGAAGTTGATGTTGTCTAGTACCACTCACTCTGATGCTCTGAAGGAATGATGATTGGATTTGCTTGCAAAATATTGTTTGTCTAATTTCTGATACTTAGATTTGCTTGCACAAGATGCAATCAAGAATCAGCAAGACTAAATACAACCACAACAATGCAATCAAGAATCCACGGAAGAATACTGCAGGAGGAAGAAGATGCGGGTGATGGGGGCTGACTGTGAATGAGGGAGAAGAGGTTGACGTCGCCTGTCGGGGTAGTGAGGAGCTGCTCCTGCTTGGCTTCGAAATTATCCCGGAGCCCCGGAGCACCCGCCGAGGCGGCGACCAAGAAGAGAAACCCTAGGTTGAAGCAGGGAGAGAGAAGGCCGGGGGATGACGGCGTTGCGAGAGGCCAGTGTGACAGTAGGGCGGTGGCGGGTGGTGGTGGAGGAAGGGGTGGCTAGACGGGGCGACGGACGGCCATGGGGAAGACTGGCGTTGCATGGTCAACGGCAACTCCAACGCCCCCCCCCCCCCCCCCCCCGCGCGCAAACGGACCGGGCGGCTCCGAACCAGTCCGAATGGATCGATGCCACGCCCAACAGCCACCCGCAAACAGAGCTGGACCCATGGATCGGTCCGTTTTGGCGCATGCGCGGCCCAAACTTGGGTCTGGTTTGCGGGTCCTCCCGAAGGTGTCACCGGGTCCACGCGTCATATCCACAAATCTTTATAAAGATTTATTTTTGTTGAAAATACAAATACTTAAGGTACAGTTCTACTTAACCCACTTCCTGAACTACATCGGCCCCGTCCTTGCCGGAGGCCTTCGACTTTGCTGCATGCCTCCTGCGGTGGCGCGCGAGGGTCTCCGCCTCCCTCGTCCTCGCAGCCATTGCATCGGCGCAATTGCGTGCCGCCCTCGACTCTCGTTTGGCCACGGCCGCCACCGCCTCCCGTTGGCACGAGGCCGCCACCGCCGCACGAAAGGCCACCGCCTCGGCCTGCCTGTCGGCGAGCGAAGGGAGGTGGGCCCCCATGCCCCGGTACCGGCAGCACAAGAAGTGGTCCAAGGCTGCGTCCACCTCGTCCGCGGTCGGCGCCGCCTGCCGCTCCTCCGCGGAGGTCTGATCAGCGGAGACCCAGGTGGCCTGCTAGGCAACCTTCGCCGCCTGCCGCTCCTCCTCCATAGAGGTCTCAGCGGCGATCCAAGCGGCCTGCTCGGCTGCCTTTGCCGCCTGCGTGCCCCGGTCGGCGCCACCGTCAATGGTGTCCTCCCACTCTCCAATGTCGTCCTCGTCATCCTCCTCCTCAGCCTCCCACTCCTCCACCATGGCCTCCTCCTCCTCGGCCTCTTCGTTATCCCCCCAGAAGGGGCTTTGCTCACCGGCACCCGGAGGGGAAGCAGGGTAGGCCGCGAGGGCGTACTTGCTAAGGTCGGCCCAAGTCAAAGGGAGGCGGCTATTCGGCATGGTGAATGGGTTGGTGCTCCCCTTCCTAGCGGACAGGCCTTCTTATAACCTTGGGCGGTCCTCGGCAGGAACAGAGGGCGAGAAGGGAGAGGCGTGTGGGAAAGGCCGTGGCATGGCGGGAAAGGTCGCGGCCAGCGGGCTGGAACGAAAGCTTTGGCAGAGATTCACGCGGGGATGACAGCCGCCATTAGCGCCGATTGCCAATCTTGATGACGCTTGCGGATAAAGGGGGCACGCCATAGGGTGGGCCGTTGGGGACACAAACCACCGCAAACGGGCTCGTCCTGGACGGCCTGTCCTCTGGTCCCTGCAAATGGACCGAATCGGACCGATTCGGTGTTCGAAATACGGGGGCCGTTGGAGTTTCCCTCAGCACAAACGGCTAGTGCAGTTCAACCTGCCGGTTTCAGCCAGTTGCAAGTCAGTACCAACATTTGTATTTTTTGCAAAAAACTACCAAGAGAAGGACGGGGAGAAATAAATTGCACTGGTTGCTGTCTGAGAGCGTTTTGACAATGAAAGGCCCACCGACGTTGACAAACTGCCTTCAGTCCCAATTCATTTTCTTTTTTCTTTTTTTCTACTCCCTCCGACCCATATTAATTGACTTGAATTTGTCAAATTTTGGATGAACCTATATACTAAATGGTGTCTAGATTCATCTAAATTTTGACAAATCCAAGTCAATTAATATGGATCGGGGGGAGTATTTGTTCTCTTTTTTTCTTTTACTTTTTCTATTCCTTCTCTTTACTTTCCCCTCACAGATGACACCCAGAAGTCATACAGTTTTTCAGCCATTAAGATTAAGACCTTGTAAATGTCTTCCTTGTGATGTATCCTCTGTAGGGACATAAATTTTCTCCTCAGTAACTGTTCTCAATATCTCATTGATAGACTTGAGCATGCAATGAATTTCTACTAGCTTGGTAACTCCCAAATCAGAGAAGTTCTCTATTCATTTCACTGAATTTCTACTAGCTTGGTAACTCCCAGATCCGAGACAATCTTACTGTTCTCAGAAAATACTAGTAATCGTATTTTTTTCTGCGTTGTGTGCTTTTGAAAATCAAGAAAACGGTTACAGAAACTACAATCTGGCCTTAATCAATGCAACTGGTTTTCTAGAGTATACTATCATAAGTCAGCAGTGATCCAACCAGTGCACATGTAAACTGCTAGGCACATAAAATCCACACATGAAGCAGGCAAATCATGCACGAAGAAAAACTAAATTTCCAAAGACGCTAGCTAGCTACGCTGAATCAGATAGATTTGCTCATGTAGACATGTAGTTACTTATTAAAGCAGTAAACAAGCACTTGCAAAATCCACATAGCCGCCGCAACCAAACTAGAAGCATGCGAATTACAGAATAATTGCTCCAATCCTACTCGGAGAGCCACATTAGAGCTAAGCTGCGTCAAATTGCAAGTAGGGGCAGCAAGCGGGTGACCTTTCGAGGGAGAGCTCCTTGCCGTGGAGGGAGAGGATGAGGTCGAGGTTCCCCTCTATGCGGGGCCTAGCGAGTGGGGGCTCGCTCGGGCTCTCTCCCGCAGGCGGCGGCGACTGGCTCCGGCGCCGCTTCCTTGACGCGCCGCCTGTAGGGAGAGCGGCGCAGGGGACGGAGGCAGCGGAGTGGGCGAGGGCGGAGGGCGGACTCCATCGGCGTGTCGTTGTGATGCATCTGTGTGTATGTGTACTCCATCGGCGTGACCAGACCGACCTATCGCGAATCTTCAAGCACGCAGGCACAGGGTTTTTCTCTGAGAACGACGCACACAGGTTCGTACTACTGATTCAACAGAAAATATAAAAAAATCAGCTCGAGGCCAGCTAGGAATTCAACCGGCTGATTTAGGACAAACACAACAACAAGAATCGAGGGAAAAAATGAATATAGAATTATGGTCTCAATAGAGGACACCGAAGCCTAAACGAAAATTTACAAAAAAGAATCAAATTCAAAAAAACACAAAAATATATCAGAGCCAGGTTTCGATCCTGGGACCTGTGGGTTATGGGCCCACCACGCTTCCGCTGCGCCACTCTGATTGTTGTTGCATTACTTGAGAAAGGAATGATTCTTATTATGTAATGGCTTACCGTACCTTGTTCTTCCTCCCCAGATGACGCCTGTACTGTAGTGTGTCAAGTGGGATCCTACCTAAATCCCACTTGTAGTTCATTTATCAAAATTTAGTGTAAATTTTGAATAAAAATTTGAACTAGATTTTGACAAATGAACTAGAGGTGGGATCCCACTTGACACCCTACTGTACTGCCTTCTGTGTGTAGGCAACGACTCGACGATGGTTTGACAGGAACGGCTATGCATCTAGTATATTTTAAGAAGGGGTATCTACTATTTCTGTGAACTAAGTTGATAGTACACTTGAAGACACAGGTTCATATAAATGCTCTTCAGGGACAGCGCGCCCACAGGTGAAACTAAGTCTATGCTTCCAACTACTACTTCAGAGTTGAGATGATTGAACACAAAAGATCAGCTGATCCCTTCCATAGTTTCAGTGCAAGAGGTTCTATAAACCCCATCCGATTGCGCTCGCAAAGAACATCACACGGCGCCCTGTTGATGGTGACATATAGCCTTAGCATGATTCTTTTTTTTTAAATGGCCCGCGGTGATGGAGCAGCAGGCCAATCGACAGTTCAAAATTTACTGCAAGTCTAGGATCTTTACAAGTTGTGCTCCTACAGGCTACGAGCACTCTAAAAATTCGTTCGGTTAGATGTGCAGGTGTTATTGCAACTCAAACAACGACACTGAATTTGTTTTTCCAACTTCTCTTTCAGTTCTCTTTTCCAAACTATAACATTCCACAAAAGTAATTATCTATAGGCTTAAGCCTGGTGAGCTAGCTGATCAGCGAGGCCATCTGCCGATTTCTATCCCTAACATGTGGGCTTTCGTTCTGGACTGATTGTGTGGGCCCAAGTGTTGGGAGAGAGAAGAGGGACACGTTATTGAGCCGGCAAAAAGTTAGTCCATTCTCCACCCCTTTCCTAGCCTCTAGGCGTCATGCACTTTCTACAGGAGTACACGCCGTCCCCTCGCCGTTCCACCGATGCCGAGCGTGCGCGAGCTCTGTAATAACCTAAATTTTCAGATTATTAGTTAATTTGAGTTAGAAATAATTAGCTTTTAAACAATTTGATTTTGGCTAATTTCAATGCTTTGGCTGGAAGTACATTTATGCGTGCAATAAGAACCCGAGTAGTAGTTAGTGCATGATCCCGAGTAGTAGTGCATGCATCTGTCGATCAGGCTAATTAGAAAAGGAAAGGGTTGTAGCTAATCTGGTGTGGTGAAACGTGGATGTATTGGTGTAGCTAAATATCAGTCATGCATGTGTATTAGTACCGGATCCGACTTTGTGTTAAAATATTCAAAACATGAAGTGTAACGTGGCTGCACATACGGGCCAGCTGAGATGCGTTGACAACATATTTACATAGGAATGGTGTGGACTGCTGCATATTAGCCATGTCACCTCAGGATGTCGGCCGGCGATATCTTTTATCCAGCTCAACCGGCAAGGTACGCTCACTAGTGGAAACGAGGTCTTTGGTTGAGCCTGGTTCTTCTACGAACCGGTGTTAAAGGTGGGGGCGTGGCCCGTGCAGCAAAAAGGAGTCTCCCTTTAACACCGGTTCGTGGCACGAACCGGTGTTAAAGTCCCCTGCACCAGTGGCCCGCGCAGCCCCCCCCCTTTAACACCGGTTCGTGGCTTGAACCGATGTTAAAGGGGGGCTATATAAGATACCGCAGTCCACACCCCTCTCTTCCATTTTTTCACTCTCTTATTTTGGAGCCAAGCAAGAGGGTGTGAGGTGTGCTAGTTTGTGTTTTTTTCCTATGCACAAAAGGTGTTCGGTGAAATGCCCGAGAGCTCAAAATAAGTTTTCTCGTTGCTCTTTCCTTCTCGGTCGAGGTCGGCAACTATCCTTTCATGTGTCATTGATGTACTATATATAAATGGTCATCTCCCTATTAATTTTTGATATATACTATATATTAATGCAGATGAACCGGCAATGGATGTACGGTGACCGACGCACTTCCGAGTACATTACGGGCCTCCAAAATTTCATCGTTGTGGCTAATGCAAACCGTGGTCACAATGGTTTTATGTGTTGTCCGTGTGTTCACTGTCAGAACAAGAAAGACTACTCAAACACGCCCACCTTCTTCGATCCGGTTTCATGCCCAGCTATAATTGTTGGACCAAGCACGGAGAAAAAGGGGTTGTCATGGAAGACAACAAAGAAGAAGAAGAGGATGATGACAACTATCATAATATGTATCCTGAATATGATGATACTGCAACGGGGGTAGATAATGAAGATCAAGAGGCAGCAGATGGGCCCGCTGATGACGATCTTGGTCGGGCCATTACTGATGCGAAGAAAGAATGTGAAACTGAAAAGGAGAAGGAGAAGCTGGAGCAGATGTTAAAGGATCATAAAACATTGTTGTACCCAACTTGCGAAGATGGCCACAAAAAGCTAGGTACCACACTGCATTTGCTGCAATGGAAGGCAGAGAACGGTGTGACTGACAGCGCAACTTCAAAGTTGTTGGTAAAAATGAAGAATCTTCTTCCAAGAAATAATGAGTTGCCCGACAGTACATACCAAGCAAAGAAGGTTGTCTGCCCTCTAGGATTAGACGTGCAGAAGATACATGCCTGCATTAATGACTGCATCCTCTACCGCGGTGAGAAGTACGAGAATTTGGATGCATGCTCGGTATGCACTGCACTGCGGTATAAGATCAGACGAGACGATCCTGGCGATGTTGAGGGCGAGGCCCCTAGAAAGAAGGTTCCTACCAAGGTTATGTGGTATGCTCCTATAATACCACGGTTTATACGTCTCTTCAAAAATAAAGAGCATGCCAAGTTGTTTCCACGGTATGCTTCTATGTGAAGGACATGTCTACCAAACCGAAAAAAAGAAAAAATAAGCAAACATATACATCACATGATGAGCCAAAGCGTCGCATGGTTCTTTCAGGGAAAAGAAACATCGTGGGAGTGGAGGACAAGACAGACATGTCAGAAGATTATAATAAGTTTGATGAAATTCCGCCCTTCAGAGTGAAGACTGGCCCAACCATCCTGTTAAACGGTGTTGATACTCCATGGTTACGGCCGACGCGATCATAAGATTGACTATATATATTAATTGAGCCATTTTTGGCACACATATGTATCTCAACATGGAAATCAATGTCATATTTCTTCTGTTAACAGTATATGTATTAAATGAGCCATTTCTCTTCCTGCCATTTCTTCCCGCCATTTTTCTTCCCGATATTTTTTCCTGCCATTTTTCTTCCCGCCAGTTCTTCCCTCTAGCCATTTCTCACTATATATATATATATATATATATGTAGGGTTGGCCTCCATTGTCATTGCACATCTCTAGACTCATATCTGCAACCTCATCACTCTTTCCCATGGCTTCCACCGTAGCACTAACCCCCAGGGAGGCGGAGGCGCTTTGCGCCTCGAACTACCCCTGCTCGCCGGGCTACTGTGTCCCCGTCGGCTGGATGCTGAGCGCCGGAGGCGTGCCGGTTCCTCCTGTCCCTCTAGGTGTGGCGCGCCGGATGGCCATCACGAACCACTACTACTTCGAGCTCACGCCGGAGCAGCGGAGGAATCCCAGATGGCATCCCGACTATTTCCCTACTTGGGAAGCCTTCTTCGTGGATCGGCGTGAGAGGGCGCTCGCCAGGCACGAGGAGGATGGCCCACCTCCTCCGAACTTCAACGAGGCCGGTCGTCGGCTATGGTGGCGCGGTCGGACTCTCCAGAGCGTCATGGCCTATGACACTGCCACCGACTCTAACCCCCGTCTGCTCTACCCTCAAGTCCAGCCCACTCATACTCAGCCTTCAAGGTTCAATTACGGCGACCCCGACGATGACAGCGATGACGGCGGCGGCGAGTACGACGACTACAGTGGTGAGTACTACAGGTGTATGCAGGAGCATGACTGAATCACTCCAACATTCTGAAACAAGTTCGGCCGATTGTTACTTAATCTTGCCATGTATCTTAATTTTCAGTTCTTTTATGTATCTTACTTTCCAGTCGTGCTTTATGTAACTTAATGTTAGTTGCATTCTGTATTTTAATTCCAGTTCTATCTCCTTCACAAAATGACCTATCTCATTCGAGGTTTCTTGGCTTTCGGGTCAAATGACCAATGTTATGGCTAGAATCAAGGCATAGTTTGTGATAATGTGGCCATATTGTGCATATATGTGCATCATGGCATGGCAAACAATGTTGCAAGAGGAAGTTTTCCTTTTTATCGCACCAAAAAGGCATTTTCCATTTTTCGAGCATAAAAACGGACGGTTTTGTGAATCAACAACCAAATTGCTAATTCAAAAAACCACCACCACATTTTACAAAAATACTAGACCACCTTATATGGACAATGTACCAATAGGGGGATCTGAAACCTTTCCGTTCACCTCTGGTGAAAAAGACAAATTTCTGCCGAATCGGTAGGAAGTGTGTCAGATATGAACTACAGGTACATGATACGATGCTCATGATTTTTTACAAAAATCATTTTTAGGTTCACAATATGCTATTTTATCAAAAATAAAATGCAAGTTGAGCGAGGCTTGGCCCAAGCTAAGAATCTTCATGCCCGTTGTTCGACAAAGTTTGACGATAGTTTAAAACGGGGATAAAAAAATAAAAAAAATCGAAACAGTGCGAAACCTTCGCGTGGTGTTATATTATGTGACATAGTTAGAACGAAAAATCTCAAACTTGGTATATTAATTATGTCTCAAAAAACCCTTCACAAAATGACCTATCTCATTCGAGGTTTCTTGGCTTTCGGGTCAAATGACCAATGTTATGGCTAGAATCAAGGCATAGTTTGTGATAATGTGGTCATATTGTGCATACATGTGCATCATGGCATGGCAAACAATGTTGCAAGAGGAAGTTTTCTTTTTATCGCACCAAAAAGGCATTTTCCATTTTCCGAGCATAAAAAATGGACGGTTTTGTGAAGCAACCACCAAATGGCTAATTCAAAAAACCACCACCACATTTTACAAAAATACTAGACCACCTTATATGGACAATGTACCAACAGGGGGATCTGAAACCTTTCTCACCTCTGCTAAAAAAGACAAATTCCTGCCGAATCGGCAGGAAGTGGGTCAGATATGAACTACAGGTACATGATACGATGCTCATGAATTTTTACAAAAATCATTTTTAGGTTTACAATATACTATTTTATCAAAAATCCAATGCAAGTTGAGCGAGGCTTAGCCCCGAGCTAAGAATCTTCATGCCCGTTGTTCGACAAAGTTTGACGATAGTTTAAAACGGGGATAAAATTTTAAAAAAAGATCGGGTTAGATTCCTTTTTAGATGCTTAATATTTTTTATGTTCAAAGTTTTAGGGTTTTTCTATTTTATTTTTGTTTGAATTGAATAATCAAAATTTATATGTAAGTGTTTTAATTATTTTGAAAGTTTTCATCTAAAGTAAATATAAAATGTTTTTACATGAATGGATAGATATTATTTTTCTGAAAATTATGATATATTATTCATATTTTTATGAGTTGAAATGAAAAAGATATGAATTTTCTAAATTCATATCCTATTTTTTGAGTTAAAAATGCCCCCACCACTTTAATGCATGAAATAAATGCCCCCCCTTTAACACCGGTTCGTGCGCTCCTTCCTCTCTTCCTTCTTCCCCCCAGCGAGATCGAAAATCACGCGCGCAGAGGAAGCAGAGGAGAGCCGCGCCGTCGCCGTTCTGTCGTCGCCGTCCAACCCTCGCAGTCGCCGCCCTCGCCGTCGCCATCCCGCGGGAGCGCCGACCACCCCTCGCCGTCGCCGCCCTCGCTGTCGCCATCCCGCGGGAGCGCCGTCGCCCCCCTCGCCGCGCGGGAGCCGTCGCCGTCCGTCATCGTGTCCACGCCCTCGTCGTCGCGCCCTGGGGGTGAGCTCCTGGTGCTCAAGGAACCCTCTTTTTCCCCTCTAGTCCTCTGTGTCGCTCCCGCGCCGTAGATCAGAGAACATCGCCGCCGTTCATCGCCGTTGACCAAGCTCTAGTGACCATCCGCGAGCGGCGCCGCCTCTTTTGACCTTGTCTCGCTCCACTGATTCAAACGAGCTGCTCCGCGTGTCCCCGTTCGCATCCTAGCGCGGCCAGACGCCGCCATCTGTCCGTTCTCCGGCGAGGCCCGCGTGGCGCCACGGTGGCAGCCAACCTGGCCCAGGCCCCACCTGGCAGCCGCAGTGGCTAGAGCCAGCCTCAGTGAGAAAAGCCCTGCCCAATTTTGCGCGTATGGCTGCTGATGTGGCTTCGGCCCCACCAGTCAGTCGCTGTGGGTAGGATAGGATGTGGTAACAAAAGTTCTGGCTCTTGTGCTGATGTCAGCCTAATGTAATATTTCGATTTACATTGTTTTAAATAATTTCAGAAAAGGTTTAAATATTGTAAATTCAATAACTAATTCATTATAAGTCAGAAAATTACAAATAATATATCAAAATGTTCAGAAAAATGAGTTCTACCTATTTAATCTATAATCATACACTGATCAACAACTTTAATGAAAAGTTTAATTAGAGAACTAAATCAACCCCTCTCGTGTGTTTCCGGAGTTTTTCGAGTTAGGGTTTCAACCCTCGGAACCCCGTCTAAATTGCCGAGCATGTTTTAAGGTTTTATTTCAATGCAATCATGTGAATATGCGTCGTGCTTACTTTCAGTTTGATGAGATCTTGTGTTGTTTCTAATGCACAACGGTGTATGTATTGCATATTGTAACCCCCAATGGTGAATTTTGTATAGAAGGTGTACAATTTACCCTGTAATAATTTGTTTAGCTCAGCAGATTGATATCTAGAAGATTGACTTAACTAAATATATGTTTACCTAATATGAATATGTATGTGTGTATGTATATATGTATATTGAATTCAGTAGAACAAGTGGCATATGTGTATGTATATTTGTATGTGTGTATGTATATATGTATATTGTACTGTATGTGTATTGTATATGCATGTGTATATTTTGTGCCACGCCAACGACCACCGCCACCATTATGCCGTCGACCCTGACCTCCTTTGTCCTCGCTGAGCCCACGTCGTGCTGGTTCGAACGCACACCCCCACGCATCCCGGCCCCGCTCTCGCCCTAGTGCTGCCACCTCTCGTTGTCAATATAGCATTATAATAACCATGCTATGTAAATCAACTTTCATGACAAGTTAATTAAAAGAAGTAAATATACCCTCTCATATGAATCCGGGGTTTCTCCGAATTAGGGTTTGGAATGACCAAGCATGTATTAGGGTTACATTTCAATAATTTTAACCTGTCATATCATCATCTTTGCTTGAGCATTTCAATAGATGTATTACTAATATTTGTGTGATCATATTATTGTTTTAGAAACTATGGATCCACTTAGTAGAAACCTTGAAGATGAAGAAATAATGGAGAACATGATCCACGAGGACACCTCGCAATATCTGAACTTGGAGGGACATGATGACAGCTCAAGTAGTCATGGAGAAGATGACGACTCTGGTGAACGCACTTTAGTGATTACAAAGTCTGTCGAGGTATATGCATGGATTAAGCCTCTGCTGACTTGCACCGATTGATTTGTATATATGTAAATATATTAATTAACGCTTCTTTCTACTTTTAGCCCTCTGGATCGACCAGCCAGCAACAATCTTCTTCTACGAAAAAGAGCAAGCGAGGCGCGAGCCATCGGTTGAAAGATCGTGCAAAGTTTACAATCGAAGCAGTCCGTATTGATGGCAGACCGATGGAGCCCAAGAAGGCCGCAGACAAATTTGTACGTCAGGCTGGAGTTCTTGTTAGGGACCAAATCCCAATCATAATTGAAAATTGGAATAAGCCAAAGAAGGGCGAAGGTACCTTTGTTGATAAAAGATCCAAAGAAACGCTTTGGAATTCGCTGTTGGTAAATTTCACCCTTCCGCCAGAGGAGGATGAACACAAACCGGTTATAAAAGAAAAGGTCAAAGAGTGGACTCTAAAGAAGATGGCTGACGCTTTCCACAACTGGAAGACAAAATTGAACAAATTTGTCAAAGCTCGCGAGACTCCAGATTTCGAAGACGCATATTATGCGAAGATAAGACCTCACTGGCCCGAATTTGTGGCATATAAGAAAGGTGCTATAGCTAAAAAGAGGTCAGAAACCAATACGCTAAATGACCAGAAGAAGGAATATCACCAGAGGACGGGGTCAGGTGGCTACATATCTCAGAGGCCTAAGTGGGAGGAAGCTGAGAAGGCCCTGCGCGCTAGAGGGATCACACCCCAGACAGATGGGTGGGACCTACGTGCAAATACTTGGTTCTACGGAATCGGGGCAAGGTTGGACCCAGAAACAGGATTGTGTATCTTCCCAACCCTCCAAACCAGTCACTGAACTCATCACGTCATACGAGGAAACAGCCGCCAGGACCTTCCATCCTGACAAAGAGAATGACCAGCTCACACGCGCCATCGGTAAAAAAGAACATCCTGGACATGCACGAGGCACAGGGGGTATGACGTGGAAGGATGGGTTTGCCGAGTGGGGCGACTCTTACAGATGGCGCGGCAGAAAAGAAAAAGAGCGTACAGAGCGGATGACACAGATAGAACATGCACTTGTGGCGCTGCAGGCGCAAGTGAATGCACAACAGAGCCAGCAAGCTACCGGCCCATCTCAGCGGCATGAAGACCTGCATTGGAAGCTGCCGGCGGCCCAGACTCTGCGCGGAAAAGCAGCGTGGCTTCCACGGAGAACGTGCAGCCCACGCTTGAAATAGCGGGTCCTCGATACCCCGTGGATGAGATCACGGAGAGCGAACACGCTGAGCTGCATGTGAGATAATGAGCTTATCCATTAATGTGGCTGTCGGCTATGCCTTACCTCTTGTAGCTGGTGGAACTTACCACTGCCGACCGATTCCAGATGGCTATGCTATTGTCGAAGTGGATGAGGTTGTGAAGGAATATGAGGAAGCACAGATTGACCATGCTACAGGTGAAGGGGAAACTCAACTCAAATTTGCAGTGAAAACAACCATTCTTTGGAAGAAGGAACACATCGTGCTTCCAAATTGGAGGCCACTGGCACCCCCGCCGTCTCCGCAGCGTCAGCAGTCTGAGCCGCTTCAGCCATCTCCTGCGCGGCAGCCATCTCCGGCGCTTCAGCCATCTCCTGCGCGGCAGCCATCTCCGGCGCGCCAGCCATCTCCTCAGCGTAAGCGGAAGACCACTGCCACGAAGAGCATCACTAGCACTGCCACGAAGAAATTCGAAGGAAACCGTACGCCAAAGAGTTCAAGAAACTACGTCCCGCAGCCTTCCGCCAATCCATTGCCGGTTTTACCGTGGAATCGCAGCGACGAGGAGACCAATAGGATCTCGGAAGAAGAGGTCAAGAAATTCTTTGCACCTAGACGGGCCGAGCCAAAGGAGAAAATAGATCCGGCGGTGGTGGAGAAGTTTTACAATAATCTTTTGAAACCTGAAACCCCACTTGTGCCGGACTACGAGCGCCAGATTTTGAAGGGGGATGCAAGGCGCCGTAGGGAGACTGAAAGTAGCAGTCGTGCGGCACCCCAGAAAACAGTTCCCATGCTCGGAGAGCAGGAAAACCAATCATGCGCCCCGCTCCAAGTGTTCGACACACGGGACGCTCCTCCCGTAAATGATTACGAGGCAGAGCTACAAAGAAAGGCTAATGAGATGGGGATGACTTACATTGCATACTTGAACATCATGGGAGACAACTTGCCCAAAGGCGATGCCAACCCCATATAGCCATGGAAGTATGGGAAGAATCTCGTCAAGAAAGAGGAGCTCAAGAATCTACCAACAAAGATGTGAAGATTGCACAAGTGGTACCTTGATTTCTGCAAGACGAGAAAGGAAGAATGGATCACGGCGCATAGAAGAGATCAGATTTTCTTGTGCGGAGACGACGCGATCACCTTCAACATTCAAGACTTGCATTTTCTATTCAATCAGAAGGAACTCGACAAAGCTGCCATCAGCCTTTATTGTGTGTATGTACTATTTCTTTAATTTCTATCTCATCTCATTCAATTCATTAATTGCATGTATATATATATGCTCACATATATTTATATATATATTATTATGCAGGAAAAAGGTTATAGAATGCATCAAAGGAGGCCCTTTTGACATTGGGTTCGTTGATCCAAATAGAGTTCATGAACAAGTGGTAAGAGACAAACCCGGGCAAACAGAAGATTTCTTGCTAACGTCTTTACTGAGACGACAAACCAAAAGGGAAATACTATTGCCTTACAACTTCTCGTGAGTATTGTTACCCTCTCTTGTACACATTCTGTTTTGACTTACTCGATGTTAAGTTTAACTGATCATGAGTTATGCGTGCGTAGGTTCCACTTTATTCTGCTAGTAATTCAACCTGACTCAAGAAAAGTCCTTGTCATGGACTCGTTACGAAAATAAAAAGAGCTATGGGCAGACTTTAGAGAGATGCTCTAGAGGTAATTTCAATCATATTATCATACTAGATCGGCAACTTTCGTGACAACAAGTAATTAATTACTCCTTTATCCATTTTTTTTGCCGGACGGGGTTTGGAAAAGGTTCACGGGCAGGACCGTGGGTGAATGGTCAGAAGAACTAAAATTTGTAGACCAAAATGTAAGTAATACTAGCTAGCTAGGTCTGCGTATCTCTTTGATTCTGCTTCCAATTCTATTATATCATGCTTTATTGATTATTATTTTGATTGAACTCTCTATTCTCGTAAAGTGCGCGCATCAGGGACACGACAATAACTTATGTGGGTACTATGTTTGCGAGTTTATTCGCAACACGATATGTGCGACGGGCCAAGCCGCACTAGAACAACTTAGAGTAAGTAAACAAAGTACACAACATTATTTTATTACCATCAATTGTGTTGAGTTTTATTCTTATATATATATATTGACCCCATTCTTCATATATATTCAGATCGAACGGATGCGGGACCAACTCCTACCATTTGACCGCATACGAGCCATTCAAGAGGAATTGACGGGGTTCATACTTGATGAGGTCGTCATGCCTGGCGGAGAACTCTTTAGATATCCACCAAAATGAACGTTGTATATATGCTTGAACGTGTTTGTCTTGTACTTGATGCTTCAACGTTTACGGAGAATACCACACAATGACGATGTTTGTGTATAATAATAGTTGCTTAATTATTCATGTACTCGTATGTACCGATGACGATGTATGTGTATACCGCTCCCGATCGATTCCCCCTCCCCCCCCCCCGTCCCCGCCGCGCCGCAGAAATACGCCCAGAACGGGGCAGGAGCAGAACTCTGCCGCGGCAGAGATTTAGGCCGTTTTCCTGCCGCGGCAGAGATTTATCTCTTTTTTCTGCTGCGGCACAGAACCTTTAACACCGGTTCGTGTTACGAACCGGTGTTAAAGGGGGAAGGCCTGAGCGCTGCGGCAGCCCCACATGCTCCACCCTTTAACACCGGTTCATATAAGAACCGGTGTTAAAGGTGGGGCCTCTAACACCGAAACCGCAATAGCGGTTCTATAACCGGTGTTAGAGGGTC
This sequence comes from Avena sativa, assembly GCA_916181665.1. Lineage (NCBI taxonomy): Eukaryota > Viridiplantae > Streptophyta > Magnoliopsida > Poales > Poaceae > Avena > Avena sativa. The sequence goes on along the minus strand of OV702285.1, from coordinate 416,491,352 downwards.
CTCCAAACCGGTGTTAGAGGGGTACGTGTGCACTAGTGGATGCATCTTAGATATTTAGGTGTCCTTGAACCGACTTCATCTAGCTATAAATAGGACAGGACTGCCAGGTTTCCAGTCACACACAACATCGCATATACTCCATCTGTTCTATAATATAAGCTTTTTTAGAAAGCTAAAACAACTTGATAAAAAGGTTTATAATGGTTTATATTATAAAACAAAGGTAGTAAGCCTGGTGAGTTGCGGCTCCTTTGAGACCATCTGCCGCAGGAGGGTTGGGCACGTTCTCGCTGGTTCTGGGCCTCTCCCAGTGTGTCTTTCTGCATGCGTTTGCTACACGGCAGTTGGCTCCTCTATTGCACCATTCGGGATGATAAATCCAGATTTTTTCACCTCTGTAGCCGTCTCTCCCAAAAATATTATTTGTTTGAGTGCCCACGTTGCTACCCCTCCAGTGCGTCCTCTCCCTCGCTGCTCCCCGGAGAGATCAGACAAAGGGGAGGGGGAGAGGGGTCCAATGCCGCCCTCTCCTCTGTATATATCGGTTCCATGGATGTGTCGTGGTTTGAAAGTTCTTTGCCTTTAGATATGGGGAGTTGTAGGATACTGGCTTAGAGGACTCGTGCTCCTGTTCCAGTGATCTTATTCTTCGAGATGCGGTTGTCGTTCTGGTCGTCGGGCTTGGAGCTGTAAGAATTACTCCTCCTCCTAATAACCTCTAGAATCCTATCGGATCTGTCGTTTTCCCTCTCTCTTTGGAATTGGGGGGGGGGAGGTTATGCTGATGGATCCCTTTCTTTTTCTTTCCAATAAATTCCCTTGCTGACTTTTAAACTTCGATCCGGCTCAAATCCTAACCTTCTTTGCGCCATCTGCCATCGTATGGCCACGGCCTGTCAAGAGACACCACCTGCAGCTGATTCACTTCTTGCATCTTGCATTGTCCAGTCGATAGTTTTTGTCGCCGCACCATACACTCTGGTTGTGTCCTAGCCCTGATTCAATTTTTTTGTCATGTTGGCTTTATTGTTTAGCTCTCAGGCCTCCACATTGTAAGTTTCATGCTCCTCTAGATTTTGAATTCAGTACAGATCGAGCTAATTTATACCTTTTGTTTCCATGTGTTGATTGTGGAGATAATTTTATTTTCCACATATTCAATATAGACTTTTTCTTCACATATTTTGCATAAATTACTTTTATATTTTTATGTATTTGGTATGGAATCAATCTGACTAATATTTTTCCTGTTTCATGTGGTACGCTCCAGAATATGGTTATTTGTTGATGACTTTTACATCACACGAAGTTTGTTATCATATTGGCAACTCCTGTCTTTTTGTATAGGTATGTGATCATTGATTCATATGATTAATTTGTGTTTGAGAACAAGGATACCCACTCTTTTACAGATAATCAACGATCTTCTGATATTATAAGGATGTTAAGGTATGAGAACTTAATTGGCTCTTACCTAGGCAATCATCTATTGTTTCAGGTTAGAATACACGTGATTTAAAAAGTTGCTAGACTATGCAAATGTGCAGGTTTATGTAAATCATACAACATATCCCTTATAAGCAGTTTAAATGACAAGGTCGTGAATACTATGCATTAGCCATATAATCACTAAGTACAATTATTGATATCACGTGCAATGTTTGTTTATAGAAAATGCTAAACAAAATTCTTATGTCCACATGTGATTCTTAGAGATTATGACACTGAAAGTGGAGTAATAATTACTCCCTCCGGTTTATCCATTTGAATTTAATCCGTGAGTTCTTTTCCTAGGGGGAATACATGTGTCCATGGCCTACATGTTCTACCCTGCATTCTCTCCTAGAGTTCATTCACAATTAATATGAAAGCATTTAATATTTTAATCACGGAAAAAGGAAGCCTATCATAATTGTGATGGGTGGACAAATACACATAGTAAAATTTCTTCATTTGAATAAAAAGCTTTATCCTATATCAACATGCATGTCCAGTATCAAAACATGGACACATACACATAGTAATATCAAATTTATTCATTTGAATAAAAATATTTATCCTATATCAGGATGCAGTTCTGAGTATTAAAACATGAAGATAATCAATAAGCTAAAGAACTACTAGTATTAGTTGGTAATCTAGGAGTGATAAAAGTACCAAAAATGTTCTAGAAATGCTCTAGAGTAATGATTGATCGATTTGGCACAATAATGTTGTTAAGGTAGTAGCTAACTCTTATTGTATATATTGGGCTTTAGTTTATATGGTTATAGTTATGGAATTTTGAAACAGTTATGTCCTTGGACTTAGTATTCAGATCTAATGTATTTGATGCAACACCGCGTATTTTTGAACCTTGATTAGTTATTTTACTGTTGGTCATGATATGTGTTTTGATCCGTGGGACTAGACCAAGAAACATCAGAATGCAACTTTCATATTATATGCTCCCATTGTTGTATATACCGTCTTTGCTTCCTCTACATGTACATCTTACCATCCTTTTGATGGAAAGGATTCACTTTTAGATGTATGTTCATTTAATGTACAATATTTTTCTAAACCAATCAAGCTAGCTGTTGGATCTTATATTTTGTAAAGTGTGTTATCTTTTTCATGCTACCAGTTCTGATAATCTGATGAAATATGACGATCTGTTACTCTCTCTTCTTTCTCCATCATAGGGAGGAAATTTCAAAAGAAGCTGGGCAAAGAGTAGAAAGATTTATGCACTAATTACTGTTTGAAGGAAAGAGTTATTTTATCATGCAGTCGGAGGACTCAACTTTGATACGGACCAAAATAACACAGTAGTGACCTTCCCTACAGTTTTTGTCAAAAAAATCTATTAATGTTGTAGTTAAGATCTCCACTGTTGTATTAAATGTTTGCTAGCAACAAATATGCTACAAATAAATGTGCTATGGCATTAACATTGTACGACTATTATTATCTTTCTTTATAAGCAAATACTAGCTACAGCTATACGAAGGCACACTTGAACAGATACCGAAAAAATTAAACTTAAATATTTGTCTGAAAACACCTTTAGGTCGACCATGCTTACCATCAAGTGTTAAAACGTATTGTAAGCGACGGGGCGAAGCCCGCCAATCCATCTAGTAACTGTTGGAATTTTGGCCCAAATAGTCTAGCCCATTTTCCATTTCAATAATTCCTGAAAATTCTAGAGGCCCATGTGGCCCATTCATGCAAGGCAAGAGCTGGGACAAATGTTTACTCCCACATTACTAGTTGAGTGAAAGTTGGACCAGCTTATAAGGTGAGCTATCCTACCACTTGGCAAAAGGATGAGAAGGAGAAGGAGAGAGTTCCATACACACGCTCCTCTTCCTCCCCGCTCGCCTCGCCACGCCTCGCCTCGTCACGACGTGCGTGCGCCGCGGGTTGCGGGAATCTCGCATAGCCGAGCTTTATTTTGCCACGCATGAATGGTATATGAAAAGTCGTACAGAAGTTGAAACGTTTTAGACTTTTAATACGAGGTAAATAAATATGAACTGAGTGGAGGCTGCCCGGTGGGCTGCTGCCTGTTCGTTTCAACTTCTGTCTGTTCGTTTCATCTTCAGTGCAGCCTGCCTCCCTACCCCTCTATGTCTATATAAGAGAGAGGTCGCGCCTCCTCTTAGATACACTGCCACAAACCCTTAGCAAATCTAGTTCCAGAGCACTGCGCTACTTAGATCTTCCCCATCCCGTCTTGTGGCGTGCACCGCGAGCCGGAACAGTAGGCCTCCGAGACCCCGCTGCTTCGAGTCCTGTACGGGAGAAGGGCGATAAGGTTTTTGGGGAGCGCTATCGGTGCGACTACTGGCTTCATCTCGGATACCGATTGCGCCAACGTCTTTCCCAACGAGGACTTCTTCCCCGACATCAGCACCCTCTTCCTCGACGACATGGCTAACGACGGTGCCAACACGAACACCGGTGGTTCCTCTTCGACTGCCGCTGTTGTGTATGTTTTGTTTATCAATCTTGTTCTGATCGCATCTCAAGAATTACGTCTTGCAGTCTATTTGGTTACCTGTCTTAATATGTTTTCGCTATTTCACATGATTAGTATTTTGTCTTTTATTCTAATCATGTTTTATTTAGCGTTTATTATGGGTAATTCGCTTGGTAAATTGCTCTATTATTCAACAATCCAAAAACCTTCTTTCAGGCAATTTGCCCCAAGTGGCTTTGTTGTTTCTATGAAGCCACCTATGTTCGAAGGTGTGAATTACAAACAATGGCGTACGAGAGCAGTGCTCTAGTTTCAGACCATGAGCTGCTATAACGCCATCTATGGCGCACCTAAGGGAGAACTTAATCCCGCTCAGGAAGAGGCGTTCCAAAAACTTGATACGACTTTCAAGGCTGCCTTGATCAGCATTCTTGGCGAAATATTGTCAATTCATATCTGTCATTTAGCAATGGCAAGGATATGTGGGATGCGCTCGAGAGAAATTTTGGAGTATCCGATGCTGGCAGTGAACTGTATGTCATGGAACAATTCTATGACTATAAGATGGTTGAGGACCGCCCCATTGTGGAGCAGACTCATGAGATACAGTCACTTTCCAGGGAGCTTGAGCACTTCACTTGTGTGTTACCGGACAAGTTTGTTGCTGGAGGCATCATTGCCAAACTTCCCCAGTCATGGAGGAATTTTGCTACTTCTCTGAAGCACAAGAGACAAGAGTTCTCCGTGACGGATCTCATTGGGACTCTCGCTGTGGAAGAGAAGGCGAGAGCAAAAGACACACATGCTCGAGGTACCGAGGGAGGTTCTAGTGCCACCCTGGTACAGAAAAGGAACTTCCAGCCTCACAAGTTCAAGAACAAAGGCAAGTTTGATGACAAAGGAAAGTTCGATAGAAAGAACAAGGCCTCATAGTCCACTAGCTACAAGAAGAAGACTGATAAGAGGAAAGGTGCTTGTCATGTGTGCGGTGATCCTAATCATTGGGCTCCTGCTTGTCCCAACCGTTTTGACAAGCGCCAGCATGGGAAGGGCAGCAAGACTGCTAATGTTGTCATGGGCGATGTTGAGATGAAAGATGTTGGGTATGGTATATTACCTACTGTTCTTTCATTATGTCATTCTCCTGATTGGTGGATTGACACGGGCGCTAATGTACATGTCTGTTCTGATATTTCCATGTTTTCTTCATATCAGGTCAGAGGGACTCAAACCGTGCTGATGGGGAACGGCTCGCATGCTTCTGTTCATAGTGTTGGTACGGTCGATCTGAAGTTCACTTCGGGAAAGACCGTGCGCCTGAAGAACGTGCATCATGTTTCCTCAATAAATAAAAATCTTGTTAGCGGATCTCTTCTGTGTCGAGATGGCTACAAGATTGTATCTGAGTCCAATAAATTTGTAATTTCGAAGTATGGAACCTTTGTTGGTAAAGGCTATGAGTGCGGAGGCTTGTTCCGCTTATCTCTGTCAGACATTTGTAATAAAGTTGTTAATCATATTTACACGAATTTTGAATCAAATGTCTGGCACTCTCGTCTTTGTCATATTAATTTTGGTTGTATGACGCGGCTAGCCAAAATGAATTTAATCCCTGATTTATCAACTGTTAAGGGATCTAAGTGCCAAGTCTGCGTGCAAGCTAAACAACCTCGCAAGTCACATACGACTGCAGAAATGAGAAATTTAACACCACTAGAGCTCATACATTCTGATCTTTGTGAGATGAATGGTGTGTTGACAAAAGGTGGAAAGAAATATTTCATGACTTTGATCGATGACTCTACGAGATATTGTCATGTGTATCTTCTGAAATCAAAAGATGAGGCTTTGAGTTTCTTCAAAATCTATAAAGCTGAGGCAGAAAATCAACTTGATCGAAAGATTAAGAGGCTTAGGTCTGATCGTGGTGCAGAGTATTTTTCCAACGAGTTCGATTCCTTTTGTGCGAAACATGGCATAATTCATGAGAGGATGCCTCCCTACTCACCCCAGTCAAATGGAGTAGCCGAAAGAAAGAACCGTACTCTAACAGATTTGGTTAACGCCATGTTAGACACATCGGGTCTTTCTAAGGAATGGTGGGGGGAGGCACTATTGACCGCGTGTCATGTCCTAAATCGAGTTCCCACAAAGAAAAAGAAATTACTCCATTCGAAGAATGGGAGAAGAAAAGATTAAAACTCTCTTACTTACGTACTTGGGGTTGTTTGGCAAAGGTTAATGTACCAATTCCCAAGAAGCGCAAGCTTGGACCAAAAACCATTGATTGTGTTTTTCTGGGCTATGCTTTTCATAGCATTGGTTATAGATTCTTGATAGTAAAATCTGAAGTGCCTGACATTCATGTCGGTACAATCATGGAGTCGACTGATGCGACTTTCTTTGAGGATATCTTTCCAATGAAGGATAAACCTAACTCATCAAATCCGGGGATACCTAGTTCATCTAATCAGGAATTTGCTATATTCTCTGAACCTACCATTCCAATTGAACACTCTGAAAGTCCTAAGGAGGATGATAATGAAATTCCTAAAAGGAGCAAGAGACAAAGGACTGCAAAGTCTTTTGGTGATGATTCCATTGTGTACCTTGTCGATGACACTCCCACTTCCATTTCAGAAGCTTATGCATCTCCTGATGCTGACTACTGGAAGGAAGCTGTTCATAGTGAGATGAATTCCATATTAGCTAATGAAACATGGGAGATCACTGATCGTCCTTATGGGTGCAAACCTGTAGGATGTAAATGGGTGTTTAAGAAGAAACTAAGGCATGATGGTACTATTGAGAAGTACAAGGCAAGGCTTGTGGCCAAGGGTTATACCCAAAAGGAAGGTGAAGACTTCTTTGACACTTACTCACCTGTAGCAAGGTTGGCCACCATTCGAGTACTACTTTCTCCGGCTGTCTCACACGGTCTTCTCGTTCATCAAATGGACGTTAAGACGTCTTTCCTAAATGGAGAGTTGGCTGAGGAAATTTATATGGATCAACCAGATGGTTTTGTAGTAAATGGTCAAGAAATAAAAGTGTGCAAGCTACTGAAGTCTTTATATGGTCTTAAATAAGCACCTAAGCAGTGGCACGAAAAATTTGATAAAACCTTAACCGCTGCAGGCTTTGTTGTAAACGAAGCTGACAAGTGTGTATACTATCGCCATGGTGGGGGTGAGGGAGTCATCCTTTGTTTGTATGTTGATGACATACTGATTTTCGGAACCAACCTTAATGCAATTAAGGAGGTCAAAGATTTCTTATCTCGTTCCTTTGAGATGAAGGATCTGGAAGTAGCTGATGTCATCCTGAACATCAAGCTATTGAGATATGGTGATGGTGGGATTACACTGCTTCAGTCCCACTATGTGGAAAAGATCTTGAGTCGTTTCGGGTATAGCAACGTCAATTCTTCTCCTACACCGTATGTGATGGGGATATGCCTACCGGGGTATACCCAGCAGGACGTTTCCGACTGGCCCAGGTGCCAGCGAGTGGGCCTGCAGCACGGCGACTGGATCAAGATCTGGCGTGGACTCAAGCGACTGGAAGCTGAAGGCCCAGAAGCATAGATAGGCCCAGTCGGATTAGGTTAAAGGATCGCTGAAACCTTAACTGATTCGGTTGAGATCTGTAAACCCTAGGGGGGTGAGTCTATATAAACCTCCCTAGAGGACGCATAGAGGATACGTTCCATCATACACCCAAGCGACTCGCTGCCTAGCCGTCGAGCTCGCCCCATTGTACTCTCACCATAATACAATCTAGCAGGAGTAGGTCTTTACCCTCCGGGGGGCCGAACCTGGGTAAATCCTTGTGTCTCCACCCTCATCTCGCACCGCAGATGGCTGGCCGCCCTTGCCCCATGTTCTACTACTCGCTGCCGATTGCAGCATCTGCCGTGGTCATTCCCACGACAGTGGCGCCCACCGTGGGGCCTGGCCGGTCAGGCCGGTGTTTTGCGGCAAGATCCAATCTACCCATCAACGAGTCGATCGCCACTGGCCGCATGATAGCGATCGGCGAGATGCTCCAGATCTTGCCGAGCAGCTACGTCCCGGCGGCGCGACCCGTCACGCATAGCATGATCCTGCCGGTCGGCACGATCAGCCTCTTCGCCGGCCTCACCGACGTCATCGTCTCGGAGGACTCGGCTCGCATCCGCGAGTCGCCGCCATGCGACCGGCTCTCTGAGAGTCAGGTCTGCACGATCCACCGCCTCGCCTCCGAGTATGACTCAGCCCATAGCGATGTGGCCGAAACCACCATAGCCGCGGAAGATGCGGCCCTCAACAACGACGCCGACTCGGCGACCCCGGCCTCACTCGCCGGATCCATTGTCGCCGCATCGCCCGCGGGCTCCATCACCCAGGTCTCCAACGTCGGAGACTTCGAGGATCCCTCTATCCTTGGGATCTTTGACTTCGACTCCGGGCCGGAGAACTCCGCCGACCTCCGCGACGGAACCGGCCGCCACGCCGCGACCTATATGGCGACTGGCGCCGACCCGCCAGAGGATCCATTCTCCACCCCGATCCCTCCCAACGCGACAACAACGGAGGTCGAGGAACTCCGCCTGAAGCTGGCGGAAGCAGTTCGCAAGGAACAAGCCGAGCGCGAAAAATTTTGCCTCGAGCAAGTGACAGCGCAGGAGCTGTCGCGCTACCACCAGCTCCGAATCAGGTCGCGCCTGAACCCCACCATCCAGGGGCGCGCCGTGAACTTCGACGACGAGAGGGACCCGGCCCGCGTGGCCGAGCGCGCGATCTGCGAGAACGCGCCACCAGGAGGAGGCGCTCGGCCCCCACCAGGGTCAACGGAAAATGGCGCCCCTCCACCACCCAACCGCGCACCACCCAGGGACCAGCCGAGGATCGTGGTCTCCTCACGGGAGCGAGACGCGAACGGCCTACCGCTGTTCTCCACCCCGATGGACAACCTCGTCGCGGGCCGAGCAACAGCCGACAACATCGCGTCCACTGGTGACGGCGCCCTACAGATCCAGTACGCCAAGGCCTTGCTTGCAAAAGCGGTCGAGCAACAAAACACAGGCGTCGACTCACAGGATCGGATGTACTCGCGTTCATCGGGAAGCAGAGTGGCCTCAAGCGACCGCCCCATGGCGGCAAACACCCTCAACTGCCCGCCACCCGAACCACTGTAGCTCCAACACTGACCCGCGAACACGGCACTCTCCACCAACGACCCCCGGCCGGTGACCAACTTCGTCGCCGCCAACGGTCAGCCCGTTGACGCCCGCACCCACATCATCAACAACCAGAGCTGGCGCGCAGGCCAGCCCGATGACCTGCGGCATACCCTAACCAACCGCCGCGACGGCGAGCCGAGGGGGTCGCTAAGCCGACTCGGGCCCCGGTTCTTCGGACCGATGATCCGAGGCGAAAGATACCCCGCGAACTTCAAAGCGTCGAAGGAAATAGAGAACTACGACCCCTCGTACGATCCCTCTGTGTGGCTGGATACCTACCTCATGGCGATGGGGATCGCCGGCCACACCGATCTACTAGCCGCCCGCTACCTTCCCCTGATGATGGAGGGAGCGTGCAGGCAGTGGATTAACACTCTCCCCGCGGATAGCATCGACTCCTGGGAAGAGATGCGCGATGCCTTCGTCAGGCACTTCGAGGGTTCATACACCCGCGTCACCACCATCGAGGACCTGGAACAATGCATCCAGGGACCTCGCGAGTCGACCCGCAGCTGGGTCCAACGGTGGCAAGAACTGTGGTACAACGCGGTCGGTATCCACCCAGACACCGCAATCCACAACTTCAAGACCTCGTGCCGCTACGAGCCCCTGGTCGCCAAGCTCAAACGAGCATACTGCACACTCGACAACATACCGGATCTCCTGGAGATCGCCAAAAGATACACGGAGGAAGACCCAAACCAAGAAACCGACGACGAGTCGGGAGGACAACGCCGCACGAGCGGCAACAACATCGGAAGACGATCCGATCTACGCTACAGCAACACTCGCCTCACCGGCAAGCGCCGCAGTGACGGGCGAGTCGACTTCGTCGCCAACGCTGGGTACGCGCAGCGCGAGCCCAAGAGCTTCTGCCGCGACGGGGGGCAACGCCGTGACGGTGGTAACTATAAGGCGAAGCCGAGGTTCGACCCCGCGGCCCTTCTTAACCAACCTTGTGTATTTCACAGCAGGGAAGGAAAGCCCGCCACGCACACGACCGCCGACTGCCATTCTCTCAAGGAGATCGAGAAGGCGCGACGCGCGCGGGAAGACCCCGACAATAACCCGCCAAACGGCGGAAAATTCGGCAGCATGGCCAGATCGCTCCACACCTTCACAAGCTTCAACACGAAGCGCGAGAAGAAGGTCATCGCCCGCGCCGTCGCCGTCAACGCGGTGGCCCAGGTGGACGTCCCCCAGTTCCTCAACTGGTCTGAGCAACCAATCACTTGGAGCCGCCAGGACCACTCGCCACGAATCGAGTACCCAGGCCGAGTCGCCCTGGTGGTCAAGCCCAAGGTGGGAGACTACTGGCTCCCCAAGACATTGATGGACGGCGGCAGCTCCATCAACATCCTGTACCTGGACACCTTCAGGCGACTGCGGCTCCCGCAGTCGATGGTCGAGACGACCTACACCATGTTCCACGGCATCGTCCCCGGTCGGAAGGCGTACCCGATCGGCAAGGTCACGCTGCCAGTCACCTTCGGCACACCGGCAAACTTCCGCACCGAGCGGATCGTCTTCGAGCTGGTGCCCTTCGACAGCCCCTACCACTGCGTCCTAGGGCGCCAGGCGTTCGCCAAGTTCATGGCGGCGCCCCACTATGCGTACAACGCGATGAAACTCCCCGGACCGCGCGGTGTCATCACAATCCACGGCGACCCCGACATGGCCGCCGAGTGCGAGGCCAAAGGAGATGAACTCGCTGACGCCGTCATCGCGGCAGAGGCCAACCACGCTGTCGAGCTCGCCAAGTACGCGAGCGGGGTCAACAACGACGACCCCACCATACTCAAGAAGCCCAACTCGGAGGGCGGCAACACCTCCGCCTTCAAGGCAACGACGCATACCCGCACCGTCGAGCTGGTCCCAGGCGACTCCAGCCAGACGGTGACGATCGGGACGGGCATGAGCCCAGCATAGGAAGGCGCGCTCATCGAGTTCCTCCGTGAGAACAGGGACACCTTCGCATGGAAGCCCTCTGACATGCCTGGTGTCCCTAGGGAACTCGCTGAGCACAAAGTCAACGCCGACCCCAAAGTGCGACCCGTCAAGCAGTCGCTGCGGCCCTTCAATGAAGAGAGCCGCCGAGCAATCGCCGAGGAAGTGCAGCGTCTACTCGCTGCAGGCTTCATCCGGCCAATCAAGTACTCCAAGTGGCTGGCAAACCCAGTCCTGGTCGAGAAGAAATATGGGACCTGGAGGATGTGTATCGATTACACAAACCTAAACAGCGCCTGCCCGAAGGAGCAATTCGTCCTCCCGCAGATCGACCAAATCATCGATTCCACCGCGGGCTCGGAGTCGCTGTGTTTCCTTGACGCCTACTCTTGGTACAACCAGATCAAAATGGCCGTTGAGGACGAAGAGAAGACGGCGTTCATCACGCCTTTCGGAGCCTTCTGTTACACTGCCATGACCTTCGACCTCAAGAACGCCGGGGAAACCTACCAGCGGTGCATGCAGGAGTGCCTTGCGAGCCAAATTGGCCGCAATATCCACGTCTACATCGACGACGTGGTGGTGAAGTCCGCTCGCCAGAGCGACCTACTCGCCGACCTGGCGGAAACATTCGCCAACCTGTGGAAATACAAGATAAAGCTAAACCCAGGCAAATGCACCTTCGGTGTGCCAGCTGGGCAGCTACTGGGATACGTCGTCTCCAAGCGCGGGATCGAGGCGAACCCCACCAAGATCGACATGATAGCTCGACTCGGCAAACCCGAGTGCCTGCGCGACGTCCAGAAGCTGGCCGGGCGAGTCGTGGCTCTCAAACGCTTCATCCCCCGATTGGGCGAAAAGGCGATGCCCCTCTACCGCCTGATGCGCAAGAATCCCACCTTCCAGTGGGACAAGGAGGCGGATGACGCGCTCCATGACCTCAAGAAGGTGCTACTCGCAGCACTGCTACTCGCCGCCCCCGTCGACAAGGAACCCATGCTGGTCTATGTCGTGGCTTTCGAGCGCGTCGTCAGCGCCGTCATGGTCGTCGAACGACCAGAGGAGGGAAAGGAGCGCCCGGTGCAGCGACCAGTGTGCTACATCAGCGAAGTCCTCACTGAGTCGCGCCAGCGCTACCCGCAATACCATAAACTGGTATACGCGGTCTTCAGAGCACAGCGGCGACTGCCACACTACTTCCAGGAGCACCCGATAACGGTTGTCTCCTCCGCACCGTTGCAGGACATCATCCGCAACCGTGAGGCGACCGGGCGAGTCGCCAAGTGGGCCGTCGATATCGGCGTACACAACATCAAGTACGAGCCACGCAAAGCGATCAAGTCGCAGGCCCTCGCGGACTTCATCGCTGACTGGGAAGAGGCCCAGCAGCCAGAAAAGCTGCCGTACCTCCATTACTGGAGCCTACACTTCGACGGCTCCAAGAACGCGGATGGCGCAGGAGCAGGGATCGTGCTAACTTCTCCAAAGGGAGACAAGCTCCGCTACGTCCTCTGCCTCGACTTCACCCCCTGCACCAACAACATGGCCGAGTACGAGGTACTACTCCACGGCATGCGAGCTGCCAAGGAGATGAACGTCAACCGCCTGCGCTACTACGGAGACTCCGACCTCGTCGCCGGGCAAGTCGCTGGCACCTGCGACGCCGTCTTCCCCACCATGGCGGCATACCGCCAAGAAGTGGACAAGCTAGGCGGACACTTCGCAGGCTACTCCGTCGAGTGGATTGACAGGCGAAAGAACGAGGAGGCCGACGCACTCTCTCGCATCGGCTCGGCTCGACTCGCACCACCCGCCGGCGTCTTCCTCGACACCATCACCAAGTCTTCCGTCTCTCCCCCAAGGGAGATCGACATCGGAATCCCGCTGCAGCCAGAGGCAGCCCTGGTCACACTAATCGCCGAGCCAGACGACTGGACCACACCGTACGTTGCCTACCTGGAGGGAGGCACCTTGCCAGCAGACGAGATGGATGCCCGAATGATAGCGCGTCGCTGCAAATCCTTCGTCATCATCAACGGCGAGCTCCACAAGCGCAGTGTGACCGGCGTGTTCCAACGCTGCGTTCAACCCGCCGAAGGACGCAAACTCCTCCAAGACATCCACTCCGGCGACTACGGCCACCATGCCGGCGCCCGCTCTCTGGTCGCAAAGGCTATGTGACACGGCTTCTACTGGCCCACAACACACGCAGACGCTGTCGACATTGTCCAGCGGTGCGTCGGGTGCCAGAAATACGCCAACCAGACCCACGTGCCGAGCTCGGCGCTCAAGACAATCCCCATCACCTGGACGTTCACCGTGTGGGGTATGGACATGGTAGGCCCTTTCAAGAAGGCCCCCTCCGGCTTCACCCACCTCCTGGTCGCAGTCGACAAATTCACAAAATGGGTGGAGGCCAAGCCAGTCCGGAAATGCGATGGGAAGACCGCCACCAAGTTCCTACGTGAGCTAATCTATCGCTACGGGTTCCCAAACAGCATCATCACAGACAACGGCACCAACTTCGCCAAAGGAGCCATGGCCAAGTTCTGCGAGGAACATCACATCCGACTCGACCTCGCATCTGTCACCCACCCGGAGTCCAACGGCCAGGCGGAACGAGCCAACCAGAGCATCCTCCATGGCCTGAAGCCACGGCTCCAAGTACCGCTCGAGCGCACCGCCGGGTGCTGGGTCGAGGAGCTACCCTCCGTCATCTGGGGCATCCGCACCTCCGTCAACAGGTCGACAGGCTTCACCCCCTTCTTCATGGTGTACGGCGCCGAGGCAGTCATGCCCACCGACCTAGAGCATGACTCGCCCAGGGTGGTCAACTACACGAAGGCCGCAAACGAACTCGCACGCCAGGATGGAGTCGACCAGCTCGACGAGGCACACGACCTAGCTCGCTCCCGCACCGCCATCTACCAGCAAGGGCTCTGCCGCTACCATAGCCGGCGAGTAAGGACTCGCACTTTCCAGGAAGGCGACCTGGTACTTCGCCTCATCCAGGACAAGAAGGGCATGCACAAGCTCTCCCCCCTGGGAGGGACCATTTGCCATCGGGCGAGTTCTAGGGAACGATGCCTACTACCTCACCGATATCCGAGGAGACGGAAAGCTCGACGTCAAGCGGCCACGGAATGTAAACCTCCTACGGAAGTTCTACTCCTAGAACTCCATACATGTACTCTCCACCCGCTATGAAATAAAATAGTTCGGTTACCGAAAATTGTGTCTACTCTCCATGTCTTGTGCCACTCGCACTCGTAATAACAGCGTTATGCTACTCGCACAAGTCAACCTCTCGTAAAGCGACCGGCACGGCCAAGTAGTGCGGCACGAGGGCACTGGAAAACTCCAGGCCTCGTAACGTCCACGAAAAACGCCAACCCGGAGCCCCATTGGAGTCGCCTAGCCCGACTGGCTCACCGAGCCAAGACAACTGCATTCGCTTCTTACATCGACCAAGTCCTCCGCATCTTCGGCATAGCGACTCGAACGGCCAAGTACCACGCTCGGGGACTGACGTCCAGTCAAATATGAGCGGCTGGGGAAAAACGCCCAGTATGAGAGCATGCCCAAGACTCGCCATGTGACTGATCCTTCGGGTCAGGCAGGAGCGACGCGCTCACTCTAACGCGCTTAGTCCTCACCTACCTTGGAGTTGTGACTAGAACCACCAAGTACCACGCTCGGGGACTCGGCCACCCGACCTCGTTCGCGCACAGGAAAACGGTCAAGTACAGAGCACCCACGGGAGTCGCCCTGCGACTGGCTCTCTGAGCTCTGGCGAGTCGACCTCAATATCGAAACAATCAAACAACATTCAAAATCGCAAACACATAACAAACAAGGTAAACCCCATAAAAGGGTGGACGCGCTCGGGGACTCGTCCAATCAACAATCAAAATCACGAAACAATCCACAAAACAACACGAATTCGTGTTACAGCAGAACAAAGTCGTTCCAAAAATACAAGGTAAGTCCAATGACTATTTGCTACTAACGCCCCAGGGCACAATGCTTCTACTTCGCAGGTACCGACGCCGATTCGCCGCCACCCCTGCGGTTGCGAATGAAGGGGACGTACGGGTTCGACGGGTACGTCGTCAACTCACCCGCCATCGCTGCATGGAACGGCTGCTCGACCTTGAAGTCCCAATGCTTCGGTTCAGGATCGTTGGGGGCGACAGTCGTCTCCTGGTAGGGGAGGAGGTCGCCCATCGCCAAAACGCGATCGGCATACACCGCGGCCCGGTCCGTTAGCTTCAGCACCTCGGCAATCTCCACAGAACCCGTCGACGAGGGGTAGCCACTCGTCACATCGTCAAGGTCGAAGTCCTCCGGGAAATGGGCAAGCCCAAGGCTCAGAGCCATCGCCGCCCCGCGCTAGAAGGCCGACCGCGCCATGAATTCGACGACTGACGGAGCCTTCTCCAGATAACGACATACCTCGACGAGGTCGCTGGGAATCACTTCCGTGGGCGATATTTCCTAAAGATATGCTCAAATGCAAGTCGCGGACAACGCGGCCGAGTCGACCAGAGTGGTCACACACTGCCGCGCGTCGTATGACTGCGCCTCCTCCGAGCTCTCAAGAATCCGGCCTGCAGACAGAGATCAGCAGTAAGTACACCAACGACTCCATAACGACTCCAGGCAGAGGAAGAAAAGTTTACCAATAAACGGACGACAGAGGCCCGTGATGAAGCTTTGAAGCGAGGAGAAGTCGTTCTGCAGCCCAACAACGAGTGCGTCAGACACCTCCCGTTCTTCAGCGGCAGCAGTGACAGCAGCTTTCGCTCGTCCCTCCGCCGAGCTCGCCTCTGCCTTCGCTTCCTTGAGCTCACGCTCCAGGTCAGCGATCTGTTTCTCGGCCGCACTCAACGAAGATTGAGCCGTCGTCAGGTCACCAACCGGGACAAGGCCCCGACGGACTTCCTCCGCCTCGGCTGCAACGGCTTGCAGTCCCTTGTTCGTCTCCTGGACGGCAACAAGTTCCTTCTCCATGCGACACTTTGTTGCAAGCCGATCGGCCAATTTGCGCTGCAGGCCCTGCGCACAAATTAAACCGTCAACAACATCAAAAATCCTAAGTGCCCACCCGCTGAAATTCAGCGACTAGGCACTCGAGGACTGGAGATCAAAAATCCTAAGTGCCCACCCGCTGAAATTCAGCGATTAGGCACTCGGGGACTAGAGATCAAAAATCCTAAGTGCCCACCCGCTGAAATTCAGCGGTTAGGCACTCGGGGACTGGAGATCAAAAATCCTAAGTGCCCACCCGCTGAAATTCAGCGACTAGGCACTCGGGGACTGGACGCTACAAAAACACTAAGAATCCGACCACTGAAATTCAGTGGCCCGATCCTCGGGGACTGGACATACCTGGATAGCTGCGGCCAGCATGCCGTGGAGCTGCAGCGCGTCCACAGACGCAAGCAGGACCGGAGTGTGTCCGTGACGCTGCTCGACCTCCGTCTCGGCGACCCCAGGCGTCTGGCTCGTTGGCACCGTGCCACTCGTTGCGGCCGCTTTGGCCATGAAGCGGGGGAAAGTCGCAGAGGACGCCGCAGCGCCACTAGGACCCGGCTCGGCCACTCCGGGCGAGGAAACAACTTCCTTGGTCTTTGAGGCCACTTCCGCCACAGTCGGAGGATCGCTTGGAGCAACTGCCGTGTCGTCAGAGACCGTGACGACGTCGTCGCCTTTCGCCCTCTTAGCGTTGTCTGCGGGAGCAGCGACTTCGTCAGCTTTTCTCTTCCGTGAGGGGTCCTCCTCGGTGACGACTGGCGGAACCTTGGCCACGGAAGGATGGCCGATCTTTTTAACTCTAGTCCTGTGAAACAACGATATGAGTAAAACTGTCCGATTACAACGGAAGGCAAGCAGATGAACAAGACTTACTTGGCAACTGGTATGAACCGCAGACCCGTGCGGATGCTGGCCGGCTTCTCTAGCTCGGGACCCAACTTTCGACTAAGGCCCATCTCGAACACATCGTGTGCCCAAGACACAGAGGGCCTCTTCGAAGACGAGGCCACGGCAGGAGCCTCCGTGATGACATCTGCGGGAGCTTTCCTGGGAGGCGAAGCTGCTACGGCTGGAGTAGCCCCCAACCCAGAGACCGGGGCGAATGGGGGTGGAAGTGATGCCAGAGGTACCTCATCCAGGGGAGCGGCAGCATCCGGTTCTACTGTCGTGCGCGCCGCTTCGCCCTTAGCCGAGCTGGTGGCGTCAAAACTAGTCGCAGAACGGGGCGGAGATGCCTGCTTTGCCGGCTTCGTCTTCCTCCTCGGTGGAGCCTTCGCCTCCTTATTATTATTCTTCTTCGATGGCGTGGCCTCACGACGTGAGGTGTGCTCGGGGAGCTCGTCGTCATCGTCATCGTGAGGTTCGAGGCTTCTGCTCGCCTCGAGTTCGCGCTGATGTTGCCTGCGAGTTTTGCGAACCATCGGGGCGGCGTATTCCACGGGCTCGTCTTCGTCGTCGTCGCCGTCGTCATCACCCGCGTCGCTCCCGACGTCGCCTTTGGCGGGTGGCGACTCGCTCCCGTCCTGGACGGACGAGCTCGAGTTCTCGTCGTCTGCGGGTGGGAGCCATCCTTCCACCACTTGGAACAACTACAATAAGCATGAGACAACGTCAGCATAACCGCGAATGCATCATCTGCGACTGCGAATGCTAGTGAAAATGGCGACTTACCATCGGAGCTGGGCGCCTTGCGGTATAGGGGCCGACTCCGGCCTTCGCGTCTAGGTACGCCGCCTGGGTGATCTTCTTTAGGGCCAGGATGTAGTCTTCGAGTTTCCACTCGACGAGGCAGGATTTCGTCAGGTCGTCCCTACCCGTATACTTGTACATATAATGGTCGCGGCGGGCCAAAGGCATGAGCCGCCGCCCGAGCCAGCAGTTGTAGAGGTTGATGGTTTGGAGGCCCTTCTTCTTCAGACTGCGGATGGTTTGCAACATTTTGTCGACGACCATCCGCTGATCCAGCGGGAGCTTGCCGACCTGGAGCCGACGTGGCTCGGGCCGGTCGGCGGAGTACCTTGGAAGCGCCACCTCGCCGTCTGGAGTCGACTCGGTGACGTAGAACCAGGATTTCTTCCATTCGTTTGCCGCCTTGGCGGGCAACATCAGGTCAAAGAACGACGCCTTCGACTTCAGCTGAAATGTCAGGCCACCCGCAGCCAGCATCGGGCCGCCTGATTCTTCGCGACTGATCCTCCCATGGAACAGATCTTGCCACAAGGGGAAGTAGGGCCTGCAGCCCAGATAGCACTCGCAGAACGCCATGAAAATGGCGAGCTGCTCGATGCAATGCGGGCCCAGGTCCGACGGCTGGATCCCGTAGTAGGCACAGAAACGCCGGAAGAAGAGAGAAGTGGGAAACCCCAGCCCCCGCTCCAGGTGGCTGGTGAAGCAGACGAACTCTCCCTCGCGCGGGTCCGGAGTCACTTCTCCGGCCGCGGGGATGCGCCATCTGCCGGCGCGCAGGATCCCGGCCTCCTCGAAGGACGCCAGTAGCGCCCTGGTGCACTTGGATCTGCCCCATGGTTCGGTGGAGGGGGCCATTGGTTGGAAGATTCGTGGAGGTCGGGGCTCTCTGGATCGGTTGGATCGCGGTGCGGAGTTGGAAATGGAGATGGGCGAAATCGGAGGAAAGATGAAGACGTGTTTCCCCGCTTGCCTGTCATTCTCCTTATATAGCGGTTGCTACCCGCTAATTTCGGGAGCCGTTACTACGCGGGAATTACGCCAAAAGTTACTGTTGGATTACCCCAACGGCTAGTTTTGACCCCACTTGACGGTCCAACTTCATCCACTCGACTCGTCGTTCCGCGCGACTTGACGATTCGCCGACCCGATCACTACAACAATGATTGAATGTTTGCCGACCTGATTACTACCACAGTGACTGAATATTCGCCGACCCGTTCGCCGAGCTGCGACCCGATCGGTCGCCATTATTGCGACTAGAATAACTAGTTTTTCCTTTATTTCAGGAGCCCGCCGCCGATTCGACTGGGCGTCCGCATTGGACCCGTATACACCGACTGCCAGCAACCACCTGCGACCAATCAACGATGGCCTCGGGGACTACTGATGGGGATATGCCTACCGGGGTATACCCAGCAGGACGTTTCCGACTGGCCCAGGTGCCAGCGAGTGGGCCTGTAGGACGGCGACTGGATCAAGATCTGGCGTGGACTCAAGCGACTGAAGCTGAAGGCCCAGAAGCGTAGATAGGCCTAGTCGGATTAGGTTAAAGGATCGCTGAAACCTTAACTGATTCGGTTGAGATCTGTAAACCCTAGGGGGGGGTGAGTCTATATAAACCTCCCTAGAGGACGCATAGAGGATACGTTCCATCATACACCCAAGCGACTCGCTGCCTAGCCGCCGAGCTCGCCCCATTGTACTCTCACCATAATACAATCTAGCAGGAGTAGGTCTTTACCCTGCGGGGGCCGAACCTGGGTAAATCCTTGTGTCTCCGCCCTCATCTCGCACCGCAGATGGCTGGCCGCCCTTGCCCCATGTTCTACTACTCGCTGTCGATTGCAACATCTGCCGTGGTCATTCCCACGACAGTATGATCCTAGTGTGTTGCTTCGAAAGAATCGAGGAAATGCTAGAGACCAACTAAGATATTCTCAAAGCATTGGCTCGCTTATGTATTTAGCTAGTGCCACGAGGCCTGACATCGCCTTTGCTATAAGAAAACTCAGTCGATTTGTTTCAAATCCATGAGATGATCACTGGCATGCTCTTGAGAGAGTTATGCGATATCTAAAAGGCACTGCGAGCTATGGCATACACTATACCGGGTATCCGAGGGTACTAGAGGGTTATAATGATTCAAATTGGATATCTGATGCTGACGAGATAAAGGCCACGAGTGGATATGTTTTCACACTTGGTGGTGGCACTGTTTCTTGGAAGTCTTGCAAGCAGACCATCTTAACGAGGTCAACTATGGAAGCAGAACTCATAGCACTAGACACGACCACTGTTGAAGCAGAGTGGCTTCGTGAACTCTTGATGAACTTACCTGTGGTTGAAAAACCTATACCCGCAATTCCAATGAACTGTGATAATCAAACTGTGATTATTAAGGTGAACAGTTCTAAGGATAATATGAAGTCCTCAAGACATGTGAAGAGGAGACTAAAATCTGTCAGGAAAATGAGAAACTCCGGAGTTATTGCATTGGATTATATCCAAACATCTAAGAACCTGGCAGATCCCTTCACTAAGGGACTATCACGCAATGTGATAGAAAATGCATCGAAGGAGATGGGTATGAGACCCACACTATAAGTTTTCCATAGTGGCAAACCAATCTATGTGATCGGAGATCCCGTGAATTAGAATTGGAAGACAAGCTGTTGGTAGACTGAGAGGAAAGTATTCCCACTTTAATGAACACCACTCCGTGAATATGCAATACTTTCCTATTCTGCACGACAGGTTGATTTTATCTTAATGTGTTCTAAATGGCTTAATCTTAAGCAGAGATGTTGTCCTGCAGAACATCTATTGAAGAACACACCTATATGAGTCTGACTGTCAAACGTCGCAGTCTATATGAGAGTTGTGTGCTCTCTAATAAACTCATGAAAGGCCATGGAGTATGACGCATAAGCTCCACCCGCGGGGAAGTCCCACGGTAGCCCAGTATCGGTCAAGGCTTCGTGTGAAGCTAGGTTGCAGCAAACTTGCAGTTCAAGGCATAGTCCACTGTACAAGTCGCAACCTAGTGTAGCATAAAATTCTAGGTGGAAGTTCAACTTAACAATCTCCACTACAGTACCGGTATATAAACAGTGTTTTGGAACCAAAGGCAAATTACATGTGCCTCTGGGATCTGGTGGGGGATTGTTGGAATTTTGGCCCAAATAGTCTAGCCCATTTTCCATTTCAATAATTCCTGAAAATCCTAGAGGCCCATGTGGCCCATTCATGAAAGGCAAGAGCTGGGACAAATGTTTAGTCCCACATTGCTAGTTGAGTGGAAGTTGGATCAGCTTATAAGGTGAGCTCTCCTACCACTTGGTAAAAGGATGAGAAGGAGAAGGAGAGAGGTCCACACACGCGCTCCTCCTCCTCCTTGCTCGTCTCGCCACGCCTCGCCTCGTCACGACGCGCGCGTCGCGGGTTGCGGGAATCTCGCATAGCCGAGCTTTATTTTGCCACACATGAATGGTATATGAAAAGTCGTACAGAAGTTGAAACGTTTTGGACTTTTAATACGAGCTAAATAAATATGAACTGAGTGGAGGTTGCCCGGTGGGCTGTTGCCTGTTCGTTTTAACTTCTGTCTGTTTGTTTCATCTTCAGTGCAGTCTGTCTGCCTACCCCTCTATGTCTATATAAGAGAGAGGTCGCGCCTCCTCTTAGATACACTGCCACAAACCCTTAGCGCCTCCAGTTCCAGAGCACTGCGCTACTTAGATCTTCCCCATCCCGTCTTGTGGCGTGCACCGTGAGCCGGGACAGTAGGCCTCCGAGACCCCGCTGCTTCGAGTCCTGTACGGGAGAAGGGCGATAAGGTTTTTGGGGAGCGCTATCGGTGCGACTACTGGTTTCATCTCGGATACCGATTGCGCCGACGTCTTCCCCAACGAGGACTTCTTCCCCGACATCAGCACCCTGTTCCTCGACGACATGGCTAACGACGGTGCCAACACGAACACCGGCGGTTCCTCTTCTACTGCCGCTGCCGTGTATGTTTTCTTTATCAATCTTGTTCTGATTGCATCTCAAGACTTATGTCTTGCAGTCTGTTTGGTTACCTGTCTTAATATGTTTTCGCTATTTCACATAATTAGTATTTTGTCTTTTATTCTAATCATGTTTTATCTAGCGTTTATTCTGGGTAATTCGCTTGGCAAATTGCTTTATTATTCAACAGTAACTACTAAACGCAACCAATGCACACAAGTTTCCTTCTTTGTTCATGATACTTCTTTACCAAACATGAGGCATGACTTTCATGTAGGGGACATACAGTACAATGTTAGCGTCCACTTGGCTAGCCCAGCAGTCAGCCCACGTTCTGAATGTCCATGCGCTCACAGCCCAACAATAAGAAGAGAGCCCACTCCATCCCAAAAGCCCGGACTGAAGGGAAGAAGGAATCTCTCTCTTATAAGCTGGTGTGGCCTGCTCCCGTAGGCAAGGTGGGACTAAACCAAGCAGCCTCCACCGGTCAATAGAGGGGTCCTCACATCCCATCCCCCTGAGAAGCCCTCCAGGAAGGCATGACGATGCTGGCTCTGATACCAGATGTTAGCGTACACTTGGCTAGCCTAGTACTCGGCTCACGTTCTGGACGTTCATGCGCTCACAACCCAACAATAATAAGAGAGTCCACTCCATCCTAAAAGCCCGGACTGAAGGGGGGAAGGAATCTCTCCTTTATAAGCAGGGTGTGGCCTCCTCCCATAGGCGAGGTGGGACTAAACCAAGCAGCCTCCACTAGTCAACAGGCCCCTAACATCCCATCTCCCTGAGAAGCCCCTCAGTAAAGCATGGTGATGCTGGCTCTGATACCAGATGTTAGCGTCCACTTGGCCAGCCCAACACTCAGCCCATGTTCTGGACGTTCATGCGCTCACAGCCCAACAATAAGAAGAGAGCTCACTCCATCCCAAAAGCCCGGACTGAAGGGAGGAAGTAATCTCTCTCTTATAAGCTGGGTGTGGCCTCCTCCCGTAGGCGAGGTGGGACTAAACCAAGCAGCCTCCACCGACACCGGTCAATAGAGGGGTCCTCACATACAAGCATGTAAGCAGAGAGTAAAAGATAAAATTCCCCAATTGGACATTAGTAATAACGTTTTAGGGCATATTAACAAAGTATCTATTAATTTCTTCGAATTAAACAGTACAATCACACACATAATTTGAAAAGAAGACAATTGCTCTGCAATTCAATTTTGCATACAACAGTCATATCATTTCATTACAACTCGATCGAGCATTTACATGGATCTATCATCCAAGCACAAGGAATTGCGTCTAGGACAGTTTTACACCCTTTGTGCTTTCAAGACCTCGAGTGCAACCATGAAGCCCGGCATCTTCTTTCTCCGCAACGGCAAAGCTTCAACCTTTGCAACAACAGCGACAGATGGACGAGGAGCAGCGAACCACGGGTGCTTGCGCGCCTTGGCTGCCGTGAGTCGCTTGTCGGGATTGCACGTGAGAAGCCCCTTCAACACCTCGAATCCTTGCTCCGACAGCTTCTCCTCGGGGAACATATCCCGCAGCCTGTTGTGCTTGTGCCCCGCCGGTAGCAGTTGCAGGGCCTCGGCGGTGAGCGGTAATGACGTTTACTCCAGCCAGGTCTGGACATCAGGCATGCTGAACACCCGGAAGATGCTCCAGAGCTGAACTATGTGGCTTGTATTGTTGAACTCGTGGCAGTCGTCGTCGTCATCATGGAACAGAGTCTTGTCGGTGATCATGTTGGCCATGAACCCATGACGCATCCATGCTCCCACAAGAGGCTCGGCGTGGGCACGTACTCCATGGCGAGGCGGAGTTGGCCGGTGGTCGGGTTGCGCACGAGGCCCTCGTAGCCGACGACGTAAGGGTTCCCTCTGCAGGCCTTCAGGAAGCGGGCCCTCCCGCATCAGCTCGGTGATGTCGGCGTGGTTCCGCGTGGAGAGCAACTTGACAGCGACGATCTTGCCGGTGGCGCGGTGGCGTGCCTTGAGGACGAAGCCGAAGTCGCCCTTGCCGAGGCAGGTCAGGTCCTCGAAATCATCCGTGCTCCCTATGCTGGTGCGACTCCTCTTGCAGGCCGTCGCAGGCCGTCGCAGATCCTTGGGTGGCCGTGGCGTGGCCGGCATCGAGGACGGCGGCAGGACACTTGCAAGCGACCATGGCGCTCGGTCGACGGACGGCTTGGTTGCTGGAGACGGGGATGGATTGGTAGGGCGAGGTGGAGATATGGTGGAAGCAGGGAGGGGGGGGGGGGGGGGGGGTTGGCTGAGCTGAGCTGAGCTGATCTAGGCATTTGGGCGCGGATTGGCGGCAATATATGATTTGCGGGGAGGTCGACTTGGGTTGGAAATCGGATCGGCACTGGAACACGCTAGCTATGGATGGGTGTTGTTCTCGGCAGGTTGAGCTGCTATCGGATTCAGTAAAAGGTTCGGGTTTATTCTTGGCGCTTGCGTTTTCTTTTGCAAGGTACCGTCTCTCATTTCAATCGAACATCACACATGAGCGTACGCGTCTTCCTTGCTACATGCGCGACCTTCTCATGTACGTACACGCCCGATGCAGGAACAGAGCGAGTGCAGTTCCAGTGCTTGTACCGCTAGCTAGAGGGAATAGACAAAGGAGATTTAAAGGGCAGATCGATTACGGTTCCTCGTTCTTTACTAGTTGCAGAGCTCGATGTCCTTGGATGCACTAGTAGAAAAAGGTGCGTAGCTTCGGTTTGCAAAGAGTCTTTAGTTTTGGTTGTTCAACCGGGATTATGGAATAGGGACTAAAGGTCTTCTTTAGTTTTGGTCGTGCCACAGACCGAGATTAAAGGCCCTTCCAGGACCGCGGTCGAGCGCAAGACCTTTAGTCCCGATTTGTATTAGAGTTTTATTTTTAAAATTATTTTTTTTAACTTTTGAATTGTTTGACTCGTTAATATATCTCTCTTACTTGAAACATTTTTAACACCAACTATGCTTAATCTTATGTCAAATCGCACTCGTGGTCAGACTTCCTGATCGGTTACCGATCCTAGCACTACTCCACCCCAGCATGTTTAACTTCTCTGTTTCATCAGGATGTTCTTGCGCAAAGCTCATTTGTATATTGTTGTCAACACTACCATATCAATCCTGTTAACTCATATCAATATGTCACACGTCTTTATGTTTCGAAACTATAAATAACTATTCAAGTAAATAACAATAAATATGTAATAATAATATTTTAACCCAATGAAAGTAAAAAAACTAATTAAAATAATATTTTATTCATTTTTTGCCATTTATTCATTTAATATGACATAACTAATATCTTTAAATATGTAAATGAAAATTTGACAAATAATATTGATATGAACTAAATAGTGAGGAAAAATGTGAGGAATCCAAATATGGCATAATTTTTTTTTGTTGTCATAGCATATTGATATGAACTAAATAGTTCTGATAATATGGCATAAAAAACTATACTTAATCTTAGGTCAAATCACATTTTTCTGATAATATGCCATTTTTCTAATAACAATATATCCATTATTAACACGTTTAACTTTTTCCCTTTTCGAATTTTAAAAATCTAAAAAAAAATACCAAACGGCATAAGGCCGTTGAAATCGAACTCCAAATTTTTTCCACATATTTTGATAGGTTGTATGTTTTTTCCAAAATCGTACGCAAAAGTTATAGTCGTTTGAAGTTTTCATGATATTTGTTGTCAAAATATATCGAAATTCATATTTGTTAATTTTCGTAACAACTAAATCACTTAATATAATTATAGTTTGAAGAATTTTATTTTTTGAACTTTTTATAATTTTGTGACATGCTTTCGAAACTAGAAAAGGCGATCACGTGGAGGGTGTGTGTGTGGTTGACAGAAATATCCTGCGACGGCAGGACTTTGCCCATTTTCCTGCCGTGGCAGAACCCGCCAAAGTTTTTTGCCAAATTTTTTTGTCCCGGTTGACGTCTCTAACCAGGACTAAAGGTATATCTTTATTCCGGTTGGAGACATAAACCGGGACTAAAGTGTGTTGCCTATGTTCGCACCCGCCTCCACCCTTTTATCCCCAGTTCGTATTATCAACCGGAACTAAAGGACCCATTTAAACCGGTCTAAAGGTTGTCGGTGTCCTAGCTGTTGGAACCGGGACTAATGCTCACATTAGTTTCGGTTTTTAACACATCCGGGACTAATGCTCTGAAGGGCTCTAGACGAAAGCCATGTTTTCTACTAGTGATGGGATCTTGGAGATGCTCCAGCCCCTCTACTCCAGGCACTCCATGCTTTGGACGACGCCCTCTTGCAAAAATTATATGGTCAAAATCAAACTCAAGAAGAGCACGACACAGTACTAGCATTGTTCAAGCATACTTAAACCAACAACTGAGAGAGGCATACATATGATATACACAAAATAAACAAGCACATTTTACAACAGATATATGTATAAACCTAGAAGCTAGTGTTCTCAGGGGTGTCACGCGTCCATATATGCTATTCAAAACCATGGAGATAAGGTGACTCAAAATCTCGTTAAGTGAGAAATAAACACAACTTAGTCAAAATCAGCAATTATAGACTTTCTAATACTCCGTAAGTAGTAACCATTTCAGGAACTACCAGGCATCAGTAAAATTAGAAAGCATTGGAAAGGTAGCAAGAGTGAACAAAAAATCAGAACTATACTTCCAGAACAGATGACTGAATAAAAGTGTAAACTTAATATGCTTCTCAATATCAATTGGTGTTTGTATAGGAAATAAAGACCATGATGATCCAACAACAGCAAGGTAATGCTACTGCTATGACTGAAAGCTGAAACAATATGTGGCCCTTTCCATATGGAAAATGCAATTGGGTTTGTTTTTATAGTAGTATTTGGTATCGTGTACTTACCATCGGAAAAGTAGTACTCATCCAAGAAAGTATGTCGTAGTTGTAGTAAATGTGCAAGCAAGCAAGCAAACACACAAACACACAAACAAATAAACAAACAAACAGTTCCATTGCTACTACTCCAGGAACAGTATCATGCTACTCCTCTCTTCTCATCTTTGTGTGTGTACTTGCTATCTCAGAGCTTGATTAGGACCCCGGACATTAGTCTGGTGGATATACTTCCATGACTTGACTTCCGGTGCATTGCAAAAAAACATCTTAACATTATGGAACGGAGGGAGTACTCTTTAACATGCAATTACTACCTATGGAACCAACAGGTTCCATGTCAGTGAAGAAACTACGTCTAGAAATATCAGGTTACCTGTAGACAGATAGTGCAAGGCAGGTTTCAATATCAGATTACCTAATCAGTCACCATAAACTTGGTAATTTTTTCAGCGACTCTCTTAAAAGCCCTATTGGCCAACGTCTCCGAACATGTCATACCCATTGTTCTAGCCTAAGTCTGATATGCCGACCTGTCGATGAAAAACAATATAGCTAAAATTTAGTACAGATGCAATGAGCAACACATGACGGAACCCATATTAATTCTGAATTCAACACCCTACTTTTTGTAGTACTGGCAATTCAATCTAAATCAGTTCTTTCACAAAATGGAATACACTTGACAAGCAACATTCATACGCATCCTGGTCATAATCGTACCATCTCTACATTTCATAGCAAACACTGCAATCAACGAGTGGTCGACATTTTTGCAATTTCCTTTTTAGATAGGTAAAAATCCCTACTAGATAGACAATGATATGCAACTGACCTCACAACAGTATGCTGCTGAATATCTGAGCTGCTCATATGAAATGTAGGTTTTAACTATCTCAGTTATGTGCCTAGATGTGCCTTCATGAGCTGCTTCAGTGCCTTCATATACAAATTCAGAGCAACAAAAATCAGTGTTAACATAATACTAGCATTGATCCCTGTTAAATAATACTAGCATCACTACTTAATTTAGGAAAAAAATAAGAATATTGAATTATCAGAAATCCAGACCCGACAATCAATTTTAGCACAAACATTGCTGCAATGCTACTCACTATATGCAAGAATGCCAGTGACAATAGTATCATGACAAATAATCAATTTTACCACAAGCATCTGTGCTTCACTCCATGCAAGAATCTAAACAAACCAGTATTTTTTTTACTGTAACTTAGGCAGGCTTAGCCAGCCAGAACTATATAGCCAGAACAAAATACATCGTCATGGATTACAACAAAGCATTAGAGGGAAGCATGTTGGGGATATACTTTCCTGTTATATCTACAGGACTCGCTGACCAGGATGGCCCACTAATGGGTTAGAAATTTGCTTCACGAGCGGCCCAGTCGTGGACGGAGTCAATTCCGGCTACGAAAAGGCCCATAAGACTTACCGACTTAGGCCTATAGATTATTTGTAGTCCAAGTTGTACGTCATTACCGACTCTGTAACGTAGCCGGATAGGTATCTCCTGTAACCCTAGGTCTTGCGTCTTTATAAGCCGGACCTGAGGGAGCCTTTAGGGCAACACAACCACAACCAACTCGCACAAGCGAACCTCTCTTGCAATCCATTATAACATCCGGCTCTTATCGATATATTACTGGGTTGCTAGTAGGAGTAGAATCCGGTCACTGCAGTCGGACTTGAACCTGGGTAAACTTGTGCTCACCGCTTTCGGAACACTGTACGGCTCACACCCCATCTTCTCAACGCCTTCAGGACCCTCTATAGCGTACTTTTCATCAATCCGATGATAGTTGGCGCCCAACATGGGGCCGGTGACATTTGGACCTTTGTTCCGGGCAGAATCTGCGCGTGCAGGAATTGGCGAAACAATCGTCATCGGTCGCGTGGTCTACACCAGTGAAGTCCCTCTCATTCTTCTCGACGATACTTGGATTCTGGCTAAGGAGCCCGTGACGACCTTCAGCATCATGCCAATCTGCGAGATTGATATCTATCTCGGTTTCGCTGAACCCGCCCAACCCACCCCTGAGGTGATGACCATGGCGGAAGAACAATCCGAAAGAGTTCTTCCACTACTTCTGTAGTGGAAGAAGTGGTGGAAGAAAAATCTGGATCTGATCTCCCAGTTGAGGTCGGATACACGGATGAAGAATACATCCGCTCTGGATCCGGTTCTACCGATGCTGGAGCAGGAAAATCACTCTGGAGGCATAGGATAAATCAGATGATGAAACGCCCTTACGTTGATTACGACAGAATCACTAAGATCATGTAGCGTTTTGAAGAAGCAGAGGCGGAAACTCAACTGCACCACTATCTCAAGTCAATCAAGAAGATGAAGCATTGCTTTGTGTGCTACGTTTGCTCTGGATCCGACTCTGTCGATGCTGGAGACGAAAACGACTCAGTCCTCGATGCAATCGGAGAAAATACTGACTTACTTGCTTCCCCTCAGGAATCACTGACGTCGCAGGAACTCTGAGAGTTCGAGAAAGAGATGGAGTGTTGGAGATATGCCCAAGAGGCAATAATAAAGTGGTTATTATTATATCTTCATGTTTATGATAAATTTTTACATCCCATGCTATAATTGTATTAATAGGAAATATTGATACTTGTGTATTTTGTAAATATAAAAGAGTCTGTAGTAAGCCTCTTGTTAAACTAGCATGTTGATTAATAGATGATCATGATTTCCTGGTCATGGACACTGGGTGTTATTAATAAAAAGGTCATATCATTAGGATAATGATGTGATGGACACACACCCAAAGTAAGCATAGCATAAGATCAAGTCATTAAGTTCATTTTGCTACAAGATTTCAAATACATAGTAACCTAATCCATCGACCATGATATCATGTTAATCACCATCACTAGATGAGTGCTTTGGTGACATCAAACGCCACTTCCGTAAATGGGTGGTTATAAAGGTGGCATTGGGTATTTTGAAAGTATGTGTTGAAGCACATGGATCAAGAGTGGGATTTGTCCATCCAAATGATGGATAGATACACTATGGGCCATCTCGGTGGAATGTCATCCTATTGGCTTGCAAAAATGTGACTAGGTCACAAGGGATGTCATATCATGGAACAAGTAAAGAGTACGTATCGGTAACGAGGTTGAACTAGGTATGGAGATACCGATGATTGAACCTCGGATAAGTAAAGTATCGCGCGACAAAGGGAATCAGTATCGTATGTTAATGGTTCATTCGATCACAAAGTCATTGTTGAATATGTAGGAGCCATTATAGATATCTAGATCCCACTATTGGTTATTAATCAGAGAGGTGTCTCGATCATGTCTGCATAGTTCACGAACCGTAGGGTGAGACACTTAAGGTTCGATGTTGTTTATCTAGATATGGAATATGAGTTGGAGACCGAATGTTCTTCAGAGTCTCAGATTGGATCCAGGACATCACGAGGAGATCCGGAATGGTCCAGAGAATAAGATTCATATAAGGAAAGTCATTTTACGGGGTTCAGAAAATTTATCAGTATTTTGACCGGAGCTTCTAGAATGTTCTAGACCCTTGGAGGGGACACTTGGGTCGGAGGAATGCTGTGGGGGCCATGGTCCAGCTACACTAAGACCCAAAGGGCCCAACCAGCCAGCACAATAATTAAGGGGTAAAACCCTAAATTGGAAAGGGGGAAACTTGCGGGGCAAGTTTCCCCCCCAATCCCTTTGTGTGCCGGCCCAAGAGGGAGGAGACCAAGGGGGCTGCCCTAGCCGCACTCTATATAAAGAGGGGATGGCAGGGTGCACCCTTGCTCCCTTGAATCCAACCCTAGCCATCTCCCCTCTCCCTCCTCCATCGCCCTGCTCCAGCTTAAGCGAAGCCCTGTAGGATTCTCTTCTCCACCACCACCACCACGCCATCGTGCTGCTGGGATTCCGAGGGGATCTACTACCCCCGCTGCCCACTGGAACATGGTGTGAGATCCTGGCACATGGCTCAATAGGATTGATAGGAAACCCATACCAACAAGTTGCAACTTCTTTTCTGGAATCTCATTCGGAAAGAACTCTAAGGTTAAGCGTGCTTGGCCTAGAGAAATTCTAGGATGGGTGACCGACCGGAAAGTGGGCACCGGGTGTGCACGAGTGAGGACAAAGTGCAGAGAAAAGACTAGTGTTGGTCTGTGGGGTTAGTCTAGATTCCTATTGAGCTGTCAGAAGTGACAGCCGTCGGTCCAGAGTATCCGAGGGTGTTACAAGTGGTATCAGAGCCGACCCTCGCAGTTATATGGGCGTGTGCAGGTCAGTGGCGGACATGTGTAGCATGGCGTATGTGGCCCGGAGTGGACACGGCATGGCAATGTGCCGACACTAGACGTACATACGTGTGCCAAGAGGGGACGTTCCTGGCTTGTGGTTGATCGACGAGGACGTTGATCTTCTAAGGGTGGGTGTATGTGAGATCCTGGCAATTGGCTCAATAGGATTGATAGGAAACCCATACCAACAAGTTGCAACTTATTTTCTGGAAGCTCATTCGGAAAGAACTCTAAGGTTAAGCGTGCTTGGCCTAGAGCAATTCTAGGATGGGTGACCGACCGGAAAGTGGGTACCGGGTGCGCACGAGTGAGGACAAAGTGCGCAGAAAAGACTATTGTTGGTCTGTGGGGTTAGTCTAGAGATCCTATTGAGCTGCCAGAAGTGACAGCCGTCGGTCCGGAGTGACCGGGGGTGTTACACAGGGAGAGGACGGTCTTCATCGAATCCGTTCGTGTGACCGAGTGCCGAAGCACTGCTGGAACGCAGCGCCAAAAGGATCGTTATCGTGATCTTGAGATCGACAAGTGATCGACTACATCAACCATGAGATATGATCTCATTAAAAACGCTTTGGGTCTACGAGGGTTAGTTCTCTTCTATATCGTTGCACCGATCTCGTAGATTAGATCTTGGCTTTGCCATAGATTGGATCTTGGTTTTATTCGTTGCTGCGATAGAATTTTTTTGTTTTCTATGCTATGAACCCTACATGGAGGCGTATGAAGAAGAATACAGAACAACAAAAGGTGGAGAAGAGACACCTCCAAGTCCATATGATGGCATGGACGATGACTACACCTCGCAAGATGACATGGACACTAGAGATTCTTCCAAGGTCCAAAAGTCCGAGGAAACCATGGCTGAAAGTACTGACAGAAGTTTATCTCTCGGTATCAGACCAAACGACGTCTTTGCACTGGTTCACGCATAAAGTCTACTAGGCGGACAAAGAAGAAGAACAACAACAAAACCCCAACACCAATAGATCGGGTAGAGGAAGCCACTGATGAAGACATCGACAAAGAAATCGAGGCGGATAGGTCAGATGGAAAACCGGTTAATCTAGCATTGATTGATCCTCCAGTTGATGGACATGTAGTCACCCAAGGTGCACGTAAAATCTACAAAGATGCACTAATAGTACGAATCCCAACTGTTTCGGATCTTACACAGGAGGAGCTGGAGAAAAGGGTCGAGGATGTAGAAAAGCATCGTTTTCTTTTGCTCAACGAAGTTGCACACACTGTAGATATTAAGAAACAGATAGACAACAATCCTGCCTAGTACCAATCAGAATTCAAGTGACTTCCAAACAAGACTAGAGGTGGCATGTTTCTTGCTAACAGGAACACAGAAGTCCATAGAGATTTATTCGACGAAAAAACTGGAGAGAAGATCTGAATCTTCAGAACACCAGTGGAAAATGCTGCAGCTGCTCGAGCTATCCTCGCCAACAATATGTCTTTAGAACAGGTCCAGCAGTGCGTAGCATTGCTTGACAAAGGACTACAACAACAAAAAATAGCCATGTCATTCCGTGGGAAACTGGCATCAAAATCGGAGCAATGTCGCACTGACACAGGCCAAAATGCTGATGTAAAAACCCGAAGGGGGTCGGATCAGCGTCACCGTTCCTCCCCTAGGGAAGAAGAAAACTCAAGGACCGGATCAAATGGTCATCATCGTAGGACCGCACGAGGCAGGTCAGAAGTATGCGTAAACACTAGTATATGCGGCGGTGCCGTAACTTTGCCCGCTTGCAATGCTTTTATATCGATGGCCAGTGCGATGACCCAACATTCCACTGCATGTGTAGTACACTATAGTCGTTGATATGACACTCACAGAACACCGTTCCACAAATATCATATCCCTTATAGTGGTACAACAGAAACATTGTGGGTCCATACTACAAACATACACACATCATTATTATTACAATACCAAAAGATCAGTACTTCAAGTTATTCAAACTTACAAACCAAACTTAAGTAGTTTAAGAGGAAGATCCAAGTTTCAAGCTCATAACCAGAATTAATATCAACAACTTATAAAGTTTGTGCTTCTCGGATCATCTGGATTACTATCTAATTAAGGCAACTACTCATACTCGTTGCCCTCCACTCTGTAGTGTATCTCGTAGTCCACCCTTTCCACTCCTCCGGACAGGTCTGGCTCCTTGTAGTAGACATCCTCTTGTCCTTCAGCAGCATACATTGGAATGTCTTCTGGCTTCTCAGAGTCTAAGCAGGGGATCAAAGGAAAGAGTGAGTAACAGCGTTACCCAGCAAGTTCATTATATGCAAGGTGGGAAGTTTGATGCTTTATCTACCACCTCGGACTATCAGTCCTTGGCACTATGCTGTTTTTGTAAAAATTTCTTCAAAGGTTAATCTTAATATCAAAAACTATGACCATCAGCCTTCATAGGTTGAACAGAACTTCATGGAGTTCCTTTCCTGCCGTGTTCGCAGTTCCTTCCCGAAATAGGGAGTAACAAGTTATAGTTCTTACACTCTACAGAGGTGTGTTGCTTTACCCATGAGAGATCAAATCCTTGTTGCACAACCGAGCGTACTTTCCCGTACACAATTCCGTGATGTGGGGCCTAGTAGATGATCCAAGACAATCACCGTCCTTCTTCGCGACCCCACATGGAACATGACTCCCCAAGAAGGAATACCTCCGTTAACCCCCATATAGGAAGATATAACCCTGGAAACCCCTTGGAGACTCCAGTGAGCAGATCATGTCCCTGGCAACCCCCACCGAAGTGTCAGATCTACCTCCGATAGCCCCTCACAGATAATCTAGACACCAATATCGCGGGGACATAAGGGTTCCCACCCATGCTGAGTCCTTGCAGGGAATCTACAGCTTCAAGATAAGGTCATCCGTTCATGTGAAAGGAAGAAGATCCAGCTGACTTTCCGCCGTGTTCCAAATCTCATGGTTAACGCGTATTATATGGCGCTAGAATCACTAATGTCATGGGTTATTAATTCCTATGTGATAAATCTCACTAAAACTGTAAACCTAAGTTCCATTGCCAATCTTATATTTACCACCACTTAGGATGATAATAGCATTTCATTTATTTAAGAAAAAAATATTTTCTTTCTTATCTTTAGAACACAGATGATAACACACAATTTGCAAATACTTTGATAAAACTCATCAAAGGACATGAGCAAGTGATGAACTTGCCTTGTGACTGCAAGGTAGTGAAGTCGGATGCTTGCACTCGACCTTGAGCTACTATTTCTACAAAACACCATTATTGCCTGGTAAGGACTGAAAGGATACGGATGTCGCCTAGAGGGGGGTGAATAGGCGATTAAAACTTTTCCTAGAGTAGCTCAACAAAGGCAGATTAAAACCAGCGTTTACTTTATTAAGCACAAAACCTAGAACAATCTTGGGTTCACCTATGTGCACCAACAACTTATGCTAAGCAAGACAAACAACTATGTGATAGCAAGATATATACTTCAAGCACGAAGGCTATCACAAAGTAAAGTGCATAAGTAAGAGCTCGGGTATAGAGATAACCGAGGCACACAGGGACGACGATATTTTACCGAGTTCCTCCCAACATGGAGTACATCTCGTTTGGAGAGGGGGTGGTATCTAACCACCTACGCCACAAAAGGCCTCCCTTATTCTCCGGTGAATCTCACCCCAACGGGATCGATCCACACTTCCACTATCAGTGCACTTGTCGGTGGCAACCGGATCCTCTCACAAGGTTGGGGAACTTCTCCACAACTTAATTGGAGGATCCCAACAAATGCCACCAAGGCCACAATGCCACCAAGGCCACTAAACCGTCTAGGGTTCCAAGAACCCAAGAGGGACAAGCTCCAATGAGTAACTCAAACCAAATCCTCCGAGGAGAACACAAACCGATGCACCGAATGCAAATGGCAAGAACACCACAAAGATGCTCAAATTCCTCACTCTCAAGTTCCAACAAAGCTACTAAAGCTATTGGTGGAACAAGAGAGGAAGAACACAAAGGGAACACAAAATCCCCCAAAGTCTAGATCCCCAAAGATACACTCACAAAGAGATGAACCGGTTAGGTCAAAACGTGGGTCTAGATCTCATCTCTCTTCCACTCAAATATGGGCAAGAATCATTGGAGGGGAAGAGATTAATCAAGCTAGAGAATGAGAGAAAGTATGGACAAAGCTTAGACTAACAGAGGAGGAAGAAGCTTTCAAAACGCAAAATGGGCAAGGCTATTTAAAGAGATAGCCTAAATCTGCCCGTTGAGATAAAATAAACTAGACCGGCCGGTACTACCGGATCGGACCGGTACTACCAGACCGAACCCAGGAAAACGCAAGGGAGCATGTGAGCGAGCAGCGCATGCGAGGGCTCTGCGGCCCGACAACGCGGGGTGCGCGCGCGCTGGAACCTGGGCAAGTGCGGGGCCAGCGCTGGGCCAGCTAGCAGCAGCGGGCGCTGCACGCGCGCATGCAAGCAAGCAAAAGCGGGGCTTAGCCACGAGCACACACAAGCGGGCCAGCGAGCCAGCGCGAGCAGCCAGCGGGCGTCGCGCAAGGTCAAAGCGGAGGGGCCCACGTGGGGTCAACGGGAGTGTGCGTGCATCGAGGTGGGAGTCGCGCGAGTGGGCCAGTGAGCGTGGCCAGCTGGGCTGGCGAGCAAGCGAAACAGGGTGGGCCGACCGGTAGTATCGGCCCAACCGGGCGGTACTACCGGGCCGGTCCGGTAGGACCGGACCCAGCAACCGGGCGAGGCAGCAGATAGAGGCGCCCGCACAAGGGCGGGCGGTAGTACCGGCCCGCCTAGGCAATACTACCGCTCGACCCAGAAAACTGAACCCTTTTTTCCTTTTCCTTTTTAAATACAAATAAAGCAAACTTCAAATGTCCATAACTTTGGCTAGGATACTCCGATTGACCCGATTCCAATTGCGTTGGAAAGAGGACGACAAGAGCTACCCTATAAATAACGCCAAGTGTGAATGTTTCATGTATTTTATAGTGTGATACCTCACTTGGTGAGAATCCAGAAAACCTTCTAGAACAAACTCGCAACAAGATATAAAGGGAAGATCTGATATTGATGAACAAGAGCTTGTTATGGAGATTAACAGAAGCTCTATATCCTCACATGGATAAGACCAAATAACAACCAAATACGATGATGCAAGTATGCAAAGGTTTGAGCTCTCTCCGAACAATGTGACCGAGTTACTCATTCGAGAGACCCTCTTGATAGTACGGTTATCTAACCTAAACCCGGTCTCCCACACACAATATGAGACCGGCAAAAGGGAAAACCTATCAAGATTATACCTTTGCCTTGAGCAATCCACATGAGCTCGATGTATACGAACTTTACCTTCTCAAGATAGAACGCCTTGATTCCTCATCATCGATCCATGATCACCGAGGATGGCAAGAATCAAACAAGCGATCTTCTATAGATGGCGCATTTTGAGCTTGCACAACACATCTTCTTCGCATTTCATCGACCTTGAAGCCAACGCATGCTCCAAGCGATGCCAATGGACAATTCCTACAAGTACAACCTAATACACACATTAGTCCATAAAGATTGTCATTAATTACCAAAACCACACATGGGAGCCCACATGTACTTTCAAGGACAATATTTAAAGAAGCAATAATAAATATGCCTAGTAATGTAATGCATCCTTTTATTATGTATCTTCTTTGTGTGGTTTACCCACATTATCAAATTCTTAAGTTTCTTTATTAATAAAAGAAAGTTAATCATTGATAATTCCTAAAATCTTGTAAATATTATATTTAATATTTTTTTGGTACACTACATTAATATAAGAGATTAAATCTAATTTTTATTTAATTTTAACTCGTGTTATTATTTTCTTAAAATTCTGTTTAAGAATAAGTAATTCAATTCAAAGAATTTTATTTTACTAATTTAAATAACAATTTAGTATTTTTCTAGAATAATATATGTATCTAGAGTTGTAAAAGTGAATTTTATTTATTTATAGGTATTTTATTTATTTTTATAAAATTCCATAAGGAATTTATATTAAAAAAATAATTAACCTAAGTTTATTCTATTAAAATATAATTCATTAATTTTATTAGGTAGCTTATATTTTTATGAACTCATGGATATATTATTTGTATTTTATGGATTTGTATTCAATTTCTTAGAGCTTATTAAGTTTTAGGGTTATTTTGGTCTTTTAATAATTCATTTCTTTTATTTTTAAAACCCGGACCTGGCCCACTAGGATGGCCCAGCCCTGACCTGACCCATCTGGGTTGGGTCAAACCCTTGTCTCACTCGGTACTAGCCCATACCAGCTCCGTACCACTCTCTCTCCCTCGTGCACTCATGCTCTCCTCTTGGTCATTCCCCTTTCATGACGATTTGGTGTCGCCGTGCGATTTCGGCCGCCTCTGTCCTCCTCGGCCGCCGCCGTGATACGAGATGAGTCAGTCGATGATGCTCCATCGACTGGTCTAGTGTGATCTGGCACTAGAGTCTTCCCTGACCATGCCGCCTCCATTCGATACCTAGGGTTCGGGTGTCGCCGGTGATATGGAGCTCCACCGCTCCTATGTGATGCTCTGGTGATCTTTTGGCTGTGTGGTGCCATAAGTGCCGCTCGTGCTCATGTGGTCGGCATGTCCGCGGCTTGGCGTGGGTCACAGCGCCTTCGGGTACTCGCCGTGCCGCCGTATACATCACTGCCGGCCAACCTTCTTCCTCTTCTAATAATCAGCGAGGACCACAGGTAAGTTGTTGGGATATGCCCTAGAGGCAATAATAAAAGTAGTTATTATTATATCTTTGTGTTTATGATAAATGTTTACATTCATGCTATAATTGTATTAACCGGAAATATTAATACTTGTGTGATCTGTAAACTTGTTAGAGTCCCAGTGAAGACTCTTTGTAATACTAGCTTGTTGGTTGATATATGATCATGGTTTCCTGATCATGAACATTGAGATGTTATTAACAACAAGATCATATCATTAGGAGAATGGTATGGTGGACATACTCCTATAGATAAGCGTAGCATAAAGATCAAGTCATTTCAATAGTTTGTTTGCTATAATCTTTGAGATACATAGTAACCTAAATATTTCAACCATGAGATCATGCCAATCACCATCTCCGGATGGATACTTTGATGACATCAAACACCACTTCGTAACTGGGTGGTTATAAAGGTGGCATTGAGTGTTTGGAAAGTATGTGTTGATGCACATGGATCAAGAGTGGGATTTGTCCATCCATATGACAAATAGATATACTCTGGGCCCTCTCGGTGGAATGTCATCCAATTAGCTTGCAAGCATGTGACTGGCTCACAAGGGATCACATATCACATGAACGAGTAAAGAGTACTTATCGATAACAAGGTTGAAAGAGGTGCAGAGATACCGGCGATCAGACCCCGGATAAGTAAAATATCGCGAGACAAAGGGAAATTGGTATCGTATGTAAATGGTTCATTCGATCGCAAAGTAATCGTAGAAATATGTGGGAGCCATATGAATTTCCAGATTCCTCTATTGGTTATTGGTCGGAGATGAGTCTCAGTCATATCTGCATAATTCACGAACAATAGGGAGACACACTTAACGATTCAATGTTGTTTAGTAGATATGGAATGTGAATAAGAAGACCGAATGTTGTTCGGAGTCTCGGATGGGATCCGGGATATCACAAGGAGATTTGAATAGCCGGAGAATAAGATTCATATAAGGAAATTTCAATTCCAGAGTTCTGGAATGATTCCGGTGTTTTCACCGGAATGATCTAGAAGGGTCTAGAAGGTTCACCGAACCGGAAGGGTATGGGTACATGAATGAGTCATGACAAAGTGGAATGGTTGCTTCATGTCCTAGGTCAAAGGGCTGTGCAAATAAAAGTGAGAAATCAAACTCCAAAATTGAAAGTCAAAAGGAAAGTTTGAATAGTTAAACTGGGACAATGTATCCTGGTGGAGGGAGGAGAGGAAATCTCCTCTCCCTCCACCACGTGGCAAGGAGGAGAGGGAGTTGGAGGAGGATTCAACCTCCCCTCCATAGCTTCCCCTCCCTCTCATAAATAGAGGGGAGGGGGCTGCCCCAAACCACAACATCACCACAACCCCTCCCCACGAAGCCGCCGCGCCACCGTCGCCCAGCGCTGTCGTCGCCGCGCACCGCCGCCGTGTTGTCGCTTCCGCCCAAGCCGCCGCCGGCCATGCCTCCTCCTCTCCACCCTCTAAACCCTAGAATGCGGGGGAACCCTTCTAATCCATCCTAACCTGTTCCGTCTTAAGGCGAAGCCCTGCGGGATCTCCCCTCTACTTCTGACACCACGCCGTCGTGCTGTCGAAATCGCGAGGAGAGAACTACAACCTCCACTGCATGCTGGAACAAGGGAGAGTAAGGTCTTCATAGAGTACCGAACGTGTGACCGACTACGGAAGCGCTGCCAGAGCGCGGCCCCGGAAGGATCGTCTATGCGATCTTGAGATCGGCAAGTGTACGACTACATCACCCACGAGAATCTGCTCTTACTAACCGCTTTGGAATCATCAAGGGTGAGTACTCTAATCGAATCTTGCTATAATCTAGTAGATAGATCTTGGCTTGTGTGTGTTCATGCGGTAGAAATATTTTGTTAACCATGCTACGAACCCCTATAGTGGTATCAGAGCCGTTTTTATATGTAGATCTGTTGCACGAGTAGAACACAATGGTCATTGTGGGCGGTGGTGCTTTTATTATCAATTGCTTTTTGTTTACTTTGCAATCTTGCGGTATGGTGGGATGAAGCAGCCCGGGCTAACCTTACATGACATCGTTCATGAGACTTGCTCCACGCTCAACATGCAACTTGTATTGCATAAGTGGCTTTGCGGGTGTTTGTCTCTCCCATCATAGTAAAGATTCAATTTACAACGGGCACTTGATAGTTCAAGCATCAACGTTGTGGTTCTTGTTTGTAAGTTAGAACAGTACTTATTGAAGCCCCAAACAACATAAAACATGCAAAGAAAATTAGAGGCATCTAAATTTGTTTTGCAAGGGTGTGCTGTGTGATATGGCCATTATTGCGATTATATATGATGTATGCAATGTTCCTTATTGTAAGTCGGCAACTGACAGGAGCCTTATGGTTGTCTTTTTAATTTCGTTAAGACCCGCGTGTCTATTATTCAAAGTAGTTGTAATAGTTGATGCTAGTGGACGACAACCATGGAGCGGTGCCATTGACCTTGATGCCATCCCGGTGATGATGGATATCATGTTCGTGATTGAAGATGGAGATTGAAAGCACATGAAGAAAGGCCATATCATATCACATATTTTGAATTCCATGTGATGTTAATCCTTTTATGCATCCTTTATTGCTTATATTGTGTTATACTTGTTGGATATATTGGCCTATGATGCTGGTCTGAGGCAGTTCTAGGTAAAAACAGATGTTTTTACATGCCCGCCTCCCTTCTCATGTGTTCCATGATAGTTAGTTCTAAGCAATGATTCTTATAGTTTTTAGGAAGGTGGTTTGATAAACTTTATAAGAAGTTTCATGATGGATTCTTCTTTATGAGAGAAATTTACAAGAAAAAACCACTTGTGAGGTGCTACTATTCTTGGAATGTGCCCAGTAGTGGTTACTCAATGAATTCCTTTGCATCTAGTTTTAAAACTAGAGAATATCATCCAAGGTCAATGATGCACAGAATGATATCTTGGTTATGGATTTGAATAGATTTATACCTGTTTAAATTTCTTCAAGGATGAATATACACCTCACTTGGGTGTTTTTCTGAGAAGAACCTTGATATAACAGATCATGTTCTTATTGAATGGATAAGAACAATAGAAATAAGGATCTGTTTAAAACTCACCAATCAGATGTTGTTGGTGATGTTGTTGTGATGATTGATGTGCTATTGCCTGGGTGTTTATCTTGCTGGATTGCTTCTGGAACTGCTACTTCTACCTTGGCCTTGCTCTGCACTTCCTGAAACTGGCCCTGCTCCCCTAGCTCCCGCGTGGCCTTGCTGTCCTCCTAGACCACCCCCTCCATTATGTCACCATCTTGTTGATGATATGATTGGTTTTATGTGGTGAATGGTTGGTTGGTATTTTGGAGATCTAGAAGGATTTGATGTGGTGTTGGTTGTCTTCTTGATAGCTTGGTGATGTTCTGAGATAGAAAGAAATTGAGATAGATGCTAGCAGCTGTGATGCGGCTGTGTGTCCTCTTTTATGTGTATTGGGCTGCTGCTTTCTTGACAACACACAACATGCATGCAATGACCAAGCTGCTTACAAGTGGGCTCCACTTGACTCAAGTTTCAATGGTTGAGATATTTGCCTGTGGATTGGTTCAAATGGCAGTTGATATTATCCTATGATGTCTATTTGCCTCTGCTATAATGGTGAAACTTGCCCCAGGCTAATGATGTTGTAATAAGGCCAAGATTTTGATAAGAACATATTTGCACATTGGTGAAATTTGTCCCTTTTTATACTTATTTTCTTAGTGATCCAATTTAAACAGTGCATATCATTGTTCATAGCTGAGTTCTCTTTAGGGTTTTGTTTGGTTCAAA
Source organism: Avena sativa (assembly GCA_916181665.1). NCBI lineage: Eukaryota > Viridiplantae > Streptophyta > Magnoliopsida > Poales > Poaceae > Avena > Avena sativa. The sequence continues at coordinate 416,449,665 of OV702285.1, read as the reverse complement.
TTCCTATTTCTACCCTTCGTTGGTTCCTAAATGCTGGGATGTTACAGACAGGTACATGAGTTTTTTACGTTTCCACAACGTAGCAGGTAGGGACTCATACATAGACACGAACTAAACCTACTACAGCACATATACGTACTATGTTTAACACTCCCCCTCAATCATAACTTAACTAAGTTAAGATTGCGTTTAAAAGCTTCTAGTCTACTAGTATATAGTTCCTTAGTAAAACCATCTGCTAGTTGATCTCCTGAAGGTATAAACCGTATGTCCAAAAGCTTCTGAGCTACTCTCTCACGAACAAAGTGACAATCCACTTATATATGCTTTGTCCTTGCATGAAACACAGGATTAGCAGAGAGATATGTAGCTCCAATATTATCACACCATAAACATGCAGCTCTTGGTTGTGGTACTCCTAGATCCTTTAATAAGGTTTGTATCCAAATTACCTCAGAAGTGGCATTTGAGCTTTATACCCGGCCTCGATACTTGAGCGAGAAACTGTAGCTTGTTTTCTCGAACACCATGAGATCAGGTTAGACCCAAAAAATACAACAAAACCACTTGTAGACCTTCAATCATTTGTACATCCTACCCAATCAACATCAGGGAATGCACTGACAAGAATAGACTTAGACTTTCTTAACCTCAAGACAATAGAGACGGTGCCTCGCAGATATCTCAAAATTTGTTTAACCGCTATCCAATGAACTATTGTAGGCGCATGTAAAAACTGACATACGTTATTGATAGAATAAGCAATGTCAGGTCTAGTTAAAATAATATATTATAATGCTCCTACTATACTCCTGTAGCGAGTAGAATATTCACTACTCAACACATCACCACCAGTCAAAGACAACTTCTCAAAAGTTGACATAGGGATATCAATAGTCTTGCACAACTTCATATTAACTCGTGCAAGTAAATCATTAGCATATTTTTCTTGAGATAGAATAATACCATCATGAATCTTCTTTACTTCTATTCCCAAGAAGTAGTGCAATTCTCCCAAGTCCTTCAAAGCAAAGGCCATACCAAGATCATGAAGAAGGGCATCAACAGCTGTGTCTGAGGAGCTGACTACAACAATATCATCAACATAGATAAGCATAAATATAGTCACTCCCCTTTGTTGTAGAAAAATAACGAAGTATCAGCCTGTGATGCAGAAAAACCAAGCTATTGTAGTTTAGAACTGAGCCGAGCATACCATGCCCGAGGATCCTGCTTCAGACCATAGAGAGATTTATCAAGCTTACAAATATACTCTGAGCGAGAAGCATCAACATAACCAGGAGGTTGCCGCATATAGACATGTTCTTTCAAGAGGACCTTGTAAGAACGCGTTCTTCACATCAAGTTGTCTAAGATTCCAATTCCGAGACACGGCCAAAGACAAAACCAGCCTGATAGTAGCCGCCTTAAGCCAATTCCATAGCGTTGCTTGAACCCTTTCGCAACAAGTCTAACCCTCTACCTGTCAATAGTACCATCGGCCTTATGTTTCACCTTATAAACCCATTTACAGTCAATGATGTTTCTCCCAAAATCAGCAGGAACTAAGTGCCACGTATTATTAGACATAAGAGGAGAAAATTCCTCATCCATGGCTGCCTTCCAATTAGGGTCACCCAATGCCTCCTCAACATTTTATGGTTCACCAGTAGAACAAAAATTTGAAAAACAGAGATGATCATACCGAATACGCCCATTTGTAATGACCTTTGGCTGCACAAGACCATGACTCAAACGGTACATGGGCGAGTCAGCACAGGAGACTACATAGCCGCCACGGGAGCAGAAGATCCCACCCTGGTCGTGTCAGCGGAATCTGCGGCAGGGTCGACCGCACGACATCCTGGCGCGTCCGTGTGTGTTGCCCCGTCGAAGAAGAGTCATCCATAGAAGATCCAGCGCCAAACCGCAAAATATTTGCCGTGGCAGTGTCCGCATCGTGCACACAGGGGAGACACTCCAGGCGAATCCGGCAGCTCCACACGTCAAGGACTAGCGGGAGGCCCACCTGTGCCTACACCTGGATAGGGTGGCCGATCCAACACGGATCTGACGTGCGATCCTGAGGCAGAATCTCCCAGGCTATTTCCAGAACAAAGAGCAGACGCATCCGACTCCAAAAAATCATCAGAATCCTACACAAACGACTCAACAGCTGGATAATTAGTAGGATTAGATCATCATCAGCGGCATGTACATCAGTACCCCCAAACATAGGACCAAGATTTGAGGGAAGAAGACTGATTTCGGCACGGAGTTGAGCACTGACATTGGGATGAAGAGTAGCAATAGGAAAAACAGACTCGTCAAAGACAACATCACGAGATATGTAAATACGACCAGTGAAAATATCAAGACACTGATAGCCTTTATGCTGACCACTATACCCAAAAAAAGCACATTGCTTAGAGCGGAATTGCAATTTATGGGAATTATAAGGGCACAGATTAGACCAACAAGCATAGCCAAAAATGTGTAAAACGAATAATTACCCTTATTTTTAAAAATACGCTCAACGGGAGTTTGATTATTAATGACACTACTAGGAAGATGATTTATAAAAAAACGCTGTTTGAAATGCCTCATCTCAAAACTTAAGAGGCATAGAGGCATGAGCTAATAATGATAGACCAACCTTGACAATGTGTCTATGTTTATGCTCACCTAAGCCATTTTGCTGATGCGCATGAGGACAAGAGACATGATGCGAGATACCTACTCGCTGAAAAAAAGAATTGAATTTGTGGTACTCACCACCCCAATCAGATTGAAGAGCCAAAATTTTCTTATCAAAGAGTCGCTCTACGTGATGCTGAAAGTCATGAAATTTCTGAAACACATCAGACTTATTTTAAGCAAATATATCCAAGTGAATTTTCTATAATCATCAATAAAACTGACATAATACTTGTTTCTTCCAACAGAGGGAGTAGTATGACCCCATACATCGGAAAACACAAGCTCTAAAGGAGCAAACGACTCACTAGAAGATTTAGGATAGGGTAACTTATGCCTTTTTCCTTTTGACAAGAATCACAAACCGACTCTTTGTTTGACTCACTAAAATAAATTTTATTATCTTGAAGAATTTGATGAACAACGGCCAAAGACGGATTACCTAGACACCTATGCCAATGCGACGAAGATTGAACCGCCAAATCTTGCTTCCTTGATGACCAGGACATAGACGACATAGGATAGAGACCGCCCACGCATCTACCTTGAAGAAGAACTTTCCTCATGTCCTGGTCCTTAATAGAGAAAAATTAGGACAATACTCAAGAAAGCCATGATTATATTTTGCAAGATAATGAACAGAAAGAAGGCTTTTGGTGGCATCAGGAACATGTAGGATATTATTTAGGTGGAAAATATGATTTGGGTATGATATAATGAATGGCCAATGTGATGTATATCCATACCTTTATCATTTGGTCCATGAATCTGATATTGACCATTGTAGTACTCACACATGGTCAGCTTATCAAGCTCTCCTGTGATATGATAACTGGCACCCGTATCAGGGTACCATGTAGGATCGACTCCATGTGAACCTATAGCCGCATTAGCTGAGCGTTCTGGACCTTGGAAGTTTTTATTGAACCTCTTCCAGCAGCGAAAAGCCGGGTGCCCTTCTTTGCCACAAATCTCACACGTGACCTGAGGACCCTTGCGATCATTGGGACGGCCTCCACCTTAGCGTTGCTGCTGATAGCCACCACCTTGGTAGCCAGTGTTTCCACCATTAGTGATGCCCCCTCCTTGATTGTTGTTGTCGCCATAGTAGTGGTTTCCACGGCCGCCACCACCACCAAAATTGCCTCGCCCGACACCTCATCCACCCTTATTGCGGTTCCAATTTCCGTGAGTTGCAGCATTGATGGAAGGATCACCACCATTACCACCGCTAGGGTTTTGGCTATCAAGGCGAGACTCATATGCAAGAAACTGCGAGTATAGATCACTGAGGCTCATAGATTGCTGAGATGTGATCATGGCTGCAATTGCAGCCACAAAACCATTGTATTCATCATTCAACCCAGCGAGCACATAAGAGGCGACATCATCATTGTCTTGAGGCTTGCCAGCGGTGGCCATCTCATCGGCCAAGGATTTTATGCGATCAAAGTAGGCCACACCAGAGGTAAAATTCTCCCTCTTAGTTGCAGTAGGATGAGTGCAAAGATGAATTATCCGAGCTTTGGATTGTGACGAAAACATCTCGGTAACCTTCTTCCACACAGCAACAGAGCTCGTGAGTCCTACCAGTTGTGTCAATACCTCTCCCGTCATGTTCCGGAGGAGGTAAGACAACAAGTGTTGGTCTTGAGAGATCCACCGCGCATAGTCGGGATTGGGGATCTTCACATTCACCCGTCGTTATCCTTTGCCTTGATCTCCTTCTCAGGTTCCACCACCGATCCATCCAGGTAGCCCATCAGCTGGGCGCCTCGAATATTAGGCAAGACCATGGAGTGCCAGATCAGGTAATTTTCCCTTGTTAGCTTCTCGGAGACGATCCCTCCGAGCGCTCCACCTGCCATGGATTCGGATGATGAAGAAGTGCCGAAGATCATAGTGATTTCCTTGATGTGTACGTAAACACGAGTATATGTGGCGGTGCCGTAACTTGGACCGCGTGCAATGCTTTTTATATCGATGGACATGTACAAGAGTTTTACACGTTTACATACCGTAGCAGGTGGGGACTCATACATACACACCTACTACAGCACATATACGTACTATGTTTAACAGGAAGTTCTTTCGGCTGCATCCCAGGACACTGTAATAGCACTGGCCCATCACCAACCCCATCGTCGGCATAGCAATGGCCACAGGGATGAAGAGGAAGCGCAGCGCTAGCAAGAGCGATCCCGGCAAAGAATGTTGCCTCCCAGGCACACTAGCCGTCCGGCTAAACATCGTCGTAATGATGATAACGTCAGACAATGAAACGACGAGGATCGACCCGGTACAAGTCAAGATGGTGCCGGCGTTGTGAAGATCCACCTCGGAGCCGACATAATGAAGCTCTAGGAGCCCATTTCTTAGCCAAAAATAACTCATTGTAGCCACCATCCCCACCTAGCAGCGACCATCAAGGATCTCATTGTAGCCATGGAAGTCGCAGAGGTGGAGAGGGCAACAACATAATAAGGAGGAATCCGACTCTGCGCCCCCGCGGGCATAGTGAGCACCCGAGGTGCAGATCGCTCTCACCCAATGATGCTCGCCATCGCATTGAATCCAACATAGAAGCACAGCGGTACGAGGAGGAATATGTATACGTGGGACCCAAATGTTTTGCATGTATCCATCGAACAAATTTTTTGGTTGACTGTGAGACCCTGGCGCATGGCTCAATAGGATTGATAGGAAAACCCATACCAACAAGTTGCAACTTCTTTTCCGGAAGCTCATTCGAAAAGAACTCTAAGGTTAAGCGTGCTTGGCCTAGAGCAATTCTAGGATGGGTGACCGACCGGGAAGTGGGTAACCGGGTGCGCATGAGTGAGGACAAAGTGCGCAGAAAAGACTAGTGTTGGTCTGTGGGGCTAGTCTAGAGATTCTATTGAGCTTCCAGAAGTGACAGCCGTCGGTCCGGAGTGGCCGGGGGTGTTACATTGACTTCGGCATCGCCAAACACATTCAACCCTACGATGGTGTGGCCCAACTAGATACTTGGCTCCAGGATTTCTTCCAGGCCTTCTGCATCGCCAAAGTAGGAAACAACTTGGTCGCGGTCCGGTATCTCCCACTCATGCTGCGAAAGACGACTCGATCATGGCTCAATGAGTTACCAGAAAACTCGGTAAACAACTGGTATGATATGCAAAGTGCGTTCTTTTCAAACTTCGAGGGTACATACATGAGGCCCTACACAGTCAAAGACTTACAGTGTTGCACCCAAAGACTCGGAGAAACTTGCCTGGAATTACCTCTGATGATGGATCGACACGAAAAACTCCTGTGAGGGAGTAAATGATTAAACCGTGATCGAAGCTTTTATCGCAGGGCTCCCAGTAGGATTACTGCGTCATAGGCTGAAGCATGACAAATTTATGGACTTGGGGGAGATGAGAGAATGGAGAACAAATATGCAGACACCGATGATGATTCAGATGGATTGCTGAATGTTCTGGCCATCCCAAATGCGGCCAAACAACCAAAGCAACAAGCTCAGAAGCGCAAGAATACCTCGAAAGATAAGCCTAATCTAGATAATGCAGTTGTCAATGCAACTTTCGGATTTGGAGGACGAGGAGGGCGCGAAGGCGGCCGGGGAAGAGTCCGTGGAACTTCCCGTGTCTAGGATAGAGGAGATCAGCAGCCCGAAAAAACTTATTCCTAAGCCGACATTGCAAATAACCCTTATGTACATCACCCGGATTGGAACAAGGGTTCTTTCCAAACAAATGCTGAGTCTCGTTTCAATGACGACATCAAGAAAGACAAATCCATTGGCCCTACGTACAAGCGATGAAAAGTAAAGAATTCCAAGAAAGGCAAAGAGGCCAAGGAAGATTCCGACATGGAAGAAGCGGATGCCGCACATCCCAAGTCGGATGGAAAGAAGGATTACCCTACAAAGAAAGACACTTATGTCTACTTTCGTTGAACTCAGCCTACTAAGATAAAAAAAAAGCGGTTCTCCATGAGCTCAATGCCACGGTTCCGGCTACTCCTCAATTCCTGAATTGGTCGGAAGTAACCATCACATTTGACCGAAGCGATCACTCGAAGAAAGCTCATCGTTGGGGAAAGTACCCTCTGGTCGTCAATCCTCTTATTGATGTCTATGAGTTCTCTAAAACTCTCATGGATGGTGCCCGCAACATCAATATCCTCTACATTGAGACGCTCCATTGCATGAAGATCCACGAAAGCCAGCTAAACCATAACAATGTAGTTTTCCATGGCATTGTACCAAGAAGACAAGCGGATTCATTGGGTGAGATCACACTCGACGTGACATTCAATACTCAAGATAATTACCAGATCGATCCACTCTCGTTCAAGATGGTTCCGTTCAAAAGTGCCTACCACACCATATTCGGATGTCTGGCTTACTGGGAGTTCATGGCCCGTCCCTGCTACATCTATAACATGATGAAACTTCCGGGTCCCAATGGCGACATCTGAAAGGAATATGCCTGAGAGGCAATAATAAAGTGGTTATTATGCTACTCCAAGTTTATGATAAATGTTTATTTTCATGCTATAATTGTATTAATAAGGAAAATTTAATAGATGTGTGAATTATAAAGAGATAAGGTTCCTAGTGAATCATCTCCTTATACTAGCATGTTGATTAATGGATGATCAAAGGTTTCCTGATCATAACATTGGATGTTGTTAATAGCAGGGCCATATCATTGGAGAATGATATGATGAACAATCATCCGAAGTAGATGTAGCAATACGATCATGTCATCAAGTTTAAATTTCTATCACATTCGTAGTAACTCAATGCCCTTAGACCATGAGATCACGTCAATCACTTTCACCAGAAGAGTACTTTGATTGCATCAAATGTCACACCATAACATGGTGATTATAAAGGTGTCATCAGGTATTTGGGATGTGTTAGTTGAGGCTCATGGATCAATAGTGGGATTTGTCCATCCGGATGATGGAGAGATATACTCAGGGCCCTCTCAGTGATATCACATTGACATAGCCTTGCAAGCAAGTGATTTCATCACTAGAATGTCATATCACAGGTACGAGAAAAAGAGTACTTGTAAGGAACGAGATTAAACGAGGTATGGTTGATACCAAGTGATAGGATCTTGGACAAGTGAAATATCACGAGACAAAAGGAATTTGATTACAATGAAAGAGGTTCAGACGATCATCTGGTTTTCATGGAACTAGTGGGAGTTGTTATGGATCTCCAGGTCCTGCTAATGATTATTGATTGGAGAAAGTCTCGATCATGTTTGCATAGTTCTCAAACCCATAGGGAGACACACTTAAGGTAAACCAACGCATTTGAGAGGATAGGAAACATAGGGGAAATCAATGGACATCGTAGAATGCAGAAAATTATTCTGCTGAATCTGGCGAAATATTTTTGGGGTATCGAAACAAAGCAAAGGGATCAAAATGTTAATGTGTTCATTAAATTAAGTGTTCAGTAAATGAAGTACTCATTAAATGAAGTGTTTATCAAATTGAGTTGCATTAAAATGGAATTGAAGTACTTTAATCGATAGAGCTTTAAGGGAATTAAAATGCTTTAATGGAATGAAAGTGCTTTAATGGAAATACCTTTAAGGGAATTAAAGTGTTTTAATGGACCTTTAATGGAATTAAAGTGTTTTAGTGGAGATTGAATGAGAGGAGGGGAGGGGCAGCCCCATGGCGCCTATAAAAGGAGGTGGCCACCTCCTCCTCTCCACACACACTCATTCACCATTCTCTCATATGCCCTTTGGTTGGCATCTTCCCCCTCTTGCTAGATTGTCCATTGAAACGAGCGAGGTGCTTAGGAGAATCCCTGCTCTAATCCTTCCCCTACACCACAACTACCATGGTGTAGCGATGTTAGAGTTCTTGGGGATTCGCTACTTCCATTGCCCGGTTGGAGCAAGGGTTCGAGAGTCGTCGGCGCACCGTATGTGTGACTGATTACGGAGGCGCTGCCCGTTGTGGAGCTAATCGTCTGCACGTCCTTGAGGATGGTCGTGTACACTCTACATCAACCACGTTTGTTTGGAGGAACGTTATCCTGCTTACGGTCTACGAGGGTGAGTCCATATGTAACCGTTACAAGTATCACCTAGATTTGATCTTGGCAGTTGCAACCGTAGGAAAGTTTTGTTTTCTTTGCAACGAACTCCTTCATCATCACCATCCGGGGAAACCCGAAGAAAGAACGAGATTGCAAGAAAGGATCTGCCGCCTTTGTTGAAGTCGTGCTGCATGCCCAGAAGTACCAGGAGATCGAGAAAAACACCGACCCGCCCGAGATGCCCGCTACAAAGTATGAGGTGCTGAAACCGAGTCTGCAGTTCAAGGCATCGGAAGCGAAGAAGAAGACGCTATTGAAGGAAGATGATCCCTCCAAGGCGACCAATATAGGGGTAGGTTTAGACCTCAAATATGAAAGCGAGCTCGTTGAGTTCCTCAAAGGTAATAAATATATGTTCGCATGGCAACCTTCTAACATGACCGGAGTACCCAGGGAATTTGCCAAGCACTCTATTAATGTGTATCCCAATGCTAGACCCGTCAAATAGTCCTTACGATGGTTTGGTGATAAAAAAGCGCAAAGCTATATGTGAGTAATTAGCCCGAGTAGATTTAGCCGGATTTATCATAGAGATCATCCACACAGATTGGGTGGCAAATCCTATACTCGTCCCTATAAAGGACACTGTTGATTTAAGGATGTGTGTTTATTATACTACCTTGAATAAGGCTTGCCCCAAAGATCTATTTCCTTTGCTAAGAATTGATAAAGTCATCGATTCCACAGCATGATCGGAATTACTCTATTTTTTGGCGCATATTTCGGATATCACCAAATATAAATGAAAAAAATAGATCAAATTAAGACGTCTTTCGTCACTCCTTTTGGAACCTTCTGCTACAAAACTATGCCTTTTGGCTTAAAGAATGCATGAGCAACTAACGCACTATGCAGTGTTGTCTCAATGACCAAATCGGACGCAATGTCTGTGTATACATGGGTGACATAGTGTTTATGCCCAAAAAGAAGGAAACACTAATTTCCAACTTAGAGGAAACATTCACTAGCTTATGAAATATTAAAACACGGTGCTTAATCCGAAGAAGTGCTTCTTCGAAATACCAGCCTGAAAATTGTTAGGTTTCATCATGTCTCAAAGAGGCATAGAGGTGAACCAGGACAAAATCAAGGCTATACTAAACATTACCAGGCTGACTCGCCTGAAGGACGTCCAACGACTCACTGGTTACATCGCAGCAGTAAGCCGGTTCGTCAACCGGCTTGGAGAAAGAGCCACACCTTTATACAAACTAAACTGACAAATTTTTCTAGACCAAAGAAGCCGACGCTGCCCTGCAAAGTTTGAATGTTCTACTTTCAAACCCACCAACCCTTGCCGCACTAGAGCCACATGAGCCTATGTTACTCTACATCGCAGCGATAAACATGGTCGTAAGCGTTGTAACATCAGTGGAGAGCGAGGAAGAAAACAATGAGCATAAAGTACAACATCCAACTTATTACCTAAGCAAGGTCCTAACAGAGTCAAAGCAAAGGTATCCACGTTACCAAAAGTTAGTCTATGGAGTATTCTTCACTACCAGAAAGCTAAGACATTATTTTCAAAATGATAAGATCACTGTGGTGAGTACTGCTTCCCTTCAAGATATAATCAACAACAGGGACGCCACAGGGCGTGTCGCTAAGTGGAGAATAGATCTTGTAGCTTTTGACATTGAGTATAAGCCACGTACAGCAATAAGGTCCCAAATACTTGCCGACTTTGTCGCTGATTGGATAGAGACAGCGGAAAATACAAGTACTCCAGACCTAGAATTTTGGACCCTTCACTTCGACGGATCAAAAGTACAGGGAGGCTCGGGGGCTAGCGTGGTGCTCAAATCACCCCAAGGAGATAAGTTGTTGTATGTGTCACAGATTCACTTCACGACAACCAATAACATTTCCAAATATAAAGCATTGTTATATGGAATAAGCATGGCCAAATACATCGGCGTTACCCATCTCATGTGTTAGGGAGACACAGATTTAGTTGCACAACAAGTATCTAATATTTGCAACGCAAACAAAAACATGGCAGCATACAAAGCTGTCGTGGATGAATTATCCAAATCGTTCGAGGGTTTTGAGGTTTAAGACATCCCTTGAGCAAAAAATGAGGAAGCATATGCTCTATCAAGAATAGGTTCTATGTGGAAACAAGTCATGGATGGTGCTTTTTTAGAGCACTTAAAGTTTCCCTCTATCATAGGAGTTGATGAGGACTATACGATGAAATCCGACTCACATTTAGTAGTACTTCTGGGTGTAATTCCTAGCTGGACACAACCCTACCTAGATTTCCTGGTAGATGGAAAATTACCCGAAGACAAAGTTCTGGGCCAACAGATCATCCTACGAGCAAAAGCCTATACGATTATCAATGGTGATCTCTATAAGCAGAGTGTTTTTAGGGTTTTCTAGCGCTGAATGGAAATCTTACAAAAAATCCATGAAGGAAAATGCGGTCATCACGCTGTAGCCAAATACTTAGTGGAAAAAGCTTTTCGACACAGATTATTTTGGCTCACAACTAAGATAGATGCCGAGAAACTGGTCAAAACATGCAAAGGCTGCCAAAAGTACGCCGTCAAGCACATGTTTCGGCTGATCAACTAAGAATAATCCCTATTACATGGCCATTTGCGGTTTTGGGGCTTGATATGGTAGGGCCGTTAAGGACGACAAAATATGGATTTACTCATATCCTAGTGATGGTGGATAAATATATAAAATGGATTGAGGCTAAATCCGTAACAAATTGCGATGGAGCCACAACCATAAAGTTTGTCATGACATAATTATTCGATTCAGATATCCGCATAGTATTATTACTGACAATGGGAGAAAATTTTTCATGGGAGAATTAGGTGAATTCTGCGAAGATTAAGGGATTAGACTTGATATTGCATCAGTTTCACATCCACAAGCCAATAGACAAGTGGAAAGGGCAAACAGTATCATTTTACAAGGACTCTGGCCTCATCTCGAAGCACCACTTCATCATGTTGCAGGGGTTTGTGGGGCAGAGAATTACTGTCTGTGATATGGAGCTTGCGAACAACTCCTAACAGGTCAACCGGATATACTCCTTTCCTCTTGGTCTATGGTGTAGAAGCAGGTCTTCTGAGTGAGTTAATCCATCAATCTCCCTGATTCAAAGCGTATATCGAAGGAGATGGAGAAGTTTGTCGACAAGATGAATTTGACATAATCAAAGAAGTCTGTGCGTTGCTAGGAAGAGATCCATAGCCTATCAGCGTAAGTTATGCAAGTACCATAGTCACAGAGTGCAAAATCGTTCTTTCAGAAAGGGTGATTTGACTCCCCGACTCGTGCAAAAGAGAAAGCACAAACTTTCCCCGATTTGGGCAGGACCTTTTATGATCAGCCGAGTTCTGGATAACAGGTCATACTATTTAACTGATATGAGACCAATCAAGGAAAGACCTGATACTCGGAAGAGAAAGCGAGATGGTGGTAGTATAGACCTAGATGAATTAGACCGTCCATGGAATATTGCACAGCTACTCGCCCCTTCTATTCTTAGTTTATATTTCATTGTAATGATATGTATATGTTCAAGGTGAAATAAATTATTAGTTCCCTCATAATTTTCTGATAAGTTTTTTACCATCTTATTTCCAAAAGAGCATGTCAATTTCAAAATCCCAGGATTCTTAAAAGTACTTTATGCTCATGTTCGTTTTGGTTATGATTTTTGAAAACTTATAAAAATGTTACCTTCGGGTGTAAATCTCACTTTATGTTTATACTTTGGTTTTTTATCTGATTGCTTGGACGTGAGCATTTTCTGAGTAATGAATTTTTGGTACTAGAAGAAGGCTTTGTTTCTGAATTTAAACTGGTTTAGCAATTGCGCTCTGTTGCTCGGCAAAGTTTCTATGCTAAAGGTTTGTCGGCTCATGAAAGGGACGAGGCAAAGAGACAAAAAAACGATAAGTGTAAACACAAGGTGCTTAAGAAATTTTCAAGCACACATCATATATATACAAAGTTCTAAGTAGTAAAGCATCAGTTCTTACATACCATCACAGCAAAATAAAAGTAGTAAAGCATCGCAGATTCGCTGAATTAGCAGTGCTGCCCTGATATTTTTCTAGGACGAGGATGTCAGACTCCGTCTCTTCATCGTCCCCGGATTCTTCTTCGGCTTTGGCTGAGGGGCTTGGTGGCACCGCAATAGGAGTGAAGAAAGCGTAGCACGCAGCTGCCACCCGCAGCTGGGCCAATCCAGTTGAGCAGCCCGCTCCCGCCCCTGTCTCGCTGACCGTCTGGGCCTGCCTATCATCACCCTCCTCTAGCCGAGAGAACGTGACGAACACGTCTGCCTCCTCCCGAACATAATCCCCGTGATTTCCGCTTCGATTCGGCATGGATGTTTGCCCCTTTCGCATGCCACCTCCTCCATATATTCTCCCGCACCCGAGCCCCCTTGTTTTTTGCCAAATTTCGAACCCTAGCTCTCCCGAACTCGAGGTTCGGATCTCGCCGCCATCGGAGCTCGTAGGTCGATCTCAAACCCGCGGTTCCCGTCGCCCTGACCCCTCTTTTCCCCTATGTTCTCTTCCCCATTATTGACCGAGTTTCCCTGACTCGTTTTTCCTCTTGTCCTCACAGCAGATCGATGGGGATTGCTCGCCGGAGTACTGCCGCCGATCACCACCTCCATCCTCCCGTGGACCCTGCCCCTGGAAGCAGGAGTCGTCGGCGATCTCACCATCGAGATCGCCATCCCCTCCCGGACCTCGTCCGCTACCCCACCATGGCCGGTGATCGCTGTATCTGTCGCCCCCATCACTCTCCGAAGCCACCACCGCCACTCGCCGTCGACCAGCCGCTAGGGAGGAAGGAATTATTCCCCGCCCTCCGATTTGCAACAGACGGCCACGATTAGATCCCTGGCGAAGGGGTACCAACGAATTCGAACGCGCCACGTCGCCCTCCTCATCAGCGTCCACGTCAACGCCAGGTGAGCACCCGTCTCAGTTAGCGCCCAGTCAGCGAAGAATATTCTCAGGGAATATTCCGTGTAAATTTGAAATTGAATTTAATTTTCAGAAAATTATGTAAACTTGCAAAAATCATATAAAAGGATTCGTAGATCCAAAAATAGCAAATAATATATCAACGGATTCAGAAAAAAGTGTAGAATATTATTATGGCATTAGATCCAACCTTTACGGTATATAATTACTGTAGTAATTTAATTAGTTTTAATGGTCTTTTAGGTTAATAAATCCATAGCATATTATCTATAACTCTGAAAAATATGAAAAATATGTCAAAAGAAAGCTACTATAATGTAGATTAATAATATCAGTTTATACCTAATCTTTGCCATACATATTTACCGTAATGACTTAATTTGTTTTAATGGCTTTATAAATCATTAAATTCATAGTAAATTATTTGCATATCACAAAAATATAAATAATATACCGATGGAAATATACTTCCAAGTAGATCATCAATATGCAATTAGTTCAGGATTTGGCTATAAGGTTTTGCCGTGAAGATTTAAATAGATTAATGGCTCTTTTGGTGTAATAAATTTATAAGAAAATAAATACTGTTTAGAAAATTGCAAGTAATATGTCCCTGGAATCACAATCCCGTGAAGATTAAAAATCTGATTTTAGTTTGATTTTTAGACAAAAGAAAGTATTTAAATGATTTAAAACTCATTAAAGACTATTTAAATCATAAGAAAAGATTTATAACTCCGATTAGGGTGAATCCAATTCTACTGGTTCGTATTAACGTCCTCTATCCAGTAAACACCAGCAACAAATTTAATTCGGCAGTTAAGACATGAGTTGCAATAGAACTATTAAAACCCCTATATTGCCAACCAGGATTTAATAAATAAATACCCTATTGCATTAAAACACTTCATGCATGCATCATGTGATCTAATAATGTTCAGAGAACTAAAATACAACCATTGTGACTTATTATATTATCATGCATGCATTCGTGTATTTGTTTATGATTGTATGGTTTTTTATGTTGTATGCAATTGTTTGCTCGATAGATTGCAAGGAGTGCAACGTGTGTGATTGGAACGAGTTCTTGAACGACTTCAGCTGAAACTAAGGAAAGTAGATGCTATTTTGTTCATGTTATTGTCCTACTATTTTCAATGCATTGTGGTGTATTTGGTAGAAGCATGAATAGGAACTACTATTGCTATGCTATGTACTATTATGTGGTAGAGATCTCTTGTAGTTCAGCCACCGTTGGTAGATGTGCTTAGCCGTGCTATGATAGACGAGGGTTGAGTTATATCAATTAAAACTTATTTCTAAAAGTGTTGGTTTGTGAAAACTAAAAACAACTTAATCAATGAACCTCCTGGGTGTGATGGGATTGACATTTTTTGGTGGTATCATTGCGGAAAGGCACCCATTTATCAAGATAAAATGATTGGCTTCTTTATTTTGTAGCTTACGTGTACAACCATGTGCCAGTGAGAAATGGGTGGCTGGTTGGACTTAGTAGGTTGTCGTGACTCGAGCCCACGTATCCAGAGATGTAGAATTTTGGTAGGTTGGTACGGTGCGTGTCGGATTTGGGGAGCTACTTTCCGAACGGTCTCATCTTGGATTTCTCCCTATCACCACACAACATTAGAGTGGTGGATGAGCTGGGCTGTCCAAGTCACATGGGTAAAGTGTACTAACCCCTGCAGGGTGTATAAACTAATCGATTATCCGTGCCCCTGGTTATGGATATCTGAGTTGCTTGATATTGAGTTAATGACATGTTTCTCGCTCATTCTAATTTCCTAATTGCTTTAATGTTGATGGGTTAACTTAATTGGGATCTTTTCAAAGAAAATCAAAAACTGTTTATGAAAGTAGGACAAAGGTATTTGAAAATTCAAACTACCCACTTGCCAAATAAGGATGTAGATACTAGGATTATTGTCTCCATATTTATCTCTACTTATCATACATTCCATGTATTGACCCTTCGGGGCTGCTATGTTTCGTGTTGCAGGTTATTATTCTGATTCTGAGTGATCAAATAGGTCGCGGTACTCCACTCAACATTTGTTCGCTTGTGGGCAATTGAAGATGGAGTGTACTATATATTTATGCTTCCGTTTTCTATTAAACTATTTGAGCTAGCCCGCGTGCTAAGCATTATTGTAATAATTTCAAATTCTGGATCAATTTGTTATTTATGATGCACTGTTAAATCCTTTGGTATTCATCTGTACTGTGTGTGCCAGTGAACTGATCTATGGATTGGCACTATACAGTTGAACTCAGCCTTATCAGGCGAGGGTGTTACAGGATGGTATCAGAGCAGTGCGTTGACTGTAGGATCGTGACCTAGGTTTGGAATAGGAAATCCATATGAACTTATAAACACTATTTGATTCTATCTATTCTCTTTTTACACTTCTGTCTAGTATCTCCTTGTCATTTCAATTCTCATACTCTTCTCTTTTAAATTATAGAAGGAAGACTCTCTCTAGCAATGACCTCATAGTTTCGTACTTATTAGATTCTTGTAATCCTTCATCTATATTCTCTAATCTCATCTTGTTCAAACTTGTTGATGACCACTTGTGCAAGAAAGTGCAAGATTAAAGAATAGTTAGATGATGACCACCATATAGTTTGATATTATCTCATTTAGATATAGCAATCGATTGTTGTAATAACTTGTTTGATAGATGATTTATTATGATTAGGCTGTGATATTTGATACCTTAGTGTTCCATAATATTTTTGAGAGATTTTCTATTATATTAATGAAGGTTTTGATTAGAAATTTGTGATATTCCTGCTGCAGTTTTCTGCCTAACAGATTTTACTGTGAGATTTTTTATTTTTAATTGGTAACTCGGATTAAGCTGAAATTTTAGGATCTGGTCCAAAACTTCCTAATCTACCGGCGCAAAAATTGGCTGAAATTCCTGATGAGTTTAAGGTTCCCATAAAAAATTGTGAACACTGCTGTAGTTTCAGGACAGTTTCTGTCCATTGCTTTTATGATTGTAGGTTCACCCCCAAATGAATATTAATCAATGGAAAAATATTTTGTGGATGGTATGCCACTAAAACAAAACTTCTGAAATGTGAAAACAAAACTATTTTGGCTTGATTGTTGTTTGTAATGATTGTTTTCTTGTGTGCCTATTGTTTGCTTCATATAGTTATGGATAGTATTACTTTCCCAGTCTTTCTATCTATAACTCATCTATGCTATCCCAAACAAATGACACCATTAGACAATAGATATTGGAGCACATAAAGTTTTCCACTAGCTTAACTCTATTGGATTCACAATATTTAGATGTAATAGTAGGCATAGACTGGATGGTTAAATAAGAATCTCGGATAGTTGGTGCACAACTTGATACTACACTCACAATCCTAGAGGGATGAAGAACAAGATATAGTTTATCAACTAGCCTTGGGGATGCCAAGTTTATTTTTATTAAGGGGGTTAGCCTCGAGTATACCACCCACACCTTGCTAGCCATTTCGAATCTCGAGGACGAGATTCATCTTAAGGAGGTTAGTCTGTCGTATCCCAAGATTTTGGAAATTGGCACTAGATTTTTTTTGCATTTGCATGACATACATGAGCATTGCATTGCATATTTGCATCAAGAAAAATTCCTAAATAGAAATAAAGGACTAAAACCCTAAATAGTATATGCCACTTGGTCCTAAAGGGAACTAAATTGGCTTTATAAAAACCCACTGTTGCTAAGGCAGTGATTATTGCTAAACTATAGCCTAAAAATATCCAACGAATATTACTAAAATTTATAAACAAAATTGAGCTCATTTGGAGCTATTATGAAAAATTTATGGAATAAATACAAACAAATAAATATATAAATGAAATGAAATATACAAGGATTTATAAATCCACTACTTGCAAACTAGTAAAAAGATTACAAATATGATCTACAGGATTTTATAAAAATTTGAACACAAAAATCATTTCATTTGTTGTTATAAATAAAAAGATACAATAGAAATACTAAAATGGAAAAAAAGAAAAAAACTAACTAACTAACCTACCCAGCCACCCCAGCGCGCACGGCCCACCAGCCCACCTAGCCTGCCTAACTACCCGCCGCTCACCTTGCTTCCCTCCCCGCACAGCGCGCAGCCGCCACCCGCAGCTGGGTCGACCCAGTTGAGCAGCCCGCCAGTAGCCTGCTCCAGCCCCTGTCTTGCTGACCGCCCGGGCCCACCTGTCATCACCCTCATCCAGCCGAGAGAACGCGACGAACACGTCTGCCTCCTCCCGAACGAAATCCCCACGATTTCCGCTTCGATTTGGCACGGATGTTTGCCCCTTTCATACGCCACGTCCTCCATATATTCTCCCGCACCCGAGCCTCCTTGTTTTTTTTGCCAAAATTTGAACCCTAGCTCTCCCGAACTCGAGGTTCGTATCTCACCGCCGTCAGAGCTCGCAAGTCGATCTCAAACCCGCGGTTCCCGTTGCCCTGACCCCTCTTTCCCCCTCTGTTCTCTACCCCATTATTGACCGCGTCTCCCTGACCCGTTTTCCCTCTCGTCCTCGCAGCAGATCGACGGGAATTGCTCGCCGGAGTACTACCACCGATCGCCACCTCCATCCGCCCATGGACGCCGCCCCTGGAAGCATGAGTCATCGGCCATCTCACCATCGAGGTCACCATCCCCTCCCGGACCTCGTCCGCTACCCCGCCGTCGCCGGTGATCGTCGTATCCGTCACCACCATCACCGTTCGATGCCACCGCCTCCACTCTCCTTCGACCAGCCACTGGAGAGGAAGGAATAGTTCCCCGCCATCCAATCTGCAATAGACGGCCACGATTAGATCCCTGGCGAAGGGGTACCGATGAATCCAAACGCGCCACGTCGCCCTCCTCGTCAGCCTGCCTCGCTCGCGTCCACGTCAACGCCAGGTCAGCGCACATCTGAGTCAGCGAAGAATATTCCTAGGGAATATTCCCTGTAAATTTGAAATTGAATTTAATTTGTAGAAAATTGTGTAAACTTGCAAAAATCATATAAAAAGATTCGTAGATCCAAAAATAGCAAATAATATATCAATGGATTTAGAAAAACGTGTAGAATATTAATATGGCATTAGATCCAACTGATGGGGATCGATCTCATCAATGCTCATTGTTATAGACTTAGGTTTTGGAGAAGATGGGGATGCTGGAAGTCGCGAAACGGTTAACATACAAGCAACACAGGGACACAAGATTGATCCAGGTTCAGGCCCCCGAAGGGAAAACCCTACTCCTACTTGTTTGCTCTTGATTACGGTGGAACCGAAGGTTATAGGGGTGCGCAGATGCAATCTGGCGTGAGGTGTGTATGAGGGGAGTTGAGAGATCATTCTCGCCGTGCCCTCCTGGACTTTATATAGATAGGCAGGTCTAGGGTTAGGTCGAGTCGATTACAAATTAGGGTTGATACCCTTTGAAATTCTATCTAACGTAGACTTGTCCTCCAAGGAGCCGAAAACACCATGGGCTTGGGCCACCCGAAGTATTCATGGGCCGCGTCTTATTGTGGGCCATCCTTGGGCTGGACCAGGTATACTAATGTTGTACACCCGTAGGGTATATCCATGTCAGTAGCCCCGAGTGTTCAATCGAATCGTACATTCAGCTAGAAACTCTTCAATTTTTTGGGTGCTTTTGTAGTTGAGCCTGTTATTTCAAGGAAAAATGTTTTAGTTCTTAGGGAATGTTGATGCGTGTGCCTAGCTCACCTGAAGGATCAGGGCCAGTTAACTGTCATAGGACAAAACAACACGATCTTCATCAAACTCGAGTCCCCGGACTCGAATTTGGAACGATTTCTGGTGTGATTTGACTCAGGCCGTTGTGGTCTTACTGAAGGGAATATGCCTGAGAGGCAATAATAAAGTGGTTATTATCGTATTCCTTGTTTATGATAAATTTTTATTTTGCATGCTATAATTGTATTAATACGAAAACGTTAATACATGTGTGTTTAATAAATAAAAAGGAAGTTCCTAGTTATGCCTCTCTTATAAACTAGCTCGTTGATTAACAAGATGATCAAAGGTTTCCTGATCATGGACATTGGATGTTGTTAATAACGAGGTCACAACATTAATGGAATGGTGTGATGAACATTCATACGAAGTATAGCATTATCATCAAAGTCATTGAGTTTATATTGCTATAACAACTTATGAAGTGATCCTAATCCTTAGACCATGAGATCATGTCAATCACTAACACCGGAAGAGTTTCTTGTTAACATCAAACGTCACACCGTAACAGGGTGATTATAAAGATGGGCTCAGAACTACTAAAGTGTTATGTTGAGGCCCATGGATCGAGAATGGAATTTGTTCATCCCGATGACTGATAGATATGCTATGGGCCCTCTCGGTGATATCACATTGATTAGCTTGCAAGCAAGTGATTTGATCACTAGAATGTTATATCACAGGAACGAGAAAAGAGTGCATGTCAGTAACAAGATCAAACTAGGTATGTAGATACCGATGATCAAATCTTGGACACGTAATATATCGCGAAACAAAGGGATTAAGATACTAGCGTAAAAGGTTCATATGATCACAAGAAAGTCATTGTTGAATGTGTGGGAGTCAGTATGGGTCTCCAGATCCCGCTTTTGATTATTGATCGGAGAAGGGTCTCGATCATGTCTGCATTATTCGTGAACTGTAGGGTAGCACACTAAGAGACACCGACATCCATTTGGAGCAAAAGTTTCATGCCGGAAAGAATAACAAGCGCATGAATTTATTTCACTAGATACCGAAACGGGTTTTCGGGTGAAATTGCAAAAAGTGTTTCTGCATGTGAAATGAAATACTAGCAAGGGGTTATATGAGAATGTTTGTTATTAAAGTAATTGACAAAATTCGGAATAAATAAAAGGAGTTTTATTTAATGAGAGTTTGCATTAAATTTGGTGAATTTAATGGGAATTTGAGTGGAGAAAATTGAAGGGGCATTTTGTGAGTGGAGTGTCCATCCACATGAATGAGGGAGAGGTGGGGGCACCCTCCATGGCCGGCGGCCATGACCCCTTGGGCTGCCCCCTCCCCTATATAAGGAGCCCCTCTCCTTACTTCTCACTCACACCTCCTCGTGAATGATCTCTCTCCCCCTCTAGTATTTATCCCCCAGGGTCTCGGACTAGCGAGATACATGTTCCCGGTGGATATTCGGCAAGAAAGAGTTGTGCTTATGCTGCATCGCTGGAGCGAGGAGGCGGAGGTTGCTCGGTGCCTCGTACGTGTATGTGAGAACGGAATTACCCGCTGTTTTGCGGCGCTAGGATTTCCTCTCGCTTGAGATCGGCAAGAGATCGTTTACATCAACCACAAGTTTGAACTCGTTAAGCTTTATCGGTCTTCAAGGGTATGTTCTCTACGGATATACATCCGCCCGTTGCTTGTATCTAGTAAATAGATCTTGGTACATAGTTGTTCCCATCGTAGGAAATTTTTTGTTTTCTATGTTGCGAACCCTACAGTGGTATCAGAGCAGGATCTATGCGTAGATGCTTTGAACGGGTAGTACACATATGAGTATGTGGGCGATGATGATAATTTTATTGCTTCTTAGTTGTACTTTGGATATTGGTGGCATAGTGGGATGAAGCGGCCCGAACAAACTTTACATGTCCTCGCACATGAGACCTGTTCCACGCTTGACATGCAACTAGTTTTGCATAAGTGGTTAGCGGGTGTCTCTCTCCCCTACTATAGTCATTATCTAATTTGCAACGAGTTGTCAACAATTTGGTTATCCTCGTTGTGGTTCATGTTCGTAGGTAAGAACGGTTCTATCTTCGAAAGCCCTAAGCCACGTAAAACTTGCAATGGATAAATTAGAGGCGTCTAGTTTAGATTGTTGCTGGGCTAGTGTCATGATATGGTGATGGTGTAAGTAGAAGTATAAGTCAATACTCTTACAACACACATAACGTGTAAGTTCCATAGACCTTGGCCTTACACATAGAGGTATGATAGTGATCATACCATGATGCACATGATGGAGATCAAGTGCAAGAACCATATCATTTCACTTATTAACATATGATGTTTGATTGCATCTTATATTGCTTGTTTGGCGTTTTATTATCATAATAAGATGATCCCTCATTTAGATATCAAGATAAAAATGTGTTCTTCCTTAAGTATGCACCGGCAATGTTTCGTCGCTTCAAGACATCACGTGATGATCGGGTGTACTTGAATCCACGAGCATATCTCGGGTGCAAGACAATTACACATGCGAATACTAAGGTTCTTACTTGGCGAGCCTAGCATGTATAGACATGGCCTCGGAACACGGACTGAAAGGTTAAGCATGAGTCATATGTTTTGATATGATGACCATTTGATGCTCGCTTTTGAAGCTACACCGACTCACGTGATGATCGGACTTGGTGTAGTGGATTTGGTTCATGTAATAACCAAAAAAGACACGAGGGATGTCGTTTTTGAGTGAGAGTTCATTTCTAATTTGGATTAGAAGAAATAAATTTATCATAAATTAAATCAAAGTGAATTTGCATAATTTTTTGTAGTCATTGGCATTCGTTCACCACCTATGCATAGTTGTAATTGAGATAATAGAACTATAGAATTCTAGATATATACTTTACGAACTGGTATCGTATTGTGTAGAGTGTTAATCTAAATATTAAAGTCCTATTGCAAAATTTTAGCAAACTCTATTTACTCCATGAAATTTAATAATTATTATTAAATTGAGCGTAACAATTCCAGTGTTAGTATCTTAAGTATCATGTTTGCCTCCATGATTCTTGATTTAAATATCGAGATTATCTAGGAGCTGAAATAATTGTTTCAGAAACCATCATGTGTGGCAAATATAACGATATCTGAAACAATGTTTTGGTTGCAATATGATGGAGTATAATATATGTTCTCATATTGGATGATAATTTGCAAAGGTTGGAGATGCTAGACATCCTAATCATCCAAAAGGGTTTTGGAAAGTAATGTTATACTCACGATTCGCCTTTATAAGCTACAATAGCTTGATCATGAAAGTCACCATGATAAGGATGAATAGAAGATGTATGTAAAGTGTTTACTACACTAAAATATTACTAAAGAATGGATTTTGAAAGAACGCCGATCATTTGATGATGGTGATCTACTTCAAAGTGCGAGTCCAAAGGTATTATTATTTGAATATACACGCTTTGGACTATGTGTCATGTATATGGCGCCACTGTTGTTGTTGATAGATTCTTTTAAAAAGGAAAAGGAAATGCTGAAAGAGAATCTATAAAATATACTCGGCAGAAAAGAAAAGATTGGAAATATCCAATTTAGGTATATAGATGATATACATGTTATGGTTGTATTCTTTGCTTGTTAAACAATGTGGTTCTTGGGTATTGGATACCGAATTGGTTGGTATGATATTTCATACAGAGCGACGCAATTCATGAACCACAATGGCCTAAGTAACTAGCAAGAGAATATGTGATGATTTTCATCGAAAACAAACAAACCGTTGTTTGTATTTCTCGTTGACATCAAAGCTTATCTTCAAGATTTGTTTTAATAATTGTTATTTAAATCAGGTATTATGAGAACAAAGGTTGTTCAAATAATTACCGTATTCAATATAAGATGGATGATTTACAAATCTAGTTGGAGAAATCACATCCATAAAAACTAATGCTAAAATGTCGCAAGACAAATGATTGAAAGATCACTTACAAAGTGACATCGCCGTTTAAATTATATTGGAAAGAAAACATGAAGAATCTCCATATTCATGGATTTTTGGAGTCTTTGATTTGATCAAATGACGCTTGTGAGACTTTCCTCGGGATAATTAAAACTTCGTTCAAAGCTCGAAGAAGAACGATCGACTAAATTATTGGAATTTATACATATCAATGTATGTAGTCCATTATGTGTAGTCGTAAGCGATGGACTTCAACTTCATATGCTTTCTCCGAAAATTTGAGTGCATATTCACTTAATGAGAAAGAAGTATGAAATATTTGAAAAACATTTCAAAGACTTTCAAGATGAAGTGGAAAATCATTGTACAAGAAAATAAATGATTTATGATTTTATCATAAAGGGATTATTTGAGTTACAAGTGTCACAAGAAAATTAAATGAATTATGATTTATCATAAAGGGATTTATTTGAGTTACAAGTTTAGCAAAACACCAAGATTTACATCTCCCGAAACACCATAGGAGTATGGAGTGTTTGAGATTTGTAATGAAACCTTGTTTGACATGGTTGGATCAAAGGTGTTATTTATATAACTGCCATTATGTTTTAAAAATATTAAAGCTTTAGAGACTACCACTTTTACACTGAAAAGAGCTCCATCTTGATCGGTTGAAATGACATCATATGAGTTATGGTTTGGGGTAAAACCCAAGTTGTCATTTCTTAAATTTTGGTATGCCAAACATAAGTAAGATGTTTACAACCGAAGTCGGATGAGCATGTCTTTGTAGGTTATTTCGAATAACAATTGGGTATTCCTCCATAACACCAAGGACAACAGGGTTTGTCACTTGAAACGTGAAGTTTCTTGAAAAAGAAGTTTTTCATAAAAGGTTAAGTGGGAGGACAATAGAATTTTAATAAGGTTAACGAACCTTAGCTATATGTGCTGTGTTGCGCAGCGCCAGAAAATGTTTCGGAGGCAGCCAGAATGCTCATGGATCACGTGCCTCAAAGGTTTCGGTCACGGAGGTCTAAAGTTCCTATTGAACCAAGAAGGTCGGATAAACAATCAAATGATTGATATTTGAGAGTAAATCATTATTGTTTGACAATGATGAACCGACTACAAAGAAGCGATGATGGGCCCTGACTCCGTCAAATGGCTTGAAGCCATATAATCCGTGATAGTTCCATACACGAGAAATCAAGTTTTGAACTTGGAAGACCCTCCGGAAAGGTGTAAAAACCTATTTGTCGTATTTGGATCTAAAAAGAAACATACATGGATGTTTCACATCTATGAAATAGTCGACATGTCGGTAAAGTTTTTACGACAATGTTCAAGGAGTTGACTATGACAAGATTTGATCTTTCATAACGATATTTAGTCTGGACAGATTAAAGTAGCAACCACTGCATATAATTTGGTATATGGTAGATGAATAAACAAAACAAAATTCTTCTAATAGAATGGTTACCTAGGACGTGTACAAGACATGGTCCAAAGGGTTTTGTTAAATTCAAAAGATGCTAAAAGGGCATGCAAACTTCAATGATTGAAGTAAGCATCGTGGAGTTGGAATCTTCACCGTGATGAAAAAGGAGTTTTCATCTGGAGATGATGAAGATGCTTGCATTTGCAAGAAATTAAGTGGGAGCGCTAAGACATATTTCTAATACATTATGTGGAGGACATCTTGTTGATTGGAAATGATGTATCTTTTATTGACAAAGTTTAAGAATTTCATTTCGATGAAAGACTTAGGCAAAACCCGAATATTTAGCATGAATGTCTATATGGATAGACTATGACGCTAATATGGTTGTGCCAAATGTACATACATGAGATATTGAAGGAGTTCAATATAGAAACGACAAGAAAAGTTTCTTGTCGCGTGGAAAGGAATTGAACCAAGATTCAAGTTCTTTGACACTTGATGAGTGAAATCACAAGAATGTTTTGATCAATCATACCATGATATGTACACATCCAAATATATCCTATGCTCTAAGTGTTATGAGCATATACCAGAATGAATCATAAAATGATCATTGGATGATAGTAAGGATATTCTTATAATCTTTTGGAAGAACTAAGAATATATTTGTGTAGAGGTGACAAAAAATTACAAATAGTTCATTGTAAAGCATTACATTGATATTAGGTTTGTCACAAGATACAAATTAAGTTTATCTCAATTTAAACTATGGGTGGCACAATGTAATGGAAAGGAGATTCCATGACGGATTTGGATGAATTCCAAAGTTAAGACATTGTGACGGATACTACAACAAAAAGGGCTAAGTATATGACTGCTATAGTAGCAGCAAAAGAGGGCATGTGTGTCAAGTAGTTTGTTATCAAACTAAGGTGTGGTTCGCAATGGGCTAACACTAAAGATATATTGTACGACAATAGTGTCGACATGATTTAACCCCAAGGAACTAAAGGTCTCACCAAAAGACCAAATTTACACAAAGCCATCTCATTAGAGAATGAGTGATGCGTGGAGACGCAAATACACGCAAATACACACGGACCTAAAAGCGTCAGATCCGTAGATTATGTTAACCACTTGCAATTGCGTATATGGAACACCAGAAAGCCATAGGTGTTCAATACGCAAAGTTTCTAAACTAGATTATTGTCTCTAGTGCAAGTGGGAGACTGAAGGGAATATGCCCGAGAGGCAATAATAAAGTGGTTATTATCATATTCCTTGTTTATGATAAATGTTTATTTTGCATGCTATAATTGTATTAATATGGAAACGTTAATACATGTGTGTTTAATAAACAAAAAGGAAGTTCCTAGCTATGCCTCTCTTATAAACTAGCTCGTTGATTAACAAGATGATCAAAGGTTTCCTGATCATGGACATTGGATGTTGTTAATAACGAGGTCACAACATTAATGGAATGGTGTGATGAACATTCATCCGAAGTATAACATTATGATAAAAGTCATTGAGTTTACATTGCTATAACAACTTACGAAGTGATCCTAATCCTTAGACCATGAGATCATGTCAATCACTAACACCGGAAGAGTTTCTTGATAACATCAAACATCACACCATAACAAGGTGATTATAAAGATGGGTTCAGAACTACTAAAGTGTTATGTTGAGGCCCGTGGATCGAGAATGGAATTTGTTCATCTCGATGACAGATATATATGCTCTAGGCCCTCTCGGTGATATCACATTGATTAGCTTGCAAGCAAGTGATTTGATCACTAGAAAGTTATATCACGGGAACAAGAAAAGAGTGCATGTCAGTAACGAGATCAAACTAGGCATGGAGATACCGATGATCGAATCTCGGACATGTAATATATCGCGAAACAAAGGGATTAAGATACTAGCATAAAGGTTCAGACGATCACAAGAAAGTCATCGTTGAATGTGTGGGAGTCAGTATGGGTCTCTAGATCCCGCTTCTGATTATTGATCGGAGAAGGGTCTCGATCATGTCTGCATTATTCGCGAACCATAGGGTGGCACACTTAAGAGACACCGACATCCATTTGGAGCAAAAGTTTAATGCCGGAAAGAATAACTAGCGCAGGAATTTATTTCACTAGATACCGAAACGGGTTTTCAGGTGAAATTGCAGAAAGTGTTTCTGCATGTGAAATGAAATAATAGCAAGGGGTTATATGAGAATGTTTGTCATTAAAGTAATTGACAAAATTCGGAATAAATAAAAGGAGTTTTATTTAATGAGAGTTTGCATTAAATTTGGTGGAAATTTAATGGGAATTTGAGTGGAGAAAATTGAAGGGGCATTTTGTGAGTGGAGTGTCCACCCACATGAACGAGGGAGAGGTGGGGGAAACCTCCATGGCCGGCGGCCATGCCCCCTTGGGATGCCCCCCTCCCCTATATAAGGAGCCCCTCTCCTCACTTCTCACTCACACCTCCTCATGAAGGATCTATCCCCCCTTAGTATTTATCCCCCATGGTCTCGGACTAGAGAGATACATGTTCCCGGTGGCAATTCGGCAAGAAAGGGTTGTGCTTCCGCTGCATCGCTGGAGCGAGGAGGCAGAGTTTGGTCGGTGCCTCGTACGTGTGTGCGAGCACGGATGCACTGCTGTTTTGCGGCGCTAGGACTTCCTCTTGATCTTGAGATTGGCAAGAGATCGACTACATCAACCATGAGTTTGAACTCGTTAAGCTTTGTCTGTCTTCAAGGGTATGTTTTCTACGGATATACATCCACCCGTTGCTTGTATCTAGTAGATATATCTTGGTACATAGTTATTCCCATCGTAGGAAATTTTATGTTTTCTATGCTGCGAACCCTAGATTTACAGGAGTCGAATTCCAATGATTTTCAAGTGATGTACCCAACACGTCCATTGGGATTTTCATCGTGCCTGTTGACATGGGAGTTTACCGGAAGAGAGCAGTCAGGTGTGTTGCCAGGCCATCATATGATATCTGTAGGGCTTATCTTTGCGTCGTAGACACACCATCCAAAGATTTATCACCGCAGAGGTGTTTCGGGTGGCCAAGGAGACTGCTTCTCACTTAGCGTTGGTTTGGGAAAAGTTGCCAAAATATTTTCTCGTGTGTGATCCAAAGTATTGTAGTCGAATAATTCATAGGGTGCGCGGCCAGCGCTCCCTATGGGAGTATCCCCCAAGTGTCTGTTCGAGTCGTAGACTCGAGAAAAGACTTTCATTCTGCTGCTTTTAGTGTAAGTCTGAAGGACACAATTTTTTCGGATGCTCAACCAATGATCCCTATGGGAGTAGCCCCCAAGTTCGTAGTGGAGTCGCAGACTCGACGTAGGACTCGAAGATAATGTCGAGGTGATGTGGCCTTAGTAATTTCTCAGGTGCGCGGCCAGCGCTCCTGATAGGAGTAGCCCCCGAGTAGTTTCTCGAATCGTAGATTCGAGTAAGTAATTTAATGATCAGCCGAAATCTTTGAGCCATTGCTGGCTTTGCCTTGATGACGTTAGTGCTGACGATTGGTGATCTCAACCATCTGCGGCAACAGAGATGCTGCGACAAGACGATCGTGGGTCCCACCACCTGACTTGACGTTGACTAGTCACGCACATACATGGTGAAAATTATGGTGTCTCCTCGATTTCCATGCATAGTGGACATCATGCGGGCGACAGTTTGGTGTAGTGCTGCCACGTGTATGGTAAGATTTGAGCAGCGCGCTAGGGCTTCTCAATCGACGGCTCGTGTGCATCTTCTTCGTCCTTTTATACCGCAGGGGAACAATGATTTCTTTTTACCCTTCGCCATTTGCTCATCTCCTTTTTCCTACATTTTCACGAGCTTTTCTGCCCTCTACTACGCCGGCAAAAAGGTCGCTGCTACAGTCCGCGCCACCGATGGCGGATGGAAGCGCACGGATATGCGCGAGGCAGATATGCACAAGCTGCGCAATGCGGGGTTGATCTCCAAGGACAAGGAGGACACCATCCTCCCCGGTTATGAGGTAATCTTGCGCCCGCCCGAAGGGTTTCGGGTGATGTTCTATGCCTTCGTTGTCCGGGGTCTTTCTCTTCCTGTCCACGAATTCCTTCGTGGACTCCTTTTTTTCTATGGGATTCCGTTGCATCATATGTCTCCCAATTCTCTTCTCCACATGGCTTGTTTCATCACTCTTTGCGAGTGTTGGCTCGGTATCGAGCCGCACTTTGGCCTCTTCCGGAAGCTCTATTCCGTGAAGAGGCATTTCGGCACCGGCGGTGTTTATTCGCTCGGCACCTGCATCATTTGCATTCATTATTCTATCCTATTCTTCTCCTTTTCCATGTGCGAGTCTGTCCAATACTAGTGGAAGAAGTGGTTATATATCTGCGGCGCCAAGTTGGACGGGCAGTAATTTGGTCTCGCCCCTTTTGACTCAACCCAAATGATCATCCCGAAGAGGTCGTGGAAGAACCATGTCTTGGAGGGTGAAATGGCGGAGGTGGAGGATCTCTACCATCGCGCGGAGGCACTCCAGCTAGTGGTCAGCAAGGAGGTCAAAGGTGTCGACATCATCCGCACCTTCCTCAAGCGTCGGGTGCAGCCGCTCCAGGCGAGGGCGCACCCGATGTTTCTGTATACTGGCCGCAGTGATCCGACAAGGGTTTCACCTGAGGAGTTGTCTTCGGGTGAACTTGATAGAGTGCTTCAGCCCCTACTGAAGTACAAGGCCGATGAGGACCTCCTGGGGAAATCCTTGACCTCCCCATTCAACACCAGAAATGCGGTTTCGTAGGTGGAAACTTGTAGTTTGCGCATTGCGCTTCTTCGAGTACTTTGTTGCTTGTTAGTGTCACTAATCATGTTCTCTTGTGTCTTTTGTTTGCAGGACCTCAAGGTAGCTGGGATGATGCCCCCTCTACCGGAGAAATTTTCGGTTGCGCCGGATAATGAAGTTGTGGATTCTGAATCCGAGGTTCCCCTGGCGCAATATCCTACCATGGAAAACCCCGAGCGGAGCGAAGGGTGGACCCGAAAGCACTCCCGGAGTGAATCTTCGGATGGGTCTACCCCACCAAATCCAAGGGGTCCATCATTCCTTGAGCAGCACGGTGAGGACGAAGGTGCGTCGTCTATGCCTTACCCAGCTATGACCATTCGGTTGGTGGCTCCGCAACCGCCGGCCAAGAAGAAGGAGAAGGCAGCTCCTGTCTTCAATTTGTCGGATATCGAGTTGTAAGTCATTCCGCTTGAGGCTTGCTACCATGTTCGTCTGCATAGCTTTACTGTGTTGTTGATCTCATAATTGCTTGCAGCAACCCTTCGGTGGAGTCCCTTGATGGGGACACCCAAGAAGTTAGGGCAAAATCGAAGCTGAAAGCTTCTATTCCCCAGGTGGTGGCCAACTCCGAGGATGATGACCCGAACTCCGCTAGGCGAGAAGCTCGAGCCGTCGCAGCTCGAAAGGCAGCATGCAAACCTTCGAAGTCCACACCTGAACACGTAAGTGTTTCCCTTTTATTCTGTGGGGGATCCCCTGAGTCCTTTATTATGTGATTTGTTGTTTTTTGCTGGGGGAGCCCCCGAGACCTTTTATTCATCGAGTTTGTTTGCTTCTTGTTTGTAGCCTTTTGTCCATAGCGCTAATCTTCTAATCTAGCAGCACCTGGCGTTGGAGGATGAGCTGAAGCAGCTCCGAGGTGCGTAGATTTTTTCCCTGTTTATTGTTTGAGTGCTCCAAGTCTGTTGCTTGTGGTAATCCGGTGTTTATTCATGCTGCAGATGATAACAATACTGCACTCCGAAGGATGAACGCTCTTGAAAAGAGCCTCGGCCAAGCGGAGAAGAAGGAAGCTGATGCTGCGGTAGCCAAAGAACGCCTGCAGAAGGAGGCTGAAGATCGCGAGTAGCAGCTCACCGCCGTTGTAGCCACTCGGGAGAATGCAATGGCCGACAAGCTCATGGCTGCTGCCAAGGCTATCTCTGGTAAGTTGCTCCTATATCCTTTTGCTGTTCTGATTTTTTGAGTGCATTTTATCCTTTCTCATTCGAGTCTTCTTTTCTTCTTCTTGTCAGATGCCTCTGGCATCAAGTTTGATCGTGGTGCGCTGGAGCACGGAGATGTCTTGGCTGATGTGATCGAGGATCGCTGCTCCACTGCAGTTGGCTCCCTGGATAAGGCCAAGAAGGTGCTCACGCGGTTCTACAAGGAGGTCATCCCCAAGGGCGTTGCCCTCGATGATGTTAACTCCCTTGCGGATGCTCTGTCAGAGGAAGCTCCGGCGGAGTACAAACGCAAGCATAAGGGCATCGGTGCCTCCATGGGGCTGGCCATGGCGATGGCATCCGGGGCCGAGCTGGACCTGACCCAAGTCACGTCCAGGATGCCGACGATGACAGATGGCTCCGAGGTTTCTTTCGCCCTCTTTGCTTCTCACTGTAAGCATTATGGGCCTAAGCTCATCAACTTCCTGGCCAATTATGTGGCAAAGCAGCAGCAGGAGGCCAAGAGCAGGCAGTTTGGCTCCGAGGCTGCTCCGGATGCGGTTGCTTAGGCCCTTGTACTATAGCTAGCATAGCTTTTCTACTTTTTCTCTTTATATGTAACATCTTGCGGATGAACGAGTCCCACTTTTCCATGACTTCACTTTATTTATGTATATAAGTCTACCCTTTTGCTGCCAAAAGTACTTGTGATGTTCATTCTTGCTTATTTACCCCTAGGGTCCTTCGGGTGGGGCTCCAGTGGTTACTCCGACTGCGCCTGAGCCTCGACCATCTTTGGATGAAGCGTCGCAATTAACCTTTCTGCATGATTGCATCCGCAACCTAGAAACGGATATCCTCAGCATCCGAGGCCACCCGGATGTGTGGAAGTCAAAGGCTGAACGAGCCACTGCCAGGGAGGAGTTCTAGCTTGGAGAATTGCGGCCGATGGGTGAGAAACTTCAATGTGAGTCTTCGTGAACCGATGTTCTTTCGAGTCTACCTTTTTGTATGCTGGCTCATCCCATTCTTTGTGTAGATGTGAATCTCATTCCGAGGGAAGAGAAAGAGCGCGTCGCAATTCGGATGAACTGCTTGATGCAACAAGAGCTAGAGCCTTTTGGATGGACCATGATCGAGCCATTGTCCTTGCAATGGTGCAAGATCGCGTACACAGGTTCTTCGGATGCTGAGGCAAGCGAGGTCATCACTTGTGGCCATTTGGTCCGTCATGTTCCCTTTGGACGTTGCGCCTTCTACTTTTTTGGGTCTTCTTGGTAAATTTTGGAATTTAGGCCATATCAAGGAGTTGGTGCGTCATCATCTGATTGCAGGGGTCAAGGATGCCTTGTCTCTCGTTCGATTGCATCATCGTGATCTTAATCTTGCAGAGGTAGCTACTGGACCGCCTCTTCGACCAGATGGCAGTTTATGGGACATGCGCCCTCATTACGTAGCTGTGGCGCAGCACACCTTTGAAATTGTAGATTTGTTCGAGCAGCGGGCGAATGTTATGCTCCACAACCATTAGGTCCTGTAAAGAAAACAAGATGATGTAAAATTTGTATTTATTTGAGTGGGCTTGTAATGCCCTTTGTAAATTTTATATGTATAGGCACGTGGTGCTTTGTAATGTGCATGTCCTTTTTGTTAGCCTGACGTGGTTAGCTACTCATGTTGTATGCATTTTCCAGTCGACGAAATCATGAGGTGAGGTGTAGCCCCCGAGCATATTTAGCGAGAAATAATGTAAGGATAAAAAGGTATTTGGGCCAAGGAACTTAGCTTTTATTCATAGCAAACGAGGAGGTACATTGTTTAGCTGAGTAGCCTTGGCTGAATAGCCTTATTGAAAGTAAAAGGTAACTAGGGGTAGAAGCGACGCAGTCGTGCGACGTTCTAGGGGTTGGAGTATTCGACTCCTGATGGGACGTCCATGAGGCGGTAGGAGCTACCTGGGATGACTTCGGTGACGATGTAGGGTCCTTCCCAGGGTGACTCGGACTTCTTGTCCCCTTCTTGCTTGAGTCGCAGGACGAGGTCTCCTTCGACGAAGGACCTTGGGTGTAGCCGGCGGCTATGGTAGTTGCGGAGGCTCTGCTGATAGACCGCTAATCGAGCCGCGGCAATGTCGTGTGCCTCGTCGAGTGTGTCGACGGCATCTTCGAGTGCTGCCGATGATTTGTCTTCACTGTAAGCGACGACCCGTGGGGCCTTGTGGCGTACCTCGGCGGGTAGCACGGCTTCGGATCCATAAACCATGAAGAAGGGCATCTAGTCGGTTGAGATGTTTGGTGTTGTATGTAGGCTCCAGAGGACAGAGGATAGCTCATTTGCCTAGGCTCCCGCAAGCCTTTCGAGTGGGCAAAGTAGGCATTTCTTGATGTCGTTGCCTATGAGGCCGTTGGCCTTTTCGACCTGTCCATTGGTCTGCGGGTGCGCCACGGAGGCATATGATATGTTGATGCCGAGGTTCTCGCAAAAGTCTCGAAATTCCTTCAAGATAAAGTTCGAGTCGTTGTCCGTTATGATGCTATGAGGCACGCCGAACCTGTAGACAATGGACTCAAAAAATTTGATGACAGTTTTGCCGGGGTTGGTGACGGGCATGGCCTCGATCCACCTGGTGAATTTGTCCACTGTGACCAGGAGGAAGATGTGACCTCCTAGCGAGGACTTTGGCAGTTTGCTGATCATGCTGAGGCCCCATTGGGCGAAGGGCCAGGACAACGGTATAGGCCTTAGCTCGGATCCTGGCGTGTGTGGCTTGTCCACGTACCTCTGGCGTTGCATCTCTGGAAAATGTCCTTGGCGTCATTCATTGCCGTTGGCCAGTAGAACCCATCTCGTAGAGCTTTGGCGACTAGGGCATGGCTGCCTGCATGATGACCACAGATACCCTCATGGATGTCAGGGAGGATGATTTTGCAGTCACCGATGGTGACGCATCTTTGGAGCACACCCGAAATGCTGCGCTTATACAACTCGCCATTGATGATGGTGAAGCCTTTGGACCGGCGAGATATGCGTCGAGCATCTGTCGGGTCATCGGGCGGTTGATTGTTTATCAAGTACCGAAGGTACGGCTGCGTCCACGTCTCTTCAACCGCCATGACCTGCATCAGGATGACCAGCTCGATTGCCGTGTCCAGCTTTTTGGGTCCTTCCTGGACTTCGGGTAGCGCAGCCCCCGAGTGCTCTGCTTCTTCGGCTGAGCCTTTTTGGAATTTCCTCTTGATAGAGGGTATGCAGATTTGTTCGAGGAACACACCTGGTGGTACCCATGCACAGGTGGATCCACTGTTGGAGAGCCTGTCAACCTCTTCGTTTCTTTCCCTGTCGACGTGTCGAAGCTCATAGCCGTCGAAGTCCCCTTCGAGTGAGTTGTGGAGTGCGTGATACGCGATCATGTTGGCGCTATGGGTGTCGCACTCGTTCATCGTCTGCTGCACGACGAGGTTCGAGTTGTCGTAGATGACTAGGCGTGTTGCGCGGCATATCTTGGCCATCCTCATGCCATGGATGAGGGCCTCGTATTCGGCCTTGTTGTTGGAGGCGCGAAATTTCATCTAAAGGACGTACTTCATCTTGTCGCCTTGGGGGTACGTCAGTATGACGCCGACCCTTGCTCCAGCCTCGCGCTTGGAGTCGTCAAAGTGCATCGTCCAGGACTGTGAACTATTCAGAGTATCCGGCAGCTGGAGTTCCATCCAGTGGATGAGGAAGTCAGGGAGAACCTGAGACTTAATGGCGGTGCACCACTCATAGATTATGTCTAGAGGGGACAATTCGATGCCCCATAAGGCTACACGTACTGTGGCTTCGGGGTTGTTCAGGATGTTTGATAGCGGGGCGTCATTGACGACCATGATCTGATGCTCCTAGAAGTAGTGACTCAGCCGACGAGCCGTCAAGAATACACCGTAGGTGAGCTTCTAGTAGTGACGGTACCTCTACTTTGTCGGGGTCAGTACCTCGCTGAGGTAGTAGATTGGGCGTTGGACCCCATGGGTATTGCCACCTTCGGGTCGTTCGACCATGAGTACGGTGCTGACCACCTGATATGTGGCTGTGATGTATAGCAACAAAGGCTCCCGTTCCTTCGGCGTGACCAAGACAGGTGATGTGGAGAGTAGCCGCTTGAGGTCTTCGTATCCGCTTCGGACGTCCACTCAAACTTGTCCGTCTTGCGCAGCAGCTAATAAAAGGGTAGGGCCTTCTCGCCCATTTGGCTGATGAATCTGCTCAGCACCGCGATCCACCCAGCTAGCTGCTGGATGCCTTTGAGGTTCTTCAGCTTCTCCATGGACAGTATGGCCCTGATTTTCTTCGGTTGCCTCGATCCCCCATTGGGAGATGAAGTAACCGAGTAATTGACCATACGGGACACTGAAGGCACACTTGTCTGGGTTTAGCTTGATCTTGTAGCGATCAAGGTTATCGAATGTCTCGCGGAGATCGTCGATCAGTGTCTTAGCCTCTCTGGTCTTGATTACTATGTCATCGACATAGACCTGGATGTTGCAACTGATATGGTTTTTCAGGCACGCCTGCATGCACCTCTGGTATGTGGCACCTGCATTCTTCAGCCCGAAGGGCATGGTGTTGTAGCAGAACACTCCGAACGGCGTAATGAACATTTTTTCTCCTGATCTTTGACCTTCAGTCAAATTTGGTTGTAGCCGGAGTAGGCGTCGAGGAAGGAGAGCTTCTTGCAACCTGTAGTGGAGTCAATGATTTGGTCGATCCTGGTAGAGGGAAGTGTTCCTTCGGACAGTGCTTGTTGAGCTATGTGAAGTCCATGCACATCCGCAGGATGTCCATGTCCTTTTTGGGGACGAGCATGGTGTTGGCCAGCCACTCGCTATCCTTGATTTCCCTGATGAAGTTGGCATCGAGCAGTCTGTTGACTTCGATTCCAACAACTTTGGCTCTTGGTTTTGTCAGTCGACGGATCGACTCTTCACTAGCTTTGCATCCGGAAACATGTTGAGTGCGTGCTCGGCGAATTCCCTGGGAACTCCTGGCATGTCCGCAGGACACCATGATAAAATTTCCCAGCGCTCATGGAGGATTTCGACGAGCGCACTTTCCTATGCAGGACTGAGGTTGTTTGGCGATCAACGCCGTCTTGGAGGCGTCCGTCTGGTGGACCTGCACATTCTTTGTGTTGACCGTGGAGTCGAACGACATATCAGGTGTGTTTTGTCTGGTGACTGGGGGTGCCTCGTTGTCTGTCACCTCTATGAGCCTCGTGAGTTCCTCCTACATGCCGAACGACTGAGAGATTCTGTTTAAATCTCTGTCATAGCTGTCGGACCGGGTGATGCTTCCCTAGACGGTGATGACGCCCCTAGGTCCTGGCATCTTCAGTAGCAGGTACGCATAGTGCGGTACTGCCAAGAATCTTGCAAATGCCACGCGACCGAGGATGGCGTGGTATTGTGATGGCCAGTCCACCACTTCGAACTCTAGCCGCTCGCGTCAGAAGTTTTTGGGCTGGACAAAGATGACGTCGAGCCATATTTTGCCCATGGGGTATATGCCCTTCCCTAGGACTATGCCATGGAACACCGTGTATGATTGCTCCAGACTGTACAGCGGAATCCGCATCGCTGCGAGTGTGCTGGCGAACATCAGGTTGATGCCGCTGTCGCAGTCCATGAAGACACGGCTCATCTCGAATCCGCCGATCTGCACCTCAAGCACCAGGGCAGCATGACCTGGGAGAGGTACCCAGAGTGGGTGATCTGAATGATCGAACGTGATGCAGGACTCCAAGCCGCTGAGGTACTCAGGTATGGCTGGTGGAGAGGTCACTGCCAGGCTGACTTGGCGGGTGATATTCTTCCGCACCCTATTGGTTGGGCGCCCCTTCTGGATCATCAGGGACCCTTTGGGTGGAGGGTACCCACCTGCACCGTTATTTGGTGCTGGTGCGACCGGTGGCTGCAATGGTCTGATGGGTGGTGGTGGAGGAGCTCCGTGGGCGATGGTACCTGGTGCGGGACCGAATCCAGGGTTCACGGTCTGGTGCCGCATTTGGGTGAAGCCCTCACTGAGTTTCTGGAATTCTCGATAGTCCTTGAGCATGTGGCTGTCCTTCTTCTTACCATCTTGCTTGTCGATGTAGATGTGGATGGTGCAAGGACCAGAAAGCTTGTCGTATGCCGAAGGCTCGTCGTCGCGGTTGCGGCGTTGCCATGCTTGCGTGGGTCATCCACCATCACGGTAGTTGCTTCCGCGGTATCCGCTGTTGCAGTTGCCGTCATCGCGTCGATTGGCATATATAGCCTCAACAATGTCGACTCTGCCGCGATCGTCGTAGACGAACAATCTTCTCTTGCTGCGGCGTTCGCGCCTGCGGCCATATTCGTCTTCGTCATCCGAATGCGCTCAGTTGACGGAATCCTCGCCATCTGCGCATCGGTTGGCGATGTCCATGAGGTGGTCGAGTGTCTTGGGCATTACGCGCCTGAGCTCCTCCTTGAAATCTGGACGCCTAGCACCGTCCTTGAAGGCGTCGATTTCTCTTTCCTTGGAGATGTGTGCGGCGGAGTTCTTGATGTGGGACCAGTGGAGTATTTACGAGAAGATGGAATTGTTGGTCTGTTGGGTGCACGCCCGCAGCTCTTCGATTGAGGGTGGCCTCTTTCTGGTGCCCTTGAAGTTGCGGATGAAGCTGTATGCCAGCTCTTACCAGCTTCGGATGGAGCCGGAGGATAGGCTGCTGAGCCAGACCCTGGCATGCCTGTCAGCTGCAGCTGAAGGCATTGTAGGTCGGTGTTCTTGTTTTCGCCATGGAGCTTGACCGATGATAGGTGATCATCGAGCCAAGCCTTTGGCTCCTGTGTGTCGTCGAACTTCGGATTGTCCGAAGGGAGCTTGAAATTTTTTGGCATCCACGTTTGCCGAACAGATCTGCTAAAGCATCTGGCTCCGCAT
Source organism: Avena sativa (assembly GCA_916181665.1). Taxonomy (NCBI): domain Eukaryota; kingdom Viridiplantae; phylum Streptophyta; class Magnoliopsida; order Poales; family Poaceae; genus Avena; species Avena sativa. Next base: position 416,411,760 of record OV702285.1, on the reverse strand, counting down.
AGTTCTCCGTCGTCCTCCCTCTTCGGACTCAGTTGAGCATGCACGTTAAGAACGTGCTTTCTCGATCTTGCGTTGGGTGAGCTTGTTGTGAGCGTCGTAGTTGCTGTTGTGGTGCCGTGGGCTCTTGCAGCGCCGGGGCAGGTCGTGCTCGTCCTCCTCGGATGAGGGTGTAGGGCTTCGAGTGAACTTGACCGCAGTTTTTTATTCGGCTCTGCAGGAATTTCATCGTGGAGCGCAGCTCCGACGAGTCCGGGGCATGCTAGCGCAGACTTGTGCATGGATCTCTTTCGGTCACCCGCCGGAGGTGGATGGGACGCGAGATAGGTGGTGGCCGCCATGATCGCAGACTGCGGCATTTTCGGCATGACGTTGCCGTGTGAGTCCATCATCATGAAGGACATGTTGAGGGACCTGGTGACCTCGTGTCGTGTGGCGGGGTCCATGTGCTCCGTGCGGGAGCGATACTTGTTGGCGTTGTTGCCATGCAAAGTGGAGCCATCAGCGGCGGAGAGAACAGCTTGCCGCGCGCTGGATTCAGCAGCTACTTTCTTATGCTTGTCGAGCTCCTCCTGCAACTTTACCTGTTAGTTGTGCTCGTCGATCAGGAGGAGGTGGTAGGCCATTAGCAGATCACGGGAGGCATTCACAGGAAGGATTTTGTTGCCTGCCACGTCCTCGCATGCTTGGAGCCAGCCTTTCTCATTGAGGTTGATCTGGTTATAGGCGTTACCGTCGCCTTTGTTGGATCTGTTAAGCGGATCTCCCCCGTTTTGTCCGTTCCCAGTTTGTGGATTGGGAGGGGGATTGGGTGTTTGCTGCGCACTCGAACCCGGCGGTGGGTCCACTTCACTGTTGATGACAACAGAGCATAGGTAGCGCTCGTGGAGTGGGTTGCTGCTGCCACAGCTTTCGGATCCGGAACCATAGTTTCCTTCATCCGAAGGGGGCTACAAAGATCAGAGTTGCAGCTGTTGCTGTTATCCGAGTCGTCTGTCAGCGTCGACGCATGTAACGCGCCGATGGGTGGGACCCATAAAGCGGGCCTGATGGATGGTAGTGGCACCCGCTCTAGGAGGCGGAGGGTGCCGGTCTGCCCCACCTGGAAGCAGAAGCTCCCGAACAGTAGCTCGAGCCCGTCGCCGACGGACTCGAAATCCTTCAGAGTGGTCGGCGAGCGGCCGGTAAAGTCGAAGGCTCCAAAGAGGAGATGACTCTCTGTTGACGATGAATCATAGATCGCTCCGGATGGAACCGTCACGACCGCACGATCAACGTCCCCGTTAACCACAAACAACGCCAATTGACGAGGTTCGATCTCGTCAATGCCCATTGTTATGGACTTGGGTTTTGGAGAAGATGGGGATGCTAGAAGTCACGGAACGGTTAATAGACAAGCAACACAGGGACACGAGATTTATCTAGGTTCAGGCCCCTGGAGGAAAAACCCTACTCCTGCTTGTCTTCTCTTGATTACGGCAAAACCGAAGGTTACAGGGGTACGCAGATGCAATCTGGCGTGAGGTGTGTATGAGGGGAGTTGAGAGATCCTTCTCGCCGTGCCCTCTTGACCTTTATATAGATAGGAAGGTCCCGGGTTAGGTCGAGTCGGTTACAAATTAGGGTTGATACCCTTTGAAATTCTATCTAATCTAGACTTGTCCTCCAAGGAGCCGAAAACACCACGGACTTGGGCCACCCGAAGTCTTCATGGGCTGCGTGTCTTGTCGTGGGCCGTCCTTGGGCTGGACCAGGTATACTAATATTGTACACCCGTAGGATATATCCATGTAACCAACCTTTACAGTATATGTTTAATGTAGTAATTTAATTAGTTTTAATTGTCTTTTAGGTTAATAAATTCATAGAAAATTATCTGGAACTCCAAAAAATATGAACAATATGTCAAAAGAAAGCTACTCCAATGGAGATTAATAATCTCAGTTTATACCTAATCTTTGTTGTACATATTTACCGCAATGATTTAATTAGTTTTAATGGCTTTGTAAATCATTAAATTCATAGTAAATTATTTGTATATCACAAAAATATAAATAATATACCGATGGAAAGCTAGTTCCAAGTAGATCATTAATATGCAATTAGTTCAGGGTTTGACTGTAAGGTTTTGCCGTGAAGATTTAAATAGATTAATGGCTCTTTTGGATTAATAGATTCATAAGAAAATAAATACTGTACAGAAAATTGCAAGTAATATGTACCTGGAATCACAATCCCGTGAAGATTACGGATCTGATTTTAGTTTGATTTTTGGACAACAGAAAGTATTTATATGATTTAAAACTCATTAAATACTATTTAAATCATTAGAAAATATTTGTAACTCCGATTAGGGTGAATCCAATTCCTACTGGTTCGTATTAACGTCCTCTATCTAGTAAATACTAGAAATAAATTTAATTCGGCAGTTAAGACAGGAGTTGCAATAGAACTATTAAAACCCCTATACTGGCAACCAAGATTTAATAATAAATACCCTATTGCATTAAAACACTTCATGCATGCATCATGTGATCTAGTAATGTTCAGAGAACTAAAATACAACCGTTGTGACTTGTTATATTGTTATGCATGCATTCATGCATTTGTTTATGATTGTATGATTGTTTATGGTTAATGCAATTGTTTGCTCGATAGATTGCGAGGAGTGCAACATGTGTGATTGCAACGAGTGCTTGAACGACTTTAGCTGCAACCCAGGCAAGTAGATACTATTTTCTTCATGTTATTGTCCTACTATTTTTAATGCATTGTGGTGTATTTTGTAGATGCATGAATAGGAACTACTATCGCTATGCTATGTCCTATTATGTGGTAGGGATCTCTTGTAGTTGAGCCACTGTTGGTAGATGTGCTTAGCCATGCTATGATAGACGAGGGCTGGGTTACATCACTTGAAATTTGTTTCTAAAAGTGTTGGTTTGCGAAAACTAAAAACAACTTAATCAATGAACCTCCTGGGTGTGATGAGATTGACATTTTTTGGTGGTATCATTGCGGAAAGGAGCCCAGGTATCAAGAGAAAATGATTAACTTCTTTATTTTATAGCTTACGTGTATAACCATGTGCCATTAAGAAATGGGTGGCTGGTTGGACTTAGTAGGTTGTGGTAACTCGAGCCCACGTATCTAGAGATGTAGAATTTTCGTAGGTTGGTACGGTGCGTGTCGGGTTTGGGGAGCTACTTCCCGAATGGTCTCATCTTGGACTTTTCCCTATCACCACACAATATGAGAATGGTGGTACGATCTGGGCTGGCCAAGTCACATGGGTAAATTGTACTAATCCCTGCAGGGTGTATAAACTAATCGATTAGTCGTGTCCCCGGTTATGGACATCTGAGTTGCTTTATATTGAGTTCATGACATGTTTATCGCTCATTCTAATTTCCTAATTGCTTTAATGTTGATGGGTTAACTTAATTGGTATCTTTTCAAAGAAAATAAACACTGTTTATGAAAGTAGGACGAAGGTATTTGAAAATGCAAGCTAGCCAGAGCTCCACTTTCCAAATAAGCATGTAGATGCTAGGATTATTGTCTCCATATTTAGCTCTACTTGCCATACATTTCATGTATTGACCCTTCGGGGCTGCTACGTTTCGTGTTGCAGGTTATTATTCTGATTCTGAGTGATAAAATAGGTCGTGGTACTCCACTCAACATTTGTTCGCTTGTGGGCAATTGAAGATGGAGTCTACTATATATTTATGCTTCTGTTTGCTATTAAACTATTTGAGCTAGCATGCATGCTAAGCATTATTGTAATAATTACAAATTATGGATCAATTTGTTATTTATGATGCACTGTTAAATTCTTTGGTATTCATTTGTACTGTGTGTGCCAGTGAACCGATCTAGGGATTGGCACTATACATATGAACTTAGCCTTATCAGGTGAGGGTGTTACATTATAGTATATATATAGTAACTAAGTATCATACGAAGCTTAATTATACTTTTTATATCCAGGGAGAACATTGCATTAATAGTCATCTTGTTCTAATCATTGGCCAACTCATGTGGTGCCAACACTAGACAATGTGACTACCTCCAGGGTTCATACAGACTCTTAATAGCAGAAAATACTACTCCCTCCGTTTCGGTTTACAAGTCCTGCACGTAGTTCTATGTCACCAAATTGAGCAACTTAGTATGATGTATATATTACAAAAAATATATCACCGGAAACTTTAGACATTGTATTTTCTAATGATATAATTTTTATATTATATAATTCAAATTATATAGGTCAAATTGATAACCTAGATATACGCGTAGGCCTTGTAAACTGAAACGGAGGGAGTACAATAGACTATAAATTATCATAAAAGTGGATATACTTAAATTAGCACCACCTAATAATAGTCTAGTTAATACATAGATAGATAGATTGATGTTGAGTCAAATATAGCAAATAATAGAGCATCACCATGATTGAGTGAGATAATTTAATTACAAAAAGAGATATTTACATTTGGTCTTTGTTACATAGCAGAAAAATATAGCATAAAAGTGGATATACATAAATCACCACCACCAAATCATGGTCTAGTTAATGTATATATATAGATAGATAGATAGATATGTAGGGTATGTAGATAGATGAACATAAGTCAAATATTGAAAGAATAGATTAGCGCCATGATAAAGTGGGCATATTGAATTATAATTAAGGGATTCACGTTTGCTTTTTGCCTAGTCTTGTTTAAGGTCAATCTTGTTCTAATCATTATCCGACTCATGTGGTGCCTCATACAAACAAGCATCTGACACTAAGCACATCTCGGTAGAAACAAGTGACTTACTATTTTTCTTTGCGCAGTCCCGTTGGAGGACATCCTGTTGTTAGTTCATTTGTTTAAGTCATCCACCACATCCAGCACTTGGATATATGATTCATCTTCTTTATTGTTGCTCCTCTGCATATAGGTTTTGGCCACTCATTAACATAAAACATGTTTGCATCCAGCAATAGAAAGCAATAGGTACTAACAAGATTGTAGGGGCGATTCACTCTACAATTCTCCGTGTTCCCTCTGAGAGGAAATAATATCAAATAGTGTGTGTTGTTATTTACAAAGATTTTGATAGACATTATAGTATAATCACTTGTGAACAAGTAAAAACATTGCCAACGGGGGAATGATCCCTCCCTTGGTTATATGTTGTTAGGTAGGTGAGACACCCATTTTATTCATGCCTCAGTGGCGACTCAAAAGTCTGCCCATGCTGGAACTCGAACCCAGGCGGGCTGGCCTCCACACCTGGAGTATCAGCTACCAGGCCAGCGCCTGGTTCTCCACTTGTGAACAAGAAGAGCAGGGAATGGTGGAATATAAACAAACATTTTAATGACATAAAGTTTTCCATGACGACAAAATAGAATGAAGATATAGTTAGTCCTTAGCACGAACAGGAGACAAATTACAATGGAAAATGGTTTTAACTTGTGAAATGGGATTGCAAACAAATAATGAAGTTCCATAAAATTAGCCATGATCAACAGAGCAAGCAGATACTGTATTAACATTAGGACAAACAAGATAGACATTAGAATGGTATACCTCGTGAACTTATAAAGAAGGGAATGCAAACACATGTGAAGTGACTTAAAATGCCATGAACAACATAATAGAAGGTATATACTGCTGCTCTAGAAATTATAATTGAGAAACTTGAATTTATAGAGCAGGATATAAAGATAACCATGTTAAGTAACTTAAAACTTCCCATCTAATACTACATCTAATCCAAAAACTAAGGAATATAAATTTTTCACAAGTCAGTCGACACAAAACTCGACCAAGTTTGTAGAACATACAAGGAACATATACGATGCCAAACCAATACCATTTGATACATCGGGACAAGTATTTCCATAGTCACAAATGATACAAATGAACCGTTAATATATTTTATATCTGCCTGGTCAAAGTCATCATTGTTTGATTTAAAAAGTATAGGCCTTCTTTTATGGAACGAATATAGTGTATAATAGGAGGCAACTACTGTCATAGGTTAATTGAAATGAGATAGAAATAATAATGACATACCTTGTAGAGGGAATGAAAAACCAACAAGTTCAATGACATAAAATTTGCGACGAATTATATAAAATAATGCAGTTACTATGGTTGCTTAGTACAAACCAGATTGAAATTAAAATAGCATAAATTCTGAACTTGTAGAGCATGGAATGTTAACCTACATGTTTAGTGGTTTAAAACTACAAATGAACTCCAAAATTACATGTAGTCAGTGTTGTTGCTATGGACAAAGAAAATGCACATTATGATGACATAACTTGCGAACTTGTAGAACATGTATGCAACTTTAGATATTCAGTGAACTAATATTTTCCATGAACTGCATAATAACAATGGTCTCCAATGATGCTAGTTTTGTACTACCAAAATTGTTTATATATTAAGAGTAATTGTTGGTCAAAGAAAAACACGAAAAACAAGGACGCCTTATTCCTTGAAACAGAGGGAGTAGTTTAACGCCTAGATTTAACATAGACTACACCGGATTTATTAAGGGAGAGTCAGATATTAATTAAGCCAGTATTGAGGTAGGAATTTACCACCAATATGGAAATGAAGTTCGCTGTCACAGGCTTATACCTACTATATTGAAACGAACTAGCGGATCTGGTTTACCTAGGTCACTGCGTCGTCTACGCATACACGACATCTTTGCGGGTCACGTCAAGGACACCGAGTGTGCCTGGTAGTGGTGAGTCGATCTGAAGCAGATAAATCACAACAGTATCGGTGAAGCAGATATGTGGAGGTTGTTGATGGGTCTCACTTGGTTGATAAGATTGCCGCTGGAGGAGATCCGGTGTAGTGCACGGTGTCGTTAGTGGAGCAGATCTGTTACTACCGATTATGGACTCAAGGCTCCGCTCAAGAGCGTCGGTGAAACAGATCTGGTGTAGTGGACTGTTGAGTCTGTGACGTAGATCGAATGCAGCGCACACCGGCGTAGGTGAAGCAGGTCAGCTGTTGTGGACGACGGAGTCAGCGAACTAGGTTTGGTAAGGAGGACGTCGGCTGATCCGGTAGACTGGTGAGGAGTATGTGGTATCGTGAGGTATGGCATGCAGGCCGGCAAAGTGCGGCGGTGCAGAAGCCGAAGGTGGGATAGGGGGTTTGGGGTGGCGTGTGGACCGGCGAAGTGTGGCAGGGATCTTCCGATGCGGTGGTTCAGGAGCTGCATGTGAGATAGGGGATTGGGTGGCGTGTAGGGCGGGCTACGGCGGGGATGTTCTAGTGCGGTGGTGCAGGAGCTGGAGGTGAGATAGGGGGTTGGGTGGCGAGTAGGCCGGCGAACTGGGCGGGGATGTTTCGGTGCGGTGGTGTAGGAGCTGGAGGTGACATAGGGGGTTTGGTGGCGTGTAGGCCGGCTAAGCGCGACAGGATGCTCCGGTGCAGTGGTGCAGGAGCGGGAGGTGAGATAGGGGTTAGGGTTTTTTGGAGTGCTATGGGGGAAATGGTGTCGGTGGAAGGTGGAATACCCAGCTTCAGAGCTATGGGGACCGGGGGAGAAAAATTACGAAAGATACCCACGACCCGACATCTGTAGTTAGGCCATTATCAGGGGTAGAAAAGGAATTTCATACGGCTAAAACTTGGCGTGTGACCACTCGAAATATTTCGATGGAGGCATGGCGGGGGAATTTGGCACTATGAGATTTTGGATTTGGCTATATAGTACAAAAGATATAGAAAAATAATAACCTACTTCAAGGACTAAAAAAATACTAATTTACTGTAATGTTCTAGCCTTTGTAGGTACAAAGTATTTTCGGACCCATTTCTGCACAAATAGGGTCTCTGCCTTTGACTTAATTATGTACACACATGTTGCCCACTATAAAGGTAGTACTAACATGAACTAGTAACACTCTTTCATTACACTCGCCAATGGATTAATATATCTTCCATGCATGCATGTGATTGGGCTACTAGAAATTGTTTTTTGTGTATACCTGCATGCAAGAATACTAGTCTAGCTAATGTACTAGTAGTACCTGAGTACTCTTCATCGGTAACCATAGTTACTTAGTTAGCCTAAGATACTCCCATTGTTGTGATGAAAGGCCTAAGGATGGTAAGAGTGATAACTTCGAGTATGCATATGTTAGCGGGTACATCCAGCCAAAACTCATTTTTTGGTGGAAGCAGAGGCAATCAAAAGCAAAGTTGGGCTAGACCAGGATGGGCCCCAACTTTCTCTGCACTGCTGCGCCTGCACGGTTGTACTCCATCGTGCGGAAGCTTACATGGGAAGGAAGAGATGGACATTGTGTGGAAGCTGCGATGCTTCCCACCTGAACAAGTGCCATTAATAAAAGGCATAGAGACACCAAATTCAAAATGGAGCAGAGCAGGAAATGCTACATTGAAGAGGAGAGAGGAAGGATGTTCTTCTTTGTCCAGGTGGCTTTCCTCTCCCAAAATACACCGACGAGAGATAATTTTGGGTGGAGGAGCCCTTTATTTTTGAAACAAGGCAAAAAATTTGCGGTGGATGGAGCCTTTGATCGCCTTGCCAGCAGTACGAGATCGACTAGGCACCAAAATCCGAGTACTAATACAAACATGAGTACTACTAGTAGTTGCTTAGTTCCATAGTTCCATCCAGAAGTAATAGTGGTTAATATAAGTACAGTAGTTTCGCGTTGGTTCCTAGAATGCCTCCTGGTCACATAGGAGTAATACAAGTTCAATGAATTTCATATCACAACCTCAAATTAATCGAGATACCGCTAAACAGGTTGAGATGAAATCCATGTGGGCGTTCCTTGAACCAGAATATAGCCATTTTGCGTTCTAAGAGCTCTGCGTCCCTGACAACATATAGCCAGTTCCTAGGAGTAGTGATCACCGCACGCCCGTCATCGCCCATGCCAATCACGACTCCATGATAACCTTTGTACAACTCATTGGTCACAAGCAGATTTCTTTCTTCATGTAGATTTCTTTATTCCCACAGATGATTCTTCAAGACATTCTAACTGTAATCCAGTGAGAAGCACTAAAACCAGAAGAAAACAGTTATCAAAGTTTAGGGCTTGTTGACCGGTGAAATAGTAAAAAAGATGCATGCTTGATTTGAAGTATGATAGATAAAATAAATGAAGGATTGCAATGTTATGCCCACTCCAATCCTACTGGAATTAATCTGAACCCAAGTTGGTTTCACACTTATCGTAGTAGGACAAACATAGGATTCTAAAAAAGAAGTGTGAGTGGATGTTTTATTTCCTTCGAAATATAGTGCAAAGGAATCCTTAGAAACAATTTCTATGGGAATCAATCCTACAAATGTAACAACCATCTTGGTAAAATTTCCTATATACATATTTAATCCTAAATTTTCTTAGGAAAATCTTTTGAATCAGACATTCAGATGGCTACTTACCATCCTCCCCCTCCCTCGCCGAGTAAAGAAGATGTGAGCTCGCAAACATAGAAAGGTATGTCAGGTTTGATCTGAGAGAATTTATTCTCGAGAAAATCCCACCTTCTAAATGATAAACGCACATTATTGCCGTAAAAGATGTAACTTTCGAACCAATCTTTCCGCTCATAAGAAGGACCTAAATGAAAGAAAAATAAATCTTAGAGACGAGTATATTTCTGCATAGTCTAATTAATTTCACAATCAAGTAAAACTTTACCCCTTATAGCCGCACGTTCTTCCTCATCACTATGAGTTACATAAAAGTCAGTGTAGCAGATCTCATCATCGCAGGAAATGTCCATGATCTTCTACTTTGCTTGGAATCGGAACCTATAAATGGCATTGCAAGATACTTATTATAGCACTAAAATGCATGTAATTATAACTAGTTCAAGTAACAAATTGATATCCCCAGCAACAAGCAACGTGTTTCGTCAAGGATTCACTTCGAAAGAATACATCAATATCAATATATTTGAATTTATGCACATTTAAAAGATCAGGAACGAAATAGAGGGGAATGAAAGAGATCCGTAAAATCGGTTTAGAGACAGAAAATGGAATCAGTACAAAAAAAGTAACTGCAAATGTTTTCTATACAAGGGATAAATTAGATCATACATTGTTGTTCTGGGTCACAGTCGGCCTTGCGGTGACAGGCAGACTAATCTGCGCAGCGCTAGAGATGACGGCTGTGGGGATGGGAAGCGATGGTGAGAGGAGGCTGCAACGAGAGGATGAGTTTGTTTTCTTTTTCGGGATGATGGTGGACGTATTGGGTAAATGAGTAAAAAATAACGAACTTGAGTATATAAGAGTACCAACCTATGCCGTGTCCATGTGAATGCGGCTGTTTCTTCCTTGGTGCATGGTGAGAAATGGAATAACTTTATTATATAAGAGTAAAATATAGGAAGGCTGGCCAGGTCCTGGTGAAGTGCATTAAAAATGTAAGTTGGGATATTTTAAGCATGGAAGATTGCAGAAGGATGGAGAAGAAGTGCCATATTGTGCATGTCAAGCCGTGCCATGGCTAGTGGAGGGCGGATGATGAGGCGGGTCGTGGTCGCCTCGGTGGCACCCTAAAATTATGACTGTGCCCATCGAGTGCGGGAAGCAGAGGCAGCGTTCCATCCCATCGGCTTACCCTAGTCTTCGTCATCCACATTTGCCACATGCATCGGTTTCATCAGCGACATTGATTTCCCCCTCAGTTCGGCTAATTTTCCACATTAATCTCAGATCACCTCTGTCTTATTTATTCTCTCTCCTTCCCCACGATCCCAGAGCACCAAAGCATCTCCAATCCCTAGCTTCCAGCAACCGTCTTTGTCCCTGTCAGTCATCCATGGCCACCTTCTGGTTGCCGTCTACCGTACCGGAGCGGAAAGACATCGATGTCGCTGCACAAGAGGACAATGCCCTACGCATTTGGGCCTTCTCCCCACGGAGAACACCATGGCAGTTGGCATGTGCCTTCCTCGACGCCGGCTACCATCTCCACAAGTATCATATATACGGCCTCCAAAACACTACGGATGGCGTGACGTTGATGGTCAAGTTCGTCAACTTCAGGGATGCCCATCTCCTCTACGGCCGGGCCTTCCACTATGGCTGCGAGATGCTGGTGTTCACCGGTGCCAACATCTTCACCAACTACTGGGACCAGTTCCCCAACAATGGCAACTTCATCCACAGGGGCATCCTGGAGTTACCGATGGCTTAGGAAGTGCCGCCGGGTCAGGAGCCGACGGCGGTGCTGGAGCTGTCATTGCTGCCAGTGTCTAACGAGCTACCGCTGGTGTCACGGGACTAGGTGCTAGGAGGCGCCGGACCTGCACTAGTGCAGCAGCGAGTCCTATATATGTAAACTCATGATGTTATGTTAATGGTTGAATGAAGTTCCTTTTGAGATGATAACCGATGAACGTTAGCTAACGAGGCCTGTCAAAGGAAATAAAATGCCTCGCTAACCACCGGTGGCCGTGGCAAGCACGCGAGGAGGTGCCGCTGGCACGTGGGCGCTTGCACGCGATCGGCGCAAGAAGGCACACGCGGGCGGCGCATCAGTTGACAACGCGTGGGCGGCGGCGCAAGCACGCGCGGGCGGTTGCTGCTACTCCCTCCGATCCAAATTAATTGACGTGGATTTGTCTAGATACGGTGTATTTTGATTTTGGGCTCTCTATCCATCGGATTTTTCCTCTATTGATCCAATTTGGGCTTGGATTATGTGTATTCCGATTTTGATACAAGATGATCTCTGTTTAGCTTTTAGCTACTCAGTTTTGGAAAAAAAAACAGTTAATTATGAGTAAAAATCTAGCCATTCCGTTTCATGTTTTTGTACCAACCGAACATAAATCGGAACCTTTTCTCCTCATAGTCTCTTCACCCTAATACTCCTATGGAGTAGGTACTAAGCATAAATACTTTTTGATTTTACCACTTACTTAGGTTAAAAATTTACACGAGCGATGGAAGTACATTATACATCAAGGACCTAAAAAAGGGAAAATTACATCAAGGTCCATACATTTAGTATAAAGGACCCTAAAATTAAGCAAGAAAAATATTTGGATCCGACTCCGACTCGAGAGAGCCATACTCTTCATATACTACTTCCTCTTGGATTATTTTCAAAATATGGCCAAATTTGTCGACATGAAAATTCTTGGATATCGGATCATCAATATGAAGTATGATGTAGATATGGCCATGACCTTGCTTGTTCGGCTTCAAAATCAAGAATGTTCATACTCATTGGGAACTAAGCTTAAATTCTTTTAGATATTACCACCTACTTTTAGGTTAAAATTTTACACGGGCGATGGGAGTACATTTTTCATAAAGGAACTAAAAATAAGAAAAATTACATCGAGGTCCATACATGTAGCACAAAGGACCCTAAAATAATTAAGAAATGAAAACATTCGGGTTCGTCTCCTTCTCGAGAGAGCAGCTGATCGAGCCATACTCTTCATAGCACTTCCTCTTCGATGGTTTTCAAAATATGGCCATATTTGTCGGCATGAAAATTCTTGGATATGGGATCATCAACATAAAGTATGATGTAGATATGGCCATGACCTTAGTCGTTCGGCTTGAAATCCAAGAATGTTCATACTTGTTGACAACTAATCTTAAACTCATTTAGATCTTATCGTTTACTTTCATGTTAGAATTTTACACGGGCGATGGGAGTACTTTTTAAGCCAAGGACCTAAAAATAGGGAAAATTACATCAAGGTCCATACATTTATTACAAAGGACCCTAAAATGATTAAGGAAGGAAAATAGTCAGGTTCGGCTCCTTATCGAGAGACCAGCAGATCGAGCCATGCTCTTCATGCTACTTCCTCTTTGATTGTTTTCAAAATATGGCCATATTTGTTGGCATGCAAATTCTTGGATATGGGACCATCAAGATATGGCCATGACCTTGGTCGTTCGGCTTCAAATCCAAGAATGTGCATACTCATTGACAACTAAGCTTAAATCCATTTAGATTTTACCACATACTTTTAGGTTAAAATTTTACCTGTGCGGTGGGATTACATTTTACATCAAGGACCTAAAAAGGGGAAAATTACGTCGAGGTTCCATACATTTAACACAAAGAGCCCTAAAATAATTAAGCAAGGAAAACAGTCGGGGTTGGCTCCTTTGTCGAGAGAGCAGCTGATCCAGGCATACTCTTCTAAATACTACTTCCTCTTCGATTGTTTTCAAAATATGGCCATACTTGTCGGCATGCAAATTCTTGGTTAATGGGATCATCAATATAAAGTATGATGTAGATATGGCCATGACCTTGGTTGTTCGACTTCAAATCCAAGAATGTTCATACTCATTGATAACTAAGCTTAAATTCGTTTAGATTTACCACTTACTTTTAGGTTAAAATTTACTTGTGCGGTGGGAGTACATTTTACATCAAGGACCTAAAAAAGGTAAAATTACATGGAGGTCCATATATTTAACAAAAAGGGCCCTAAAATAGTTAAGCAAGGAAAACAGTCGGGTTCAGATCCTTCTCGAGAGAGCAGCTGATCGAGGCATACTCTTCATGCTACTTCCTCTTTGATTGTTTTCAAAATATTGCCAGATTTGTCGGCATGCAAATTCTTGGATATGGGATCATCAACATAGAGTATGATGTAGATATGGCCATGACATTGGTCACTCAGCTTGAAATCCAAGAACGTTCATACTCGTTGACAACTAAGCTTAAATTTGTTTAGATCTTACCACTTACTTTTAGGTTAAATTTTACACACGCGTTGGGAGTACATTTTACATCAAGGGCCTACAAATAGGAAAATTACATCGAGGTCCATACATTTAGCACAAAGGACCCTAGACTAATTATGCATGGAAACTTTCAGGTTCATATCCTTCTTCTCGAGAGACCAGCCAATCGAGTCATACTCTTCTAAATACTACTTCCTCTTCAATTGTTTTCAAACTATGTCCATATTTGTAGGCCTACAAATTCTTTGATATGGGATCATTAATGTAAAGTATGATATAGATATGGACATGACCTTGGTCGTTCTGCTTGAAATCCAAGAATGTTCACACTTATTGACAACTAAGCTTAAATTTGTTTAGATTTTACCACTTACTTTTAGGTTAAAATTCTACACGTGCAGCGGGAGTATAGTTTACATCAAGGACCTAAAAAGGAAAATTACATTAATGTCCACACATTTAGCACAAAGGACCCTAAAACAACTAAGCAAGGAATACAATCGGGTTTGGCTCCTTCACGAGAGAGCAACTGATCGAGGCATACTAGCTCTTCATGCTACTTCCTCTTTGATTGTTTTCAAAATATGGCTAGATTTGTCGGCATGCAAATTATTGGATATGGTATCATCAACATAAAGTAAGATGTAGATATGGGCATGACCTTGGTCGTTCATCTTGAAATCCAAGAATGTCCATACTCGTTGACAACTAAGCTTAAATTCTTTTAGATATTAGCACATACTTTTAGGTTAAATTATACACGCACGGTGGGAGTACTTTGTCGTGGTATTGCCGACGAGTACGCCATGGAGGGGTCCTCACAGTGCGTGTTTAGATACGTGGGGTAAGGCGGATGGTTGACGGGTACGAGGTAACACAGCTTACCCAGGTTCAGATCCCACAACGGTGGCGGAATCCTACTCCTGCTATAAATCACTATAATGGCAATACGCCGAGTTACAGAGATAGGTTCGCTGTGCGAGGTGTGTGTAAAATGATGCCCTAAAGGCTCCCATAGGCCCGACTTATATAGTCGTCAGATCCTAGGGTTACAGGGAAAAGTCCTAGCCAGACATGTTACAGAGTCCTACACCGTCTATCACTAGTCTTGTGTATCTTGTACTCCAAGGCTCTGGGTACGCTGGTGACTCCACCGTAGCCTTCCTTTATCCGGCATGGGCCTCCCTTCTGGATCCTCCTAAGTGGGCCGCCCAGCAGGCCATAGGCCATGCTACCGACTATGGGCCACCCGGGTTAGTCGGATAAGAGACATGCTATGAGGATACCCATATAGCATATCCCCAATAGTAGCCCCCGGAGAACTCCGAGATCTTGCGCCATCTTGCCTCTTCCCGTGGAATGCTCCGTCTAGATGGATGTCGGCAAACCGTCAAGCAATATCTTGTAGTCCTCCCAAAGAACCCTGCAAAGGTTTCTCCGTCTTCTATGAGTAAGTCGGAGAAATGCTGAATCTTCCATCGTACGCTCCCGTTGTCGGATTAAATCCGTCCATGCCAGAATCTTCGATGGGACGGCTCATCTACCATGTCAGTTATGGAGACGTAGGCTGTAGGTCAGCGACGCCTCGTAACTCACACATGCAGAGAACGCAATCATATCCAATTTTCCTGTGCGAGCGATACGAACTGTTGGCGGCGGTGGTTGGAGACGTGGCGAAATTACCACGCACGTTCACGAACACGTCGTCTACGCGGCAACCGTCCGATTAGCTACACGAATCTTGACGCAAAGTAAGATAAATAGTAACCGTGGGACAGTTGACACTTTTCACCCCATTCTCTTCGCGTCATCGTCTTCTTCCTCCAGCCGCACGCCTCCTCAATCTCTCCGCGGAAAACCTCGAGAAACCCTAGCCTCTCTCTCTGCACCAGTCGCTTCCTTCCCTCCTCCATGGCTAGCAGCAGCTCATCCCCGTCAATGGCGGCGTCGAGTGAAGCCACGGCGAAGCCGACGAGCTCCGTCGTCGTTCCCCCAGAGGGCCTGGTCATCCCCGCATCTGCGGTGATTGAAACCACTGGCGGTGACCATAATCTGGCGGCGCTGGAGCCCCTGGAAGAGGAGCCAGACTCGCACAAAGGCGACTGGCGCGGCTCGGACATCACCGGACGCGACATCCAAGAGATGGTCGCTGAGGGTTACCTCCCCGCGACGGAGGGGCTCGCCTGGCGGGTGGCGCCGGCCGGCGAGGTGACCCCTTCTCCCCAAGTCGGAGAGAAAGTATACCTCAAGGCGCAATTGGTACGCGGCGTTTCTCTACCCATCTCTCACTTCTTTCTGTCCGTCTTGAATCACTTCAAGGTCCAACCCCACAACCTCTCCCCCAATAGCATCTTAGTGCTTAGCAACTTCGCGGCACTTTTGAGGGTTACCTAGGGATTAGGCCTAGGTTAGACTTGTTTGTGTACTTCTTCACCGTCAAACGTGAAGCCGGACATAGTAGAGAGGAGCTTAGGAACTGCGGCACCATAAGCTTCAAGATCCGTCCTGGCCGGCGGTTCCCCGACATCGTCGGCCACGAGTCATGCAAAAACTGGTAGCGGACGTACTTCTATGGCCCCGACATTCATTTGGCGGGCCGAGAAGTAACGTACCCGGACTTCGTGGATGGAGCCGCCGCTGAAGTCTCCACATGGCGGTCCCATGCCTCCCTTCCCTCTGACCTCGACGCTTCTCGCGCAATAAGGCGGATCGAGTGGTTCGTAGAGAAGGGTCTAATCGGCTTGGACCTAGCCATGTTCTGGTTCATCAGGCGGATCCAACCTCTGCAGCACCGCACGAAGTATATGCACGAGTACACCGGCGACCGAAGGGATACCCTCCGGATCTCTGAGGACAACTTCTCGAGCGACTCCGTCAAGTTCCGCCTTAAGGACATCATCAAGGTGAAGGACAAGAAGCGTGGCTTCACCCTCACCTACGACATGTTCGTAGACGGAAAGTGCCCAAAGGTAGATACTTATCTTCCGTGTATGACATCGCTCCAGTTTTTCCGTCTTGCCATTTCCATCTTGTCTAACACGATGATTTCTCACTTAACAGCTTGGCGATCTAGAGGAGGGCAACCTGGCTGCCCAAATCTATGATCCCAAGATGAAGGAAGTCACGGTCGTGTCCGACGATGATGCCCCATTGGCGCGAAAGCGGAAGAGCTCCACCTCTGATGCTGCCGACAGAGGAAAGAAAAAGAAGACGGAGGGTGGAGCCTCCAAAAATAGTACTGCCGCCCTGGAGGCGGAAAAGAAGAAAGCCACCGGGATGTTTGCCAAAGCGCCCCCCTAGTGTAAGCTTCTTATTCTCCGACATTGTCTTATTTTATCTGTCTTATTCCTGTACTTATGCATTTTGCACGTTTCAGGAAGAAAGCCACAACCAGCCTCAAGAAGTCCTCCAAGACTCTTGGGGATTCTAGAAATATTAAAGATATGCTGCATCGCGACTCCTCCCCCGCCATCGCCCCTGCTACTCCTGCCGTCAATCCCTCCTCTGCTCCGACAAGCTCCCAAGTCCAGGAGGCACCAGGCCCTTCCGCCATGGAAGTGGACTCTGGCGCCTCTACCGAACTAGCTGTTGTCGGCGAGCAGGCGACGCAGGAGAGTGCTGCTCTTCAAATGGCTGAAGCTCCGGCTAAGGATGCCATCGGTAGCGGCAAGGCGATGGTGGGAGCTGGTACTTCTGCCGAAGGCGGCACCTCTGCTCCCCAGAAACCCTTCGAGCTGCCGAAGATTGTTTACCCGGTGCTTACGCCGGGTAACACAACTATGGTTCCTGGAGGAGTGACGTCATCTCCGACGTGCGGTCTTGAGAAGCTACTCCGTCAAGCAGACATCTTGCAAGGAAATAGCATTTCCTTTGGCAAGCTGCTGGCCGAGAGCGCTACAAACCTCAAGATCATCGCACTTGTAAGTTTTACTTTACCTTTTGCATGTCGTATGAGTATCCCACTGTAGCCCCCGAGGATGTAGACGGAAAACCATTGGTTTTGCATCTATATGCTCTAAGAGTGACTAAGTTAGAAAAAACTCTCACTGTAGCCCCCAAGCATTTAGATGGAATGAATTATTCCGACGAGATGCTTTAAGAGTAGAATACATAGTGTTTATATTTTTCAGTGTTGTAGCCCCCCAAGCCTCTAGTTGTAACTGAATTAGTTCCGACTAGATGCTTAAAGAAAAGCTAAGCATTTTCCGAGTTAAAAATTTATACTGTAGCCCCCAAGCCTCTAGTTGAGAACTGAATTAGCTCCGACTAGATGCTTAAAGAAAAGCTAAGCATATTGCTAAGATAAAAACTCTCGCTGTAGCCCCCGGGCATTTAGGTGGAAAATTTCCGACTATAAGCTCCAAGCAGACTAAACATCGACTTGACTTTGTATTTGTTTCCACAGAACGAGAATGCTCTTAGGGGCATGGCCAATGACAAGTACCAGAAGATGCGCGCAGACCTTGAAGCTGAAAAGGGTAAAACCGCCATCTTGAAGGAACAGATCATCAAAAACAAGAGTCTATTTTCTTATGACGCATTTCCGTCTTATTTTTGTGCCCATAATCTCCGAGTACTCAATGTGTACTTTGGTTTCTCCGACTTGCAGAGCATGTCACCAAGGCCAAGGATATTGTCGAGCAGTCCAAGCACATCCAGCAGCTAGACAGCGAGAACAAGATCCTTAAGAAGGAGAGAGAAGAAATGCTGAAGATGCACGAGGATTCCATGAAAGCCCTGCTGGATTCCGCCTCCGCGGAGATCAATCTCTTGAAGGAGGAGCTTGCGATCCTAAAGGATCAGAAGCAAGCTGCCGATGAGTAAAACCTTCGCCATAGCGAGGCGTTTAAGCTCCTCCAACAAGAGAAGGAATCCTTGGCGGACGTCTTCTGGCAGGCTAAGGCCAGCATCTTCAGTAAGTGTCCTCCGCCTTGTAGTTCTGTAGTCTAGATACTTAGAATTTATTGAACTCATGCAATGCTTGTTGGAATTATTAGCGCCTATGGGTTTAACCCGCTCGCCTCCTTCGGACAAGGAATGCATGATTCTTTCCGGCAACTTCATCAACACCGCCATCACCCAAGCCAAGGAGATTGCCAAGCCCCTCCAGATATATATCAAGGCCTCGGACTCCATGGTGAAGTACTCGGAGTTTCTGCGTCGAGCCCCCGAGCGTGTCGCGAGCTGGAAAGCTTCATGCGCACGGGCTGGCGCAAGGATGGCATTGTCCATGGTGAAGGCACACTATGAAGGTGCCGACATCGACACAGTGACATCTTGTATCCCCTACGTGGATGATGACGGCAAGGAGATTGATCATGAAGCCATCTTGTCATCACTCGTGGGGTATGATACCAGGGTTGCCGAGTTGGTAGATGTCGACGTCTTCGTGCCCAGGAACTTTCTCGACAACGCCAACCCGGATTCCTCCGAGTCTCACCACAGCGCCGATGCTGAGGGTGATTCTCCGGCTGGTGATGATGCGGCCTCCAAGTCCCCTGCACCCAAAGAGTGAAAAAACACTTTGTAACTTCTGTTTCACCTCTGGAGTGTGTGCGAGAAAAACTTTGTTGATGTAATCTTAAGGCGGAAAACAATGGTTATCGTATCCTGCTACTTAAGAATTAAGTTTCAGCATGTATATTTTTTAAGCAAGTGCTGGCTTATCCATTACTCTGGTTCTTATGCTTGACTTTTCGTGAGTCGGAAGACTCGTTGTCAGAACCATGCGCTTAGGTGATGATGCCAAATGGCACCGTCAATAACCTGAGCACAAAATCGCCGATAACAAGTGCCGAAAGTCACTACTCCAGAATCCACATAAAAACAACAAAGAACATGTAGACCAGAAAACTTAAGCTAACGCCCATAGGCGGAATTTTCACAAGTGCAATCGCAAGACTTGTGCATAAAAGTTTTATATGATCCAAAAATGAACACTAAAGGAGGTAGAAGAATCAGCAAAATGAGTGAACCAAAGAGCTTTATTTCATTGATCATATAAGAGGTACACGATTAGATAAAAAATGCTAAGTGTAGAAAGGACGTAGCTGTGCTATGTTCCATGGCCGATCAAGATCCGGGTAGTCATCATCCGGGTCACGTCGCTTACGCTTATGATCCTCGTTGGGTCTATCCTTGAGTTCACGATTGTCGACAAGGTAGTAAGACCCATTGAGCAGCGCCTTGCTTATGATGAACGGTCCTTCCCATGGCGGGGATAGTTTGTGTGACTTCTTCTGCTTAAGTCGGAGCACTAAATCCCCCTCCTTAAACAAACGATGCCGAACGCGGTGACTATGGTAGCTGCGTAGCTTCTGCTGGTAGATGGCGGATCTTTGGCATGCCAAAACGCGCTCCTCCTCGAGAAGGTCCACATCTAGGCATCTGGATTCTTCGGCGTCATCTTCGTCGTAGGAGGCAACTCTTGGTGCATCGTGGAGGATGTCGGAAGGTAGGATTGCTTCTGCTGCATATACCATGAAATAGGGGGTGTAGCCGGTGGATCTGTTGGGTGTAGTTCGTAAACTCCACAGCACAGATGGCAATTCTTCCGCCCAGGCTCCAGCTGCTCTATGTAGCGGTGCCTCAAGACGTGGCTTAATTCCCTGCAGAATTAATCCATTGGCTCGCTCAACTTGACCATTGGATTGTGGGTGTGCCACAGATGCAAGGTCGAGTCTGATGCCTTTGTCCCAGCAATAGGCCTCCACTTCTCCGAGTGACAAGTTGCTTCCGTTGTCGGTGATGATGCTATGTGGGAGACCAAATCTCACCACTAGATCCCGGACAAACCTAAGGGCAGTTGCCCCATCAAGATTTCTAATGGGTTTAGCTTCTTTCCATTTGGTGAATTTGTCAACTGCTACAAGCAGATGTGTAAATCCACACGGTGCCGTTTGTAACGGCCCCACCATGTCTAGCCCCCAGACTGCAAACAACCAAGTTATTGGTATTGTTCGCAATTCTTCAGCAGGAACATGTGGTTGTCGGGCATAATACTGACATCCTGTGCATGTCTCAACCATCTTGTTGGCGTCCGCCTTCGCGGTCAGCCAGTAGAATCCTTGCCGGAAGGCTTTCGCGACCAACGATCGAGGAGCGGCGTGATGCCCGCAATCTCCGAGATGGATTTCGCGTAGGATTTCTAGACCTTCTAGCTGGGAAACACACTTTAGGTATACACCAGTAGTGGTCCTCTTGTAAAGTTGATCATTGATTATGGTATAGCCCTTTGCTCGTCGTACTATTTGTCGTCGTTCGACCTCATCGTCGGGAAAAGTTCCGTGTTCGAGATATTCCATGAGCGGTTTTGTCCAAGCCGGAGGGATCTTTGTCACCATGTTGACGAAAGAGTAAGCTCTATCCGGGTTGTCGATGTCGGCGCCCTTCACGGATGGTGTGCGTAGATGCTCTAGGAAAACTCCTGGCGGAATTCGCTTGCGCCCTGGCCCAAGTTTAGACAGTAGATCAGCCGCCTCGTTTTGCTCCCTAGGCACATACTTGACTTCGTAGCCCAAGAAGCTTTTGGCTATCTCGTCCACTTCGTCGCGATATGCCGCCATCATAGGGTTCCGCGCATTCCAGGTGCCAGCCACCTGCTGGGCAACCAAGTCGGAATCTCCACATCAAACTATGCGCTTGATGCCAATATCCTTGTCTACACGCAGTCCGTGAATGAGTGCTTCATACTCTGCCATGTTGTTTGTAGCCTCGAAGTGGATCTGCAGAACGTAGTGCAGTTTGTCTCCTTTTGGTGACTGTAGTAGTACACCAGCCCCCGAGCCGTTGAGCCACTTTGATCCGTCAAAGTGCATCACCCAGTACTCTGGTTCTGGCAGTGGAGTAGCATCCGGCATCTCCGTCCAATCTGCAATAAAATCCGCCAAGGCTTTTGACTTGATAGCGTTGCGTCTTTTGTAGGTGATCTCGAAGGCGGCAAGTTCAATGCCCCACTTCGTGACCCTTCCTGTAGCGTCGCTGTTGTTGATAATGTCGGACAGTGGAGTCTTGCTCACCACTGTGATTGGGTGCTCCTGAGAGTAATGCCTCAGCTTCCGCGAAGCGAGGAATACTCCATAAGCTACCTTTTGGTAGTGCGGGTAACGCTGCTTGGACTCCGTCAAGACTTCGCTTACATAGTAAACTGCTCGTTTAACTCCGTGCTCATAGCCTGGTTCCTTCCGCTCTACCACGACGACGATGCTGATAACCCGGTTGGTTGCCGCCATGTAAATTAACAGGGGCTCACCAGGCTCGGGTGCTGCAAGGATAGGCGCTGAGGAAAGAGTCTCCTTGAGCTGCTTCAATGCTGCGTCTGCTTCGTCTATCCATGTGAATTTGTCCGCCTTCTTCAACAACTTGTACAGTGGCAGAGCCTTCTCTCCAAGTCGGCTGACGAACCGACTAACTGCTGCAATGCAACCTGTTAGTCGTTGGATGTCCTTTAGGCATGTCTGATGGTTTATGTTTAAGATGGCCTTGATTTTCTCCAGGTTGACCTCGATTCCGTGCTGGGAAACGATGAAGCCCAACATTTTGCCGGCTGGAACCCCGAAGACGCACTTCTTTGGGTTGAGCATCATGTTGTATTTCCGGAGATTATCAAAGGTTTCTTTTAAGTCGGAGATTAAGTCGTTTGACTTTTTAGACATCATCGCGATATCGTCTACGTAGGCATGAACGTTCCGACCAATTTGGTCGTGAAGGCAACGTTGCATTGTCCGCTGGTAGGTAGCACCTGCGTTTTTTTAGCCCAAAGGGCATCGTGACATAGCAAAACGTGCCGTAAGGGGTAGTGAATGAAGTGGCCAATTGGTCCGACTTCCTCATCTTGATCTGGTGGTATCCTGAGTATGCGTCGAGAAAACACAAAAGTTCTGAGCCAGCCGTCGAGTCAATGACTTGGTCAATGCGAGGCAAAGCAAACGGATCTTTGGGACATGCTTTGTTCAAGCCGGTGTAATCAACGCACATTCTTAATTCATTGGTTCCCTTTTTGGGGACAAGTACAAGATTGGCCACCCATCGGGTGTGAAGGACTTCTCGGATAAACTCAGCCTTAAGTAACCTAGCTATCTCTTTGCCAATGGCGCGTTTCTTATCATCTCCGAAGAGTCGTAGAGGTTGTTTCACTGGTTTACATTTTGGATCTATGTTTAAGCTGTGCTCGGCAAGTTCCCTAGGTACACCTTTCATGTCGGCGGGTTGCCAGGCAAAGATGTCCCTATTCTCACGGAGGAACTCGACGAGCGCGCTTTCCTATTTGGGATCCAGGTTCGTCCCAATGGCGACGGTCTTGGAGGCATCGCCTACCACAAGTTCCACCGGCTTGGTCTCGATGGCGGCCTTGAACGCAGGAGCGGAGTCGAAGATCTGCTTCTTCGACACGGGCATCTTTGAGTTAT
Organism: Avena sativa; assembly: GCA_916181665.1. Taxonomy (NCBI): domain Eukaryota; kingdom Viridiplantae; phylum Streptophyta; class Magnoliopsida; order Poales; family Poaceae; genus Avena; species Avena sativa. The sequence continues at coordinate 416,388,604 of OV702285.1, read as the reverse complement.
TAACCTTGCTCTGGATCTCCTTGAATTCTTCGCTGTAGAGGACAACTTCTGCAACGGCTTCTTCATTGATCTCGTAGTCCCTTGCCTTGGTAAAGCTTCCGGATGCGGTGATGACGCCATTTGGTCCGGGTATCTTGAGCTTGTTGTAGACGAAGCATGGCTTGGCCATGAACGTGTGGAATATGTCGCGGCCGAATATGACATGGTACACGCTCTTGAAGGGGACCACCTCAAAGGTCATGCGCTCTTGGCGGTAATTATTAACGTCGCCAAAGGCTACCTGAAGTGTGATGCACCCAAGGGACCGAGCCTCCCGACCAGGAACTACGCCATGGAACACGGTGCTGGTCCGTCTTAGGTTTGCCTCCGTCAAGTTCATCTTCTGCAGTGTGTCCAGGTACATGATGTTGATGTTGCTTCCACTATCCACCATGCACTTGGTGAACTCCACGCCGTCAATCAATGGGTTGATGACCATGGCGTACTGGTTCTCCGTGGGCACAAGGTCTGGGTGGTCCGTCCTGTCCCAAGTGATTGGAACCTCCGACCAGCGCATGTATTGGGGAACTAGGGGGAGAGTGGCCATCAGGATCCTTAGAGAGGTCTTCTGTTGTCGGACGGTGGGGGTGCCAAGGAAAGTGTGGTAGACTGGGGCCTTCTTTGCGAAGGGGTTCTTGCCCTTGTCGTCGCTCTTGGTGGCGTGCTTGGGGTCAACGTCCTCTTCCATGTCACTTGAATCCTTGGACTCCTCCTCCTTCTTCTTCCCCTTGCCCTTGCCTCGCGGTCTATTCTTCCGACTTCGCTTGTAGCCGAACTCCGGATCTTCCTTGAGGTCGTTGACGAACTTGCAGCGTCGATTGGTATGGGTGGACTTGCCGTTGACGTCGAGGTGTACGAGGCACGGCATATCGCGGTACTCCTCGTATGTTTGGGGAACACGGAGCGGCGCCGAGTTGGTTTCACTTCCTCGCTGCTGCCCGTGGCCTGCTCCCCTTCCTCGGCCACGTTGTCCGCCTTCTCCTCGTCCTGCAAAAGTCATGGCGACCATGTCGGTAGATTGCTTTTCTTCTGGAGCGGTTTTCCGCTTTGTACTACTGTTCCTCCGAGCTTGTGTTGGAACGGCCATTGCCGGCAAAGAGCCACGAGCATCGTCGTCGGCAGCTGCGAACTCACTAGCTAACTGAATCATCTGATTCAAGTCAAGCTGATCATTGTCCTACAAGCGCTTCAGCTTATGTCGGAGCAACGTGCCCCTTTCCAACCCATCGATGAAAGCGGCCATGGCGGTCTGGGCGTGCACTCCTGCGCAGGAATTCTTCATATCCAGCCAGCGGGAGAGGTAGGCGCGAGATGTCTCGTCTTTCTCTTGCACGCACTGCTGTAGATCTCCCACAGTGCAGGGACGCTTGTATATACCCTCAAAGTTCTTGGTGAATGCTTCTTGCATGCCCAGCCAGTTGTAGATAGATCTCTCCGGCAAGTCGTCGATCCATTGATGGGCCGTGCCCGCCAACATTAACGGGAGGTACTTGACGGCGACGTTGGGGTTGCCTCCGGCAATTTCCACCGCGTTGCCATAGTCCTGCAACCATGTGGCAGGCTTGGCGGTGCCGTCATAGGGCTTGTTGGTCTTGTCAATCCGGAAACCTTTGGGGTAAGTTGCGGACCGTATTGCAGGTCCGAAGCAACGTGGTCCCAGGTATGGTCCTTCCTGGGCCTCATGGATCTTATCGATCCGTGAACGTGCATCGTACGGCTACGGGTTCTTCTTATTGTTGTCAACAGGGGACGAGCTGCGTGAACGACGCGGGCCTCTTCCGCCATGGTGACTGCTTGGTGGCGACGGAGGCGGAGGTGGCGGTGGGTTAGCCTTTTTGCTGTCACCCTCCTACGACGCCCCACGCTTGTCACGGTTGCTTGTCGAACGCGGAGGGTCGTGGTGTGACCTGCTCTTATGTCCTTGGTGGCGCTCTTCATCATGACAGGTCTGTGCCGCGTTGTCGCGGATGACGATGCCGCACTGCTTTGGTGGAGGCATATCCATGCGATGGTGAGTCTTGTAATCTTCCTGATGTCGAGGGGATCGGGGCGGTGGCGATGGGCGGCGAGGTCGGGCTTTTTCTCCGTGGTCGGAGGATATGGGGATAGCATCCTTCCTGTTGCGCGCATCCCTCCGTCTTCGTTCTGATGAACCCGTCGATGATCCGACATCCTGAGGAGATCTATCCCTTGGCGTTTTGTACTGGCTAGATCGGCAGAGCGCTGGGTTAGACTCAAGCCTCTGAGAGGTGGCCTTTTCCTGCTGCTTTACCACCTTGGCCACTAGGTCATAGACCTGTTCTACTGCCTCAGGCGATCTATCCTGCTCCAGAAGGGTCTTGGCGACGGCGAGGTTAAGGAGTGGGGTGGGCATCACCTGCTTGCCTTCACTATCAATGTATGGCTTGGCCTGTGCCGGCTTCGAGGGAGCCCATCCTAGGTTGCGCCGTACACCAGGATCGTTGATGACGCGAGCCGGAGCTTTCTTAGCCTTTTGCTGCTGCAGCAGAGTCTTGTACTTGGCTTCCATTGCTCTAGCTTTTTCTATGGACTTCTACGCGTTGACCAGATCTCGATCTAGTTTAGCGCCTTGCTCCGCGATGGCTTGCGCTTCCTCCAGCAGCTGCTGGCGCTTCTCATCAAGCTGAGTCACGTTCCGGATATGATCAACAGTTAGTGGCTCAACGAGGAGATTGCCGTACATCACTCTATCAGCTGGAGTAACATGGGCTGCTACCGACGTGGATGCTGGAGGCGGTAAGTTTGCGTTGTTGTTTTTGCTCGGACCGGTGCCGAGTTCCTGCGGCTGCTTCACTGTATTAGGCGGAGGAGGCATGACCTTTGCGTGATCATTGTCGGCAGCAATAAGTGGCCCCTTCCCCTTATCCAGCGCCGTAGGCGGAGCTTGACCGGGCTGGTCTTCATCCATCGTTGTCCCAATGGTGACGAACACCCCTCGAGACATGACGGTGTTATTAGCTTGTTCGTCGCGCGAGTACTCCTCCTCCATCTCTTGCATAGCGGAGTCTAGCTCTTCTGGACTGAAGTCTATTTCCTCTGAATCTGCACTGAAATCAGCATAAAGCGTGTCAATGACATAGTCAGAGGGTGCCAGGACTTCCTCGATGACGGGCGGTGGAGGTGCAACAGCCTCGACGATGACTGGAGGTGGTGGAGCTGCTGCGATGATGGCGGTCGGAGGCGGTGATGGTGGCTGAATCGGAGGGGCTCCGTCAATGAGCGCAAGCGCCGTCTGAGCTGCCGCTTTAGCCTCCGCGTAGTTGTTCACGGTGTTCACCATGCCTTCGAAGGAAAGTCGTCCTAACGCCTGTTGCCGTCTTAGAGAGTGTCGGAGAAGCGTGCCATGGTCCAGTCCTTCCACAGAGTGATAGATGGCATCATCATTGGGGTAGTGGGCCAGATCGGCTCGTATACGGAGCCACCTGGCCAGGTAATCGCGGGGGGTTTTTGCCCTCTCTCTGAATGCAGCGCGCCAGATCGAAGATGGTAACCACGCCGACGAACTTGGATCTCTGTTGTTCCAGACGAGCAGACAAAGCCGGCGGATTTCCAGCGATCTTCCACCTTTATATCCTGCACAGGGGCAGTTTGGGTGGGTCTTGAATTTTTCTGATCTTTGCCGGCAAACTCCGAGAAGAGATCCGACATTGATCCTTCCGCGAACGTATCCTTCCTGTAGGCGCTCCGTGAGGGTCTTGACGCTCCTCCGACTTCCAGGGAACTAGAGCCCGAGTCTGTTTCGCCGATGAAGAGGTGGATGTCTCCGATAGGAACGATCAAACATCACATAGGGTTCGTCTTCGCCGGGATCCAGAACTCGTCGGGAGGGACGATCGGAACGTTGTCGGAGAAGAGAACGCGACCGATGGCTACGGTTTCACCGATTCCCGCGAAGATCTTGGTCCTCGCCCGCTGAAGAGCCTGAAGCGCCTCTTGCCCCACAGTGGGCGCCAACTGTCGTGGTATTGCCGATGAGTACGCCATGGACATGTCCTCACAGTGAGTGTTTAGAGACGTGGGGTAAGGCAGGCGGTTGATGGGTACGAGGTAACACAGCTTACCCAGGTTCAGATCCCACAACGGTGGCGGAATCCTACTACTGCTATAAATCACTATAATGGCAATACGCCGAGTTACAAAGATAGGTTCGCTATGAGAGGTGTGTGTAAAACGATGCCCTAAAGGTTCCCATAGGCCCGACTTATATAGTCGTCAGATCCTAGGGTTACAGGGAAAAGTCCTAGCCGGACAGGTTACAGAGTCCTACACCGTCTATCACTAGTCTTGTGTATCTTGTACTCCAAGGCTCCAGGTACGCTGGTGACTCCACCGTAGCCTTCCTTTATCCGGCATGGGCCTCCCTTCTGGATCCTCCTAACTGGGCCGCCCAGCAGGCCACAGGCCATGCTACCGACTATGGGCCACCCGGGTTAGTCAGATAAGAGACATGCTATGAGGATACCCATATAGCATATCCCCAATACTTTTTCTTCAAAGACCTAAAAAGAACCGAAATTACATCGAGGTCCATAAACTTAGCACAGAGGGCCCTAGAGTAATTAAGAAAGGAAAACCGTCGGGTTCGCCTCCTTCTCGAGTGTCAACACCCGGATTTTTAATCCCAGATGCCTGTTATGCCATACATCGCAATCCCAGGGTTACCATTTTTGCGAGACATAACAGATTGGATATCACAGTACATCATCCATTACAAACCATACATAAGGTCTCACAACAAAATAAATGATCTCATGATCCATTCTTAATACAATCAAGAAGTGGAATAACGTAATGATAATGATACCATGGGCGAAGCTCCATCTTCATGGTCATAGGCAATGCTGGCGATGGGAGATGATCCTAGTTGTCGTAACCTTCCTGCGGTCCATCCTCCTGATAGTCCTCTTCATAGTCTGGCCACGGGAATAGCCAGGGACAAAGCCATGAGTACTCTTTAAGTACTCGCAAACTAATACTAACAAGTGAAGGGTTTTTTGAGTAGGAAGTACTAGGCTCTAGGTTGTTTTGCAAAAAGCCAGATTTATCTCTACTGAGTTCAGAATCAAAGAAAGCTAGTTGAAAGTTTTATAACACCTAAGTGTGATCTTGAATTTTTACAACACAACCTCGTTGTGGTCAAGTCAAAGTCACGATTCATTTCACAAATCATTTTTAAAACATCTGACGATGGAACAGTATGGCCACTCCAACTGTCCATAACCGCAGACGCGGCTATTCGAATAGTTTGACACTCTGCAGAGGTGGTACACTTTCACCACAATATTCAACACATCCGTCAGGAACAATCCTGAATTCACCATACTCAGTATGCGCATAATCAATCCTAACCTTTCAATTACACGCCCTAGTATAGGCACCTCTCCTGTGAATTTTTCCTCCCAACCATGACCAACTTTCATCTTTGGAACTGCACAGGTGGACAATCTTCACAAGGTAGCCTCAGCTCAATCCTTGGCCGCAAGGGAACCCATACTAAGGTATATAAATTTCCAGTCAAGCCCTACCCAATTTTCGGGTATTGTGGTTGTACGGTAAAATTGGAATGGTATCGCATCCAGACAACCATGAGTTTTATAAAGGGGCTAAGGCTCATGCCTCAACATTTTCATCATCAAAATCATCTGGTGTTCAAGAACACATGTAGAAAACATTTGATTAGAATGACTCATCATTCTAAGGTTTTCATAATTATTTTCACCAAGTATTCCCATCTAAAGTGATCAAGTTTTAGATTTAGCACTAGCATCTACAAGTGGGGGATAAACACTAATGAGGGGTGGTAATCAAGTGTGAAGGATCTAAGTTCAATCTCATGCCTCAGGATGACATCAAGATTTATCTAACATAGGTCAAGTTGTATGCTCTTTATGCTACCTTTAAACATCTTTCTAAAATCTACAAGTCACTAAGTAAACTCCAAAAGAAAGCTTTGACAAAGAAATAAAATAACTAAGCTTGTAAATAAAACTAGGATTGGGTATCAAGTGGTGTAAGCTTGCAAGTAAAACTTGCATAGTTTAGTATAGCTTGCTAAGATAGTAGCTTGCTAAGTCAACTTGTAGTGTTAGGATTGCTTAATTGCAAGTATAAGCTTGCTAGGATAGCTTGTCTTGTGCAGAGCGGTGGTTCAAGTTCTCCTCGGCTTCTTCCTCATAGTAGTCTCCTTCCTCCTCGTATCCTTGTTCGGTACTAGCGTCTATAAATAAATATGAGGTACATAATCACCAAACAATACTTAACTGCTTATATTTATCACACCAAGGTTTTCACTAGATGATCTAGCATCATCACAAACGTTACAAATATTAAGGCAAGGTTTGGATTATTTTATTTTTAGAAAAGTAATTTCTACTCATTGAAGAAAACTACTTAAGATTTAATATTCTCCAACTAAAACATGGGATCATGTTGAAACATGTCATCACCACATATTTCAATAGATGGGAATGTGATTTAAAGTGCTGTCAAAATTTAATAAGGTTTAACCTTTTTATTTTAATTAATTAAAGTGACTAGGATGGCCTATGAGGCATTCTTTTATTACTTGTCCACTATTTCTGCAAGTAAACCTAGATATATTTATATATTCAGAAAGGTCTTGTTAAATGTGATTTTTGAGAGTTGGAATCAACTCAAAAGCTTTTGTGATTGAATTTTGAAAAAGTTTGAATGCAGAAAAGCTTCTGCCTTGTTATTTTTACTATAGGTGATCTACAATTCCAATTGATTTAAATCCAACAGGATTGGATTAATAATTCCAGTACCTTCCTAATAAAATTGGTTTCATGCAATTTGGTTCAAGGAATCGACCTGGGTTGATTTTTGAATCTAGGTATAGAACTAGGTTTGAAACTAAATAGAAAAACCTAAATTCAAACTACTGGGTCAAGCGGGAAGTTAACTGGGCCGGCCCACGGTGCACAGCGCACGCGCGGGTGAGTTTAAGTGGTTGTCCCCACGAGTCAGCGAGACAAGGGGTGCGAAGCGGTACGAGGCAATCTAAACCACACGATCAACTTCTAATTGAACGACTGTGACTTATCATCTCCGTCGGGCAACGCCGGCTAGACTAAACCCTAGCACGGCCAGTGGGGGTCATGTGAGGCTCACCGGGGCTCATGCGAGGTTTGGCGATGGGGGCAAACGACGAAGTCGACGATGACGAATCTCCTGGTACCGGTGGCTTCTCCTGGGGCAGCTCCAATCGACAGCTCATCTTCTCTTCCTCCACGGCGGACTCCGGCGAAATTCAGGCGACCCGCTGCTCGCCTTGCTCCGGGAATGAGGTGGGGTGGTTCTGAGAGAGAGGGGAGTGTGATGGTGTGAAGAAATCAAATGGGGGTGGCCTCTATTTATAGTGCCAAGAGGGGACCGAAGGACGCGGGTGGATCTCATCGTGGTCGTCGGCACAACGAGCTACTGGCATGGGCGACGGTAGGGGCAGTGCTATGCTCCCTGGCGAAGCTAAATGTCATGGTTGTGACGCGTGGGGCGGTGCGAGTTGGTCAGAACGCTGCGGTGCTCTAGGCGGGTCCGACGGAAAGTTTAATGGCGCACCGTGACTATAGGTCGCACAACGGCAAACGGGGTTGTCTCACGGTCTCCTAGGAGGGTGATGATCACGCACGCAAGCGGTAAGGGCGGTGCGCAGTCTGTGCTCGCGTGTCGCATGCGGCGCTCTGGCGCGCTCTCGGCACGCTCGCAGAGAAGTTGGGCATGCTCGGGCTAAGTGGTCCAGGGGCTGGCAAGGCTTGGGCACTAGATAGGGGGTGGCGGCGGACGGTGGTCAATGTCCCAGGCAAGGTTGGCGCAGATAGGGAAGCTCCTAGCTTGCTGTCGACAATGGGATGGCAAGTTGAGGCTCGGCATGCTCACCATTGATGGCAGTGGCAAGCTCACAGTGAACTAAAGCTGGTTAATTTAGTTTGATCATCTACTCAGGGTGTAGTGTGAGCTAGAGAGGGAACAAGGTTGGCCAAATCACTACTCACTATAGTGTTTCGTGTTTTGTTTGATTCCTGTTTGCAAGGTGTTTAATGAAATGGCTGAAAGAGATTTGAATTTGAATTTTTGATTCAAACTTGGTGGGTGTACTGGTCACATAATAGGTAGTCTCTGGGTAGTTGGTTTTGTCAAGGTGCATTGGTTTGGTTGGTTTTTGAGAATTGGTGATCTTCACATACGAACTAGATTCAATTTTGAATTGTCATTTGAATCAAGTTGCCAAATGTTTCTATGAGTTTGAAAGGTGGGCTTGGGTTCACTTTTACTTGGTCTAGCAAGGGGTGAAAAGAAATGGAATTGCTTCTGTTTGAAATCTTGGACTAGAAACACTCAAAGTGGTCTAGTGGGCAAGATTGGCAAAAGTGACCATTTGCTTATTTGGTTTGTTTTTGAATTTCTCTTGATTTGTTTCTGCTTGGATTTGATTTAGATGATGTTATTTTCATCTTTAAACCATTCCTTGCTAGTCACGTCAATCACACAATTCCATTCACGCATTCATACAATCATCACATAGACACATGCATTCATATGATTTTTTATTAACAAAAGTTTTTGTTAACCCTAATTTTGGTGATTGGAATTGATAATCCTTGATCAATAGATTTCGGATGCTACAAACCTTCCCTCCTTAAAAAAAAATCTTGTCCCAAGATTTACGAAAAGAAAACTAGGATTTAAAAAGATCGTGAAACTCCGTCTTGATGTAATCTTCTTGCTCCCAGGTAGCTTCTTCTTCAGTGTGGTTACTCCACTGAATCTTGAGAAACTTGATGCTTTGGGTCCTGGTGGTCCTGAAAGCTTCCTCCAAGATATGGATGGGTACTTCGGGATACATCAGGTCATCGTTGATCTCTATGGTTCGGTGATCAATGTTATTGAAAACTTCGGTCTTCTCTAGGACTTCTAGGCATTTGCGAAGTAACGATATATGGAACACATTATGCACTACTGACATCTCTTCAGGTAGTTCCAGCTGATACGATACTTCTCCTCGATGATTCAGAATCTTGAAAGGTCTGATATATCTAGGGGCTAACTTTCCGTTGAGTTGGAAATGTTGCATTCCCTTCAAAAGCGACACTGTGAGATACACAAAATCTCCGATATTGAAAGCAAGGTCTCGACATCTCTTGTCGGCATAACTTTTCTGTCGGGATTGGGCGGTCTTGAGGTGCTCACGGATCTTGTGAACTTTCTCTTCTGCTTCTCGTAGGATGCCGGGTCCGAAAATCTGACTCTCTCCTACTTCCGACCAATTCAAAGGGGTATGACACTTCCTTCCGTACATGAATTCAAATGGGGCCATTTGCAAACTGGCTTGATAACTATTGTTGTACGAAAATTCTGCGAGTGGTAGACAATCTTCCCATTTTGATCCATATTCTAGCACACAAGCTCTCAACATATCTTCGAGTATTTGATTTACTTGCTCTGTTTGTCCATCGATTTGAGGGTGATAAGCTGTGCTGAAATAAAGTTGGGTTCCTAATCCTTCTTGGACTTTCTTCCAAAATATCTAGGTAAACTGAGTTTCTCGATCCGACAAGATGTTCTTGGGGACTCCGTGCAAACTGACGATTCTAGCGATATACAACTTTGCTAGCTTCGAACTCTCGTAGGTGGTCTTGACTGGTAAGAAATGGGCTACTTTGGATAGTCTATCAACTATGACCCAAATAGAGTCATTGCCCCTACTAGATGTAGGCAAACCGGTGATAAAGTCCATTCCAACGGAATCCCACTTTCATTCTGGAATCTGTAATGGTTGCAACAGTCCTGCGGGTCTCTGATGTCCCGCCTTAACTCTCTGACAAATATCACACTTGGCGATGTAGCTTCCGATTTCTCTCTTCATCTTATGCCACCAAAATTGTTCCTTCAAATCCTGATACATCTTCGTTCCTCCGGGGTGGATAGAATAAAGAGTATCATGGGATTCTTTCAAAATAGCTTCTTCAAATCTGAGTCTGCTGGTACACAGAGACGTCCTTTGTACCACAAAACTCCTTCTTCATCTTCGGTGAACCCGAGTACTTTGCTTGTACTGATACGACATTTGATTCCATCAATACTAGCATTTCCTTTCTACGCCTGCTTGATCTGACCGATCAAAGTGGGTTCAAGCTCTATGCTAGCCAAAAATCCTTCACTTACTAATTCCATTCTAAAATCTTCCATCTCCTCGTTCAAACTGGGTTGCTCCTTCATAATCATGGAATTTAAGCGACACAACAATCTATTAAGGGCATCTGCTACCACATTGGATTATCTGGGGTGATAGTGGATGTCCATATCATAGTCCTTGATTAGCTCTATCCATCTTCTCTGCCTCATATTCTTCTCCTTCTAAGTGAATATATACTTCAGTCTCTTGTGATCCGAATAAATCTCACAACGGTTTCCCATTAGGTAATGCCTCCATATCTTTAGGCTGGAACTACAGCTGCTAGTTTAAGGTCTTGGGTAGGATAGTTCTGCTCATGTTGCTTCAGTTGTCGAGATAGATAAGATATAACTTTGCCTTCTTGCATCAACACACATCCGATACCGATCTTGGATGCATCACAATACACATCAAAGGGCTTAGTGATATCCAGCATGATCAAGATTGGGGCTGAAATCAATCTCCTCTTGAGTTCCTAAAAACTCGCTTCACATTTGTCCGTCCATTCAATCTTCTTGTCCTTTTTCAACAGTTGGGTCATGGGTCTTGCAATACTCAAGAATCCTTCTACGAACTTGCGCTAATATCCCACCAATCCGAGAAATGCACGAACTTGGGTTTGAGTAGTTGGGTTTTGCCAATCTTCAACATTTTTAACCTTTGCAGGGTCAACGGCAATTCCTCCGGCTGATACGATATGTCCGAGGAATCCGACCTCCTGTAACCATAATTCACATTTGCTAAACTTGGCATACAACTGATGCTCCCTAAGGGTTCCAAGGGTGGTCCTCAGGTGTAGCTCATGTTCTTCTTCTGATTTGGAATAGATCAGAATGTCATCGGTGAAAACAACGACAAAATTATCCAGGAAGTCCATAAAATATTATTCATGAGGTTCATGAAATAAGCAGGGGCATTGGTAAACCAAAAGACATGACAGTATATTCATACAATCCATATCTAGTGGTAAAGTGATACGCCCAATTTGCATCACCATTCTATATCATAATTTACCTCTATTCATTGATATTTGTCTTATTATGAGGTATTACTTATGGATTTTCATCTGTTTATGAATGTTGGATGATTCCTGGAGGATGGACTGCCGAAGTCTGGATTCTGATGGAAAAGAAGGCGTTTCGGTGCAATTTCGCGAAGATCAGAAAAATACCAGAAAAAATGGAAACATATTATTTGACCACAAGACGAAGGAAGCTAGAAGGAGGAGCGAAGGGGGCCGCAGAAGGACCACACCCCCAAGGCACGGTCCCAACTAAGGCCGCGCCTAGGGGAGGTGTGGCCCACCTGCCCAACCTCCGACTCTCCCCCTTTTCCTATAACTTCACTACGGAACCCTAACATCAGGGGAGCGACCACAGATAGATTTCCACCGCCTCTAGGGGGCGGAAAACACCGAGAGAGAAAGATCTCTCCGGTAGACATATTTTTGCCGGGGGAATTCCTCCCCGGAGAGGGGATGCCGTCGCCATCAACACCATCATCAAGCTAGGCTTCATCGCGATCATCATCATCATCCACACCATCATCTCCATCAGCACCATCATCACCACTCCATCCCGCTGTAACAATTGTGTTGGATATTGCTTTAGTTCTTAGGGGAAACTTTCCCGGTGTTGATTACTATTGTAGTTGATGCTTGTGAGTGGAACCATTGGATTATTGTTTATGTTCAGATTGTTATCAATTATAATATCATGTTTGATCTTGATCCATATGATGTCTTGTGAGTAGTGATATGTCCAAAACATATCTACTTTCTCAAACACTTTTCTATTGTTTCTTCTCTAAACTTGTGTGATTTGGATACAACTAACACGGACTGACGCTGTTTTCAGCAGAATTACCTTGGTGTCTTGTTTTTGTGCAGAAAATGAACTATCAGGAAAATGCCGGAAAATATGCCAAAAACTATTTCTCACCAGAAGATCCACGGAGCCAGAAGGGGAGATAGAGGGGAGGCCTGGGGGCCCCCGACCCACCCCATGCGCGGGCCCACTAACCCCGCGCCTGGGGGAGGTTTGGCCACCCCCGGCAGCTCCTCGACCTCCCTCCACGCCTATAAGTTGCCTTCTGACCTAAAAACAGAGGGGGGTTCGATGGTTTTCCAGAAAGAGTTCCGCTCCACCGCCGCCACCATAAACCAAGATTCAGATCTAGAAACTCCGTTCTAGCACCCTACTGGGACGGGGAATTTGGAGAGGATCATCGCCATCGTCATCACCAACGCATCTCCATCAACCACCGATGTTTCCCTCATCCATGAGTGATTAATCCCCCGCTATAGGCTTGGGTATGGTAGGAATTGGATGAATTCTGTCATGTAATCGAATAAGATTTGTTAGGGGCATAGTGCCTAGTATCTCTATTAGTGCTATTTGACTTTGTTGCAACTTGATGTGCTTAATGCTTGTCACTAGGGCCCGAGTGCCATCATCTCAGATCTGAACTTATTATTGAATCATTATGATATTATTGTTTATGGTCTTAGCTAGAAGTTGTGTACACATATAATTGTCCGGATCCAAAGGCCCCAAAGTGACAATAATTGGGACAACCGGAGGGGATGGCTGTGGTGTGAGGATCACATGTGTTGATGGAGTGTTAATGCTTTTCTCTGGTGCTCTATAAAAGGAGCACCTTAATTGCCAGTAGTTCCCTAGAGGCCCCGCTACCACGGGCTGGCTGGACAGAAGATGTTGTGCAATTTCTCATTGCGAGCACATATGACTATATTTGGAGCACATTCCTAGGATTGTTTAGTACTTGGATGCTTGTTATTATTTATCTGCAATGCCCTAGTTCTTTGAAGTTACATGTTTAGACTCATCCATGCAACGCCTGTCCATCCATCCCTATGCCTACCGCACTCGAATCCTACTGTTACCGTTACTGTTACTATTGCTCTTGTTTCACTGTTGCTGTTGCTATTGCTTTGCTGTTGCTACTACAAACTGTTGCTACTGATAAAATTCTGTGAGCAAGAACAATTTCTAGGTGCAGCTGAACTGACAACTCAGTTGTTAAGGCTTGCATGTATTCTTTGGCTCCCCTTGTGTCGAATCAATAAATTGGGTAATACTACCCGCGAAGACTGTTGTGATCCCCTACACTTGTGTGTCATCAAGACTATTTTCTGGCACCATTGCCGGGCAGCTCCAATCGACAGCTCCTCATCTCTTCCTCCGCGGCGGACTCCGGCGAAATTCAGGCGACCCGCTGCTCGCCTTGCTCCAGGAATGAGGTGGGGTGGTTCTAAGAGAGAGGGGAGTGTGATGGTGTGAAGAAATCAAATGGGGGTGGCCTCTATTTATAGTGCCAAGAGGGGACCGAAGGACGCGGGTGGATCTTATCGTGGTCGTCGGCACAACGAGCTACTGGCATGGGCGACGGTAGGGGGCAGTGCTATGCTCCCTGGCGAAGCTCAATGTCATGGTTGCGACGCATGGGGCGGTGCGAGTTGGTCAGAACGCTGGGGTGCTCTAGGAGGGTCCGACGGAAAGTTTAATGGCGCACCGTGACTACAGGTCGCACAGCGGCAAACGGGGTTGTCTCACGGTCTCCTAGGAGGGTGATGATCACGCACGCAAGCGTTAAGGGCGGTGCGCGGTCTGTGCTCGCATGTCGCATGCGGCACTCTGGCGCGCTCTCGGCACGCTCGCAGAGAAGTTGGGCATGCTCGGGCTGAGTGGTCCAGGGGCTGGCAAGGCTTGGGCACTAGATAGGGGGTGGCGGTGGACGGTGGTCAATGTCCCAGACAAGGTTGGCGCAGATAGGGAAGCTCCTAGCTTGCTGTCGACAATGGGATGGCAAGTTGAGGCTCGGCATGGTCACCATTGATGGCAGTGGCAAGCTCACAGTGAACTAAAGCTAGTTAATTTAGTTTGATCATCTACTCAGGGTGTAGTGTGAGCTAGAGAGGGAACAAGGTTGGCCAAATCACTACTCACTATAGTGTTTTGTGTTTTGTTTGATTCCTGTTTGCAAGGTGTTTAATCAAATGGCTGAAAGAGATTTGAATTTGAATTTTTGGTTCAAACTTGGTGGGTGTACTGGTCACATAATAGGTAGTCTCTGGGTAGTTGGTTTTGTCAAGGTGCATTGGTTTGGTTGGTTTTTGAGAATTGGTGATCTTCACATACGAACTAGATTCAATTTTGAATTGTCATTTGAATCAAGTTGCCAAATGTTTCTATGAGTTTGAAAGGTGGGCTTGGGTTCACTTTTACTTGGTCTAGCAAGGGGTGAAAAGAAATGGAATTGCTTCTGTTTGAAATCTTGGACTAGAAACACTCAAAGTGGTCTAGTGGGCAAAATTGGCAAAAGTGACCATTTGCTTATTTGGTTTGTTTTTGAATTTCTCTTGATTTGTTTCTGCTTGGATTTGATTTAGATGATGTTATTTTCATCTTTAAACCATTCCTTGCTAGTCACGTCAATCACACAATTCCATTCACGCATTCATACAATCATCACATACACACATGCATTCATATGATTTTTTATTAACAAAAGTTTTTGTTAACCCTAATTTTGGTGATTGGAATTGATAATCCTTGATCAATAGATTTGGGATGCTACAAACCTTCCCTCCTTAAAAAAATCTTGTCCCAAGATTTACGAAAAGAAAACTAGGATTTAAAAAGATCGTGAAACTCCATCTTGATGTAATCTTATTGCTCCCAGGTAGCTTCTTCTTCAGTGTGGTTACTCCACTGAATCTTGAGAAACTTGATGCTTTGGGTCCTGGTGGTCCTGAAAGCTTCCTCCAAGATACGGATGGGTACTTCGGGATACATCAGGTCATCGTTGATCTCTATGGTTCGGTGATCAATGTTATTGAAAACTTCGGTCTTCTCCAGGACTTCTAGGCATTTGCGAAGTAACGATATATGGAACACATTATGCACTACTGACATCTCTTCAGGTAGTTCCAGCTGATACGATACTTCTCCTCGATGATTCAGAATCTTGAAAGGTCTGATATATCTAGGGGCTAACTTTCCGTTGAGTTGGAAATGTTGCATTCCCTTCAAAGGCGACACTGTGAGATACACAAAATCTCCGATATTGAAAGCAAGGTCTCGACATCTCTTGTCGGCATAACTTTTCTGTCTGGATTGGGCGGTCTTGAGGTGCTCACGGATCTTGTGAACTTTCTCTTCTGCTTCTCGTAGGATGTCGAGTCCGAAAATCTGACTCTCTCCTACTTCCGACCAATTCAAGGGGGTATTACACTTCCTTCCGTACATGAATTCAAATGGGGCCATTTGCAAACTGGCTTGATAACTATTGTTGTACGAAAATTCTGCGAGTGGTAGACAATATTCCCATTTTGATCCATATTCTAGCACACAAGCTCTCAACATATCTTCGAGTATTTGATTTACTTGCTCTGTTTGTCCATCGATTTGAGGGTGATAAGCTATGCTGAAATCCAGTCGGGTTCCTAATCCTTCTTGGACTTTCTTCCAAAATATCTAGGTAAACTGAGTTTCTCGATCCGACAAGATGTTCTTGGGGACTCCGTGCAAACTGATTATTCTAGCGATATACAACTTTGCTAGCTTCGAACTCTCGTAGGTGGTCTTGACTGGTAAGAAATGGGCTACTTTGGACAGTCTATCAACTATGACCCAAATAGAGTCATTGCCCCTACTAGATGTAGGCAAACCGGTGATAAAGTCCATTCCAACAGAATCCCACTTTCATTCTGGAATCTGTAATGGTTGCAACAATCCTGCGGGTCTCTGATGTCCCGCCTTAACTCTCTGACAAATATCACACTTGGCTATGTAGCTTCCGATTTCTCTCTTCATATTATGCCACCAAAATTGTTCCTTCAAATCCTGATACATCTTCGTTCCTCCGGGGTGGATAGAATAAAGAGTATCATGGGATTCTTTCAAAATAGCTTCTTCAAATCTGAGTCTGCTGGTACACAGAGACGTCCTTTGTACCACAAAACTCGTTCTTCATCTTCGGTGAACCCGAGTACTTTGCCTGTACTGTTACGACGTTTGATTCCATCAATACTAGCATTTCCTTTCTACGCCTGCTTGATCTGACCGATCAAAGTGGGTTCAAGCTCTATGCTAGCCAAAAATCCTTCACTTACTAATTCCATTATAAAATCTTCCATCTCCTCGTTCAAACTGGGTTGCTCCTTCATAATCATGGAATTTAAGCGACACAACAATCTATTAAGGGCATCTGCTACCACATTGGATTATCCGGGGTGATAGTGGATGTCTAGATCATAGTCCTTGATTAGCTCTATCCATCTTCTCTGCCTCATATTCTTCTCCTTCTAACTGAATATATACTTCAGGCTCTTGTGATCCGAATAAATCTCACAACGGTTTCCCATTAGGTAATGCCTCCATGTCTTTAGAGCTAGAACTACAGCTGCTAGTTCAAGGTCTTGGGTAGGATAGTTCTGCTCATGTTGCTTCAGTTGTCGAGATAGATAAGATATAACTTTGCCTTATTGCATCAACACACATCCGATACCGATCTTGGATGCGTCACAATACACATCAAAAGGCTTAGTGATATCCGGCATGATCAAGATTGGGGCTGAAATCAATCTCCTCTTGAGTTCCTAAAAACACGCTTCACATTTGTCCATCCATTCAAACTTCTTGTCCTTTTTCAACAGTTGGGTCATGGGTCTTGCAATACTCAAGAATCCTTCTACGAACTTGCGCTAATATCCCACCAATCCGAGAAATGCACGAACTTGGGTTTGAGTAGTTGGGGCTTGCCAATCTTCAACATTTTTAACCTTTGCAGGGTCAACGGCAATTCCTCCGGCTGATACGATATGTCCGAGGAATCCGACCTCGTGTAACCATAATTCACATTTGCTAAACTTGGCATACAACTGATGCTCCCTAAGGGTTCCAAGGGTGGTCCTCAGGTGTAGCTCATGTTCTTCTTCTGATTTGGAATAGATCAGAATGTCATCGGTGAAAACAACAACAAAATTATCTAGGAAGTCCATAAAATCTTATTCATGAGGTTCATGAAATAAGCAGGGGCATTGGTAAACCAAAAGACATGACAGTATATTCATACAATCCATATCTAGTGGTAAAGTGATACGCCCAATTTGCATCACCATTCTATATCATAATTTACCTCTATTCATTGATATTTGTCTTATTATGAGGTATTACTTATGGATTTTCATCTTTTTATGAATGTTGGATGATTCCTGGAGGATGGACTGCCGAAGTCTGGATTATGATGGAAAAGAAGGCGTTTCGGTGCAATTTCGCGAAGATCAGAAAAATACCAGAAAAATGGGAAACATATTATTTCACCACAAGACGAAGGAAGCTAGAAGGAGGAGCGAAAGGGGCCACAGGAGGCCCACACCCCCTAGGCACGGGCCCACCTAAGGCCGTGCCTAGGGCAGGTGTAGCCCACCTGCCCGGCCTCCGACTCTCCCCCTTTGCCTATAACTTCACTACGGAACCCTAACATCAGGGGAGCGACCACAGATAGATTTCCACTGCCTCTAGGGGGCGGAAAACACCGATAGAGAAAGATCTCTCCGGTAGACAGATTTTTGCCGGGGAAATTCCTCCCCGGAGAGGGGATACCGTCGCCATCAACACCATCATCAAGCTAGGCTTCATCGGGATCATCATCATCATCCACACCATCATCTCCACCAGCACCATCATCACCACTCCATCCCGCTGTAACAATTGTGTTGGATATTGCTTTAGTTCTTAGGGGAAACTTTCCCGGTGTTGATTACTATTGTAGTTGATGCTTGTGAGTGGAACCATTGGATTATTGTTTATGTTCAGATTGTTATCCATTATAATATCATGTTTGATCTTGATCCATATGATGTCTTGTGAGTAGTGATATGTCCAAAACATATCTACTTTCTCAAACACTTTTCTATTGTTTCTTCTCTAAACTTGTGTGATTTGGATACCACTAACACGGACTGACGCTGTTTTCAGCAGAATTACCTTGGTGTCTTGTTTTTGTGCAGAAAATGAACTATCAGGAAAATGCCGGAAAATATGCCAAAAACTATTTCTCACCAGAAGATCCACGGAGCCACAAGGGGAGATAGAGGGGAGGCCTGGGGGCCCCCGACCCACCCCATGCGCGGGCCCACTAACCCCACGCCTGGGGGAGGTTTGGCCACCCCCGGCAGCTCCTCGATCTCCCTCCACGCCTATAAGTTGCCTTCTGACCTAAAAACAGAGGGGGGTTTGATAGTTTTCCAGAAAGAGTTCCGCTCCACCGCCGCCACTAGAAAACAAGATTCAGATCCAGAAACTCCGTTCTAGCACCCTACTGGGACGGGGAATTCGGAGAGGATCATCACCAACGCATCTCCATCAACCACCGATGTTTCCCTCATCCATGAGTGAGTAATTCCCCGCTATAGGCTTGGGTATGGTAGGGATTGGATGAATTCTGTCATGTAATCGAATAAGATCTGTTAGGGGCATAGTTCCTAGTATCTCTATTAGTGATACTTGACTTTGTTGCAACTTGATGTGCTTAATGCTTGTCACTAGGGCCCGAGTGCCATGATCTCAGATCTGAACTTATTATTGAATCATTATGATAGTATTGTTTATGGTCTTAGCTAGAAGTTGTGTACACATATCATTGTACGGATCCAAAGGCCCCAAAGTGACAATAATTGGGACAACCGGAGGGGATGGCTGTGGTGTGAGGATCACATGTGTTGATGGAGTTATAATGCTTTTCTCTGGTGCTCTATAAAAGGAGCACCTTAATTGCCAGTAGTTCCCTAGAGGCCCCGTTACCACGGGCTGGCTGGACAGAAGATGTTGTGCAATTTCTCATTGCGAGCACATATGACTATATTTGGAGCACATTCCTAGGATTGTTTAGTACTTGGATGCTTGTTATTATTTATCTGCAATGCCCTAGTTCTTTGAAGTTACATGTTTAGACTCGTCCATGCAATGCCCGTCCATCCATCCCTATGCCTACCACACTCGAATCCTACTGTTACCGTTACTGTTACTATTGCTCTTGTTTCACTGTTGCTGTTGCTATTGCTTTGCTGTTGCTACTGATAAAATTATGTGAGCAAGAACAATTTCTAGGTGCAGCTGAACTGACAACTCAGTTGTTAAGGCTTGCATGTATTCTTTGGCTCCCCTTGTGTCGAATCAATAAATTGGGTAATACTACCCGCGAAGACTGTTGCGACCCCCTACACTTGTGTGTCATCAAGACTATTTTCTGGCACCATTGCCGGGCAGCTCCAATCGACAGCTCCTCTTCTCTTCCTCCGCGGCGGACTCCGGCGAAATTCAGGCGACCTGCTGCTCGCCTTGCTCCGGGAATGAGGTGGGGTGGTTCTGAGAGAGAGGGGAGTGTGATGGTGTGAAGAAATCAAATGGGGGTGGCCTCTATTTATAGTGCCAAGAGGGGACCGAAGGACGCGGGTGGATCTTATCATGGTCGTCGGCACAACGAGCTACTGGCATGGGTGACAGTAGGGGGCAGTGCTATGCTCCCTGGCGAAGCTCAATGTCATGGTTGCGATGCGTGGGGCGGTGCGAGTTGGTCAGAACGCTGCGGTGCTCTAGGCGGGTCTGACGGAAAGTTTAATGGCGCACCGTGACTACAGGTCGCACAGCAGCAAACGGGGTTGTCTCACGGTCTCCTAGGAGGTGATGATCACGCACGCAAGCGGTAAGGGCGGTGCGCGGTCTGTGCTCGCGTGTCGCATGCGGCGCTCTGGCGCGCTCTTGGCACGCTCGCAGAGAAGTTGGGCATGCTCGGGCTGAGTGGTCCTGGGGCTGGCAAGGCTTGGGCACTAGATAGGGGGTGGCGGTGGACGGTGGTCAATGTCCCAGACAAGGTTGGCACAAACAGGGAAGCTCCTAGCTTGCTGTCGATAATAGGATGGCAAGTTGAGGCTCGGCATGCTCACCATTGATGGCAGTGGCAAGCTCACAGTGAACTAAAGCTAGTTAATTTAGTTTGATCATCTACTCAGGGTGTAGTGTGAGCTAGATAGGGAACAAGGTTGGCCAAATCACTACTCACTATAGTGTTTTGTGTTTTGTTTGATTCCTGTTTGCAAGGTGTTTAATGAAATGGTTGAAAGAGATTTGAATTTGAATTTTTGGTTCAAACTTGGTGGATGTACTAGTCACATAATAGGTAGTCTCTGGGTAGTTGGTTTTGTCAAGGTGCATTGGTTTGGTTGGTTTTTGAGAATTGGTGATCTTCACATACGAACTAGATTCAATTTTGAATTGTCATTTGAATCAAGTTGCCAAATGTTTCTATGAGTTTGAAAGGTGGGCTTGGGTTCACTTTTACTTGGTCTATCAAGGGGTGAAAAGAAATGGAATTGCTTCTGTTTGAAATCTTGGACTAGAAACACTCAAAGGGGTCTAGTGGGCAAGATTGGCAAAGGTGACCATTTGCTTATTTGGTTTGTTTTTGAATTTCTCTTGATTTGTTTTGTGCTTGGATTTGATTTAGATGATGTTATTTTCATCTTTAAACCATTCCTTGCTAGTCACGTCAATCACACAATTCCATTCACTCATTCATACAATCATCACATACACACATGCATTCATATGATTTTTTATTAACAAAAGTTTTTGTTAACCCTAATTTTGGTGATTGGAATTGATAATCCTTGATCAATAGATTTGGGATGCTACAAACCTTCCCTCCTTAAAAAAAATCTTGTCCCAAGATTTACGAAAAGAAAACTAGGATTTAAAAAGATCGTGAAACTCCGTCTTGATGTAATCTTATTGCTCCCAGGTAGCTTCTTCTTCAGTGTGGTTACTCCACTGAATCTTGAGAAACTTGATGCTTTGGGTCCTGGTGGTCCTGAAAGCTTCCTCCAAGATACGGATGGGTACTTCGGGATACATCAGGTCATCGTTGATCTCTATGGTTCGGTGATCAATGTTATTGAAAACTTCGGTCTTCTCCAGGACTTCTAGGCATTTGCGAAGTAACGATATATGGAACACATTATGCACTACTGACATCTCTTCAGGTAGTTCCAGCTGATATGATACTTCTCCTTGATGATTCAGAATCTTGAAAGGTCTGATATATCTAGGGGCTAACTTTCCGTTGAGTTGGAAATGTTGCATTCCCTTCAAAGGCGACACTGTGAGATACACAAAATCTCCGATATTGAAAGCAAGGTCTCGACATCTCTTGTCGGCATAACTTTTCTGTCTGGATTGGGCGGTCTTGAGGTGCTCACGGATCTTGTGAACTTTCTCTTCTGCTTCTCGTAGGATGTCGGGTCCGAAAATCTGACTCTCTCCTACTTCCGACCAATTCAAGGGGGTATTACACTTCCTTCCGTACATGAATTCAAATGGGGCCATTTGCAAACTGGCTTGATAACTATTGTTGTACGAAAATTCTGCGAGTGGTAGACAATATTCCCATTTTGATCCATATTCTAGCACACAAGCTCTCAACATATCTTCGAGTATTTGATTTACTTGCTCTGTTTGTCCATCGATTTGAGGGTGATAAGCTGTGCTGAAATCCAGTCGGGTTCCTAATCCTTCTTGGACTTTCTTCCAAAATATCTAGGTAAACTGAGTTTCTCGATCCGACAAGATGTTCTTGGGGACTCCGTGCAAACTGATTATTCTAGCGATATACAACTTTGCTAGCTTCGAACTCTCGTAGGTGGTCTTGACTGGTAAGAAATGGGCTACTTTGGATAGTCTATCAACTATGACCCAAATAGAGTCATTGCCCCTACTAGATGTAGGCAAACCGGTGATAAAGTCCATTCCAACAGAATCCCACTTTCATTCTGGAATCTGTAATGGTTGCAACAATCCTGCGGGTCTCTGATGTCCCGCCTTAACTCTCTGACAAATATCACACTTGGCTATGTAGCTTCCGATTTCTCTCTTCATATTATGCCACCAAAATTGTTCCTTCAAATCCTGATACATCTTCGTTCCTCCGGGGTGGATAGAATAAAGAGTATCATGGGATTCTTTCAAAATAGCTTCTTCAAATCTGAGTCTGCTGGTACACAGAGACATCCTTTGTACCACAAAACTCGTTCTTCATCTTCGGTGAACCCGAGTACTTTGCCTGTACTGTTACGACGTTTGATTCCATCAATACTAGCATTTCCTTTCTACGCCTGCTTGATCTGACCGATCAAAGTGGGTTCAAGCTCTATGCTAGCCAAAAATCCTTCACTTACTAATTCCATTATAAAATCTTCCATCTCCTCGTTCAAACTGGGTTGCTCCTTCATAATCATGGAATTTAAGCGACACAACAATCTATTAAGGGCATCTGCTACCACATTGGATTATCCGGGGTGATAGTGGATGTCTAGATCATAGTCCTTGATTAGCTCTATCCATCTTCTCTGCCTCATATTCTTCTCCTTCTAACTGAATATATACTTCAGGCTCTTGTGATCCGAATAAATCTCACAACGGTTTCCCATTAGGTAATGCCTCCATGTCTTTAGAGCTAGAACTACAGCTGCTAGTTCAAGGTCTTGGGTAGGATAGTTCTGCTCATGTTGCTTCAGTTGTCGAGATAGATAAGATATAACTTTGCCTTATTGCATCAACACACATCCGATACCGATCTTGGATGCGTCACAATACACATCAAAAGGCTTAGTGATATCCGGCATGATCAAGATTGGGGCTGAAATCAATCTCCTCTTGAGTTCCTAAAAACACGCTTCACATTTGTCCATCCATTCAAACTTCTTGTCCTTTTTCAACAGTTGGGTCATGGGTCTTGCAATACTCAAGAATCCTTCTACGAACTTGCGCTAATATCCCACCAATCCGAGAAATGCACGAACTTGGGTTTGAGTAGTTGGGGCTTGCCAATCTTCAACATTTTTAACCTTTGCAGGGTCAACGGCAATTCCTCCGGCTGATACGATATGTCCGAGGAATCCGACCTCGTGTAACCATAATTCACATTTGCTAAACTTGGCATACAACTGATGCTCCCTAAGGGTTCCAAGGGTGGTCCTCAGGTGTAGCTCATGTTCTTCTTCTGATTTGGAATAGATCAGAATGTCATCGGTGAAAACAACAACAAAATTATCCAGGAAGTCCATAAAATCTTATTCATGAGGTTCATGAAATAAGCAGGGGCATTGGTAAACCAAAAGACATGACAGTATATTCATACAATCCATATCTAGTGGTAAAGTGATACGCCCAATTTGCATCACCATTCTATATCATAATTTACCTCTATTCATTGATATTTGTCTTATTATGAGGTATTACTTATGGATTTTCATCTTTTTATGAATGTTGGATGATTCCTGGAGGATGGACTGCCGAAGTCTGGATTATGATGGAAAAGAAGGCGTTTCGGTGCAATTTCGCGAAGATCAGAAAAATACCAGAAAAATGGGAAACATATTATTTCACCACAAGACGAAGGAAGCTAGAAGGAGGAGCGAAGGGGGCCACAGGAGGCCCACACCCCCTAGGCACGGGCCCACCTAAGGCCGTGCCTAGGGCAGGTGTAGCCCACCTGCCCGGCCTCCGACTCTCCCCCTTTGCCTATAACTTCACTACGGAACCCTAACATCGGGGGAGCGACCACAGATAGATTTCCACTGCCTCTAGGGGGCGGAAAACACCGATAGAGAAAGATCTCTCCGATAGACAGATTTTTGCCGGGGAAATTCCTCCCCGGAGAGGGGATACCGTCGCCATCAACACCATCATCAAGCTAGGCTTCATCGGGATCATCATCATCATCCACACCATCATCTCCACCAGCACCATCATCACCACTCCATCCCGCTGTAACAATTGTGTTGGATATTGCTTTAGTTCTTAGGGGAAACTTTCCCGGTGTTGATTACTATTGTAGTTGATGCTTGTGAGTGGAACCATTGGATTATTGTTTATGTTCAGATTGTTATCCATTATAATATCATGTTTGATCTTGATCCATATGATGTCTTGTGAGTAGTGATATGTCCAAAACATATCTACTTTCTCAAAAACTTTTCTATTGTTTCTTCTCTAAACTTGTGTGATTTGGATACCACTAACACGGACTGACGCTGTTTTCAGCAGAATTACCTTGGTGTCTTGTTTTTGTGCAGAAAATGAACTATCAGGAAAATGCCGGAAAATATGCCAAAAACTATTTCTCACCAGAAGATCCACGGAGCCACAAGGGGAGATAGAGGGGAGGCCTGGGGGCCCCCGACCCACCCCATGCGCGGGCCCACTAACCCCGCGCCTGGGGGAGGTTTGGCCACCCCCGGCAGCTCCTCGACCTCCCTCCACGCCTATAAGTTGCCTTCTGACCTAAAAACAGAGGGGGGTTCGATAGTTTTCCAGAAAGAGTTCCGCTCCACCGCCGCCACTAGAAAACAAGATTCAGATCCAGAAACTCCGTTCTAGCACCCTACTGGGACGGGGAATTCGGAGAGGATCATCGCCATCGTCATCACCAACGCATCTCCATCAACCACCGATGTTTCCCTCATCCATGAGTGAGTAATTCCCCGCTATAGGCTTGGGTATGGTAGGGATTGGATGAATTCTGTCATGTAATCGAATAAGATCTGTTAGGGGCATAGTGCCTAGTATCTCTATTAGTGATACTTGACTTTGTTGCAACTTGATGTGCTTAATGCTTGTCACTAGGGCCCGAGTGCCATGATCTCAGATCTGAACTTATTATTGAATCATTATGATAGTATTGTTTATGGTCTTAGCTAGAAGTTGTGTACACATATCATTGTACGGATCCAAAGGCCCCAAAGTGACAATAATTGGGACAACCGGAGGGGATGGCTGTGGTGTGAGGATCACATGTGTTGATGGAGTTATAATGCTTTTCTCTGGTGCTCTATAAAAGGAGCACCTTAATTGCCAGTAGTTCCCTAGAGGCCCCGTTACCACGGGCTGGCTGGACAGAAGATGTTGTGCAATTTCTCATTGCGAGCACATATGACTATATTTGGAGCACATTCCTAGGATTGTTTAGTACTTGGATGCTTGTTATTATTTATCTGCAATGCCCTAGTTCTTTGAAGTTACATGTTTAGACTCGTCCATGCAACGCCCGTCCATCCATCCCTATGCCTACCACACTCGAATCCTACTGTTACCGTTACTGTTACTATTGCTCTTGTTTCACTGTTGCTGTTGCTATTGCTTTGCTGTTGCTACTGATAAAATTATGTGAGCAAGAACAATTTCTAGGTGCAGCTGAACTGACAACTCAGTTGTTAAGGCTTGCATGTATTCTTTGGCTCCCCTTGTGTCGAATCAATAAATTGGGTAATACTACCCGCGAAGACTGTTGCGACCCCCTACACTTGTGTGTCATCAAGACTATTTTCTGGCACCATTGCCGGGCAGCTCCAATCGACAGCTCCTCTTCTCTTCCTCCGCGGCGGACTCCGGCGAAATTCAGGCGACCTGCTGCCCGCCTTGCTCCGGGAATGAGGTGGGGTGGTTCTGAGAGAGAGGGGAGTGTGATGGTGTGAAGAAATCAAATGGGGGTGGCCTCTATTTATAGTGCCAAGAGGGGACCGAAGGACGCGGGTGGATCTTATCGTGGTCGTCGGCACAACGAGCTACTGGCATGGGTGACAGTAGGGGGCAGTGCTATGCTCCCTGGCGAAGCTCAATGTCATGGTTGCGATGCGTGGGGCGGTGCGAGTTGGTCAGAACGCTGCGGTGCTCTAGGCGGGTCTGACGGAAAGTTTAATGGCGCACCGTGACTACAGGTCGCACAACAGCAAACGGGGTTGTCTCACGGTCTCCTAGGAGGTGATGATCACGCACGCAAGCGGTAAGGGCGGTGCGCGGTCTGTGCTCGCGTGTCGCATGCGGCGCTCTGGCGCGCTCTTGGCACGCTCGCAGAGAAGTTGGGCATGCTCGGGCTGAGTGGTCCAGGGGCTGGCAAGGCTTGGGCACTAGATAGGGGGTGGCGGTGGACGGTGGTCAATGTCCCAGACAAGGTTGGCACAAACAGGGAAGCTCCTAGCTTGCTGTCGATAATAGGATGGCAAGTTGAGGCTCGGCATGCTCACCATTGATGGCAGTGGCAAGCTCACAGTGAACTAAAGCTAGTTAATTTAGTTTGATCATCTACTCAGGGTGTAGTGTGAGCTAGATAGGGAACAAGGTTGGCCAAATCACTACTCACTATAGTGTTTTGTGTTTTGTTTGATTCCTGTTTGCAAGGTGTTTAATGAAATGGTTAAAAGAGATTTGAATTTGAATTTTTGGTTCAAACTTGGTGGATGTACTGGTCACATAATAGGTAGTCTCTGGGTAGTTGGTTTTGTCAAGGTGCATTGGTTTGGTTGGTTTTTGAGAATTGGTGATCTTCACATACGAACTAGATTCAATTTTGAATTGTCATTTGAATCAAGTTGCCAAATGTTTCTATGAGTTTGAAAGGTGGGCTTGGGTTCACTTTTACTTGGTCTAGCAAGGGGTGAAAAGAAATGGAATTGCTTCTGTTTGAAATCTTGGACTAGAAACACTCAAAGGGGTCTAGTGGGCAAGATTGGCAAAAGTGACCATTTGCTTATTTGGTTTGTTTTTGAATTTCTCTTGATTTGTTTCTGCTTGGATTTGATTTAGATGATGTTATTTTCATCTTTAAACCATTCCTTGCTAGTCACGTCAATCACACAATTCCATTCACTCATTCATACAATCATCACATACACACATGCATTCATATGATTTTTTATTAACCCTAATTTTGGTGATTGGAATTGATAATCCTTGATCAATAGATTTGGGATGCTACAAACCTTCCCTCCTTAAAAAAATCTTGTCCCAAGATTTACGAAAAGAAAACTAGGATTTAAAAAGATCGTGAAACTCCGTCTTGATGTAATCTTATTGCTCCCAGGTAGCTTCTTCTTCAGTGTGGTTACTCCACTGGATCTTGAGAAACTTGATGCTTTGGGTCCTGGTGGTCCTGAAAGCTTCCTCCAAGATACGGATGGGTACTTCGGGATACATCAGGTCATCGTTGATCTCTATGGTTCGGTGATCAATGTTATTGAAAACTTCGGTCTTCTCCAGGACTTCTAGGCATTTGCGAAGTAACGATATATGGAACACATTATGCACTACTGACATTTCTTCAGGTAGTTCCAGCTGATACGATACTTCTCCTTGATGATTCAGAATCTTGAAAGGTCTGATATATCTAGGGGCAAACTTTCCGTTGAGTTGGAAATGTTGCATTCCCTTCAAAGGAGACACTGTGAGATACACAAAATCTCCGATATTGAAAGCAAGGTCTCGACATCTCTTGTCGGCATAACTTTTCTGTCTGGATTGGGCGGTCTTGAGGTGCTCACGGATCTTGTGAACTTTCTCTTCTGCTTCTCGTAGGATGTCGGGTCCAAAAATCTGACTCTCTCCTACTTCCGACCAATTCAAGGGGGTATGACACTTCCTTCCGTACATGAATTCAAATGGGGCCATTTGCAAACTGGCTTGATAACTATTGTTGTACGAAAATTCTGCGAGTGGTAGACAATCTTCCCATTTTGATCCATATTCTAGCACACAAGCTCTCAACATATCTTCGAGTATTCAATTTACTTGCTCTGTTTGTCCATCGATTTGAGGGTGATAAGCTGTGCTGAAATCCAGTCGGGTTCCTAATCCGTCTTGGAATTTCTTCCAAAATCTCTAGTTAAACTGAGTTTCTTGATCCGACAAGATGTTCTTGGGGACTCCGTGCAAACTGACGATTCTAGCGATATACAACTTTGCTAGCTTCGAACTCTCGTAGGTGGTCTTGACTGGTAAGAAATGGGCTACTTTGGACAGTCTATCAACTATGACCCAAATAGAGTCATTGCCCCTACTAGATGTAGGCAAACCGGTGATAAAGTCCATTCCAACAGAATCCCACTTTCATTCTGGAATCTGTAATGGTTGCAATAGTCATGTGGGTCTCTGATGTCCCGCCTTAACTCTCTGACAAATATCACACTTGGCTATGTAGCTTCCGATTTCTCTCTTCATCTTATGCCACCAAAATTGTTCCTTCAAATCCTGATACATCTTCGTTCCTCCGGGGTGGATAGAATAAAGAGTATCATGGGATTCTTTCAAAATAGCTTCTTCAAATCTGAGTCTGCTGGTACACAGAGACGTCCTTTGTACCACAAAACTCCTTCTTCATCTTCGGTGAACCCGAGTACTTTGCCTGTACTGATACGACGTTTGATTCCATCAATACTAGCATTTCCTTTCTACGCCTGCTTGATCTGACCGATCAAAGTGGTTTCAAGCTCTATGCTAGCCAAAAATCCTTCACTTACTAATTCCATTCTAAAATCTTCCATCTCCTCGTTCAAACTGGGTTGCTCCTTCATAATCATGG
The DNA here is from genome assembly GCA_916181665.1 of Avena sativa. Lineage (NCBI taxonomy): Eukaryota > Viridiplantae > Streptophyta > Magnoliopsida > Poales > Poaceae > Avena > Avena sativa. The sequence goes on along the minus strand of OV702285.1, from coordinate 416,359,920 downwards.
AATTTAAGCGACACAACAATCTATTAAGGGCATCTGCTACCACATTGGATTATCCGGGGTGATAGTGGATGTCCATATCATAGTCCTTGATTAGCTCTATCCATCTTCTCTGCCTCATATTCTTCTCCTTCTAAGTGAATATATACTTCAGGCTCTTGTGATCCGAATAAATCTCACAACGGTTTCCCATTAGGTAATGCCTCCATGTCTTTAGGGCTAGAACTACAGCTGCTAGTTCAAGTTCTTGGGTAGGATAGTTCTGCTCATGTTGCTTCAGTTGTCGAGATAGATAAGATATAACTTTGCCTTCTTGCATCAACACACATCCGATACCGATCTTGGATGCGTCACAATACACATCAAAGGGCTTAGTGATATCCGGCATGATCAAGATTGGGGCTGAAATCAATCTCCTCTTGAGTTCCTAAAAACTCGCTTCACATTAGTCCGTCCATTCAAACTTCTTGTCCTTTTTCAACAGTTGGGTCATGCGTCTTGCAATACTCAAGAATCCTTCTTCGAACTTGTGCTAATATCCCACCAATCCGAGAAATGCACGAACTTGGGTTTGAGTAGTTGGGGCTTGCAAATCTTCAACATTTTTAACCTTTGCAGGGTCAACGGCAATTCCTCCGGCTGATACGATATGTCCGAGGATCCGACCTCCTGTAACCATAATTCACATTTGCTAAAGTTGGCATACAACTGATGCTCCCTAAGGGTTCCAAGGGTGGTCCTCAGGTGTAGCTCATGTTCTTCTTCTGATTTGGAATAGATCAGAATGTCATCGGTGAAAACAACGACAAAATTATCCAGGAAGTCCATAAAATCTTATTCATGAGGTTCATGAAATAAGCAGGGGCATTGGTAAACCAAAAGACATGACAGTATATTCATACAATCCATATCTAGTGGTAAAGTGATACGCCCAATTTGCATCACCATTCTATATCATAATTTACCTCTATTCATTGATATTTGTCTTATTATGAGGTATTACTTTTGGATTTTCATCTGTTTATGAATGTTGGATGATTCCTGGAGGATCGACTGCCGAAGTCTGGATTCTGATGGAAAAGAAGGCGTTTCGGTGCAATTTCGCGAAGGTCAGAAAAATACCAGAAAAATGGAAACATATTATTTCACCACAAGACGAAGGAAGCTAGAAGGAGGAGCAAAGGGGGCCACAGGAGGCCCACACCCCCTAGGCACGGGCCCACCTAAGGCCGTGCCTAGGGCAGGTGTGGCCCACCTGCCCGGCCTCCGACTCTCCCCCTTTGCCTATAACTTCACTACGGAACCCTAACATCAGGGGAGCGACCACAGATAGATTTCCACTGCCTCTAGGGGGCGGAAAACACCGATAGAGAAAGATCTCTCCGGTAGACAGATTTTTGCCGGGGGAATTCCTCCCTGGAGAGGGGATACCGTCGCCATCAACACCATCATCAAGCTAGGCTTCATCGCGATCATCATCATCATCCACACCATCATCTCCACCAGCACCATCATCACCACTCCATCCCGCTGTAACAATTGTGTTGGATATTGATTTAGTTCTTAGGGGAAACTTTCCCGGTGTTGATTACTATTGTAGTTGATGCTTGTGAGTGGAACCATTGGATTATTGTTTATGTTCAGATTGTTATCCATTATAATATCATGTTTGATCTTGATCCATATGATGTCTTGTGAGTAGTGATATGTCCAAAACATATCTACTTTCTCAAACACTTTTCTATTGTTTCTTCTCTAAACTTGTGTGATTTGGATACAACTAACACGGACTGACGCTGTTTTCAGCAGAATTACCTTGGTGTCTTGTTTTTGTGCAAAAAATGAACTATCAGGAAAATGCCGGAAAATATGCCAAAAACTATTTCTCACCAGAAGATCCACGGAGCCACAAGGGTAGATAGAGGGGAGGCCTGGGGGCCCCCGACCCACCCCATGCGTGGGCCCACTAACCCCGCGCCTGGGGGAGGTTTGGCCACCCCCGGCAGCTCCTCGACCTCCCTCCACGCCTATAAGTTGCCTTCTGACCTAAAAACAGAGGGGGGTTCGATAGTTTCCAGAAAGAGTTCCACTCCACCGCCGCCACCAGAAACCAAGATTCAGATCCAGAAACTCCGTTCTAGCACCCTACTGGGACGGGGAATTTGGAGAGGATCATCGCCATCGTCATCACCAACTCATCTCCATCAACCACCGATGTTTCCCTCATCCATGAGTGAGTAATCCCCCGCTATAGGCTTGGGTATGGTAGGGATTGGATGAATTCTGTCATGTAATCGAATAAGATCTGTTAGGGGCATAGTGCCTAGTATCTCTATTAGTGCTATTTGACTTTGTTGCAACTTGATGTGCTTAATGCTTGTCACTAGGGACCGAGTGCCATGATCTCAGATCTGAACTTATTATTGAATCATTATGATAGTATTGTTTATGGTCTTAGCTAGAAGTTGTGTACACATATCATTGTCCGGATCCAAAGGCCCCAAAGTGACAATAATTGGGACAACCGGAGGGGATGGTTGTGGTGTGAGGATCACATGTGTTGATGGAGTGTTAATGCTTTTCTCTGGTGCTCTATAAAAGGAGAACCTTAATTGCCAGTAGTTCCCTAGAGGCCCCGCTACCACGGGCTGGCTGGACAGAAGATGTTGTGCAATTTCTCATTGAGAGCACATATGACTATATTTGGAGCACATTCCTAGGATTGTTTAGTACTTGGATGCTTGTTATTATTTATCTGCAATGCCCTAGTTCTTTGAAGTTACATGTTTAGACTCGTCCATGCAACGCCCGTCCATCCATCCCTATGCCTACCGCACTCGAATCCTACTGTTACCGTTACTGTTACTATTGCTCTTGTTTCACTGTTGCTGTTGCTATTGCTTTGCTGTTGCTACTACAAACTGTTGCTACTGATAAAATTCCGTGAGCAAGAACAATTTCTAGGTGCAGCTGAACTGACAACTCAGTTGTTAAGGCTTGCATGTATTCTTTGGCTCCCCTTGTGACGAATCAATAAATTGGGTAATACTACCCGCGAAGACTGTTGCGATCCCCTACACTTGTGTGTCATCAAGACTATTTTCTGGCACCATTGCCGGGGAGCATAGCTTTATTTGTAAGTTCACTTGGATCTATTATTGTTCACTGCTACTCCTTTCATCATGGGGAAGTCTCATGATGGAAAGTTCCCTATTTTACCATCCACTACAAGAAGAGGTACAGTCCTAAACACCTCTGTTGCTCTTGATTCACCGTCTGTTATAAGTAAGCTTGTCATACCACCACATGCTCATGCTACACACACTGCTACTACTGCTGAATCTGAAACTGCTTTTGATACTCATTATGTTACTTCTACTGTTGTTGATGCGAGTGGTTCATTAGGTCCTTTTATAGATGCTACTATGGCTACTCTAGGAAATACCAAAACTCCTAGTGAAGACACTATTACACCTGTTAGCTCACCTGCTAGTGAGAGTTTTGATATTAATGATGGTTACATAGAGCTCACTGATGAATTTGTTGAAGAGTGCCGAAACACACATGGTGCTAGTGCTATTAAGAGTCTCCTTGCTAGACGTACTATTATGCCCAAGAAGTCCTATGATCCTAAGTTTGCCACCTCTCCCATAGATATTAAAGATAAAGATTATGATTTCTCTCTTGATTTAACTTATTTACATATTGTTGAGAAAGAACCGTTTTGTGGTACTGAAAATGAGAGTGATGTGGCTCATATGAATGAGCTTTCTACTATGAGTTCTTTGTTCTCTGATGATTTTAAAATGTGCAAGTACTTTGTTGCTAAGATCTTCCCCTTTTGACTAAAAGGAGAAGCTAGGGCTTGGTTTAATAGACTACCTCCTGGTTCCATTGATCGCCCTGATTGCTTGATTGCTTCTTTCTTCCATAAATATTTTCCTCCCAGTGCTAGACATGTTGCTTTGCAGAGACTTTTTGATTTTAAACAGGGTGAAGTAGAGAAATTGCCTGAGTCATGGAAAAGATTCTGTTCCTTGATTCATGCATATCCTGGATGTCCATTACCTCAGAATGAGCTTCTTGATATTTATTATAATGGACTAACTGATGATTCTAGGACCTACCTAGATAGCTTTGCTGATTGTGTTTTCAGGAAAAGGACTCCTACAGATGCTGAAGAATTAATGATCAAGATAAGCAAGAATTATGATGATTGGACTTCTGAGCTGAATACACCTGAGCCTATTACTCCTGAACCAGTTGTTCCTGAACCAGTTCCAACACCAACAACAAATAAGAGGGGAGTTATTGCATTAAATGATGAAGTGATGAATGAAGCTAAAAAGTGTCTAAAGGAGAAAGGTATTAGAGTTGAAGATGTGAAGAATCTATCTCCTATAGAAGAATTATGTAAGCCAATTCCCCACTCATCTACTATTGAGGTACACTCTCTCCAACACTTTGATGAAGGTGATATTCCTTATGGTAAGCCTCCTAATCAATGCTTAGAGGAACTTGACATTTTTATTGTTAAACAAGGTAATTTTAATAAAAAAGTTCAGAATCATTTATTGGAAAACTCTAGAGCTATCCATGAGTTGAAAGATATTGTGGAAAGAACTTCTGATGATATTAAAATGCTTTGTAAACACTTACAAATGGTTCAAACCTAACTTGATCAACTTGCTAAGGTGCAAAAGGATATGCTAGTTAATGCTTCAGGAAATAAACATGCTTATGGAATTAGAACTAGGACTGGTGCAGATACTCAAGATCCTTTATATCCTGAAGGACACCCTAAAAGAATAAAGCAGGATTCCCAACAAGGTGAGGATAGTGGTAGTCCTCGTAAGAGGAAGAAAAAGAAACATAATAAAGTTGAGGAACCACTTGAACCTGTTGTAGATCCTAATAGTATATCTGTCTCTGATGCTAAAACTAAGAGTGGTAATGTTGATGAGTCTCCTGATAAGGAGGAAGTTGAGGAAGAACTTGAGAAACACACTAAGAACACAAGGTACACAAATGAAGATTTTATTACTAATAAACATGGTAAAGAGAGAGACCTTGGGTGCAGAAACCTATGCCTTTTACAGGTAAGAAACACAAGTCAAAGGAGGAAGAACACTACAACAAGTTTTGTGAGTGGATGAAGCCTTTATTTCTGCATATTCCTTTGACGGATGCTATTAAATTTCCTGCTTATTCAAAGTATATGAAGGATATTGTCTCTAATAAAAGGAAGATTCCTAATGAGGAGATTTCTACTTTGCTTGCTAATTGCTCCTTCAATGGTAAGGTTCCAAAGAAACTTGGTGATCTAGGTATACCAACTATTCCTTGCTCCATTAAGAATAATTATGTTAGAACTGCTTTATGTGATTTGGGAGCTGGAGTTAGTGTTATACCTTTTTCTCTCTACAAGAGGCTCTAGCTAGAAAAGTTGATACCAATTGATATATCTTTGCAAATGGCTGATAAGTCAACTACTGTTCCTATTGGTATATGTGAGGATGTTCCTGTTCAAGTTGCTCATAATTGCATGGTCTTAACTGATTTTGTTGTGCTTGAAATGCCTGAAGATGATAATATGTCTATTATTCTTGGGAGACCTTTTCTTAATACTGCAGGTGCTGTATCAATTGCAATCAAGGGAAAGTAACATTAAATATTAATGATAAAGAGCACACTGTCTATTTCCCCAAGAAGGTTGTTAGAAGCTATTGCCTGAATTCTCTTGAAAATATTGAAGGCATCAAGGTTGGAGAAATATATTGTCCCATTCCACAAGAAAATATTGAAACTATTATGATTGGGACCATTGCTATCAACTAAGAGGTAACATAATAACCTTGTGGAATGCAAAGTTTTGCTTCATATAAGATTGTTTTGGTAACAAGACTTGATCAACCTTGTTAACAAAAGGATTTTAATGAACAAAATAATGCTCCCACTATGGTTATACTTGCTTTCTTTTTTCCTTTCTCCTTCCTAGTCTTTGATTTAGCTTTAGTTTTGCTAGTTGTTTGCTTGTTTGAGTTTCGTAGAGCTCCTGTAGTTTGGCTTTTGGTTTGATTTTGCTTCTTCTGAAAAAACTGTTACTACGAGAAAATCAATTTTCATACCCTGAAAATTGGCCAAAAATAAAGTTTTCCAAAAAATCCCAGAAAATTCAAAATAAATTTTTCCTCGAAAAAACGGGCAGAGTGGCACATGAGATGACCCAGGGGGTGGGTATGGCCCACCTGGGGCCCTCCAGGGTGCCTCCTCAAAGACACCTTCTTTCTCTCTCCCGAAAAACACCAAAAAACTTGCTCAAGCTCGAGTTCTTGATGTTCTTGCTCGTGATTTTTGATCTCCTTGTTCAGCCCATCTCATGTGCTGATTTTTGGAGGGATTGTTCCTTGGTATGTGCCTCCTCCACTTGTCCAATTAGATTTGTGATTGGTAGATTGTATCTTGAGTATTTTGCTACTGTAGGTGACAGGTTATTTGAGCTTGCATGCTTGTTCTATGCTTAGAAACTTTGTATTTATGCATGTGTAGTCCTCTAGCAAGTTCCTATAGTAGTTTCTCATCATTTATCAACTTAGAAATCACTTGGTTTGATGGTTGTTTAAAATTTTAGCAAAGGGAAGTCATGGACCATCACATCTTTGGTGACATTTTTGAGAGTGATGCACCTAGAAGGGAAAGGCTCCCAAGGTCATCTACCAGCTCTAGACCCTCATACAATGAGGATCTCATCACTCCGCGGTTTGGTGACGAGGGAGATGAAGGGGATGCTCACCCCTCCACCTTTCCTTGTCAAACTTTCTTGCGAGCTTCTGGGATTCTTATTGATTTCATGGATTTGATTGAGAGGACTGGTCTAACAAGTTTCATGCAGGATGAGAGTGCACAATATGCTTCACTTACTAAAACATTTGTGGAGAGTTTCTCCTTCACCAATAGTTTGTTCAATCCTTCTGTGTCTTTTATACTTTATGGCAGGGCTCATTCTATGCCTTTGAAGAAATTTTGCAAGGTTTGTTCGAGGAACACACCTGGTGGTACCCGTGCACAGGTGGAGTCAATGTTGGCGAGTCTGTCGGCCTCTTCGTTGCTTTCTCTCCCAACGTGCCGAAGCTCGCAGCCGTTGAAGTCTCCTTGGAGTGCATTGTAGAGTGCGCAGTACGCGATCATGTTGGCGGCGTGCGCGTTGCACTCGTTCATTGTCTGCTGGACGACGAGGTTGGAGTCACCGTAGATTACGAGGCGCGTTGCGCCGCAGATTTTGGCCATCCGCATGCCGTGGATGAGGGCCTCGTATTCGGCTTCGTTGTTGGAAGATCGAAACTTCATCCGGAGGACATATTTCATCTTGTCGCCCTGCGCGGAGGTCAGTATGACCCCGTCTCCTGCTCCAGCTTTGCGCTTGGAGCCGTCGAAATGCATCGTCCATGACTGTGTCATGTCCAGCATGTCTGGCAGCTGCAGTTCCATCCAGTGGACGAGGAAGTCCGGAAGGACCTGAGACTTGATCGCGTGGCACTTCTCGTGGACGATGTCTAGAGGTGACAGCTTGATGCCCCACAGGGCCACGCGTCCCGTGGCCTCTAGGTTGTTCAGGATGTTGTTCAGGGGTGCCTCGTTGACGACCATCACCTGATGCTCCTGGAAGTAGTGGCTCAGCTGACGAGCCATCATGAACACGCCATAGGCGAGTTTCTGGTAGTGAGGGTACCTCTGCTTTGTCGGCGTCAATACGTCGCTGAGGTAGTAGATTGGGCATTGGAACCCATGGGTCTTGCCTTCTTCGGATCGCTTGACCACCAGTACGGTGTTTACCACCTGGTGTGTGGCTGCTATGTACAGCAGTAAAGGCTCGCGCTCCTTTGGCGTAACCATGACGGGCGAGGTAGAGAGCAGCCGCTTTAGATCTTCGAATGCATCGTCCACCTCGGGCGTCCACTCGAATTTGTCTGCCTTGCGCAGCAGCTGATAGAACAGTAGAGATTTTTCGCCCATGCGGCTGATGAACCTGCTCAATGCCGCGATTCGCCCGGCAAGTTGCTGGACGCCCTTGAGGTTCTTTGGCTTCTCCATGGCCATTATGGCCCGGATTTTCTTCGGGTTCGCCTCGATCCCTCGCTGGGATATGAAGTAGCCTAGCAGCTGACCAGATGGGACGCCGAAGGCGCATTTTTCTGGGTTTAACTTGATCTTGTATCGATCAAGGTTATCGAACGTCTCGCGGAGATCGTCGATGAGCGTCTTGGCCTCCCTTTTTTGATGACTATGTCGTCGACATAGACTTGTATGTTGCGGCCGATCTGGTCCTTCAGGCAGGCCTGCATGCACCGTTAGTACGTGGCCCCTGCGTTTCAGCCCGAAGGGCATTGTGTTGTAGCAAAACACTCTGAACGGCGTGATGAACGCCGTTTTCTCCTGATCTTCGACCTTCAGTCGAATTTGGTTGTAGCCTGAGTAGGCATCAAGGAAGGAGAGTTTTTCGCATCCTGCAGTCGAATCGATGATCTGATCGATCCGAGGGAGAGCGAAGTGATCCTTCGGGTAGTGCTTGTTCAGCGATGTGAAGTCCACGCACATCCGCAGGATGTCCGTGTCCTTTTTGGGGACCATCACGGTGTTGGCGAGCCATTCGCTCTCCTTGATCTCCCTGATGAAGTTTGCATCGAGTAGTCTATTGACTTCGACTCCGATTGCTTCGGCCCGTGGTTCGGACAGTCGTCGGATGGACTGTTTGACGAGCTTGGCGTCTGGAATGACATTGAGTGCGTGCTCGGCGAATTCCCTGGGAACTCCTGGCATGTCCGCAGGACACCAGGCGAAGATTTCCCAGCGCTCACGGAGGAATTCGACAAGCGCGCTTTCCTATGCAGAGCTGAGGTATAGATCAGCGCCGTCTTGGAGGCATCCGTCGGATGGACCTGTACCTTCTTTGTGTTGACGATGGAGTCGAAGGACATATTTGGTGCATTCTGTCTTGCGATTGGGGGTGCACCGTTGTCCGTCACCTCGCGGAGACTTACGAGCTCCTCCTGCATGCCGAAGGACTGGGAGATTTTGTTGAAGTCCCTGTCGTAGTGGTCCGATCGGGTGAAGCTCCCGTGCATCGTGATGACGCCCCTGGGTCCTGGCATCTTGAGTAGCAGGTACGTATAGTGCGGTACTGTCAGGAATCGTGCGAATGCCACGCGCCTGAGGATGGCATGGTATTGTGATGGCCAGTCCACTACTTCGAACTCGAGTCCCTCGCATCGGAAGTTATCCGGCTTGCCAAAGATGACGTCGAGCCATATCTTTCCAGGGGGAATACACCCTTCCCTGGGACGATGACGTAGAACGTTGTATCAGATTGTTCCAGGCTGCACAGCGGGATCCGCATTGCTGCCAGGGTGCTGGCGAAGATCAAATTGATGTCGTTGCCACCGTCCATGAAGACGCGGCTCATGTCGAACCCGCCGATATGCGCCTCAAGCACCAGGGTAGCATGACCTGGGCGAGGGACCTGGCAAGGGTGATCCGAACAGCTGAACGTAATGAGGATTCCGATCCGCTAAGGTACTCAGGGATGGCAGGTGGAGCGGTCATGGCCAGATTGATCTGACGGGTGATTTTCTTCTGCACCCTGTTTGTTGGACGCCCTTTTTGGATCATCAGCGATCCTTTTGGCGCGGGGTATCCGTGCCCACCGTTATTCTGCGCGGGTGCGATTGGGTGGTTCGAAGGTCTCGCAGGTGGTGGTGGAGAAGCTCCATGTGCAATCTCGCCTGGTGCGGGTGCGTTCCCGTATCCGGGGTTCAGGGCTTGCTGCCTCATCTAGGCCATGCTCTCACTGAGGTTCTGGAACTCACGATAGTCCTTGAGCATGTGGCTTGCCTTCTTCTTGCCATCCTGTTTGTTGATGTAGAAGTGGATGGTGCATGGACTCGACAGTTTGTCGTATGTTGAGGGTCCGTCATCATGGCCACGGCGTTGCCATGACTGCGTTGGGCATCCTCCGTCACGGAATTTTCTTCCGCTGTATCCGCCGTTGCTGCGGTTGCCGTCACTGCGGCGGTCGGCGTAGCCAGCCGCGACCATGTCGGGTCCATCTCGATCGTCGTAGATGCGCGATCTCCTCTTGCTACGATGCTCACGTTGCCGGCCATAGTCGTCTTCCTCCTCCGAGTGTGCTCGGTGGACAGAGTCCTCACCGTCGGCCCACCTGTTGGCGATGTCCATGAGGTGGTCGAGTGTCTTGGGCTTGACGCGCCCAAGTTCTTCTTTGAAGTCCTGGCATTTGACACCGTCCTTGAGGGCGTCGATAGCTCTCTCCTCAGAGATGTGCGCCGCGGAGTTCTTGGTGTTGGACCAGCGCAGTATGTACGAGCGAATGGATTCGCCCGTTTGTTAGGTGCAGGCCCGCAGCTCCTCGATCGAGGCAGGCCTCTTGCTGGTGCCCTTGAAGTTTCGGACGAAACTGTACGCCACCTCCTCCCAGCTTCGGATGGATCCTGAGGATAGGCTGCTAAGCCAGATCCGAGCTGCGCCTGTCAGCTGCAGCTGAAGGCATTGCATGGCGGTTTCCTTGTTTCCGCCGTGTAGCTTAACGGACGACAAGTGGTCGCTGAGCCACGCCTTGGGGTCCTGTGTGCCGTCAAACTTCGGAGTGTCCGAAGGAAGCTTGAAGTTTCGCGGCATCCGTGTCCGCCGGACAGATCTGCTGAAGCATCGGGCTCCGCAGAGTTCTCCTTCGTCATCCTCCTCCTCGGATTCAGACGAGCATACGCTCTTGGCGCGTGCCTTGTCGATCTTGCGCTGAGTTAGCTCGCTTCGAGCGTCGTAGTTGTGGCGCCCCGCAAAAACCACTATTAGAAAATCGCGTTATTTTTGTGCATTGCATCATCATGACCGCATGCTCATGTCATCATGCCACATTGCATTTGAGCATCGTCATCATCATGCATTTGTTTGTCTGAAACTATTTTCGAAAAGCATATTTTGTTTTCTAAATACCCCGCCTTTATTTCAAATCCAAAACACGGGTCTCCAGATTATTTTGTTTCGTCTACCAATGGATTTCAAAAGCCCCGTTTTAAATATTAAAATATTTATTTTATTTTTAGGGGGCAGCCAAATCGGGTCGATCCGACCTAGTCGGCCACCCCCAGTACAAAAACCAGACTACCTAAACCCTTTTCCTACCCTAACCTAATCTACCCAGCCTCCCTCCACCTCACCTTGACCAATCCCCTCTCTCCACCTCACCGAACCCCCTCCACCTCACCTCTCCTCCCTCCATCTACCCAACCACCACCTGCCACCTCACCCCACCCCACTGCCCCTGCCGCCGCCACACCCAGAACCCACACACGCACGCACCCTGCAGCGATGCAGCACACACACCACACTGCCCGACCCTCCCTGGCTGACACACCCACCCCACGCGAGCACGGCCCCACCTTCCACCTCGCCCCTGGCCCCACCCCCGGCCTCGCACGATGCGTCCCATCCCGATGCCAACCACCCACCTCGCGGCCCTTCTCTCTCTAGCGCTCGCCCGCATCTTCCTGCCCATGATCCCTTCTTCCTCCCTCGTTCAGAGCCCCGCCGCCTAGGACGCCCTCGCCAGTCCTGCTTCCTGGCCCGCCTCCGCTCGGCTTCCCCTGGCTCGGTGGCGCTGCTGCATCGCCCGGCCTCGCCTCGACCTGCGGCGCCTCTGTCTCGACGCCCCACCTCGCCGGCCCCAGGCTGCCTCCCTTCTCCCGAGCGGCGCGCCGGCCCTCCGTCCTCGGCCGCATCTCGCTGGCCCCGCTGGAGATCTTTCCCGCCCTGCTGCCTCGGGAACAAGCGCCGCCGGCCGCTTCCGCGTTCGTCTCGGGCCGCCTCTCCCCTGCTTCCCTCGCCTTCCTCTCCTCCGAGCCCGCTGTCGACCCGCGGTCTCCTCTCTCCGGCCCTCTGCTATCCCGCCTCGCCGCCCTCTCCTCTCCTGTCGACCGCCTGCAGAAGCTCCCCGCAGCCAACAGAGGTGTGCGTCCTTTGGTCCTCGCGCTGGACCGCGTCTGCTACCTCCCGCGACCCCGAGCGCCGCCCTCGCCGGGCCCCACGTCGCCAACCTTGCCCGCCTCCTGCGAGCCGCCAAGGCCACCTCCACCTCCGGGTCCCTCCCCGTTAGCTTCGGCCCGCGCCCGCCCGCGAGCGACCCCGGAGTCGGCTGCTGCCTGCGCTCGGCCGCGCGTCCCCGTCTCCGATGGCACCGCATCCCTGGCCCTGTTCGTCTCCGCCACCGTCGGCCTCTCCGTCGGTAACCTCCACGGCCTCGCCTCGTCCATGGTTTCCCCATGTGCCTCTACCTGAAGTCAACTTGATAACAGCAACACCCCTCAACAGTACCAGGGGCACCTGTTGGGTGCAGGTATAGTTTGTGTTGCGGTTTTTGACAGTGGGAAGTGGTGTGTTGATAGTGTCTTTGGAGACAAGTGGTTATCCACGATTTTGATCGTTGGTGTACTGATGTGGCTTTGACACTAGGATCGCGTGAAGAACGACAAGATCTTCTGCCCGGAACTCGTGGAACCGACTCCGTTTCATGTCCTTCGCCAACCGTCAAAGTTGGAACCCTAGTACTCCGACATGGAACCCTGAAGACCCCGGTGTCGAGCCCCAAGTTCGCCACCGATGATCAGGATGGTACCCCAAGATCTCCTTCCCGGAATTCGACACCTCGATCCTGCGGATCCGAAGACCAAGCCTGAACCCCATCGAACCCCCAAACCAAGATCGCCGATAACCGATGTGTGACCCCTTTCTTTGGACCCTATTTTATAATATATGATATTTACTTGTTACATTAAAATGTTCATGTTTTGCATGCATATTGTGGGTGTTTGGGGCTATTTCGAAGATTCACCTAAATCAAATATGGAGACCATATGTGGACAAATCTAGTCTAATATCGGCTCCATTTAAATTTGTGTAGCGAACCGGCGACATAATTTTGCCTTGTTAAGACAATATTTAAATTGCGGGGTAGCTAAATAACAATAACCTATTAATTAATTGTCGGGACCCCGGTTCCGCTTAATATTGCCTAATTGCATCGCACCTTTGCCATGTCATACATCATACATGCATCATGCCCGATCTTCTACCGTAGTATTAAATAGTGCATCCGGTGTTTCTTCTAGTGCTTTGCTTCTTCATGGATTAGGCCGATGAGTTGATGCGAGTGACGCCCGTTCTTCGGATGAACCTTCGGCAATGTTTTTCAGGCGAGCACCTCCCCCTTTCTACCTATCTTACTTTTATAGTATTTATTCCCCCCTGTTGATCTATTGCTATCTGTGTTGCGATGCTCTAGTTTTCGTACCCGTGATATCCCTTGCAGCCTTATATTGCCTTGGACACATCCTATTACCTGTTGTTTGGCAGATAGTTGGACTTGCGCGTCGTAGTCGTTTGCTCAAGTGCTGTTGCGTGTCGTCAAGTGCCACATTTGTTGGAGTATTGCCGCATGTTTAATGTTGGAGATGCTCTTGTCTTTAATTGTAGTTTAATAACTAAAATTGAAAGTAGGTAAATGCAGAGGCACCTGTGGGTAATAGACAATATTTGGATTTTAACCGCTCACTGGTGTCCCGTAGGACCCCGAGTTCTTGACACCTGTTCCGAGATCGAGCGCGCTAACCACAGGTGGGGTGTATGGGCACCCCCATCGATTAGTACCTGATTTCAAAGTATTGTAACGGGGGCCACAAGTAGTTTGGGGCTTTATTACTATCCTGTACTTATGCCATGCTTTACTGCTTTATTTAAGATTGTGCGAGGAATGCACCTGTACTGTTTAGGTAAGCGGAGTGTTTTCGCGGTATCGACAAGCCCAGTCACACTTTCGGGTTCCCAGTCGTTTACAGCCATTGACGCAAACCCTGAGTCCGTCTCGGAGACCGGCTGACTTCGTTGCGGGTAGCTTAGTGGGGTGGCCCCCATGTACTTGCTTTGGGTCTGGGAAACGTCATGACTTAGGCCCCGCCGACATACCGATGGGTGTATGTTAACTGATCTGACAAAAAGGGTCGAAGTGCGTGTGGATACTTTGGTGCACCCCTGCAGGGTTAAATCTTTTCGAAAAGCCGTGTCCGCGGTTATGGACAACTTGGAGCACAGTTCTCGATCATAGACAACTATAACTAAAGTTTACTGTTATAATTTGACTTGTATCCGATATGACTAGTAATCAGCTCCACTACAACGGAATGGCTAAATAAAAGTACCAACAACTGCTGGCTTTTGGGATATCTCATGCTAATTGTATTTGACTAGTAAGTGTCGCAACTACAACAGAATGGTTAACTAAAAGTGCCCACTGCTTATTCTATCAGGATGACTATTTATACCTGACTAGTAATTGCTGCAACGATAACTGAATAAATAAAACAGCCAACGGTGTGATTTCCTCGGTTAACTTCCTCGTTTGGTCTCGAGGGGGAACACCAGGATGGGTATGTTTGGTGGTAGTAACAGGTTGGTTCCGAATAGGTCTTTCTTACCCCTCTCTGATAGCCGACAGTTATCTCGAGTCTCTATAGGTTGTTTAGTGCATGCCGCGCTGCCGCTCAGTCCACCATACCTATGTAGGTGAGGACCGCCGAATTCTAGTCTCGCCGTGTACTGGCCTTAGTACTGACCGCTCTCTCTTTTTCCTTTGCCCTTTGTCGGCACCCCTTTTGTTTAAGCAGGTTTTGAGATCGACGTTGTTAGCAGGGTTACCCTTCCGGCTTGGCCTGGGCAGGGTTATGGACGCCATTGGTCATTCTTCAGGGCTCTTAGCTCAATTTGCATCTTGTCCGTACTCGGACGCTATATCGTTTTAAAGGTGATTTGGATCTTTGTATTGTATATCTGTACTCTTGACTCTTTGAGTCGCTGTTGTATACATATGTTTTGTGGGTTCCATCGAGGACTATTGTGTAATGATATTACTTCGTTTTCCACCCGCACGCAAGTGCCTGGTGGGCACCTTTGAATCGTTTCTATGCGGGTTTGGCGGGAAGCGCTGAAACTTGCATAGGGCCGATTCTGAGGGTGTTACAGAGTGGTATCAGAGCTCAGCAGTTGCGATACCCCACAAGTCCAGCCTGTAGGATAACCTAGCTAACGGCCGAAGTAGAGTGTCAAAACTATTTTTGCAAAATCGGTTGGATAGTTCTGATTAGATCTGATTTTACTCCTTACCCCTCTGCTGCTCTCCTCTCACCTCTGCATGTTTTGAATCCGCTCTCTTCTCCCTCTCCGAGTCCAGGATTTCTCGTGGTTGGGTTCCATCGTACCTTCAGGGTTTCGCTTCCTCCTTTGGTGACGGTGTTGCTACACCTGGTCTTCATGCTATCCGAGGAATCCTTCGTCTGGTGGACTTCTCTTTGTTCCTTCTCGTGCCTTCCGGTGTTTTCCGACGCGACGACATCATCTACGCCAGATCCGATGTGGAGTCTGCATCACTCCTTTGTTTCTGAACCTCGATTGTCGAGATCTTCAGTCTGATCCCGAGAATGGTTGCACGCTTTTCCACTGATTGTGCAGAGTAATAGTTTGGGTGCGTGATGGATTGGCCCCCATGCCGACTACTCACTCTATTCGCTTGTGTACATTGAAGTGAGAATGCATCGGTTCCCTCTTTCTATCGGAGTTAGAGGTGGCTTCATTTGTTGATACCTCTACATTCGACCTTTTGTTCCCGGAGTGTTCCCTCGACGATCACGGACAACGACCTCTTGTTAGTGGTGTCGCGAGGATCTACACGATGCGAGAAGATTCAGATCGCCGCCCTTCTTCCCGGTACCATGAGGCGGATCTCGAGGGCGAGATCCATTGTTAGTGGTGTCGAATTGTGGCGCCCCGCAAAAACCACTACTAGAAAATCGCGTTATTTTTGTGCATTGCATCATGATGACCGCATGCTCATGTCATCATGCCACATTGTATTTGAGCATCGTCATCATCATGCATTTGTTTGTCTGAAACTATTTTCGAAAAGCATATTTTGTTTTCTAAATACCCCGCCTTTATTTCAAATCCAAAACCCGGGTCTCCGGATTATTTTGTTTCGTCTACCAATGGATTTCAAAAGCCCCGTTTTAAATATTAAAATATTTATTTTATTTTTAGGGGGCAGCCAAACCGGGTCGATCCGACCTAGTCGGCCACCCCCAGTACAAAAACTAGACTACCTAAACCCTTTTCCTACCCCAACCTAATCTACCCAGCCTCCCTCCACCTCACCCTGACCAATCCCCTCTCTCCACCTCACCGAACCCCCTCCACCTCACCTCTCCTCCCTCCATCCACCCAACCACCACCTGCCACCTCACCCCACCCCACTGCCCCTGCCGCCGCCACACCCAGAACCCACACACGCACGCACCCTGTAGCGATGCAGCACACACACCACACTGCCCGACCCTCCCTGGATGACACACCCACCCCACGCGAGCGCGGCCCCACCTTCCACCTCGCCCCTGGCCCCACCCCCGGCCTCGCACGATGCGTCCCGTCCCGATGCCAACCACCCACCTCGCGACCCTTCTCTCTCTAGCGCTCGCCCGCATCTTCCTGCCCATGATCCCTTCTTCCTCCCTCGTTCAGAGCTCCGCCGCCTAGGACGCCCTCGCCAGTCTTGCTTCCTGGCCCGCCTCCGCTCGGCTTCCCCCGGCTCGGTGGCACTGCTGCATCGCCCGGCCTCGCCTCGACCTGCGGCGCCTCTGTCTCGACGCCCCACCTCGCCGGCCCCAGGCTGCCTCCCTTCTCCCGAGCGGCGCGACGACCCTCCGTCCTCGGCCGCATCTCGCCGGCCCTGCTGGAGATCTTCCCCGCCCTGCTGCCTCGGGAACAAGCACCGCCGGCCGCTTCCGCGTTCATCTCGGGCCGCCTCTCCCCTGCTTCCCTCGCCTTCCTCGCCTCCGAGCCTGCTGTCGAGCCGCGGTCTCCTCTCTTCGGCCCTCTGCTATCCCGCCTCGCCGCCCTCTCCTCTCCTGTCGACCGCCTGCAGAAGGTCCCCGCAGCCAACAGAGGTGCGCGTCCTTTGGTCCTCGCGCTGGACCGCGTCTGCTACCTCCCGCGACCCCGAGCGCCGCCCTCGCCGGGCCCCACGTCGCAAACCTTGCCCGCCGCCTGTGAGCCGCCAAGGCCACCTCCACCTCCGGGTCCCTCCCCGTTAGCTTCGGCCCGCGCCCGCCCGCGAGCGACCCCGGAGTCAGCTGCTGCCTGTGCCCGGCCGCGCGTCCCCGTCTCCGACGGCACCGCATCCCTGGCCCTGTTCGTCTCCGCCACCGTCGGCCTCTCCGTCGGTAACCTCCACGGCCTCGCCTCGTCCATGGTTTCCCCATGTGCCTCTACCTGAAGTCAACTTGATAACAGCAACACCCCTCAACAGTACCAGGGGCACCTGTTGGGTGCAGGTATAGTTTGTGTTGCGGTTTTTGACAGTGGGAAGTGCTGTGTTGATCATGTCTTTGGAGACAAGTGGTTATCCACGATTTTTATCGTTGGTGTACTGATGTGGCTTTGACACTAGGATCGCGTGAAGAACGACAAGATCTTCTGCCCGGAACTCGTGGAACCGACTCCGTTTCATGTCCTTCGCCAACCGTCAAAGTTGGAACCCTAGTACTCCGACATGGAACCCTGAAGACCCCGGTGTCGAGCCCCAAGTTCGCCACCGATGATCAGGATGGTACCCCAAGATCTCCTTCCCGGAATTCGACACCTCGATCCTGCGGATCCGAAGACCAAGCCTGAACCCCATCGAACCCCCAAACCAGGATCGCCGATAACCGATGTGTGACCCCTTTCTTTGGACCCTATTTTATAATATATGATATTTACTTGTTACATTAAAATGTTCATGTTTTGCATGCATATTGTGGGTGTTTGGGGCTATTTCGAAGATTCACCTAAATCAAATATGGAGACCATATGTGGACAAATCTAGTCTAATATCGGCTCCATTTAAATTTGTGTAGCGAACCGGCGACATAATTTTGCCTTGTTAAGACAATATTTAAATTGCGGGGTAGCTAAATAACAATAACCTATTAATTAATTGTCGGGACCCCGGTTCCGCTTAATATTGCCTAATTGCATCACACCTTTGCCATGTCATACATCATACATGCATCATGCCCGATCTTCTGCCGTAGTATTAAATAGTGCATCCGGTGTTTCTTCTAGTGCTTTGCTTCTTCACGGATTAGGCCGATGAGTTTATGCGAGTGACGCCCGTTCTTCGGATGAACCTTCGGCAATGTTTTTCAGGCGAGCACCTCCCCCTTTCTACCTATCTTGCTTTTATAGTATTTATTCCCCATGTTGATCTATTGCTATCTGTGTTGCGATGCTCTAGTTTTCGTACCCGTGATATCCCTTGCAGCCTTATATTGCCTTGGACACATCCTATTACCTGTTGTTTGGCAGATAGTTGGACTTGCGCGTCGTAGTCGTTTGCTCAAGTGCTGTTGCGTGTCGTCAAGTGCCACAGTTGTTGGAGTATTGCCGCATGTTTAATGTTGGAGATGCTCTTGGCTTTAATTGCAGTTTAATAACTAAAATTGAAAGTAGGTAAATGCAGAGGCACCGGTGGGTAATAGACAATATTTGGATTTTAACCGCTCACTGGTGTCCCGTAGGACCCCGAGTTCTTGACACCTGTTCCGAGATCGAGCGCGCTAACCACAGGTGGGGTGTATGGGCACCCCCATCGATTAGTACCTGATTTCAAAGTATTGTACCGGGGGCCACAAGTAGTTTGGGGCTTTATTACTATCCTGTACTTATGCCATGCTTTACTGCTTTATTTAAGATTGTGCGAGGAATGCACCTGTACTGTTTAGGTAAGCGGAGTGTTTTCGCGGTATCGACAAGCCCAGTCACACTTTCGGGTTCCCAGTCATTTACAGCCATTGACGCAAACCCTGACTCCGTCTCGGAGACCGGCCGACTTCGTTGCGGGTAGCTTAGTGGGGTGGCCCCCATGTACTTGCTTTGGGTCTGGGAAACGTCATGACTTAGGCCCCGCCGACATACCGATGGGTGTATGTTAACTGATGGGTTTTGGGATACCTCATGCTAATTGTATTTGACTAGTAAGTGTTGCAACTACAACAGAATGGTTAACTAAAAGTGCCCACTGCTTATTCTATCAGGATGACTATTTATACCTGACTAGTAATTGCTGCAACGATAACTGAATAAATAAAACTGCCAACGGTGTGAGTTCCTCGGTTAACTTCCTCATTTGGTCTCGAGGGGGAACACCAGGATGGGTATGTTTGGTGGTAGTAACAGGTTGGTTCCGAATAGGTCTTTCTTACCCCTCTCTGATAGCCGACAGTTATCTCGAGTCTCTATAGGTTGTTTAGTGCATGCCGCGCTGCCGCTCAGTCCACCATACCTATGTAGGCGAGGACCGCCGAATTCTAGTCTCGCCGTGTACTGGCCTCAGTACTGACCGCTCTCTCTTTTTCCTTTGCCCTTTGTCGGCACCCCTTTTCTTTAAGCAGGTTTTGAGATCGACGTCGTTAGCAGGGTTACCCTTCCGGCTTGGCCTGGGCAGGGTTATGGACGCCATTGGTCGTTCTTCAGGGCTCTTAGCTCAATTTGCATCTTGTCTGTACTCGGACGCTATATCGTTTTAAAGGTGATTTGGATCTTTGTATTGTATATCTGTACTCTTGACTCTTTGAGTCGCTGTTGTATACATATGTTTTGTGGGTTCCATCAGGGACTATTGTGTAATGATATTACTTCGTTTTCCACCCGCACGCAAGTGCCTGGTGGGCACCTTTGAATCGTTTCTATGCGGGTTAGGCGGGAAGCGGTGAAACTTGTATAGGGCCGATTCTAAGGGTGTTACAGTAGTCGCGGCTGCGATGGTGCGAGCTCTTGTGCCTTCAAGGAAGGTCGTGCTCTTCATCTTCGGATGAATGAGTGGGGCTGCCGTTGAACCTGACCGCAGCCTTCTTCTTTGGCTCCGCAGGAGCTTCTCCGTGGAGTGCAGCTCCAACGAGTCCGAGTCCGGTAAGTGCGGACTTATGCATGGCCCTTTTCGGGTCCCCTTCCGGAGGTGGATGGGACGCGACGTACGCAGTCACCGCCATAATTGCGGCTTGCGGTGTCTTCGGGATGATGTTGCCGTCGACATCCATCTCCATGAAGGACGCGTTGAGGGCCCTAGTCACCTCGCGACGCTCCTTGGGGTCCATGTTCTCCATCCGAGAACGATTCTTGTTGCCATGATTTCCATGTGAGATGGAGCCGATGCCCATGGCGGAGAGCGCAGCTCGCCGCGCACTGGACTCCGAGGCTGCTTGCTTGCGCTTGTCAAGCACCTCTTGCATCTTCACCTGCTTCTTGTGCTCCTCGATTAGGACCATGTGGTATGCCATCAGCAGGTCCCGTGAGGCACCCACGAGCAGGATCTTGTTGCCTGCTTCGGCTTCGCGCGCTTGAGCCCATCCCTCCTTGCTGAGGTGGATGACCCGATCAGTGTCATCCCCGTTGGGTGGGGGGACTGGCTTCGTCTGTTCTCGCCGTTTCTACCCTGTGGGTTGGGTGGCGGATTGTGTTCCTGATCTTGGATGACTGCGGCGCACTGGTAGCGCTCGTAGATCGGGTTGCTGCTACCGCAACTTTCGGATCCGGAACCATAGGTCCCTTCATCCGATGGTGGATCGCACATATCTGAGTTGCAGCTGCTGCTGTCATAGGACTCATCTGTCGATGGTGATGTGCGTAGCACGGGGTGTGGAGCCCACGAAGCAGGCCTGCTCGACGGCAAGGGCACTCGCTCTGGGAGGCGGAGAGTGTCGATCTGCCCCACCTGGAAGCAGAAGCTCCCGAACAAGATATCGAGTCCGTCGCCAACGGGCTCGAAGTCCTTCAGGGTGTCTGGCGAGTGGGCGGTGAAGTCGAAGGCGCTGAAGAGGAGATGACTCTCCGTCGCCGCGGAGTTGTAGATCGCTTTGGTTGGGACCGTCACGATCGCACAATCAGCACCCCTAGTTCCCACAGATGGCGCTAATTGACGAGGTTTAATGTCGTCAATGCCCATTGTTATGGACTTGGGTTTTGGAGAAGATGGGGATGCTGGAGATCGTGGAAAGGTTAACAAACAAGCAACACGGGGACACAAGGTTTACCCAGGTTGAGGCCCCCGGAGGGAAAACCCTACTCCTGCTTGTCTTCTCTGATTATGGTGGAACCGAAGGTTACAGGGTGCGCAGATGCAATCTGGCGTGGAGGTGTGTACGCGGTGGTATGCGAGGGATTGTAAGAGAGCCTCCTCGTTGTGCCCTCCTGGCCTTTATATAGATGTAGGCAGGTCCCAGGCACAGATCGAGTCGGTTACAGGTTTTAGGGTTTACCCCTTTGAATTTTCTATCTACTCTAGTCTTGCTCTCCAAGGATCCGAAGGCGTCATGGGCCCTGGCCACCCGAAAATCTTCATGGGCCGACGTATATTTGTTATGGGCCTTCCTTGGTCTGGACCAGGTATGCTAAGGTTGTGTACCCGCAGGGTATAACCATGTCACCCTGGGACTTGGTACAAATGGGTCAGCAAAGAAGATTACAGCTCTTCCCGCTGATTTTTTGGAACTATACCGAGGAATAACCAATGATGATGACCGCATAGCTCAACGAGGGAAGATAAAGAACATTAAACTTCCAGCCATCAGGTACTTCACCTACTATCTTACCACCAGTGTTCTTGGTAGGGAGAACACTAGTAATATATCCAACTATCAATTGGCCTTCTTAGCTGATGCGCTCTACAGTGAGGATAAGTATAATCTTGGTTCCCTCATTGCTCATCGTGTAGCTGCTAGGTGACCCATTTATGGGGGAATTATTTCTACTCGTATCGCTGCTGCCTTGGGCATTGCTGTTGATCCACATGATATAGTTTTGGCTCCTCTGACACTTGATCTTGCTGCCATGAAGGCGCACCACTTTGTCACCTCTAGCTCTCTTGAGAACTTGGTTTATAGAATGTTGTTTACTAACGGGGAAGAGAGAGATCTCTCTACCCCAAACCACTTTCCTCAGTATTTTTCAGGTACCTTGGTCATGCACGAAGGGGGAGATGGATGACAAGCTATGCTCTCTTAACTTCCACGCGCACTATCAGGGTGAAGCGCCCACATATGACCCCGCGTTACACTATACAGGGGAGGCCTTGAGCTCGTACCAGGACGAGGGAGTTTCCACGACGTACTACGGAGGTGCATCTACTTGGGCACCATGGGATTGAGCCCCACTTAGGCCAAAAGCCTAAGCTTGGGGGGAGGTATACCGACATCACACTCATATATATATCATGTTCGGTCGGTTCTTTGTATATCCATTGTTTCGCTTTCTTTTTGGTTTTTGTTTGCTTCTTTATAAAAAACCAAAAATACCAAAAATATTTTCGTTGTTTCTCTTGGTTTGTTTATTTGCTTTGGTTTGCCTTAAAAGAAAAATCCAAAAAGATTTTGCTTTGTTTGGTTTGCTTGGTTTTTGTTTGGTTTTTCTTTGTTTGCTTATTTCTAAAAATCGAAAACACCAAAAATATTTGTTGTTCTTATTTGGTTTTATGAGTTCTTTGCAGGGTTCGGCCGTTCTTAGTGGATATTGGTTTTCATGTTAATTATTCAAGTCACACAAGTGAAGGGCAATAATGAAGATTAAGAAAACTCGAGGTGTGGTAAGAGGCTGGTAACAAACTCTATTTGTTTCATTTTTGTACGTATACTCATCATTGTGAGCATGCTTAGCCTGTTTTTGTAAAGTGTATGTCATTATGGATGCATAGTAGTTCTTGCTTGTCTATTATTAGCTCCAGCTAGCTAATAGTTTGTAGCATGTCATGTGAATGTTTGCTTGCATTGTTTTATTCATACTTTGGTATGATATTGTGGTATCCTCCGCTGACTGTTCATGTGAATCGACTTGGCACATGCTCATGCATGCATAAGCCTCGATGATTTATTTTTCCTCAGAGTTCTTGTATCACTTTCATGCCATAATTAGTCTTGTTTTGTTGCAAGCATGATTATGACAGTTATTGCTCTCTCGTTTGTCTCTCCCTCTCTATTGCTAGACTTCACTTGCACTGAGTATGTGCTCTACCTGTGCATCCAACTCCCAAAACCAATATTGCCAGATGTGTCCACCATACCTACCTATTAGCATCATTTGCTATTTTAGTGCATATTCCATATGCCGTGTTTTCTTCCAAAATAAAATGTTTGTCTGTTTTGAGAAAGTTAGTTAGTAAAGCTCTCACGAACTTGATGGCACAATTTATTCCTTGCGCTTAATAATCTTGAACCATTGTAACTAGTCCATGAAAGTTATATGCTTGCTTATTATATACTGGGAGTCAGCAGAACAGTGCTGTCACGGGGAACACTTTCAACACTTTTTCGATATCTCATCCAGTTTATACTTTGCTCTTTTGTTTACGGATGTCGACGATGTGAAATAAAAGGGGAAGTTGTTAGTTCATGGAGTTTATACATTGCGTTAGAGGAACACCTAGGCCGCTAGCCTAAGCCATGCCTAATCATGGTGGAAACTTGCAGCATCACTATAATGAGCATCTATGAAGCGTCCTCAATAAAAAGCTATGCATATGGTAAATAAAAAGATTGTTGAGATGCTCATTGTCTGCTTGCCTTGTCATTTTGGTTATGGGAAAGCTCCTGTACCATGTGCAAGGGGTACCCCGTTGGCGGTTCTCGATGATATGCATGTATTTACAATGACAAGAACTTTAAGGTGACCAAAGTTGAGTAGCATGCGGAGCGGCCCTCGTACTCAAGGGACTTGGGATTTCCAGTCTATGGTCTGTCAAGCATATGATTCAGAGTGGACCTCACTTTCACCTTAACCACATGAAGATGCCTATGATAGGGGCAATGAGAGCTCAAAGCTAATGAGTACCTTCCTTTCAGCATTAGGAAGCCTTTCAAACCTTCACAAAAATGTTTTCACAATTTTGTTGAGTCACCACTTATTCTATGAGCACCTTCTTGAGAGCATAGTTGTCATTCTTGTGTTTGTTCCAAAACTTGGTTAATTATGTCATGACTTTTATGCTTGTAACTCTGATATCTTTATCTCTAGTCTTCACTTGAACTTCAGAGGTGCCTCAGCATTTATATTGTGCTATTCAAACAAAGGCAAGCGAGATACCACTCTATCATACCTTATTATGAGCATTGCAATTTTGCTTATGTTTATGTTTCATGCTACTTATTATTATTGAGTTGGTTTCTCTTCATAGCTTGCAATGACTATTGAGTAGACTTAGTTGCATACTCTTTATTATGAATTCTCTAAGCATCTACTCATGTGCTGAGAATATATACATCATATGAAGCAAAGTGTTCGTGAAAGTTCTTGAGGACAAGCAATAAGCTAAGCTTGGGGGGAGTTGATACGTCCAAAACATATCTACTTTCTCGAACACTTTGCTATTGTTTCTTCTCTAAACTTGTGTGATTTGGATACAACTAACACGGACTGACGCTGTTTTCAGCAGAATTACCTTGGTGTCTTGTTTTTGTGTAGAAAATGAACTATTAGGAAAAATCCTGGAAAATATGCCAAAAACTATTTCTCACCAGAGGATCCACGGAGCTAGAAGGGGAGACAGAGGGGAGGCCTGGGGGGGGCAGACCCACCCCAGGCGCGGGCCCACTGACCCCGCACCTGGGGGAGGTTTGGCCACCCCCGGCAGCTCCTTGGCCTCCCTCCGTGCCTATAAGTTGCCTTCTTACCTAAAAATAGAGAGGGTTCGAAAGTTTTCTAGAAAGAGTTCTGCTCCACCGCCGCCACCAGAAACCAAGATTCAGATCCAAAAACTCCGTTCTGGCACCCTGTCGGGACGGGGAATTTGGAGAGGATCATCGCCATCGTCATCACCAATGCATCTCCATCAACCACCGATGTTTCCCTCATCCAAGAGTGAGTAATCCCCCGCTGTAGGCTTGGGGATGGTAGGGATTGGATGAATTCTATCATGTAATCGAATAAGATCTGTTAGGGGCATAGTGCCTAGTATCTCTATTAGTGCTATTTGACTTTGTTGCAACTTGTTGTGCTTAATGCTTGTCACTAGGGCCCGAGTGCCATGATCTCAGACCTGAACTTATTATTGAATCATTATGATAGTATTGTTTATGGTCTTATCTGCAAGTTGTGTACACATATCATTGTCCGGATCCAAAGGCCCCAAAGTGACAATAAATGGTACAACCAGAGGGGATGGCTGTGGTGTGAGTATCACATGTGTTCATGGAGTGTTAATGGTTTGCTCCGGTGCTCTATTAAAAGGAGCACCTTAATTGCCAGTAGTTCCCTAGAGGCCCCGCTGCCACGGGTTGGCTGGACAGAAGATGTTGTGCAAGTTCTTATTGCGAGCACGTATGACTATATTTGGAGCACATGCCTAGGATTGTTTAGTACTTGGATGCTTGCTATTATTTATTTGCAATACCCTAGTTCTTTGAAGTTACATGTTTAGACTCGTCCATGCAACGCCCGTCCATCCATCCCTATGCCTACCACACTCGAATCCTACTGTTACCATTACTGTTACTATTGCTTTTGTTTCACTGTTGCTGTTGCTGTTGCTACTACAAACTGTTGCTACTGATAAACTTCTGTGAGCAGGAACTATTTCCAGGTGCAGCTGAACTGACAACTCAGTTGTTAAGGCTTGCAAGTATTCTTTGGCTCCCCTTGTGTCGAATCAATAAATTGGGTAATACTACCCGCGAAGACTGTTGCGATCCCCTACACTTGTGGGTCATCAAGTAGTTCGTTTAGTTCTTGAGGACATGGGAGAAGTCATGTTGTTAGTAGTGAATCTGTGATGAGTTATTATTCAATGGTTTAGTATTTAAGTTGTGGTGCTATTCTTCTAGTGGTGTCATGTGAACGTCGACTACATGACACTTCACCATTTATGGGCCTAGGGGGATGCATTGTGTATTTGGCTACTAATTGTGGGGTTGCCGGAGTGACAGAAACCTGAACCCCCATTAGGACACCTTTGCACAAAGGAGCATAGGATCTCAGAGTTTAAGGCTACGGTTATATTTATATCTTAATTACTTTCCTGAAGTTACAGATGTTTGTAGGGGGTTTAATCACAAGTATGTATTAGTCCTAGGAAGGGCGGTATGTTAGCACAGGTTCACCCACACAACACTTACAAACACCAGAGAAGAGTACTCAACTATTTGAAGCGAAAGCACTTGACAGAATTCCCATGTGTCCTCGAGAACGTTTGGTCCTTATAAGTATTTCCACCGGCTTGTCCTTTGCTAAGAAAGGATTGGGCCACTTGCTCCGTTTGTTCGTTACTTCTGTTACTTGCTCTTTGTTTTGTTGCCTTGTCAGAAAATCACTAAAAATCCATTTGCTAGGTATTCACAGGGATTTCCTGCTCCATATATACCACTGTTCAGCACCTTTTGCTCTTCGTGGGGATCGACACTCCTATTTATCGAAAGTACTACAATACACCCCCTATACTTGTGGGTCATCAAGACTATTTTATGGCGCTGTTGCTGGGGAGTGAAGCACTATTGAAGAGTGGAACTGGTAAGGGAAACTTTTACTATGAGTATTTCTTTTGTTACTGCTTGTTAATTTGTTTCCAATATGGATAACCCACTTGGTTTTCTGTTTGGAAAAACTACTACCACTGCTAGGGTAGTAGATAAACCACCTCCTATTGAGATAGATCCTTTTAAGATACCTACAAGTATTGTTAATCGTGTTATGGATAATTATTATTTTGGGTATGGAACTGTCCATCCTGGTGATCACTTGCTTTTTATCCATGAATTATGCGGGTTGTTTAAGTGTGCAGGTATCACAACTGAACAGGGGAAGAAAAAGTTACTCTCCATATCCTTGAAAGGGAGAGCTGAAGAATGGTATAAGCTGCTGAAGAATGGACAATCCATGGAATGGGAGGAGATGTCATCTCTCTTTTACTCTAAGTTTTATCCTCCCAGTGAGATCCATAAGGATAGAAATCTTATATATAACTTTTGGCCTTTTGATGGAGAGAGTACAGCTCAAGCTTGGGGGAGATTGAAGTTACTAATGCTTAAATGTCCTATTCATGAACTCCCTAACAATATTATTCTCAATAACTTTTATGCTAGGCTTTCTCTTCATGATAAAGATTTACTAGATGCTTCTTGTGCTGGATCATTCACACGTATGAAGGAAGAAGCTAAATGGGATCTACTAGACCGTATTCAAGCGAACACTGAAGCTTGGGAGAATGATAAAGGAAGAAAGTTGGGTATAAAATATTATTATGAATGCATTAAATCCTTTACGGGACTGATAGCTTCCATGATACTAGCAATAAGTTTGGTCTTGATCCTCAAGTAGTTGCGAAATGCTTTAATGCTTTTGCCTCTTATATTGAGATTCCCAAGAAAGAGTGGGACAAGTACCATCCTCCTTATAAAGACATTGTTACCCACGTTCCTACCAGTATAGAGGTTTGTACTGTTGATCCTATTCTGCCTGAACCTTATGTTGAGAAGATCCCTATTCCCTCCAAGGTAAGGGAACACTCTATTCTGGCTAATGTGATTAGCAAAAGTGCAAAGAAAACTATAGGGTCTGACAAGCTTATTGATATTGAGCCTGTGGTAGCTATTGTGAAAGATCTTGTCACTAGAAATATAGAGGATGAGCATATTGTCTTCTGTGAAGACGCTACTAATGTTGTTTCTCATTCTAAGAAAGTTAGAAATGCTAGTGTCCCTGTGCTTTTAGTTAAAATTGGTAGTCCTAGCTATTATGATTTATGCGATATTGGTGCTAGTTCTGGTGCTATTCCTTATGAGCTTTACATGGAAATTATGCATGAGATTGGTCCTTGTGAGCTTGAGGACATTGATGTGGTTATTCATCTTGCTAATAGAGAGCAAGTTTGCCCCATTGGCATTGTGAGAGATGTGGAGGTCCTTTGTGGTAAAATTAAATATCCTGCTGATTTTATAGTACTTGGTAAAGAAGCTAGTAAAACCTATCCTATTATCTTTAGTAGACCCTTTCTGAACACTTGTGGGGCTATCATAGATTGTAGGAAAGAAAAAGTTTTGACTAAGTTTGCTGGAGAGTCTTATGAGTTTAATTTTTCCAAATTCGCCAAAACTCCTTAAGAAAATGAACTGCCTGATGAGGATTTCAGGGTTTAACAACTTTGTAAGATCCCTCCCTATATAAAGGTAAGGATCCCTGTGATTGCAATGCTAGTCCCTGGATCAATGCTAGCATCCACAGTTTAAGATGAAGTACACAGAAACAAAGGTCATTATTACATATCATTCCAGAGACAAACATAGTCTTTTACAAACTCCATGGCCACAGGCCTAATACAAGAGTTAAAATATTTAATAAGATAAATAAGTCTTCATCTTCATGTGCCACAGGCAGGCATGTTGAGTGTAGACTCATAACCCCTAATCACCATCAGAATAACCTGCAACATCACAAGTTACAGCCACAGTGGGTCAATACATTGGAATAGTATTGGCAAGTGATACCTTAGTATAATATTGGCAACTAGATACTATATGCATTTTGGCTAAGTGTAGCTTAGGCTTGCTTGCTCAAAATAGGTTTTACCTATTAGTTGAAAACACTAAGTTTTTCTTTGGTAAAAACTTTCCCAAGGAACCACCAATAGACATTAGTGAACCTTCACCCATGTTCAACCACAAGTTTTATCTTAGAAAATTGGGATGAGGAGATTCTTGATAGCTTCCATGTCTTGATGCTCAAGTTGTCCAATACCAGAAACATGGCTAAGTACTTAGATTCTTCCATCTGCAGAGGTTGTGCACTTTCCCCACAAGACTTGATTTTCACCAAGACAGGACCTTTCAGAAGCCTTCCCTTAGACCAAATGGACGCGCTCCAACCTATCATCCCACTACCACCAACTGTCCAAATGGCTAAGTTATTGCAACCTATATGATCCAGGCAGAGCCCATATTGCCAAGTGGCTGCACTAGAAGCTTCTTAACATATGGCATCTCAAATCCCTTTGTTCCTAGGTGGCTTTCCACAAGTGAGATACACAAGGTAAACCATATAAATGGGCCTTGTGTAACCACTCAACAAAAACCATTCCTTCCATTCCACCCAGGTGTTTCATTCACTTAGTTGTTTTATTAAACAAAACACAAGTCCAAAGACTTAGAAATATTTTCTCATAGCATGAATATATAACCACCCTTGGTTGCTACTAGCTAGTCTAAGCATGGCATTGATAAGACTTAGAAATATTTCTAGCAATTCTACAACTACTAGGATTTCCCAAGCATAGCATATAGATCAAAAATATCCATGCAAGACTAGCAAAACATTTCTAATGCATAGTTGAAAAACATAGGAATAAATCATGAAGCACCACTTGCCTTGGTATTTTGGAGAGTAGCTACAATCCTCACAATCACAATCACCATTTGCACCAAAATCTACACATAAAATAATGGCACAAAATCACATACACAATTAATACAAGCAAAAATACATGAATGTATGCAATATGCCATGTGATGATTTTCTACACCAAACAAGACAAGTGTACTATACTGAACCATAAACAAGTACAAAACAAGCTAAATAAACTTTATTTGAATAACAAAACATTTTCCAAATAATTACTATACTCAATTTATGCCTACAAATGTTTCTGCAAAAACAACCATTTTAACAGAGGCAAAACTTTAAACACATTGCATAAACAGAAAGGTTTTTCTCTACTTATTCCATTGATATAAAATTTGTCAAATTTGGACGTGGGAATCAAAAGTTATGAATTATTCAAGTTTAAACATCTAATAGATCTAATTTCTGGTTTTTATTAAACGGACATGCCACGTGGCTGATTTCTATTGGTCCATACCGTTTCGGTTGGAACGGCTAACACATACCACATGATCTCATTTAGATCTTACGGTGCAGATGCATCCATACCGCTTCGGTGATTGAATCTATCGCGTCCAGTGGATCAAGATCTAATGGCCCTAAGCAGCTAACCCTAAACAGGCGGCGCTAGCGGCGGCTTGCTCTGGCGGTGAAGTTGCCAGAGTAACAGGAGGCGAGAGGAGTAGGGGAGAAGTTCACCAGAATCGCCGTGGCGAGGGGATGCTCGACGTGTGCTCGGTTGGCGAAGGGGCATATGGAGTCGATGTTGATTGCTCGTCGGAGATCGAGGCGGCGTCAGTTGTTCTCGGTTGGCGACGAAGACGACGTTCTAGGCCACGCTAAGACGAATAAAGGGTTGCGTTAGATGCGTAGGACGCTGGGGATCACACACGTATCAAACAAAGGAAGAGGGGAAGCTGGGGCTTACGAGGAATGGTCGCCAGAGTTCGAGCAGACGGTGGCGGAGCTCAGTCGATGACGCTGCCGAGGATACAGAGCATGCGCGGGCGAGAGGGAGGTACCGAGAGATGCGCCTGGTGATGGGGAGTGTGCTCGTGTGGTCGAGGAGGAGAGGGGCGACGGGGTTTGGCCGGAATCATCGCCGGATGGCGTCGGAGCAGAGGGAGGTTCTGAGAGAATTCCGAGCAGCCTAGTGGCTCCGGTGGGGTGGGGTTTGGGGGAAAAGGGGAAGGAAAGCATGGAGATTAAGTAGGCGAGGACGTGGGCTTGAATTACTCGAGCATTGAACAGGAATTGAAGGCATGGAATTAAACAGGAAACGACCGGAGGAATTTGGGGAAGAACTGGTCGCTGGGGGTGGAGACGATGACTGATGCGTGGGCCGCTGTTGTCAGCGAGAGAAAAAGAGAGGAGGTGGGGTCCAGTCATCATAGACTCTGTGGGTGTGGTTGCGAGTAAAAGAAAACGTTTCGCGGGAGGGGATAATGAGTTCTAACCATCTTCTTTGTCTCATGTTAATTTCTTTCTGGGTGAAGATATACTTCAAACTTTTGTGATCTGTGAACACTTCACATTGCTTTCCCAAAAGATAATGTCTCCATGTTTTGAGTGCATGGACAACATACGCTAACTCTAAATCATGAGTAGGGTAGTTTACCTCATGAGTTTTGAGTTGTCTCGAGGAATAAGCCACAACTTTCCCTTCTTGCATAAGTACTGCACCTAATCCATGATGAGATGCATCACAATATACTTGGAAATCTTTCTCCAAATCTGGCAAACATAAGACAGGTGCTGTCACTAGTCTCTTCTTTAATTCTTGAAAACTAAGTTCACAGGCTTCAGACCAAGCAAATTTCTTGTCTTTCTTTAGCAACTCTGTCATAGGCTTAGCTACCTTGGAGAAATTCTCAATGAACCTTCTGTAGTATCCTGCCAAGCCAAGGAAACTACGAACCTCTTTCGCTGACTTAGGAGATTCCCATTCAGTTACAGCTGAAACTTTAGCAGGATCAACTGCTACACCATCTCCTGACACAACGTGTCCTAGAAAACCAACTTCATTTAACCAAAATTCACACTTGCTGAATTTGGCATACAGCTTATGTTCTCTAAGATTCTTGTAACACCCTCAGAATCGACCCTATGCAAGTTTTAGCGGCTCCTGCCAAACCCGCATAGAAACGATTCAAAGGTGCCCACCAGGCACTTTCGTGCGGGTGGAAAACGAAGTAATATCATTACACAATAGTCCTCGATGGAACCCACGGAACATATATATACAACAGCGACTCCCTGAGTCAAGAATACAGATATACAATACAAAGATCCAAATCACCTTTAAAGCGATACAACGTCCGAGTACGGACAAGATGCAAATTGGGCTAAGAGCCCTGAAGAATAACCAATGGCGTCCATAACCCTGCCCAGGCCAAGCCGGAAGGGTAACCCTGCTAATGACGTCGATCTCAAAACCTGCTTAAACAAAAGGGGTGCCAACAAAGGGCAAAGGAGAAAGAGAACGGTCAGTACTGAGGGCAGTACACGGCGAGACTAGAATTCGGCGGTCCTCGCGTACATAGGTATAGTGGACTGAAGCGGCAGCGCAGCATGCACTAGACAACCTATAGAGACTCGATACAACTGTCGGCTATCAGAGAGAGATAAGAAAGACCTATTCGAAACCAGCCTGATACTACCACCAAACATACCCATCCTGGTATTTCCCCCTCGAGACCAAACGAGGAAGTCAACCGAGGAACTCACACAGTTGGCAGTTTTATTTATTCTGTTATCGTTGCAGCAATTACTAGTCAGGTATAGATAGTCATCTTGATATAATAAGCAGTGGGCACTTTTAGTTAACATTTCCATTGTAGTTGTGACACTTACTAGTCAGATACAATTAGCATGAGATATCCCAAACCCAGCAGTTGTTAGTACTTTTATTTAGCCATTCCATTGTAGTGAAGCTGATTACTAGTCATATCGGATACAAGTCAAATTATAACAGTAAACTTTAGTTATAGTTGTATATGATCGAGAACTGTGCTCCAAGTCGTCCATAACCGTGGACACGGCTTCTCGAAAAGATTTAACCCTGCAGGGGTGCACCAAAGTTTCCACACGCACCTACACCCTTGTTGTCAGATCAGGTAGGTACAAGATCACAAAACATACACCCAACGGTATGTCGACGGGGTTTCGGACACGGCGTTTCCCAGACCCAAAGCAAGCACATGGGGGCCACCCCACTAAGATACCCGCAACGAAGTCGGCCGGCTCCGAGACGGACCCAGAGGTTTGTGCCAATGGCTGTAAACAACTGGGAACACGAAAATGTGACTAGGCTTGTCGATACCGCGAAAACATTCCACATTTGTTCCTAACCAGTACAGGCGCTCCACGCGCAATCGTAAATAAAGCAGTAAATCATGGCATAAATACAGGATAGAAATAAAGCCCCAAACTACTTTGTGGCCCCCGGTACAGTACTTTGAAATCAGGTACTAATCGATGGGGGTGCCCACACACCCCACCTGTGGTTAGCGCGCTCGATCTCGGAACAGGTGTCAAGAACTCGGGGTCCTACGGGACACCAGTGAGCGGTTACAGACCAAATATTGTCTATTACCCACCGGTGCCTCTGCATTTACCTACTTTCAATTTTAGTTATTAAACGGTAATTAAATCCACGATCATCTCCAACATTAAACATGCGGCATTACTCCAACAACTGTGGTACATCGACGGCGCGACGCAACACCTGCGCAAGCAACTACGACTCGCAAGGCTGACTATCTACCAAACAACAGGTAATAGGATGTGTCCAAGGCAATTTAGTGGCTCCAAGGGATATCACGGGTACGAAAACTAGAGCATCGCATCACAGATAGCAATGGATCAGCAGGAGGAAATAAAGACTATAAAAGTAAGATAGGTAGAAAGGGGGAGAATGCTCGCCTGAAAAACATTGCTGAAGGTTCATCCAAAGATCGGGTCGACACTCGCATCAACTCAACGGCCTTATCCGCGAAGAACCAAAACACTAGAAGAAACATCGGATGCACTATTTAATACTACGGCAGAAGATCGGGCATGATGCATGTATGATGTATGACATGGAAAAGATGCGATGCGATTAGGCAATATTAAGCGAAACCGGAGTCCCGACAATTTATTAGATGGTTCATGTTGTTTAGATACCCCGCAATTTAAATGTTGTCTTAACAAGGGAAAATTATATCACCGATTCGGTACACAATTTTAAATGGGCCAATATTAGACTAGATTTGCCCGCATATGGCCTCCATATTTAATTTAGGCGAATCATCTAGATACCCCCAAACACCCACAATATGTATGCAAACAGGTTCATTTAATATGCAACAAGATCAATATCATATATATTATAAAAATATGAGGGGTCTCGGATAGGGGTCATACATCGAATGGAGATCTTGGGGTTCTCAGGGTTCGGGGGATCGGTCTTCGGAGCAGCAGTCTTCAGATTCTATGGTCCGAGGGGCCTTCGGGTTGCCCGATCGGTGAAGCGGAATACGTGGTCGATGGCGAACTTGTTGGTATGAAGGCCTCCAGGAGATCTTGGCAACTGACCTTGGCATGGAATCTTCAGACCAAAAGGGCTACCACGTCTAGAGATAAGGTAGACGGGCAGGCCACGGGCTCGCCTTCAGGAAGCAGCACAGCATAGGAGCAAGGCCAGAATAGCGGGACACACAAGCCTGCTGGCCCTAGGAAAATAAGAACGCGAGCCGCTTGACATGCGCATGATGCTGCCAAGGGACGTTCTGCTGCTGCTGTTGTACCACCAAAATAGGGAACATGATGAGGAAGGAGGGTGTCCTGACGACTATGGAGATGGCCAGAGGATGTCCCGGCAGGGAGAGGAGCCGTGCGGGGAGGAAGGCGGTACTGCGGTTGCAGAGAGAGGCAGGCAGGTGCCGGCCGACGCGAGGAGGCGGCGAGGGACGCTGGTCGGAGCTCGAAGACGCGGGCGCGGGCACTGGCCGGAGGCAGCGATGCGAGGCAACCAGGATGGCGGTGGAGCACAGAGCCGCGGGGGGGGGGGCTGCCCGAGGAGGAGGACGGCAAGTGAGCACGGGAAGGATGGGCCGTGACGTCGACGACGTGCGCTGGCGCAGCCAGGGTCAGACTAGCGGCCGTTAGGGACCAAGCGCCGCTGGAGAGGGGCTCGAGCGGCGGCTTGAGCTAGGCGACGGCGCGCATCAAAGGAGCAGAGCAGAGGCGAGAGGAGCAGCGACGGTAGCTGAGGTCCCGCAGGGCGAGCGAGGCGAGGTGGTATAGGAAGGCGGCGACGCCTGCTAGGGAATCAAGGGAGGTGGCGGGAGGTTCCTGGCGTCGGGGAGGAGTCGAACGCGGGGGGTCCGTGTTGCTAGTGACGAGAAGAGGAGCGGGAGTGGGACCCACGGGGTGGGGCGAAGGATGGGACCAGGGTGAGTGTGGGGTGTGTTGCTGTGTGCATGTGTTGCGTGAGCCGTGGTGGGGTTGTGTGCGTGCTGCGCGCGCTGTGTCGGTGGCGGCGGCAGGGAGAGGAGTAGGTGGGGTTTAGGGTTGGAGAGGGATTAGGGTTAGGTTTTTTTTAGTGGGGTAGTAGGTGGCCTGTTGGCTGGGCCTGGCCGACTGGGCTGCCTCCCCCACAAACAAAAAAATATTTTATATTTATTATTTTTCTTTCTTATAAAACAAAACATTTGAAAAAAAGTTTTAGATAAATAAAAGATCCGAACGAACCTAGGGCTTTGATTTGAACAAAGAGGGGAATATCTGGAAAACAAAATAGGCTTTTTGGGAAATAGTTTTAAGGTTAAAAGATGTATAATGATGTTATGATGATGCACATAATAAAAATACTAGCGATTTTCTAGTTGCGGTTTTACCGGGGTGCTACAATTCGACACGACTAACAATGGATCTCGCCCTCGAGATCCGTCTCATGGTACGAGGACGAAGGCCGACGATCCGAATCTTCTGTCTTCGTGTAGATCCTTGCGACACCACTAACAATGATTCTTTCTCCATCTTAAAATCGGCGACACCACCAACAAGGATAGGTGCTCACGTTCGCCGAGAGAGAGCACTCCAGATAAACAAAAGATGAAGATAGAGGCATCAAAATATAAGTCCACCTCTAACTTCCGTAGAACGAGTTGATTTACATCGATCCACCATTCAATGTACAAAAACGAATGATAAGAGTAGTGTTATGGTCGCGACTCCATCCCGCACTCAAAGCATTACCCTGTACACGAATAGCAGACTGTGCAACCATCTCTCAGAATTCAGACTGAATATCTCGTCAAACGAGGTTTGGGAGCAAAAGAGTGATGCTAACTCTTTGTCGGATCTGATGGAGATGAGGTCGTCGCGTTGAAAAACACCAGAAGATACAAAGAAAATCTTTAGTGAATTTTTGATCCACTAAAAGATACAACAGATGAAGGATCCATCAGATAGCATGAAGACCGGATGTTGAAACACCGTTACAAGAGGATGGAAGAAAACCCTGAATGTACGACGAAAACCCAACCACAAGAATTCCTGGACTTAAAGAAAAGATAAGGGAGCAGATTCAAAACACGTCGAGGTAAGAGGAGAATAGCAGAGGGGTAAGGAGTAAAACAAGACCTAATCAGATCTATCCAACCATTTTTTTCAAAATAGTTTTGACATTCTACAACGTTCATTAGCTAGGTTATCCTACAGGCTGGACCAGTGGGGTATCGTAACTGCTGAGCTCTGATACCACTCTGTAACACCCTCAGAATCGACCCTATGCAAGATTTAGCGGCTCCCGCCAAACCCGCATAGAAACGATTCAAAGGTGCCCACCAGGCACTTTCATGCGGGTGGAAAACGAAGTAATATCATTACACAATAGTCCTCGATGGAACCCACAGAACAGATATATACAACGGCGACTCCCTGAGTCAAGAATACAGATATACAATACAAAGATCCAAATCACCTTTAAAGCGATACAACGTCCGAGTACGGACAAGATGCAAATTGGGCTTAGAGCCCTGAAGAATAACCAATGGCGTCCATAACCCTTCCCAGGCCAAGGCGGAAGGGTAACCCTGCTAACGACGTCGATATCAAAACCTGCTTAAACAAAAGGGGTGCCGACAAAGGGCAAAGGAGAAAGAGAGCGGTCAGTACTGAGGCCAGTACACGGCGAGACTAGAATTCGGCGGTCCTCGCCTACATAGGTATGGTGGACTGAAGCGGCAGCGCAGCATGCACTAGACAACCTATAGAGACTCGATACAACTGTCGGCTATCAGAGAGAGATAAGAAAGACCTATTCGAAACCAGCCTGATACTACCAACAAACATACCCATCCTGGTATTTCCCCCTCGATACCAAACGAGGAAGTCAACCGAGGAACTCACATAGTTGGCAGTTTTATATATTCTGTTATCGTTGCAGCAATTACTAGTCAGGTATAGATAGTCATCCTGATATAAATAAGCAGTGGGCACTTTTAGTTAACCATTCCGTTGTAGTTGTGACACTTACTAGTCAGATACAATTAGCATCAGATATCCCAAACCCAGTAGTTGTTAGTACTTTTATTTAGCCATTCCGTTGTAGTGAAGCTAATTACCAGTCATATCGGATACAAGTCAAATTATAACAGTAAACTTTAGTTATAGTTGTCTATGATCGAGAACTGTGCTCCAAGTCGTCCATAACCGCGGACACGGCTTCTCGAAAAGATTTAACCCTGCAGGGGTGCACCAAAGTTTCCACACGCACCTACACCCTTGTTGTCAGATCAGGTAGGTACAAGATCACAAAACATACACCCAATGGTATGTCGATGGGGTTTCGGACACGGCGTTTCCTAGACCCAAAGCAAGAACATGGGGGCCACCCCACTAATCTACCCGCAACAAAGTCGGCCGGCTCCGAGACGGACCCAGAGGTTTGTGCCAATGGCTCTAAACGACTGGGAACCCGAAAATGTGACTGGGCTTGTCGATACCGCGAAAACATTCCACATTTGTTCCTAAACAGTACAGGCGCTCCACGCGCAATTGTAAATAAAGCAGTAAAGCATGGCATAAATACATGATAGTAATAAAGCCCCAAACTACTTTGTGGCCCCCGGTATAGTACTTTGAAATCAGGTACTAATCGATGGGGGAGCCCACACACCCCACCTATGGTTAGCGCGCTCGATCTCGGAACAGGTGTCAAGAACTCGGGTTCCTACGGGACACCAGTGAGTGGTTAAAAACCAAATATTGTCTATTACCCACCGGTGCCTCTGCATTTACCTACTTTCAATTTTAATTATTAAACGGTAATTAAATCCACGATCATCTCCAACATTAAACATGCAGCATTACTCCAACAACTGTGGTACACCGACGGCGCGATGCAACACCTGTGCAAGCAACTACGACTCGCAAGGCTGACTATCTACCAAACAACAGGTAATAGGATGTGTCCAAGGCAATTTAGTGGCTCCAAGGGATATCACGGGTACGAAAACTAGAGCATCGCATCATAGATAGCAATGGATCAAAAGGAGGAAATAAAGACTATAAAAGTAAGATAGGTAGAAAGGGGGAGAATGCTCGCCTGAAAAACATTGCTGAAGGTTCATCCGAAGATCGGGTCGACAGTCGCATCAACTCAACGGCCTTATCCGCGAAGAACCAAAGCACTAGAAGAAACACCGGATGCACTATTTAATACTACGGTAGAAGATCGGGCATGATGCATGTATGATGTATGACATGGCAAAGATGCGATGCGATTAGGCAATATTAAGCGAAACCGGAGTCCCGACAATTTATTAGATGGTTCATGTTGTTTAGATACCCCACAATTTAAATGTTGTCTTAACAAGGCAAAATTATATCACCGATTCGGTACACAATTTTAAATGGGACAATATTAGACTAGATTCGCCCGCATATGGCCTCCATATTTAATTTAGGCGAATCATCTAGATACCCCCAAACACCCACAATATGTATGCAAACAGGTTCATTTAATATGCAACAAGATCAATATCATATATATTATAAAAATATGAGGGGTCTCGGATAGGGGTCACACATCGAATGGTGATCTTGGGGTTCCGAGGGTTCAGGGGGATCAGCTTCAGATTCTGTGGTCCGAGGGGCCTTCGGGTTGCCCGATCAGTGAAGCGGAACTCGTGGTCGATGGCGAACTTGTTGGTACGAAGGCCTCCAGGAGATCTTGGCAACTGACCTTGGCATGGATTCTTCAGACAAAAGGGCTACCACGGCTAGAGATAAGGTAGACGGGTAGGCCACGGGCTTGCCGTCAGGGCACAGGAGCATGGCCAGAATAGCGGGACACACAAGCCTGCTGGCCCTAGGAAAAGAAGAACGCGAGCCGCTTGACATGCGCATGATGCTGCCAAGGGACGTTGTGCTGCTGCTGCTGTACCACCAAAACAGGGAACGTGATGAGGAAGGAGGGTGTCCTGACGACTATGGAGATGACCAGAGGATGTCCCGGCAGGGAGAGGAGCCGTGCGGGGAGGAAGGCGGTATCGCGATTGCAGAGAGAGGCGGGCAAGTGGCGGCCGACGCGAGGAGGCGGCGAGGGACGCTGGCCGGAGCTCGAAGACGCGGGCGCAGGAACTGGCCGGAGGCGGCGATGCGAGGCAACTAGGATGGCGGGGGGGGGCTGCTCGAGGAGGAGGGCGGCAGGTGAGCATGGGAAGGATGGGCCGCGACGTCGACGACGCGCGCTTGTGCAGCAAGGGTCGGACTAGCGGCCGGCAGGGACCAGGCGGCGCTGGAAAGGGGATCGAGCGGCGGCTTGAGCTGGGCGACGGCGCGCATCAAAGGAGCAGAGGAGAGGCGAGAGGAGCAGCGGCGGTAGCTGAGGTCCCGCAGGGCGAGCGAGGCGAGGTTGTATAGGAAGGCGGCGACGCCTGCTGGGGAATCAAGGGAGGCGGCGGGAGGTTCCTGGCGTCGGGGAGGAGTCGAACGCGGGGGGTCCATGACGCTAGAGACGAGAAGAGGAGCGGGAGTGGGACCCGCATGGTGGGGCCAAGGATGGGACCAGGGTGAGTGCGGGGTGTGTTGCTGTGTGCGTGCGTTGCGTGAGCCGTGGTGGGGTTGTGTGCGTGCTGCGCGCGCTGTGTGGGTGGCGGCGACAGGGAGAGGAGTAGGTGGGGTTTAGGGTTGGAGAGGGATTAGGGTTAGGGTTTGTTTTAGTGGGGTAGTAGGTGGCATGTTGGCTGGGCCTTTGGGCCTGGCCGACTGGGCCGCCTCCCCCACTAACAAAAAAATATTTTATATTTATTATTTTTCTTTATTATAAAACAAAACATTTGAAAAAAAGTTTTAGATAAATAAAAGATCCGAACGAACCTAGGGATTTTATTTGAACAAAGAGGGGAATATCTGGAAAACAAAATAGGCTTTTTGGGAAATAGTTTTAAGGTTAAAAGATGCATAATGATGTTATGATGATGCACATAATAAAAATAGTAGCGATTTTCTAGTTGCGGTTTTACCGGGGTGCTACACTTCTCAAGTATCAAACACAGATGTCCTTCATGCTCTTCTTTGCTCTTGGAGTAGATCAAAATGTCATCAATAAAAACGACAACAAACTTATCAAGGAACTCCATGAACACTTTGTTCATCATGTTCATGAAATAAGCTGGTGCATTGGTCAAACCAAATGGCATCACGGTATACTCATACAATCCATACCTTGTGGTGAAAGCTGTCTTAGGTATGTCTTGTCCCCTTACCTTGAGCTGGAAATAACCTAACCGGAGATCAATCTTTGAGAACACACAAGCTCCTTCTAACTGATCAAACAAGTCATTGATTCTAGGTAAAGGGTATTTGTTCTTGATAGTCACCTCATTGAGTGAACGGTAATCTATGCATAACCTTTGACTTCTATCTTTCTTTTCCACGAACAACACTGGTGCTCCCCAAGATGAAGAAC
Source organism: Avena sativa (assembly GCA_916181665.1). NCBI lineage: Eukaryota > Viridiplantae > Streptophyta > Magnoliopsida > Poales > Poaceae > Avena > Avena sativa. The sequence goes on along the minus strand of OV702285.1, from coordinate 416,319,458 downwards.
TTGGTTGGATAAAACCCTTCTGCAACTGTTCTCCAAGTTGCTTCTTGAGTTCTTTCAACTCATCCACTGACATCTTGTATGGTCTCTTTGCTATTGGTCCAGATCCCGGTAGCAAATCAATAAGAAACTCCACATCTCTATCTGGTGGAATTCCTGGCAATTCTTCCGGAAACACATCCGGATATTCACTCACAATTGGCACGCTGTCTATGCTAACCTGCTAACCCCCTTAAGATAATTAAGCTTACTCCATTTTGATTCAAAGTTAGACTTGAATCTAAATCGTTTCTTTTCTAGGGTTGTAAGTGCAACAGTACGATTGGCACAATCTAGTACTCCTTCATACTTGGTCATCCAATCCATTCCCAAAATTACATCCAGTCCTTGGGAATATAGGATTATCAGACTCACTGGAAACTTATGTTTTCCAAACTCTATCACTAGATCCCGGCATCCAAGACTTACTATCGTGTCTCCACCAGGAGAACTTACTTTTATTGGACACCCAATGTTTTCCGTTGGAAACCCATTTCTATCAACAAATGCTTTTGATATGAATGAATGTGATGCACCAGTATCAAAAAGAACAAGTGTTGGAATAGAATTGAGTTTGAACTTACCAGCAACAACATCAGATTCCTCATAGATCTCCTCCACATTAATGTGGTTCACTTGTCCCTTTTGAAAAGGGTTGGGCTTATTGGGTCCTTCAACTTTCTTTTCTGGGCATTCATTTGCATAATGCCCCATCTTCTTGCACTTGAAACATTCAGCCTGACTAAGATCCTTCTTGACAGGATGGCTTCCACTACCACTTCCACTTCCATTGTGGTGGCTCTTATATCCACTCTTGTGATTCTTGTACTTATCATTGTCATGACTATGGTGGTGCTTGTTGTCATGATAACGGTTGTGGTTGTGGTGCTTGTTGAACTTCCCATGCTTGTGGGATCCAGAACTCCAACTATCATCATAATGGGAACGCTTGTGAGACGATCCCGAGCTGTGCTTGTCAGAGTGCTTTCTCTTCCTGCTTTCAACTTGTTTCATCTTGCTCTCCAAAATAGCAGCCTTGTCACAAAGAGACTGATAAGTGGGAACATAAGCCACAGATAGCTGCAGGTTTAGTTCATCGTTCAACCCTTCAAGGAACTTTTCTTTCCTCTTAGCATCAGTGTCAACTTCATCTGGTGCATAACGCGCCAGATTGTTGAACTCCTCAATATACTCTGCCACGCTGCGGTGGCGCTGCTTCAGATTATGAAACTCTTTCTTCTTCAAACTCATCACTCTGGATGAGATGTGAGCAGTACAGAAACCATCTTCGAAGATAGCCCATGTCACATCCGCAATGGGAGTGGTGATCTGGAAGTTATCCCACCAAGTGGATGCTGGTCCTTCCAACAAGTGTGCTGCAAATCTGACCTTCTCTTCATCAGTATAGCCAACAGTTACCAAGTCCTTGTTCACAGAGCGTAGCCAATCATTGGCCACCATAGGATCAGTAGTTCCTGAGAACTTTGCTGGCCTCAGTCTTAAGAACCTGGTAAGCATGTCAAAACCCTGTGGGTTGTTCTGATTGTTGTTGTTGTTATTAGTATTATTGTTGTTGTTGTTCTGATTCTGGATGAACATGGTCATCATTTGCATCAACTGCGTCTGAGCTGTCATCATCTGCTGCATCTCAGCGATGATGTTGTTGTTGTTAGGGTTGGGATTGGCATGTCGGGGAGGCATCTGTGGTTTTCAATAAAGATAAGAATGAGATACCCATAGATGCTAACATGCACATTACATCGCATAGACAATCACCAAACATGCATCATAGTAGTAAGAGTTCAACAACAAAGACAACAAGTTTTGAAAAGTAAACACACTAATAGCAAGACATCCACATGTTGGATGGTCATTGTGACTCAATAATCAAAAGCATGGTAAATAAATGGTAAATGAGTAGTCATCACTACTACTCTGCATAAACCTCCTCATCAACAAGTGTAAGACCTGCATTCTCCATAGCGGTCTTGTATTCCTCGACATTGGTGGTCAAGGTCTCTACTTTGGCTTTGAGAGCCCTCTTCTGTGCACGAAGCCTCTCAATCACACCTTGCTAATGCTCGAGCTCGAAGTCCTTGGCCTCTAGTTCTGCAGTCATGTCTCGAATCTTCTTGTTCCTATCTTGGACTCTCTTCTCTTGACTCTTGAACTTTCTATCCTGACTCTCAAACTTGGCCTCCATTTCTTTGACTATCTCATCTTGCTCCGCGAAGAGCTTGTCCTTCTCACGAAGCTGCACCTGGAGTTCGTCATTGCTGAGCATGACGTTGGTCCTATCAGTATCTAGGTGCCTAAGAAGAACCTCTAAGTCCTGGAGGTATAGACGAATTGGTTCTGCCGTCTCTCTCGAAGCATCCTCGAATTTAATGGCCTCACCATCCTCATCACGTCTACCGAAGGCGTGGAAGTGAGTACCTCTAATCTCTTGAGAGTTTCTCCCTAGTAAACGTCCAAGCAAATCCTGCATGACTACCTCTAGGCCTGTCTCCTTGTCGTCATGCATGAGCTTGAAGATGATTGCCTCCGTGGTAGGCTCAGTCTGGCGTCCTGGCTGATTAACCTTGAAGCCCCAAAGGTCTTTCCTCTCAAACTTGGTGAGGGGAAGCATCATGATGGTAGGAAGTGGGAGATTGAGCAAACTAGTGAGCTCAATAAAGCGAGTGCCAAAACGATTTCCCTTGAACTCTTCAGCCATGCTGATAGTAACATTAGGCATCTATTTAAGAAGATAGAAAAGTTAGAATCAACACAATTTAAGATAAATCACAAGACAAGGCATCACATGCATATCTTTGGAAATCAAAACACACAAGTCATGGCGTACATGGATCCATTACAAACAACCAAGGTTCAACTTATTTTAAACAACACTTGGGAAATAAAATGATAAGTGTGGTGGTCCAACTAACGGAGTACATTTACAATCCCATCTCACTTGCCAAGTTGGCTAACAGGGCATCCCTACAGGCAATCTGTCTATCTAGATCACATGACTCCATTGCTAAGTCTATGATGTCCTTCCTTAAGCTTTGGTTGGTAGCCTCTAACTCTTGGGTATGCTTCTTTTCTTCCCTAAGGTCATTCTGGGTGTTAAGCATTCTACACTTGATTCTATCACCAAGTTCTTTGATGGCCTTCCAAGCTGCATCCCTTGCTGAATCAACGAATGTAGTGTGCATCACTAAGTTGGTGACCATGCAGAATCCTGATTCCTTGTGGTTGTCTTCCTTGTTTTTATACAAGTGAAGTTGCACCCACAGTACTCAACTCCTTCATCCATCACAGGAAAACCTTTGTACACAGCTGCACCATGTATTCCCATGGCAACCATGAGGTCCTTGAGAGCCTTGGGGAATTCTGTCTCACATTCCAAAGTCATAGTGATGAGTGGTCCCTTCTTCATGGCTTCGTTGATGGAGTTCATCTACAAATAGAGATGAGAAAGAAGATTAGAAAAGTTTACGAGAAGAAAAGACAAGTGTGGAAGTTGTTAAAATTTTTTCCTTAGTGGTTTCCAATCCTAGGGTCATAATCCTACAGGCAACACAGTGCTCTGATACCATCTGTAAGATCCCTCCCTTTATAAAGGTAAGGATCCCTGTGATTGCAATGCTAGTCCCTGGATCAATGCTAGCATCCACAAATTAAGATGAAGTACACAGAAACAAAGGTCATTATTACATATCATTCCAGAGACAAACATAGTCTTTTACAAACTCCATGGCCACAGGCCTAATACAAGAGTTCAAATATTTAATAAGATAAATAAGTCTTCATCTTCATGTGCCACAGGCAAGCATGTTGAGTGTAGACTCATAACCACTAATCACCATCAGAATAACCTGCAACATCACAAATTACAGCCACAGTGGGTCAATACATTGGAATAGTATTTGAAAGTTATACCTTAGTATAATATTGGCAACTAGATACTATATGCATTTTGGCTAAGTGTAGCTTAGGCTTGCTTTCTCAAAATAGGTTTTACCTATTAGTTGAAAACACTAAGTTTTTATTTGGTAAAAACTTTCCCAAGGAACCACCAATAGACATTGGTGAACCTTCACCCTTGTTCAACCACAAGTTTTAACTTAGAAAATTGGGATGAGGAGATTCTTGAAAGCTTCCATGTCTTGATTCTCAAGTTGTCCAATACCAGGGACATGGCTAAGTACTTAGATTCTTCCATCTGCAGAGGTTGTGCACTTTCCCCACAAGACTTGATTTTCACCAAGACAGGACCTTTCAGAAGCCTTCCCTTAGATCAAATGGACGCGCTCCAACCTATCATCCCACTACCACCAACTGTCCAAATGGCTAAGTTATTGCAACCTATATGATCCAGGCAGAGCCCATATTGCCAAGTGGCTACACTAGAAGCTTCTTAACATATGGCATATCAAATCCCTTTGTTCCTGGGTGGCTTTCCACAAGTGAGATACACAAGGTAAACCATAGAAATGGGCCTTGTGTAACCACTCAACAAAAACCATTCCTTCCATTCCACCCAGGTGTTTCATTCACTTAGTTGTTTTATTAAACAAAACACAAGTCCAAAGACTTAGAAATATTTTCTCATAGCATGAATATATAACCACCCTTGGTTGCTACTAGCTAGGCTAAGCATGACATTGATAAGACTTAGACATATTTCTAGCAATTCTACAACTACTAGGATTTCCCAAGCATAGCATATAGATCAAAAATATCCATGCAAGACTAGCAAAATATTTCTAATGCATAGTTGAAAAACATAGGAATAAATCATGAAGCACCACTTGCCTTGGTAGTTTGGAGAGTAGCTACAATACTCACAATCATAATCACTATTTGCACCAAAATCTACACATAAAATAATGGCACAAAATCACATACACAATTAATACAAGAAAAAATACATGAATGTATGCAATATGCCATGTGATGATTTTCTACACCAAACAAGACAAGTGTACTGTACTGAACCATAAACAAGTACAAAACAAGCTAAATAAACTTTATTTGAATAACAAAACATTTTCCAAATAATTACTATACTCAATTTATGCCTACAAATGTTTCTGCAAAAACAACCATTTTAACAGAGGCAAAACTTTAAAAACATTGCATAAACAGAAAGGTTTTTCTCTCCTGATTCCATTCATATAAAATTTGTCAAATTTGGACGTGGGAATCAAAAGTTATGAATTATTCAAGTTTAAACATCTAATAGATCTAATTTCTGGTTTTTATTAAACAGACAGGCCACGTGGCTGCTTTTTATTGGTCCATACCGTTTCGGTTGGATCGGCTAACACAGACCACAGGATCTCATTTAGATCTTACGGTGCATATGCATCCATACCGCTTCGGTGATTGAATCTATCGCGTCCAGTGGATCAAGATCTAACGGCCCTAAGCAGCTAACCCTAAACGGGCGGCGCTAGCGGCGGCGACAGGCGGTGGCTTGCTCTGGCGGTGAAGTTGCCGGAGTTACAGGAGGCGAGAGGAGTAGGGGAGAAGCTCACCAGAATTGCCGTGGCGAGGGGATGCTTGACGTGTGCTCGGTTGGCGAAGGGGCGTACGGAGTCGATGTTGATTGCTCGTCGGAGATCGAGACGGCGTCAGTTGTTCTCGGTTGGCAACGGAGACGATGTTCTGGGCCACGCTAAGACGAGAAAAGGGTTGCGTTAGATGCTTAGGATGCTAGGGATCACACACGTATAAAACAGAGGAAGAGGGGAAGCTGGGGCTTACGGGGAATGGTCGCCAGAGTTCGAGCAGACGGTGGCGGAGCTCAGTCGATGACGCTGCCGAGGATACAGAGCATGCGCGGGCGAGAGGGAGGTACCGAGAGATGCGCCTGGTGATGGGGAGTGTGCTCGTGTGGTCGAGGAGGCGAGGGGCGACGGGGTTTGGCCGGAATTGTCGCGGGAAGGCATCGGAGCGGAGGGAGGTTCTGAGAGAATTCCAAGCAGCCTAGTGGCTCCGGTGGGGTGGGGTTTGGGGGAAAAGGGGAAGGAAAGCATGGTGCTTAAGTAGGCGAGGACGTGGGCGTGAATTACTCGAGCATTGAACGGGAATTGAAGCCGCGGAATTAAACAGGAAACAGCCGGAGGAATTTGGGGAAGAACTGGTCGCTGGGGGTGGAGACGATGACTGACGAGTGGGCCGCTGTTGTCAGCGAGAGAAAAAGAGAGGAGGTGGGGTCCAGTCATCATAGACTCTGCGGGTGTGGTTGCGAGTAAAAGAAAACATTTCGCGGGAGGGGATAGTTGGGCTAGATGGGTTGGACTGGGCTGAGTTGGGCCAGGGTGGCTGTTTGCTTTATTTTTTTCCTACCTTTCAATTTTCTTTTTCTGATTCGAAATTCTAGTTTGAATTTGAAAGATCAAATCAAATCTGTTTTAAGTGAAACTTTCCCCACACTAAAGTTTGTTGATTCTTGCCTCCTGGAATATGTAACACAACTGTTCACCCTTTAAAATCAACTTGAGTTTTGAAAAAGAATTTAAAAACAAGCTCTAGTTAAGTAATTATAAATAGTAAAAGATTGGTTTATAAATCATAATTTGTTTTGAAACCTTGACCAAACTTTAGAAACAACACTTAAGAACTCAAAACATTTCTGATTAAAATAAGTACCTTTCTCATAGCAGGTAGCAACAAGGCTATAGCATACTTACATAAAATAATGAGCATCAGATGCTCCTGTTTTTGAAATGATTTTGAAAAGGAACCCTAAATGATCATGGATGCATGGATGATATGCATGAGTTTTGAAACATGATTTTAGGGATGTTACAAACTTTCTGCTATTTCTCTTGATCCTAACAATGCCTTGCAGCAGTTCATGGTAGAGCATGAAAGTGATGCCTTCATGAAGCAAAGAAATGAGATTGATGAGGCTTTTCTTCGCCAGCCTGAGTTACTTAAGCATAATTTACCTGTGGAAGATTTGGGTACCACACTACCACCTAAAGGGGACCCTATTTTCGAATTAAAACCTTTACCTTATGATCTTAAATATGCTTATCTTGATGACAAGAAGATATATCCTGTTATTATTAGTTCTAAACTTTCAGGAAAGGAAGAAGAATGGTTATTGGAGATATTGAAGAAACACCGAGGAGCTATGGGCTATACTCTTGATGATTTAAAGGGGATTTATCCTACTATATGTCAGCATGCTATTAATATAGAGCCTGATGCAAAACCAGTTGTTGAGCACCAACGTCGTCTAAATCCTAAGATGAAGGATGTGGTAAGAAATGAGGTTTTAAAACTCCTTGATGGTGGTATTATTTATCCTATTGCTGATAGTAAATGGGTTAGCCCAGTTCATTGTGTTCCCAAGAAAGGGGGAATAACTGTTGTGCCTAATGAGGATAATGAGCTTATACCCCAAAGAGTAGTAGTTGGGTATAGAATGTGCATTGATTTTAGAAAGATTAATAAAGTTACTAAGAAATATCATTATCCTTTGCCCTTTATTGATCAAATGCTTGAGAGGTTGTCCAAAAAGACTCACTTTTGCTTTCTTGATGGTTATTTTGGGTTTTCTCAAATCGTTGTGAAAGAACATGACCAAGAGAAAACTACTTTCACTTGTCCCTATGGTACTTATGCTTACAGGCATATGCCTTTTGGTTTATGTAATGCTCCTGCTACCTTTCAGAGATGTATGCCTGCTATCTTTCATGGTTTTTGTGAAGAAATTGTGGAGGTTTTCATGGACGATTTTTCCATCTATGGAACTTCTTTTGATAACTGTTTGTACAACCTTGATAAAGTTTTGTAGAGATGTGAGGAAACCAACCTTGTTCTTAACTGGGAGAAATGCCATTTCATGGTTAATGAAGGGATTGTTCTTGGACACAATATCTCTGAAAGAGGTATTGAAGTTGACAGAGCCAAAATTGAAGCAATTGAAAAGATGCCTTGTCCTAGAGATATCAAAGGTATTCGTAGTATCCTTGGTCATGCTGGTTTCTATAGGAGGTTTATTAAAGATTTCTCCAAAATTTCAAAGCCCCTTACTAATCTTCTTCAAAAATATGTACCATTTGTTTTTGATGATGATTGTAAGGAAGCTTTTGAAACTTTGAAGAAAGCTTTGACAACTGATCCTATAGTCCAACCACCTGATTGGAGTTTATCTTTTGAAATTATGTGTGATGCTAGTGATTTTGCTGTGGGCGCTGTCCTGGGACAACGTGTTGACAAGAAGTTGAATGTTATTCATTATGCTAGCAAGACTCTAGATGCTGCTGAAAAGAATTATGCTACTACTAAAAAGAGTTCTTAGCTGTAATCTTTGCTTGTGATAAGTTTAGACCTTATATTGTTGATTCCAAGGTTACTATTCATACTGATCATGCAGCTATTAAATACCTTATGACGAAGAAGGACGCTAAGCCTAGGCTTATAAGGTGGTTGTTGCTTTTGCAAGAGTTTGATCTGCATATTGTGGATAGGAAAGGTGCTAATAATCCCGTTGCTAATAATTTATCTCATTTGGAAAACATTTCTTTTGACCCTTTGCCTGTTAATGATAGTTTTCCAAATGAGCAGTTAGCTGCAATAAGGGTAAGTCCACATGAGAGTCCTTGGTATGCTGATTATGCTAACTTTATTGTTTCCAAGTATTTGTCTCCAACCTTTATAGCCCAGCAAAGAAGGAAATTCTTTTATGATCTAAGGATTACTTTTGGGATGACACACACTTATATAAAGAAGGAGTAGATGGTATTATGCGAAGATGTGTTCCAGAATTTAAACAACAAGAGATATTGAGAAAATGTCATGGCAGTGCTTATGGAGGACATCATGCTGGGGATAGGACTGCACAAAAGGTTTGTCTTATCATGTGATGAATGCCAACAAGTAGGTAACCTCTCTAGACTCAATGAAATGCCTATGAATTATTCTCTTGTTATTAAACCTTTTGATTGTTGGGGATTTGACTTTATGGGGCCTTTTCCTCCTTCAAAAGGGTATACACATATTCTTGTTGCTGTTGACTATGTTACAAAGTGGGTAGAAGCCATACCTACGATGTCACATCCCAAAATTTTCCAAATTTTGAAATGTGAAAAATAAATAATCAAAATAAATAATTGTTGAAATTTAGGGTGAAAAGAAACTTTTTGATTCCAAATGGAAACATCAAAACCCATCTTGAACAAACTTTAAACAAAGTTGAACCCAGAAAATTTCAATCAAATGAAACGCATTCATCAATGATTGTATCTTGAAATATAAACACTTGGAAAAGTTTAACCAAAACCCTAAAACCCTAATGGAATAAATCATTCCAAAGATTTCTCAAAGACTATGGATTTGATCCATATAAAAATTTGTCAACAAACATCTATAAGTGATCAACATGACAAACAAAAATATTATATGACCATAGAAATTGATTTCATCTAAACTAGAACCATAGATAAAAACTTATGAGTTTAATATGGTAAAAGGAAATATTTCCAAAGCTAATAAAGCACTTATCTAAAAATCCATACCAAAATTGTAAGAAAAATAATCCTAAAGTATTTAAAAGGATAAACAAATATTAAATAAAAATATACAAATTCGAATCACTAATTTTGGATCTATAAATAAAAATATATGAATTTTATAAGACAAAGAAAGAAAGAAAGAAAGAAAGAAAGAAAGAAATAAGGAATATTGAAAAGACAATTTAAATTTTGAATTAAATCCATAAGAAAATGTAATAAAGATAGTCCAAATCCAAATAAAATAAAGGGATAAGGAATATTCAAATAAATAATATGGCATTAACCAAATTCTATTCCATTTGAGTGAAGACAAAATCCCTAATAAAAATGATTAATTAAATCATGAGAAAAATAATAAATGGGAATTTACCAAAGTGGATTAAAAAGTTATCTAATTAACTTAAAATAATTATTTGAATAAAATTTATATGGGATTAAAACCATATTTGATTTTAAATAAAATCTTATTTGAATAAAAGACAAGTGCCTATTTTAAATAAATAAAAAAACCATAAATGAACAAAATAATTATTCTAAAATGGACTTTAAATACATGTTTAAAACAGTATAGAAACTTACTTAAAGGTTTGAAAAGATTTGAAATGAAAGAGGGTTTGAAATCATTTGAATGAATTCAAAACAGAAAATGAAAATAGAAAAATAAAAAGGAAATAGAATACAAAAAGAGAAACAAGCCAGCCCAGCCCAACCTGGACCATCTAGCCCAGCAAGCCCACCTCTCTCCTCCCCCGAACCGTTTTATTTTTCACTCAAAAGCGCACCCACTCAGTCACTGACAGAACAACCGCACTGTACCCCTCTCTATCTCACTGACCGAACGACCCCACCTGCCAGTCGTCTTCCTCACCCGCGCGTTACCAGTTCGTCGATGTTTCTGGCATTCATTCTGCAAGCTTAATTCGCCATAACGTCACGATAATTCCTCCCCCCGATTATGCCTCTTAACCAGCACCCTCTCTTCTCCATTTCCCCTCAAGCAGCGCCACCAGAGAGCCCCCACGCTGCCTCAAATTTTGCTCGCACCGCGGCGGCCTCCGACGCACTCCGACGGCAAATCCGGTGAGTACACGCCGCCCCATCTTCTCTAGTTCACGCTCAATTGATCTCCATTGCTGTGCGCATCCATTGACCCTAGCCACATGTCTTCTTGTGACCCAGAGCGTCGGCAACAACCTCGACTGAGCGCCGCCACGGTCCGCCTCAACTCCGGCGAGCAGTAGCCGACAAACCAGCGTGCCCCTTTCCCTCTGGTGAGTTCCTTCACATCCTATGCAAACTTGCGCACCCTCCTGATGCATTTCGTTGATCACTTGCGACCCAGACGCCCATTTTTGACCATGGTCGTGCGTGCCTGAGCCAGTGAGTAACTACGGCGAGCAATCCCCGTCGTCCTCGAGCGCCCCTTCGCCCACAAAGACAACCTCGAGCATCAGCAAGCTTCGGTGAACTCGGTGAGCCCTTCCCCTCCATCTCTCGCTTCCTGTATCGCCGACGATGCCACTGCCAAAGCGCTCCGCCGCCAGCCACCGTCGCAGCACCGCCACTATGTGGTTGATTCGATTAGAGCCATTCGATTTAGATATGAAGGATGCGATAGATGACTTAACCAAAGGGGTACGTAGCATCCTGTGCCGCACGATTTCATTAGATCCAACAGTCCATTTTAGTCGATCCACGCGAAATGGTACCGACGAATAAGATTAAGATGCGTGGCACAGTGTTTGATTTAAAAACAGAAACATGTCTATTAGATATTTGAATTTGTAAATTCCATAACTTTAAATCTACATGTCCAGAATTTGCAAACTTTATATCATTGGAATAAGGAAAAATAATTCTATCCAACCATGCCCTTTGTTTAATGATTTGCTTCTATAATATTAGTTGTTTTTGCAGAAACATGTGTAGGCCTATTTTGTGTATGAAATTTATTGTAAAAATGTTTTTAGGGTAAAATCTTTTGTAAATGGATTGTTTTGAACCTACTGACCATAGAAACTGACTTTTGGATTTAAAAATATATTTTGTGACACTTATGAATTATTCCTTTGAATTAAAGCATTTCTAGTTAAATAAAAATGTTGTTTATGTTTTAAAAATGCTTTTTGAGTAAAACCTTTGGAAGATGATTTGATTTAAACTCTCTGACCCTAAACGGTAAGTTTTGGAGTTAAAAATGTGTTTGATTAAACCCTAGAGAATTATTACTTGGATTAAAGGCATTTCTAGTAAAATAAAAAAGGTGCTTGATTTAAAAATGGTTTTTAGATGAAACCTTTGGCAAATGGTTTAATATTAAATACTTGACCTTGAAAAACTAACATATGTGTTTAAAAATATATTTGTCAAACACTAGAAATTATTAATTTGATTCGAATCATTTGTAGCAAAACAAAAAGGGATTTAAAGTGGCCATTTTCACTAAAGTTAATATCAAATGGTTTTGCCACTTTTATAAATGACCAAGAGGTGTTTTAAAAAATTTATAACCTATTAGAAACCACTTTTCCAAATAAAACAATATTTTGCATGCTTGCATGCATTGCTTTGTTTTTATTATTCTATGTGATGAATTGTTTGAATGCTAGTTTTGAATTTGTGCCTTGCTTGATTAAATTGTAGTGAACCTTGAAGAGTGTGACCATTTCAAGATCAAGGAGTGAATCTATATTCTCTACTAAAAAGTCAAGTGGTTCTTCATGCTTTTGTCCCATTATTTCATTATGCATTAGTGATATGTTCTAAGTAGTACTTTCATGGAATTTTCTAAGTATAAGCTAAGCCATGGCAAACCCTAGTATATGATGCCTTAGTAGAATTTTCCCTAAGTTAAGACTCTTTCTACTATTATGCTTAGCCTAGCTAGTAGAAAACAAGGGTGAATTATACTCATGCTATGAAATATTTCTAAGTCTATGACTTGTGTTTTGTTTAATAAAACAACTATGTGAATGAATCACCTGGGTGGAATGGTATTGCTTGGATGGATTTTTGTTGAGTGGTTACACAAGGACAGGGGACGGGTGAACCTTGTGTATCACACTTGTGGAAATCCACCCAGGAACAAAGAGATTTGAGATGTTAAATGCTGAGAAGCTTCAAGTGCAGCCACATGGCATTATGGGCTCTGCCTGGATCATATAGGTTGCAATAACTAGCTAGATGGATAGTTGGTGGTAGGGGATGATAGGTTTGGAGCGCGTCCATTTTGGTCTAAGGGAAGGCTTCTGAAAGATCTTGTCTCGATGCATGTCGAGTCTTGTGGGGAAAGTGCACCACCTCTCGAGAGAGTAAAATCTAAGTACTTAGCCATGTCCCCGGAAATGGACAATTTGAGCATCAAGACATGGAATCTATCACGAATCTCCTCATCCCAATTTCTAAGTTAAAAACTTGTGGTTAAACAAGGGTTAAAGGATCTTCAATCTTTGATTGGTAGATGCCTTGGGTGATTTTGACAAACTAAAACTTAGTGTTTTCAAATGATAAGGAAAATCTATTTTGAGCAAAGCAAGCCTAAGCTCCACTTAGCCAAATGCATATAGATGATAGATACCACTATTCTACCATAGTATCGCTTGCTAATACAATTCAAATGTATTGACCCTTGTGGCTGTAACTTATTATGTTGCAGGTTTGTTTGATTTTAGTGAAGTGTGTTGATTAGGATTACAAGTCTACAACCAACATTATTGCCTGTGGCACTTTGAAGATGAAGGAGTCCATGCTATATAGTTATTTCTGCTGCACTGTAATGAGATAGCCAAATGAGCTATGTAAGATGTAATGAATTATTTTATTTCTGGTTATAAAGTTGTATTATGACCTTTTGTTTCTTGATATTACATCTTAACTATGGATGCTAGCTATTGATCCAGGGACTAGCATTGTAAACACAGGGATCTCTACCTTATTAAAGGTTGGGACCTCTATAGATGGTATCAGAGCATTGTGTTGCCTGTAGGATTGTAACCCTAGGATTGGACAAAACCCCTTAGAAAAATAGGACTTGTACTTGTTCCAAAACTTATTTACAAACAATCTTGTAAACTCTTTCCTCAACCTTTTTGGTTTTGATTCTACATCTCTTCTATTTCAACTTGATGGACAAAGTCTCCACCATGAGCAAAGGACTTCACCAAACTCAAATGACATCAATTTCAACATCTCCAATGACTTCAACTTTAGTTTCATCAAGGACTTCAACTTAGACACACTAAGGACTACAAGTGAGACAAGAAATATTACTCAAGACTTGAAGACTAAGGAAACACAACTTAGAAGGATCTATCATCACCTTTGAAGTTTTGTGACCAAGATACAAGAATTTTTTCCAAGTATACAATGATCTTGTTCATGAAGAAACAACCTAGAAGAATGGAATGGTCTAAAAAAACCATATAGATGGACCACCATACTAATTTTTAGATCAAACACACCAACTTATGTGGTGTAGCAAAAATATTTTGTTGCCTAAAAATGTGCTTGAACCTTGTGGTTTGAGTGGAATGTTTGATTGTGATTGCTTGCACATTGTTTGTGAATTTTTGTATGTGATTAGACTTCTTCCTCTAGAAATATTTTACCTATTCTAATCCCAATCCAACCCAAACAGATGACTTCTCCAAGAAACTCCAACATCAAGAATGGTGACAACAACAACAACCAAGAGATGCTTCTAGCAACTCAAGCCCAGTTGAATCAAGTGACAACTCATTTTTTAGCCAACAACAATGAGTTAGACCCAACCATACAAAAGTGTTTGGAGACCCAATCCCAATTGTTGCAAGGGATGACCAATCAAATGATCAACATGAGAGACAACCTTTCCCAAGGAGTTTGTGACAACAATGATGTCAAGGATGATATTATAGAAGGACCTCAAGCTTGCAATATTTGTGGAGACATGGAACACACTTCTAAAGAGCATTATGATCAATGCCCTAATTTTGAAGAGAAACATCCAACTAAACAATGACCCACATCTCAAGTTACTTGTTTCCTATGTGAGGGAAATGATCATGTCCCTATCCAATGCCCCATCTATCCTATAGTTCAACAAATGAAACAAGGTGGAATGCATCAAAAGTATGGAAACCCCCATGATGAAACAACTTCTATCAAGAAGGATGAAGAAAAAGGCAAACCTCAGATTGCACCTCCATACATTAGGAATCACCTTGATGGACAAAAGAGGAAACATAGGTATTATCCAAGGAATCGTTCAAGGAACCGAGGAAGCTTTCCCACATTTGAGGTGAGGTATGAAGAGCATGAACTAGAAGAACTCCTAGCTTTGGAGAAACCCAAGAAGAAGAAGAATAAGGGAATTAGCCAAGAGTGGTGCAACAATTGCAAAGATCTAGGCCATTATATATCAATTTGTCCAGAGAAGATACAACAAGATCCCAAGTAAGCCAAGATGTAATTGGAAACCTTTTTAAGGGTGGTAGTACTCTAGTTGCCTTGACCCAACTTGTAACCTCTAGCCTTCCCAAATCTCAGGTCGAGATTTCTGTTAAGGGTGGTAGCCTCTCACATCCCAAAATTTTCCAAATTTTGAAATGTGAAAAATAAATAATTGTTGAAATTTAGGGTGAAAAGAAACTTTTTGATTCCAAATGGAAACATCAAAACCCATCTTGAACAAACTTTAAACAAATTTGAACCCAGCAAATTTCAATTAAATGAAATGCATTCATCAATGAATGTATCTTGAAATTTAAACACTTGGAAAAGTTAAACCAAACCCCTAAAACCCTAATGGAATAAATCATTCCAAATATTTCTCAAAGACTATGGATTTGATCCATATAAAAATTTGTCAACAAAAATTTATAAGTGATCAAAATGACAAACAAAAATATTATAAGACCATAGAAATTGATTTCATCTAAATTGGAACCATAGATAAAAACTTATGAGTTTAATATGGTAAAATGAAATATCTCCAAAGATAATAAAGCACTTATCTAAAAATCCATACCAAAATTGTGAGCAAAATAATCCTAAAGGATTTAAAAGGATAAACAAATATTTAATAAAAATATACAAATTGGAATCACCAATTTTGGATCTATAAATAAAAAGATATGAATTTTATAAGACAAAGAAAGAAATAAATAAATAAGGAGTATTTAAAAGTCAATTTAAATTTTGAATTAAATCCATAAGCAAATGGAATAAAGATAATCCAAATCCAAATAAAATAAAGGGATAAGGAATATTCAAATAAAATAATATGGCATTAACCAAATTCTATTCCATTTGAGTGAAGACAAAATCCCTAATAGAAATGATTAATTAAATCATGAGAAAAATAATAAATGGGAATTTACCAAAGTGGATTAAAAATTATCTAATTAACTTAAAATAATTATTTGAATAAAATTTACATGGGAGTAAAACCATATTTGATTTTATTGAAACAAAGACAATTGCCTAATTTAAATGATTATCAAATCATATTAAAATATTTTAAATGATTCAAGAGAATTATTTGCACTAAGGAATAAATAAAACCTACTGAAAAAGGTTTGGTAAAAATTAAGATTCAAAATAAGAGTTTGAAAATATAAATAAAATATTATTTGAATAAAATACAAGTGCCTATTTTATATATATAAAAAACCATAAATGAACAAAATAATTATTCTAAAATGGACTTTAAATACATGTTTAAAACAGTATAGAAACTAACTGAAAAGTTTGAAAAGATTTGAAATGAAAGAGGGTTTGAAATCATTTGAATGAATTCAAAACAGAAAATGAAAATAGAAAAGGAAAAAGGAAACAGAATAAAAAAAGAGAAACAAGCCAGCCCAGCCCAACCTGGCCCATCAAGCCCAGCAAGCCCACCTCTCTCCCCCTGAACCGTTTTATTTTTCACTCAGCAGCGCACCCACTCAGTCACTGACAGAACGACCCCACTGTACCCCTCTCTATCTCGCTGACAGAACGACCCCACTTGCCAGTCATCTTCCTCACCCGCGTGTGACCAGTTCGTCGCCGTTTCCGGCATTGATTATGCAAGATTAATTCGCCATAATGTAGCGATAATTCCTCCCCCCAATTATGCCTATTAACCAGCACCCTCTCCTCTCCATTTCCCCTCAACCAGCGCCACCAGAGAGCCCCCAGTCTGCCTCAAATTTTGCTTGCACCGCCGCGGCCTCCGACGCACTCCAGCGGCAAATCCGGTGAGTACACGCCGCCCCATCCTCTCTGGTTCATGCTCACTTGATATCCATCGATGTGCACATCCATTGACCCCAGACACACGTCTTCTTGTGACCCAGAGCGTTGGCAACAACCTCGACTGAGCGCCACCACAGTCTGCCTCAACTCCGGCGAGCAGTAGCCGACAAACCAACATGCCCATTTCCCTCTGGTGAGTTCCTTCACATCCTATGCAAACTTGCGCACCCTCCTGACGCATTTCCTTGATCACTTGCGACCCATACGCCCGTCTTCGACCACAGCCGTGCGTGCCCGAGCCAGTGAGTAACTACGGCGAGCAATCCCCGTTGTCCTCGAGCGCCCCTTCACCAACAAAGACAACCTCGACCATCAGCAAGCTTCGGTGAACTCGGTAAGCCCTTCTCCTCCTTCTCTCACTTCCTGTATCGCCGACGACGCCACTGCCATAGCGCTCCGCTGCCAGCCACCGTCACAGCGCCGCCACTATGTGGTTGATTCGATTAGAGCCATTCGATTTAGATCTGACGGATGCGATAGATGACTTAACCGAAGGGGTACGCAGCATCCTGTGCCGCACGATTTCATTAGATCCAACCGTCCACGTTAGTCGATCCACGCGAAATGGTACCAACGAATAAGATTAAGACGCGTGGCACAATGTTTGATTTAAAAACAGAAACATGTCTATTAGAAATTTGAATTTTAAAATTCCATAACATTAAATATAAACGTCCAAATTTTGCAAACTTTATACCATTGGAATTAGGAAAAAGAATTCTATCCAACCATGCCCTTTGTTTAATGATTTGCTTCTGTAATATTAGTTGTTTTTGGAGAAACATGTGTAGGCCTATTTTGTGTATAAAATTTATTCTAAAAATGTTTTTATGGTAAAATCTTTTGTAAATGGATTTTTTTGAACCTACTGACCATAGAAACCAACTTTTGGATTTAAAAATATATTTTGTGACACTTAGGAATTATTCCTTTGAATTAAAGCATTTCTAGTTAAATAAAAATGTTGTTTATGTTTTAAAAATGCTTTTTGAGTAAAACCTTTGGAAGATGATTTGATTTAAACTCTCTGACCCTAAACACTAAGTTTTGGATTTAAAAATGTGTTTGATTCAACCCTATAGAATTATTACTTGGATTAAAGGCATTTCTAGTAAAATAAAAATGGTGCTTGATTTCAAAATGGTTTTTAGATGAAACCTTTGGCAAATGGTTGGATATTAAATACTTGACCTTGAAACACTAACATATGTGTTTAAAAATATATTTGTCAAACACTAGAAATTATTAATTTGATTCAAATCATTTATAGCAAAACAAAAAGGGGTTTAAAGTGGCCATTTTCACTAAACTTAATATCAAATGGTTTTGCCACTTTTATAAATGATCAATAGGTGTTTTAAAATGTTTATAACCTATTAGAAACCAATTTTCCAAATAAAACAATATTTTGCATGCTTGCATGCATTGCTTTGTTTTTATTATTATATGTGATGAATTGTTTGAATGCTAGTTTTGAATTTGTGCCTTGCTTGATTAAATTGTAGTGAACCTTGAAGAGTGTGACCATTTCAAGATTAAGGAGTTAATCTATATTCTCTACTAAAAAGGCAAGTGGTGCTTCATGCTTTTGTCCCATTATTTCACTATGCATTAGTGATATTTTCTAAGTAGGACTTGCATGGAATTTTTTAAGTATAAGCTAAGCCATAGGAAACCCTAGTAGATGATGCCTTAGTAGAATTTTCCCTAAGTTAAGACTCTTGCTACTATTATGCTTAGCCTAGCTAGTAGAAAACAAGGGTGGATTATACTCATGCTATGAAATATTTCTAAGTCTATGACTTGTGTTTTGTTTAATAAAACAACTATGTGAATGAATCACCTGGGTGGAATGGTATTACTTGGATGGATTTTTGTTGAGTGGTTACACAAGGCCAGGGACTGGTGAACCTTCCGTATCACACTTGTGGAAAGCCACCCAGGAACAAAGATATTTGAGATGTCAAATGTTGAGAAGCTTCAAGTGCAGCCACACGGCATTATGGGCTCTGCCTGGATCATATTGTAGGGTTCGCAGCATAGAAAACAAAAAAATTCCTACGTTGTGAACTATGTACCAAGATCTATCTATTAGATACAAACAACGGGCGGATGTATATCCGTAGAGAACATACCCTTGAAGACCGACAAAGCTTAATGAGTTCAACTCGTGGTTGATGTAGACGATCTCTTGCCTATCTCAAGATCGAGAGGAAGTCCTAGCGTCGCAAATCAGCAGCGCATCCGTGCTCGCACACACGTTCGAGGCACCGAGCAACCTCCGCCTCCTCGCTCCAGCGATGCAGCGGAAGCACAACTCTTTCTTGGCGAATAGCCAGCAGGAACATGTATCTCGCTAGTCCGAGACCATGGGGGATAAATTCTAGAGGGGGAGAGAGATCCTTCACGAGGAGGTGTGAGTGACAAGTGAGAGGAGGGGCTCCTTTTATAGGAGAAGGGGGCACCCAAGGGGGTGGCCGCCAGCCATGGGGGCTGCCCCCTCCCCTCCTTCATTCATGTGGGTGGACACTCCACTCACAAAATGGCCCTTCAATTTTCTCCACTCAAAAATCCACTCAAATTCCCATTAAATTTCCACCAAATTTAATGCAAACTCTCATTAAATAAAACTCTTTTATTTTATTCAGAATTTTTTCAATTACTTTAATGACAAACATTCACAAATAACCCCTTGCTAGAATTCTATTTCACATGCATAACCACTTTATGCAATTTCACCCGAAAACCTGTTTCGGTATCTAGTGAAATAAATTCCTGCGCTTGTTCATTCTTTCGGCATGAAACTTTTGCTCCAATTGGATGTCGGTGTCTCTTAAGTGTGTCACCCTACGGTTCGTGAATAATGCGGACATGATCGAGACCCCTCTCGGATCAATAATCAGAAGCGGGATCTGGAGACCCATACTGACTCCCACACATTCAACGATGACTTTCTTGTGATCGTCGGAACTTTTTACGCTAGTATCTTAATCCCTTTGTTTCACGATATATTACATGTCCGAGATTCGATCATCGGTATCTCCATACCTAGTTTGATCTCGTTACTGACATGCACTCTTTTCTCGTTCCCGTGATATAACATTCTAGTGATCAAATCACTTGCTTGCAAGCTAATCAATGTGATATCACTGAGATGGCCTAGAGTATATCTATCGTCATCGGGATGAACAAATTCCACTCTCGATCCATGAGCCTCAACATAACACTTTATTAGTTCTGAATCCATCTTTATAATCACCCTGTTACGATGTGACGTTTGATGTTATCAAGAAACTCTTCCGGTGTTAGTGATTGACATGATCTCATGGTCTAGCTATATAAACTCAATGACTTTGATCGTAATGCTATACTTCGGATGAATGTTCATCACACCATTACACTAATGTTGTGATCCCGTTATTAACAACATCCAATGTCCATGATCAGGAAACCTTGATCATCTTGTTAATCAACGAGCTAGTTTATGAGAGAGGCATAACTAGGAACTTTCTGTTTGTTTATTGAACACACATGTATTAATGTTTCCATATTAATACAATTATACCATGCAAAATAAACATCTATCATATACTTGGAATACACATAATAAACACTTTATTATTGCCTCTCAGGGCATATTCCCTTCAGTCTCCCACTTGCACTAGAGACAATAATCTAGTTACATAGTGATAAATCTAACACCCATTGAGTTCTGGTGTTGATCATGTTTTACTCTAGGGAGAGTTTTAGTCAACGGATCTGCTACATTGAGATTCGTATGTACTTTACAAATCTTTATATCTCCATCCTTCACATGCTCACGGATGGAGTGAAACTGGCGCTTAATATGCTTGGAATGCTTGTGAGACCTTGGCTCTTTGGCATTGGCAATGGCACCATTGTTGTCACAATAGATCACCATTGGGTCCAACGCGTTTGCAACCACTCCTAGTTCGGATATGAACTCCTTCATCCAAACTGCTTCCTGAGCCGCTTCTGAAGCAGCAACATATTCGGCCTCCGTTGTTGATCCCGCTACCACAGGTTGTTTGGAGCTCCTCCAACTATTTGCTCCGCCATTCATGAGAAATACGTATCCGGATTGATAGTTAGAGTCATCCGGATCGGTGTCAAAGCTAGCGTCAACATAACACTTAGCGACGAGCTCTTCTTCACCTCCGTATACAAGAAACATATCCTTAGTTCTTCGTAAGTACTTAAGGATATTCTTGACCGCTATCCAGTGTTCCGAACCTGGATCCGATTGGTACCTACTAGTCAAACTAATAGCATGTGCCACATCCGGTCTTGTACATAGCATGGCGTACATTATAGATCCTATGGCTGAAGCATAGGGGACTTTGTCCATTATCTCTCTTTCTTCCACCGAAGCCGGACTTTGAGTCTTACTCAATGTCTTTCCTTGCAACATAGGTAAGAACCCCTTCTTACTTCCATCCATTTTAAACTTCTTTAAAATCTTATCAAGGTATGTACTTTGCGATAGCCCTATTAGGCGCCTAGATCTATCTCTATAGATCTTTATGCCTAATATGTATGACGCTTCACCTAGGTCCTTCATTGAAAATTTGCTGTTTAGATAACTTTTAACACTGTTTAAAAGATCTATATCCTTTCCAATCAATAATATGTCATCCACATATAATATCAGAAATGCCACATTTCTCCCACTCACTTTCTTGTAAATACAAGCTTCTCCATAAGTTTGGACAAATCCAAACTCTTTGATCACCTCATCAAAGCGGAGATTCCAACTTCTTGATGCTTGCTTCAATCCATAGATGGATCACTGACGCTTGCACACCTTGTTAGCATCCTTAGGATCGACAAAACCCTTTGGCTGTATCATATACAACTCTTCTTCAATATTACCATTGAGAAACGCGGTTTTGACATCCATTTGCCATATCTCATAATCGAAATATGCAGCAATTGCTAACATAATCCTAACTGACTTTAGCATCGCTACGGGGGAGAATGTCTCATCGTAGTAAACTCCTTGAATTTCTCGAAACCCCTTTGCGACAAGTTGAGCTTTATAGATGGTCACATTACCATCAGCATCAGTTTTCCTTTTGAAAATCCATTTGTTCTCCACAGCCTTTCGGTCGTGAGGTAATTCCACCAAGTTCCAAACTTGATTTTCATACATGGATTCCATCTCGGATTTCATGGCTTCTAACCATTTGTTGGAATCCGGGCTCATCATCGCTTCTTCATACGTCGCAGGGTCATCATTTTCATCAACCATGAAATTCATGACAGGATTTCCGTACAGCTCGGGAGCTACACACGTCCTGCTTGACCTACGAGGTTCGGTAGTACTCTCTTTCGGAGTTTCATGATCATTATCATTAGTTCCCTCTTCAACAGGTGGAGCCAACTTCGGAACAACTTCCGGCGCTGCGCTATCGCCATACTTTGAAGAGAAGGTTCAATAACCTCTTCGAGTTCTACCTTCCGACTACTCACACCTTTCGCGAGAAACTCTTTCTCTAGAAAGGATCCATTCTTGGCAACAAAAACCTTGCCCTCGGATCTGTGATAGAAGGAATACCCAATAGTTTCCTTAGGGTATCCTATGAAGACGCATTTTTCCGCTTTGGGTTCGAGTTTATCCGGTTGAAGTTTCTTCACATAAACATCGCATCCCCCAACTTTAAGAAATGACAGCTTAGGTTTGTTTCCAAACCACAATTCATACGGTGTCTTTTCAACGGATTTAGATGGTGCCTGATTTAAAGTGAATGCAGCAGTTTCTAGTGCATAACCCCAAAATGACAACGGCAAGTCCATCAGAGACATCATAGATCGAACCATATCTAATAAAGTACGATTACGACGTTCCGACACACCATTTCGCTGTGGTGTTCCGGCAGGCGTGAGTTGTGAAACAATTCCACACTCTTTCATGTGAGTGCTAAACTCGTAACTTAGATACTCACCTCCACGGTCGGACCGTAGAAATTTGATCTTTCTATTACGATGATTTTCCACTTCATTCTGAAATTCCTTGAACTTTTCAAAGGTTTCAGACTTGTGTTTCATCAAGTAGATATAACCATACCTACTCAAATCATCCGTGAAAGTAACAAAATAACGATATCCACCTCGCGCCGACACACTCATTGGACCACATACATCAGAATGTATGATTTCCAATAAATCTGTCGCCCGTTCCATTGAACCGGAAAACGGCGTTCTAGTCATCTTGCCCATAAGGCATGGCTCACATGTATCAAGTGATTCCAAAAGTCCAGCCGAATGGAGCTTCTTCATGCGTTTAACGCCAATATGACCTAGACGGCAGTGCCACATATATGCGGATATATCATCATTAAGTTTAATCCTTTTAGCATCAACATTATGAATATGTGTAACATTATCATCGAGATCTAATAGAAATAAACCATTCATAATTGGTGCATGACCATAAAAGATTTCATTCATATAAATGGAACAACCATTGTTCTCGGATTTAAATGTATAACCACTTCGCATCAAACACGATCCAGATACAATGTTCATGCTCAGTGCAGGCACCAGATAACAATTATTCAAGTTTATAACTAATCCCGACGGCAAGTGGAGAGGCAGCATTCCGACATCGATCACATCAACGCTTGATCCATTGCTGACACGCATCTTGACCTCACCCCTTGCTAGCGGTCGCTTGTTCCGCAGCCCCTGATTCGAGTTACAAATATTAGAAACTGAACCGGTATCAAATACCCAGGTGCTACTGAGAGCACTAGTCAAGTACACATCAATAACATGTATATCATACATACCTTTGTTTGCCTTGCCGGCCTTCTTGTCTGCGAAATACTTGGGGCAGTTGCGCTTCCAGTGGCCAGTCCCCTTACAATAGTAGCACTCAGTATCAGACTTAGGTCCAACTCGGGGTTTCTTTTCAGGCACGGCAACAGGCTTGCCGCCCTTACTTCCCTTCCATTTTCCCTTCTTGTCTTTCTTGAAACCAGTGTTCCTATTGATCATCAACACTTGATGTTCCTTTTTGATCTCCACTTCTGCAGTTTTAAGCATTGACAGAAGCTCGGGGAGAGACTTCTTCATGCCTTGCATATTATAGTTCATCACAAAGCTCTTATAGCTAGGTGGCAGAGACTGCAGAACACGATGGATGCCTAAGTCAATGGGAATCGTTATTCCCAAGGATACAGCTTATCGGCGTAACCCGACATCTTGAGTACATGCTCACTAACGGAGTTGTGCTCTTCCTTCATGCAGCTAAAGAACTTTTCTGAAGCGTTGTAGCTCTCTACAGCAGCATGTGTGTCGAAAATCATTTTCAACTCACCCATTGTATCAAATGCATTGCTGTTTTTGAAACTCTTTCGAAGTTCCGGCTCTAGCCCATACAATATGCCGCAATGAACTAAGTTGTGGTCCTCCTGACGAGTCTGATAGACATTCTTCTCCTCGTCAGGGGCATCCTCAAAAGGTGGGGGGCCTAGTGGCGCTTCTAGCACGTATTGCTTTTGTGCAGCAGAGAGGAGAATCCTCAAATTCATGGCCCATTCGGTAAAGTTGCTACCGTTCGTTGCTAGTTTCACTTTCTCCATGAACACATTGAAATTAAAAGCAGGTGGTGCCATCTACAACAGAATTTGTAAAGTTTAGACTAAGTGTATGATAGATTGAGTTCAACTAATCCATATTACGAATGAACTCCCACTCAAAAACGACATCTCTCGTGCCTTTTTGGTGATTACATGAACCAAATCCACTATACCAAGTCCGATCATCACGTGAGTCGGTATAGCTTCAAAGGCGAGCATCAAATGGGCATCATATCAACTATATGACTCATGCTTAACCTTTCGGTCCGTGTTCCGAGGCCATGTCTGTACATGCTAGGCTCGCCAAGTTAGAACCTTAGTATTCGCGTGTGTAACTGTTTTACACCCGAAATATGGTCGTGGATCCAAGAACACCCGATCATCACGTGATGTCTTGGAGCGACGAAACATAATCGGTGCATACTAAAGGAAGAACACATTCTTATCTTGATATTTAAATGAGGGATCATCTTATTATGCTAATAAAGCGCTAAACAAGCAATATAAGATGCTATCAAACATCACATGTTCATTAGTGAAATGTTATGGTTCCCGCAGATGATCTCTATCATGTGCATCGTGGTATGATCACTATCATACCTATATCTGTAAATCCAAGGTCTATGGAGTTTACACGCTATGTGTGTTGTAAGAGTATCATCTCATACTTCTACTTACAACACTACCATATCATAACACTAGCCCAACAACAATCTAAACTAGACGCCTCTAATTTATCCATTGCAAGTTTTACGTGGCTTAGGGCTTTCGAGATAGAACCGTTCTTACCTACGAACATAAACCACAACGAGGATAACCAAATTGTTGACAACTCGTTTGCAAAATAGATATTTAATATAGTAGGAGAGACAGACACCCACTAGCCACTTATGCAAACTAGTTGCACGTCAAGCGTGGAACATGTCTCATGTGCGAGGACATGTAAAGTTTGTACGCGCCGCTTCATCCCACTATGCCACCAATATCCAAAATTACAACAAAGGAGCAACAACATGATCATCATCGCCCACATTCTCATATGTGTACTACCCGTGTAAAGCATCTACGCATAGTTCCGGCTCTGATACCACTGTAGGGTTCGCAGCATAGAAAACAAAATATTTCCTACGATGTGAACTATGTACCAAGATTTATCTATTAGATACAAACAACGTGCGGATGTATATCCGTAGAGAACGTACCCTTGAAGACCGACAAAGCTTAACGAGTTCAACTCGTGGTTGATGTAGACGATCTCTTGCCGATCTCAAGATCGAGAGGAAGTCCTAGCGCCGCAAATCAGCAGCGCATCCGTGCTCGCACACACGTTCGAGGCACCGAGCAACCTCCGCCTCCTCGCTCCAGTGATGCAGCGGAAGCACAACTCTTTCTTGCAGAATAGCCACCGGGAACATGTATCTCGCTAGTCTGAGACCATGGGGGATAAATTCTAGAGGGGGAGAGAGATCCTTCACGAGGAGGTGTGATTGACAAGTGAGAGGAGGGGCTCCTTTTATAGGAGGAGGAGGGAACCCAAGGAGGTGGCCGCCGGCCATGGGTGCTGCCCCCTCCCCTCCTTCATTCATGTGGGTGGACACTCCACTCACAAAATGGCCCTTCAATTTTCTCCACTCAAAAATCCACTCAAATTCCCATTAAATTTCCACCAAATTTGATGCAAACTCTCATTAAATGAAACTCTTTTATTTTATTCAGAATTTTGTCAATTACTTTAATGACAAACATTCACAAATAACCCCTTGCTAGAATTCTATTTCACATGCATAACCACTTTATGCAATTTCACCCGAAAACCTGTTTCGGTATCTAGTGAAATAAATTCCTGCGCTTGTTCATTCTTTCGGCATGAAACTTTTGCTCCAATTGGATGTCGGTGTCTCTTAAGTTTGTCACCCTACGGTTCGTGAATAATGCGAACATGATCGAGACCCCTCTCGGATCAATAATCAGAAGCGGGATCTGGAGACCCATACTGACTCCCACACATTCAACGATGACTTTCTTGTGATCGTCAGAACCTTTTATGCTAGTACCTTAATCCCTTTGTTTCACGATATATTACATGTCCTAGATTCGATCATCGGTATATCCATACCTAGTTTGATCTCGTTACTGACATGCACTCTTTTCTCATTCCCGTGATATAACATTCTAGTGATCAAATCACTTGCTTGCAAGCTAATCAATTTGATATCACCGAGAGGGCCCAGAGTATATCTATCCGTCATCGGGATGAACAAATTCCACTCTCGATCCATGATCCTCAACATAACACTTTATTAGTTCTGAATCCATCTTTATAATCACCCTGTTACAATGTGACGTTTGATGTTATCAAGAAACTCTTCCGGTGTTAGTGATTGACATGATCTCATGGTCTAAGGATTAGGATCACTTCGTAAGTTGTTATAGCAATATAAACTCAATGACTTTGATCGTAATGCTATACTTCAGATGAATATTCATCACACCATTACACTAATGTTGTGATCCCGTTATTAACAACATCCAATGTCCATGATCAGGTAACCTTGATCATCTTGTTAATCAACGAGCTAGTTTATGAGATAGGAATAACTAGGAACTTTCTGTTTGTTTATTAAACACACATGTATTAATGTTTCCATATTAATACAATTATACAATGCAAAATAAACATATATCATATACTTGGAATACACATAATAAACACTTTATTATTGCCTCTCACGGCATATTCCCTTCACATATAGGTTGCAATAACTTAGCGAGATGGACAATTGGTGGTAGGGGATGATAGGTTTGGAGCGCGTCCATTTTGGTCTAAGGGAAGGCTTCTGGAAGATATTTTCTCGATGCATGTCGAGTCTTGTGGGGAAAGTGCACCACCTCTCGAGAGAGTAAAATCTAAGTACTTAGCCGTGTCCACGAAAATGGACAATTTGAGCATCAAGACATGGAAGCTATCAAGAATCTCCCCATTCCAATTTCTAAGTTAAAAACTTGTGGTTAAACAAGGGTTAAAGGATCTTCAATCTTTGATTGGTAGATTCCTTGGGTGATTTTGACAAACAAAAACTTAGTGTTTTCAAATGATAAGGAAAATCTATTTTGAGCAAAGCAAGCCTAAGCTCCACTTAGCCAAATGCATATAGATGTTAGATACCACTATTCTACCATAGCATCACTGGCCAATACAATTCAAATGTATTGACCCTTGTGGCTGTAACTTATTATGTTGCAGGTTTTTTTGATGTTAGTGAAGTGTGTTGATTAGGATTACAAGTCTACAACCAACATGATTGCTTGTGTCACTTTGAAGATGAAGGAGTCCATGCTATATAGTTATTTCTACTTCATTGTAATGAGATAGCCAAATGAGCTATGTAAGATGTAATGAATTATTTTATTCCTAGTTATAAAGTTGTATTATGACCTTTGTTTCTTGATATTACATCTTAACTGTGGATGCTAGCTATTGATGCAGGGACTAGCATTGTAAACACAGGGATCTCTACCTTATTAAAGGTTGGGACCTCTACATACGAACAGTGCTGATGGTAAGACCTCTTTGAAAATGCTCAAAGATGTCATTTTTCCTAGGTTCGGTGTGCCTAGATATCTCATGACTGATGGAGGCTCTCATTTTATTCATGGGGGTTTTAGAAAAACTCTCACTAAGTATGATGTAAACCAGATAATAGCTTCAGCTTATCACCCCCAAACTAGTGGGCGAGTAGAACTTTCCAATAGGGAAATAAAATTTATCTTGCAGAAGACTGTCAATAGATCTAGGAAAAATTGGGCTAAAAAGTTGAATGACTCTTTGTGGGCTTATAGAACTGCTTATAAAAATCCTATGGGGATGTCTCCTTACAAAATGGTCTATGGGAAAGCTTGTCACTTGCCTTTTGAATTAGAACACAAAGCTTATTGGACGGTGAAAGAGTTGAATAGAGACTTTAGACTTGCTGGTGAGAAAAGACTGCTCGACTTAAGTAATCTAGATGAGTGGAGAGGTGAAGCTTACAAAAATGCTAGAATCTTTAATTAAAAAGTAAAAAGATGGCATGATACGAGGATTCTCAAAAGGGAGTTCCATGTTGGTGAGAAAGTTCTTTTGTATAGGTCTCGTCTTAGATTTTTTGCAGGGAAACTACTCTCCAAATGGGAAGGACCTTTTGTTATCAAGGAAGTGTACCGTTCAGGTTCCATCAAAATTTCTTCTCTAAAAGATGACACAACACAGGTCGTGAATGGTCAAAGACTAAAACATTATATTTCTGGAGATTCTTATAATGAAGAAGTTGATGTTATTCAACTAAAAATTCTATAAGAATTTATCAGAAGCCAAACACCAGAAACTGCTGGGTTCGTCCTTGAATAGGTAAAAGTGATGAAAACAGAAGGTTCGTGAAACTCCAATATTTTTATAGTTTTGATGTTTTTAATACATAAGGGAAGTTACGAGACGAAACTGAAGAGGGTGGACAAACCGACCCCAGGCGCGGGCCTAGCCTGGTTGCACCTGGAGGGGGTTTGCCACCCTCGAACTCCGTCTCTGCCTCATTTCTGTGTCAAAACCTTCCTTATGCATTGAAACTTCGTAATATATAACCCCTCGGGTTTCCCAAGGTTCTTGCATCGTGTTCTAGTCGTGTTTTCGTTTCGATCTGTTTCTGTCAGGAAAATTCTCAGATTTGGAGCCTCAATGTCTTCCGCTGGATCACCCACGGAGGATTCCTCTACGGATGTCCTCAACCCGTACATGTATGATTTGAGGATTCATCCCAAATAGTTGATCCTCAAAGAGGGGAAGGTACAGATGAAATAAGTTCTAGGCCCTAAAGGAGAAGGCAGTCTAGAGGACATGATGGAAGCGTTGGAACAAGAAGTTTTCAAGTACAAGAAGATGGTAGAACGCGAAGTGGATGTTATTCACAAGGTAAGTTCAGAACTCATCAGCAAGAATGAGGGAGAAGTTGCTGAGCTCCGAGAAGAGATCTTCTTACTCCGCCAGACCACCAATCAATTGGAAGCACAGCTCTATGACATACAAAATCAAAACTGTGAGTATGAGGCTAGATTTGATCGCATTAGCTCTGCTGATAGTTTCAGGATTGCAGAGACAAGGACATCCTTTTTGGATGGGGAACCATTGACTTGGAAGTTTGATGATGACAAGAGAACATCACCACCACCAAGGGAGTAATTCGTCATCAGGTTTGGCATCCCCTTGGCTTGTTCCAAGCTTGGGGAAGTGCCAGGGTATAACCACCATTATCTTTTATCTTTTACCTTTTTAGTGGATTCATATCTGTGGTAGAGAGGTTATCTTATAGTTTGGTTTGCATGTGGAAGTATCTCTCCTTTAGTTGATTATCTATGTATCACTTGGTGTGAGTTCCTTTATTGGAATATTAACGAGAACTCTCATCTTTTACTTTTTGCACTTCTTATTTTTAGTTTGCAATCTCTATTATATGATGTATCTTGTTGTTCAGTATTGGCACCACTTTGGGATCATCAAGTGGATATAAATTGGTTTTGGCAAACCGAGTTCTGGTCAGTGGCATTAATTTGAAAGAAAAAGAAAGAAAGAAAAAAGCTCACGTATTTGGTATCATTTGTTTTCTTTCTTGTTAGCACATAAGCTTAGTATTCTTTATTTAAGATTCTATTGTGTCTTCAAGGAAGATTGCATGTTTGGCTTTATTCTTGTATGTTTGCTTATTTCTTTCAACTCTCTTGCTTGCTACCTAGCCTTGCTAGCCAAAAACCTGTTTTGAGAAGGCATACTTCTCATGTTTCCAAAATCCTTTAAACCTAAAACTTTTGCCACTTGTGTACACCATATCTACCTAGTAGCTTTTGCTATTCCTAGCAAATTCTCAAGTTTCATCTACCTTTCGAATTAAAAAGTATTTTGTTATGTGAAAACTAGTTAGTAAAGCTCTCACGAACTTGATGGCACACTTTATTTACATGCCCCTAATAGACTTGAACCATTGTGAACATCGAAGTTGTATATGCTTGCATCTATACGTTGGAATTAGCAGAACCATGTTGTCACGGGGAACATTTTCAACATTGCACTTGTACTCTGTACACAGTTGATATCATGCTCTTTTGTCTATGGATGTCAACGGTGTGATATAAAGATGGAACTTGTAAGTCCATGGAGTTTGTATTCTGTGTTAGAGAAATGCCCGGGCTGCTAGCCTAAGCCATGCTTAATCATGGTGGAAACTTGCAGCACCACCATAGTGAGTCATCTATGAAGCATCCTCAATAAAAAACTATACACATAGTAAATAAAAAGATCGTTGAGATGCTCATTGTCTGCTTTCCTTGTCATTTTGGTTATGGGAAAGCTCATGTACCATGTCTAAGGGGTACCCCATTGGCGGTTTTAATGATATGCAAATAATTACAATGACAAGAACTTACTAGGACCCAAAGTTGAGTATGCATGAGGAGTGGCCCTCATATTCAAGGGACATGAGATTTCCAACTTATATTTCGTCAAGCATATACTCCATCTTTGTTCACTTTAACCTTAATCATCTCAAGATGCTTATGATAGGGGCAATGAGGGCTCAAAGCTAGTAAGTACCATAATATTTTGGAAGATCTTTATGACTTGTAATCCCTGCTACCCTCTAAGAAGGGACCTTTCTCCTAGTTACTAGTTTGAGTCAGTAAACCTACTTCCTCTGTTTCTCCAGCAAGCTTTTGAGTTGTTGTGTTTCAAGCATTCTGATACGTCGAAAACATATCTATAATTTTTGATGCTCCATGCTTGGGATGGGTACCTTGATCGCAGAATGATGGTTCTTCATCGAGAGGAGGCATGAACGGTCCTTTTCCGGCGCCGGTGTTGACGAAGGCATTAACGTCAATCGGTGCATCATCATCATCCACCTCGATGTTGGCATCAAAGGCTGCCATGTCCATGTCGTCCTGGGGTGGTGACGATGGCGGTTGCGGTGCCACGGCCTTGCCTTTAGGCGGGGGCAATGGCGGTCGAGGAGCAACCACGCCCTTGGCTGCTTGTGGCGCCAGTGCAGACGCTCCCAATAAGATTCTCTGGTGACGGATTGTGGTGGCGGTGACGACGACCGGTGCAGCAGGAGGCTTTGTCCTTGGCGGCCGAACGATCAAGGTGGCGCCGGTGGAGCGAGACCCAATACGAATCTGGGTCTTTGGCCAAATCATGGGATAGCCATGGCAACCTTCCAGGGTCAGGTGCTCGTCGGCTCCCGGAGGTTGCATGCGAGGGTCCATGTCTTCGCACCCCCCAACACCCGATCCAACTCGACGCGCATCACGGCATCATCCATGCACTTGCAGTGCATCGTGCGGTTCGCCAGTTGTATTAGCTTGCCCGTGGCAACATCCTTCAACTTGCAGCCGGACACCTTATGCAGGAGCATGCACGGAGTGTCCTGAGGCATATAGATATGCATCATGAGATGGCAGCCAATCAAAGGCATTAAGTAGAGCACGCTGACTAACTACTTATTTTACCTTGGTAAGGGCGCCGAGATCGGCTAATGTTGAGACACGGGCGGTCGACGGCTGTTCCTTGTTCTTCTCCGGCTCGGGTGCATTAGGAAGCACCTCCAGCTGTTGCGCCTTGGTAGTCTCGGCAGGAGGGGCAGCTCCGGCGCATCCAACTCCATCGGCTGCGCCGTGGGGATGGAGGGCGGCGGGGTAACCATGTCCGGCAACACTTGGTGGCTCGAGGTGCTGCCGCCGACGCTGGGCACTTGTATCGGCCCCACCTGACCGTCTGCATTCCATTTTGCTATCCCCTCCATCAGCCGAGGGGGTAGCATCTCGAGGATCTTCTGCTGCACTATAGCGTTCACCTCGTCCTGGCCCACCTTACTGGCCTCCATATACGCGATCTTCCGCTTTAGCTCTTCCTTCTCGGCTTGATCCTGAGCCGCCGACTGGGTCCGCCTCTCCTTTCTCTTCTTGGCTTCCTCGTTGTAGTACTCGCGAAACTTTGTGCTCGTACCAAAGCCAGAGATACGGCCAGCTGATGTGGGTGGGTCGGACTTCTGCCTCCCCTTGTAGGCGTTGGTCGCCCTGTTGAAAACCGTGTCCCATGGCTCCGTCGAACCCTGGGACGACGGGTCCAGCGCCTCATGCGCAGCCTTGATTTCATCATCCTGTAGACAAGGAAAGGTGAACCCACATTTAGGAACTTTCCTTCATTATTCAAAATGAAAGCAAATGGACTGCGGGTAAATTACTTACCAGCTTCTCCTCAAACTTCCTCACATTGTCATCGTCAGTGATGAATTCCATGGTATCCTGGTCCAGATAGTAGCGGGTCCGGACAAAGTTCCGAGTCTGCTCGTCCATGATTTTTAAAAATGGGTTTTCGTTCCCGAGACGCTCAACCTCGGCGTCCTCCTATGCCCAAATGGCCTTCTTTCCCCTATAACAGTCGCTTCCACATCGGTGGTTACCTATGTTCTGTTCCCGCATTTGCCCCACTACGTCCATTCCTTTGAATCGTCAGTCTCCGTCTCTGCCTTGAATATCTTTAACTCGTCTTCGTCGATCATGGGATCACCGTTCTTGATCTTCTCCCAACTTTCCTTTTTCGCGATCTTGTTCCTCACCCGGGTTCTCCAGCTGCTCAAGGCATTGGCCATCTTCGTGATGGCTGACCTGTTCACCTTATTGGACGGGTCCAGTTTGTTGGTGTATGGGTGTAACATCCCTAAAATCATGTTTTCAAGGATTGCATATCATTCATGCATGCATATCATTTAGGGATCAATTTCAAACTCAATTCAAGAAAACAGTAGCACTAAGTGCTATTATTTTATGTGGGCAAACAATGATCTAATGCCACTCTCAAGAGAGAGAATATTTGTTTTAAAAACCATTGTTTGAATTCATAGGATTTGTTGGATGAGTTCCAAGCTTGGACAAAAAAATTCAAAACAAATATGGTTTTAAAACCATTTTTAAATCTTCATCAAACCATGTGCTAAGGCACTGTTATTTTAAAAAAATCTTCAAAGGACCATGCAAGTCCAGCAAGGCAGCATGGTTTAATACTCAAATTTATACAGGATTCATATTACAAAAGGCCTGAAAGATTTGAAATTCTTAAATTCATTTGAAATTGATTCCAGAAAATCGAATTAGAAAAAGAAAAAGGCTTAAAAACCCAACTGGGCCTGGCGCCACCAATTCAGCCCATCAAGCAAAACAGCCCACCCGGGCCACTCCTCTCTCTGTTCTTCCTCACCCGCGCAGAACCCACCCCCCCTCGCTGACTACTGGGCCCCGTCCACGTCACATTCGTCTTCCCCTAATCACGCGAAGAACACGTCGCCGCTGGCCGTTGCTGGCGTTGATCGCGCGGCATTATTGCCATTGAACCGCAGGCGTTCCTGTCGAGCCCCCTGCCTACTTAACCCCCTCCCCTCTCCGCTCATTTCCCCTCACTCGGCGCACCATTTCCGCCACCAGGCTGCCCACAATCTTGCTTGCACCACCGATGTACCGAGCCACTCCGGCGGGCGATTCTGGTAAGCTCCGACCGCCCCTCTGCTTCTGGTTCAAACGAGCGTGAACGCCACGTACTTGTGCATCTGCTAACACCTCTGGTTTGCCTGCTCGTGACCCAGGTCGCCGTCTTCGTTCATGCCCGCAACCACCAGAGCCGCCGTTCAACTCCGACGAGCAATAGCGGTAAGAATCGAGCGCCCCTTGTCTTCTCCTTGAAACCATCTTGCTCACCGTGACCTTGCACACCCCCTAATACATTTTGTTCATGCTAGGGCGATGCAGAGCCTCGGCAACGTCGACGTCTGCAAGCACCCGACGCCGCGCACGACTCCGACGAGCTCCAACGACCACCTCTGCGCGCCCTTCGCCAACGAAGACCACCTCGAGCATTAACATCGTCACGCGAACTCGGTGAGATAAACCATGACCTTTCTCGCTTCCTATATCGCTGGCAACATCATCGCTCGAGCGCGCCGCCACCAGCCACTGTCGCGCGCCGCCCATCTTTGGTCAAGCAATCGTGCGCCGTTAGATCTAGATCGGATGCGTGGAATTAGATCACTTAACGAAGGGGTACGGGACAGATCTGGCCGTGCGATTTCATTTAGATCGTGCGGTCCACGTTAGTCGATCCGCGCGAATCGGTATCAACCAATCAGAGAGTGTCGTGTGGCCAGTCCTTTGTTTTAAAAACAGAATTTAGATCTATTAGATGTTTAAAAATGAAAAATTCATAACTTTTGATTCCCATGTCCAAATTTGACAAATTTTATATCATTGGAATCAGGAGAGAAAATACTTTCCATTTATGCAATGTGTTTAATGTTTTGCCTCTGTAAAAATGGTTGTTTTTGCAGAAACAAATGTAGGCATAATTTGTGTATAGTAATTATTTGAAAAATGTTATGTTGTTCAAATAAGATTTATTTGGCAAGTTTTGAACTTGTTTAAGATTCAGTACTGTGCACTTGTCTTGTTTGGTGTAGAAAATCATCACATGGAATTTTGCATGCATTCATATATTTTTGTTTATATATATTTTGTATGTGATTTGGTGCCATTATTTTATGTGTAGATTTTGGTGCAAATAGTGATTGTGAAGATTGTTGCTACTCCCCAAACTACCAAGGCAAGTGGTGCTTCATGATTTATTCCTATGTTTTTCAACTATGCACTAGAATATTTTGTATAGGACTTGCATGAATATTTTGATCTATATGCTATGCTTGGGAAATCCTAGTAGTTGTAGAATTGCTAGAGATTTCTAAGTTAAGATACTTATCAATGACATGCTTAGCCTAGCTAGTAGCAACCAAGGGTGGTTATATATTCATGCTATGAAAAATATTTCTAAGTCTTTGGACTTGTGTTTTTCTTAATAAAACAACTAAGTGAATGAAACACCTGGGTGGAATGGAAAGAATGGTTTGTGTTGAGTGGTTACACAAGGCCCATGTCTATGGTTTACCTTGTGTATCTCACTTGTGGAAAGCCACCCAGGAACAAAGGGATTTGAGATGCCAAATGTTAAGAAGCTTCTAGTGCAGCCACATGGCATTATGGGCTCTGCCTGGATCATATAGGTTGCAATAACTTAGCCATTTGGATAGTTGGTGGTAGAGGGATGATAGGTTGGAGCGCGTCCATTTGGTCTAAGGGAAGGCTTCTGAAAGGTCCTGTCTTGGTGAAAATCAAGTCTTGTGGGGAAAGTGCACAACCTCTGTAGATGGAAGAATCTAAGTACTTAGCCATGTCCCTTGTATTGGACAACTTGAGCATCAAGACATGGAAGCTATCAAGAATCTCCTCATCCCAATTTCTAAGTCAAAACTTGTGGTTGAACAAGGGTGAAGGTTCACCAATTTCTATTGGTGGTTCCTTGGGAAAGTTTTGTCAAAGAAAAACTTAGTGTTTTCAACTGATAGGTAAAACCTATTTTGAGGAAAGCAAGCCTAAGCTACACTTAGCCAAAATGCATATAGTATCTAGACTACTAAAAATTCTACTAAGGTATCACTTGCCAATACTATTCCAATGTATTGACCCACTGTGGCTGTAATTTGTGATGTTGCAGGTTATTCTGATGATGATTAGGGGTTATGAGTCTACACTCAACATGCTTGCATGTGGCACATGAAGATGAAGACTTATTTATCTTATTATATATTTGAACTCTTGTATTAGGCCTGTGGCCATGGAGTTTGTAAAAGACTATGTTTGTCTCTGGAATGATATGTAATAATGACCTTTGTTTCTGTGTACTTCATCTTAAACTGTGGATGCTAGCATTGATCCAGGGACTAGCATTGCAATCACAGGGATCCTTACCTTTAGATAGGGAGGGATCTTACAGATGTATCAGAGCACTGTGTTGCCTGTAGGATTATGACCCTAGGATTGGAAACCACTAAGGAAAAAATTTCAACAACTTCCACACTTGTCTTTTTCTTCTCGTAAACTTTTCTAATCTTCTTTCTCATCTCTATTTGTAGATGAACTCCATAAACGAAGCCGTGAGGAAGGAACCACTCATGACTATGACATTGGAATGTGAGACAGAATTCCCCAAGGCTCTCAAGGACCTCATGGTTGCCATGGGAATACATGGTGCAGCTATGTACAAAGGTTTTCATGTGATGGATGAAGGAGTTGAGTATCGGTGGGTGCAACTTCACTTGTATAAAAACAAGGAAGACAACCACAAGGAATCAGGATTCTGCATGGTCACCAACTCAGTGATGCACACCACATTCTTTGATTCAGCAAGGGATGCAGCTTGGAAGGCCATCAAAGAACTTGGTGATAGAATCAAGTGCAGAATGCTCAACACTCAGAATGACCTTAGGGAAGAAAAGAAGCATACCCAGGAATTAGAGGCTACCAACCAACGTTTAAGAGAGGACATCATAGACTTAGCAATGGAGTCATGTGATCAGGATCGACAGATTGCCTCTAGGGATGCCCTGTTAGCCAACTTGGCAAGTGAGATGGGATTGTAACATACTTCGTTAGTTGGACCACCACACTTTCATTTTATTTTCCAAATGTTGTTTAAAATAAGTTGAACCTTGGATGTTTGTAATGGTTTTATGTATGCCATGACTTGTGTGTTTTGATTTCCAAAAATATGCATGTGATGCCTTGTCTTGTGATTTATCTTTAATTGTGTTGATTCTAACTTCTTCTATCTTATAAAATAGATGCCTAATGTTACTATCAGCACGTCTGAAGAGTTCAAGGGAACTCGTTTTGGCACTCGTCTTATTGAGCTCACTAGTTTGCTCAATCTCCCACTTCCTACCATCATGATGCTTCCCCTCACCAAGTTCGAGAGGAAGGACCTTTGGGGCTTCAAGGTTACTCAGCCAGGACGCCAGACTGAGCCAGCCACGGAGGCCATCACCTTCAAGCTCATGCATGATGACAAGGAGAGAGGCCTAGAGGTAGTCATGTAGGATTTGCTTGGATGTTTATTAGGGAGACACTCTCGGAAGATTAGAGGTATTCACTTCCACGCCTTCGATAGACGTGACGAGGATGGAGAGGCCATTGACTTCAAGGATACTGCTAGAGAGACGGCAGAGCCGATTCGTCTATACCTCCAGGACTTAGAGGTTCTTCTTAGGCACCTAGATACTGATAGGACCAACGTCATTCTTAGCAATGACGAACTCCAGGTGCAGCTTCGTGAGAAGGACAAGCTCATCGCGGAGCAAGATGAGATAGTCAAAGAAATGGAGGCCAAGTTTGAGAGTCAGGATAGAAAGTTCAAGAGTCAAGAGAAGAGAGTCCAAGATAGGAACAAGAGGATTCGAGACATGACTGCAGAACTAGAAGCCAAGGACTTTGAGCTTGAACATCAGTAGGTGGTGATTGAGAGACTTCGTTCATAGAAGAGGGCTCTCAAAGCCAAGTAGAGGCCTTGACCACCAATGTCGAGAAGTACAAGACTGCTATGGAGAATGCCGGTCTTACACTTGTTGATGAGGAGGTTGATGCAGAGGAGTAGTGATGACTACTCATTTACCTTTATTTACCATGCTTTTAATTATTGAGTCGCAATGACCATCCAACATGTGGATGGCTTGCTATTGGTGTGTTTACTTTTCAAAACTTGTTGTTTATGTTGTTGAACTTTTGTTATTTTGATGCATGCTTGGTGATTGTCTATGTGATGTATTGTGCATGTTAAGCATATATGGGTATCTCATTCTTATCCTTATTTAAAACCACAGATGCCTCCTCGACGTGCCAATCCCAACCCTAACAACAACAATATCACCCCCGAGATGCAGCAGATGATGACAGCTCAGACGCAGCTGATGCAAATGATGACCACGTTCATACAGAATCAGAACAACAACAACAACAACAACAACAACAACAACAACAACAACAACAACAACAACAACAACAACAACAACAACAACAACAACAACAACAACAACAACAACAACAACAACAACAACAACAACAACAACAACAACAACAACAACAACAAAAACAACAACAACAATAATAATAATAATAACAACAACAATCAGAACAACCCACCGGGTTTTGACATGCTTACCAGATTCTTAAGACTGAGGCTAGCAAAGTTCTCAGGAACTACTGATCCTATGGTGGCCAATGATTGGCTACGCTCTGTGAACAAGGACTTGGTAACTGTTGGCTGTACTGATGAAGAGAAGGTCAGATTTGCAGCACACTTGTTGGAAGGACCAGCAGCCACTTGGTGGGATAACTTCCAGATCACCACTCCCATTGAGGATGTGACATGGGCTATCTTTGAGGATGGTTTCCGTACTTCTAACATCTCATCCGGAGTGATGAGTTTGAAGAAGAAGGAATTTCATAACTTGAAGCAGCGCCACCGCAGCGTGGCTGAATATATTGAGGAGTTTAACAATCTGGCGCGTTATGCACCGGATGAAGTTGACACTGATGCTAAGAGGAAGGAGAAGTTCCTCGAAGGATTGAAAGATGAACTGAACCTACAGCTATCTGTGGCCTATGTCCCTACTTATCAGTCTCTTTGTGACAATGCTGCTATTTTGGAGAGCAAAATGAAACAGGTTGAAAGTAGGAAGAGGAATCACTCGGACAAGCACAGCTCGGGATCGTCTCACAAGCGTTCCCATTATGATGATAGTGGGAATTCTGGATCCCACAAGCATGGAAAGTACAACAAGCACCACAACCACAACCAAAACCGTCATCATGACAACAAACACCACTGTAGTCATGACAATGACAAGTACAAGAGTCACAAGAGTGGGTACAAGAACCACCACAATGGAAGTGGAAGTGGTAGTGGAATCCAGCCTGTCAAGAAGGATCTTGGTTAGGTTGAATGTTTTAAGTGCAAGAAGATGGGGCATTATGCAAATGAGTGCCCAGAAAAGAAAGTTGAAGGACCCAACAAGCCCAACCCTTTCCAGAAGGGGCAAGTGAACACATCAATGTGGAGGAAATCTATGAAGAGTCAGATGCTGTGGATGGTAAGTTCAAACTCAATTCTATTCCAGCACTTGTTCTTTTTGATACTGATGCATCACATTCATTCATATCAAAAGCATTTGTTTATAGAAATGGGTTTCCAACTGAAAACATTGGGTGTCCAATAAAAGTAAGTTCTCTAGGTGGAGATATGATAGTGAGTCTTGGATGCCGGGATCTAGTAATAGAGTTTGGAAAGCATAAGTTTCCAGTAAGTCTGATAATCCTAGATTCCCAAGGACCGGATGTAATTTTGGGAATGGATTGGATGACCAAGTATGAAGGAGTACTAGATTGTGCTAATCGAACTGTTGCACTCACAACCCCTGAAAATAAACGGATAAAATTCAAGTCTAACTTTGAATCGAAAGGGATTAAGCTAAATTCTCTGAAGGGGGTTAGCATAGATAGTGTGCCTATTGTGAGTGAATATCCGGATGTGTTTCCGGAAGAATTACCGGGAATGTCACCAGATAGAGATGTGGAATTTCTTATTGATTTGCTACCAGGATCTGGACCAATAGCAAAGAGACCGTACAAGATGTTAGTTGATGAGTTTAAAGAACTCAAGAAACAACTTGGAGAACAATTGCAGAAAGGATTTATTCAACCAAGTTCTTCATCCTAGGGAGCACCAGTTTTGTTTGTGGAAAAGAAAGATAGAAGTCAAAGGTTATGCATAGATTACCGTTCACTCAATGAGGTGACCATCAAGAACAAGTACCCTTTGCCTAGAATCAATGACTTGTTTGATCAGTTAGAAGGAGCCTGTGTGTTCTCAAAGATTAATCTCCGATCAGGTTATTTCCAGCTCAAGATAAGAGAACAAGACATACCTAAGACAACTTTCACCACTAGGTATGGATTGTTTGAGTATACCGTGATGCCATTTGGTTTGACCAATGCACTAGCTTACTTCATGAATATGATGAACAAGGTGTTCATGGAGTTCCTTGACAAGTTTGTTGCCGTATTCATCGATGACATTTTAATCTACTCCAAGAGCAAAGAAGAGCATGAAGGAAATTTACGTTTGATACTTGAGAAGCTTAGAGAGCATAAACTGTATGCCAAGTTCAGTAAGTGTGAGCTTTGGTTGAATGAAGTTGGATTTCTAGGACATGTTGTGTCAGGGGATGGTGTAGCAGTTGATCCTGCTAAAGTTTCAGCTGTAACTGAATGGGAATCTCCTAAGTCAGTGAAAGAGGTTCGTAGTTTCCTTGGCTTGGCAGGATACTACAGAAGGTTCATTGAGAATTTCTCCAAGATAGCTAAGCCAATGACAGAGTTACTAAAGAAAGACAAGAAATTTGCTTGGTCTGAAGGATGTGAAATCAGTTTCCAAGAATTGAAGAAGAGACTAGTGACAGCACCAGTCTTATGTCTGCCAGATTTGGAGAAGGATTTCCAAGTGTATTGTGATGCATCTCATCATGGATTGGGTGCAGTACTAATGCAAGAAGGGAAAGTTGTGGCTTATGCCTCGAGACAACTTAAAACTCATGAGGTAAATTACCCTACTCATGATTTAGAGTTAGCCTCTGTTGTCCATGCACTCAAAACATGGAGACACTAACTTTTGGGAAAGCGATGCGAAGTGTTCACAGGTCACAAAAGTTTGAAGTATATCTTCACCCAGAAAGAAATTAACATGAGACAAAGAAGACAGCTAGAACCCATCAAGGACTATGACTTGAGTTTGCAATACCACCCCGGTAAAGCAAATGTTGTAGCGGATACTCTAAGCCGTAAGGTTTTTGTGAATGGCCTTACTAAGGGAGAATTGCCAGATGATCTGTGTGCCCAATTTAGAGATCTCAGATTGGAGATTGTGCCTGAAGGACATCTCATGTCATTGGATCTTCAACCCACTTTGTTGGACAAAATCAAAGAAGCCCAAAAGACAGATAAGGAAATTGAAGAGATTAAGGAAAAGATTGGTAAAGGAAAAGCCAAAGGATTCCATGAAGACGAACAGGGTACCTTATGGTATGGAAAACGTATCTGCGTTCCGCAAGATCCGGAACTTTGGAAACTGATTTTACAAGAAGCACACAACTCACCGTATTCCATTCATCTGGGTAACACCAAAATGTACATGGATATGAAAGAAAGATTTTGGTGGAATAATCTCAAGAAGGACATCGCCGAACATATTGCTTTGTGTGATGTATGTAGTAGAGTGAAAGCGGAACATCAGAAACCAGCAGGATTGTTACAACCACTACCTATTCCTGATTGGAAGTGGGACAAGATTAGCATGGATTTCATTACCGGATTGCCAAGGACCCGACCAGGATATGATTCTATTTGGGTAGTAGTGGATCGCTTAACTAAAGTGGCTCATTTTATACCCATGAAGACAACCTACATAAGTGCTAAGTTAGCCAAGATCTATATGAGTAGAATTGTATGTCTACATGGAGTACCCAAGAGTATTGTGTCTCATAGGGGAACTCAATTCACTTCTCATTTTTGGAGGCAACTACATGAGTCATTGGGAACGAGGTTGGAATTATGCACTGCTTTCATCCTCAGACTGATGGACAAACAGAAAGGACCAACCAGATTCTTGAAGATATGTTGAGGGCATGTGCCCTAGACTATGGAGCCAATTGGGATGAAAGTCTGCCTTACGCATAATTCTCTTACAATAACAGCTATCAAGCCAGTATTGAGATGGCACCATTTGAGTTTCTCTATGGGAGAAAGTGTACCGCCCCATTGCTATGGAATGGTGTGGGAGAAAGAAGTTTGTTCGGACCAGAACTAATCAAAGAGGCTAAATAGAAAGTCAAGCTAGTTAAGGACAGATTGAAGATAGCACAGTCCCGACAAAAGAGCTACGCAGATCCTAAGCTTAGAGAAGTCACCTATGAAGTGGGTGATAGAGCTTATCATAGAGTGTCACCACTTTGTGGAGTGAAGAGGTTTGGAGTCAAAGGAAAATTGGCCCCAAGATATGTTGGACCATTCAAGATTCTGAGTCGTAAAGGAGAAGTAGATTGAATTTCCAGAATCATTGTCTGTCGTTCACAATGTGTTTCATGTGAGTCAGCTTAAGAAATGCCATCCAGAGATGGAAGAGACTTCCTTGAAGGATACTATACCATTGGAGGAGGTCCAATTGGAAAGTGATCTCACTTACGAGGAGAAACCTATCAAGATTCTTGAGACTGCAGAAAGAGTTACTCAGACTAAGACTATCAAATTCTGCAAAGTTCAATGGAACCATCATTCCGAAGAAGAAGCAACATGGGAAAGAGAAGATGATCTTCGGAAAGACCACTCTCACCTATTTGCTAGCCAACCCGAATCTCGAGGGCGATATTCACCTTAAGGGGGTTAGATTTGTAACATCCCTAAAAAATCATGTTTTCAAGGATTGCATATCATTCATGCATGCATATCATTTAGGGATCAATTTCAAACTCATTTCAAGAAAACAGTAGCACTAAGTGCTATTATTTTATGTGGGCAAACATTGATCTAATGCCACTCTCAAGAGAGAGAATATTTGTTTTAAAAACCATTGTTTGAATTCATAGGATTGGTTGGATGAGTTCCAAGCTTGGACAAAAAATTTCAAAACAAATATGGTTTTAAAACCATTTTTAAATCTTCATCAAACCATGTGCTAAGGCACTGTTATTTAAAAAAAATCTTCAAAGGACCATGCAAGTCCAGCAAGGCAGCATGGTTTAATACTCAAATTTATACAGGATTCATATTACAAAAGGCCAGAAAGATTTGAAATTCAAATGCTTTTAAATTCATTTGAAATTGATTCTAGAAAATCGAATTAGAAAAAGAAAAAGGTTTAAAAACCCAACTGGGCCTGGCGCCGCCAATCCAGCCCATCAAGCAAAACAGCCCACCCGGGCCACTCCTCTCTCTGTTTTTCCTCACCCGCGCAGAACCCACCCCCCTCGCTGACTACTGGGCCCCGTCCACGTCACAGTCGTCATCCCCAAATCACGCAAAGAACACGTCGCCGCTAGCCGTTGCTGGCGTTGATCGCGCGGCGTAATTGCCATTGAACCGCAGGCGTTTCCTGTCGAGCCCCCTGCCTACTTAACCCCCTCCCCTCTCCGCTCATTTCCCCTCACTCGGCGCACCATTTCCGCCACTAGGCTGCCCACAATCTTGCTTGCACCGCCGCTGTACCGAGCCACTCCGGCGGGTGATTCCGGTAAGCTCCGACCGCCCCTCTGCTTCTAGTTCAAACGAGCATGACCGCCACGTCCTTGTGCATCTGCTAACACCCCTGGTTTG
The DNA here is from genome assembly GCA_916181665.1 of Avena sativa. Classification (NCBI taxonomy): domain Eukaryota; kingdom Viridiplantae; phylum Streptophyta; class Magnoliopsida; order Poales; family Poaceae; genus Avena; species Avena sativa. The sequence goes on along the minus strand of OV702285.1, from coordinate 416,275,702 downwards.
CCTGCTCGTGACCCAGGTCGCCGTCTTCGTTCACGCCCGCAACCACTAGAGCCGCCTCTCAACTCCGACGAGCAATAGCGGTAAGAATCGAGCGCCCCTTGTATTCTCCTTGAAACCATCTTGCTCACCGTGACCTTGCGCACCCCCTTATACATTTTGTTCATGCTAGGGCGACGCAGAGCCTCGGCAACATTGACGTCTGCAAGCACCCGACGCCACGCATGACTCCGACGAGCTCCAACGACCACCTCTGCGCGCCCCTTCGCCAACGAAGACCACCTCGAGCATCAACATCGTCACGCGAACTCGGTGAGCTAAACCACGACCTTTCTCGCTTCCTGTATCGCCGGCAACATCATCGTCCGAGCGCGCCGCCGCCAGCCACTGTCGCGCGCCGACCATCTTTGGTCAAGCAATCTTGCGCCGTTAGATCTAGATTGGATGCGTGGAATTAGATCACTTAACGAAGGGGTATAGGACAGATCTGGCCGTGCGATTTCATTTAGATCGTGTGGTCCACGTTAGTCGATCCGTGCGAATCGGTATCAACCAATCAGAGAGCGACGCGTGGCCAGTCCTTTGTTTTAAAAACAGAATTTAGATCTATTAGATGTTTAAACTTGAAAAATTCATAACTTTTGATTCCCACGTCCAAATTTGACAAATTTTATATCATTGGAATCAGGAGAGAAAATCCTTTCCATTTATGCAATATGTTTAATGTTTTGCCTGTGTAAAAATGGTTGTTTTTGCAGAAACAAATGTAGGCATAATTTGTGTATAGTAATTATTTGAAAAATGTTATGTTGTTCAAATAAGATTTATTTGGCAAGTTTTGAACTTGTTTAAGATTCAGTACTGTGCACTTGTCTTGTTTGGTGTAGAAAATCATCACATGGCATTTTGCATGCATTCATATATTTTTGTTTGTATATATTTTGTATGTTATTTGGTGCCATTATTTTATGTGTAGATTTTGGTGTAAATAGTGATTGTGATTGTGAAGGTTGTTTCTACTCCCCAAACTACCAAGTCAAGTGGTGCTTCATGATTTATTCCTATGTTTTTCAACTATGCACTAGAAATATTTTGTATAGGACTTGCATGAATATTTTGATCTATATGCTATGCTTGTGAAATCCTAGTAGTTGTAGAATTGCTAGAAATTTCTAAGTTAAGATACTTATCAATGCCATGCTTAGCCTAGCTAGTAGCAACCAAGGGTGGTTATATATTCATGCTATGAAAAATATTTCTAAGTCTTTGGACTTGTGTTTTGCTTAATAAAACAACTAAGTGAATGAAACACCTGGGTGGAATGGAAAGAATGGTTTGTGTTGAGTGGTTACACAAGGCCCATGTCTATGGTTTACCTTGTGTATCTCACTTGTGGAAAGCCACCCAGGAACAAAGGGATTTGAGATGCCAAATGTTAAGAAGCTTCTAGTATAGCCACATGGCATTATGGGCTCTGCTTGGATCATATAGGTTGCAATAACTTAGCCATTTGGACAGTTGGTGGTAAAGGGATGATATGTTGGAGTGCGTCCATTTGGTCTAAGGGAAGGCTTCTGAAAGGTCCTGTATTGGTGAAAATCAAGTCTTGTGGGGAAAGTGCACAACCTCTGCAGATGGAAGAATCTAAGTACTTAGCCATGTCCCTTGTATTGGACAACTTGAGCATCAAGACATGGAAGCTATCAAGAATCTCCTCATCCCAATTTCTAAGTCAAAACTTGTGGTTGAACAAGGGTGAAGGTTCACCAATTTCTATTAGTGGTTCCTTGGGAAAGTTTTGTCAAAGAAAAACTTAGTGTTTTCAACTGATAGGTAAAACCTATTTTGAGCAAAGCAAGACTAAGCTACACTTAGCCAAAATGCATATAGTATCTAGACTACAAAAATTCTACTAAGGTATCACTTGCCAATACTATTTCAATGTATTGACCCACTTGGCTGTAACTTGTGATGTTGCAGGTTATTCTGATGATGATTAGGGGTTATGAGTATACACTCAACATGCTTGACTGTGGCACATGAAGATGAAGACTTATTTATCTTATTATATATTTGAACTCTTGTATTAGGCCTGTGGTCATGGAGTTTGTAAAAGACTATGTTTGTCTCTGGAATGATATGTAATAATGACCTTTGTTTCTGTGTACTTCATCTTAAACTGTGGATGCTAGCATTGATCCAGGGACTAGCATTGCAATCACATGGATCCTTACCTTTATATAGGGAGGGATATTACAACGGGGCCGGGAACTTGTACCGTCGGTGAAGCTTCTTAATGTAGTTCACCACCAACCGCTCATTCGCTTCACTTCTCAGGTGCTTCGTGTTGATCGACATGCTTTCCCGGATGATGCACCCGAGTTGCATGCCGAACCCGGCGGCAACATCTAGAGGCTCCAACGGTTGGCCACTTTCCAAGACCAGAGTGATCTCGTCGGTGTTGTCGGCGAGCTTTTGTGGCTTCCGATCCTTCCTCGTCTTCTTCTTCTTAAGAGACGGGTTGCTGCTACCGCCATCCGTCGTGCGGTCCCCACCATCGGTCGTGCGGTCCCCGCAATCGGTCGTGCGGCCTCCACCATTAGAGGTGGTCGCATCCTCCACCTTGGCTCCATCTATCTGGTAGTCCTCGTCCCCCTCTTGCTCATCATCCCCATCGTGGCCTGCAGAAGCTGCCACGTCCTCATGCTGGGATTCCGCCACCTCGTACTGCGACGCCACCTCCCAGAAAGTGAGGTTCGCCGCTCTAGCTTGGTCTTCGACGCTCATGGCGGCCTTAGAAGTGCCGGCCACATAGGCGACCGACATGTTTGCACACTTCTAAACAAAATTAAACTAAGTTAGTATTAATTAGTGTCGACAATATTTAAAATGAGCTGCCCATTTCTCCCGAAGTGTCGATTCACTTCCACTTTGGTCGAGAAATGAGGCTCGTATGTCAAAAAAAATTACGAAGTGTCCGACCGAAAAATTTGGCATGACCTTTGCTATTTTTTGACATATGAGCCCCATTTATCGATCGAAATGGATCGAAATCAACATTTCAGGAAAAATGGGCAGCTCGGGTGATTTCCCTACAAACAATCCACATACAAAAAAGCACAAATAGTGCTCCACAACCACATATGGTTCTCCAGATTTAAGTAGCAAAAATAACCACATATGGTGCTCCAGATTTAAACATTCCACATACAAAGAAGCATAAATAGTGCTCCACAGCTACATATGGTGCTCCAGATTTAAACAGTAGCAAAAACAACCACATATGGTGCTCCAGATTTAAACAGTAGCAAATACAAAAAATCACAAATAGTAGCTTTGCATTTGTACTCCAGATTTGAGACCTAACATGATGCTCCAGATTTAAATAGTAGCTTTGCGTATGGTGCTCCAGATTTAAATAGTAGCTTTGCATTTGTACAAAAAAGCAAAAAACAGTAGTTTTAAATAAGTTTTGCATTTTAAATAGTGCAATAACAGTAGCTATAAATAACAGTAGCTTTAAAACTTATTTGTTGCAGTAAAAACAAATAAATTGACAGTCGTGAGTAAGGAGAAATAAATTGAGAAACAAATAAACTGTTATTGCAAAACTTATTTAAAGCTATTGTTATTGCAAAACTTATTTGTTACTGTCAAATAACCTATTGTAACCTACTGTCAAATAAAGATTAACATCATCGTGAGAGAGAAATATTGCCAGAATTATTCTTACTTCAACCTACATGTAAGAAAACAAAAAACCTACTTGTAAGGTACTGTTTATCCTCACTCCAGTCCTCTAGAAACTGGCAAGCAGTTGACTACACATCATGCCAAAAGTGCCTATCACAGTGCAACAAGAAGTATCCGATTCTGGCTCCAGTGATCCACACTGTTCCGTTCTAACATTTTTTCCCTTTCTTGGAGCTGGACAAACTTCAAGCTGGAAAAAGGCTACTGAAGATCTTGAGATTTCTTGTTTCCCTATTTTTTTGTTTATCTGAATGGATTTGCTTGCAAGCAAGGGAACCAGCCGTCGCCAGCTGGCTGGCTGCTCCCACTGTGGGATTTGTGGCATGGTGCAGTGAGCAGAGGACCCTTGTGTTGCTTAGGATCTCCTCAAGAGAAGTTGTACATGAAAGGATACGGGTAGGCTACACTAGCACAAATCAAAATTTTCTACCACGTAAATCAGGAATACTGTTGTCATAGATCACAGGATTATCACTAGACGCGCAGTTGCGTAACTTGATGAAGCGCATCGAGGCAGTGCAGAAGATCTACGAATACTCCTCGTTCTCGTCCCACGAGCATCTCCCCTTGTGCGGCTCATCCAAAACGCTACAGATGCAGCGTCTCCGAGGTATCCACACGTACAGGGTGGAAGCGTCAGACGCCGAACTGCTAGGTCCGCGCGCGCGACATAGGCGTGAGAAGTGGCGGCTGGCTGGAATGGTCTAAGGTCTAAACTTGGTCAACCCGCCCCACCCTCTCTTATATAGGCGTCCCTAGTGGGCTTCTACATTAGCAGCCCATTAGTAGCCTAAGCCTGGTCTAATTCGGATCCAATCCTCATTAGGCTTCTAGACCCTTAAGTGTGTGACCCTATAGGTTTATATACGTGTAGACATGACACGAATACACTTATTCTGTCAATAGTTGGTAGCGGCCTCTAGCAAGACGTGCCAACTCCTAAACACAGACAAAGATCATATTGGACGAACCATCATAAGGTTTAGTACATGTCTTTCCCTTTGCCTCACGATATTTGGTCTAGCTCCAAGATGACCTCCCTTTCTCGATACTGTGATTCGGAATCCCTTTACTAGGTTAACTCTTAACCTTATGTAGCACGGCCATGCATTTCTGGATCCGTTCACTCGAGGGGTCCAGAGATATCTCTCTCAAGTAGAGAGGGACAAATCCCATCTTGATTGACCATGCCTTGCAGCATGCTTCAAGACAAATCTGAAAGCTACCTTTATAACTACCCTGTTACGGTGTAGCGTTTGATAGACCCAAAGTAGGTTGATCCACATCTCAAATACATGCGACAACCTCAGGTCTAAGGACAAAACGTACACGTTGTGTAGAGAGAGAGCTGCAACTAATTGCCAGTCTCAAGTTGGTTCAGTCCAACCCCATCTATATCTATACTATTAAAAAGATTGGGACCGTTCGTCACCCCAGAATTTCCGTCTGCCTTGAAAAGACGCTTTTGCCCCTAGCTGTTATTAGATTTTACCAGACCTGCCACCGCAAGTCAAAAAGGTTTTGTCTCTCCCTATGGTGGCAGCGCATAGACCGAACCCCGTGCAGCTCCTCCATGGCCCTGCGCGCCTCCGTCGGCCTCTCTAGATCCTGGAACGCCACCACCTACCCCGGTCGCCCTGTACCAAATCCCCTCACCATCGCCGCCCTGGTCCAGACCCCACAACCGCCGCCTCCAAGGCCCCGCACCGCCACCATCCCCCTAGACCGGTCCTGCACCACGAAGCATCCGTCTCCTCCTACCTCCGGCTTCCCATTCAGCCGGTGAATCCCTCTCCTAGACACCCAAGATGCCCTCGATCTGGGTGGGGCTGGCCATCCGCGCCCGCGAGGTTGGATTGCCCTGCGTCGAGCTGGAGATGTAGGTCCCAATCCGAGTGGACCTGGCCTTCGCGTGGAGATGGACGGTTTCTACTTTAGGTGCGGCTCGGGTGACAAATGCATCAAGCTGATGGAGCTTCGAAGAGGTGGGCATAGTGCTCGCCTGAATGATTCCATGCCCTGAACCGGCAACCACCAACTCTGCTGCTTGTATCGCCCTTGTGTCGTGGCAGGGCTGTAGTTCTGAGCACTTCACGGGACCTTCTCCCTCGAGCGTGTGCTCACCTCTGATGCTTCCTGGCATCAATCGCTACTGCAACTGCTAGCAGCCAGATGCCATAACACTGCTTCTCGGCCGTTGGCTGAATACACTATTCACAACCTCACGTATTGAAAAACATAAAATAGGTAAGAGTGTGGAAGTAGTACTATCCTCTTTTATAATCTGCATATACTCTTGCCGTAAAAAGTTAGATGTGGAACCCAGAGTTACCGCTTCAGTCTAAGTGAAATTAAGACAGGGATTACAGCATATTCTGATTTCCTGTTTGTTTGTAAAAGAAATATATTGCTTCGTAATCCAAGAAATTGAGCAGTCGGGTGTTGTTTCTTGGACATAATTTTCTATCTTGAGGTGAACATATTAACTCATGTTCAGTGTTAGCATTCTGCAATGTTTTATATTTTAATTCATAAGGGAAGGTCTTTGAATTTTCGATTTTTCACTGCTTGTCAGGTGATGTACGATGCTTCTGATATCAGATTACATTCAGGAACACAAGCCGAGGTATGTAACAATTGAATATATTATTACATGAGGAAAAAAATCATGTTAGAACTTTAGTGGTTATGATGTGCATGCGTCCTTTCTTTCTCCATCCTTTAGGTGTTAAACTAAATAGTTCGCAAACTTCCTTATGAATATCTTTGGCTGAGTCAAGACCATTGTGTGTCCCTAAAAAATAATAAGACCATTGTGTGCACTTTTAAGCCATACTACGATCGCTAAAATTTCCTCTAGAGTCCAGATCCTGCCCAGCCCTTCCATCCCCCACACGCGCTTGGGGAGCATACTGAAATATCATGGCGAGGAGCATGGGGCCAGACATATTAAATTTGTTCATGATTTTTTCTACAGAGTTTCTCATGATTTCTTTTGTCAGTTTAGCATGTTTATACACAGACACAGAAGTTACTCACTGCAATCATCTGGATCTAAACATTCTACTTGGATTCATCGGGCTGACAATTAATATCTATTCGCGTATTATGTAAATAAGCAGGAATCAGCAGCCGACGACAGCGGTCTGCCATAATTAATTGATGCCAAGGAGTAGAACATAACTTCTGTCGTACCAAAGTAGGGTCATATTTATAAAATTTTAGAGTTGCACCGCATCCTTTAAGCCTTGAAGCCCTGGGTAGGTCATATTTAGCTCCGTAAAAATTATCTGTTCCATGCTCTTTAGTCGTGGCTTATTTGTGCTGAAGATTGTCGGTTGTTGCTGCACATCAACTGCCTATATCAAATAGGGATCCAATTAGGACAAACACAGTTATTGGTCTCCTTGTCTATTCGGTTGCAGCAGTTTAAACTATCTACTTTGGCTGTACTTATCTAAGAACAAAAATGGAAAAACAATATAACTATTAGTTTTTTGGGTCTTCGAATGCCCCTGTTTTCTGATAAAACAATGCAGGGTACATCCATACATGAATGAGAAGGAGCTTCCTATGAAATTTCAGCAGTAATATGCTTTTATTGAACATATTAGGAGTCTTTTGTTAAAGAGATATTTGTATATTGTAGTTTATCTAATAACTAGGGGGTTTCCTTCATATTTGACACATGTACATGTGCTATATATTGTGGTCTTTGTCCCCCTAGAATACAAGAGGCACTTATTAGGTGTCGGAGTTTGTTTTGAAGAAAGTCAGTCACAATCGGCGAGGCTGCCAATCCAAGCTGACTGGTGACTGGGTTATTCAGTTGTTCACCCAACCTGACATAATCTGATATTTTTTATGTGTTTTTCTTGTAGCTACTGAACCATCCCGTTCAATGCATGGTTGGTTAGGAACCAGATCATTCTTTTTACTCATAAAGTTAAACTTTTGGAAGTAGTGAGTTGAGAATGTACATTAGGCTTGACTAATCGTTATGGATAAGTCATGTACTGCTGATATAGTTGGTGTCATGCTTCACAATGGTATGTTTTCCGTTTTGTACTTTACAAACACACATCAAGCCGGTAGAGAAAATAGAATTTATCTTGATTAACCAGGTTATGAGTTAGCATGGCATTTTAGGATATTCTCGTGTGGACATTAAAATACAGAGAGAAACCCGTATGGAGCACTAATGTTTATGTGCTTGAAGTACGAATACGAATCGCACTAATAAAGGAGAGAAGGGAAGAAGAGGGAGCCCAAGGAACAACACGGGCTTACTACTAAGGTAGTGGCCCGTGGATGATTACAAGAAGACGAAATAGAAGACTGTGACGCGGATCGTGAAACTAAGTTCAATATAACGACAAAATATGATCAATAACCGTTAACATTTGGGAATAATTAAATGTGCCCACCGAAATTCTAATTATTGATATTCTAACGAGATATTTCATGCAATATTTCTATTTTGTGTACAATAGAATGGTATTTTTATATAAGTTATAAACTTTATTTTATTTATTATGATTCCGTGGCAACGCACGGGCACTCTGCTAGTGTTTATAACATGTGTCCACATCATTGGTTTGACATCTCCATGCCTATGACTTGCGAAACATAGTCATCAACCAATCGATGTACTAGTCTAATATCCACGTGTGTCCTCACATGAACTCCGACTAGGGACAACTATTAAATAACCATACAAGTAAAGAGTTTCACAAACAATTCACATAATTGCCAATCAATACAAGTTGCCTGAAATGGATATTCAAGGAACATTACAATAACTTATGGATACATATGGAATATAATCATCTCTATGATTGCCTCTAGGGCATATTTCCTTCAGTCTTCCACTTGCACTAGAGTCAATCTAAAATGTATCTAATACCAATTGCTCTTGTGTGCGCTTCATGCGCGGGCTGCGGGAGAGGCTTAGTCAAGGGATCAGCAATATTTGAGTTCGTATGTATTTTGCATATCAAGACACTACCATCCTCAACGAACTCTCGAATCTGATAGTAACGCATGCGAATATGTTTGTTCTTCTGGTGTTGTCTAGGTTCCTTGGCTTGTGCAATAGCACCATTGTTGTCACAATAAACGTCCAAGGGATTGGACGCGCCCTGAACCACACCGAGAGCGATCAGGAAATTCCTAATCCAAACAGCTTTCTTTACAGCCTACAGGGCAGCAATATATTCAGCTTTTGTTGAAGAGGAGGTCACCCTATCTTGCTTGGAACTTTTCCAGCTCACAGCACCACCATTCAAGACAAACACATAACCTGATTGCGATTTCGAATCATCTAAGTCGTTAAGGTAACTCGCATCTGTGTAACCCTTTACACTGAGTTGATCATCACCTCCATAAACTAGAAACACATCCTTAGTCCTTTTCAAGTACTTAAGGATGTTCTTTACCGCTGTCCAGTGACCTTCACCTGGATCAACCTGGTATCTTCTCGTAACACTTAGAGCATAGGAAACATCTGGGCGAGTACATATCATTGCATACATGATGGATCCAATAGCCGAAGCATATGGAACCCTACTCATGCGCTCACGCTCATCAGTAGTCGAAGGACACTGAGTCTTGCTGAGTTTTATGCCGTGAGACATGGGCAAGAACCCCTTCTTAGACTCTTCCATGATGAACCGTTTCAACACTTTGTCAATGTATGTACTCTGGCTTAATCCAATTAGCCTCCTTGATCTATCTCTATAGATCTTGATACCCAGAATATATGCTGCTTCTCCCAAGTCCTTCATCGAAAAACAATTTTTCAATGAGGTCTTAACAGACTCAAGCATAGGAATGTCATTTCCAATCAGCAATATGTCATCTACATATAAGATAAGAAATACCAGCGCTCTCCCACTTTCCTTCTTGTAATCACAAGGTTCTTGTTCCTTTTTGATGAAGCCAAACTCCTTTACAACTTCATCAAATCGAATGTTCCAACTCCGAGATGCTTGCTTCAGCCCATAAATGGACTTTAGAAGTTTGCATACCTTTCTAGCTTTGTTTGGATCGACAAAACCTTCGGGCTGCATCATATACATATCCTCAGTTAGGATTCCATTTAGGAAAGCCGTCTTGACATCCATCTGCCATATTTCATAGTCGAAATGTGCAGCAATGGCTAGAATTATCCATATAGATTTAAGCATCGCTACGGGCGAGAAAGTCTCGTCGTAGTCAACTCCTTGAACTTGTCGAAAACCTTTTGCAACAAGTCGAGCTTTATGGATGTGAACATTTCCATCCATATCAATCTTCTTCTTATAGATCCATTTGCACTCGATGGCTTTAAAACCATCAGGCAGGTCAACCAAGTTCCAAACTTGATTGTCTCCCATAGACTGTATCTCGGATCTCATGGCGATCAGCCATTTCTCAAAGTCTGGGTCCACCATCACTTCTGCATAGGTCGCAGGCTCATCATTGTCTAACAATAATAATTCTCACGCTTTGCGGAGCCTCGCCGACCTTCGTGGTTGTGGTGCTTCTGTTACCACGGGTTCCTCAACTTGTTGTGCTACAATAGCATCACTCGTAGAAGCATCCCCACTGGCTCATCTTGAACTTCTTCAAGTCGCATCGACCTTCCACTTGTTCCCTTTGTGAGAAACTCTTTCTCTAGGAAAACACTGATACGTGCGACAAACACTTTGCCCTCCTCTCGGTTGTAGAAGTAATACCCTAAGGTTTCCCTCGGATATCCCACGAAAATGCACTTATCCGATTTTGGTGTTAGCTTTTCCGACTGAAGTCGCTTGACAAATGCATCACAACCCCAAATCTTTAGAAAAGACAAACTGGGATTCTTTCCAGTCCACATATCATATGGTGTCTTAACTACGGATTTAGATGGTACCCTATTAAGTGTGAAAGCTGCCGTTTCTAGAGCGTAACCCCAAAATGATAATGGTAAATCCGACTAGCTCATCATAGATCGAACCATGTCCAACAAAGTTCGATTACGCCGTTCGGAGACCCCGTTTCTTTGAGGCATTCCAGGGGGCGTAAGTTGTGGAACAATTCCGCAACTCTTAAGATGATCGCTAAATTCATGACTCAAATATTCACCTCCATGATCAGATCGCAAGGCCTTTATTTTCTTGCCATGTTGATTCTCTACTTCACTCTGAAACTCCTTGAACTTTTCAAAAGTTTCAGACTTATGCCTCATCAAGTAGACATAACCATATCTACTAAAATAATCAGTAAAAGAAATGAAGTAGTGATATCCTCCTCTGGCTGTCGTGCTCATTGGTCCACATACATCAGTATGTATGAGTTCCAACAAGTCTGTCGCTCTCTCGGGTAATCCCGAAAAAGGCGACTTGGTCATCTTTCCAAGTAAACAAGCTTGACATGTCTCGTATGATTCAAAATCAAACGAAGTTAGAAGACCATCACCATGGAGCTTCTTCATGCGCTTTTCACTTATATGCACCAAACGACAATGCCATAAATAGGTAGGACTCAAATCTTTAGGCCGAAGCCTTTTAGCACTAACATTGTAAACAAATGCATCATCAAGATTTAAAATAAATAACCCATTCACAATGGGAGCATTAGCCATAAACATATCATTCTTAGAGATTACAAAACTATTGTTTGCACTCGCGAATGAATAACCATCCCTTATCAAACATGAAGGTGATAAAATGTTTCGACCCATACTAGGAATGTAATAACAATTATTCAACTTCATAATAAATCCTGACGGAAGGTGAAGTTGCATGACGCCGACGAACAATGCAGCAACCCTTGCTTTATTTCCGACACGAAAATCCACTTCGCCTTTCTGCACTTCTCTAGTCCTTATTAGCCCCTGCATCGAATTGCAAATATGAGCAACCGATCCGGTATCAAATACCAAAGAGTTAACATAGGAATCAGTGAGAAGAATGTCCACAACATTTACAACAAGCGTACCTAAGTGGGAAGTACTCTTACTTCCACTCTTCTTCAAAGAAGCCTGGTACTTGCTGCAGTTTCTCTTCCAGTGGCCATGTTCATGACAAAAGAAGCACTCAGTGTCTTCTACAGGTCTAGCGTTTTGCTTGGGTGTAGGCTTAGGGATCGTATCCTTAGCCTTGCCCTTCTTCTTCCAAGAAGTACCCTTTTTCTTGAAGCTAGGCTTGTTCTGCACAACCATCACATGGCTATGCCCTGCACACTTCTTCATGTCACTTTCTGTTGTTTTTAGCATCCCGCATATCTCATTAAGGCCCTTCTGCACCCCATGCATATGGTAGTTCGAAATGAACTGCCCATAGCTGGATGGAAGAGGCGCCAAAATGAAGTCAGTGGCCAAATCTTGGCCTAGTGGAAAACCAAGATTTTCCAAAGTCTGTCTGTAACCAACCATTTTGATCACATGGGGGCCTACAGCTGCTCCCTCTTCTAGCTTGCATTCGACAAAGGACTTGGCAACATTGTACCTCTCAGTCCTTGCCTGATCTTGGAACATGTCCTTAAGCGCGACGATCATATCGTACGCTTCCTGATCCTCAAACTTCTTTTGGAGTTCAGGTTCCATGCATGCAAGCATAAGACAACTAACCTTAAGAGAATCATCACATGCTCTCTTGTAGGCGTTCTTTAGGGCAGCAGATGCATTATCAGCAGGTTCACCGGGAATTGGGGTATCCAGAACCATTTGCTTTTTATCAGACCTGAGAACAATTATCAGGTAACGGACCCAGTCCGAATAGTTTGTTCCATTTAGTTTATCTTTGTCAAGAATCAAACGCAAAGAAAAAGGTGATGTAGTGTTCGGTGCCATTGATCTACAACAGAAAACATGAAAAATACTAAGCCATGTAACCATGAAAGAGTAAAACATATTAAACAATTTAATAGCATATACTCCCACTTAAATCAATATCCCTCTATTGATACTAAGTGATTCAAGGTCCACAATTAACAAGTCGACTAGTGAGCTTTAGCATCACTGCTAGAAGACAAGGTAAAGTGGTAAGCAACACTTGCTAAACATATCACATGTGACTCTTGTTGTTGGGTGACATCTCTATGTCAAAACTAGGCGCCCAACCTTTATGCCCCAAGGTCCTTAACTGTTAAGATGACATTGTCAAGTTCACCAACCCTTATGCGTGTAGGTATCCGATACAAACCCATCCAGCCAAGGAAAACTGCAGCACCCTAATTTCATAGGCCCACCAACGATTGTACAGGGCATAGGATGGTGCAAAGTTTGGTTGGGAGGGCATGGTTTAACTTAAACTTTCTGAGGGATCGTTCTACTTATATCATCTAAGCATGCATAGTAGTAAAACACATAAGAATAACATTCACATAGATGTGACACAGTATGGCCCATTTTCTCATGGTGTCTCCATCGCCATAGAACCTGTCCACCATAATGATCTCCATCTTCATGTTCAATGTGAGCCATCTTCCAAGTGATGAGTCCTCCAAGAACTAATACAAGATATTACTCCTAACAGCTAGTAATCAAAATTACATAGTATTAGGATCATCACAAGTTGGCACGCAGGCCATTACAATAAATGACAACACATATGGCTCCAGCCGTGTTGCCCTACTCACGACACGCAGGTCATGCAAAATTTCATACATGCATCACATACATATATGGGCCATACTGATCACATACATCCTGCAAAAACAAGTTATGCATAGAATCGCATTCTACCAGATCATGTGACATCACAGAACCTAGTTACCTTAACGAGATACAAAGGGGGCTACGATTAAGGGGGGTCTAGGGGGTCTCCCCCTACGAGGTTAGAAGGGGCAGCGCCCCTCGTGGTATCTACACAATTTTCTTTAAGGATTTTGATCGGCAAATCAAATTTACCATAAACCGTCTATTGTTCCGAGCTGATCAAACTCCTTTGATCACGGTACAACAATTTTAGATCTAGGTTCCGATTTGATCAATCGTATTGATCTTCGTGATTCAACAGGATTTATGTGTCACTGTCTACCCCAATGGTGGAAGCCGACCGGTAGGGTAAGTCGTTCGACAACCTCAAAATCATGACCACAGAAAGCAAGATCATAGATCAATCCTGAACCACCGCAATATAAATGATCACATCATTCATATCAATCTGCATATCACCATATGCAAATATCCCGAACCTATAACTGAACAACATTGGCTCTGATACCACTGAAGGGATACGGGTAGGCTACACTAGCGCAAATCAAAATTTTCTACCGCGTAAACCAGGAATACTGTTGTCATAGATCACGGGATTACCACTAGACGCGCACTTGCAGAACTTGATGAAGCGCGTCGAGGCAGTGCATACGATCTACTACTCCTCCTCGTTCTCATCCCACGAGAAGCTCCCCTTGCATGGCTCGTCCAAAACGCTACAGATGCAGCGCCTCCGAGGTATCCACACGTACAGGGTGGAAGCGTCAGACGCCGGACTGCTAGGTCCGCGGCGACACAGGCGTGAGAAGTGGCGGCTGGCTGGAATGGTCTAAGATCTAACCTTGGTTAGCTCGCCCCACCCTCTCTTATATAGGCGTCCCTAGTGGGCTTCTACATTAGCAGCCCATTAGTAGCCTAAGCCTAGTCTAATTCGGATCCAATCCTCATTAGGCTTCCATCCCCTTAAGTGTGTGACCCTATAGGTTCATATACGTGTAGACATGACACAAATACACTTATTCTGTCAATAGTTGGTAGCGGCCTCTAGCAAGACGTGCCAACTCCTAAACGCATACAAAGATCATATTGGACAAACCATCATAAGGTTTAGTACATGTCTTTCCCTTTTCCTCACGATATTTGGTCTAGCTCCAAGCTGACATTCCTTTCTCTATACTGTGATTCGGAATCCCTTTACTAGGCTAACTCTTAACCTTATGTAGCACGGCCATGCATTTCTGGATCCGATCACTCGAGGGGACCAGAGATATCTCTCTCAAATAGAGAGGGGAAAATCCCATCTTGATTGACCATGCCTTGCAGTATGCTTCAGGACAAACCCGAAAGCTACCTTTATAACTACCCTGTTACAGTGTAGCGTTTGATAGCCCCAAAGTAGGTCGATCCACATATCAAGTACATGCGACAATCTCAGGTCTAAGGACAAAACATACACAATGTGTAGAGAGAGAGAGCTGCAACTGATTGCCAGTCTTAGGTTGGGTCAGTCCAACCCCATGTTCATAACATGTGTCCACATCATTGTTTTGACATCTCGATGTCTATGACTTGCGAAACATAGTCATCAACCAATCGATGTGCTAGTCTAATATCCACGTGTGTCCTCACATGAACTCCGACTAGGGACAACTATTAAATAACCATACAAGTAAAGAGTTTCACAAACAATTCACATAATTGCCAATCAATACAAGTTGCCTGATATGGATATTCAAGGAACATTACAATAACTTATGGATACATATGAAATATAATCATCTCTATGATTGCCTCTAGGGCATATTTCCTTCAGTACACTACTTGCTTGAGCCTCACACCACTGTTCTACACTACCACTTCACACACGTATTTGTCAGAAGATATAGAACATAAAAAATGTGGATTTAGAAAACACATTTTCCTTATGTAATGCTAGTGTGAAGAGAAGAAATGGCCATCATGTATGACTCAGTGTAGTTTGTTCGATTTGCCTCGAAAAAAACCAGACAAAGCCCAATTGTAGACTTTGTTTACTCCCTCACCTCGCCTCAGCTCCCTTTCCCATTAACTAACTAGCTGCTACTTTGCAAAAGCATTGGCTATTGCTAGCTTCCTGGATCGTTGCTAAGTACGCTGCACTTGTCCTCTAAAACGCTTTTTTGCCAGTGCATATCGAATGAATCATGCTTAGCAGAAGTGAAGCAATGAGGTGCTGGGATCGCGAGGAAGGATAGAAGAAGGGAGGGTTGATGATGATTTGCTGAGATTAAAAGGTGGCGACATCGAAGAGGGAAAGATGGAGATCAGAGAGACCTGCTATAAAAACGCTATTTAAAACGAATTGGGCAGGGAAGAAGGAGGGGAGGGGGTCACCTGCGCGGGGTGTGGTGGCCGTGGTGGTCCTGGACACCGACGGAGCCTCCTCCTCCTCCTGGTGCTCTGCACGCATGAACCACGGCGAGGTCAGCATGGACAAAGGAGGAAGGGGCAGGGAAGAAGGAGGGGAGGGGGTCACCTACGCGGGGTGTGGTGGCCGTGGTGGTCCTGGACACCGGCGGAGCCTCCTCCTCCTCCTGGTGCTCAGCGCGCATGAACCACATCGAGGTAAGCGTGGACAGAGGAGGAAGGGGCATGGAAGAAGGAGGGGAGGGGGTCACCTGCGAGGGGTGTAGTGGCCGTGGTGGTCCTGGACGCCGGCGGAGCCTCCTCCTCCTCCTGGTGCTCGGCGCGCATGAACCACGGCGAGGTCAGCGTGGACAGAGGATGAAGGGGGCAGGGAAGAAGGAGGGGACGGGGTCACCTGCGTGGGGTGTGGTGGCCGTGGTGGTCCTGGACGCCGGCGGAGCCTCCTCCTCCTCCTGGTGCTCTGCGCGCATGAACCACGGCGAGGTCAGCATGGATAGAGGAGGAAGGGGTCAAGGAACAAGGAGGGGAGGGCCGGGGGTCACATGCGTGGTGGTGGTGGCGATGGTGGACGGCGGGCGCGGCATGGCGGCACAGCGAGGCAAGCACGGCGCGGCGGCGAGATCGAGCGCGACGACACGGATAGATAGGGTTCGTAGAAACGGTTTGGGGGGAAAGTAAAGAGGGAAGAAGCGCCGCGCGGCTCAAAATGGCTAAGTCACAGAATTCTGTGGCGCATTTGTTAGATATGCGCCATAGAATTTTTACTGATGGTACAAAAACGATTGTTGCACATATGTGACATCAAACACATCTCACTACATTGATTTTTAGCGCTTGCTCCACCACACTGATGCCCCAGGTTCGATTCCTGGCGGCCCCAAAAAAAGTTTAATTTTTTTAAAATATTTTAAGGATGGTAAATATATATTTAAGGCAAGAACTAATATATTTTACTATTAAAAACAAGAATTAATATATATGCCTATTAATGATGGTAATAATATATTAAAAACAAGAACTAATATATTTGCCTATTAAGGATGGTAGTAATATATTATATGCTTGTCACACACACCCACATCAATATATCTGCATGCATTAATTAGTACAAAAAAGGCGTCAAAAACCGCTAAGTCGGCTCCGAGGTAGCACTAGTGTCTCTTCACAACAACTTTCTTGCCCTTCTTCTTTGCGGTAGAATACTTTAGGCCGGCCACCTTGAGATTTCTTCTCGTGTACGGGTAACCTTTAGCCGGTAGGGTGGTCTTCCTTCTTACTTTAGCATAAGTAGTAGGCTTGTCGAAGTACTTGTTGAATTCCTCTTCGATCTTGGGATCGTCGTTCTTGTCGATGTCTTGCTTGTTGGCAGGTCCTTCGATTCCGATGATGCTCCTCTTGCCCCTCCTCACGACAACACGGCTTGGCTTTGCCGGGTCGGTAATGAAGAAGCATTGATCAACTTGGCTAGCGAGCACCCATGGCTCATTTTTTGCGGAGGCGTTCTTCGATTTGGCATCGGGTATAACCATGGTGGTGAAAAACCGGCCATCCTTTTTAACACTCTTTGCTCATCTGACACGAAACGTCGGCACCGTCACTCCACAGTAGTCGAGTTCCTGTATCTCCTCGATCCTTCCGTAGAATCTTTCCTTGACATTAGTCTCGTCATCGGCGTATGATAGCATAGTTACTCCTGAGTTTTGGTATTCGCTATTCTTGTCCTTCTCCTCGGTGTAGAATCTGTAGCCGTTGATGTCGTATGTCTGATAGGTCCTAATGTTGTGCCCGAGGCCCTGTGAGAGTGAGAATATGAGTTTCTGATCTTCAGTATAAGGCGTCGGCATGGAAGTTTCCAGTAGCCTTTTCTTGAACCACCCCGTGAAGCTGGCGTTGTGCTCTCTGGTTACGTCTCCCTTCTTCCTTGTCTTGCCCAGGTTATTAGCGAGCTTCTGCTCGATTAAGTTTTTGTTCTCATCCACCCAGGGGACGACCAAATCTATGTGTTGTAGCGCGACTCGGTTTGCCCTATCAAAGTCAGCGAGTTCGAGTTCGATGCCGACGTGGAGTGCGTGGTAGCCCTCGCGGTGACCAAATCCAGTGAGCCTCCCTAGGTGCTTCCTGGTGGGCAGACTGACATCCTGGTTCTTGATGCTTAGGTAGTTATAGCAGAAGGATATACATTCGTAGGTAAGAAAGCCCTTGGCTATGCTTCCATCTGGACGGGACCTATTGCGAACGAATCCTTTGATGACACTGTTCAGCCTTTCGAACGACATCATGTTGTGCAGGAACGCCGGCCCGAGATGGATGATGTCATACACAACATGGACAAGCAGATGCACCATGATGTCGAAGAACACGGGAGGGAAGTAAATCTCGATCTCGCATAGTATCTCGACGATCTCTTACTGTAGCTTGCCGAGCTGCTTCACGCCAATAGACTTCCTAGAGATGACGTCGAAGAAGTTGCAGAGGCCAAATAGCATCTCACAGACGTGCTCGTCCATTATCCCTCGGATCACAACAGGGAGTATCTGCGTCATCAGCACGTGACAGTCGTGAGACTTCATCCCGCTGAACCTCTTCTTCGCTATGTCCAGATATATGCTTATCTTCCCAGAGTAGCCGTGGGGAACCTTGACTCCTATGAGGCAACTAAAAAACCTCTCGACCTCCTCCTCGCTTAGAGTAAAGCATGCAGCTTTAAGCACCACCCCATTCTTCTTAGCACTTTTGCGACGACCCTGGTTCCTTCCGTCTGTTCATCGTCATTGCCGGCATCGTCACTATGGGGTACTGAAGTTCTTTCTTAATGCCAAGCAATTTCAGGTCGCTTCTTGTTTTCGGCCCATCCTTGGTCCTATCCGGCATGCTCATCAGAGTTCCGAGCAGGCTCTCGGTAACGTTCTTCGTGATGTGCATCATATCGAGGCTATGGGGCGTGTGGAGGACCTTACAGTAAGGCAGGTCCCAGAAAACAGACCTCGCCTTCCATACTCCATGCAATGGTGGTGGCTGTTCCCTCGGCCGCTTCTTTCCCGGCGCAGGGCACTCTTCCCTATTGTCTAGAAGCTCCTTGATTTCTTCGCCGCACAATGGTCGTGGGGCATTATCAAGCTCGTCTTTGCCATTGAATAGGTCTCCGTGTTTTCTCCACGGGTGATCCTTGCGGAGCCACATTTGAGTCCTTTGGAACACAGTTTTTGAAGACCCGGGATCCCTTGGCAGCTGCAAATGCGGGGTCTTGTCCATGCACCTAACACATGCATAGAATCCATGGTTCACCTGGAATGCTACATATCCATAACCAGGATAGTCATGCACCGTCGTGAGAAACGCAGCTCTCAGGTCGAAATAATCTCCAGTGTAGGCGTCCCACATACGTGCCGACGTCTCCCACAACGTCGCTAACTCCTCTTTCAGGAGCCCGAGATACAGATGCATGTCGACACCCGGTTGTTTCGGCCCCTGGATAAGGATACTCATGTGTACGTACCGCTGCTTCGTGCACAGCCAGCGGGGAGGTTGTACGGCCATATAAACACGGGCCAGGTGCTGTGCGTGCTACTCTGGTTGCCAAAGGGATTGAGTCCATCGGTGCTCATGCCCAGCCTGACGTTCCTTGGATCGAGCCCGAACTCATCTTGGAATTTGATGTCTAGCGCATTCCACTGGCTAGCGTTCGCGGGGTGTGTCAGGATCTTGCCCTACTCCAGATCATCTTCCGGCTTCTCCCTCTTCGCGTGCCATTGCATGAGCTCTGCTTCCTTAGGGTATACGAAATACTGCTGCAGACGAGAAGTGATAGGAAAGTACCACACCACTTTTTGGGGAAATTTCTTGTTCCCTCTCTTGTACCGTCCCTGGCCGCACACCGGGCATGTGGTTTTTCGATCCTTGTACTCGTTCCGATAAAGTGCACAGTCGTTGATGCATGCGTGGTACTTCACGTACGGCATGTCTAGTGGGCAAACTACTTTCCTCGCCTCCTTGATACTTGTTGGCAGTGTGTTGTCCTTGGGAAGACGAGCATGCCAGAATTTCATGTGAGCGTTGAAGCTAGTGTCGGTCCATTTCTGCTCCGCCTTCATCTCCAAAGCCTTCAGCATTACACTCAAGCGTGTATCCTCGGGCCGGCACCCAAGATACAATGAAGTCCTCCCGTCTACCTCTATTTGTTCTAGCTTGGCTTTCTCTCTGGCTGCAGCTTTCTTGTTGGTCGTCTGCTTGAGGAGAATTTCTTGAAGATGAGGGTCCCACAAGGCCGAAGTTAGCGCCGTGTCCGTGCTCCCTTCTTATCCGCCACCACCACCATCTGCTCCGGCATCATCTCCTTCATGATTATCGTGTCCGTCGGCATCTCCTTCTTAATGATGATCATCATGTTCTCCTTCGTCATGATGACCATGTCCGGGAGACCCTTCGTCTTCTCCCCCGCCCCCGGCCTCTTCTTCATCATGGCCACCGCCATCTGCCGGCGGCTCATTCACTAAGAAACCAGGCATGAAACCACGCGTGAGAAGGTGAGACTCCAGTTGTCTGGAATCAGGGTTGATCCACTTCTGGTGTTTGCACGTTCGGCACGGACATCTTATCTTCATCATGTTGTTCTGAACCATATCGGCCACCGCTTCAGCCTTGTATCTAACCACCCAGCATTCGCTCATATGGATGACCATGGTCGCCTACACGTGAACATAGACCAAATTAAAGAGAGACTGTTAGAGCCATGCACACACACATGACGCGCACACATATATGCATGATCGCCGGAAAATTTCGGCATGACCTATCCTAAAAGTAGGACATATGGCTAGTGCAGAAATTTGCTGAAATGGACGTGTATCAACATTTCAGCATACCTCCATGCACCTGGCGCCAGCAACATGCATTCAAGCACAACACAAAGCTCCTCCATAAGGAAGCATGTATGCATTCAACAAACACAACACAAAGCGAAGGAAGATCGTCTCGCCATCGCACACCGCCCGCGGGACCAATCTTCACCTACAAAACATCCATATATACATGCATGCTCCGAGAACCGCCGGCCACACAAAACATGCATCACACACAAGTACCCATGCACACCTCAAAAATCCACAACTATGCATAGGCATAGCGGTGGAGGAGAAAAGTATGGGTAGGTGTAGTACCTTTACAAAGTAGGAGTAGCTTCCCTCACAAGTACATGAACCAAAGTAGGTCTAGCTATCAACAATGGAGGTGATTATGAGCAAAATGGAGTGGGAGGGAGGAGAGGGATGAGCTAGTTGGAGGTGGGAAGAAGGGAAAGGGTGGTGGTAGGTAGGAGGGGATGCCACCTTTTTTTGATATGTTTCGCACATTCTGTGGCACATATGGCTATATGCACCACAATTTTGACATTCTGTGGTGCATATAGCCATATGCGCCACAGAATTCTGGCATGCCCATGTGCTGGGTCAGGCCCACATGGGGCCCACAGAAATTATGTGGCGCATATGGCTATATGCGCCATAGAATTCTCACTTTCTGTGGCGCACATAGACATATGCGCCATAGAATTGCAAGAATTCTGTGGAGCATTTGCTATATGCGCCACAGAATTAATTTTAATGCAGCATTTTCCCTATATGCGCCACATGATTAAAATCTACCTATAGTCGTTTTCCTAGTAGTAAAGGCACCATTAAATAACATGTTACATTCAAGAAAGGTATTTAACACTTCCCTATGAGGCGAGAGAAGTTGCTTTTTGCCCCTTCTTTGAAAGCAAAGTTTGATGTTAATGCTTCTTCATTTGAAATATTTGATTCTTGCCTCTTGTGCCTAACTTAAAGGCGTTAAAGAAAAGTATTTGTTGGGAGATAACCCATGAGTTTTCTTGAGTATTGGAAGTTATTACTTCAGTAATGACCTCTACTTATCCTTATTTGTTTGCTTTTTGTGCCAAGAATGACCTCTAATGACAGGGAAGTAAGATTCGGGAATTGCTGTCCTGAAACAGATTTTGTGGTCCACCATAAAAATTCGTGAGGAATCTCTGTAAGTCGAATTGAGCTGATAATTTATGAATACATCCCCCAGTATGTTAGCTAACTTACGTTAGTTCAACACTTTTTTGATTTGAGCAACAGAAGGTCTTCGAAAAAATCGATTTCTACCTGCTGGTATGTTTTGACAGATTTCTGCCATTATTTGCAATTGCTTCTTATTGATTCCTTTTTGGGTTCTTTTTGGGAAAATGAGATTTTTGAGGGAATTGCTACAGTAGCTTGTGTTTTTAGTGAAAGTTTTGTTGTTCCAAAGCTAAACCCAAAGGTCTATTATCTTTTGAATACACTAATGTTGCTAATGAAGATTGTGTGAAGTTTTGTATGAAGGAAAAATTTCAGGTGTAGAGAGAGAATGATGTAATGAGATGAAGAATGGACAAAAGCTCAAGCTTGGGGATTCCACCCCGGTTTCACCGCAATAAATATCCAAGAGGTACAAGCTTCAAAGCTTGGGGATGCCCAAGGCATCCCCTTCTTCATCAATAAAAAGCTCAGGTCTTTCTAGACACTTTGTTTTTATTGTTTCATGCACTGTTATGTTGCTCTTGGAGCGTCTTAGTTTTCGTTCTCTTTGCTTAGTGTGCTTAGTTTGCTTGAATAAAGTATTTTGGACTCCGTTCTCGCTGTGTTGTTTCAAATAAGTTGATTGGTGTTGGAAAGGAGTAGAAAGTTCTTGCTTGAAATAGTTCAAGAGGAGATTGCTTTGACTGTGACTTAGACTTTAGCATGTAATGCTGGGTGTTGTTTTGACCTTATGCTTAGTGCTTATTTCTGTAGCATGACTTGTTTCAAACAATTGGGATTGCTTAGTGTTCCCTGAAGGAATCATGCGTTGTTTTAGCATACAAAAGCATAGTATTGTGGTATTCTCCTTTGATGCTTTTTTTGGGTTGACTTGGCACATTCTCACACCATGTTATGACTTTGAACAAGTCACCATAGACTCTATGATCATTTATTCCTTGACTTGTAGTACCACTCTATGCTTTGATTAGTAATGTTTTGTCGCTCTGCATGATTATGGCCATTATTGCTCTCTTAGTTGGTCGCTCCCAGTCTTTTGCTAGCCTCCACTTGTATGAGTAAGCTCTACTCATGCTTCCAACTCCCAAGAAACCAAGTTATTCCAAAGTGTCCACTATAAATTCCTATGAATGGTGTGTTACACCACTCCAAGTATATTCTTTTTTTCATCTATCTTCCAATTAAAAATTATTTTGTTATGTGAAAACTTAGTGATTAAAGCTCTCACGAACTTGATGGCACACTTTATATTTCTTGCCCATAATAAACTTGAACCATTGTGTCATCTATGTTGTAGATGCTTGTGCATATACATTGGAATTAGCAGGACCATGTTGTCATGGGGAACGCTTTCAACATTGCACTTGTACTTTGGACACAATTGATATCATGCTCTTTTGTCTATGGATGTCGTCGGTGTGAAATGAAAGGGGAGCTTGTAAGTCCATGCAGTTATGTATGTGTGTTAGAGAAACGCCTGGTCCGCTAGCCTAAGACATGCCTAATCATGGTGGAAACTTGCAGCATCACCATAGTGACATCTATGAAGTATTCTTCTTATATAAAGAAAGAGACATATTGAGAAAAGTGGAAAAAGAGAAAAAGCACCATAATCCCATGTTAAATAAGAAGAATGCTGAGATGCTCATTGTCTGCTTGCCTTGTCATTTTGGTTATGGGAAAGCTCATGTACCATGTGCAAGGGGTACCCCGTTGGCGGTTCTCTATGATACACATATACTTACTATGACAAGAACTTGCAAGTAACTAAACTTGAGTAGCATGAGGAGTGGCCCTCGTATTCAAGGGACATGAGATTGCCAACTTATACTTTGTCAATAATATACTCCATAGTTTGTTCACTTTAACCTTAATCACTTCAAGATGCTTATGATAGGGGCAATGAGGGCTGAAAGCTAACAAGTACCATAATTTTTGTAAGATCCTTTTGAGACTTGAAATCCCTACTTACCTTTATGAAGGGCCTTTCTTCCACAATTATATTGAGTCTCCACCTTATACCTTTAGGCACCAGTTAAGAGAGCATAGTTTCCATTTTTAGTTCTATGTGCATTGTCCCAAAACTTATTGCTTGTTCTTGTCTATTTGTATCTAGTCACTCTTATGAACTTTGAAGGTGTCCTATGCATATATTTGCTACTCTATGAGGGACAAGCTGATTGCCACTATGCCATGTTTTTGTATGTGAAACAAACAAACGTTTTTCAATGCATGTTATTCATGATCTTTGTTTGTATCCTTTCATGTTGCATGCATAGTTACTTTGTCTTATTGTTAGAACACCATATTTCATTCACATGTTTAGAGTTCTTTGATCCCAGCTTTCAATGCTTGCAAATGGTTTGATCTTGATTTTGATGGTGCATGTCACCTCAAAAATTATTCTTTTATCACTTACCAACTCGAGGAAGAGCAGGAGTTAAGCTTGGGCATGCTTGATACGTCGGAAACATATCTATTATTTTTGATGTTCCATGCTTGTTTAGTATCTACTTTGATTTGCTTTGTCTACCCTTGGAGGTATTTTTATATGTTTTCTAGTACTAACCTATTAACAAGATGCCACAGTGCCAGTTGCCTGTTTTCTTGTGTTTTTGGTTTCATAAAAGCTAGTAAGGAAATATTCTCGGAATTGGACGGGACAAAAGCCGAAGTCAATATTTCACCGAGTAAGAACACATAGTCCAGAGGAGAGACGGAGGGGAGCCACAGGGCGGCCACACCCCCCCAGGCGCGGGCCCACCCTAGGCCAGGCCTGGGCAGGGTGTGGGCCCCCTGGCCGCCCCCCTGCCTCGCATTTTCGCCAATAAGAAGCCCCTGATGCCTAAACTCTAAGTACCCGGTCAATATTCCACGAAACCGTCTGTAGCCGCAGCCACCATCGTCCCTAGATCGGGGGGATCTGAAGCTCTTCCCGGCACCCTGCCGGAGGGTAGATCATCCCGGAGGCCTTCTTCTTCATCATGCTAGCCTCCGGTATGAAGCGTGAGTAGTTCCACCTTGGACTACGGGTCCATGTAGTAGCTAGATGGTTGTATCTCCTCCTTTGTTCTTTCATATCTAGATCTTGTGAGCTCCGTTCATAATCAAGATCTCATCTATTTTTAATCATGCATGTTGTGTTTGCGGGGATCCGATGGATATTGAGATTACTATATCAGATTGATTAATGGTTTTGTCTTATTGATTCTATCATGTCTGTGTTTTTTGTGATCTTGCATGCTCTCCATTGTTTGTAGCTATCTTGGAAAAGTAGTTGCTAGTGACTCCAAGTGAGGGTATTTATGCTTGATAGTGGGTTCATGCCTCTATTTAATCTAAGGGGAGTGACAGAAATATCTAAGGTTGTAGATGTGCTGTTGCCACTAGGGAGAAAACAACGGTCTCTTATTCATACAACAAGTGGATTGTTTACCTTACACACTTTGCTTAAAGCAGTTGTCTATTGCTTGCAACTTAATACTGGAGGTGGTTCGGATCATAACCCAAAGTTGGACTTCTAGTCATAGAGGCAGTTGGATGGCGGTCTATGTATCTTGTTGTATTGCCCAATCGAATCTCATAGGATCTTGATGTATAGTATTGCATTGTTATGCCTTGCTCAGTCCTGTCAATTGCCCTGCTGTAATTTGTTTACCCAGCATGCCATGTTTGTTTATCTAAGGAGGACACCTCTAGTGAACTATGGACCCCGGTACAATCTTTACCATTGATACATCTTCCACTTTTACTATTTACTTTCAGCAAAAACCACTATTACCTTCCATACCATACAGTTAATCCTTTGTTACAGCAAACCGGTGAGATTGACAACCTCACTGTTCGTTGGGTCAAAGTCTTGAGTTTGTGTTGGTGCAGGTTTCCAAGTTGCTTGCAACACCTTTTGTAGCATCCCAGTTGTCTAACATCTGTAATGCTACTTGATCTAGCAATAAAATGGCCACTTCCCTCATATAATTGTTGCATCATCATCATATCATGTTCATGTCATCATGCCACCTTGCAATTTGAGCATCATACAAACCCTTGTGATTTGCTTCTTACCTCATATGCATCATTAATTGTATTTGCCTCTTGTTATTGTATCTGGTTCTTGATATATTGTTAAATGCCCAAGTTGAGTTGGGGGCATATCTTTTCAATCAACTCCATCACCTCTCTTTCACCACCTGACAATTCCACCACCCCATTAACCATGAGCTTGCAATTATTCTTTCTTTTGGTGTTTGGTCTAGCTCATGAGAGATAGGGTGGGTCCAATGCTACCAATCCTTTTGCTTGGCCCTTACTCCAACTTTGGAGGATGCAAATAAATAAATGCCCTGAGATATTGTTTTGTTTTCACAGGATAAGACCTAGCATTTAATGCATTTGCATGGGCCATGCAAAACCACCACATCTAGGTCATTTGGTTTTTGTTTGAAATTCTTGGAGTGGGCCTCCTCTCTCTCTCTCTCTCCCCTTCTTTTGCTTGATCTAGCTAGAGCCATGCAAGTACCACCTTTTACTTGACATTTGAATTTTATTTGTTTTGCTTGCATGGATCACCTCTTTTCCTTTGCTTGATCTTGCTTTGGCTTGTCAAACACTCAACCTCACCCCTCCTCTCTCTACCTCTCTAGCTAACTCTAAAACCTAACCCCTTAATTACCATACCCCATCCAATCCTAAACTCTACCCCCCTCTCTAAACCATCCCCAACCCATGTGTGTTCATGTGGGCATGCTTAGCCCTACCCCCCTCTCTCTCGGCCTCTCTCTCCCTCTCACCATGCATGACCCCACCGTCCTGCACCCTCTCCCTGGCCCCACACGACACCTCCTCTCTCCTCTCTCTCCACCCCCAAACCCATCTAACCCTAGCCAATCCTACCCTCTCCTCTCTTTTGCTCTCTCTCTGCCTGGCCTGCCCCACCCCGAGCCCCCTCTCACCTAGCCCACCTGGCAGCCTTCCCCCCCAGACCTGCCTAGCTACCCCTCCCCTGCCCATGCCTGGCCGCGCGAGCACGTGAGAGGAAAAGGCAAAAAGGTGGCCGAAGCCACCTTCCCCTCCCCCACGCCAACCACCTCACCCCTCGTCCTTATCTACCTCTCTCCCCACCTCTGGCCTCTCCCAGATCTACCCAGAGGCCCTGCCTCGTCCCCCCTCTTCCCCCTCTTTCTCCACCGCCGCCATACCCCGACGCCGGCCACACCATCGGCTCGCTCTAGCACACACCGATCCAGGAGGCGGGCGAGGAGCTAGGGTTGTCGAGGAAGCCTACAACGTCCCTCTGCGTCGCCCTGCACGATCCAGCGAGGAGGAGGAGCCCCGGACCCGAAGGACACCGCTACCACCCGACGCAAACCCTAGCCGCCGGTGCGCCAGCCTCGCCGCCGATCGTGACCTCCCCAAGCCTCGTCGACCACACCATCGGCCTCGCGGTAAGCCCCTGATCCTCCCAGACATGCTCCGGCCCGTTCGCGCTTCCTGTCGGTGGTGGGCGTTCCGTCGAGCACACCGCGTGCACCGGCGAGCGCGCGCCTGCCTGTTCGCTTGCGCCTCGCAGAGGCCTTAGCTAGCCGCGTTCCCCCTCCTGTCACCAAGCGCACACGCACCGCAGTGGTAGCCGCCGTCGCTAGCACGCCAGAGGGCACGGGTTCGACCCCCCCCCCCCCCCGCAGCGCTCTGTCCGCGGACGCGCGCGTGCCTGACGACAGCAGGTTCAGAGAAGAGGAACAGGACCCTGGGGGGCCTTTTTCCCCAAAACCCCCTCAACCTTTTTCTTTCTGAACCCGCACTCCCCGCTGCCCCACCTGTCTGTGCCTCGGACTTTTTGCAAAAAAGGCTCTCGTCAAAAGTTTTAATCAACCCGCAGTCCCCCTCGCATTCAGGCGCTGGCGTGTGGGTCCGCGTGTGCCTGGCCCCACTTGTCACTGGCTGTGGCTAGAGTAGGGTTAGGTAGCAAAAGCCTTTCTGTATTCTGTTTTAATTCAAATCTTTTTAAATTCAATTCAAATTCAAATTCAAATCAGTTTTTAATAACTTCCAAAATATAAATCCAAATAATGCAAATGATATATGAATTTGAATCAGAAAAATGTGAGGATTTCAAATATGCCATTCAAAATACTATTTGGACACTTTAAAATTCAAGTTGTATTAAATTACAACAAAATGCCCCTGGACCTTAATAAATTAATAACTTTTGTTTTGAAACTCTGAATTTGACAAATGATATGTCTAAAATGATCAGCTCGACGAGACCTTTCTGTTTATGCTATCCATGACTTAAATTGCAGCATGCATCATATAAATATATAATATACAGCAACTAATATGACAATAAAATGGGACCAAAACCCCATAAAAATGTTATTTCTTGTATTCTACACCTCAACCATACCATGCTACATTATTGCCATGCAACTTGTGCATCATTCATCATGGCATGATTGTTTGCTTGACGCATTTATTCCTATGCTTGTGCACTATATTTATGTTGGCCCTTGTTTGTTTGGTTCTTCTTCGAATAGACGCTGAGTAGGGGATTTATCAAGAGAACCAGGAGCACTACCCAGATCCATCTCTCGCTTCAACTGAGTTGCCAGGCAAGCACTACCACATGATTGCATACATACAGTACCTATTGCCTCTATCTTACTCTTGCATCATTGAGTCGCGATTGCATTAAACTGAATCCCAAGTATTGCACAGCCTTTACTTTTTAAACCCCACCAAGCTTGTTCCCCCATCCCATGAGCCATTACTACAGGAGTTGTTTGAGCCATGCGAGTCGTAGAACAGCATGTGTAGGGTATGTGAGAGTCTGATGGATAACGAGGTACCTAAACAACTTAACCTGAGTAGTAATGGGATAACTAATGAAAGTGGCACCAGTGGGCAATATCTGCTATTTGGTTTTTCCTGCTCACTTGTGTCCCGTAGGACCCCGAGTACTTGAAACCTGTTCCTTGAATATTCGCGCTATCCACATCCGGGAGGATTATGGGACCCCCCTGAGCCAGAGCTTGATTCCGTCTTATTTCTTGGGGCCACAAACTAGTTTGAGGTTTTGTTACTATCATGTACTTATGCCATGCTTTACTGCTTTATTAAGATTGTGCGAGGAGCACACTGTACTGTTTAGGTAAGCGGAGTGTTTTCGCGGTATCGACAATCCCAGTTTTGGGTTCCCAGTCGTTTACAGCCATTGACGCAAACCTTGAGTCCGTCTCGGAGTCAGCTAGCTTCGTTGCGGGTGTACTCCAAGGGGTGGCCCCCTGAAATATTTCTGAATCCTGTGATTGCTTTGTCGTGAAGGCCTCGTTGGGTTTTGATTTGGTTTTTCCGAGGTTGATCGAGTGTGTGTTGCTATTTGTGCACCCCTGCAGGGTAAAACTTTCTGAAAGCCGTGTCCGCGGTTATGGACGACTTGGAGCACAGTTTCTCGATCATAGACAAGCATAACTAAAGTACCGCTTTTAATTTGACTAAGTAACTGACTAGTAAATAGTGCAACACTCATGGAATGGTTAATAAAACTGCCAACGGATGGGGGGTTGTTCGTCCGCTTCCTCGTCGGTAAGCGAGGAGGAGGATGGATCTGGTGATATTACTGTTATAACTGTTGTCATTAATTCACGGACATTCGTCTATCTTTGGTTAGGCGGATGGTTAGAAAGAATCTATAGAACTGTTAGGGTTTATCTTTTGCTGCAATTGCGTCACCCCAGGTTGTGTCCCCTTTAGAGGCATAAAGACTTGCTGAGTACCCTTAGGGTCTCACACGATAAATTATTGGTTTAGATGAACAGGTACACTCGCAGGACGGATACTGGGTGGAGGAGGCTGATGATGTGGGCAACGATCGTTCGGTGTAGAGATTCTGGGAACGGGGATCCGTGAGATCTGTGGGCGGGATGTGCTTATTTATGAGGCATCTTATGCCAATTTGCTTATTATCCGTACTCGGACCTTGTTTGTCGCTTCCGCCTGATACTCTGATGTGTGATGTATGAGGAATTATCCTAAAATATTATATCTATCTAGGTAATTTGAATCTTCCCGTATGGCGTTGCTATATTTCCTTTCTTTCTAGATGGTATGGCTCCGATGTACTATTGTATGGTGGCTTGCATACATACTCATTTGTGTATGTAGTTGATCCCTTCGCCTGCCGATTACGCCGCCCGTACTTGTCCCGATGAATGGAAATGGTTGGGACGGCCGAAAGGTCTACCCGTGAGTGGCTTTTGGGCCCCACCGTACTATTTCAACCATTTCCGCTCATCCAGGCTTGTATCTAGGAGCGTAATTCACCGAGGTAGTTACAATTGGTATCAGAGCCATCCCGCCCTTCAGGGTCTCAGCCAAATGGTCGTTGTCAGTCTAGCAAATATTTTGGTAGTTATGTATACTAGGGAAAAACAAAACGCGAGAGTAGGACTGCTTCCACTTTTCTTCTTACCCACCCACCCAACCTTTTCTGGTAAGGAAGTGTAACGTTTTCAATCCTCTCCTTAAAATTCAAACTAGGATTCACGTGTTCTGGGTTTCCGTAGTACCATAGGTTGTGTGTGTGTGTGTGTGTAATTCCTTGTCTATCTGTTGCATCCAAGTTGTTATCTAATCAGCCTTTGGTTATCAACTGTTGGTACATTCCATACCGACAGGCTTTTGCAAACCGACGCGATCTGTCTTACTCTTTGTTAACCGACGTTATCTTGCTTGGGGTGTTCGTTTCCGTAGTTACTAATCTTTAGGTTCGACGTGAGAAGAAGGGGTTAGGATATGTGTTCCACTTATTCATGTGCGGAGTAATGATTTGAGTGCGGGATGGAGTCGCGACCATACCACTACTCTTATCATTCGCTTTTGTATATTGAATTGGTAGAGTCACTAATCTTGATTCGTTAAGTAATTTTGCGCATCTATTGGTATTTTAATGCCGAAATTTGTGGAAAATTTTTCTTTGATATATTTGTGTACCACACTCTTTTTCAGTCGTGTGCGATATGCTTAATATCTTCTAGGTGCTTTGAACTTTGTTGATATTTTAATATCATCTTAGTAAATTGTATCCTTTAATCTTGGTTAAATCCATCTTGGTACTATTTTGGATTATTATTATTCTCCATTATAGTACTGACTTGTGTTTTATATCAATCATAGGATGGCTCCACCACGCCGCACTGATGAGGACATTCCACCGGAACTGGGGTCCGCATTGTCAAACATCGCCAACGCCTTGGCAGCAATGCAGCAGAACCAGCAGCGCTTTGAAGAGAGTGTTCGGAGGAATGAGTTTGCTCCACTACCTCCACCTCCCAAGCGAGGAGACATCAAAAGCTTCCTGAAGTTCAACCCTCGCCAATTTGATGTTTCTGATCGACCACTGGATGCGGATGATTGGTTGCGTGAGATGTCAAGGCTACTCGAAACTGCTGATGTTCCTGAGCAAGAGTGGGTAAAGTGTGCTAATCACCTTCTGAAGGGAGACGCAGCTCTCTGGTGGGAGAATTACCTGAAGGAAAACTGCATTGGGTTTCAGCCTACTTGGGAACGGTTCACTGGGGCATTCAAAGAGCAGTATCTGTCAGAAATTGTCATGGAGAGGATGAAGGAAGCGTTTCTCAACCTTAAGCAGGGAAATGATAATGTCAACACCTACATCAGGAACTTCATGAATCTTTCTCGTTATGGTGGCGATGAGATCTCTGATGACAAGAAGAAGCAAAAGAGGTTCAGGCAAGGGCTCAATGCATCGATTAAATATGCAATCACACATGCAAGGCCGGCGTCTTTTCTAGAACTTCAGCATACAGCTCTCCAGGAAGAAGCAAGTAGGCAAGTGTTTGAGGAGTCCAAGAAACACAACCGTGATGCACCAAGCTCTTCAGCTATGTCAGCTCCTTCTAAGCGGCGTGTCTGGGTTCCTAACACCCCACCGTCGCTCCCGGCTCCACCAAGACCTGCAAGCTACGCGTCAAGGCCACCAAACTTCATCACTGCTGCTCCCAGGGGCTACACCCACAACTACCCTAGAGCGCCTGGCGGAGTCCCTGGCTACGTTGCTCCACGTCCACCTGGTGCTTGCTTCACGTGTGGAGACCCTGGGCATCTGAACTGGAACTGTCCGTTGAAGAACAAAGCTCTTCCTCCACCCCCTCCAAGATCTACGGCAAGCTCTCCTTTGGTTCGTGCACCACCACCTGGGGCTCTCAACATCAACACCAAGCCCGGGTCTACTGTTGCTCGTGCCAACTGTGTCAACGCCGCTCAAGCTGAGCATGCACCTGGAGTTGTGATGGGTATGCTTTCCGTTAACTCAGTCCCTGCACGAGTTTTGTTTGATTCTGGTGCATCGCATTCGTTTGTTTCTCACAAGTTTGAAAATGAAAATGAGTTAGCTATGGATCCTCTCCTTAAGCGGTTAATGGTCCTTTCTCCTGGAGCAACAATGGCAGCTGCTAAAATCAGCCATAGTAATCAAATTGAGATTGGTGGCTCTTCGTTCTCGGCTTCCTTAATTGTTCTGGGCAATTCTGACATTGATGTCATCTTGGGCATGGATTGGTTGACGGCAAATGCAGCTGTGATTGATTGTGCTGAACGCTCGGTTTCTCTGAAGATTCCTGAAGGCCATATAGTCTTTTCTCCAAGTCTGACTCCTGCTGTCCATCTTTTCTCTTTGGCGGCTCTGAATGATGATGCTATGGAAGCTATTCAGAGTGTACCGGTGGTCTGTGAGTTTCCGGATGTCTTTCCTGAAGAGTTGCCGGGTATGCCTCCGGATCGTGAGGTTGAGTTTGTAATTGAGCTTGAACCTGGAACGGCTCCTATCTCCAAGCGGCCTTATAAAATGGGTCCTTCTGAGTTGGCTGAACTTAAACGACAACTTGATGAACAAGAGAAGTTGGGTTTTATTCAACACAGTACTTCCTCTTGGGGTAGCCCAACAATCTTTGTGAAGAAGCGTGACAGGACTGATAGACTTTGTGTTGACTATCGGGCTCTCAATGCTAAAACCATCAAGAACAAATATCCCCTTCCGCGGATTAATGATCTCTTCGAGCAGCTAGCTGGAGCTGTGGTGTTCTCTAAGCTTGACTTGAGAAGTGGTTATCACCAAATCAAGATTCGCAAGGAAGATGTGCCTAAAACAGCTTTCACCACCCGCTATGGCCTGTATGAGTACACAGTCATGTCTTTCGGTCTCACCAACGCACCTGCTACCTTCTCGAGGCTTATGAACTCGGTCTTCATGGAGTACCTGGATAAGTTCGTTGTGGTCTATCTGGATGACATCCTGGTCTATTCTAAGTCCAAGGAAGAGCATGAAGAACACCTTCGTTGTGTCCTAAACAAGCTTCGCGAGAACCGCTTGTATGCAAAGTTCTCAAAGTGTGAGTTTTGGCTGCCTCAAGTAACCTATCTTGGTCACGTCATCTCTGCCAAGGGCATTGCAGTCAACCCGGAAACTGTGAAGACAATTGTTGAATGGCTTCCTCCTGTTAATGTCAAAGAAGTGCGGAGTTTCCTCGGTTTGGCTAGTTATTGCCGTCGCTTCGTTCAGAACTTCTCGAAGATAGCGAAGCCTCTTACCGATCTCCTCAAGAAAGGCAAGAAATATCTTTGGACTCCTGCATGTCAAGCAAGCTTTGAGACACTCAAAGAGAAGCTCACTTCCACACCAGTCTTGGTTCCTCCGGATACATCTAAGACTTTCCAGATATTCTGTGACGCCTCTTTGCAAGGATTGGGTGCGGTCCTTATGCAAGAAAAGCAAGTGGTTGCTTATGCTTCTCGACAGTTGAAGACGCATGAGATCAACTATCCCACACATGACCTCGAGCTCGCAGCAGTTGTCTTTGCTCTGAAGCTATGGAGGCACTACTTGCTTGGCAACCGTTGTGAGATCTTTTCTGACCACAAGAGTTTGAAGTATATCTTCACTCAGCCTGATCTCAACCTTCGGCAGAGGAGATGGATTGAAGCAATCAATGATTTTGATTTGACCATCAACTACACACCGGGCAAAGCTAATGTCATGGCCGATGCTCTCAGCCGCAAAGCTTATGTCAACAACCTCATGATGGAAGAGCAGCAACCTCTCTTGTGCGAGGAATTCCGTCAGCTCAACCTTGAAGTTGTGGAACAAGGGCATCTCCTGAACCTTCTGGCTACTCCTCTCTTGGAATAAAAGATTCGCTTTCGTCAGCGTGGTGATCCGCACACCAGAAGGATCATCTCCAAACTTGAGCTTCCGAAGTATGAGTCCTTCCACGTCGATGATCAAGGCACGCTTTTCTTTGAACACCGGATGTTTGTTCCGAACTACCCGGGTTTGAGAGAGCAAGTTCTCAAGGAGGCGCATGATTCTGTTCTATCTATCCATCCTGGCAGCACAAAGATGTACATGGACTTGAAAACACAATATTGGTGGCCTGGTTTGAAACGGTATTGTGCCAAGTATGTCTCGGAGTGTGATGTCTGCTGCAGAGTGAAAGCTGTCCATCAGAAACCTTTCGGTCTTCTACAGCCATTGAAACCTCCAGAATGGAAATGGGAGAAAGTAGAGATGGACTTCATCACTGGTTTTCCAAGGTCGCAGAAGGGCAACAATGCAATCTTTGTTGTCATCGACAGGCTTTCTAAAGTGGCTCATTTCTTCCCCGTCAAGGAAACAATTTCTGGAATTCAGTTGGCTGAGCTCTATATCAACAGGATTGTCTCTCTGTATGGGGTTCCGCTTGAGATCAGTTCAGACCGTGGGAGCATCTTCACTTCCAAGTTCTGGGAAAGTTTCCAAAATGCTTTGGGAACAAAGTTGAACTTCAGCACTGCTTACCACCCTCAGTCGCAAGGACAAGTTGAAAGGATCAATCAGATTCTGGAGGATATGCTTCTTGCTTGCGTCATCTCTTTTGGCATGAAGTGGGAGGAATGTCTTCCTTATGCTGAATTCTCGTACAACAACAGCTTCCAGAAAAGTCTGAAGATGGCACCATTTGAGGCTCTCTATGGTCGTAAGTGCAGAACTCCGATTGGTTGGTCAGGTGCAGGAGAAAGAATTTGGTTTGGCCCTGATATTGTAAATCAAGCGGAGGAGAAGGTGCATATCATTCTTGAAAACCTGAAGATTGCTCAAAGTCGCCAGAAGAGAAATTATGACAGGAAGCACACGGACATGGTGTATGCCCCTGGTGATCTCGTTTACCTTCGTGTCACTCCCATGAGAGGCACGCACCGCTTCGGTATCAAAGGAAAGCTGGCTCCTAGATACATCGGTCCATTCAAAATTCGTGGTAGAAGAGGAGAAGTTGCTTATGCTCTTGAGCTCCCGGAGAAACTCAAAGTCCATGATGTTTTCCACATCTCTCAGCTCAAGAAGTGCTTCAAGGATCCCGGCAGGACCGTGGACCATGAGCTAATCAATCTCCAAGAAGACCTGTCTTATCAAGAACACCCCACCAAAATCCTAGAAGTCGCAGAAAGAAGGACTCGCAACAAGTCCATCAAGTTCTGCAAGGTGCAGTGGTCGCACCATTCTGTTGATGAAGCCACTTGGGAGCGTGAAGATGAACTCCGTGCCAAATATCCTACCCTCTTTGTGTCTTCTTCTTCTTCCTAGAATCTCGGGGCGAGATTCCTGTTTAGTGGGGGCGAGTTGTAGCATCCCAGTTGTCTAACATCTGTAATGCTACTTGATCTAGCAATAAAATGGCCACTTCCCTCATATAATTGTTGCATCATCATATCATGTTCATGTCATCATGCCACCTTGCAATTTGAGCATCATACAAACCCTTGTGATTTGCTTCTTACCTCATATGCATCATTAATTGTATTTGCCTCTTGTTATTGTATCTGGTTCTTGATATATTGTTAAATGCCCAAGTTGAGTTGGGGGCATATCTTTTCAATCAACTCCATCACCTCTCTTTCACCACCTGACAATTCCACCACCCCATTAACCATGAGCTTGCAATTATTCTTTCTTTTGGTGTTTGGTCTAGCTCATGAGAGATAGGGTGGGTCCAATGCTACCAATCCTTTTGCTTGGCCCTTACTCCAACTTTGGAGGATGCAAATAAATAAATGCCCTGAGATATTGTTTTGTTTTCACAGGATAAGACCTAGCATTTAATGCATTTGCATGGGCCATGCAAAACCACCACATCTAGGTCATTTGGTTTTTGTTTGAAATTCTTGGAGTGGGCCTCCTCTCTCTCTCTCTCCCCTTCTTTTGCTTGATCTAGCTAGAGCCATGCAAGTACCACCTTTTACTTGACATTTGAATTTTATTTGTTTTGCTTGCATGGATCACCTCTTTTCCTTTGCTTGATCTTGCTTTGGCTTGTCAAACACTCAACCTCACCCCTCCTCTCTCTACCTCTCTAGCTAACTCTAAAACCTAACCCCTTAATTACCATACCCCATCCAATCCTAAACTCTACCCCCCTCTCTAAACCATCCCCAACCCATGTGTGTTCATGTGGGCATGCTTAGCCCTACCCCCCTCTCTCTCGGCCTCTCTCTCCCTCTCACCGTGCATGACCCCACCGTCCTGCACCCTCTCCCTGGCCCCACACGACACCTCCTCTCTCCTCTCTCTCCACCCCCAAACCCATCTAACCCTAGCCGATCCTACCCTCTCCTCTCTTTTGCTCTCTCTCTCTCTGCCTGGCCTGCCCCACCCCGAGCCCCCTCTCACCTAGCCCACCTGGCAGCCTTCCCCCCCAGACCTGCCTAGCTACCCCTCCCCTGCCCATGCCTGGCCGCGCGAGCACGTGAGAGGAAAAGGCAAAAAGGTGGCCGAAGCCACCTTCCCCTCCCCCACGCCAACCACCTCACCCCTCGTCCTTATCTACCTCTCTCCCCACCTCTGGCCTCTCCCAGATCTCCCCAGATGCCCTGCCTCGTCCCCTCTCTTCCCCCTCTTTCTCCACCGCCGCCATACCCTGACGCCGGCCACACCATCGGCTCGCTCTAGCACACACCGATCCAGGAGGCGGGCGAGGAGCTAGGGTTGTCGAGGAATCCTACAGCGTCCCTCTGCGTCGCCCTGCACGATCCAGCAAGGAGGAGGAGCCCCGGACCCGAAGGACACCGCTACCACCTGACGCAAACCCTAGCCGCCGGTGCGCCAGCCTCGCCGCCGATCGTGACCTCCCCAAGCCTCGTCGACCACACCATCGGCCTCGCGGTAAGCCCCTGATCCTCCCAGACATGCTCCGGCCCGTTCGCGCTTCCTGTCGGCGGTGGGCGTTCCGTCGAGCACACCGCGTGCACCGGCGAGCGCGCGCCTGCCTGTTCGCTTGCGCCTCGCAGAGGCCTTAGCTAGCCGTGTTCCCCCTCCTGTCACCAAGCGCACACACACCGCAATGGTAGCCGCCATCGCTAGCACGCCAGAGGGCACGGGTTCGACCCCCCCCCCCCCCGCAGCGCTCTGTCCGCGGACGCGCGCGTGCCTGACGACAGCAAGTTCAGAGAAGAGGAACAGGACCCTGGGGGGCCTTTTTCCCCAAAACCCCCTCAACCTTTTTCTTTTTGAACCCGCACTCCCCGCTGCCCCACCTGTCTGTGCCTCGGACTTTTTGCAAAAAGGCTCTCGTCAAAAGTTTTAATCAACCCGCAGTCCCCCTCGCATTCAGCCGCTGGCGTGTGGGTCCGCGTGTGCCTGTCCCACTTGTCACTGGCTGTGGCTAGAGTAGGGTTAGGTAGCAAAAGCCTTTATGTATTCTGTTTTAATTCAAATCTTTTTAAATTCAATTCAAATTCAAATTCAAATCAGTTTTTAATAACTTCCAAAATATAAATCCAAATAATGCAAATGATATATGAATTTGAATCAGAAAAATGTGAGGATTTCAAATATGCCATTCAAAATACTATTTGGACACTTTAAAATTCAAGTTGAATTAAATTACAACAAAATGCCCCTGGACCTTAATAAATTAATAACTTTTGTTTTGAAACTCCGAATTTGACAAATGATATGTCTAAAATGATCAGCTCGACGAGACCTTTCTGTTTATGCTATCCATAACTTAAATTGCAGCATGCATCATATAAATATATAATATACAGCAACTAATATGACAATAAAATGGGACCAAAACCCCATAAAAATGTTATTTCTTGTATTCTACACCTCAACCATACCATGCTACATTATTGCCATGCAACTTGTGCATCATTCATCATGGCATGATTGTTTGCTTGACGCATTTATTCCTATGCTTGTGCACTATATTTATGTTGGCCCTTGTTTGTTTGGTTCTTCTTCGAATAGACGCTGAGTAGGGGATTTATCAAGAGAACCAGGAGCACTACCCAGATCCATCTCTCGCTTCAACTGAGTTGCCAGGCAAGCACTACCACATGATTGCATACATACAGTACCTATTGCCTCTATCTTACTCTTGCATCATTGAGTCGCGATTGCATTAAACTGAATCCCAAGTATTGCACAGCCTTTACTTTTTAAACCCCACCAAGCTTGTTCCCCCATCCCATGAGCCATTACTACAGGAGTTGTTTGAGCCATGCGAGTCGTAGAACAGCATGTGTAGGGTATGTGAGAGTCTGATGGATAACGAGGTACCTAAACAACTTAACCTGAGTAGTAATGGGATAACTAATGAAAGTGGCACCGGTGGGCAATATCTGCTATTTGGTTTTTCCTGCTCACTTGTGTCCCGTAGGACCCCGAGTACTTGAAACCTGTTCCTTGAATATTCGCGCTATCCACATCCGGGAGGCTTATGGGACCCCCCTGAGCCAGAGCTTGATTCCGTCTTATTTCTTGGGGCCACAAACTAGTTTGAGGTTTTGTTACTATCCTGTACTTATGCCATGCTTTACTGCTTTATTAAGATTGTGCGAGGAGCACACTGTACTGTTTAGGTAAGCGGAGTGTTTTCGCGGTATCGACAATCCCAGTTTTGGGTTCCCAGCCGTTTATAGCCATTGACGCAAAACTGGAGTCCGTCTCGGAGTCAGCTAGCTTCGTTGCGGGTGTACTCCAAGGGGTGGCCCCCTGAAATATTTCTGAATCCTGTGATTGCTTTGTCGTGAAGGCCTCGTTGGGTTTTGATTTGGTTTTTCCGAGGTTGATCGAGTGTGTGTTGCTATTTGTGCACCCCTGCAGGGTAAAACTTTCTGAAAGCCGTGTCCGCGGTTATGGACGACTTGGAGCACAGTTTCTCGATCATAGAAAAGCATAACTAAAGTACCGCTTTTAATTTGACTAAGTAACTGACTAGTAAATAGTGCAACACTCATGGAATGGTTAATAAAACTGCCAACGGATGGGGGGTTGTTCGTCCGCTTCCTCGTCGGTAAGCGAGGAGGAGGATGGATCTGGTGATATTACTGTTATAACTGTTGTCATTAATTCACGGACATCCGTCTATCTTTGGTTAGGCGGATGGTTAGCAAGAATCTATAGAACTGTTAGGGTTTATCTTTTGCTGCAATTGCGTCACCCCAGGTTGTGTCCCCTTTAGAGGCATAAAGACTTGCTGAGTACCCTTAGGGTCTCACACGATAAATTATTGGTTCAGATGAATAGGTACACTCGCAGGATGGATACTGGGTGGAGGAGGCTGATGATGTGGGCAACGATCGTTCGGTGTAGAGATTCCGGGAACGGGGATCCGTGAGATCTGTGGGCGGGATGTGCTTATTTATGAGGCATCTTATGCCAATTTGCTTCTTATCCGTACTCGGACCTTGTTTGTCGCTTCCGCCTGATACTCTGATGTGTGATGTATGAGTAATTATCCTAAAATATTATATTTATCTAGGTCATTTGAATCTTGCCGTATGGCGTTGCTATATTTCCTTTCTTTCTAGATGGTATGGCTCTGATGTACTATTGTATGGTGGCTTGCATACATACTCATTTGTGTATGTAGTTGATCCCTTCGCCTGCCGATTACGCCGCCCGTACTTGTCCCGATGAATGGAAATGGTTGGGACGGCCGAAAGGTCTACCCGTGAGTGGCTTTTGGGCCCCACTGTACTATTTCAACCATTTCCGCTCATCCAGGCTTGTATCTAGGAGCGTAATTCACCGAGGTAGTTACACCTTTGAGACGTTTCCTTCCTCCTACTGGTTCGATAACCTCGGTTTCTTACTGAGCGAAAACTTGCTGCTGTGCTCTTCACACCTTGCTCTTGGGGTTTCCCGACGAAGCGCCAACACCCCCCCCCCCCGCAAAAATTAAAATAAAAGATCATAATGGTGTGCATCCAATGCGATGGGACACCCCTTGTCCACCACTTTAAGTAGTACTAGTACTGCGCATGGCGATCTTTTGACTATCCTTCCCCCATGAAATTTACTAGTTACTTACGTGCACCTCGTGTCAGGAACTCATCGTAGCTTGCTCTTACATCGCACTGCCTTCAAATCCTGCTCTTCGTTGCTCTCGCGCTACCTCCTTTATGCTCTCGGTCCCTTCTCCCTCCTAGTTTTTTTTCAATAGGGGGAAACTCCAAGTGGCAATATTGTTTACCAAGACAAGATTTTACCACCACTTACTTTTATTTTAGAATTTTAAATTGGCGATAGGAGTACCTTTTACACCAAGGACCTAAAAAGGAGAAAAATTATATCGAGGTCCATACATCTAGCACAAAGGACCATAAATTACATCGAGGCATCCAAATTTTTGGATATGGGATCATCAATATAATGTATATGATGTAGATATGTCCGTGACCTTGGTCGTTCGGCTTCAAATCCAAGAATGTGCATAATCCTTGACAATTAAGCTTAAATTCGTTTAGAATTTAAACCGGCGGTAGGAGTACCTTTTTACCAAGGACCTAAAATGGAGAAAAATTACATCGAGGTCCATACATCTAGCACAAAGGACCCTAAGATTACATCAAGGCATGCAAATTCTTGGATATGGGATCATCAGTATAATGTATATGCTATAGATATGGCCATGACCTTGGTTGTTCGCCTTCAAATCAATGAATGTGCATATTCATTGACAACTAAGCATCAATTTGTTTAGAATTTTAAACTGGCGGTAGGAGTACCTTTTACACCAAGGACCTAAAAAGGAGAAAAATTACATCCAGGTCCATACATCTAGCACAAAAGACCCTAAAATTACATCAAGGCATGCAAATTCTTGGATATAGGATCATCAGTATAATGTATATGATGTAGATATGGCCATGACCCTGGTCGTTCGACTTCAAATCCAAGAATGTGCATAATCATTGACTACTAAGCTTAAATTCATTTAGATTTTACCACTTACTTTTAGGTTAAAATTTTACCCATGCGATGGGAGTACATTTTACACCAAGGAACTAAATAAAGGGAAAATTACATCGAGGTTCCATACATTTAGCACAAAGGGCCCTCAAATAATTAAGCAAGGAAAACAATCGGGTGTGGCTCCTTCTCGAGAGAGAAGCTAATCGAGGCATACTCTTCTAAATCTACTTCCTCTTCAATTGTTTTCAAAATATGGCCATATTTTTCGGCTTGCAAATTTGTGGCTATTGGGATCATCAATATAAAGTATGATATATATATAGCCATGACCTTGGTCGTTCAGATTGAAATACAAGAATTTTCATACTAATTGACAACTAAGCTTAAATTCGTTTAGATCTTACCACTTACTTTAGGTTGCAATTTTACACGTGGTAGTGACCCCGCAAAAATAAAAATAAAAAGATCATAATGGTGTGCATCAAAATCTGATGCGATAGGACATACGGTAGCATCAACGCACCCCTTGTCCACCACTTTAAGTAGTGTACTACTAGAGTACTAGTACTAGTACTGTGAATGGCGATCTTTTAAATATCCTTCTCTCCGGATGTTTGGAAAGGAAGTGAAAATTTAGAAACTGGGGAAATTTGAATTGCTACTCTACTACTCCAGACAAGGCCCAAAATGGTTCGCACCAACACAGCTGACAAACACGCCAGACACAGACACACAGCCGCCGACATGAGGCTCGTCGACGCACATGCGCGATGCCACGTTGTGGACGAGAAAGAGATCAGCTAGCTGGGGTGTGTGGATGGTGATGAGGTATTGAAGGAGGGAGAAAACACAATTTTTTGCGTGTAGTAAAGGTCATAAACTGTACTAGTACTAGTGTACTACTCACCTTACCTCGTGTCAAGAACCCATCAGCTTTGCTCTGACATCGCACAGCCTTCAAATCCTCCTCTCTACTGCCCTCGGGCTACCACCTCCATGCTCTCACCTCTCGGTCCCTTCTCGCTCTCATTTTTTAAATAGGGGAAACTCCTAGTGGCGATATTATTTACCATGATAAGATTTTACCACAACTTACTTTTAGGTTAAAATTTTACACGGGTGGTGGAGTACATTTTACGTCAAGGACCTTAAAAAAGAGAAAATTATACCGAGGTCCATACATTTAGCACAAAGGAGCCTAAAATAATTAAGCAAAGGAAAACAGCCTTCTCGAGAGAGAAGTTGATCAAGTCATACTCTTCCAAATACTACTTTCTCTTTGATTTTTCTCAAAATATGGAAAAATTTGTTACCATGAAAATTCTTGGACATGGGATCATCAATATAAA
Organism: Avena sativa; assembly: GCA_916181665.1. Taxonomy (NCBI): domain Eukaryota; kingdom Viridiplantae; phylum Streptophyta; class Magnoliopsida; order Poales; family Poaceae; genus Avena; species Avena sativa. Next base: position 416,233,201 of record OV702285.1, on the reverse strand, counting down.
GTATGATGTAGATATGGCCATGACCTTCTTCGTTCGGCTTGAAATCAAAGAATGTTCATACTTAGTGCCAACTAAGCTTAAATTCATTAAGATTTTACCACTTACTTTAGGTTAAAATTTTACACGTGCGGTGGGAGTACATTTTACATCATGGACCTAAAAAATAGGAAAACTACTTCGAGGTCCATAAACTTAGCACAAAGGAACCTAAAATAATTAAGCAAGGAAAACAATCGGTTTTGGCTCCTTCTTGAGAGAGTAGCTGATCGAGCCATACTCTTCATACTACTTCCTCTTCGATTGTTTGCAACATATGGCTATATTTGTCGGCATGCAAATTCTTGGACATGGGATCATCAACATAATGTATGTGGTAGATATGGCCATGACCTTGGTCGTCCGGCTTGAAATCTAATAATGATCATACCCATTGACAGTTAAGCGTAAATTCGATTAGATCTTACCATGTACTTTCAAGTTAGAATTTTACACGGGCGGTGGGAGTATGTTTTACGCCAAGGACACAAAAAGAGGGAAAATTACATTAAGGTCCATACATTTGGCACAAAATATCCTAAAATAATTAAGCAAAGGAAAACAGCCTTCTCGAGAGAGCAGCTGATCAAGTCATACTCTTCCAAATACTACTTCCTCTTCGATTGTTTTCAAAATATGAACAAATTTGTTATCATGAACATTCTTGGACATGGGATCATCAATATAAAGTATGATGTAGATATGGCCAGCCATTGTTCGTTCGGCTTGAAATCAAAGAATGTTCATACTTAGTGCCAACTAAGCTTAAATTTATTAAGAATTTACCACTTACTTTAGGTTAAAACTTTACACGGGCGGTGGGAGTATATTTTACATCAAGGACCTAAAAAATAGGAAAATTACTTCGAGGTCCATACACTTAGAACAAAGGACCCTAAAATAATTAAGCAAGGAAAACAATCAGGTTCGGCTCCTTCTCGAGATAGTAGCTGATTGAGCCATACTCTTCATACTAGTTCCTCTTTGATTGTTTTCAAAATATGGCCAGATTTGTCAGCATGCAAATTCTTGGACATGGGATCATCAACATAAAGTATGTGGTAGATATGGCCATGACCTTGGTCGTCCGGCTTGAAATCCAATAATGATCATACCTGTTGACAACTAAGCGTAAATTCGATTAGATATTACCATATACTTTAAAGTTAGAATTTTACATGGGCGGTGGGAGTACGTTTTACACCAAGGACCCCAAAGAGGGAAAATTACATTAAGGTCCATACATTTAGCACAGAATACCCTAAAATAATTAAGCAAAGGAAAACAGCCTTCTCGAGAGAGCAATTGATCAAGTCATACTCTTCTAAATACTACTTCCTCTTCGATTGTTTTCAAAATATGAAAAAATTTGTTAGCATGAAAATTCTTGGACATGGGATCATCAATATAAAGTATGATGTAGATATGGCCAGCCATTGTTCGTTTGTCTTGAAATCAAAGAATGTTCATACTTAATGCCAAGTAAGCTTAAATTCATTACGATTTTACCACTTAATTTAGGTTAAAATTTTACACGGGTGGTGGGAGTACATTTTACATCAAGGACCTAAAAAATTGGAAAATTACTTCGAGGTCCATACACTTAGCACAAAGGACCCTAAAATAATTAAGCAAGGAAAACAATCGGGTTCGTCTCCTTCTCGAGATAGCAGCTGATCGAGCCGTACTCTTCATACTAGTTCCTCTTTGATTGTTTTCAAAATATGGCCAGATTTGTCAGCATGCAAATTCTTGGACATGGGATCATCAACATAAAGTATGTTGTAGATATGGCCATGACCTTGGCCGTCCGGCTTGAAATCCAAGAATGATCATACCCGTTGACAACTAAGCATAATTCGTTTAGATATTACCACGTACTTTCAAGTTAGAATTTTACACGGGCGGTGGGAGTATGTTTTATGCCAAGGACCCAAAAATAGGGAAAATTACATCGATATCCATACATTTAGCACAAAGGACCATAAAATAATTAAGGGAGGAAAACAGTCGGTTTCAGCTCCTCATCGAGAGACCAGCTGATCGATCCATACTCTTCATACTACTTCCTCTTTGATTGTTTTCAAAATATGGCCATATTTATCGGCATGCAAATTCTAGGCCATGGGATCATCAACATAAAGTATGTTGTAGATATGACCATGAACTTGGTCGTCCGGCTTGAAATCCAATAATGATCATACGCGTTGATAACTAAGCGTAAATTCGATTAGATCTTACCAGGTAATTTCAGGTTAGATTTTACACAGGCGGTAGGAGTATGTTTTACGCCAAGGACCTCAAAAGAGGGAAAATTACATCGAGGTCCATACATGTAGCACAAATGATCCTAAAATAATTAAGGGAGGAAAACAGTCACTTTCGGCTCTACCTCGAGAGACCAGCTGATCGAGTCATACTCTTCTAAATACTACTTCCTCTTTGATTATTTACAAAATATGGACAAATTTGTCGACATGAAAATTCTTGGACATGGGATCATTAATATAAAGTATGATATAGATATGGCCATGACCTTGGTCGTTCAGCTTGAAATCCAAGAATGTTCATACATACTCAGTCAAAACTAAGTTTAAATTCATTAAATTTCACCCCTTACATTTACGTTAAAATTTTACACGAGCAACGGGAGTTCATTTTACATCAAGGACCTAAAAGTAGGAAAATTACATCGAGGTCCATACATTTAGCAAACCCTAAAATAATTAAGCAAGGAAAACAATCGGATTTGGATCCTTCTCGAGAGAGCAGCTGATCGAGCCATACTCTTCATACTACTACCTCTCAGATTGTTTTCAAAATATGGCCAAATTTGTGAGCATGCATATTCTTGGATATGGGATCATCAACATTACATATGGCCATGACCCTGGTCGTTCATCTTGAAATCCATGAATGTTCATACTCATTGACAACTAAACTTAAATTCTATTTGACTTTACCACATACTTTCAGGTTAGAATTTTACACGGGCGATGGGAGTACATCCTATATAAAGGAGCTAAAAAGGGAAATTGCATCAAGGTCCATACATTTTATCACAAAGGACCCTAAATTAGTTAAGCAAGGAAAACAGTCGGGTTTGGCTCCTTGTCGCGAGACCAGCTGATTGAGCCATACCCTTCTAAATACTACCTCTTCGATTGTTTCCAAAATATGGAAAAATTTGTCGGCATGAAATTTCTTGGACATGGGATCGTCGATATAAAGTATGATGTAGATATTTACATGACCTTGGTCATTCATCTTGAAATTAAAGGATGTTCATACTCATTGACAACTAAGCTTAAATTCATTTAGATTTACCACTTACTTTTAGGTTAAAATTTTACACGGGTGACAGGAGTACATTTTACACCAAGGACCTAAAAATAGGAAAATTACATCGAGGTCCATACATTCAGCATAAAGGACCCTAAAATAATCAAGCAAGGAAAACAATCGGGTTCGCCTCCTCGAGAGAGTAGATGATCGAGCCATACTCTTCATACTACTTCCTCTTTGAGTGTTTTCAAAATATGGCCAGATTTGTCGGCATGCAAATCATTGGATATGGGATCATCAACATAAAGTATGTTGTAGATATGGCCATGGTCGTGGTCGTTCGGCTTGAAATCCAAGAACGTTCATACTCAGTGACAACTAAGCTTAATTTCGTTTCGATTTTACCACATATTTTTAGGAAATTTTACTAGTTGTCAATGAGTACGAAACAAGCCAGGCTTTACTTTTTGCTCGTATCCTTAACGAGTTGAATTATCCGAGCCTTAAAGAGTGAGAGCCTTAACGAGTCGAGCTTCTCGATAGTCGAGCCCTATGGATCATCCACATAAAGTATGATGTAGATATGACTAAGAACTTGGTCTTTCGGCTTGAAATCCAAGAATGTTCATAATCATTGACAACTAAGCTTAAATTCATTTAAATTTTAACACTTTTGGATTAAAATTTTACACGGGTGGTGGGAGTACATTTACATCAAGGACCTAAAAATTTGACCAGAAATTACACAAGAGTTAGTGCTGCAGCTACCTCTGCGTTCGTACTAATCTAAAGGGAAGTAGAGAAGAGGATCATGCGTCCGTTTTAATCATTTTATTTAACCTCCCCTATACTACTCTCTATCCCCAGTTCCCCATTCCCCCAACTCTGTGAAGCGCCACCGTTCCACTCCTCCACCATGCCGCTTTCTGATCCTGTCCACCGCACAATATGAGAGTGTTTGTTCTTCTTCTTGTCCCACCTGCCGCCATCGATCTTCCCTCTTTTCTAGAAAACCAAATCAAGCCATCGTCCCAACTTCTAGCAGCTCCCTTGCGATGGCAGGACCGAGAAAGGAAAGTGATGATTCTGAGCTGTTCCAGGAGGTTTTTACCCAAGGCCCGCTTGAAGAACTCATAACAATATGCGACGTCATCACCGCCGTGAGCCTCGCCGGTTTGTCCAAACATCTTCTTGATTCGGCAAAATATAGGGAAACTTTACATGCTTCTCAGCTGTTTGGCCTCCCTGTGTTCTTCATTCTCACCTGAATAAGAAACCATGGGAATGCAATGAGTACTTTGAGGGCAAGACCACGACATGCAAGATGACGCCAATGGAAAGGTTCTCCTCCGACGCTGTGTTCCCGAATTGTATGGGTAAACAGTGGGTAGGTGCCAATGGATATTGGATCACCACTATTAGGTGCGAGTTTAAGTGGGAGCTTGTAAATGTGTATACTCATCAATGCGTTCCTCTCCCACAAGTCCATGAGTTTGTACCCACCAATGATCAGTTTACATTCATGCATAATGATCACACCATTATCCTCCGGAAGATTGCTATTTGCCGATCTCCTACAGCTGTTGCGGATTATTTAGATTTCTCTCTTGTGTTATCTTAGACTACTCAATTGATACCATTGATGGCGATTATTATACATGGATAGTTCTTGAGAACCAGTTCCAGATCCAATACTTTCTCAGATACATCGATGTAGTTATCCACAAGGGTCTGGTGTTTGCAGCCACTGATAATGGCAGTGTTTATGTCTGGAATGATCTGTATTTTGGTAAGTTTGATCCACACCTATTGTAATCACTAGTTTCAATTTTTATGGATGTAAACTAGTTTTGGCTGATTTGGCTATCAATTCTTTTTCAAGGTCCTCGTTATTAACAACATCCAATGTCCATGATCGGGAAAACCTTGATCATCTTGTTAATTGATGACCCACAAGTATAGGGGATCGCAACAATCTTTAAGGGAAGTCAAACCCAATTTATTGATTCGACACAAGGGGAGCCAAAGAATATTTATAAGGCTTAACAACTGAGTTGTCAATTCAGCTGCACCTAGAAATAGTCTTGCTCATAGTAGTTTATCAGTAGCAATAGTTTTATAGTAGCAATGGCAAAGTAACAGCAGTAGTGAAATAAAGGCAGTAGTAACAATTGTAGTAAACAGCAGGATAAAAGTGCGGTAGGCATAGGGATGGATGGACGGGCGATAAGACTATTCATGTAAAATCAAGATCAAGGGCATTTGTAGATAAATAAGGTAAAGTATCCAAGCACTAAGTAATCATAGTCATGTGTTCCATATATAGTCATACATACTCGCAATGAGAACTTGCACAACATCTTTTGTCCTGCCAGCCTGTTGCAGCGGGATTAAGGTACTCATTTTAATAGAGTACTGGAGCAAAGCATTAACACTCTGTGAACACACATGATCCTCACATCACAGCCATCCCCTCCGGTTTATCATGATTTCTGTCACTGCGGGGCCTGGGGTTCCGGACAATGATATGTGTATACAACTTGCAGGTAAGATCACAAACAATAATATCATTAGAAATCAATAACATGTTCAGATCTAAGATCATGGCACTCGGGCCCTAGTGATAAGCATTAAGCATAACAAGTTGCAACAATGTCAAAAAGCACTAACAATAGATACTAGGCACCATGCCCTAACAATCTTATGCAATTACATGATAGATCTCATCGAATCCTACCATCCACATAGCCTACAGCAGGGGATTACTCACTCATGGATGGGGGAAACATGGATGGTTGATGGAGAGGCGTTGGTGATAATGATGGCAATGATCTTCTCCAATTCCCCGTCCCGGCAGGGTGCCAGAATGAAGTTTCTGGTTCTGAATCACGATTTCAGGTGGTGGCAGCATAGCGGAAATCTCTCTGGAAAAACGTCGAACCCCTCGGTGTTTTCAGGTCAGATGTCTTATATAGGCAGAAGGAGAGGTCGAGGGGTTGCCCGAGTCATCCACACCACCCCCTGTCGCGGCCTGGCCTGGCCCACGCCACCAAGTGGTGTGGGCCCCTCGTGGCCCTTATCCATCTCGTCTTGTGGCTCCGTGAGTCTTATGGTAAAATAGGAGTTTTGCGATATTTTTCGGGATTTTTCCTGAAAGTTGATTTCCTGCACAAAAACAAGACACCAAAGCAATTCTACTGAAAACAGCGTCAGTCCGTGTTAGTTATATCCAAATCATACAAATTAGAGGAGAAACAATAGCAAGAGTGTTCCGGAAAGTAGATACGTTTTGGACGTATCACCTCCCCCAAGCTTAGCTTATTGCTTGTCCTCAAGCATTTCAGTTGAAAACTCAGTGCAATAAAAGAAACTTTCACGAACACATTTGCTTCATAAGATGTATATATAACATATGAGTAAATACTTAGGCAATTCATAATAAGGAGTATGCAGATAAGTTTACCCAATAGTCATGCAAGCTTATGAAGAGATTCCAACACAATAATAATAAGCAACATGAAACATATGCATATGAAAGATTGTAATGCTCATAAGAAGGTATGATAAAGTGGTATCTCTCTTGCCTTTCTTTTCGAGCAAAACATAAATGAAAAGGCACCTCTGAAGTTTAAATGAAGACTAGAAGTAAAAATATCAAAGATACAAGCATCAAAGTTATGTCACAATTAACCATGTTATGGGACAAGCACATTAGTCTAAGAATGACAGCTATGCTATCGGGAAGGTGCTCAGAGAATAAATGGTGACTCAACATAAAAGTGAAAGAAAATATTATAAGGTTTGAAAGGCTTTGATACGTCGCAAATGTATCTATAATTTTTGATATTCCATGCTTGTTTAGTATCCACTTTGCTTTGCTTTGTCTACATTTTGAGGTATTTTTATACATTTTATGGGACTAACCTATTTACAAGATGTTGCAGTGCCAGTTGCCTATTTTCTGCAGTTTTTGGTTTCAGAAAAGCTAGTAAGGAAATATTCTCGGAATTGGACGGGACAAAAGCAAAAGTCAATATTTCACCAAGGAGAACACGGAGTCCAGAGGAGATACGGAGGGGAGCCGCAGGGTGGACGCCCCCCGCCCCCATGTGCGGGCCCACACTAGGCCGCGCCTGGGCAGGGTGTGGCCCCCCTGGCCGCCCTCCTGCCTCGCCTCTTCGCCGATATAAACCCCCCGATGCCAAAACCCTAAGTACCTGATCAAATATCCACGAAAATAGTCCGTAGCCGCAAACACCATTGTCCCTAGATCGGGAGGATCTGAAGCTCTTCCCGGCACCCTGCCGGAGGGGAGAGATCATCCCGGAGGCCTTCTTCCTCACCATGCCAGCCTCCGGTATGATGCGTGAGTAGTTCCACCTTGGACTATGGGTCCATACAGTAGCTAGATGGTTGTTTCTCCTTCCTTGTGATATCATGTTTCGATCTTGTGATCTCCGTTCATGATCAAGATCATCTATTTGTAATCATGCATGTTGTGTTTGCGGGGATCCGATGGATATTGAGATTACTATGTCAGATTGATTAGTGATTCTATCATGTCTTGTGATTATTGATTCTATCATGTCTGTGTTGTTTGAGATCTTGCGTGCTCTCCGTTTCTAGTAGCTGTCTTGGCCAAGTAGATGCTAGTGAATCTAAGAGGGAGTATTTATGCTCGATAGTGGGTTCATGCCTCTATTGAATCTGGAGAAGTGACAAAAATCTCTAAGGTTGTAGATGTGCTGTTACCACTAGGGAGAAAACAACAATCTTTTGTTCATGGAACAATTGTATTGTTTACTTTACACACATTGCTTAATGCAGTTATCCGTTGCTTGCAACTTAATACTAGAGGGGGTTCGGATGATAACCTGAAGGTGGATTACTAGTAATAGATGCAGTTGGATGGCGGTCTTTGGGTGACTTATTTTGGGCTTCTAGACCGGCTTATACGTTCCCCACCAGAGAAGCCCAAAAGAAGTGTCTGCTTCTAACCAGTTTTTTCCCACCGTGCTTTTCGCTTATAGTGCAATTTTTGCGGTCCAGAGAAACTGGCCGATACCTACTTCTCGCAGCTTCCCCCAAAGTACTGAACCAGGTGATCTGAAATACCCCTAAATTTCGTGAATATTATGTCAGAAATGCCACCGCGGGCCTAAAAGTTTCTGCTAATTTTTTTCCCCAGAGCTGGCCCTCACGGAATACACCTTTCCTCTATTGACAGCACCCTGGGCCGCGGCCGCCGCACATCCCGCCACCAGCAGAGCTGCCAGCCCACCGCGAGCACCTTGGTCCACTGCCGTCGCACATGCACGACTCCAGCAACGCCGCCAGCCTGCCGCGCGCAACCCTCCCTGCCGCCGCACCTTCCCGCCGCCAGTAGAGCCATGAGCCTGCCGCGAGCACCTCGGCCCGCCGCTGCCGAGTCTCCCAGTCGCTAGGCCTCCTGTCCTAGATCCCGCCACCGCATCTGCCTTGCCCAGCCGCCGCTGCATCTTCCTTGCCCCGCCACGACCACATCCGCCCGCCACCACCGCAGCTGGCCGCCACGACCATATCCGGACCTTCATGGTTCCGTGATGCTGCAAAATACTGCACAGGAGCTTTCCTCCCGCTGCAGGCAGTGCATGGAGGTCTGCTACCATCGCCATGGCCACTGCGGTTCTGTTTTTTTAAGTAGTAATAATAGTAAACTTGCACTTGTTTATGATAGATTTGAGTGGAGGAGGTTCATATGGTGGAATTTGTTGGCATATCTAGTTGATTTTCTACTTGTAAAATATGTTATTTTCACTTAGTCACATAACTGATCGAGGGGTAACACAGACAATACACATATCATAATCCCAAATCACATAAGCCCAAAAGAAGTGTACAAACAGTTTCTTGAAGTTTATCCTCACTGTTGTTTATTCCGACCAAAATCCATAAGATTTCTTCTCCATAAGCAAAAGCCCAAAAGAATTCACCCTATGTATATTGTTGTGATGCCTAATCAAATCTCATAGGATCATGAATGTCTAGTATTGCATTGTTGTGCCTTGCTCAGTTCCTGTCAATTGCCCCGCTGTAATTTGTTTACCTAGCATGTAATGTTATTTATCTTAAGAAGAACACCTCTAGTGAACTGTGGACCCTGGTCCAATCTTTACCATTGTTACATCATCTACTGTTACTGTTTACTTTCTGCAAGCAACGACTACCTTCCACACCATACGTCTAATCCTTTGTATTCACCAAACCAGTGAGATTGACAACTTCACTATAAGTTGGGGGCAAAGTCTTGAGTTTGTGTTGTGAAGGATTCCAAGTTGTTAGCAACACCTTGGAGTTTTTTCCTTTCTCCTACTGGTTCGATAACCTTGGTTTCATAACTGAGGGAAAAGTTACTACCATGCTCATCATACCTTCCTCTTGGGGTCTCCCATCGAAGCTCTACTATTGAGCCACGTCAAGGATTTTTCTGGTGCCGTTGTCGCTGAGTTAAGGACAGCTTCACAAGGGGAGTCCTTCACAACCATTCTCTTTACTTTGTTTTTTTTTCTTAGTTTGTTTTGTTTTGTTTTGCTTGCTTCTTTTTATCAAAAATTACAAAACAATTAGTTTTGTTTGGTTTGCCTTTTCTTTTCAAAAACATAATAAAATTAGTTCTTCCTATAGTTGTCACCTTGCTCTAGCTCACCATGTTGATCCATAAGTTCACCCTGAAAGACCTTTCAATAGGTAGTGGCTCTATAATTGGGAAAGAAAATATTGGAGAATTCTTCAATCATATTATCAATCATGAGGATATTGAGGATAGAGCCTGAGTAGAACTTGCTCCTAATTATGAAATTGTTGCAGCTTCTTTAGTTCACATGTTGGAGGCTAGGTTTGTTAACCTTAACCCCATGGTGCAAATAATGTTTCTTAAACTTAAAGAAGTGGAGGATACTGAAAAGAGAGATTTTATTCTAGAAACTTTGCTAAAAATGTTCAATGATGTTGCTAAAGAAGCCAAAAAGGTCTTTGATTGTTTTAATATGCTAGGCTTATGTGCAGATGTTATGGTTACATTAGAAAGGGTGTTTAAAACCAAACCCAATGGAGAGGAAATTAAAATACCCATACCTTTTAAACTTGTAGGGATGCATGAGGCCTTAGAAAAGAATTTTGATTGGATTGTTCCTGAAAACCCATTTGATGAAAGTAGTGAACTCAAGAGAGTTGAGAAAGGATCCTCTAGAACACATTTTACTGAGATACCTTTCCTGGTTGTAGAAATTTCGAGTATTAATCTTAATGCTTCTTCATTTGAAAATACTTGATTCTTGCTTCTTGTGCCTAACTTAAAGGCGTTAAAGAAAATTACTTCTTGGGAGATAACCCAATAGTTTTATTGAGTCTTGGAAGTTATTACTTCTGTAATAACCTATCCTTATCCTTTTTGTTTTATTTTTGTGCCAAGAATAACCTCTAATGAGAGGGAAGTAAGATTTGGGGAAGTTGTTGTCCTGAAACAGATTTTTGTGCTTCACTATAAAAATTCGGTGAAAAATATCAGTATGTCAGATTGAGGTGTAATTTTCTGAATAAATCCCCAGGTTGTTAGCTAACTTTAGTTAGCTCAACAATTTTTGATTTGAGCAACAGAAGGTCTTCAAAAATATCGGTTTTTACCTGTTGGTCTGTTTTGACAGATTTCTACCATTATTTGCATTTGTCTCCTATCGATTTATTTTTGAGTTCTCTTTGGTAATTTGAGCTATTTAAAGGGATTTATATAGTAGATTGTGTTTTTCATGAAAGGTTTGTTGTTTTAAACTAAACCCAAAGTTCTATTACTTTTGAATGCACTAATGTTGCTAATGAAGATTGTGTGAAGTTTTGTATGAAGGAAATTTTCAGGTGTAGGGAAATAATGATGTAATGAGATGAAGAATGGACAAAATCTCAAGCTTGGGGATGCCACCCCGTTTAACCCCAAGAAATATTCAAGAGGTACAAGCGTCAAAGCTTGGGGATGCCCAAGGCATCCCCTTCTTCATCAATAAAAATCTCAGGTCTCTTTCTAGACACTTCGTTTTTATTGTTTCATGCACAGTTGTGTTGTTTTTGGAGCATATTAGTTTTCATTTTTGTTTTTTGTTTGCTTAGTTTGCTTGAATAAAGTAGTTAGACCCCCGCTTTCTTCGTGTTCTTTCAAATAAGTTGATTGGTGTTGGAAAAGGAGTAGAAAGTTTCATGCTTATAGTGGTACAAGAGGGAGCTTGCTTTGACTATGGCTTAGACTTTATCATGTCATGCTAGATATTGTTTTGACTTTGTTCTTAGTGATTATTTCTGTAGCATGACTTATTCCAAACAATTGGTATTGCTTAATGTGCCTTCAAAGAATCATGCAATGTTTTAGTATAGAAAAGCATAGTATTGTGGTATTCTCCTTTGATGCTTCATTTGGGTTGACTTGGCACATGCTCACACCATGTTATGAATATGAACCAGTCACCTTAGCCTCTATGATCATTTAGTTTTTGACTTGTGGTACCACTTTATGCTTTGATCGGTCATGTTTTGTCGCTCTACATGATTATGGCCATTATTGCTCTCTTAGCTGGTCGCTCCTAGTCTTTTGCTAGCCTCCAATTGTATTGATTAAGCTCTACTCATGCATCCAACTTCCAAGAAACCAAGTAATTCCAAAGTGTCCACTATAAATTCCTATGCATGGTGTGTTACACCATTCCAAGTATATTCTTGTTTTATCTATCTTCCAAATTAAACTTGTTATGTGAAAATTAGTGATTAAATCTCTCACAAACTTGATGGCAGACTTTATTTTTCTTGCCCTAATAAACTTGAACCATTGTGTCATCTATGTTGTATATGCTTGCACTTATAAGTTGGGAATTAGCAGAACCATGCTGTGACGGGGAGCGCTTTCAACACCTGTAAATATCTACCTAGTTGATATCATGCTCTTTTGTTTATGGATGTCGGCGGTGTGAAATAAAAGGGGAGCTTGTAAGTGCATGGAGTTATGTATATGTGTTAGAGAAATGGCTGGGCCACTAGCCTAAGCCATGCCTAATGATGGTGGAAACTTGCAGCATCACCATAGTGAGCAATCTATGAAGCATTCTTCTTATAAAAAGAGAGAGAGAGAGAGAGAGAGAGAGAGAGAGAGAGAGAGAGAGAAGAGAAAAAGAAAAAAAGAGGAAGAAGAGAAAAAAGCACCATTTTCCCATGGTAAATAATAAGATCGCTGAGATGCTCATTGTCTGTTGCCTTGTCATTTTGATACGGGATAGCTCCTATGTCATGGGGCAAGGGGTACCCCGTTGGCGGTTCTCTATGATACACATATACTTACTATGACAAGAACTTACCAGTAACTAAAGTTGAGTAGCATGAGGAATGACCCTCGTACTCAAGGGACATGAGATTGCCAACTTATACTTTGTCAAGCATATACTCCATATTTTGTTCACTTTAACCTTAATCACTTCAAAATGCTTATGATAGGGGCAATGAGAGCTGAAAGTTAACAAGTACCATAATTTTTGGAAGCTCTTTATGAAACTTGGAATCCCTGCTTCCCTTTGAAGGGCCTTTCTTCCACTTTTATATTGAGTCTCCACATTCTATCCTTAGGCACCAATTAAGAGAGCATAGTTGTCATTCTTAGTTCTATGTGCGTTGTCCCAAAACTTATTGATTGATTCATAATGTTAATATTGCTTATTCTTGAACTATTTGTATCTAGTCACCCTTATGAACTTTGAAGGTGTCCTATGCATTTCTGTTTTGCTACTCCATGAGGGACAAGCTTAATGCCACTATGCTATGTTTTCTATATGTAAAACAAACAAAAGTCTCTCAATGCATTGTTATTCATGATATTTGTTTGTATCCTTTCATGTTGCACCATAGTTACTATGTCCTACTGTTAGAACTTCATCTTTCATGCTCATGTTTAGAGTACTTTGATCCCAGCTTTCAATGCTTGCAAATGGTTTGATCATGATTGTGATGGTGCATGTCACCTAAAAAATTATCCTTTTTATCATTTACCTACTCGAGCACGAGCAGTAGTTAAGCTTGGGGAGTTCTTGATACGTCGCAAACGTATCTATAATTTTTGATGTTCCATGCTTGTTTAGTATCCATTTTGCTTTGCTTTGTCTACACTTTGAGGTATTTTTATACATTTTCTGGGACTAACCTATTAACAATATGCCGCAATGCTAGTTGCATGTTTTCTGCTATTTTTGGTTTCAGAAAAGCTAGTAAGGAAATATTCTCGGAATTGGACAGAACAGAAGTCAAAGTTAATATTTCACCGAGAAGAACATGGAGTCCAGAGGATAGACGGAGGGGAGCCGCACCCCCTCCCCCACGCGCGGGCCCACCATAGGCCGTGCCTAGGTAGGGTGTGGTCCCCCTGGTCGCCCTTCTGCCTCGGCTCTTCGCCTATATAAACCCCCCGATTCCAAAACCCTAAGTACCCGACCAGATCTCCACAAAACAGTCTATAGCCGCCGCCACCATCGTCCCTAGATCGGGGGGATCTGAAGCTCTTCCCGGCACCCTGCCGGGGGGAGAGATCATCCCGGAGGCCTTGTTCATCACCATGTCAGCCTCTGGTACGATGCGTGAGAAGTTCCACCATGGACTATGGGTCCATAGAGTAGTTAGATGGTTGTTTCTCCTCCCTTGTGCTATCATGTTTAGATCTTGTGAGCTCCTTTCATGATCAAGATCGTCTATTTGTAATCATGCATGTTGTCTTTGCAGGGATCCGATGGATATTGAGATTACTATGTCAGATTGATTATTGATTCTATCATGGCTTATGATTATTGATTCTATCATGTCTGTGTTGTTTGAGATCTTGCATGCTCTCTATTTCTAGTAGCTATCTTGGCCAAGTAGATGCTAGTGACTCCAAGAGGGAGTATTTATGCTCGATGGTGGGTTCATGCCTCTATTGAATCTAGGGAAGTGACAGAAATCTCTAAGGTTGTAGATGTGTTGTTGCCACTAGGGAGAAAACAACAATCTTTTGTTCATGGAACAATTGTATTGTTTACTTTACACACATTGCTTAATGCAGTTATCCGTTGCTTGCAACTTCATACTGGAAGGGGGTTCAGATGATAACCTGAAGGTGGATTACTAGTCATAGATTCAGTTGGATGGCGGTCTATGTATATTGTTGTAATGCCCAATCAAATCTCATAGGATCATGAATGTCTAGTATTGCATTGTTGTGCCTTGCTCGGTTCCTTTCAATTGCCCCGCTGTAATTTGTTTACCCAGCATGTTATGTTATTTATCTTAAGGAGAAGACCTCTAGTGAACTGTGGACCCTAGTCCAATCTTTACCATTGTTACATCATCTAATGTTATTGTTTACTTTTTGCAAGAAACCACTACCTTCCACACCATACATTTAATTCTTTGTATTCAGCAGACCAGTGAGATTGACAACCTTACTGTAAATTGGGGGCAAAGTCTTGAGTTTGTGTTGTGCAGAATTCCAAGTTGTTAGCAACACCTTGGAGTTGTTTCCTTGCTCCTACTGGTTCGATAACCTTGGTTTCATAACCGAGGGAAAACTTACTTCTGTGCTCATCATACCTTCCTCTTGGGGTCTCCCAGCGAAGCTCTACTATTGAGCCAAGTCAGGCTTCCAAATGTTCAAAGTATGGTACTTATTAGCTTTGAGATCTCATTGCCCCTATCATAAGCATCTTTAAAGTGGTTAAGGTTAAAGTGAGGTCAACTACGAGTTATATGCTTGACAGATCATAAACTAGAAATCTCATGTCCCTTGAGTACGAGGGTCATTCCTCATGCTACTCAACTTCAGTCACAAGCAAGTTCTTGTCATTGTAAGTATATGCGTATCATAGAGAACCGCCAACGGGGTACCCCTTGCCCCGTGACATAGGAGCTATTCCATATCAAAATGACAAGGCAACAAATAGTGAGCACCTAGCGATCTTTTATTTACCATGAATGTGGTGCCCTTTTTTCTCTTATTGCTTTTTTTCATATTTTTTTTCTAAAGATGCTTAATAGATTGCTCACTATGGTTATGCTGCAAGTTTCCACCATGATTAGGCATGGCTTAGGCTAGCATCTCAGGCGTTTCTCTAACACATATATAATACTCCATGGAATTACAAGCTCCCCTTTTATTTCACACCGCCGACATCCATAAACAAAAGATAATGATATCAACTAGATGATATTTATAGGTGTTGAAAGCATTCCCCATGACATCATGGTTCTGCTAACTCCCAGCCTATAATTTGCAGGAATATAACTACATAGACTGTCACAATTGTTCAAATTTATTAAGTGCAAGAAAATAAAGTGTGCCATCAAGTTCGTGAGAGCTTTACTAACTAATTTTATCATAACAAGCAAACATTTTATTTGGAAGAAAACAAGGCATAATAAATATGCACGGAATAGCTATGATGCTAATAGGTAGATATGGTGGACACTTTTTGACAATTTTGGTTTTGGAGAGTTCGATGCATGAGTAGAGATCATACTCAGTGCAAGTGAAGGCTAGCAATAGAAAGGGAGTGACAATCGAGAGAGCAGTAACTATCATAATCATGCTTGCAACAAAACAAAATTAATTATGGCACAAAAGTCACACAAGAACTCTGAGGCAAAATAAATCATCAAGGCTTAACTGACTTTTTGTTTAGTCATATGCATACATGAGCATGTGCCAAGTTGATTCAAATAAAACATTCAAAGGAGGATACCCTAATGTCATACCAAGTTATGAATAGAACAACGCAAGCAAACATTTATATGACATGCTACAATCTATTAGCAAGTTGGAGCTAATCATAAGAGAGCAAGAACTATTAAGCATCCATTAAATAACTTACACCCTACACGAATAGACTAAGCATGCCCACAATGATGAGTATATGTACAAAGATGAAAACAAATAGAGTTCATACCAGCCTCTTACTACACCTCGATTTGTCATAAATCATCATTGCCTTTCACTTGTGTGGCTTGAATAATAATATGAAACCAAACTCCAAAGGAACAACGTACTTTACAAAAGCAAATAAGAACAACAAATATATTTGGGTTTTCGATTTAAATCAAGTGCTGAAGGCAAAAGCGAACAAAACAAAATATTTTTTGGATTTTTATTATAAAAAACCAAAGCTAAAAGAGGGCGAAGAAAACCAAATATAAAAGCTAAAGAAGCAAACAAAGAGAAACAAAAAAAATATTTTTGGTATTTTTGTGTTTTGGAAAGCAGAAACAAAAACTAAAAATAAAGCGAAACATGGATATGCAAAGTACCGACGGACATGATATGTAGATGAGTGTGATGTCGGTATACCTCCCCCAAACCCAGGCTTTTGGCCTAAGTGGAGATCAATCGAAACGCGGGTAGGAGCTCCAAGCCGGTGGGTCATCATAAGAATGATCATAATCAGGCCCTCATGAAGAAAAACAAGAAGAAGAAGTGCCCATCCTTGCTATCAAAGTTAAACAAAGCAGGTGCATGCAAAAGGACCGTTCGCTCAGACTTACCTCCTCTCCATCCTCTCTTGAGAAAGGTTATTTCATAAGATAAATTTCTCAAATTATCCCACAAGGAAACAAATTTATGGTGTATCATGGAATTAAGATCAAGCCTCTCTATGGGAAACTATAAGTCCGAATGATGAGGCGCTAAACCATGCAAAGCTAATAAACGAGAGGCAATGAGGCCTCCACAAATTCCACCTTTCTCGCGGTTAGAAGCAAGACGGAAAGCTATCAAAGCACACAAGTTATAAGTCCTATCCCGATTCAAAGCAGCTGAGATAAAAGCTAGATCATATGAAGATAATTGACTAGCAGTCTTCCTAGCAAGAACACACTTGGCAATGAAATAGGAAAAATATCGAATAGATGGGAGATGAATATTCTGAATTTTACCACTCTCCTTTGAGAAGCTGCTTCCTTGGAAAATCTCTGCATATAAGTTGTAACATACCAGGATTAGCACCTCGAAATAGACAGGACACATGTTTATGCATTTCATTCATGCATAAGAAAATCCGGGGAATTTTCGTGCAAAACTAAAGAAGCTATAGAGGGATCGAGATCTCTCTTGTTCTGATGGAAACATCAGGACAGGTGCGATGGATTTTGACATGACCTCTATTGTGCTTTTGTGTTTTAGGGGAATACAATTCAAATTTGAATAATTAATTGATAGATTTGAATACTAAAAGTATTTGAAATAGAATAATAATTGGAAATTAAATTGTAATAAGAAATAAGAGGTGAACTCTTATTTATGAAAAGATACAATAATTACAGGTCTCAAATAATAAACAAAATTGAATGAAATGAATTATAATAATAAATAAGAATGGAATACTTATTTATAAGTAAGATATAATTACTCACAAGTGTTAGTAATAAAAAAGAAAAGAATTGAATTATTCTATAATATAATATGAACATATAATCATAATTACAATTAAGTAAATTGAAACAATTCAATAAAATGAAATGATTACAATAATAATCTTTACATATATACATATAATATTGTTGTTCTTTTAAAATAGAAGACTGAAAGTACATTACAGGAAACAAATAAATAGAAATAAGAAATTACATAAATGGAATAACTAATAGAATTCTTTATTACAAGAAGATATATATATTACATTTTTTGCAAATGAATTATAAAAGAAAAATGAAACAAGTAAACTTTATTGAAAGTAATACAATAATATAATGTCTTTACATTATTCAAACAGAAAAGAAATTACAATAATATAAAAAAGAAAACCTAAACTAAATCTGGTATCTTCTTTCTTCTTTGTTTTATTTCCTGCAAAACAAAATATCAACAAAACATGCTAGAAAGGAGGGGTTAGTATAATATATTGCTCTCAGATATCAACAGTGTAGTGCATTGTTTGTCTCCTCATTGAGCTGAGTTGTTTTTAGAAGGGGCAAGTTTCACCAAATGAATATTATCTGTTCTTATCTAGTAGTGGCCTCAGTCTATGCATCACAGGCAAGGGGCAAGTTTCACCAAGTGGAGAAGTATCCAAAACAGGTATAAATATTACAATCAGCCGAGCTCATCCACACCATCAAGTTTCATTCATGGAAACTTGAACCCCAAAGGGACCCACTTGACAGCAGCTCTATCATCCATGCAAGTGTTGTGTTGTCAAGCCAACAGATAAGCAATCAAGGTAGAAAAGGAAGCCACGGCTACCACAGGGGATTTTCCCTGTACACGCATCTTATCTCTCTATTCCCAGAGCATCATAAGATATCACTGGTCATCACCAGTTTCACTACAAATCCACCACACCAATTTAAACAAACCAGCCAACAAATCAACCTGGTAACCTGAGCAAGCTCAAGAAGCACAAGGAGGAGCATGGCAGGTGTGTAACAAGCAGGCCAGTAGCAGATCAACACCACAAGGAGGAGAAGGAAATAGTTTCCAGAAGCGGAACAATAGAATATCAACAACAGCTTGAGGAGGAGCATGCTAGCAGTAGCCTAAGAAGTAGTTGATCAATATCGACAACATGCCATAAGCCAATCACAACCAACAGGTAAAAAAATCATCAGAACTACCCACTAGATCATGCAACATCTATTCTTATATCTTGCATACATATCTGGGAATACAGGGGAAATAATACACATCAACAAGTTCCATCTACCCTTCAACTAGATTTTATCTTGGAGGATTGGATGGAAAGATTCTCTCAGACTGGCATGCAAGTGGCATGACTAGATCATCACTGAGTCAAAAGAGGAGGCAATAATAATATATGTCCTTCTAAATCAAATAATTTGCCTCAGCCTTTGCATCATAGGCTGGAATCTGTTGGACTCATAAATCATCAAGGGACAGATTATAAACTCATTTGCAATCAAGTACAAATATCACATAAATCATTTTCTTAGAGGGATAGTCTAGGAATCATGTATCTAGATATCAAACAATCAAGTAGATAAAGATATCTACTTTAAATCTCCTAATTCATATTTGTACAAGATCATGCCTTGCATGATGTAATCATCATCAGCTTATTATCCAGTTATTACTAGATAAACATATACCACAGCTGCTATGATATAGGGCACATTCCCAGAGGGTAGCACCTCTATACCTAGCAAATTCAGAGTTTCTTGAGTACAAGCTCAAGTCTATTTTATTAAACCCACAAATCATTTTCCTAAAAAGATTTAGGAATCATTTATACTATTGTTGTCATATTGACCGAGCACTCATTTTGGCCATCCATTTATACTTACTAATATTACACAAATAATATTTATCATCTTCCTAGCAGTAATTCTAGAAATCATATCTACTCCTTATCTCACTGTCAGATTTGACAGAGAATAAACCATTCTCATAGAAGGTGTTTCTAGGACATATTTCAAACCATCACTGAACCATATGTTCAGATCACCAAGTGTAACTCATATATGATCATAGCACAGCCAGTTAACAGGAGTAACCAGTCCTGGTATAGAGGAATACACACCTCCAGGAAGATTTCACCTTAGTGGATATCAAAGGCAACCAAAGCCACTAGATAAAACCATCAGCAATCTCAATAGTACAAGCAACCATTTTCCTAAGTCAAAATAATGGGAATCATCTATTATCCAACAGTAATTTCGTGTTCAAATAGGAACTATATTGTGAATTAATTCAAACCAATAGTTTGAATTCAATCAAATTTCTGCAACTCATTTACATAACAAGTACTTAATAGTCTAGGAGTTTCTGAACTAAAGTTCAGGTAATTATAGATGCAAACCAAATTTAGCATCTAACAGCTAAGAGTGTTAAACATACCAAACATATATTTGAGGACCAGATCAAATTAAACAACCTATGGATCAAGGCCAACTACTGCAAGTTACTGATACATAACATCCAACTAGGATAAATCGTCGACTCGAAGGCCGGTCATAGAAGAAATTACCTGAACCGGAGGTGTCAACACCCGGATTTTTAATCCCAGATGCCTATTATGCCATACATGGCAATCCCAGGATTACCATTTTTGTGAGACATAACAGATCTGGATACCACAGTACATCATCCATTACAAACCATACATAAGGTTTTACACAAATAAGGATCTCATGATTCAGTTCTTAGTACAACTCAAGCAGCGGAAATACGTAATAATCAAGGTAGCGTAGGCGAAGCTCCATCTTCGGGGTCACAGGCAATGCTGACGATGGGAGATGATCCTAGTTGTCGTAACCTTCCTGGGGTCCTTCGTCCTGGTACTCCTCTTCATAGTCTGTCCACGGGAATAGCCAGGGACAAAGCCATGAGTACTCTTTAAGTACTCGCAAACTAATACTAACAAGTGAAGGGGTTTTTTGTAATAGGACACTAAGCTCTAGGGTTGTTTTGCAAAAAGCCAGATTTACTTCTACTATGTTCAGAAGCAAGAAAAGTTAGTTGAAATTTTATAACACCAAAGTGGGATCTTGTATTTCATATCACAACTCTATTGTGGTCAAGTCAAAATCTCACTTCATTTCACAAGTCATTTTGAAAACATTTGACGGGGGAACAGTATAGCCACTCCAACTGTCCATAACCGTGGACGCGGCTATTCGAATAGTTTGACACTCTGCAGAGATTGAACACTTTCACCACAACATTCGATACATCCGTCAGGAACAAATCCTGAATTCACCATACTCAGTATGCGGATAATCAATCCTAACATTTCCATTACACGCCCTAGTATAGGCACCTCTCCTGTGAGTTTGGCCTCCCAACCATGATCAACTGTCATCTTGGGTACTGCACAGGTGGACAATCTTCACAAGGTAGCCTCATGTAGAGGTCCCAACCTTTAATAAGGTAGAGATCCCTGTGTTTACAATGCTAGTCCCTGGATCAATAGCTAGCATCCACAGTTAAGATGTAATATCAAGAAACAAAGGTCATAATACAACTTTATAACCAGGAATAAAATAATACATTACATCTTACATAGCTCATTTGGCTATCTCATTACAATGCAGCAGAAATAACTATAGCATGGAGTCCTTCATCTTCAAAGTGCCACAGGCAATCATGTTGGTTGTAGACTTGTAATCCTAATCAACACACTTCACTAACATCAAACAAACCTGCAACATAATAAGTTGCAGCCACAAGGTTCAATACATTTGAATTGTATTGGCAAGTTTCACTATTATATAGAAATAAGTGGATCCTATCATTACATGTATATTTGGCTAAGTAGGGTTTAGGCTCATTTGCAGAAAGCAATATAGTTTTATCCTATCTTTTCAAAATAGTTTTGATCTTTTGACAAATCTTTTTGAACTCCTTGGAAAACTACAAGTGCTTCAAATCCCTTGTTGTCACTATCAAGTTTTACTTTTGAGAGATTGGAATGTCGAGATCTTCCATAGCTTCAGGCCTTAGTTGCTCAGAGTTGTCCGTAACCGGGGACACGGCTAAGTACTTAGAATTTTGATCTTCTGCAGAAGTTGTACACTTTACCCACATGACACAATCTCGTCTTGAAGCCACCAGTGGCTGCTGGATAAGTACTCACCAAAATGGAGTACTGGCAGATCGAGAATGTGACAAAGTCTTTCCATAGGAGTCCTCCCAATACACAGTGCTAGCTTATCTACCAGGCACCAATGTATGAATATATTTCCATACACAATTCTAGTTAACCTGAAGATGCCAATGCATGGGTCTTCCACTATGTTGTTGACTAAGCCAGAGCCCATTTAACATGTGGCTGTACACGGAAGCCATTGTACGAGAAACATGTTCAATCTCTAAGTCCCTGGGTGGTTTTTTTCTAGTGCACATACAAAAAGATAGCCATATAAACATGGTTCCCTTTGTTGCCACCTTGTCCAAAAATTCATTATCCTCTTTCCACACAGGTGGTTCATTAAGTACTTGTTTTATTATATAAAACATATAATTTTTCCAACACTTCATATAATCATATCATGTAACCCATCCCAAATATATAGTAGGGCTAAGCATACTACAACTACAATGTTTTCACTAGGAAGATATAAGGATATCCTAATAGGATATAGCATAACATAGAAATATAGTAGTCCTATCATGCATGTTACAAAAATCCACTAAGTGTAATGAAAATAGTAGGACATGGATGATAGTGTCACTTGCCTTTTTTTAGTAGAGAATATTGGTTCACTTCTTGATCTTACAAATATCACACTCTTCTAACTTCACTATAATTCAATCAAGCAAACACATATTCAACTAGCATTCAAACAATTTACCACATAAAACAATAGAAACAAGGCAATGCATGCAAACATGCAAAAGATGGTTTTATTTGGAAAAGTGGTTTCTAGTAGGCTCTAAACATTTTAAAGCTCATATTGGTCTTTTACAAAAGTGGTAAAACCATTTAAATTCAAGTTGGTGAAAATGGTCATACTAAGTCATTTTTGTTTTGCTAGGAATGATTTAAATCAAAATGATAATCCCTAGTGTTTGTAAAATATTTTTAAACACAACATGTTAGTGTTTTAAGGCCATGTGTTGTTTAATATTAAAACCATTTTCAAAAGGTTTCACCCCATAAACCAATTTTATACCAAAGTGATATTTTATGTTGTTGGAAATGCCTTTTAGCAAAGTAATAATTTTTATAGGGTTCATCAAATATATTTTTAATCTCAAAACTTGGTGTTTAGGGTCAGAGAGTTTAATTCAAATCATTTTCCAAAGGTTTTACTCAAAAAGTATTTTTAACACATAAACAATATTTTTATTTGACTAGAAATGCTCTTATTCAAAGATTTATTCTTTGGCTTCACAAAATATATTTTTAAACCCATAAGTTGGTTTCTATGGTCAGTAGGTTCAAAAAATCCACTTAGCAAAGATTTCACCTAAAAAATATTTCTAGAACAATTTTCATATTCAAATTATGCCTACACAAGTTTATTTAAAAACAACTATTTCACTAACAGCAATTTATTAAACAAAGTGCATGGTTATAAATTACTTGTTCTGCTAATTCCATTGATATAAAATTTGCAAAATTTGGATGTGTAGATTAAAAGTTATGAATTTTGCAAGTTTGCATATCTAATAGATCAAAATTTCTATTTTAAATCAAACTCTGAACACGTGGCTCTATCCTATTGGACGGTACCATTTCGTTTGGATTCAGATATACTGGCCGCAGGATCTCACTTAAATCGCACGGCACAGATCGTTGCATACCCCTTCGTTTAAAGTCTAATCTTATTCCTTCGATCTAGATCAAACAGACCACAACTGCTCGACCATGGACTGGCGGCGCTGGCGGCGGCGCGGCTCTGTCAGAGAAGTTGCTGGCGATTTTAGATCGCGCGGGAAGGAACGAAGACGCTTACCGTGCTCGTGTGGTTGCAGGGAAGCTCAAGGTGAGGTCAGATACTCGAGGGGCGCACTGGAGCAGCGACGATTGCTCGTCGGAGTTAGCAGCGGCGCTAGGTGCTTCTGTTTGTCGATGGGGGCGGAGATACAGATCACCAGAAGGCAAGAGAAAGGTATAGTCATATGCGGGCGAGTGCATAGGTCACATGAGCATCAACGGGAGGGACAGGGGCGGTCTGTACTCACCGGGTGGACTCGCCGGAGTCGAGGCAGGAGGCGGCGACGCTCTGATGTTGATGTTGCCGAGCCTCTGGTGAACGCGCGGGCTAGTGAGCGTCACTTGGAGATGCAGGGGGCGATGGGGAGCACGCATGTGTGGACTGGGAGGCAAGGGGTGGTCGGACGGCGACGGATTTCGCCGGAGAGCTTCGTCGGAACAGATGGTTTGCAACGGTCAATTGGGACAGCCTGGTGGCCGAGAGGAGGCGTTGCTTGGGGGGAATGGAAGAGGGGGCGTAGGCGTTTATGTACGCGTGGTTACAGGAGGGATTAACACTGTCATTTAAACGAATTCATCGCCGGAGTTAACGTCTGGGAACGGCAGCGAGGAGCTGGTCGCAGGGTGGAAACAAAGAACATTCATGTGGGGTCCGTTCGTTAGCGAGTTAAGGAAAAGTTAGGTGGGTCCTACTGTCAGCGACTGCACGGGTTAGCTTATGAGTGAGAGGGGGGAGCAGGTGGGCTAGCTGCTGGGCTGGGCCAGATTGCTGGGCTGGGTTGGTTTCATTTTTTTTGTACAACATGTTTTTCTTTTTCTATTTTGAATTTCTGTTTTGATTTTATTCAAACAATTTCAAACACTATTTTAATTCAAACCTCTAACAAACTTTGTGTAGATTATAATACTGTTATTTATCATATTCTAGTCATATTTAGAATAATTTATTTTTAGGGTTTATTAATTATTAAAAATAAATAGACATTAGTCTTTATTTCAAAATAGGATTTTAATATGTTTTAAAACTCTATTTGAATTCTAAATATTACCAAAACTTTTTCAGTAGGTTTTATATAAACAAACAACACATTGAAATATAAATTAAAATACTTTAATAAGTTTTAATGTTCATTTAAAATGGAAAAAACCTTTACTTAAATAAAATTGGATATAATAAATCCTCCTGATTTTATTTAATAAACCTTTACTCTTTTTATCAAACAAAAATATTTTCTTTTATTTGCTTGGCCAAGTTTTAATTTGGCTCCTTAAAATAGTCTGTAACATCCCTAAAATCATGTTTTCAAGGATTGCGTATCATTCATGCATGCATATCATTCATGCATGCATATCATTTAGGGATCAATTTCAAACTCATTTCAAGAAAACAGTAGCACTAAGTGCTATTATTTTATGTGGGCAAACATTGATCTAATTCCACTCTCAAGAGAGAGAATATTTGTTTTAAAAACCATTGTTTGAATTCATAGGATTGGTTGGATGAGTTCCAAGCTTGGACAAAAAATTTCAAAACAAATATGGATTTAAAACCATTTTTAAATCTTCATCAAACCATGTGCTAAGGCACTGTTATTTTAAAAAAATCTTGAAAGGACCATGCAAGTCCAGCAAGGCAGCATGTTTTAATTCTCAAATTTATACAGGATTCATATTACAAAAGGCCAGAAAGATTTGAAATTCAAATGCTTTTAAATTCATTTGAAATTGATTCCAGAAAATCGAATTAGAAAAAGAAAAAGGTTTAAAAACCCAACTGGGCCTGGCGCCACCAATCCAGCCGATCAAGCAAAACAGCCCACCCGGGCCACTCCTCTATCTGTTTTTGCTCACCCGCGCAGAACCCACCCCCCCTCGCTGACTACTGGGCCCCGTCCACGTCACAGTCGTCTTCCCCAAATCACGCGAAGAACACGTCGCCGCTGGCCGTTGCTGGCGTTGATCGCGCGGCGTAATTTCCATTGAACCGTAGGAGTTTCCTATCGAGCCCCCTGCCTACTTAACCCCCTCCCCTCTCTGCTCATTTCCCCTCACTCGGCGCACCATTTCCGCCACCAGGCTGCCCACAATCTTGCTTGCACCGCCGCTGTACCGAGCCACTACGGCGGGCGATTCGGGTAAGCTCCGACCGCCCCTCTGCTTCTGGTTCAAACGAGCGTGACCGCCACATCCTTGTGCATATTCTAACACCCCTTGTTTTCCTGCTCGTGACCCAGGTCGCCGTCTTTGTTCACACCCGCAACGACCAGAGCCGCCGCTCAACTTCGACGAGCAATAGCGGTAAGAATCGAGCGCCCCTTGTCTTCTCCTTGAAACCATCTTGCTCACCGTGACCTTGCACACCCCTGATACATTTTGTTCGTGCTAGGGCGACGCAGAACCATTC
Organism: Avena sativa; assembly: GCA_916181665.1. Taxonomy (NCBI): domain Eukaryota; kingdom Viridiplantae; phylum Streptophyta; class Magnoliopsida; order Poales; family Poaceae; genus Avena; species Avena sativa. Next base: position 416,207,056 of record OV702285.1, on the reverse strand, counting down.
TATCCCTATTTTAATAAGGACAAATCTCTAATAAGAATAAATATGAAATTCATGAGAAAATAGTATTTTTGAATTTACCCAAGTGAAATAAAAGTTGTTTAAGTCAACATAATTAAGATTAAAGAAATCTTCCAAATAAACTTTAGGGAATTAAAACTATATTTAATTCCAATGGAATTAAAATGAAAACCCAATTCAAATGAATTATGAATCATATTAAATACTTTCCAAATAATTCAAGATGAATTATTTGAACCCAAATAAAAAAAATAAAAACCTACTGAAAGGTTTTTGAAAGTTTAAAGAATTTAAATGGTGTTTGATAACATCATTAAATCTTATTTGATTTAAAACTAGAGCCTATTTTGAATAATTAAAAGACCTTAAAAAGAATAATTAAATTATTCTAAAAATGATATCAGAATGTCTTGTTAATCAGTATTTGAACCTACACAAATTTTGCCAGCCCACGCCCCCCTTGCTCCCTGACGCACACGAACTTGTTCCCCCTCTCCTGGCGGACCTTCCCGTATCATCAGCTCGCCCGCGCGAGCTCTGCAAGCTCGACAACGTCACCGCCAGTGCAGCGCCACCGTCTGCCTCCGCTCCGACGAGCACTGGTGGTAAGACCAGACCTCCCCTCTCCCTCTCTTTCACATGCGCGTATTCGCCACGACCCCGCGCATCTAACCGCGTCTTCTTTTCTCTCTGGCGTTCCCCGTACCTCCACCATCGTCTGCAATAGGACGAACCCGAGCCAGAGGACAACTCCGACGAAGAATTGCCAGTGGCCCCGTGCGCCCCTTGCACTCTGGCGAGCACCTTGAGCATCAACGCGACTCTGCGAATCTGGTAAGCATCTCGCTCACTCCTCTCGCTTCCTGTAGCCACCGCAGCACCGCTAGCAGAGCGCCGCCGCCGCGCGCCACCGTCGTCGCGCCGCCAGTTCTTGGCAATGCGATAGGAGCCGTCCGATCCAGATCGTAGTGACGCAATAGATTCACTTAACTGAAAGGGTACGCTAGTTCTGAGCCGTATGATCACGCTTAATCCAACGGCTGCCATCGCTCGATCCGGCCGAAGCGGTACCGACGAATAGAAACGTGCCGCGTGTCACAGAATCTGATTTAAAATCAGAATTTGATCTATTAGTTGTTCCATTTTGTAAAATCTATAACTTTTAATCTACACGTCCAAATTTTGCAAACTTTATATCAATGGATTCAGAAAAACAAGCCCTAGCCAACCATGCATTTTGTTTAGAAAATTGCTTCTGTTAAATTGTTTGTTTTTACAGAAACTTATGTATGCATGTTTAGGTTATAAAATTTATTCCAAAATGATTTTGAGGATAAAATCTTTGGCAAATGGTGTGTTTTGAACCTACTGACCATAGGAAACAAATTGTGGTTTCAAAAATGTATTTGGTGAAACAAAAGAATGAATCTTTGATTTAAACCATTTCTAGTCAAATAAAAATATGGTTTGATTATTAAAAATGGTTTTGGAAGAAAACCTTTGAGAAATGTTTTGGAAATAAACTCTCTGACCCTAAACACAAGGTTATATGGTGTGAAAACATATTTTGTGAAACCTATAGAATTTTGCCTTATTAAAAGCATTTCTTCACCACATAAAATAATGACTTGATCTAAAAATGGTTTATGAAGTAAAATCTTATACAAATGATTTTGCCACTTTATAAAAATGACCATTAAGTGTTTTCAAATGTTTATGAACCATTAGAAACCACTTTTACAAATAAAACAATCTTTTGCATGCTTGCATGCATTGTTTTGATTTTATCATTTTATGTGATGTTGCTTGAATGGTAGATTGAAATATTGTCTGCTTGATTGAATTGTAGTGATTTGAAGGGAGTGAACATTGCAAAGATCAAGGAGTGAACCTATACTCTCTACCAAAAAGGCAAGTGATGCTTCATACTTTTGTCCCATTATTTTCACTAAGCATTAGTGATATTTCTAAGTAGGACTTGCATAGAATTTTGCTAAGTGTAAACTATGCCATGGGAAATCCTAGTAGATGAAACCTTAGTAGAAATTTCCTAAGTTAAGATTCCTACTACTATCTTGCTTAGCTTAGCTAGTAGAAAACAAGGGTGGAATATATATTCATGCTATGAAAGATTTCTAAGTCTGTGGACTTGTGTTTTGTTTAATAAAACAACTAAGTAAATGAATCACCTGGGTGGAATGTAAGGAATGGTTTGTGTTGAGTGGTCATGCAAGGCCAGTATGCTGGGGAAAACTTGGGCATCACCAAGTCCAGTATACTGGGGAAAACTTGGTGTCTCACTTGTGGATGGCCACCCAGGAACAAAGAGATTTGAGATGTCAAATGTTGAGAAGCTTCAAGTGCAGCCACTTGGCATTATGGGCTCTGCCTGGATCATATAGGTTGCAATAACTTAGCCAAATGGACAGTTGGTGGTAGGGGATGATAGGTTGGAACACGTCCATTCAGGTCTAAGGGAAGGCTTCTGAAAGATCTTGTCTTGGTGAAACCAAGTCTTGTGGGGAAAGTGCACCACCTCTGCAGAGTGTAAAATCTAAGTACTTAGCCATGTCCCTGGCAAAGGACAATTTGAGCATCAAGACATGGAAGCAATCAAGAATCTCCTCATCCCAATTTCTAAGTTAAAATCTTGTGGTTGAACAAGGGTTGAAGGATCACCAATTTCTATAGGGAGATGCCTTGGGTGATTTTTGTCAAGCAAAAACTTAGTGTTTTAAAATGATAAGGAAAATCTATTTTGAGCAAAGCAAGCCTAAGATCCACTTAGCCAAATGCATATAGATGATAGACTCCACTATACTACCATAGTATCACTTGCCAATACAATTCAAATGTATTGACCTTTGTGGCTGTAACTTGTTATGTTGTAGGTTTGTTTGATATTAGTGAAGCTTAATGATTAGGATTACAAGTCTACAACCAACATGTCTGCCTGTGGCACTTTGAAGATGAAGCAAAAAAAATTCGAGGGCGAGATTCACCTTATGGGGGTTAGATTAGTAACATCCCTAAAATCATGTTTTCAAGGATTGCATATCATTCATGCATGCATATCATTTAGGGATCAATTTGAAACTCATTTCAAGAAAATAGTAGCACTAAGTGCTATTATTTTATGTGGGCAAACATTGATCTAATGCCACTCTCAAGAGAGAGAATATTTGTTTTAAAAAACATTGTTTGAATTTATAGGATTGGTTGGATGAGTTCCAAGGTTGGAAAAAAAATTCAAAACAAATATGGTTTTAAAACCATTTTTAAATCTTCATCAAACCATGTGCTAAGGCACTATTATTTTAAAAAAATCTTCAAAGGACCATGCAAGTCCAGCAAGGCAGCATGGTTTAATACTCAAATTTATACAGGATTCATATAACAAAAGGCGAGAAATATTTGAAATTCAAATGCTTTTAAATTCATTTGAAATTGATTCCAGAAAATCGGATTAGAAAAAGAAAAAGGTTTAAAAACCCAACTGCGCCTGGCGCCACCAATCCAGCCCATCAAGCAAAACAGCCCACCCGGGCCACTCCTCTCTCTGTTTTTCCTCACCCGCGCAGAACCTCCCCCCTCGCTGACTACGGGGCCCCGTCCACGTCACAGTCGTCTTCCCCAAATCACACGAAGAACACGTCGCCGCTGGCCGTTGCTGGCGTTGATCGCGCGGCATAATTGCCATTGAACCGCAGGAGTTTCCTGTCGAGCCCCCTTCCTACTTAACCCCTTCCCCTCTCTGCTCATTTCCCCTCACTCGGCGCACCATTTCCGCCACCAGGCTGCCCACAATCTTGCTTGCACCGCTGCTGTACCGAGCCACTCCGGCGGGCGATTCCAGTAAGTCCGACCGCCCCTCTGCTTTTGTTTCAAACGAGCGTGACCGCCACGTCCTTGTGCATCTCCTAACACCCCTGGTTTGCCTGCTCGTGACCCAGGTCGCCGTCTTCGTTCATGCCCACAACCACCAGAGCCGCCGCTCAACTCCGACGAGCAATAGCGGTAAGAATCGAGCGCCCCTTGTCTTCTCCTTGAAACCATCTTGCTCACCGTGACCTTGCGCACCCCCTGATACATTTTGTTCGTGCTAGGGCGACGCAGAGCCTCGGTAACGTCGACGTCTGCAAGCACCCGACACCGCGCATGACTCCGACGAGCTCCAACGACCACCTCTACGCGCCCCTTCGCCAACGAAGACCACCTCGAGCATCAGCATCGTCACGCGAACTCGGTGAGCTAAACCACGACCTTTCTCTCTTCCTGTATCGCCGGCAACATCATTGCCCGAGCGCGCCGCCGCCAGCCACCGTCGCGCGCCGCCCATCTTTGGTCAAGCAATCGTGCGCCGTTAGATCTAGATCGGATGCGTGGAATTAGATCACTTAACGAAGGGGTACGGGACAGATCTGGCCGTGCGATTTCATTTAGATCATGCAGTCCACGTTAGTCGATCCGTGCGAATCGGTATCAACCAATCAGAGAGCGCCGCGTGGCCAGTCCTTTGTTTTAAAAACAGAATTTAGATTATTAGATGTTTAAACTTGAAAAATTCATAACTTTTGATTCCCACATCCAAATTTGACAAATTTTATATCATTGGAATCAGGAGAGAAAATCCTTTCCATTTATGCAATGTGTTTAATGTTTTTCCTCTGTAAAAATGGTTGTTTTGCAGAAACAAATGTAGGCATAATTTGTGTATAGTAATTATTTGAAAAATGTTATGTTGTTCAAATAAGATTTATTTGGAAAGTTTACAACTTGTTTAAGATTCAGTACTGTGCACTTTTCTTGTTTGGTGTAGAAAATTATCACATGGCATTTTGCATGCATTCATATATTTTTGGTTGTATATATTCTGTATGTGATTTGGTGCCATTATTTTATGTGTAGATTTTGGTGCAAATAGTGATTGTGATTGTGAAGATTTTTGCTACTCCCCAAACTACCAAGGAAAGTGGTGCTTCATGATTTATTCCTATGTTTTTCAACTATGCACTAGAAATATTTTGTATAGGACTTGCATGAATATTTTGATCTACTATGCTTGGGAAATCCTAGTAGTTGTAGAATTGCTAGAAATTTCTAAGTTAAGATACTTATCAATGCCATGCTTAGCCTATCTAGTAGCAACCAAGGGTGGTTATGTATTCATGCTATGAAAAATATTTCTAAGTCTTTGGACTTGTGTTTTGCTTAATAAAACAACTAAGTGAATGAAACACCTGGGTGGAATGGAAAGAATGGTTTGTGTTGAGTGGTTAGACAAGGCCCATGTCTATGGTTTACCTTGTGTATCTCACTTGTGGAAAGCCACACAGGAACAAAGGGATTTGAGATGCCAAATGTTAAAAAGCTTCTTGTGCAGCCACATGGCATTATGGGCTCTGCCTGGATCATATAGGTTGCAATAACTTAGCCATTTGGAAAGTTGGTGGTAGAGGGATGATAGGTTGGAGCGTGTCCATTTGGTCTAAGGGAAGGCTTCTGAAAGGTCCTGTCTTGGTGAAAATCATGTCTTGTGGGGAAAGTGCACAACCTCTGTAGATGGAAGAATCTAAGTACTTAGCCATGTCCCTGGTATTGGTCAACTTGAGCATCAAGACATGGAAGCTATCAAGAATCTCCTCATCCCAATTTCTAAGTCAAAACTTGTGGTTGAACAAGGGTGAAGGTTCACCAATTTCTATTGGTGGTTCCTTGGGAAAGTTTTGTCAAAGAAAAACTTAGTGTTTTCAACTGATAGGTAAAACATATTTTGAGCAAAGCAAGCCTAAGCTACACTTAGCCAAAATGCATATAGTATCTAGACTACTAAAAATTCTACTAAGGTATGACTTGCCAATACTATTCCAATGTATTGACCCACTATGGTTGTAACTTGTGATGTTGCGGGTTATTCTGATGATGATTAGGGGTTATAAGTCTACACTCAACATGCTTGCATGTGGCACATGAAGATGAAGACTTATTTATCTTATTATATATTTGAAATCTTGTATTAGGCCTGTGGCCGTGGAGTTTGTAAAAGACTATGTTTGTCTCTGGAATGATATGTAATAATGACCTTTGTTTCTGTGTACTTCATCTTAAACTGTGGATGCTAGCATTGATCCAGGGACTAGCATTGCAATCACAGGGATCCTTACCTTTATATAGGGAGGGATCTTACATAGTCCTTATTTTAAAATCCATATCTTTTTATTTAAAGATCCAAAAATGGTGATTCCAACTATTATAACTTTATTTATTATTTGTTTATTTTATTTTTAAATCCCTTTAGGATTTTATTTGATCAAAATAGGTTTTGATGTTTCCATTTGAAATCAAAAAAAGTTTCTTTTCAACCTAAATTTCAACAATTATTTATTTTGTTTATTTATTTTTCACATTTCAAAATTTGGAAAATTTTGGGATGTGACAGGCTACCACCCTTAAAAGAAATCTCGTCCCGAGATTTGGGAAGGCTAGGGGTTACAAGTTGGCTTGAAGACAACTAGGGTACTAGCACCCTTAAAGGAAAGCCTTATAGGGTCACATTGACGGTTCACTTGACTATGGGTTCAACACTTGATATCCAGACAAGGAATCCTTATTTGACTCAACTTATTTAACTAATTCCTGTCATCCACTTCTTCAATTTCTTCAAGGTTCCCATCCATGTCAATGTGGTTCACATGTCCTTTCTGGGTCACATTGGAGTCATTTCCATTGGAGTTTCCAACATCCTTTTTCTTTTTCTTCTCAGGACTGTCTGGGGCATAGTGTCCAAGTTCCTTACAATTATAGCACTGCAACTGGCTAATCTCTTTCTTCCTCAAAGTGTCATGTTGGTTCTAACCAAGGTCATCTCCATTGTCAGTATCATTTCCATTATTATCATTTCCATTGTTGTTGTGGTGATACTGATGTGGTTCAGAATCTTCATTGTTCCTTTTGAATGAACGCTTCTTTTGTGATGATCCTGAGTGATACTTGAGTTTATGCTTTCTCTTTATGTTCTCAACTTGATTCATCTTGTTTTCCAAGATGGTGGCTTTGTCACAGAGTGATTGATAAGTTGGGACATAGGCAACAGACAGCTGTAGGTTCAACTCATCATTAAGTCCTTCGAGGAATTTCTCCTTCCTCTTAGCATCTGTATCAACTTCATCCGGTGCATAGCGTGCTAGATTGTTGAATTCTTCAATGTACTCAGCCACACTAAGGTGGCGTTGTTTCAGATTGTGAAACTCATTTTTCTTCAAGTTCATCACTCCAGATGAGATGTGAGCTATATGGAAACCATCCTCAAAAATAGCCCAAGTCACATCCTCAAGGGGAGTGGTGATCTGAAAGTTGTCCCACCATGTTGCTGCTGGTCCTTCAAGCAGATATGCTGCAAATCTAACTTTTTCTTCGTCGGTGCAGCCAACAGTCACTAAGTCCTTATTCACCGAACGTAACCAATCATTGTCTACCATTGGGTCAGTTGTTCCAGAGAACCTTGCAGGCCTCAGTTTCAAAAATCTGGTGAGCATGTCATGTGCTGGAGGATTATTCTGATTTTTGTTGTTGTTATTGTTATTTTGATTCTGATTTTGCACATGCTACGTCATCATCTGCATCAGTTGAGCTTGAGTCGTCATCAACTGCTGCATCTCGGGAGTGACGTTATTATTGTTGTTTTGGTTGGGGTTGTCACGACGGGGAGGCATCTGTTGGTTTGATAGGGATAAGTAATGATGGATAGGTCTAAAGAAGTTCTCTAACACACCACCCAAACAATCAAGTTCAATCAAACAATCAAGCAATCAACAAGCAACTATTCACTTAACAACTTATGAGCTTAACTCATGTGTTGAAGGAAACAACAAGTTTTCTTGAATTAATCAACTTAGTATAGTCATACCTCATAGGTCAATACAATCCATATACTATAATGATTTTCCATGTCTTAGATAGTTGGTAGGCAATCTAATGTCTCTTGGTTCTCACTTGTAGTCCTTAGTGATGTCTAAGTTGAAGTCCTTGGTGAAACTAAAGTTGTAGTCATTGGTCATGGTGAAGGCTTTGTCCATCAAGTTGAAAAGGAAGAGATGTAGAACCAAAATCAAAAAGGTTGAGGAAAGAGTTTACAAGATTGTTTGTAAATAAGTTTTGGAACAAAACAACTCCTATTTTTCTAAGGGGTTTTGTCCAATCCTAGGGTTACAATCCTACAGGCAACACAGTGCTCTGATACCATCTGTAGAGGTCCCAACCTTTAATAAGGTAGAGATCCCTGTGTTTACAATGCTAGTCCCTGGATCAATAGCTAGCATCCACAGTTAAGATGTAATATCAAGAAACAAAGGTCATAATACAACTTTATAACTAGGAATAACATAATACATTACATCTTACATAGCTCATTTGGCTATCTCATTACAATGCAGCAGAAATAACTATAGCATGGGGTCCTTCATCTTCAAAGTGCCACAGGCAATCATGTTGGTTGTAGACTTGTAATCCTAATCAACACACTTCACTAACATCAAACAAACCTGCAACATAATAAGTTGCAGCCAAAAGGGTCAATACATTTGAATTGTATTGGCAAGTTTCACTATTATATAGAAATAAGTGGATCCTATCATTACATGCATATTTGTCTAAGTAGGGTTTAGGCTCATTTGCAGAAAGCAATATAGTTTTATCCTATCTTTTCAAAATAGTTTTGATCTTTTGACAAATCTTTTTGAATTCCTTGGAAAACTCCAAGTGCTTCAAATCCCTTGTTGTCACTATCAAGTATTACTTTTGAGAAATTGGAATGTCGAGATCTTCCATAGCTTCAGGCCTTAGTTGCTCAGAGTTGTCCATTTACCGGGGACACGGCTAAGTACTTAGAATTTTGATCTTCTGCAGAAGTTGTACACTTTACCCACATGACACAGTCTCGTCTTGACGCCACCAGTGGCCGCTGGATAAGTACTCACCAAAATGGAATACTGGCAGATCGAGAATGTGACAAAGTCTTTCCATAGGAGTCCTCCCAATACATAATGCTAGCTTGTCTACCAGGCACCAATGTATGAATATATTTCCATACACAATTCTAGTTAACCTGAAGATGCCAATGCATGGGTCTTCCACTATGTAGTTGACTAAGCCAGAGCCCATTTAGCATGTGGCTGTACACGGAAGCCACTGTACGAGAAACATGTTCAATCTCTAAGTCCCTGGGTGGTTTTCTTCTAGTGCACATACAAAAAGATAGCCATATAAACATGGTTCCCTTTGTTGCCATCTTGTCCAAAACTTGAGTATCCTCTTTCCACCCAGGTGGTTCATTGAGTACTTGATCATATCATGTATCCCATCCCAAATATATAGCAGGGCTAAGCATACTACAACTACAATGTTTTCACTAGGAAGATATAAGGATATCCTAATAGGATATAGCATAGCATAGAAATATAGTAGTCCTATCATGCTTGTTACAAAAATCCACTAAGTGTAATGAAAATAGTAGGATATGGATGATAGTGTCACTTGCCTTTTTTTAGTAGAGAATATTGGTTCACTTCTTGATCTTGCAAATATCACACTCTTCTAATGTTAGGTTCCCAACCTTTAATAAGGTAGAGATCCCTGTGTTTACAATGCTAGTCCCTAGATCAATAGCTAGCATCCACAGTTAAGATGTAATATCAAGAAACAAAGGTCATAATACAACTTTATAACCAGGAATAAAATAATTTATTACATCTTACATAGCTCATTTGGCTATCTCATTACAATGCAGCAGAATAAAACAGTAGCATGGGGTCCTTCATCTTCAAATTGCCACAGGAAGTCATGTTGGTTGTAGACTTGTAATCCTAATCAATAAACTTCACTAACATCAAACAAACCTGACACATAATAAGTTACAGCCACAAGGGTCAATACATTTGAATTGTATTGGCAAGTGATACTATGGTAGTATAGTGGAGTCTAACATCTATATGCATTTGGCTAAGTGGAACTTAGGCTTCCTTTGCTCAAAATAGTTTTTCCTTATCATTTGAAAACACTAAGTTTTTGCTTGATAAAAATACCCAAGGCATCTCCCAATAGATATTGGTGATCCTTCAACCCTTGTTCAACCACAAGTTTTTAACTTAGAAATTGGGATGAGGAGATTCTCGATAGCTTCCATGTCTTGATGCTCAAATTGTCCTTTGCCAGGGACATGGCTAAGTACTTAGATTTTACACTCTGCAGAGGTGGTGCACTTTCCCCACAAGACTTGGTTTCACCAAGACAAGATCTTTCAGAAGCCTTCCCTTAGATCAAAATGGACGCGCTCCAAACCTATCATTCCCCTACCACCAACGGTCCATTTGGCTAAGTTATTGCAACCTATATGATCCAGGCAGAGCCCATAATGCCAAGTGGCTGCACTTGAAGCTTCTCAACATTTGACATCTTGTTCCTAGGTGGCCATCCACAAGTGAGATACACAAGGTAAACCATAGAAATGGGCCTTGTGAACCACTCAACACAAACCATTCCTTCCATTCCACCCAGGTGATTCATTCACTTAGTTGTTTTATTAAACAAAACATAAGTCCTTGACTTAGAAATATTCCATAGCATGAATATAATCCACCCTTGTTTTCTACTAGCTAAGCTAAGCATAATAGTAGTATGAATTTTAACTTAGGAAAATTCTACTAAGGTTTCATCTACTAGTATTTCCCATGGCATAGTTTATACTTAGCAAAATTCCATGCAAGTCCTACTTAAAAATATCACTAATGCATAGTGAAAATAATGGGACAGAAGTATGAAGCATCACTTGCCTTTTTGGTAGAGAATATAAGTTCACTCCTTGATCTTTGCAATATTCACACTCTTCAAATCACTACAATTCAATAAAGCAAGCAATATTTCAATCTACCATTCAAGCAAAATCACATAAAATAATAGAAACAAAACAATGCATGCAAGCATGCCAAACTTTGTCTTATTTACAAAAGTGGTTTATAATTGGTTATAAACATTCTAAAACACTTATTGGACATTTTATAAAGTGGCAAAACTATTTGTAAAAGATTTTACCTATAAACCATTTTTAAACCAAATCATTATTTTATGTGGTTGAAAATGCCTTTATCAAAGTAGCAATCTTTATATGGTTCACCAAATACATTTTTAAATCATAAATCTTGGTGTTTGGGATCAGAGAGTTTGAATCAAAACATTTCCCAAAGGTTTTCTCCAAAAAGCATTTTTAACAAATAAACAATATTTTTATTTGACTAGAAATGGTTTAAATCAAAGGTTTATTATTTTGCTTCACCAAATATATTTTTGAAACCACAAATTTATTCCTATGGTCAGTAGGTTCAAAACAAACTATTTGCCAAAGATTTTATCCCCAAAATCATTTTAGAACAAATTTTATATTCTAAATATACCTACATAATTTTCTGCAAAAACAATCAATTTAACAGAAAACTTTACTAAACAAAGTGCATGGTCAGAAAGTAATTGTTTTGATGAATCCATTGATATAAAATTTGCAAAATTTGGACGTGTGGTTTGAAAGTTATGGATTTTAAAAATTTGGTCATCTAATAGACAAGTTTCTGTTTTTAAAACAGATTCCAGGCCACGTGTCTAGTTCCTATTCGCCGGTACAGTTTCGCTCGGATCGATCGCTATGGAGCGTTGGATCTAACGGAATCGCACGGATCATATCGCATACCCCTTCAGTTTAAGTGAATCCATCGCGTCACTCCGGTCCAGATCGGACGGTGCACAGCACACTTGCCATCGAGTGGCGGCGCTGGTGGCGGCAGGCTCTGGCTACGGCGATTACAGAAAGCAAGGGAGTAAGGGGAGTGGCTTACCATGTTCGCGTGGTTGTGGTGATGCTCAAGGTACTCGTAGTTGACGAAGTGGCGAACGGGGCTGTTGTCAATTGCTTGCCGGAGTCCTTGCTTCCGTCGGGCACGCTCGTCCGTTGTCGGGGACGAGGCTACAAGGCATGCCAATGTAAAATAAAGGGTGCGTTAGACGCATAGGAGAGTAGGGAGTGCAGGAGCATCAAAGAGAGGGGCAACACGGTCGGAGGTTACCAGTAAAGCTCATCAGAGTTGGAGCAGACGATGGCGCGGTCAGTCGAGGTGGTTGACGACGATAGGGGGCATGCGCGAGCAAGCTGAGGCCACTGGGAGATGCGCATGGAAGAGGGGAGCAGGCTCGCGTGGTGTAGGAGGCGAGGGGCGGCAGGGTTTGGCCGGAATTGGAGGTGGAGCTCGCCGGAGACAGTGGCGGTCGAAGCAGAAATCAGGGCAGCCTGGGGGCTCCGGTGGTGCGGTGTCTAGGGGGAAATGGAGAGGGGAGGGAGGTGATTAAGATGGTATGGTCGCGGGGTGGAGTAATGAAGGCAGTAAAGCGTATTGACGCCGGCTTCAACAACCAGAAACGGCGAGGAGGGGTTGGAGGCGTGGTCACCGCAGGGAGGACGAAGTTGTCGGGGCAGTGGGGTCGCTTGGCAGCGAGAGAGAGAAGGAGGAGGTGGGGTCCAACCGTCATTCGCTGTGCGGGTAAGTTTCTGAGTAAGAAGGAAAACGGTTCGGGGTGAGAGGGAGTGGGCTGCTGGGCCTTAGTGGGCTAGCTGGGCTGGGCTGCTCTGTTTCATTTTTTTTTGTTCTGAATGTTTTTCCTTTTCCATTTCTTTAATTCTGTTTTGATTTTGATTAAACAATTCAAACACTCATTTGAATTCAAACCTTTGCCAAATTTTGTGAATAATCAAACACTGTTTATTGCCACATTCTGAAGTCAAATTTAGAATAAATCTTTTATTCTATTTAGGGTCTTTTAATTATTTAAAAAAAGGCTCTAGTATTAATTAAATAAGATTTAATAATATATTTCAATCTCCATTTGAATTCAAATCATCACCAAACTTTGGGTGAATTTTAATTCTGTTTATCAACATATTTCAAAGTTCGAAATAAAATAATTCTTTTAGGATCTAGTAATAATTAAATAAATAGACCATAGTCTTTAATTCAAATAGGTTTTAATTTATTTTAAAACTCTTTTTGAAATCTAAATAATATCAAAATATTTTCAGTAGGTTTCTTTTCAAAACTAAAACACTTGGAATTCTTATTTTGAAAATCTTTAATAAATGTTTATTTGAAAGGAAAAAGCCTTTACTTAAATAAAATTGGATATTAATAAATCCTTTTTATTTTATTTAAACAAACCTTTATTCTTTTTAACAAATATAAATAATTTATTTCATTTGTTTGGCCAAGATTTAATTTGGCTCTTTAAATTAATCCTTATTTTATATTTCTACCTATGCTTATCAAAATCATAACTTTTTATTTAAAGATCCAAAAATAGTGTTTCGAACTATTATAATTTTATTTATTATTTGTTTACCTTTTTAAATTCCTTTAGGATTATTTGCTCACCATTTGGTATCGATTTCTAGGTGGTTGCTTTATTAGCTTTGGGAAATCAATTTCCTTATCTTATTAAATTCATAAGATTTTATCTATGGCTCCAAATTAAGTGAATCCATTTCATATGGTTTTATAATATTTCTAATAATCATTCTTGATCAATTTGAAATGTTTGTTTGGCCAATTTTCATATGGATCAAATCCATAGTCTTAGAGATAACTTTGAAAATGATTTTCTTCCATTAGGGTTTTAGGGTTTTGGTTTAGTTCTTAAGTGTTTAAATTTCCAGATGCATTTAAAGAGAATGCATTCCCCTTGATTTTAATTTTAGTTAGATTCAAACATTGACCAAAGTTTGTTCAAGATGGAATTTTAAGTTTGCATTTAGAATTAAAAAGTTTCTTTTCACCCTAAATTTCAGCAATTAATTATTTTGTTTATTTATTTTTCACATTACAAGATTTGGAAAATCTTGGGATGTGACAGGCTACCACCCTTAAAATAAATCTCGTCCCGAGATTTTGGGAGGCTAGGGTTACAAGTTGGCTCAAAAGAAACTAGGGTACTACCACCCTTAAAAAAAATTCAACTAGATTACTTCTTGGCTTGCTTGGGGTCTAGTTGAAACCTCTCTGGGCAAACATCTGCATAGTGTCCTTTGTTTCCACACTTGAAACATGTGGCAATGTTGAGATCCTTCATAGGCTTGTTTATCTTGTGCTTCATCTTTTCTGGACAATTGCTTGCATAATGTCCTTGGTCACCACAATTGTAACATGTGATAAGATTAAGTTCTTCTCGTATCTTCTATGGAAAAGTTGACACATAATGGCCTAACTCTTTGCAGTTGTTGCACCATACTTGGTTAATTTCCTTATACTTTTTCTTCTTCTCTGGACATTCATTGGCATAGTGTCCCATCTCTTTGCAATGGCAACACTGCACTTAGCTTTTTTCCTTCTTCTTCTTGGGCTTCTCCAAAGCTAGGAGTGCTTCTAGTTCATGCTCTTCATATCTTATCTCAAAGGTGGGAAAGTTTCCTGGTCTCCTTGACCTTTTCCTTGGATAATACACATGTCTCCTCTTTGGTCCTTTAAATTGAGTCATATTGCATGGAGGTGCAAGCTGAGATTTTCTTTGTCTTCATCCTTCTTGGTAGAAGTTGTTCCCTTATGGTAGTCTGCAATCAGTTGTTGCACTCCACCTTGTTTCCTTTGTTGAACTATGGGATAGATGGGGCATTGGATAGGGACATGATTATTTCCTTCACATAGGTAACAAGTAGATTGAGATGTGGGGCATTGATTAGTTGGATGTTCCTCTTCACAATTGGGGCATTGATCTTCATGCTCTTTGGAAGTGTGATCCTTATCTCCACAAATATTGCAAGCCTGAGTTCCTTCTAGAATATCATCCTTGACATCCTTGTCGTCACAAACTCCTTGGGAAGAGTTGTTTCCCATGTTGATCATTTGATCTGTCACCTTATGCAACAATTGGGTTTGGGTTTCCAAAAACCTTTGCATGGTTGGATCTAATTCATTGGTGTTGGCTAAAAATTGAGTTGTCACTTGGTTCAGCTGGGTTTGGGTTACTATGAGTTCTCTCATGTTGTCCTCTTGGTTGTTGTTGTTGTCACCATCCTTGATGTTGGAGTTTCTTGGAGTAGTCATCTGTTTGGGTTGGATTGGGATTAGAATGGAAAAATATTTCTAAGGAATCAATTCTAATCACACACATCACAATTCACACAAGCAATGTGCAAGCAATCACAAACAAGCATTCCACTCAGACAACAAGGTTCAAGCACATTTTTAGGCAACAAAATATTTTTGCTACACCACATTGGTGAGTTTAATTTAAACTAAACATGGTGGTCAAACTATATGGTTCACTTGAAATCATTCCATCATTCTTAGTTGATTCTTCTTGAATGAGATCATGGTTTCCTTGGGAAAATTTCTTGTGTCTTGGTCACAAAACTTCAAAGGTGATGATGATTCCTTCTAAGTTGTGTTTATTTAGTCCTCGAGTCTTGAGTAACAATTCTTGTCTCACTTGTAGTCCTTAGTGATATCCAAGGTTGAAGTCTTTGTTGAGAATAAGGTTGAAATCACTTGAATATGTTGAAGTCATTTGAGTGGATGAAGTCCTTTGCACATGGTGAAGTCTTTGGCCACGGAGAAGGCTTTATCCATCAAGTTGAAATAGAAGAGATGTAGAGTCAAAACCAAAATGGTTGTGGAATGAGTTTACAAGATTCTTTGTAAATAAGTTTTGGAAGAAATACAACTCCTATTTTTCTAAGGGGTTTGTCCAATCCTAGGTTTACAAATCCTACAGGCAACACAATGCTCTGATACCATCTGTTAGGTTCCCAACCTTTAATAAGGTAGAGATCCCTGTGTTTACAATTCTAGTCCCTGGATCAATAGCTAGCATCCACAGTTAAGATGTAATATCAAGAAACAAAGGTCATAATACAACTTTATAACCAGGAATAAAATAATTTATTACATCTTACATAGCTCATTTGGCTATCTCATTACAATGCAGCAGAATATAACAATAGCATGGGGTACTTCATCTTCAAATTGCCACAGGCAGTCATGTTGGTTGTAGACTTGTAATCCTAATCAATAAACTTCACTAACATCAAACAAACCTTCAACATAATAAGTTACAGCCACAAGGGTCAATACATTTGAATTGTATTGGCAAGTGATACTATGGTAGTATAGTGGAGTCTATCATCTATATGCATTTGGCTAAGTGGAACTTAGGCTTGCTTTGCTCAAAATAGTTTTTCCTTATCATTTGAAAACACTAAGTTTTTGCTTGACAAAAATACCCAAGGCATCTCCCAATAGAAATTGGTGATCCTTCAACCCTTGTTCAACCACAAGTTTTTAACATAGAAATTGGGATGAGGAGATTCTCGATAGCTTCCATGTCTTGATGCTCAAATTGTCCTTTGCCAGGGACATGGCTAAGTACTTAGATTTTACACTCTGCAGAGGTGGTGCACTTTCCCCACAAGACTTGGTTTCACCAAGACAAGATCTTTCAGAAGCCTTCCCTTAGACCAAAATGGACGCGCTCCAAACCTATCATTCCCCTACCACCAACTGTCCATTTGGCTAAGTTATTGCAACCTATATGATCCAGGCATAGCCCATAATGCCAAGTGGCTGCACTTGAAGCTTCTCAACATTTGACATCTCAAATCTCTTTGTTCCTGGGTGGCCATCCACAAGTGAGATACATAAGGTAAACCATATAAATGGGCCTTGTGAACCACTCAACACAAACCATTCATTCCATTCCACCCAGGTGATTCATTCACTTAGTTGTTTTATTAAACAAAACATAAGTCCTTGACTTAGAAATATTCCATAGCATGAATATAATCCACCCTTTTTTTCTACTAGCTAAGCTAAGCATGATAGTAGTAGGAATCTTAACTTAGGAAAATTCTACTAAGGTTTCATCTACTAGGATTTCCTATGGCATAGTTTATACTTAGCAAAATTCCATGCAAGTCCTACTTAAAAATATCACTAATGCATAGTGAAAATAATGGGACAGAAGTATGAATCATCACTTGCCTTTTTGGTAGAGAATATAAGTTAACTCCTTGATCTTTGCAATATTCACACTCTTCAAATCACTACAATTCAATCAAGCAAGAAATATTTCAATCTACCATTCAAGCAACATCACATAAAATAATAGAAACAAAACAATGCATGCAAGCATGCCAAACTTTGTTTTATTTACAAAAGTCGATTATAATTGGTTATAAAAATTCTAAAACACTTATTGGACATTTTATAAAGTGGCAAAACTATTTGTAAAAGATTTTACCTATAAATCATTTTTAAACCAAATCATTATTTTATGTGGTTGAAAATGCATTTATCAAAGTAGCAATCTTTATATGGTTCACCAAATACATTTTTAAATCATAAAACTTGGTGTTTGGGATCAGAGAGTTTGAATCAAAACATTTCCCAAAGGTTTTCTCCAAAAAGCATTTTTAACAAATAAACAATATTTTTATTTGACTAGAAATGGTTTAAATCAAAGGTTTATTCTTTTGCTTCGCCAAATATATTTTTGAAACCACAAATTGATTCCTATGGTCAGTAGGTTCAAAACAAACTATTTGCCAAAGATTTTATCAACAAAATCATTTTAGAACAAATTTTATATTCTAAATATGCCTACATAATTTTCTACAAAAACAATCAATTTAACAGAACATTTTACTAAACAAAGTGCATGGTCAGAAAGTACTTGTTTTGCTGAATCCATTGATATACAATTTGCAAAATTTGGACGTGTGGTTTGAAAGTTATGGATTTTACAAATTTGGTCATCTAATAGACAAGTTTCTGTTTTCAAAACAGATTCCAGGCCACGTGTCTAGTTCCTATTCGCCGATACCGTTTCGCTCGGATCGATCGTTGTGGAGCGTTGGATCTAACTGAATTGCACGGATCATATCGCATACCCCTTCGGTTTAAGTGAATCTATCGCGTCACTCCGATCCAGATCGGACGGTGCACAGCACGCTTGCCATCGAGTGGCGGCGCTGGCGGCGGCAGGTGGCGACGCTGGCTCTGGCTATGGCGTCGCGACGATTACAGAAAGCAAGGGAGTAAGGGGAGTGGCTCACCAGGTTTGCGTGGTTGTGGTGATGCTCAAGGTACTCGTAGTTGACGAAGTGGCGAACGGGGCTGTTGTCAATTGCTCGCCGGAGTCCTTGCTTCCTGTAGCATCCCAATTGTCTAACAATTGCAATGCTACTAGCCTAGTCTATATAAATGCTACTTCATATATATATAATTGTTGCATCATCATTATATCATGCTCATGTCATCATGCCACCTTGCATTTGAGCATCATACAAAAACCCTTTTTGTTTTGGTTCTTATCTCATATGCATGGTGAATTGTATTTGCCTCTTGATATTGTATTTGGTTCTTGATACATTGTTTAAATGCCCAAGTTGAGTTGGGGGCATATATTTTATTCCACTCCACCACCTTTCTTGGACACCAC
This sequence comes from Avena sativa, assembly GCA_916181665.1. NCBI lineage: Eukaryota > Viridiplantae > Streptophyta > Magnoliopsida > Poales > Poaceae > Avena > Avena sativa. The sequence goes on along the minus strand of OV702285.1, from coordinate 416,188,516 downwards.
CTTATAATTCCACCATTCCATTATCCATGAGCTTGTATTCTATTTTCTTTTGGAATTTTAATCTAGCTCATGGGAGATAGGATGGATCTACTTCTATAAATTCTTTTACTTGGCCTTACTCCACATTTTGGGAAATGCATAGGAATAGTGCCATGCTTATTATTTTGTTTTCACAAGATTAAGACATGGCATTTAATACCCTTGCATGGGCCATGCAACCATCTCCATCTTTTGACCTCCTTTGTTTTTATTTGATCTTTTGAGTGAATCTCCCATCTATCTCTCTACCTCTTTTCATGCTTGATCTTGTTGGGATCGTGTCAAAACCCTACACCCATCCCCCATCCATGCAAGCCATGTGTGAGCATTTTCCCCTTTATCTCTAAAAAACCCTAATCCCTCTCCCTACCCATCTCTCCTCTCTTTTGACACCTCTTGTTTTGGTCATGTCTCAAACCATAGCTACCACCACACTTCTCTCTCTAATCCCCCTCCTTTCTCTAACCTAGTTAACACTAAACCTAGTCTTCCTCTAACCTAACCCTAGTTACACCATCTCCCCTTCTCACCTCATCACTCCTCTCTCCCTCTGTGAACTCTCTCTATTTTTTTTCGTGTCTTCAAGGTTGGGTCCACTTGCTAGGCCCCAATATTATTTTTCCCGAAGATATTTTGTTCTATTGCAAAACCCTAAACTTTATATAATAGCATGCCCAAAATTATTATAGGGCATTGATCTTGCTATTACTCTACTCCCTCTAGTATCTATTTTAAAAGGCTTCCAGCTCCATATATAAAATCCCTACAAAATTTCAAATGAGTCTAAGATGGTTTCTTATAAAAAGAAATAAATAAAAATACCTAAGTGAAACACCTAATAACTAAAAGGGAAGGTCTTCCCTTTTGGCCCAACCAAAGCCCACCCAGATCCCCTTATCTTGGGCAGGCCTGATGCTCCCGCTAGCTTCCAGCCTTACCGCTTCAGGTGTGCGACGCTGCCGTCGTCTTCCTTTGCAGGAGAGAGCATCGGTGGCTCTGCCTGTCGCTGTCCAGGAGATGGGCGGACAAGCGCGCCTCCCGAGGACGATAAATAGCGCTGAGGACCATCTCCAGGAACCCTAGCTCCCGCTCTTCCCTTCACCGCCGCCAGGTAGTTTCCCCCTTGTTTTCCCTGAACGCAAGGCCACACAGAGAGAAAGAGAGCTGCCATGGCCGTCGGCCTGGCTAGCTCTGTATCATTGTCGCAGTACCCTTCGGGAGCATTTGAGGGGCGGGTCCCCTTCGTCGGCCTCGCCCGTGCCGTTTTGGCAGCAAAAGAGGAGCAGTAGGTGTTGGAGCATCGGCACGCCAACGACCGCCGGAGAATCATGGAGTTCGTCAACGTCCCCGTCGCCTCCGACCACCTCCTGCCCCAAATCCGGCGGGAATCAGCCGAGGTGAGGATCCTCAACCTTTTCCCCACCTGTATGTGCCCTCCCAGTACCTAGCGCCGCCCGAATTTGCCCCCTGCCGTCGAACCACCCCCGCCGCGCGCGTCTCTGCAGTGCAAACAGCCGGGCGCAGACAGCAGCAATCGCAGCTTGCCGACGCTCTGTTCGTCCCTGTTTCCCGGCGATCCTCGGCCATGTCAGCCATCGATCTGCATGCCACTGTGAAGAGGGCATCTCCCTCTCTCCTATGAGTCCAACCATGGCCCAGACGGAGCTCTATAGCGCTCGCCATCGTTGGTTAAAGATCCGTCCTTGTCTCTGAAACTCTGACAGAGATGACAGTCGAACGACGAGTGTGCAGTTTGTTTTTCCTCTGTTCCCGTCTATATAACGGCCGCTTCAGACCTCTTCCGGATGAAACTCAAACACCAAAGTTGTAGTCCTTGTTTCCCTCTCCAAGTTTCGTTTTTACGACACCTTCAAATTCCCAACCGTTTACTCGCCAACATCAACCAAAGATCCGTTTAGCTGGCAGTTTTCGCGAATCGAATTCAGTTTCGTCAGACAACCTCCGGGAGGTTTTCTAAAAAGCCCCCTAGACTTTTTGTCCACTTAACCCGCAGTCCCCCACGCCCCCATGTGTCATCCCCCTCACGCCTCAGCCCAGTCAGCGCCCCAGGCCCACTTGTCATTCACTGTGGGTCAGAAACCTCTGAGTAAGAAAAGTCTCTGTTCTTTTCTGTTTTAATTCAAACCTTTTCACATTTATTTCAAATTCAAATTCAAATCAGTATTTAAATAACTTTTAAAATATGAATTCGAATAATACAAATAATATATGTTTTCAAATCAGAAAAATGTGAGGAATTCAAATATGCTATCCAAAATATATTTTGAACCCTTAAAATTTCAAGTTGATTTAAATTACAATAAAATGCCCTTTTACCTTATTTATTTAATAACTTTTGTTTTATAACTCCAAATATGACAAATGATATGTCTAAAATGATCAGCTCGACGAGACCTTTCTGTTTACGCATTCCATGTTTTGAATTGCAGCATGCATCATATAAATATAAAGTATACAGCAACTAATATGAGGATAAAATGTGACCAAAACTCAATAAAATGCTTATTTCTTGTATTCTACACCTCACCCATGCCATGCTACTTTATTGCCATGCAAATTGTGCATCATTCATCATGGCATGATTGTTTGCTTGTCGCATTTTAACTCCTATGCTTGTGCACTTTATTTATGTTGGCCCTTGTTTGTTTGGTTCTTCTTCGAATAGACGCTGAGTAGGGGATATATCAAGAAACTCAGGAGCACTACCCAGATCCTTCTCTCGATTCAACTGAGCTGCCAGGCAAGCACTACCACATGCTTGCATACATATAGTACCTATTGCCTCTATCTTATTCTTGCATCATTGAGTCGCGATTGCATTAAATTGAATCCCAAGTATTGCATAGCCTTTACTTTTAAACCCCACCGAAGCTTGTTCCTCCATCCTATGAGCCATTACTACAGGAGTTGTTTGAGCCATGCGAGTCGTAGAACAGCATGTGTAGGGTATGTGAGTGTCTGATGTATAACGAGGTACCTAAACAACTTAACCTGAGTAGTAATGGGATAACTAATGAAAGTGGCACCGGTGAGCAATATCTGCTATTTGGTTTTTCATGCTCACTTGTGTCCCGTAGGACCCCGAGTACTTGATTCCTGTTCCTTGAATATTCGCGCTATCCACATCCGGGAGGCTTATGGGACCCCCCTGAGCCAAAGCTTGATTCATTCTTATTTCTTGGGGCCACAAACTAGTTTGAGGTTTTATTTACTATCCTGTACTTATGCCATGCTTTACTGCTTTATTTACGATTGTGCGAGGAGCACCTGTACTATTTAGGATCGTGACCCGTTTTCGCGGTATCGACAAGCCCAGTCACACTTTCGGGTTCCCAGTCGTTTACAGCCGGCCCCACAAACCTTGAGTCTGTCTCGAAGTCAGCTAACTTCGTTGCGGGTATACTTAATGGGGTGCCCCCCTGAAATATTTCTGAATCTTGTGATTGCTTTGTCGTGAAAGCCTCGTTGGGTTTTGATTTGGTTTTTCCGAGGTTGATCGAGTGTGTGTTGCTATTTGTGCACCCCTGCAGGGTAAAACTTTCTGAAAGCCGTGTCCGCAGTTATGGACGACTTGGAGCACAGTTTCTCGATCATAGACAAGTATAACTAAAGTACCGCTTTTAAATTTGACTAAGTAACTGACTAGTAAATAGTGGAACACTCATGGAATGGATAATAAAACTGCCAACGGATGGGGGGGTTGTTCGTCCGCTTCCTCGTTGGTAAGCGAGGAGGAGGATGGATCTGTTGATATTACTGTTATAACTGTTCTTATTAATTCACGGACATCCGTCTATATTTGGTTAGGCGGATTGTTAGCGAGTATCTATAGAACTGTTAGGGTTTATCTTTTGCTGCAATTGCGTCACCCCAGGTTGTGTCCCCTTTAGAGGCATAAAGACTTGCTGAGTACCCCTAGGGTCTCACACGATAAATTATTTGATTCAGATGAACAGGTACACTCACGAGATGGATACTGGGTGGAGGAGACGGACGATGTGGACAACGATCATTCGGTGTAGAGATTCCGGGAACGGGGATCCGTGAGATCTGTGGGCGGGATGTGTTTATTTATGGGGCATCTTATGCCAATTTGCTTCTTATCCGTACTCGGATCTTGTTTGTCGCTTCCGCCTGATACTCTGATGTTTGATGTATGAGGAGATATCCTAAACTATTATATCTATCTAGGATATTTGGATCTTGCCGTATGGCGTTGCAATATTTCTATTTCTTTTAGATGGAATGGCTCTGATGTACTGTTGTATGGTGGCTTGCATACATACTCATTTGTGTATGTAGTTGATCCCTTCGCCTGCCGATTACGCCGCCCGTTCTTGTCCCGATGTTTGGAAATGGTTAGGACGGCCGGAAGGTCTACCTGTGAGTGGCATTTGGGCCCCACCGTACTATTTTAACCATTTCCGCTCGTCCAGGCTTGTAACTAGGAGCGTAATTCACCGAGGTAGTTACACTTCCGTCGGGCACGCTCGGCCGTTGTTTGGGACGAGGCTACAAGGCACGCAATTGTAAAATAAAGGGTGCGTTAGACGCGTAGGAGAGTAGGGAGTGCGGGAGCATCAAAGAGAGGGGCAGCGCGGTCGGAGGTTACTAGTAAAGCTCGTCAGAGTTGGGGCAGACAATGGCGCGGTCAGTCGAGGTGGTTGCCGACGATAGGAGGCATGCGCGAGCGAGCTGAGGCCACTGGGAGATGCGCATGGAAGAGGGGAGCAGGCTCGCGTGGTCTAGGAGGCGAGGGGCGGCAGGGTTTGGCCGGAATTGGAGGTGGAGCTTGCCGGAGAGAGTGGCGGTCAAAGCAGAAATCAGGGCAGCCTGGGGGCTCCGGTGGTGCGGTGTATGGGGGAAATGGAGAGGGGAGGGAGGCGATTAAGATGGCATGGTCGCGGTGTGGAGTAATGAAGGCAGTAAAGAGTATTGACGCCGGCTTCAACGACCAGAAACGGCGAGGAGGGGTTGGAGGCGTGGTCACCGCGGGGAGGACGAAGCTGACGGGGCAGTGGGTTCGCTTCGCAGCGAGAGAGAGAAAGAGGAGGTGGGGTCCAACCGTCATTCGCTGTGCGGGTGAGTTTCTGAGTAAGAATGAAAACGGTTCGGGGTGAGAGGGAGTGGGCTGCTGGGCCTTAGTGGGCTAGCTGGGCTGGGCTGCTCCGTTTCATTTTTTTTGTTCTGAATGTTTTTCCTTTTCCATTTCTTTAATTCTATTTTGATTTTGATTAAACAATTCAAACACTCATTTGAATTCAAACCTTTGCCAAATTTTGTGAATAATCAAACACTGTTTATTGCCACATTCTAAAGTCAAATTTAGAATAAATCTTTTATTCTATTAAGGGTCTTTTAATTATTTAAAAAAAGGCTCTAGTATTAATTAAATAAGATTTAATAATATATTTCAATCTCCATTTCAATTCAAATCATCACCAAACTTTGGGTGAATTTTAATTCTATTTATCAACATATTTCAAAGTACAAAATAAAATAATTCTTTTAGGATCTATTAATAATTAAATAAATAGACCATAGTCTTTAATTCAAATAGGTTTTAATTTATTTTAAAACTCTTTTTGAAATCTAAATAATATCAAAATCTTTTCAGTAGGTTTCTTTTGCAAAACTAAAACACTTGGAATTCTTATTTTGAAAATCTTTAATAAATTTTTAATGTTTATTTGAAAGGAAAAAGCCTTTACTTAAATAAAATTGGATATTAGTATATCCTTTTTATTTTATTTAAACAAACCTTTATTCTTTTTAACAAATAGAAATAATTTATTTCATTTGTTTGGCCAAGATTTAATTTGGCTCTTTAAATTAATCCTTATTTTATATTTCTACCTATGCTTATCAAAATCATAACTTTTTATTTAAAGATCCAAAAATAGTGTTTCCAAATATTATAATTTTATTTATTATTTGTTTACCTTTTTAAATTCCTTTAGGATTATTTGCTCACCATTTGGTATCGATTTCTAGGTGGTTGCTTTATTAGCTTTGGGAAATCAATTTCCTTATCTTATTAAATTCATAAGATTTTATCTATGGCTCCAAATTAAGTGAATCCATTTCATATGGTTTTATAATATTTATAATAATCATTCTTGATCAATTTGAAATGTTTGTTTGGCCAATTTTCATATGGATCAAATCCATAGTCTTAGAGATAACTTTGAAAATGATTTTCTTCCATTAGGGTTTTAGGGTTTTGGTTTAGTTCTCAAGTGTTTAAATTTCCATATGCATTTAAAGAGAATGCATTCCCCTTGATTTGAATTTTAGTTAGATTAAAACATTGACCAAAGTTTGTTCAAGATGGAATTTTAAGTTTGCATTTAGAATCAAAAAGTTTCTTTTCACCCTAAATTTCAGCAATTAATTATTTTGTTTATTTATTTTTCACATTACAAGATTTGGAAAAGGCTTCTGATTCAATAGACCCCCAAAGGAATGAAAATAAGGAGACAAATTAGATCGATGTCTTGGATCAACCGGTACATCTTCGCGCGTGGGGATAGGATTGAGATTCATAAAATTTATACCATATATGTAATGCCCACCAAAGCCCGTATGGGCCTGCATGCGACGTGGAAACGTAAGTGTCCAATTCGAATACAACACTTTCACGTGTGCGCTGGCATTGCAACACCGCGTATGTGGTTTAGGGTGAGTTCTTTTAGATCTATCGGTGGGCTAACCTCACGCGCCTTCCTCTAATACGCACGGGAGAAATTCTACCCTTTGGGATATTTACAACTTTTTAGAGTAGGGGGTCTATGGAATCATACCTCTTTGGAAAATCTTGGGATGTGACATCTAACTTCACTACAATTCAATCAAGCAAACACATATTCAACTAGCATTCAAACAATTTACCACATAAAATAATAGAAACAAGGCAATGCATGCAAACATGCAAAAGATGGTTTTATTTGGAAAAGTGGTTTCTAGTAGGCTCTAAACATTTTGAAGCTCATATTGGTCTTTTACAAAAGTGGTAAAACCATTTAAATTCAAGTTGGTGAAAATGGTCATATTAAGTCATTTTTGTTTTGCTAGGAATGATTTAAATCAAAATGATAATCCCTAGTGTTTGTAAAATATTTTTAAACACAACATGTTAGTGTTTTAAGGACAAGTGTTTAATATTAAAACCATTTGCAAAAGGTTTCAAACCATAAACCAATTTTATACCAAAGTGATATTTTATGTTGTTGGAAATGCCTTTTAGCAAAGTAATAATTTTTATAGGGTTCATCATATATATTTTTAATCTCAAAACTTGGTATTTAGGGTCAGAGAGTTTAATTCAAATCATTTTCCAAAGGTTTTACTCAAAAAGTATTTTTAACACATAAACAATATTTTTATTTGACTAGAAATGCTCTTATTCAAAGATTTATTCTTTGGCTTCACAAAATACATTTTTAAATCCATAAGTTGGTTTCTATGGTTAGTAGGTTCAAAATAATCCACTTAGCAAAGATTTCACCTTAAAAATATTTCTAGAACAATTTTTATATTCAAATTATGCCTACACAAGTTTCTGCAAAAACAACTATTTTACCAGAATCAATTTATTAAAAAAGTGCATTGTTTTAAAGTACTTGTTCTGCTGATTCCATTGATATAAAATTTGCAAAATTTGGACGTGTAGATTAAAAATTATGAATTTTGCAAGTTTGCATATCTAATAGATCAAAATTTCTGTTTTAAATCAAACTCTGAACACGTGGCTCTATCCTATTGGACAGTACCGTTTAGTTTGGATTGAGCTATACTGGCCGCAGGATCTCACTTAAATCGCATGGCACAGATCGTTGCATACCCCTTCGTTTAAAGTCTAATCCTATTCCTTCGATCCAGATCCAACGGACCACAGCTGCTCGACCATGGACTAGCGGCGCTGGCGGCGGTGGACGGTGGCGCGGCTCTGTCAGAGAAGTTGCCGGCGATTTTAGATCGCACATGAAGGAACGGAGACGCTTACCGTGCTCGTGTGGTTGCAGTGAAGCTCAATGTGAGGTCAGATACTCGAGGGGCGCACTGGAGCAGCGACGATTGCTCGTTGGAGTTAGCGGCGGCACCAGGTGCTTCTGTTTGTCGACGGGGGCGGATCTACAGATTACCAGAAGGCAATAGGAAGGTATAGTTAGATGCGGGCGAGTGCGTAGGTCACAGGAGCATCAACGGGAGGGACAGGGGCGGTCTGTACTCACCGGGGGACTCGCTGGAGTCGAGGCAGGAGGCGGCGACGCTCTGATGTTGATGTTGCCGAGCCTCTGGTGAACGCGCGGGCTAGCGAGCGCCACTAGGAGATGCAGGGGTGATGGGGAGCACGCATGTGTGGACTGGGAGGCAAGGGGTGGTCAGACAGCGACGGATTTCGCCGGATCGCTTCGTCGGAACAGATGGTTTGCAGCGGTCAATTGGGATAGCCTGGTGGCCGAGAGGAGGCGATGCTTGGGGGGAATGGAAGAGGGGGCGTAGGCTCTTATGTACGCGTGGTTACTAGAGGGATTAACATTGTCATTTAAACGAATTCATCGCCGGAGTTAACGTCTGGGAACGGCAGCGAGGAGCTGGTCGCAGGGTGGAAACGAAGAACAATCATGTGGGGTCCGTTCATCAGCGAGGTAAGGAAAATTTAGGTGGGTCCTACTGTCAGCGACTGAGCGGGTTAGCTTCTGAGTGAAAACGGTTCACGAGAGGGGGGAAAAGGTGGGCTAGCTGCTGGGCTGGGCCAGATTCCTGGGCTAGGTTGGTTTCATTTTTTTTGTACAGCATGTTTTTCTTTTTCTATTTTGAATTTTTGTTTTGATTTTATTCAAACAATTACAAACACTATTTGAATTCAAACCTCTAAAAAACTTTGTGTAGATTATAATACTGTTATTTATCATATTCTAGTCATATTTAGAATAATTAATTTTTAGGGTTTATTAATTATTAAAAATAAATAGACATTAGTCTTTATTTTAGGATTTAAATATGTTTTAAAACTCTATTTGAAATGTAAATATTACCAAAACCTTTTCAGTAGGTTTTATATAAAAAAACAACACTTTGAAATATAAATTAAAATACTTTAATAAGTTTTAATGTTCATTTAAAATGGAAAAAACCTTTACTTAAATAAAATTGGATATAATAAATCCTCATGATTTTATTTAATAAACCTTTACTATTTTTATCAAACAAAAATATTTTATTTTATTTGCTTGGCCAAGTTTTAATTTGGCTCTTTAAAATAGTCCTTGTTTTAAAATCCATATCTTTTTATTTAAAGATCCAAAAATGGTGATTCCAACTATTATAACTTTATTTATTATTTGTTTTTTTAAATCCCTTTAGGATTTTATTTGATCAAAATAGGTTTTGATGTTTCCATTTGAAATCAAAAAGTTTCTTTTCACCCTAAATTTCAACAATTATTTATTTTGTTTATTTATTTTTCACATTTCAAAATTTGGAAAATTTTGGGATGTGACACCTCATCTTAGACCTTGGCCATGAGGGAACCCATACTAAGGTATATAAGTTTCCAGTCAAGGCCTACCCAAATTTTGGGTATTGTGGATGTACGGTAAAATTGGAATGGTATCGCATCCAGACAACCTATGCCTCAACATTTTTATCATCAAAATCATCTGGTGTTCGGAAACACATGTCAAAATATCTCAGTAGAATGATCCATCATTCCAAGGTTTTCATAACCATTTTCCACCAAGTATTCCCATCTAAAGTTGATCAAGTTTTATGCTTAGCACTAGCATCTACAAGTGAGGGTAAGTACTAATGAAGGGTGGTACACAAGTGTAGTTTAAATAGGTTCAATCTCATGCCTTAGGATGACATCAAGATTATCTAGGTTAGGCCAAATTTAATGCTCTTTATGCAACCTTCAATTATATTCCTAGAATCTACACGTCACTTAAGTAAACTCTAATAAATAGCTTTGATAAAGAAATAAAGTAGAAAGCTTGCAAGTAAAACTAGGAGGGGGTATCAAGTGGGTATGATCACATATGCTTAAGGCATATAGTTGGCATGGTAACAAGCAAGTATTAGCTTGCATAGGTCAAATTTATTAGTAAGGCTTGCATCAGTATCAGTGTAAGGTTGCCTTGTGCAAAGAAGTGGTTGAAGTTCTCCTCGGCTTCTTCTTCGTAGTATCCTCCTTCCTCCTCGTATCCTTGGTCTGTACTAGCGTCTATGAATAAATACGAGGTACACAATCACCAAACAATACTTAACTACTTTCAATCATCACACAAAGGTGTTCTATAGATGATCTAGCATCATCACTAATAAAGCATTTATCTTATTTATTTATTTTTAGAAAAGTAATGTCTACTCATTGAAAAACTACTTAAGATTTAATATTCTCCAAACCAAACATGGGATCATGTTGACACATGTCATCACCACATATTTCAGTACATGGGAATGTGATTTAAAGTGGTGTCACAATTTAAAAAGGTTTAACCTTTTTATTTCAAATCATTAAAGTGGCTAGAAATGCCTATGTGGCATGCTTTTATTACTTGAACATTATTTCTGTAAGTAAACCCATATGTTTTTATATATTCTGAAAGGTATGATCAAATGTGATTTTTGAGAGTTGGAATCAACTCAAAAGCTATTATGGTTGAAATTTGAAAAATGTTTGAATGTAGAAAAGCTTCTGACTTGTTATTTTTACCAAGGTTGATCTATAGATCCAAATGATTTTAATCCAACGGGTTTGGATTAAGAATTTCAATACCTTTCTAACAAAATTGGGTTGATTTTTGAAACTGGATACAGAACTAAGTTTGAATATAAATAGAAAAAGCTAAATTCAAACGAGTGGGCTACGCGGGAAGGGTTATTGGGCCGGCCCAGTGTCACAACGCAGCGTGGGGCTCAGCTGACAGGGGGTACCACCAGTCAGTGGATCATAACACGCGAAGCGGTACGGGGCGATCTCCGCCGCACGATCTAAGTCTAATCGAACGGCTACGGCTCATCGTCCACGTCGGGCAGCGCCGTCGAGACAGAACCCTAACGCGGCAGGTGGGCGTCGTGGGAGGCTCACCGGGGCTCAGGCGAGGGTCAGTGATGGGGGCAAACGATGAAGCCGACGACGACAATTCTCCTCACAATGCTCTAGAGCTTAAATGCACGTGTAGGGCGGTGGCAAATGGTCGGGAACGTGCGATGCTCTGCGAGGCAGAGGCGGCGAACTCCGCGGCGAGCGGTGGCTACGGGGTACGGGCGGTGAAACGAGCATGTCTGGTGGTCTCCTGGGACGGTGGGGTGCATACTGGCGGGCGGCGAGGGCTCGAGGTGGTCGGGTTGCGTGGGAACGGTGCGTGCTCTGCGGTGCGCGTCGGCATGGTCGACAGTGGCGCGGGCGCGGCGTTCCTAGCGGTTCTGGTCGCTATCTTCGAGCTAGGGCTGGTCGAGAGGAGGCGGTGAGGCATGGGCTGCATGCTAGACAAGGTTGGCACGACTAGTTCTTCTCCTAGCTTGCTGTCCACACTGGGGTGACATGGGTACTCTCGGCCTGCTCACCATTGATGACAATGGCCAGCTTACAGTGGTGCTAGAGGTTAGTTAAGGTTTCTAGATGATCTACTAAGGCTAGTTGTAACCAGAGAGGGAACAAGTTAGGCCCAAAACACTATTAAAAACAGTAAATTTGATTTGGTTGATTTGAATCTACATCCTGTTTGATGAAATGGCCGCATGAACTTAAGTTTTGAATTTTGAAAATATTTTTGGTGGGTATGCTAGGCATGTGCTGGTGATACTGTGGATGCTTGTGTTTTGAAAATTGAGCTTGTTTGAGTGGTTTTTGAAATAGTGGGATCTTCCCATATGAAATAGATTCAATTTTAAACTGTCATTTAAACTAAGCATTTAAATGTTTTTGGATGATCACAAAGTGGGCCTTGGTACCTTATTATGAGTACTATCAAGGGGTGCAAAGATCCATACATGTTTCTGTTAAGTTTTGAAAGTTAGGGATAGCCAAAGTAGGCATGGGAGTTAAATTGGCCAAACTGACCATTCACTTAATTTGTTTGTTTTGATTTGTTTGTCTTTGGGAAAAAGTTGGGGATTGTTTAGATGATGTTTATTTCACCTAAGAATCATTTTACAAGAAAAGAAACACAGAACTATGGCAATTCAAAAGAATCAAAATTGTAATACATACACATATGAATGCTTTCATATTTTTAATTGGAAAAGTTTTTTTAACCCTAAATTTGATGATTAGAGTTTGATGATCTAAGTTTAATATTTTTGGGATGTTACAGGAGGCGTGGTCGATGCATCAGGGGCATCCTAGATGAACTAGGCAAGGAGACCGATGCCGAGGTTGCATATGCAACACCGTCCCACCGGCATCGAGGTAGCGATAGACACAGCAGCAATAACATCACTGAATATCAACACCGTGCAGCCACGAACAAAGAACACCGGGGTTATAGAGGCGAATGTCGTCCTGCCGGTGTCGAGGAGGCAAGCATCAGGTGGCGCAATAGGAGGGGAATATAATGCAAGGTGGAGGAGTCTTAGGAAGTAGAGGGGAGGAGTCGGAGCCGGGAAGAAACACGGCGCGCGCCGGTGCACCCATACCACACGGATAGAGTTAGCTAGGGGCAGGGGCCTGTGTGAGAGAAGGTTGGCAAAGAGACTATGTGGAACTGGCTAATAATACCATGGAGAAGCGGCGCCAATAGACTGCGGTGGTGGAGACGGTCGGTGGCGGCCAGAGGGGCAGCTGGTGGCGGCGACATCGCACTCAAGCAGGGGATGAGAAGATGAGGCCGTGTGTGGCGTGTGTTGGGTGAGGGCGAGAGAGTGGGTCGGGGGTCAAGATGACCCCATGCCAGGTTTAGTTGGGCCGAGCCGACCCATGTGCCCAACTCAATAGGCCAGATTAGAATAAAATAAAAATTAAAGAATAAAAAAAATTACCAAAATGCCCTTTTGACATTTAAAGCTCTAGAGAATTATAAAAAAATCATAGAAATTCATCTAATATATTAAAATCATCATAAAAATAAGATCTACCTAATAAAAATATAACTTTATTTGTTAAAAATAAATACAAAGCAAATAATTATTAACACCATTAAGTCCCAAGTGAAATCTCATAAAATAAGGAAAAGTCCTAAAAATAAATAAAAATCATTTTTGTGTATAAAAATAAATCTATTATTTTATAAAAATACTAGCCAACATAATAATAATATGTAAAAATAAATAAAAACCATTTTCAAGATCTTGAATAGATATATTATACTAGAAAAATATTAAATGTACCATTAGAAAGGTTTTTAAGATTTTAAAGCAATGAATCCCTATCTATTTCCTATTTTGTAAATTCTTTAAAAACAATTCTTAAGTAAGAAATAATCACATTTTTTATAAAATCTTGAACAATTAATATCTAAGTACTAATTCCAAAACCATAACTTGAATTCATAATCAAGCTTAAGTACAACTTTTAACTTTAAAATATTTTTTTAAAAATCTTAAAATTCAAATTAAAAACCCTTTTAAATAAACATTGTATATCACTCATATATAATATGGTAAATAATCATTATATCTTAATCATTCTTAACATAACTTCAAATCCTAACAAATTACTAAGATCATCTAATTATGCTTACATAAAATAAATACATATTATTTTCATAATAGAAAAACAAATTTCAGCTAATCATTCACTTAAATATACAGTGAATAACTCCACACCTTAGTCATACTTATCATAAATCCAAAACTTGAGAATAATTAAAACAAATTACACCTTAAGTTTAATTACCCTTTTAAAGTTAATTTTAGTCTCAAAAGCTTATAAATATCATGTCTAATAAATTACTTATTTTTTATAGTTAACTTTGGTCTATTTTAATTAAGACCTAGAGCATCTCAAGTCCAAACTATTCAAGCAAGCGCAAACAACATCAATCACATCCTATCAACCATACGTATTGTTTAAACCTTACCAAATAAACCTTTTCTTTGAAGGTTATTATTTTTGCCACTTCAAACAATAACTCTATAATAATTACCTTCAACCCTTAAACAACCCAATACATAGACTTTCATCATAATCACCACCTCTACTTTTATATCTTGTATATCAAGACTTAAGTTCTTTATAAATGCATTTACTGTGAAGTAAAATTTAAAGATGCACCAACTATTAAAGGAATCACCTAAGTTCACTTCACTTAAAGTATTGGGGATACACTTTGGGAGTTCCACAAAATGCATAGCTTACTTATGCATAACTGCACATTGCTTCTTTAAACATTAGTCCTTACCGGACCAATGATGCAGATTTTAGATATTGGATCTTATGTCGTCTCGAAGACCATGAGTGCATAATCTTGAATCACAAAAGGCAAGTTGCAGATTTTAGATATTGGATCTTATGTCGTCTCGAAGACCATGAGTGCATAACCTTGCAATCAACAAAGGCAAATTCACACTTGCTCATATCCTTTGATTATTTGCTATAAAGTATTTTGCAAACCCAGTGTTGTCATCACCTGCATTTCAAAAAAGTCAGAAAACACTATTTTCATAATAATATAATTATAGGTTATTTACAATGAGGTAATAACCTATTATGAAAGTTCCGGTTGTAAAGGAACATATTACCTAGGACTAAACAACCAATGTCGTTAGTGATTCTTGCGCCGTATATTACGTGTTAACCATGAGATTTGGAATGGGATGGAGAAGTCAGCTGGATCGGCTCCCTTTCGCATGCATCAGACACTTTTCTGGGCATTTGTAAGTTGCAGATCATGGGTATAGCTGTTTTATACGGGGTTCTACCGTGGATCTGGGCTTACAAAAGACAGATTTCTAGTGTTAATGGTTGTTGTGTGTATCCAACTAAGGTATAGTTGTTTTATACGGGGAAAAGTATACCTTGAGTGTGGACATACAACAATTGCGCTGTATGCGGGGTCACGGAGAAGGACAGTGATTGGCTTGGATCTTAGGTTGGGCCTCAAACCAAGGAAGTTTGAACAGGGACATACTCCCGGCCGTGCAACAAAGCTTAAGATCTCTCATGGGTAAAGTGACACACCTCTGCAGAGTGTAAGAACTGTAACTTGTTACTCCCTGTTCCGGGAAGGAGCTACGAACGTGGCAGGAAAGGAACTCCATGAAAGTTCTGGTAAACCTGTGAAGGCTGACAGACATAGTTTTTCAGAATAAAATAAACCTTTTAAGAAATGTTTACGAAAACCTGCATTGCCTAAGACCTATGGTCTGTGGCTGTAGATATAGTGCATCAAACAATCCTTTTTAGTGAACTTGCTGAGTACGCTCGTACTCAACGTATCTTCTTAACCCTTGCTAGATTACGAAGCCAATACAGACGACTTCTACTTCAATTATGCCCAAGGGAATCATCATCAAAAGATCAAGTTCTTCAATGAAGTCAATAAAGTCAACATATACATCAATCAAGTGAAGAAGAAGTTGTTGATTAGATAGGAATATAATCTAGCCATAGAGTATTGCAATAGTAGCAATACAAACTCCTTATTAAGATGCTTATCTTATTAACTTTAAAGTTATGAGTTGATTATTTCTGATTCTTCTTTGTAAGAAGTTTCTTTCTCCCTCTTTAACCTAGAGTGTTCTCTAGATCTTTTGTAAAGAGTCGAGTTGTAGCCTATAGTCATGTCTTGGACCTGCTGTGTTTCTATTGTACTACTCTGAGGGATGTATTACTAGTGAAATGTGTTTCATTGGAATTATGTCAACGACTATAGTGTACTACATCATGCAGTGGTATGCTGGGTCACCACATAAGTTCACGAGTGGTGCAGGATGCTCCCTAATCTTCTTGCGCGAACCCCACTGGGGCACTTTAATAGCTGCACAAAAATCACCAAAAGGGAGATCGACAGCTACATTGTAAATTTTATAGTGAACCATGGGGTTAGGCAAGGACCAACTAAATTGAAAATCCTGCACCATGGACATAGTCAGTTTCACATATTGGTAAGGTTCATCCCCAACAAAATCCTCCAACCCTACATTGGAAATTAGAGTCTGGAAATCTTGAAAAATCCCTGCAGCTCTCATGAATTCGGGGCATGGATAAATAGAAGGGAAAACTTCCTCCTCACGGTGGACTTTCGTAATCTCACGTACCCTTAATTCATGTTGATTCAGCTGGTATTCACTATTCTTATTTTTTGAAATTTTTAGACAAACATCAAACCAAGTGATTTCAAGGTTAATAAGTAATGGGGAACTACTATAGGGACTTGCAAGAGGGCTAAACATGCATTAAAATGAATTCTCTAAGCATAGAACAAGCATGCAAACTCACATAACTTGTCACCTATAGTAGCAAAATACTCAAGATATAGTCCACCAATCAAAAATCTAATTGGACAAGCCGAGGAGTCACATACCGAAGAGCAAACCCTCCAAAAATAAGCAGCTAAGGTGGGCTGAGCAAGGAGGTCGAAAATCGCGAGCAAGAACAGCAAGAACACGAGCTTTGAGAAAAATTTTGGTGTTTTCTCGGGAGAGAGAGTGGAGTGGCAGGTGGGAGAGTAAGTGGAGGGCCAGGGGTGTCCCACACCATGGCCAGGCACGCCCCTGGTCTGGCCGCGCCACCAGGTGGTGTGCCTACCTGGTGGGCACCTCCTGGATCACTCCAGGTACCTATTTGCCCTTTTTTGGCGTAAAAATTTAATATGAATAATTTGTAATTTTTCGAGAAACTTTATTTTTGAGCAATTTTCAGGTATTAATAAATGATTTTCTTGCAGAAAAAGATTTTTGCAAAAATGCAAAAACAAACCAAAACTAAAACTACATAAGTTCTAAGACACTCTAATATGCAAGATACTAGCAATACTAAGACGAACAAGGTGAAGAGAAAAGATTGGAAATGAGAAAGTAAAAGTAAGCAAGGATAATCATGGTGAAAACATTGTTTTGTTCATTAAAATCCCTTTGTTAACAAGGTTGATCAGGTATTGTTACGAAAACAATTTTATATGAAACAAAACTTTGTATTTCACTAAATGATTATGTTACCTCAATCTTGATAGCAATAGTCCCAATCATAATAGTTTCATATTTTTCTTGAGGTATGGGACAATATATTTCTCCAACTTTGATGCCTTTAGTATTTTCAATTGAATTTAGGCCATAAGTCTTATTGATTTTCAATTGAATTTAGGCCATAAGTCTCCAAATTTGATGCCTTTAGATAGTGTGCTCATTGTCATTAACATTAAAAGTTACTTTTCATTGGTTATAATTAATGACATCACCTGTAGTATTAAGAAAAGGTCTCCCGAGAATAATAGACATATTATCATCTTCAGGCATTTCAAGCACAACAGAGTCGGTTAATATCAAACAATTATGAGCCACTTGAACAAGAACATCCTGACATATACCAACAGGAATAGTAGTAGACTTATCAGCCATTTGCAAAGATATATCAGTTGGTATCAATTTTTCCAGTTGAAGTCTCTTGTAGAGAGAAAAAGGCGTAACACTAACTCCTGCTCCCAAATCACACAAAGCAGTTCTAACATAATTATTTTTAATAAAGCAAGGAATAGTTGGAATCCCTAGATCCCCAAGTTTCTTTGGAACCTTACCATTGAAGGAATAATTAGCAAGCAAAGTGGAAATTTCCTCATTGAATATTCCTTTTAATATAGACAATATCCTCCATATACTTTGAATAAGGAGGCAATTTAATAGCATCAACCAAAGGAATTTGCAAAAATAAAGGTTTCATCCACTCAGAAAACATGTTATAGTGTTCTTCTTCCTTTGACTTGTGTTTCTTATTAGGAAAAGGCATTGGTTTTTGCACCCAAGGCTCTCTTTCACTACCATGTTTGTTAGAAACAAAATCTTCCTTAGTGTACTTAGTATTTTTAGTGTGCCTTTCAGGTTCCTCTTCAATTTCTTCCTTATCAGGAGCATCATTTTTATCATTACAACTTTTAGTTTCAGCATCAGAGACAGATATACTGTTAGGATCTATAGCAGGTTCAGAAGATTCTACAACTATTTTATGTTTCTTTTTCTTTCTCTTAGAAGTACCATTATTTTCAACTTGTTGATAATCCTGCTCAATTCTTTTAGGATGTCCCTCGGGATATAAAGGATCTTGAGTGGAAGCACCACTCCTAGTTCTAATTTCATAAGCATGTTTTTCTCTAGAAGCATTAACTAGCAAATCTTTTTGTACTTTAGTAAGCTGATCAATTTGAGTTTGAACCATTTGGAAATATTTAACAAGCATTTTAACATCATTGGAGGTTCTTTCCATAATATCTTTCAACTTATTAATAGCTCTAGAGTTTTCCATTAAATGATTCTAGACTCTCTTATTAAAATTATCTTGCTTAACAATAAAAATATTAAATTCTTCTAAGCATTGATCAGGAGGTTTAGAATAAGGAATATCACCTTCATCAAAATGTTGGAGAGAGTGTACCTCAATAGTGGATGAGTGGGAAATTGGCTTACATAATTCCTCTATAGGAGGTAAATTATGCACATCTTCAGATTTAATACCCTTCTCCTTAAGACATTTATTAGCTTCCTTCATCACTTCATCATTTAGTTCAATCACTCATCTCTTCTTGGGTGTTGGTGTTGGGGTTGGCTCAGGCACAGTTCGTTCAGGTGTAGTTGGTTCAGGTGTAGTTGACTCAGATGTAGTCCAATCATCATAATTCTTGCTTATTTTAGCCATTAATTCCTCATCTTCTTCGGGAGTTATTTTCCTGAAAACACAATCAGCACAACTATCCAGGTATGTCCTAGATTCATCAGTTAGTCCATTATAGTATATATCAAGAATCTCATTTTTAGGTATTGGACATACATGTTGTGCATGAATTAAAGCACAAAATCTTGCCCATGATTCAGGCAATTTCTGCTTTTCTCCCTGTTTAAAATCAAAAAAATTCCTGCAAAATGGCATGTCGAGCACTAGGAGGGAAATATTTTTGATAGAAAGTATCAAACAAGCAATCAGGGCTATCAATGGATCCAGGAGTTAAATTATTAAACCAAGCTTTAGCCTCTCCTTTCAATGAAAAGGGGAAAATTTTAGCAACAAAGTAGGTGTGCATCTTAATATCATCAGAAAATAAGCCACTCATAGTAGAAAGCTCAGTCATATGTGCCACATCACTTTCATTTTCAGCCCCACAAAAATGTTCTTTCTCAACGATGGTTATGTAAGATAAATCAAGAGAAATCATAATCCTTATCTTTAATGTTTATGGGAGATGTGGCAAACTTAGCATCAGGAAATAGTTTAGGTCTAATAGTACGTCTCTCAAGAAGACTTTTAATGGCACTTCCACCATGAGTGTTTCGACATTCTTCAATAAATTCATCAGTTAATTTGATATAACCATCATTAATATCATAGCTAGTTCTCTCTCTAGACTCAGGTGAGCTAACAGGTGTAGTAGTATCTTCATTAGGAGTTTCAGTGTTTCCCATTATAATTCGATCAATTGTAGCATCTATGAAAGGACCTAATGAACCACTCTCATCAAGCATAGTAGAAGTAACATCATGAGTATCATAAGCAATTTAAGATTCAGCAGAAGTAGCAGTATGTGTAACATGTGTATTTGGTGGTGGTGTAAAGAGCTTACTCATAATAGATGGTGAATCAAGAGCAACAGAGGTGTTCAGAACTGTACCTCTTCTTGTAGTGGATGGTAATATAGGAACATTTCCATCACGAGTTTTACCCATGATGAATGGATAGCAGTGAACAATAATAATTCCAAGTGAACTTTATAAATAAAGCTACGCTCCCCGACAACGGTGCTAGAAAATATTCTTGATGACCCACAAGTATAGGGGATCGCAACAGTCTTTGAGGGAAGTTAAACCCAATTTATTGATTCGACACAAGGGGAGCCAAAGAATATTTATAAGCCTTAGCAACTGAGTTGTCAATTCAGCGGCACCTGGAAATAGTCTTCCTCATAGTAGTTTATCAGTAACAATGGCAAAGTAACAGCAGTAGTGAAATAAAGGCAGTAGTAACAATTGCAGTAAACATCAGGATAAAAGTGCGGTAGGCATAGGGATGGATGGACGGGCGTTGCATGGACAATACTATTCATGTAATATCAAGATCAAGGGAATTTGCAGATAAATAAGGTAAAGTATCCAAGCACTAAGTAATCATAGGCATGTGTTCCATATATAGTCATACATGCTCGCAATGAGAACTTGCACAACATCTTTTGTCCTGCCAGCCCGTTGCAGCGGGGCCTCAAGGGAATCTACTGGAAATTAAGGTACTCCTTTTAATAGAGTATCGGAGCAAATAATTAACACTCCGTGAACACACATGATCCTCACATCACAGTCATCCCCTCCGGTTATCCCGATTTCTGTCACTTTGGGGCCTCGGGTTCCGAACAATGATTATGTGTATACAACTTGCAACTAAGATCACAAACAATAATATCATCATGAATCAATAAGATGTTCAGATCTGAGATCATGGCACTCGGGCCCTAGTGACAAGCATTAAGCATAACAAGTTGCAACAATGTCAAAAGGAACTAACAATAGAGACTAGGCATCATGCCCTAACAATCTTATGCAATTACATGATAGATCTCATGAAATCCCTACCATCCCCATAGCCTACAACGGGGGATTACTATCTCATGGATGCGGGAAACATGGATGTTTGATGGAGAGGCGTTGGTGATGATGATGGCGATGATCTTCTCCAATTCCCCGTCCCGGCAGAGTGCCAGAACAGAGTTTTTGGTTCCAAATCGCAGTTTCTGGTAGTGGCGGTGCAGTGGAACTCTCTCTGGAAAAACGTCGAACTCCCCGGTATTTTTAGGTCAGAGGGCTTATGTAGGCGGAAGGATAGGTTGAGGGGGTGCCCGAGACAGCCACACCACCCCCTGGTGTGGCCTGGCCTGGCTCGCGCCACCAGGTGGTGTGGGCCCCTCGTGGCCCTTCTCCGTTGTCTTCTGGCTCCGTGATTCTTCTGGTAAAATAGGAGTTTTGCGATATTTTTCGGGATTTTTCCTAAAAGTTGATTTCCTACACAAAAAACAAGACACCAAAGCAATTCTGCTGAAAACAGCGTCAGTCCGTGTTAGTTATATCCAAATCACACAAATTAGAGGAGAAACAATAGCAGAAGTGTTCGGAAAAGTAGATACGTTTTGGACGTATCATTAATCAACAAGCTAGTTTATAAGAGAGGCATAACTAGGAACTTTCTATTTTTTTAGTAAACACACATGTATTAATGTTTCCATATTAATATAATTATAGCATGCAAAATAAACATCTATCATATACTTGGAATACTTATAATAACAACTTTATTATTGCCTCTTAGGGCATATTCCCTTCAGATAGGTCTCTCCTGTAACCCTAGGTCTTGGTGCCTTTATAAGTCGGACCTAAGCGATCCTTTTGGGCAACACAACCACAACAACCTCGCGCATGCAAACCTCTCTTGTAATCCGCTGTAACATCCAGCTCTCGCTGATATATTACTTGGTTGCTAGAAGGAGTATGATTCGGTCACCACAGTCGGATCAAGACCTAGGTAAATTTGTGCTTGATGACCCACAAGTATAGGGGATCGCAATAGTCTTCGAGGGTAGTATAACCCAATTTATTGAGTCGACACAAGGGGAGCCAAAGAATAGTTATAAGCCTTAACAACTGAGTTGTCAATCCAGCTGCACCTAGAAATAGTCTTGCTCATAGTAGTTTATCAGTAGCAACAGTTATGTAGTAGCAATAGCAAAGTAACAACAGTAGTAACAATAGTAGGAAACTGTAAGGAGTGCGGTAGGCATAGGGATGGATGGACGGGCGTTGCATGGATAAGACTATTCATGTAATATCAAGATCTAGGGCATTTGCAGATAAATAAGATAAAGCATCTAAGTACTAAACAATCATAGGCATGTGTTCCATATATAGTCATACGTGCTCGCAATGAGAACTTGCACAACATCTTTTGTCCTGCCAGCCCGTTGCAGCGGGGCCTCAAGGGAATCTACTAGCAATTAAGGTACTCCTTTTAATAGAGTACCGGAGCAAAGCATTAACACTCCATGAACATATGTGACCCTCATATCATAGCCATCCCCTCCAGTTGTCCCAATTTCTGTCACTTCGGGGCCTTTGGTTCCGGACAATAATATGTGTAAACAAATTGTAGATAAGATCACAAAAAATACTATCATCATGAATCAATAACATGTTCAGATCTGAGATGATGGCACTCGGGCCCTAGTGACAAGCATTAAGCACAACAAGTTGCAACAAAGTCAAATATCACTAACAAAGATACTAGGCACGATGCACTAACAATCTTATTCGCTTACATGATAGATCTCATCCAATCCCTACCATCCCCATAGCGTACAGTGGGGGATTACTCACTTATGGATGAGGAAAACATGGATGGTTGATGGAGAGGTGTTAGTGATGATGATGATGATGGCGATGATCTCCTCCAATTCCCCGTCCTGGTAGGGTGCCAAAACGGAGTTTCTGGTTCCGAATCGCGGTTTCTGGTGGTGGAGGCGCAGCGGAACTCTTTCTGGAAAAACGTTAAACCCCCCTCTATTTTTAGGTTAGAAGGCTTTATCTAGGCGAAGGGGGAGACCGAAGGGGTGCCCGAGGTGGCCACACCTCCCCCAGGCGCTGCCTGGCCCGGCCCGCGCGGCCAGGGGGTGTGGGCCCCTTGTGGCCCTCCTCCGTCTCATCTTTTGTCTCTGTGGGTCTTCTGGTAAAATAGGAGTTTTGCGATATTTTCCGGGATTCTTCCTGAAATTTTATTTTCTGCACAAAAACTTGATACCCAAGCAATTCTGCTGAAAACAGCGTCAGTCTGTGTTAGTTGTATCCAAATCACACAAATTAGAGGATAAACAATAGCAAAAGTGTTCGGCAATTAGATACGTTTTGGAAGTATCAACTCCCCCAAGCTTAGCTTATTGCTTGGCCTCAAGCAATTCTGTTGAAAACTGAGTGCTATAAAAGAAACTTTCATGAACTCATTTTCTTCATATGATGTATATATTCTCAGCATATGAGTAGATACCTAGGCAATTCATAATAAGGAGTATGAAACTAAGTCTACTCAATAGTAATTGCAAGCTATGAAGAGATTCCAACACAATAATAATAAGTAGCATGAAACATAAAAATAAGCAACATTGCAATACTCATAAGAAGGTATGATAGAGTGGTATCTCGCTTGCCTTTGATTGTGGAGAAAAATATAAATGCCAAGGCACCTCTGGAGTTCAAGTGAAGACTAGAAGTAAAGATATCAAAGATACAAGCATCAAAGTTATGTCATAATTAACCAAGTTTTGAGACAAGCATATTACACTAAGAATGACAACTATGCTCTCAAGAAGGTGCTCATAGAATAAGTGGTGACTCAACAAGGAAGTGAAAAGGTTTTGAAAAGTTTGAAAGGCTTCCAAATGCTGAAAGTATGGTACTCATTAGCTTTGAGCTCTCATTGCCTCTATCATAAGCATCTTTAGATGGTTAAGATTAAAGTGAGGTCCAATATGAGTTATATGCTTGACATATCATAAACTGGAAATCTCATGTCCCTTGAGTACGAGGGTCGTTCCTCATGCTACTCAACTTTAGTTACCGGTAAGTTCTTGTCATTGTAAATACATGTGTATCATAGAGAACCGCCAATGGGGTACCCCTTGCGCCATGATACAGGAGCTATCCCATATCAAAATTACAAGGCAACAAATAGTGAGCATCTCAGCAATCTTCTTATTTACCATGGGAAAATGGTATTTTTTCTCTTCTTTCCTATTTTTCTGTCTCTCTTTTTTTATAAGAAGAATGCTTCATAGATTGCCCACTATGGTTATGCTGCAAGTTTCCACCATGATTAGGCATGGCTTAGGCTAGCGGCCCAGGCGTTTCTCTAACACATATACATAACTCCATGGACTCACAAGCTCCCCTTTTA
Source organism: Avena sativa (assembly GCA_916181665.1). NCBI lineage: Eukaryota > Viridiplantae > Streptophyta > Magnoliopsida > Poales > Poaceae > Avena > Avena sativa. The sequence continues at coordinate 416,164,383 of OV702285.1, read as the reverse complement.
TTTCACACCGCCGACATCCGTAAACAAAAGAGCATGATATCAACTGGATAATATTTATAGGTGTTGAAAGCGTTCCCCGTGACAGCACGGTTCTGCTAACTCCCAGCCTATAATTTGCAAGCATATAACTTTCAAGGACAGTCACAATGGTTTAGGTTTATTAAGTGCAAGAAATTAAAGTGTGTCATCAAGTTCATGAGAGCTTTACTAACTAACTTTCTCATAACAAGCAAACATTTTATTTGGAAGAAAATGAGGCATAATAAATATGCTCGGAATAGCAATGATGCTAATAGGTAGATATGGTGGACACTTTTGACAATATTGGTTTTAGGGATTTGGAAGCACGAGAGCTCATAATCAGTGCAAGTGAAGGTTAGCAATAGAAAGGGCGCGAAAAACGAGAGCAGTAACTGTCATAATCATGCTTGCAACAAAATAAAACTAATTATGGCATAAAAGTGATACAAGAAATCTAAGGAAAAATAAATCATCGAGGCTTAACTGAACTTTTGTTCAGTCAGATGCATGCGTGAGCGTGTGCCAAGTCTAGTCAAATGAAGCGTTCAGAGGAGGATACCACAATGTCATACCAAGTTATGAATAGAACAATGCAAGCAAACATTCATATGACATGCTACAAACTATTAGCAAGTTGGAGCTAATCATAAGAGAGAAAGAAATACTAAGAATCCATTAAATAACATACACCTTACATGAAAATACTAATCATGTAACATCCCAAAAATATTAAGCAAGATTATCAAGTTCTAATCACCCAAGTTTAGGGTTAACAAAAACTTTTGTTGTTAAAAATTAATATGAATGCAAGTGTGTATGTGATGAATGCATGAATACTTGCAGTGACTTGTTTGATTGTTATGAATGGCAAGGATTGGTTTAAAGATGAAAACAACATCATCTAAATCATTTCCAAGTAGAACCAAATGAAGAGAAAATCAAAAATAAACAATATAAGCAAATGGTCATTTTTGACAAACTTGTTCACTAGACCACTTTGAGTGTTTCTAGTCCAAGTTTTCTAATAGAAAAAATCCAATTCTTTTCACCCCTTGCTAGAACAAGTACAAGTGAACCCAAGATTACTTTGCAAACCAACAAAAACATTTTTCAAATCTATTCAAATGACAATTCATAACTAAATTAAGTGTAGGTACTAAGATCACCATTTATCAAAACCCAACTAAACCAATTCACTTGGATCAACCAGTGCTGCACAGAGACCATGTAGACCAATACCAACATCCACCAAAAAGGAAATTTCAAATTTCAAACACGTTTTGCTTGCGGCCATTTTGTCAAACACCTTCTGAGCACAAATGAAATAAAGTAACAAACACTATATTGAGAAGTGTTCTTGCCAAACTTGTTCCCTCTACAGCCCTCACAATACTCCCAGTATATCACCCACCACTCCCCTGCAATCCTAGCCCAGTGTGCATGACCAATTCATCAATGGCATGCATGCCCGACCACCCCCTTGTCCACCTCAACGTCGACAGCATGATGCAAGCCACGCCGGCCTCGCCGACCATGTCTAGCATGTTGCCCGTGCCTCACTCCCCCTTCAAACCAGCCCTAGCTCAAGGACAGAGAGAGGAGACGCCGGGAACGCCGTGCCCGAGCCGCTATCAACCATGCCAACGCGCACTGCAGTTCATGCCTATTCCCGCTCAACCTGACCACCTCGAGCTCTCTCCGCCCGCCTACGCGATCACCACCATCCCAGGAGACCAAAAGACATGCCCGTGCCCCGTAGCCGCCGGACGCCGCGAAATTCGCCGTCAGTACCACGCAGAGAATCGCCCCGTTCCGACCGCTATAGATCTCCATTTACTGAGCCATGATGTTTGTGATGACCGTCAGGCGACCTCCCACCATCCTAGCGTCTGAACCATGCTGCTAGCTCGCTGTGCCGTCGCCTCCGTCGAGCTCCGAACATGTCGTGATGCACTCCTCACCCCGCTATAAAAATGGAGCTTCCCCGTACCAACTCTTCACACCATCGCACTCCACACATCCTCAGCAACGCCTCCGAGCAACCCTAGAGCAAGCCGCTGGCCGTAGCTCCCCAATTTCAACGGAGACCGCCGCGGTAGGAGGAGAGGGGCGCCGTCGATTTAGGCCACTGCAGGAGACGCCGCCAGTACCAGGAGAACCGCTAGAGCCGCCTCTTTCTTTTGCCCCCGTCGCCGACCCTCGCCAAAGCTCCGGTAAGCCTCCCCCAACCCTCACTGACCTCGCTAGGGTTTCTCCCCATCGTGTCCTGTTCCAGTGAGGAAGATGGCCGTGAGTCGTTGATCTGGGATCTAATCCTACGGTCAAAATCCTCCCATACCCCTTTGGCATCCCCTGTCTCACTGACGGGTAGGGCCATCACTTAAGCCAGCCCGCGCGCGCGCTGAGCGCAGTGGGCCGGCCCATTTAGTTTCCCGCTCAGTCAGTTGAGATTCAAATTAGATATTTCCATTTTATTCAAAACCTAGTTCTATCAGTAGATTCAAAAATCGATTCAGAGAGTTTCACTGAACCAAATTGCATGAAACCAATTTTTTTAGAAAGGTATTGAAATTGTTAATCCAAGCCCGTTGGATTCAAACCATTTGAAATTATAGATCACCTATAGTAAAAATAACAAGGCAGAGACTTTTCTACACTCAAACATTTTTCAAAAATCAACCATAAATGTTTTTGAGTTTATTCCAACTCTCAAAAATCAAATTTGACAAGATCTTTCTGAATATGTAAAAATACTTAGGTTTACATGTAGAGATCTTGGATAGTATTAAAAGAATGACCAATAAGCATTTCTAGTCACTTTAATTAATTAAAATAATAATGTTAAACCTTATTAAATTGTGACACCACTTTTAATTCACATTCCCAAGTATTATAATATGTGGTGATGACATGTGTAAATATGATCCCATGTTTTAATTGGAGAATATTAAATCTTAAGTAGTTTTCAATGAGTAGAAATTACTTTTCTAAAATAAAATAAATAAGACTAAGCCTTTAATTCATGTGATGATTGTGATGATGCTAGATCATCTAGTGTGAACCCTTGTGTGCCAAATAGAAGTAGTTAAGTATTTCTTGGTGATTGTGTACCTCGTATGTATTTATAGACGCTAGTACCGACCAAGGATACGAAGAGGAAGGAGACTACTACGAAGAAGGAGGAGAATAGAACTTCAATCACTACACTACTCAAGGCAAGCTACACTATGCAAGCTAACACTTGCATGATAACTATGCAAACTAGAGGCTTTAGACATAATTGGTTATACCACTTGATTATACCAAATCCCAGTTTTACTTGCAAGCTTTATTATTTTATTTCTTTATCAAACCTATTTATTACTTTTACTTAGTGACTTGTGAATTTTGGAAATATATTAGAGGTAGCGTAAAGAGCATAAACTTGGCCTAAGTTAGATAGAACTAGATGTCATACTGATGCATGAGATTAGATTTGAATAGTCACACTTATTTAGCACCCCTCATTAGTGTTTACCCTCAACTTTAGTGGCTAGTGCTAAGCATAAAACGTGATCACTTTACATGGGAATACTTTGTGAAGATGATTATGAAAACCTTAGAATGATGAGTCATTCTAAAGAAATTTTTTGACCTGAGTTATGAACACCAGATGATTTGATGATGAAAATGTTGAGGCATGAGCCTTAGCCCTTTATAAAACTGATGGTTGAGTTTGGATGCGGTACCATTCCAATTTTACCATACAACCACAATACCCGAATTTGGGTAGGGATTGACTGGAAGTTTATATATCTTAGTATGGGTTCCCTTGCGGAAGAGGTTTGAACTGAGGCTACCTCGTTATGATTGTCCACCTGTGCAGTTCCCAAGATGACAGATGGTCATGGTTGGGAGGCCAAACTCATAGGGGAGGTGCCTATACTAGGGTGTGTAATTGAAAGGTTAGGATTGATTATCCGCATACTGAGTATGGTGATTCAGGATTGTTCCTGACGGATGTATCGAATGTTGCGGTGAAAGTGTACCACCTGTGTAGACGGTCAAACTATTGGAATAGCCGCATCCGTGGTTATGGACAGTTGGAGTAGCCATAATTTTCTGTCATCAGATGTTTTCAAAATGACTTATGAAATGAATCATGACTTGACTTGACCACAACAGGTTTGTGATATGAAACTTAAGTTCTCACTTAGGTGTTGTAGCACATTAAAGTAGTTTTCTTTACTTCTAAACTGTGTTAGAGATAAACCTGGATTTTTGCAAATAAACCTAGAGCGTAGGATTCCTACTCAAACTACCTTACTTGTTAGTATTAGTTTGCGAGTACTTAAAGAGTACTCATGGCTTTGTCCCTAGCTATTCCTATGGCCATACTATGAGGAGAACTACCAGGATGATGGACAGCAGGAAGTCTATGACAACTAGGATCATCTCTCATCTTTAGCATTGCCTGTGACTCTGAAGATGAAGCTTCGACCACGCTACCGTTATTATATTATTCCGCTGTGTTGATTGTATTAAGACTAGATCATGAGATCCTTTATTTGTAAGACATTTATTATGGTTTGTAATGGATGATGAACTATGGTACCAATCTGTTATGTCTCGCAAAAATGGTAATCCTAGGATTGCGATGTGTCACATCCCAAGATTTTCCAAAATCTTGTAATGTGAAAATAAATGAAATAAAAATAAAACTTTGTTGATTTTCAGAGTGAGAAGAAACTTTTCGAATTCAAATGGGAACTTTCAAAACCTATTTGGATCAAATAAAATCCTAAAGGGATTTAAAAAGTTAAATAAACAATAAACTTCAAATATTTAAAATTACTATTTTGGATCTTTTAATAAAAGATTTGGTTTTCAAATGAAAAAGGATAGATTTATAAATAAGGTTTAATTTATAAAGCCAAATTAAACCTTGGCCAATATTTTGAAACAAAAGGTTTTGCTTTGATTAAAAGAGCAAAGGTTTATTTAAACAAAATAATGAGGATTTATTAATATCCAGTTTTATTAAAGTAAAGGATTTTCCCATTTTAAATAAAACATCAAAACTTATTTATTTATTTATTTTAAATAAGTTTTCCCAAGTATTTTATTTTCTCAAATAAAACCTACTGAAGTGTTTTTGGATTTATTTTGGATTTCAAAACAAGATTTTAATAAAACCAATCCTATTTGATTTAATAACTAAGGCCCATTTTATTTAATTACTAATGGACCCTAAAATAAAAGGTTATTTTATTTTAAACAAGTTTTCCAAGTATCTTCTATTTTCAATTAAAACCTACTAATTTGGTTTTGAAAATATTTATATTTCAAATGGAGTTTTTAAATAAGTTAAAACCCTTTTGATTTATTAACTAGTGTCCATTTTATTTAATTATAAATGGACTCTAAAAATAAAAAAAATTATTTTATTTTTGGACTTTGGTTTATATTGTTAAACAGAACCAAAAACTCATTACAAGTCTGGTGATTGTTTGAATTGTTTGAATGTTTGAATAGTTGATTGAAATTCAAAACAGAAATTGATTTGGAAAAAGAAAAAGGTTTCAGACAGAAAAAAATAGAGCAAAACGACCCAGCCCAGCTAAAGCCCATCCCAGCCTAGCAGCCCACCTCCCTCCCCAGCGAACCGTTATTTTTCTCACTCAGGAACTTAACCGCTAAGTCGCTGACGACTGGACCCCAACTCCCTTCTCTATCGCTGACAAGAAGACCCCACGCCACATCATCGTCTCCTTCACCCCCCCCGCAGACCAGTTCCTCCCCTCGCCGTTTCTGCCGAAATTTCGCCGAGTAAATTCGTCATAAACGCTGCAACAATTACACCCGCGATTACTCTCGTTAACTCGCCTCTCCCTCCTCTCCATTTTCCCTCTGTTTCCAGCTCCTCTCCGCCCAGGGCTACTCTAATTGGTCGCTGCAACCTCACCAACTCCGACGAGGTCCTGCTCGAATTCCGGCGAAACCAGACAACCCCACTACCCAGGGAGCACACGAGCGTGCTCGCCAGCACCAGGCGTACCTCCCAGTGGCGGTAGCTCACTCGCTCACGCCCCAGGACGTCGCCCCCGACGACACCAGCACGCCACCACCTCCTTCTCCAACTCCGGCGGCATCTACTGGTGAGACCAGACTTCCTTTTCACCTCTCTGTGATGCACACATACTCGCCTCCCTCTTGCGAACCTAACGGTGCAATCTACTTGTCTTAGAGCGTCCTCTATCCTCATCTTCTACGACATCTGAGCATACCCGACGCCGACGCCGTCTCCGGCGAGCAATCGTCAACGCCTCCGAGCTTCCCTTGGCCAACCAAAGCATCAACTAGAATCAGTGCTCCACGGCGAATCTGGTAAGCATCTTCACTCTTCCCCTCGCGTCCTAGTTCGCCGGCAGCGTCACCGTCAGAGCCGCGCCGCCGCATGCCACCATTGAGCGCCGCCAGCTTCTGGTCGAGGCACTGGGAGCCGTTAGATCCAGATCGGAGCGATAGGATAGTTTCACTTAAACGAAAGGGTATGCGATGATCTGAGCCGCACATGCTCCTTTTAATCCTGTGGTCTGTATCGCTCGATCCAGACGAACCGGTACCGCCCAATAGGATCATGACGCGTGGCCAGTTTCTGTTTAAAACAGATTTTGTAATCAGATTTAGATGCAATTTTTAAAAACCTTGTAACTTTTGATCCACACGTCCAAATTTTGCAAACTTTATATCATTGGAATCAGTGGAACAAGCCCTAGCCAACCATGCCATTTGTTTAGTAAAAAGCTTCTGGTAAAATGTTTGTTTTTGCAGAAACATGTGTATGCTTGTTTAGGTTATAAAAATTGTTCAAAAATGATTTTGGGAATAAAATCTTTGGAAAATGGTGTGATTTGAACCTAATGACCATAAGAATCACTTTGTGGTTTCAAAAATGTATTTGGTGAAACAAAAGAATGTTTCTTTGATTTAAAACCAATTCTAGCCAAATAAAAATATAGTTTATTTATTAAAAATTGTTTTGGAAGAAAACTTTTGGGAAATGTTTTGTTTTAAACTCTCTGACCCCAAACACCAAGTTTTATAGTTTGAAAACATATTTGGTGAACCCTATAGATTAATGACTTAGTAAAAATATTTCTACACCACATAAAATGATACTTTGTTTTGAAAATGGTTTATAAAGGGAAATCCTTTGCAAATGACTTTGCCCCTTTATAAAATGACCATCAAGTGTTTTCAAATGTTCATGACCCATTAGGAACCACTTTTTCAAACAAAACAAAGCTTGGCATGCTTGCATGCATTACTTTGACTTTGTCATTTATGTGATGTTTTGATTGATTGGTAGATTGAGTTTGTGCCTTGCTTGATTGATTTGTAGTGACTTGAAGAGTGTGATTGTTGCAAGGACAAGGAGTGAACTTATACCCTCTACCAAAAAAGCAAGTGATGCTTCATACTTTTTTTCCCATTACTTTCACTATGCATTAGTGATTTTTTCTAAGTAAAACTTGCATGGAATTTTGCTAAGTATAAACCTTGCTATAGGAAAACCTAGTAGATGAAACCTTAGTAGAAATTTTCCTAAGTTAAGATTCCTACTACTATCAAGCTTAGCTTAGCTAATAGAAAACAAGGGTGGAATATACATTCATACTATGGAAAAATTTCTAAGTCTGAGGACTTGTGTTTTGTTTAATAAAACAACTAAGTTAATGAATCACCTGGGTGGAATGGTAATTGCTTGGTGGTTTTTGGTTGAGTGGTTCACAAGGCCCATGTTTATGGTTGACCTTGTGTATCTCACTTGTGGATGGCCACCCAGGAAAAAAGAGATTTGAGATGTCAAATGTTGAGAAGCTTCAAGTGCAGCCACTTGGCATTATGGGCTCTGCCTGGATCATATAGGTTGCAAGAAATTAGCCATATGGACAGTTGGTGGTAGAGTTTGATAGGTTGGAGCGCGTCCATTTTGGTCTAAGGGAAGGCTTCTGAAAGATCTTGTCTTAGGAAACCAAGTCTTGTGGGGAAAGTGCACCACCTCTACAGAGTGTAAAATCTAAGTACTTAGCCATGTCCCTGGTAAAGGACAATTTGAGCATCCAGACATGGAAGCAATCAAGAATGTCATCATCCAAATTTCTAAGTTAAAAACTTGTGGTTGAACAAGGGTTAAAGGATCTTCAATCTTTTGATTGGAAGAAATGATTTTGTCAAGCAAAAACTTAGTGTTTTCAAATGTTAAGGAAAAATCTATTTTGAGCAATGCAAACCTCAACTCCACTTAGCTGTCACATCCCAAGATTTTCCAAATCTTGTAATGTGAAAAATAATTGAATAAAATAAAAGTTTGTTGATTTTCAGGGTGAAAAGAAACTTTTTGAAATCAAATGGGAACCTTCAACCCTATTTTGATCAAGATAAATCCTAAAGGGATTTAAAAAGTTAAACATTTAATAAAGGAAAATAAAAATATTTGGTTTTTACTATTTTTTTGAAATCTTTTAATGAAAAGATTTGGTTTTCAAAAGAAAATGTGGATTTATAAATAAAGATTATTTTATAAAGCCAAATTAAACCTTGGCCAAGTTTTTGAAATAAAATGTTTTGTTTTGATAAAAATAGTGAAGGTTTATTTAAATAAAATAATAAGGATTTAATATCCAATTTTATTTAAGTAAAGTCCCTTCCCATTTTAAATAAACACTAAAACTTATTTATTTATTTTAAATAAGTTTTCTAAGTATTTTACTTTCTTAAATAAAACCTACTGAAGTGTTTTGGTTTTATTTTAGATATTTTAATAAAACAAATCCTATTTGATTTAATAACTAAGGTCCATTTTATTTAATGATTAATGGACCCTAAAATAAAATGATATTTTATTTTAAACAAGTTTTCCAAATATCTTCTATTTTCAAATAAAACCTACTGATTTGGTTTTGAAAATATTTAGATTTCAAATGGAGTTTTAAAATAAATAAAAACCCATTTGATTTATTAACTAGTGTCCATTTTATTTAATTATAAATGGACTCTAAAATAAAAATATTATTTTATTTTATTATTGGACTTTGGTTTTGTGTGGTTAAAACAGAACTAACACAATACAAAGTTTAGTGATTGTTTGAATTGTTTGAATGTTTGAATAGTTGATTGAAATTCAAAACAAAAATTGATTTGGAAAAAGAAAAAGGTTTCAGACAGAAAAAAATAGAGCAAAACGACCCAACCCAGCTAAAGCCCATCCCAGCCCAGCAACCCATTTCCCCCTCCACTCTGTCGAAACGTTTTCTCACTCGAACTCACACCCGCAGAGCAACTGACAGGTGGACCCATTCCCTTCACTTCCTCTCTCGCAGAAAGCTAGGACCCACCCCTCCTGTTCATCGTCCTCAACCACAGCGACCAGTTCATCCCCGTTTCTGGCAGTGATTCCGCGGCTTCAATTCGCTTTAACGCGGCCACATTTACTCGCTTTGATCACGCAAGCTTAAACGCGTACCTCTCCTCTCCATTTCCCCTCTGTTACCCCGCATTAGCGTGCCCCCAGGCCGTCCTGATTCTTCTCCGAACCTCACTGCCACCGACGAGCTTTTCCCTCGATTCCGGCCGTGTCTTGCCACCCCTCGCCTCCCTGACCACACTTGCATACTCCCCAAGCCCTGGCGCACCTTTTCGCATCACCAGCTCACCCGCGCGAGCTCTGCAAGCTCGACAGCGTCACCCCGAGCCAGCGCTGCCGTCTGTCTTCAACTGCGGCGACGTCTCCCAGGTAAACCAGACCTCCCCTCTCTTCCCGTGGACACGATGATGATCGCCATGCTCTTGCGAACCTAACGGTGTCTCCCTTTCGCCCTAGGGTGCCCCCTATCCTCGCCCTCGACGACCTCCAGAGCCGCCCGAGGCGCAGCTCCACTCCGGCGAGCAATCAAGCCCGCTCTAGTGCGCCCCTCGACAAGATGGCATCACCTTGAGCTTCCCCAGGCCTCTGCGAATGCTGTGAGTACCTCCCCATCCACCCTTGCTTCCTGTATCGCCGGCGCCTCCACCATCTGGCCGCTCCGCCGCTCGCCGCCGCGCCAGCGCCGCTGCTTAGTGGTCGAACGCATAGCAACCGCATGATCTTAATCGTAGCGCTGTGATAGAACATGAACGAAAGGGTACCTTTCGATCTGCACCGTGCGTAGCCACTTAGATCTGACGGTCCAGGAAGATCGATCCGTGCGAACCGGTACCGACCAATAGTTGAGCGCCGCGTGTCACCAGATTGTTTAAAACAGAAATTTGAATCAGATTTTGATGCCATTTTGAAAACCCTGTAACTTTCAAACCACACGTCCAAAAATTACAAATTTTATACCAATGGAATCAGTGAGACAAGCCCTAGACAACCATGCCTTTTGTTTAGTAAAAAGCCTCTGGAAAAATGGTTGTTTTTTCAGGTACATTTGTATGCTTGTTAAGGATGTAAAAAATGTTTAAAAATGAATTTGGGGATAAAATCTTTTGCAATTGGATTGCTTTGAACCTACTGACCATAGGAAACACTTTGTGGATTCAAAAATGTATTTGGAGAAACAAAAGAATGATTCTTTGATTTAGAACCATTTCTAGCCAAATAAAAATATGGTTTATTTATTAAAAATGGTTTTGGAAGAAAACTTTTGGGACATGTTTTGTTTTAAACTCTCTGACCCCAAACACCAAGTTTTATGGTTTGAAAACTTATTTGGTGAACCCTATAGATTAATGACTTAGTAAAAAATATTTCTACACCACATAAAATGATACTTTGTTTTGAAAATGGTTTAGGAAGTGAAACCTCTTGCAAATGACTTTGCCACTTTACAAAATGACCAATAGGTGTTTTCAAATGTTTATGACCTATTAGGAACCACTTTTTCAAACAAAACAAATCTTGGCATGCTTGCATGCATTACTTTGACTTTGTCATTTTATGTGATGTTTTGCTTGATTGGTAGATTGAGATTGTGCCTTGCTTGATTGATTTGTAGTGACTTGAAGAGTGTGATTGTTGCAAGGACAAGGAGTGAACCTATACCCTCTACCAAAAAGGCAAGTGATGCTTCATACTTTTTGTCCCATTACTTTCACTATGCATTAGTGATTTTGCTAAATAAAACTTGCATGGAATTTTGCTAAGTATAAACCTTGCTATAGGAAAACCTAGTAGATGAAACCTTAGTAGAAATCTTCCTAAGTCAAGATACCTACTACTATCATGCTTAGCTTAGCTAATAGAAAACAAGGGTGGAATATATTCACACTATGGAAAGTTTCTAAGTCTGAGGACTTATGTTTTCTTAATAAAACAACTAAGTTAATGAATCACCTAGGTGGAATGGTAATTGCTTGGTGGTTTTTGGTTGAGTGGTTCACAAGGCCCATGTCTATGGTTGACCTTGTGTATCTCACTTGTGGATGGCCACCCAGGAACAAAGAGATTTGAGATGTCAAATCTTGAGAAGCTTCAAGTGCAGCCACTTGGCATTATGGGCTCTGCCTGGATCATATAGGTTGCAAGAACTTAGCCATATGGACAGTGGGTGGTAGAGTTTTGATAGGTTGGAACGCGTCCATTTTGGTCTAAGGGAAGGCTTCTGAAAGATCTTGTCTTGGGAAACCAAGTCTTGTGGGGAAAGTGCACCACCTCTGCAGAGTGAAAAATCTAAGTACTTAGCCATGTCCCTGGTAGAGGACAATTTGAGAATCAAGACATGGAAGCAATCAAGAATCTCATCATTCAAATTTCTAAGTTAAAAAATTGTGGTTTGAACAAGGGTTAAAGGATGCTTCAATCTTGTTTGAGAAAAAATGATTTTGTCAAGCTAAAACTTAGTGTTTACAAAATGATAAGGAAAATCTATTTTGAGCAATGCAAGCCTAAGCTCCACATAGCCAAATGCATATAGATGATAGACTCCACCATACTACCATAGTATCACTTGCCAATACAATTCAAATGTATTGACCCTTGTGGCTGTAACTTGTTATGTTGCAGGTTTGATTGATTTTGTGAAGTGTGTTGATTAGGATTACAAAGTCTACAACCAACATGTCTGCCTGTGGCACTTTGAAGATGAAGGACCCCATGCTTATAGTTTTCCGCTGCAATGTAATGTAATAGCCAAATGAGCTATGTAAGATGTAATAAAATTATGTTATTCCTGGTTATAAAATTGTATTATGACCTTTGTTTCTTGATATTACATCTTAACTATGGATGCTAGCTATTGATCCAGGGACTAGCATTGTAAACACAGGGGACTCCACCTTATATTAAATAAAGGTTGGGACACTCTCTCTAAAGATGGTATCAGAGCATTGTGTTGCCTGTAGGATTTGTAAACCTAGGATTGGACAAAACCCCTTAGAAAAATAGGAGTTGTACTTGTTCCAAAAACTTATTTACAAACACACTTGTAAACTCTTTCCTCAACCATTTTGGTTTCAACTCTACATCTCTTCTACTTCAACTTGATGGAAAAACCTACCCATGGCCAAAGACTATACCATGTGCAAAGGACTACTTCAACTCTAATGACTTCAACATCTTCAACTCTAATGACTTCAACATCTTCAGCATGTTCACCAAGGACTTCCAACTTGGATACTACTAAGGACTACAAGTGAGATAAGGAAATCTTGCTCAAGATTTGGAGACTAAGGAAATGCAAAATTAGAAGGAGTTCACTTCACTTGAAGTATTGTAACCAAGAGTTTTTCTCGAGGAAACCATGAACTCATGTAAGAAGAATCAACCAAGAAGGATGGAAAGATCACAAGTGAACCATATAGATGGACCACCATATTTTAGTTAAGTCAAACACACCAACTTATGTGGTGTAACAAAAATATTTTGTTGCCTAAGTATGTGCTTGAACTTTGTTGTTTGAGTGAAAAGTTGTTTGAGATTGATTGCACATTGCTTGTGTGAATTGTGATGTGTGAATAGAATCCTTACTTGGAAATATTTTGCCTATTCTAATCCCAATCCAACCCAAGCAGATGACTTCTCCAAGAGACTCCAACATCAAGGTTGATGACACCAACAACAATCAAGAGGACAACATGAGAGAACTTATAGCAACCCAAAACCAGTTGAGCCAAGAGACAACTCAGTTTTTAGCCAACAACAATGGACTAGACCCAGCCATACAAAGGATTTTGAAACTTCAATCCCAAATGTTGCAAGGATTGGTTACTCAAATGATCAACATGGGAGAAAACTTTTCTCAAAGAGCTAATGACAACAAGGATGACAAAGATGCTATTCTAGAAGGAACCCAAGCTTGCAATATTTGTGAAGACAAGGATCATACATCCAAGGAGCATGAAGATCGGTGCCCTAATGGTAAAGAAGAAAGTCATATCTCTAATAACTGCCCCAAGAAGAGAGAAAGATTTTCCACCTATGAAGAACATGAACTAGAAGAACTCCTAGCTTTGGAGAGACCCAAAAAGAAGAAGAAGAAATGCCCCAACCCTAACAAGGAGGATATTACTCAAGTGCAATGTTACAATTGCAAAGAGATGGGACACTATGCCAATGAATGCCCAGAAAAGAAGAAGAACCAAGGAAACAAACAAGAAGAATTGTTACCCAAGGAAAAGAAAGATATCAGCCAAGTGATGTGTTTCAAATGCAAGGAACTAGGCCACTATGTAAACAATTATCCAGAAAAGATGAAGAACAAGTTAAACAAGCCTATGAAGGATCTCAACCTTGGCCCACGAGTCAAGTGTGGAAACAAAGGACACTATGCAGAAGGTTTCCCAAAGAAGTTTCCCCAGGATCCCAAGCAAGCCAAGATGTAATTTAGTTTGAAAAATTTTAAGGGTGGTAGTACCCTAGTTGTTTTTGAACCTACTTGTAACCCCTAGCCTCCCAAATCTCGGGACGAGATTTATTTTAAGGGTGGTAGCCTGTCACATCCCAAGATTTTCCAAATCTTGTAATGTGAAAAATAATTGAATAAAATAAAACTTTGTTGATTTTCAGGGTGAAAAGAAACTTTTTGAAATCAAATGGGAACCTTCAACCCTATTTTGATCAAGATAAATCCTAAAGGGATTTAAAAAGTTAAACATTTAATAAAGGAAAATAAAAATATTTAGTTTTTACTATTTTATTGAAATCTTTTAATGAAAAGATTTGGTTTTCAAAAGAAAAGGTGGATTTATAAATAAAGATTATTTTATAAAGCCAAATTAAACCTTGGCCAAGTTTTTGGAATAAAATGTTTTGTTTTGATAAAAATAGTGAAGGTTTATTTAAATAAAATAATAAGGATTTAATATCCAATTTTATTTAAGTAAAGGCCCTTCCCATTTTAAATAAACACTAAAACTTATTTATTTATTTTAAGTAAGTTTTCTAAGTATTTTATTTTCTTAAATAAAACCTACTGAAGTGTTTTGGTTTTATTTTAGATATTTTAATAAAACAAATCCTATTTGATTTAATAACTAAGGTCCATTTTATTTAATGATTAATGGACCCTAAAATAAAATGTTATTTTATTTTAAACAAGTTTTCCAAATATCTTCTATTTTCAAATAAAACCTACTGATTTGGTTTTGAAAATATTTAGATTTCAAATGGAGTTTTAAAATAAATAAAAACCCATTTGATTTATTAACTAGTGTCCATTTTATTTAATTATAAATGGACTCTAAAATAAAAATATTATTTTATTTTATTATTGGACTTTGGTTTTGTGTGGTTAAAACAGAACTAACACAATACAAAGTTTAGTGATTGTTTGAATAGTTGATTGAAATTCAAAACAGAAATTGATTTGGAAAAAGAAAAAGGTTTCAGACAGAAAAAAAATAGAGCAAAACGACCCAGCCCAGCTAAAGCCCATCCTAGCCCAGCAGCCCATTTCCCCCTCCCCTCTGCCGAAACGTTTTCTCACTCGAACTCACACCCGCAGAGCAACTGACAGGTGGACCCATTCCCCTCACTTCCTCTCTCGCAGACAGCCAAGACCCACCCCTCCTGTTCATCGTCCTCACCCGCAGCGACCAGTTCATCCCCGTTTCTGGCAGTGATTCCGCGGCTTGAATTCTCTTTAACGCGGCCACATTTACTCGCTTTGATCACGCAAGCTTAAACGCGTACCTCTCCTCTCCATTTCCCCTCTGTCACCCCGCATTAGCGTGCCCCCAGGCCGTCCTGATTCTTCTCTGAACCTCACTGCCACCGACGAGCTTTTCCCTCGATTCCGGCCGTGTCTTGCCACCCCTCGCCTCCCTGACCACACTCGCATACTCCCCAAGCCCTGGCGCACCTTTTCGCATCACCAGCTCACCCGCGCGAGCTCTGCAAGCTCGACAGCGTCACCCCGAGCCAGCGCTGCCGTCTGTCTTCAACTGCGGCGACGTCTCCCAGGTAAACCAGACCTCCCCTCTCTTCCCCGTTGACACAATGATGATCGCCATGCTCTTACGAACCTAACGGTGTCTCCCTTTCGCCCTAGGGTGCCCCCTATCCTCGCCCTCGACGACCTCCAGAGCCGCCCGAGGCGCAGCTCCACTCCGGCGAGCAATCAAGCCCGCTCCAGTGCGCCCCTCGACAAGACGGCATCACCTTGAGCTTCCCCAGGCCTCTGCAAATGCTGTGAGTACCTCCCCAGCCACCCTTTCTTCCTGTATCGCCGGCGCCGCCACCGTCTGGCCGCTCCGCCGCTCGCCGCCGCGCCAGCGCCGCTGCTTAGTGGTCGAACGCATAGCAACCGCAGGATCTTAATCGTAGCGCTGTGATAGAACGTGAACGAAAGGGTACCTTTCGATCTGCACCGTGCGTAGCCACTTAGATCTGACGGTCCAGGAAGATCGATCCGTGCGAACCGGTACCTACCAGTAGTTGAGCGCCGCGTGTCACCAGATTGTTTAAAACAGAAATTTGAATCAGATTTTGATGCCATTTTGAAAACCCTGTAACTTTCAAACCACACGTCCAAAAATTACAAAATTTATACCAATGGAATCAGTGAGACAAGCCCTATCCAACCATGCCTTTTGTTTAGTAAAAAGCCTCTGGAAAAATGGTTCTTTTTGCATGAACATTTGTATGCTTGTTAAGGATGTAAAAATTGTTTAAAAATGAATTTGGGGATAAAATCTTTTGCAATTGGATTGCTTTGAACCTACTGACCATAGGAAACACTTTGTGGATTCAAAAATGTATTTGGAGAAACAAAAGAATGATTCTTTGATTTAAAACCATTTCTAGCCAAATAAAAATATGGTTTATTTATTAAAAATGGTTTTGGAAGAAAACTTTTGGGACATGTTTTGTTTTAAACTCTCTGACCCCAAACACCAAGTTTTATGGTTTGAAAACTTATTTGGTGAACCCTATAGATTAATGACTTAGTAAAAAATATTTCTACACCACATAAAATGATACTTTGTTTTGAAAATGGTTTAGGAAGTAAAACCTCTTGCAAATGACTTTGCCACTTTACAAAATGACCAATAGGTGTTTTCAAATGTTTATGACCCATTAGGAACCACTTTTTCAAACAAAACAAAGATTGGCATGCTTGCATGCATTACTTTGACTTTGTCATTTTATGTGATGTTTTGCTTGATTGGTAGATTGAGATTGTGCCTTGCTTGATTGATTTGTAGTGACTTGAAGAGTGTGATTGTTGCAAGGACAAGGAGTGAACCTATACCCTCTACCAAAAAGGCAAGTGATGCTTCATACTTTTTGTCCCATTACTTTCACTATGCATTAGTGATTTTGCTAAATAAAACTTGCATGGAATTTTGCTAAGTATAAACCTTGCTATAGGAAAACCTAGTAGATGAAACCTTAGTAGAAATCTTCCTAAGTCAAGATACCTACTACTATCATGCTTAGATTAGCTAATAGAAAACAAGGGTGGAATATATTCACACTATGGAAAGTTTCTAAGTCTGAGGACTTATGTTTTCTTAATAAAACAACTAAGTTAATGAATCACCTGGGTGGAATGGTAATTGCTTGGTGGTTTTTGGTTGAGTGGTTCACAAGGCCCATGTCTATGGTTGACCTTGTGTATCTCACTTGTGGATGGCCACCCAGGAACAAAGAGATTTGAGATGTCAAATGTTGAGAAGCTTCAAGTGCAGCCACTTGGCATTATGGGCTCTGCCTGGATCATATAGGTTGCAAGAACTTAGCCATATGGACAGTGGGTGGTAGAGTTTTGATAGGTTGGAACGCGTCCATTTTGGTCTAAGGGAAGGCTTTTGAAAGATCTTGTCTTGGGAAACCAAGTCTTGTGGGGAAAGTGCACCACCTCTGCAGAGTGAAAAATCTAAGTACTTAGCCATGTCCCTGGTAAAGGACAATTTGAGCATCAAGACATGGAAGCAATCAAGAATCTCATCATTCAAATTTCTAAGTTAAAAACTTGTGGTTTGAACAAGGGTTAAAGGATTCTTCAATCTTGTTTGAGAAAAAATGATTTTGTCAAGCTAAAACTTAGTGTTTACAAAATGATAAGGAAAATCTATTTTGAGCAATGCAAGCCTAAGCTCCACTTAGCCAAATGCATATAGATGATAGACTCCACTATACTAACATAGTATCACTTGCCAATACAATTCAAATGTATTGACCCTTGTGGCTGTAACTTGTTATGTTGCAGGTTTGATTGATTTAGTGAAGTGTGTTGATTAGGATTACAAAGTCTACAACCAACATGTCTGCCTGTGGCACTTTGAAGATGAAGGACCCCATGCTTATAGTTTTCTGCTGCAATGTAATGTAATAGCCAAATGAGCTATGAAAGATGTAATAAAATTATGTTATTCCTGGTTATAAAACTGTAATATGACCTTTGTTTCTTGATATTACATCTTAACTGTGGATGCTAGCTATTGATCCAGGGACTAGCATTGTAAACACAGGGGACTCCACCTTATATTAAATAAAGGTTGGGACACTCCCTCTACATTAGCCAAATGCATATAGATGATAGATTCCACTATACTACCATAGTATCACTTGCCAATACAATTCAAATGTATGGACCCTTGTGGCTGTAACTTGTATGTTGCAGGTTTGATTGATGTTAGTAAAGTTTGATGATTAGGATTACAAAGTCTACAACCAACATGTCTGCCTGTGGCATTTTGAAGATGAAGGACCCCATGCTGATAGATATTCTGCTGCAATGTAATGTAATAGCCAAATGAGCTATGTAAGATGTAATAAAATTATGTTATTCCTGGTTATAAAGTTGTATTATGACCTTTGTTTCTTGATATTACATCTTAACTGTGGATGCTAGCTATTGATCCAGGGACTAGCATTGTAAACACAGGGGACTCCACCTTATATTGTTTAAAGGTTGGGACACTCCCTCTACAGATGGTATCAGAGCATTGTGTTTCCTGTAGGATTTGTAAACCTAGGATTGGACAAAACCCCTTAGAAAAATAGGAGTTGCATTTGTTCCAAAACTTATTTACAAACAATCTTGTAAACTCTTTCCTCAACCATTTTGGTTTTTGATTCTACATCTCATCTATTTCAACTTGATGGAAAAACCTACCCCATGGACAAAGACTTCACCATGAGCAAAGGACAACATCAACTCTAATGACTTCAACTTCTTCAAATGACTTCAACTCCTTCAACTCTAATGACTTCAACATCTTCAACTCTAATGACTTCAACATCTTCAACTCTAGTGACTTCAACATCTTCAACTCTAATGACTTCAACATCTTCAGCATATTCAGCAAAGACTTGCAAGTTGGATACCACTAAGGACTACAAGTGAAACAAGGAAATCTTGCTCGAGATTTGGAGACTGAGGGAATGCAAAAGTTAGAAGGAGCCCACATCACTTGAAGTTTTGTGACCAAGAGTTTTTCTCAAGGAAACCATGATCTCATGTAAAAGAATCAACCAAGAAGGATGGAAAAATCACAAGTGAACCATGTAGATGGACCACCATAATTTAGTTAAGACAAACACACCAACTTATGTGGTGTAACAAAAATATTTTGTTGCCTAAGTATGTGCTTGAACTTTGTTGTTTGAGTGAAAAGTTGATTGTGAATGCTTGCACATTGTTTGAGTGAATTGTGATGTGTGTGATTAGGATTATCTCCTTAGAAATATTCTTGACTATTCTAATCTCCATTCAACCCAAACAGATGACTACTCCAAGAGACTCCAAGGTTGATGACATCAACACCAACCAAGAGGACAGCATGAAAGAACTCATAGCAACCCAACACCAGTTGAACCAAGTGACAGCTCAATTCATAGCCAACACCAGTGGAGAAGATCCAACACTACAAGGATTTTTGGAAACTCAAGGCCAACTGATGCTCAAAGTGACTAATCAAATGATCAAAATGGAAGAGAGCTATTCCAAAAGAGTTTGTGACAACAAGGATGACATAAATTTTATTCTAGATGGAGCCCCATCTTGCATTATTTGTGGAGACAAGGATCATACTTCCAAGGAGCATGGAGATCAATGCCCCAACTGTGAAGAGAAACATCCTGTTGGACAATGTCCCACCTCTCAAGCCACTTGTTATTTGTGTGAAGGAAACAATCATGTTCCTATCCAATGCCCCATCTATTCCATTGTGGAACAAAGGAAACAAGGTGGAGTGCAACACATGATTGCAAACCATCAAGAAGGGTCCAAGTCTACCAAGAAGGTTGATGACAAAGGAAAAGGTCCACTTATACCTCCAAACAAAACAACCCAATTCAAGGGATCAAGTAAGAGGAATGTGAATTTTCTAAAGAGCAATAAAAGGTCCAATAAACATGTAGACATTCCTACCTACTAGATAACATATGAACAACATGAACTAGATGCACTCCTAGCTTTGGAGAAACCCAAAAAGCAAAAGAAGGACAAAAGCCTTGTGCAATGTCATAAATGTAAGGAAATGGGACACTATTCCAGTGAATGCCCAGAGAACCAGAAGAATAAGGAGATTGGACAAGTGGTTTGCAACAACTGCAAAGAGCTAGGCCATTATGTGGCAACTTGTCCACAAGAGCCACGTAAAGAACTCAAAGACATCAACTGTTTCAATTGCAAGAACCCAGGACATTATGCAAGCAACTGTCCAAAAAAGATGAAGAACAAGTTGAACAAGCCTATGGAGAAACTCAACCTTGGCCCATGAGTCAAGTATGGAAACAATTTGCCCAGAGAAGTTTCCCCAGGATCCCAAGAAGGCCAATATGTAATTTTGTTTGAAATTTTTTAGGGTGGTAGTACCCTAGATGTTTTGAACCTACTTGTAACCCCAGCCTTCCCAAATCTCGGGACGAGATTTATTTTAAGGGTGGTAGCCTGTCACATGCCAAGATTTTCCAAAATCTTGTAATGTGAACATAAATGAAATAAAAATAAAACTTTGTTGATTTTCAGAGTGAGAAGAAACTTTTTGAATTCAAATGGGAACTTTCAAAACCTATTTGGATCAAATAAAATCCTAAAGGGATTTAAAAAGTTAAATAAACAATAAACTTCAAATATTTAAAATTACTATTTTGGATCTTTTAATAAAAGATTTGGTTTTCAAATGAAAAAGGATAGATTTATAAATAAGGTTTATTTTATAAAGCCAAATTAAACCTTGGCCAATATTTTGAAACAAAAGGTTTTGCTTTGATTAAAAGAGCAAAGGTTTATTTAAACAAAATAATGAGAATTTATTAATATCCAGTTTTATTAAAGTAAAGGCTTTTCCCATTTTAAATAAAACATCAAAACTTATTTATTTATTTATTTTAAATAAGTTTTCCCAAGTATTTTATTTTCTCAAATAAAACCTACTGAAGTGTTTTTGGATTTATTTTGGATTTCAAAACAAAGATTTTAATAAAACCAATCCTATTTGATTTAATAACTAAGGCCCATTTTATTTAATTATTAATGGACCCTAAAATAAAAGGTTATTTTATTTTAAACAAGTTTTCCAAGTATCTTCTATTTTCAATTAAAACCTACTGATTTGGTTTTGAAAATATTTAGATTTCAAATGGAGTTTTTAAATAAGTTAAAACCCTTTTGATTTATTAACTAGTGTCCATTTTATTTAATTATAAATGGACTCTAAAAATAAAAATAAAATTATTTTATTTTTGGACTTTGGTTTATATTGTTAAACAGAACCAAAAACTCATTACAAGTGTGGTGATTGTTTGAATGTTTGAATAGTTGATTGAAATTCAAAACAGAAATTGATTTGGAAAAAGAAAAAGGTTTCAGACAGAAAAAAATAGAGCAAAACGACCCAGCCCAGCTAAAGCCCATCCCAGCCCAGCAGCCCACCTCCCTCCTCAGCGAACCGTTATTTTTCTCACTCAGGAACTTAACCGCTAAGTCGCTGACGACTGGACCCCAACTCCCTTTCCTTCTCTATCGCTGAAAAGACGACCCCACGCCACATCATCGTCTCCTTCACCCCCCCCCCCCCGCAGACCAGTTCCTCCCCTCGCCGTTTCTGCCGAAATTTCGCCGAGTAAATTCGTCATAAACGCTGCAGCAATTACACCCGCGATTACTCTTGTTAACTCGCCTCTCCGTCCTCTCCATTTTCCCTCTGTTTCCAGCTCCTCTCCACCCCAGGGCTACTCTAATTGGTCGCTGCAACCTCACCAACTCCGACGAGGTCCTGCTCGAATTCCGGCGAAACCAGACAACCCCACTACCCAGAGAGCACACGAGCGTGCTCGCCAGCACCAGGCGTACCTCCCAGTGGCGGTAGCTCACTCGCGCACGCCCCAGGACGTCGCGCCCGACGACACCAGCACGCCACCACCTCCTTCTCCAACTCCGGCGGCATCTACTGGTGAGACCAGACTTCCTTTTCACCTCTCTGTGATGCACACATACTCACCTCCCTCTTGCGAACCTAACTGTGCAATCTACTTGTCTTAGAGCGTCCTCTATCCTCATCTTCGACGACATCTGAGCATACCCGACGCCGACGCCGTCTCCGGTGAGCAATCGTCAACGCCTCCGAGCTTCCCTTGGCCAACCAAAGCATCAACTAGAATCAGTGCTCCACGGCGAATCTGGTAAGCATCTTCACTCTTCCCCTCGCATCCTAGTTCGCCGGCAGCGTCACCGTTAGAGCCGCGCTGCCGCATGCCACCATTGAGCGCCGCCAGCTTCTGGTCGAGGCACTGGGAGCCGTTAGATCCAGATCGGAGCGATAGGATAGTTTCACTTAAACGAAAGGGTATGCGATGATCTGAGCCGCACATGCTCCTTTTAATCCTGTGGTCTGTATCGCTCGATCCAGATGAACCGGTACCGCCCAATAGGATCATGACGCGTGGCCAGTTTCTGTTTAAAACAGATTTTGTAATCAGATTTAGATGCAATTTTTAAAAACCTTGTAACTTTTGATCCACACGTCCAAATTTTGCAAACTTTATATAATTGGAATCAGTGGAACAAGCCCTAGCCAACCATGCCATTTGTTTAGTAAAAAGCTTCTGGTAAAATGTTGTTTTTGCAGAAACTTTTGTATGCTTGTTTAGGTTATAAAAATTGTTCAAAAATGATTTTGGGAATAAAATCTTTGGCAAATGGTGTGATTTGAACCTACTGACCATAAGAATCACTTTGTGGTTTCAAAAATGTATTTGGTGAAACAAAAGAATGTTTCTTTGATTTAAAACCAATTCTAGCCAAATAAAAATATAGTTTATTTATTAAAAATGGTTTTGGAAGAAAACTTTTGGGAAATGTTTTGTTTTAAACTCTCTGACCCCAAACACCAAGTTTTATAGTTTGAAAACATATTTGGTGAACCATATAGATTAATGCCTTAGTAAAAATATTTCTACACCACATAAAATGATACTTTGTTTTGAAAATGGTTTATAAAGGGAAATCCTTTGCAAATGACTTTGCCCCTTTATAAAATGACCATCAGGTGTTTTCAAATGTTCATGACCCATTAGGAACCACTTTTTCAAACAAAACAAAGCTTGGCATGCTTGCATGCATTACTTTGACTTTGTCATTTATGTGATGTTTTGCTTGATTGGTAGATTAAGTCTGTGCCTTGCTTGATTGATTTGTAGTGACTTGAAGAGTGTGATTGTTGCAAGGACAAGGAGTGAACTTATACCCTCTACCAAAAAGGCAAGTGATGCTTCATACTTTTTGTCCCATTACTTTCACTATGCATTAGTGATTTTTTCTAAGTAAAACTTGCATGGAATTTTGCTAAGTATAAACCTTGCTATAGGAAAACCTAGTAGATGAAACCTTAGTAGAAATTTTCCTAAGTTAAGATTCCTACTACTATCAAGCTTAGCTTAGCTAATAGAAAACAAGGGTGGAATATACATTCATACTATGGAAGAATTTCTAAGTCTGAGGACTTGTGTTTTGTTTAATAAAACAACTAAGTTAATGAATCACCTGGGTGGAATGGTAATTGCTTGGTGGTTTTTGGTTGAGTGGTTCACAAGGCCCATGTTTATGGTTGACCTTGTGTATCTCACTTGTGGATGGCCACCCAGGAAAAAAGAGATTTGAGATGTCAAATGTTGAGAAGCTTCAAGTGCAGCCACTTGGCATTATGGGCTCTGCCTGGATCATATAGGTTGCAAGAACTTAGCCATATGGACAGTTGGTGGTAGAGTTTGATTGGTTGGAGCGCGTCCATTTTGGTCTAAGGGAAGGCTTCTGAAAGATCTTGTCTTGGGAAACCAAGTCTTGTGGGGAAAGTGCACCACCTCTACAGAGTGTAAAATCTAAGTACTTAGCCATGTCCCTGGTAAAGGACAATTTGAGCATCAAGACATGGAAGCAATCAAGAATCTCATCATCCAAATTTCTAAGTTAAAAACTTGTGGTTGAACAAGGGTTAAAGGATCTTCAATCTTTTGATTGGAAGAAATGATTTTGTCAAGCAAAAACTTAGTGTTTTCAAATGTTAAGCAAAAATCTATTTTGAGCAATGCAAGCCTCAACTCCACTTATCCAAATGCATATAGATGATAGATTCCACTATACTACCATAGTATCACTTGCCAATACAATTCAAATGTATTGACCCTTGTGGCTGTAACTTGTATGTTGCAGGTTTGATTGATGTTAGTAAAGTTTGATGATTAGGATTACAAAGTCTACAACCAACATGTCTGCCTGTGGCATTTTGAAGATGAAGGACCCCATGCTTATAGATATTCTGCTGCAATGTAATGTAATAGCCAAATGAGCTATGTAAGATGTAATAAAATTATGTTATTACTGGTTATAAAGTTGTATTATGACCTTTGTTTCTTGATATTATATCTTAACTGTGGATGCTAGCTATTGATCCAGGGACTAGCATTGTAAACACAGGGGACTCCACCTTATATTGTTTAAAGGTTGGGACACTCCCTCTACACGATGTATGGCATAACAGGCATCTGGGATTAAAAATCCGGGTGTTGACAAAGTATGCCCACAATGATGAGTATATGTACAAAAATGAAGACAAATAGAGTTCATTACCAGCCTCTTACGACACCTTGAATTGTCATTAATCATCATTATTGCCTTTCACTTGTGTGACTTGAATAATAACATGAAACAAAACTCCAAAGGAGTCACTAAGGACCGCTGAACCCTGCAACGAACTTAACAAAACCAAAGAAGAACAACAAATATTTTTGGGTTTTTGGTTTTTTAAAGCAAGCACTCGAAGCAAAAGAAAACAAAGCAAAATATTTTTGGATTTTTATTAGAACAAACCAAATCAAAAGGAAAGAAAAGCAAACCAAAGCTAAAAGACAATTAAACAAACGAAGAGAAACAAGGAAAATATTTTCTATCTTTTTGTGTTTTGGAAAGCATAAACATAAACTAAAAAGAAAGCGAAACATGGATATACAAAGTATCGACGAAACATGATATTTAGATGAGTGTGGTGTCGGTATACCTCCCCCCAAGCTTAGGCTTTTGGCCTAAGTGGAGATCAATAAAAACACGGGTCGTAACCCCAAGCCGGTGGATCATCGTAGGAATGATCATAGTCAGGCCCTCGCGATGAAGAAGAAGAAGCGCCCCAATCATAAGAGGCCTACTAGTATGTAGACTCCCCAATGTTGGAGGGCTGAACCGAATTATCTTCGGCATCCTCTCCAACATTCTCCTCTTGCTGGGAGAGTTCGGCCATGTATGTGTCAAGTTATTCCTCTTTGAGTGACTATCCTTTCCTGTTATCAAAGTTAAACAAGGCAGGTACAGGAAAAGGGACAACTTTCTTAGACTTACCCCCTCTCCAACCACTCTTGACAAAGGTTATTTCATCAGGTAACTCGCTCAAGCTAGCCCAAGAAGAAACAAATTTATGCTATACCATGGAATTAAGATCAAGTCTCTCTATGGGAAACTGAAAGTCTGAATGATGAGGTGCTAAACCATGCAAAGCTAACAAACGAGAAGCAATGAGGCCTCCACATATTCCACCTTTCTCACGGTTAGTGGCTAGACGGAAAGCTATCAAAGCACCCAAATTATAAGACCTATCTTGTTTCAAGGCAGCTGAGATAAAAGCTAGATCATATGAAGATAGTTTTCTAGCAGTCTTCCTAGCAAGAACACACTTGGCAATGAAATAGGCAAAATAATGAATGGATGGGAGATGAATATTCAGAATTTTACTGCTCTCCTTTCAGAAGCTGCTCCCTTGACAAATCTCTGCATATAGGTCCATAAGTGGTGTAGGCCTCTCCCTAATCTTCTCGCGCGAACCCCACTGTGGAACTCTAATAGCTGCACAAAAATTATAAAAAGGGAGATCGACAGCTATATTGTAGATCTTATAATGAACCATGGGGTTAGACGAGGACAAACTTAATCGAAAGTCCTGCACCATAGACATAGTTAGTTTAACAAATTGGGGAGGTTCCTCTCCAACAAAATGCTCCAACCCTGCATTGGAAATCAGAGTCTGGAAATCGTGAAAGATCCCCGCAGCTCTCATAAATTCAGGGCATGGATATATGGAAGAGAAAACCTCCTCCTCACGATGGAATTTCATTGGCTCAGGTACCATCAATTCATGTTGATTCAATTGGTACTCACTCATCTTCTCCTCTGAAATTTGTGAACAAATATCAAACCAAGTGCTTTCCAAGTTAATAAATGAAGGAGAACTACTTTAGGAACTTGCTAGAGGGATAAACATGCATCAAAATGAAATCTCTAAGCA
Organism: Avena sativa; assembly: GCA_916181665.1. Taxonomy (NCBI): domain Eukaryota; kingdom Viridiplantae; phylum Streptophyta; class Magnoliopsida; order Poales; family Poaceae; genus Avena; species Avena sativa. The sequence goes on along the minus strand of OV702285.1, from coordinate 416,138,121 downwards.
TAGAACAAGCATGCAATATCACACAACCTTTCACCTACAGTAGCAAAATACTCAAGATACAATCCACCAATCAAAAATCTAATTGGACAAGTGGAGGAGGCACATATCGGAGACCAATCCCTCCAAAAAATCAGCATCAAAGATGGGCTGAGCAAGGAGATCAAAAATCGGGAGCAAGAACAGCAGGAACTCGAGCTATGCAAAGTTTTTTGGTGTTTTCGGGAGAGAGAAATAAGTGGCTGGAAGGAGGCAAGGTGGAGGGCTAGGGGTGGACCACACCCAGGCCAGGCGCGCCCTGGGCTGGCCGCGCCACCAGGAGGTGTGATGGCCTGGTGGATACCCCTTGGTCAGTCCAGGTGCCCCTCTGCCCCTTTTTTCATGGAAAAAATTAATATCAATTTTTTGGAAATTTTCGGGAAACTTTATTTTTTGCCAATTTTCAGGTTATGAAAATTGATTTTCTTGCAGAAAAAGATTTTTTTGAAAGACACAAAAGCAAACCAAAACCATACAAAAGTTTTAAGACACTCTAAAAGGCAAGCAACTAGCAAAACTAAAACTAACTAGACGAAGAGCAAAGATTGGAAAGGCAAAAAAATAAAGGTAAGCAAGTATAATCATTGTGAAAGCATTGTTTTGTCCATTAAAATCCCTTTGTTAACAATTTTGATCAAGTCTTATTACCAAAAAAAATTATATGAAACAAAACTTTGCATTTCACAAAATGATTATGTTACCTCAATCTTGATAGCAATAGTCTCAGTCATAATAGTTTCAAAACTTTCTTGTGGAATGGGACAATATATTTCTCCAACTTTGATGCTCTCAATATTTTCAATTGAATTTAGGCCATAACTCTTATCAATCTTCTTGGGGGAAATAGACAGTATGCTCTTTGTCATTAATATTAAAAGTTACTTTTTCTTTATTACAATTGATGACAGCACCTGCAGTATTAAGAAAAGGTCTCCCAAGAATAATAGACATATTATCATCTTCAGGCATCTCAAGCACAACAAAATCAGTTAAAACCAAGCAATTATGAGACACTTGAATAGGAACATCCTCACATATACCAAAAGTAATAGTAGTTGACTTATCAACCATTTGCAAATATATATATTAGTTGGTATCAATTTTTCTAGCTGGAGTCTCTTGTAGAGAGAAAAAGGCATAACACTAACTCCAGCTCCCAAATCACACAAATCAGTTCTAACATAATTATTTTTAATGGAGCAAGGAATAGTTGGAATACCTGGATCACCAAGTTTCTTTGGAACCTTACCATTGAAGGAATAATTAGCAAGCAAAGTAGAAATTTCCTCATTAGGAATCTTCCTTTTATTAGAGACAATATCCTAAATATACTTTGAATAAGGAGGCAACTTAATAGCATCAAAAATAAAGGTTTCATCCACTCACAAAACTTGTTATAGTGTTCTTCCTCCTTTGACTTCTATTTCTTATTAGGAAAAGGCATTGCTTTATGCACCCAAGGTTCTCTTTCACTACCATGTTTATTAGAAATAAAATCTTCCTTAGTGTACTTAGTGTGCTTCTCAGGTTCTTATTCAATTTCTTCCTTATTAGGAGCATCATTTTTATCATTACCACTTTTATTTTAAGCATCAGAGACAGATATACTATTAGGATATGTAGCAGGTTCAGAAGGTTCCTCAACTATTTTATGTTTCTTTTTCTTTCTCTTAGAAGGACTACCACCATTTTCAGCTTGTTGAGAATCATGCTCAATTCTTTTAGGATGTCCTTCAGGATATAATGGATCCTGAGTGGAAGCACCTGTCAACACCCGGATTTTTAATCCCAGATGCCTGTTATGCCATACATCGCAATCCCGGGATTACCATTTTTGGCGAGACATAACAAATTGGTACCATAGTTCATCATCCACTACAGACCATAAAGGTCTTACAAATAGTTGATCTCATGATCAAGTCTGATTACAATCAAAGCAACGGAATAATAATAATAATAAAGGTAGCGTGGTCGAGGCTCCATCTTCAGGATCATAGGCAATGCTGACGATGGGAGATGATCCTAGTTATCGTAAGCGTCTTGCTGTCCATCTTCCTCGTAGTCTCCTTATAACATAGTCTGTCCATGGGAATATCCAGGGACAAAGCCATGAGTACTTTTAAGTACTCACAAACTTTCACTAAAGCAACAAGGCCATTCTATAGGATTCATAAGCTCCAGGTTTGTTTGCCACAAGCCAATTTTATTTCAACCAGTATCTAGTAAATAATGTCTAACTTTAGTTGTCTAGGTTACTTAGGTGGGAACCTAACTTCATCTCCACTACTTGTGGGGTCAAGTCAAAGTCATCTTTCAAGTCATGGATCATTTTGGAAAACATCTGACAACGGAACAATATGGCCATCCAACTGTCCATAACCACGGATGCGGCTATTCGAATAGTTTGACACTCTGCAGAGGTGGTACACTTTCACCACAACATTCTATACATCCGTCAGGAACAATCCTGAATCATCATACTTAGTATGCGGATAATCAATCCCAACCTTTCAATTACACAACCTAGTATAGGCACATTCCCTATGAGTTTGGCCTCCCAACCATGACCATCTGTCATCTTGGGCACTGCATAGGTGGATAGTTACATTCACAAGGTAGCCTTAGCTCACCTTGTTCCGCGAGGGAACCCATACTAAGACATATAAACTTCCAGTCAAGCCCTACCCAAACTCGGGTATTGTGGTTGTACGGTAAAATTGGAATGGTATCGCATCGGAACACAACCATCAGCTTTTATCAAAGTCAAGTCACATACTTTCTTCACCATCATCTTCAAGTCATTGTGTCCATAACACATGTCAAAGCATTTCAATAGAATGACTCATCATTCCAAGGTTTTCATAATAATTTGTTCCCATGTAATGATCAAGTTTATTTTAGCACTAGCATCTACCAAATGGGGGTATGTGTCACTAGTTGTAGGGTACTAAGATGGTGTTTCTACCTTCATCAAGCTCCAAGCTCCTGATGACACTTTCCTCAGCATCCACTAATCATCCAATTTATTAACTAAAGAACAATTTTGCGAAAAGTAAAGCTTGCAAATAAAACTGGGATTTGGTATAGTAAAAAGGGGTATCACAAAGGTAGGTATAATAAGGCGTGCATGGTCTAGCATGCTTAGATATAATAGCTTGTATAATGTAGCTTTCCTTGATTGGTAAGGTGGTCGATGTTCTCTTCTTCGTCTTCGTAGAATTCCTCCTCGTCGTATCCCAGATTGATACTAGCGTCTATAAATAAATACTAGGTACACAATAACCAAACAATACTTAACTACCTTTATTTATCACACAAGGGTCACACTATATGATCTAGCATCATCTCTATTAGTACAAGAAAGGGTAATACGATTTAATTTATCTTATTTTTAGGAAAGTAATTTCTACTCATTGAAAGGTTGCTTAGGATTTAATATTCTCCAAATTAAAAAAATGGGATCATATTGACACATGTCATCACCACATACTCTAGTACTTGGGAATGTGATTTAAATTTGTTGGCCTAATTTATAAAGTTTAACACTGTTATTTAATAATATTTAAATGGCTAAAAATGACTAGAAAGTCATTATTTTAGTTTTGGTCTAGGACTACTGTATGTAAGTATGTAGATTTTTACATATTCAAATAGGTCTGGTCAAATGTGATTTTTGAGAGTTGGAATCAACTCAAAATCACCTATGGTTGATTTTAGAAAAATGTTTGAAGTTGCAAAAGCTACTGGCTTGTTATTTTTACTGAGGGTGATCCATAGTTTCGAACTGTTTGAATCCAACGGGAGCGATTAGATATTTTTATCTAATTTCCAACAAAATTGGATTCATTCAATTTGGTACAGTGAATCTCTTTTAATTGATTTTTAAAGTTCACTACAGAAAAGGTTTTTGAATAAAAAGAAAACGACTAGGTTTGAATTATTGGGCTCGCGCGGGAAACGTTACTGGGCTGGCCCAACTGCACAACACGCGTGCAGCAGGCTCACTCAGGCTGGTCCCATGCATCAGCGGGTCATCTAATGAGAAGCGGTATCGATCAAATTAGCCCTACGATTACAACAAGATCTACAGTCTAGGTTCATCGTCTACATCGTGGTGCTCCAGCGAGATTCCGACCTAGCGGCACGGCGAGGGTGGCTAGGGGCTTACTAGGGCTCTAGCTTGGGTTGGTGGTGGAGGCGAATGAGCTTGTCGATGACAGCGAGTCGAATAGCGGTCACGGCAGCTCCTGGGGTGGCTCCAATCGATGGCGCCTTTCCCTCACGGCGGTGGCAGGCTCCGATCAAATTCCGGCGACAGGGTACCCGCCTTGATCCGAGAACAGGTCAGGGGTGTTTCTGAGTGAGAGAGGAGTGGAAAGGTGTGAAGATTGAGGATCGTCGGCGATGTTGCTACAGGTCGAGCTAGGCATGGATATGGGAATGGGTCGATGCTATTGGGTGTGGCAATCGTCATGCGAGTGGTGGCTTGACAAGGGCGGTCTCAGTTGGTCGAGCGATGTTGGCATTCTGTATGGGTAAGGTGGTGTTCCTCAGTGAGTACGGTGGTCAAGGGGGCGCACAGTGACCAATGGTCATGTCTGGGTGGTGGCTGGTGACGCCATGGTTGTGAGTACGAGTGAAAGGTCGAGTCGTGGCGTGTGTGCGCGAGGCGACTTCGGCGCTCCGTCGTGCTCTCAGCATGTCCATGTCTTAAATGGGTGTGGCCGTTCTAGGGTTTCCTCGTCTCGCCGTTGGTCGAGGGGTGGATAGAGAGGGTCGATGAGGTCACGGCTACTAGCTAAACATCACGAGCGACTGAGGGGCGGCCTATGGCGTGCTATCCATGTCCGAGTGTAATGGTGAGCTCGGGTACCACTAGCATTGATCAAGGAAGTGAAGAAGAGTGGCTCAATTGCACGGCTGGGTACTAGGGGTTATCGTGGGTGAGCTAAGGCAAAGATTTGGAGTACAATTGATGAGCAATTGATTGATAACAAACAGTAGATAGTTGGTAGTTGTACTATGGTCACCAAGTGTTCGATCAAATGGCCGTATGAACTAAATGATCACCAAATTCAATGATTTTTGGTGAGTGATCTAATACTAATCTTTGTAGTCTCTGGGTGCAATGGTTTGCCAAGTGGTGAAGGTTTGAGTGGTTTTCCAAAAATGGATATCTTGACATATGAGATAGATTCAAATTTGAATTGTCTCTCAAAAGAGTTTGAAAATGTTTCTGCAAGGTTGGTAAGTTCCATTGGGTTCAGTGTCACTAGGTCTAACAATGGGAGAAAAGAAATGGGAAAGTCTCTGTTTGAGATTAGTTTCTAGAGAGGCTCAAAGTAGGCTAGTGGTTAACTTTGGCAGAAATGACCATTAGGTCTTATGCTTCATATTTTCATTTTATTTTCTTTTGATTTGATTTGGTAGTGGCCTAGATGATATGGTTTTGATCTTTAAACCATTTCTCATCATTTACAACAATCAAACATGGCATTGCAATTATTCATACACACAAGCATAAAGATTTGAATTTAATTTAGAAAAGATTTTTTAACCCTAGTCTTGATTAATTAGGGAATGATCCTTATTAATATTTTTGGGGTATTACAAACCATCCCCCCTTAAATAGAATCTCGTCCTGAGATTCAATAAAAACTTGGAACTAAAGAGATTGGGAAACTCCGTCCTCATATAATCCTCGTGCTCCCAAGTGACTTCTTCTTCAGTATGGTTGCTCCATTGGATCTTGAGAAATTTGATACTCCAGGTCCAGGTGGTCCGGAAAGCTTCTTCCAAAATACGGATTGGTTCTTCGCGATAGGTCAGGTCTGGGTTGATCTCCACATCTCTGTGATCGATGTTCTTGAAAAATTCTGTTGTTTCTAGAACTTCTAAACACTTCCGAAGTAATGAGACATGAAACACATCATGCACGGCTGACATCTCTTATGATAGTTCTATCTGATAAGATACCTCTCCTTGGCGACTTAGAATCTTGAAGGGTCCAATGTATCTGGGGGCAAGCTTTCCTTTGAGTTGGAAACGCTGCATTCCTTTCAAGGGTGATACTTTGAGATACATGAAATCTCCGATATTGAAGGCTAGATCTCGACATCTCTTGTCGGCATAACTCTTCTGTCTAGACTGGGCGGTCTTAAGGTGTTCACGGATCTTGTGAACTTTATGTTCGGCTTCTCTTAGGATGTCGGGTCCGAAAATCTGACTCTCTCCTACTTCCGACCAATTCACTGGGGCACAACACTTCCTTCCATACATAAATTCAAATGGGGCCATTTGCAAACTGGCTTGGTAACTGTTGTTGTAGGGTTTGCAGCATAGAAAACAAAAAATTTCCTACGATGGGAACTAAGTACCAAGATCTATCTACTAGATACAAGCAACGGGTGTATATACATCTATAGAATACATACCCTCGAAGACCGAATAGTGTTAACGAGGTTGTACTCGTGGATGATGTAGTTAAACGCTTGCCGATCTCAAGATCATGATGAAGTCCATCTGGTACAGCACCATCAAGTCCAGCACCGCAAAGCAGTGGTGCATCCGTGATCGCACACATGTCCGGGTACCCCGACAACCTCCGCACCCTCACTCCAGCGAAGCAGCGGAAGCAACAAATCCTTCCAGAAAAAGCCATCGGGAACATGTATCTCGCTGATCCGAGACCATGGGGAAATTCTAAATGGGGAGAGAGATCCTTCACGAGGAGGTGTGCTTTGAGAGGAGAGGGAGGCCTTTTATAGGGAGAGGGGGAGCACCCAAGGGGCATGGCGCCCAGCCCATGGTGGCTGCCCCCACCTCTTACACATTCATGTGGGTGGAGCTCCCACTCAAAATGAAAATCCTCCACTCACATAAACATGCCTCCACTCAAAAATCCACTCACATGCATTAAATTTCCACCAAATTTAATGCAAGCTCTCATTTAAATAAAACTATTTTATTTATTTATTCAGAATTTTGTTAATTACTCTAATTAACAAACATTCACATAAACCCCATTATAACATTTCAATTTCACATGCAGAACCAGTTTCAGCAATTTCAACCGAAGCGATTCCGGTGTCTAGTGAAATAAATTCCTGCGCTTTCTTTTTATTTCTCTGGCATATCATTTGCTCCGGATAGTGTCGGTATCTCCTAAGTGTGTCACCCTATGGTTCGCGAATAATGTAGACATGATCGAGACCCTTCTTCGATCAATGATCAGCAGTAGGACCTAGAGATCCGTACTAACTCCCACACATTCAACGATGACTTCTGTGATCGTGTGAACCTTATACGCATGCAACTCAATCCCTTTGTCTCGCGATATATTACATGTCCGAGATTCGATCATCGGTATCTCCATACCTAGTTTGATCTCGTTACCTACATGTACTCTTTTCTTGTTCCCATGATATAACATTCTAGTGATCGAATTATTTGCTTGCAAGCTAACTAATGTGATATCACTGAGAGGGACCAGAGTATATCTATATGTCATCACAATGGACAAATTCCACTCTTGATCCATGAGACTCAACATAATACCTTTGTAGCACTGAACCCATCTTTATAATCACCCTGTTACAGTGTGACGTTTGATGTTATCAAGATACTCTTTCGGTGTTAGTGATTGACATGATCTCATGGTTTAAGGACTAAGATTATTTCATATGATGTTATAGCAATATAAACACAATGACCTTGATCATAATGCTATACTTTGGATGAATGTTCATCACATCATTCCAACAATGTTGTGACCTCGTTATTAACAACATCCAATGTCCATGATCAGGAAACATTTGATCATCTTCTTAATCAACGAGCTAGTTTATCAGAGAGGAATAACGAGGAAGTTTCTATTTGTTTATTAAAAACATGTATTAATGTTTCCGTATTAATACAATTATAGCATGCAAAATAAATATTTATCATAAATAAGGAATACGATAATATCCACTTTATTATTGTCTCTCGGGCATATTCCCTTCAGTCTCCCACTTGCACTAGAGACAATAATCTAGTTTAGAAACTTTGCGTATTGAACACTTTTGACTTTCTGGTGCTCCATATATGCTATTGCAAGTGGTTAACATAATCTACGGATCTGACGCTTTCAGGTCCGTGTGTTTTTGCATGCCTTTGCGTCTTCACGCATCACTCATTCTCCAATGAGATGGCATTGTATAAATTTGGTCTTTTGGTGAGACCTTTAGTTCCTTGGGGTTAAATCATGTCGATACTATTGTCTTACAATATATCTTTAGTGTTAGCCCGTTGCGAACCACACCTTAGTTTGATAACAAACTACTTGACACAAATGCCCTCCTTTGCTGCTACTATAGCAGTCATATACTTAGCTTTTTGTTGTAGTATCCGTCACAATGTCTTAACTTTGGAATTCATCCAAATCCATCATGGAAACTTTCGTTCCATTTCATTGTGGCACCCATAGTTTAAACTGAGATAAATTTCATTTCTATCTTGTGACAAAAATAGTATCAATGTAACGCTTTACAATGAACTATTTGTAATTGTTTGTCACCTCTACACAAATATAGTCTTAGTTCTTCCAAAAGATCATAAGAATTTCCTTACTATCGTCCAATGATCATTATATGATTCATTCTGTTATATGCTCATAACAATTAGAGCATAGGACATATCTGGATGTGTACATATCATGGTGTGATTGATCAAAACATTCTTGTGATTTCACTCATCAAGTGTCAAAGCACTTGAATCTTGTTTCACTTATCAAGTGTCGATACACTTGAATTTTGATTCAATTCTTTTCCATGTGACAAGATCCTTTTCTCGTCATTTCTATATTGAACCCCTTAAATATCTCATATATGTATGTTTGGCACGACCATATTAGCGTCATTGTCTATCCATGTAGACATTCATCCTAAATATTCGGGTTTTGCCTAAGTCTTTCATCAAAATGAAATTCTTAAACTTTGTCAATAAAAGATACATCATTTCCAATCAACAAGATGTCCTCCACATAATGTATTAGAAATATGTCTCAGCGCTCCCACTTAATTTCTTGCAAATGCAAGCATCTTCATCGTCTCTTGATGAAAACTCCTTTAACATTTTCATCACGGTGAAGATTGCAACTCCGCGATGCTTACTTCAACCATTGAAGTTTGCATTCCCTTTTAGCATCCTTTGAATTAACAAAACCCTTATGACCATGTCTTGTACACGTCCTAGGTAACCATTCTATTAGAAGAATTTTGTTTTGTTTATTCATCTACCATATACCAAATTATATGTAGTGGTTCCTACTTTAATCCGTCCAGACTAAATATCGCTATGAAAGATCAAATATTGTCGTAGTAAACTCCTTGAACATAGTCGTAAAATACTTTACGACATGTCGACTATCTCATAGATGTGAAACATCCATGTCTGTTTCTTTATAGATCCAAATACGGCCGATAGGTTTTTACACCTTTCCGGAGGGTCTTCCAAGTTCAAAAAACTTGATTTCTTGTGTATGAAACTATCACAGATTTTATGGCTTCAAGCCATTTGACGGAGTTAGGTCCCATCATCGCTTCTTTGCATGTTGTCGGTTCATCATTGTCAAACAATAATGATTTACTCTCAAATCTTAGCATTTGATTGTTTATCCGACCTACTTGGTTCAATAGGAACTTAGATCTCCGTGACCACAACCTCTGAGGCACATAATCTATGAGCATTATGGCTGCCTCCGGAACGATTTCTGGTGCTATGCAACTTAGCACATTTAGCTAAGGTTCGTTAACCTTATCAAAGTTCTATTGTCCTCCCACATAACTTTTGCAAAAAATTCCTTTTTCAAGAAACTTCACGTTTCAAGTGATAAACCCTTTTGTCCTCGGTGTTATGGAGGAATACCCAATTGTTATTAAAAATAACCTACAAAGACATGCTCATCCGACTTTGGTTGTAAACATCTTACTTATGCTTAGCATAACAAAATTTAAGAAAGGACAACTTGGGTTTTACCCCAAACCATAAATTACATGGTGTCATTTCAACAGATCAAGATGGTGCTCTTTTCAGTGTAAAAGCGGTAGTCTCTAAAGCTTTAATATGTTAAAACATAATGGCAGTTTTATAAATAACACATTTGATCCAACCATGTCAAACAAGGTTTCATTACAAATCCCAAACACTCCATATTCCTATGGTGTTTCGGGAGATGTAAATCTAGGTGTTTTGCTAAACTTGTAACTCAAATAAATCCCTTTATGATAAAATCATAAATCATTTATTTTCTTGTTATACTTGTAACTCAAATAAATCCCTTTATGATAAAATCAGAAATTATTTATTTTCTTGTTACAATGATTTTCCACTTCATCTTGAAAGTCTTTGAATGTTTTAAAATATTTCATACTTCTTTCTCATTAATTGAATATTCACACAAATTTCCGGAGAAAGCATATGAAGTTGAAATCCATTGCTTACAACTACACATAATGGACTATATACATCGATATGTATAAATTTGAATAATTAGTCGATCATTCTTCTTTGGCCTTTTGAATGAAGTTTTAATTATCCCAAGGAAAGTCTCACAAGCGTCACTTGATCAAATCAAAGACTCCAAAAATCCATGAAAATGGAGTTTCTTCATGTTTGCTTTCCAATATAATTTAAACGGCAATGTCACTTCGTAAGTGATCTTCCAATCATTTGTCTTGCGATAGTTTAGCATTAGTTTTATGGATGTGATTTCTCCAACTATATTTGTAAATCATCCATCTTATATGGAATACGGTAATTATTTGAACAATCTTTGTTCTCATAATACCTGATTTAAATAACTATTATTAAAACAAATCTTGAAGGCAAGCTTTAATGCCAACGAGAAATATAAACAACGGCTTGTTTGTTTTCAATGATCATCATGACATATTCTCTTGCTAGTTACTTAGGCCATTGTAGTTCATGAATTGCGTCGTTTTGTATGAAATTTCATACCAACCAATTCGGTATCCAATATCCAAGAACCACATTGTTTAACAAGCAAAAAATACAACCATGACATGTATATCATCTATATACATAAACTGGATATTTCTAGTCTTTTCTTTCCTGCCAAATATATTTTATAGATTCTCTTTCAGCATTTCCTTTTCCTTCTTAAAAGAATCTATCAACATCAATAGTGGCGCCATATACATGACACATAGTCCAAAGCATGTATATTCAAATACTAATACCTTTGGAATTGCACTTTTAAGTAGATCACCATCATCAAATGATCGACATTCTTTCAAAATCCATTCTTTAGTAATCTTTTAGTATAGTAAACATTTTGCATACATCTTCTATTCATCCTTATCATGACGACTTTCATAATCAAGCTAATGTAGCTTATAAAGGCGAATCGTGAGTATAATATTACTTTCCAAAACCCTTTTGGATGATTAGGATGTCTAGCATCTCCAACCTTTGCAAATTCTCATCCAGTATGAGAACATATATTATACTCTATCATATTGCAACCAAAACATTGTTTCAGATATCATTATATGTGCCACACATGATGGTTTCTGAAACAATTTTTCCAGCTCCTAGATAATCTCGATATTTAAATCAAGAATCATGGAGGCAAACATGATACTTTAGATACTAACAATGGAATTGTTACTCTGGATTTAATACCAATTATTAAATTTCACGAAGTAAACAGAGTTTGCTGAAAGTTTGCAATAGGACTTTAAAATTTAGATTGACACTCAACACAATACGATACTAGTTTGTAAAGTAAATATCCAGAATTCTATAGTTCTATTATCTCAATTACAACTAAGCATAAGGTGGTGAACAAATGCCAATGACTACAACAGATTATGCAAATTCACTTTGATTTAATTTATGATAAATTGAGTTCTACTAATCCAATTAGAAATGAACTCCCACTCAAAAACGACATCACTCGTGTCTTTTTGGTGATTACATGAACCAAATCCACTACACCAAGTCCTATCATCATGTGAGTCGGTGTAGCTTCAAAGGCGAGCATCAAATGGGCATCATATCTTCCATATGACTGATGCTTAACCTTTCGATTCATGTTCCGAGGCCATGTATGTACATGCTAGGCTCGCCAAGTAAGTACCTTAGTATTCACGTGTGTAAACTGTCTTACACCCGAAATATGATCGTGGATCCAAGAACACCCGATCATCACGTGATGTCTTGGAGCGACGAAACATAATTGGTGCATAATTAACGGAGAACACATTTTTATCTTGATATCTAAATAAGGGATCATCTTATTATGCTAATAAAACGCGAAACAAGCAATATAAGATGCAACATACATCACATGTTAATAAGTGGAATGATATGGTTCTTGCACTTGATCTCCATCATGTTTATCGTGGTATGATCCTCATCATACTTTTATGTGTAAGGCTAAGGTCTATGGAACTTACACGTTATGTGTGTTGTAAGAGTATCGACTTATAATTCTACTTACAAAATCACCATATCATGACACTAGCCCAGCGACAATCTAAACTAGAAGTCTCTAATTTATCCATTACAAGTTTTACGTGGCGTAGGGCTTTCGAAGTTAGAATCGTTCTTACCTATGAATATGAACCACAACGAGGATAAGCAAATTTTTGACAACTCATTGCAAATTAGATATTGACTATAGTAGGAGAGACAGACACCCGCTAGCCACTTATGCAAAACTAGTTGCATGTCAAGCGTGGAACAGGTCTCATGTGCAAGGACATGTAAAGTTTGTCCGGGATGCTTCATCCCACTATGCCACCAATATCCAAAGTACAACAAAGAAGCAATAAAATGATCATCATCGCCCACATACTCATATGTGTACTACCTGTGCAAAGCATCTACGCATAGATTTGGCTATGATACCATTGTAGGGTTCTAAGCATAAAAAACAAAAAAATTCCTACGATGGGAACTAAGTACCAAGATGTATCTACTAGATACAAGCAACGGGTGGATATACATCCATAAAATACATACCCTCTACGGTGACCCAGCATGCCACTTCATGTGTAGTACACTATAGTCGTTGACATGACATCCACAGAACACCATTCTGTAAATATCACATCCCTCAGAGTGGTACAACAGAAACATTGCGGGTCCATATTACAAACATTCACACATTATTATTATTACAATACCAGAAGTTCAAGACTTAGAAAATATTCAACTTACAAACCAAAATATAAAGTGTTTCAGCGGAATCTAAAAGTAGCAAATCCAACTAAGAGTTGAGCTCAGCAGCTTATTCTATATGGTTCATGCTGCTCGGCTCCATCGGTTACTACTAACTAGGGTACTTAGTTTGACTCTTTGTCATCGACACCATAGCTGATTTCGTAATCCACTCCTTCAACACCTCTTGATAGGTCAGGCTCCTCATAGAACACATCTTCTTGGCATTCGGCTGCATACATTGGCGTGTCTTTGGGATCCTCAGAGTCTAAGCAAGCGATCAAAGAAAAGGATGAGTAACAACGTTACCCAGCAAGTTCATTATATGCAAGGTGGGAAGTTCGATGCTCTAACTACCACCTCAGACTATAAGTCCTTGGCACTATGCAGTTTTTGTAAATCTTTCTTCAAAAATTGATTTTATTATGAAAATCTATGACCATCAGCCTTCACAGGTTGACCAGAACTTTCATGCAGTTCCTTTCCTGCCGCGTTCGTAGCTCCTTCCCGGAACAGGGAGTAACAAGTTACAATTCTCACACTCTGCAGAGGTGCGTTACTTTACCCATGAGAGATCAACTCCTTGTTGCACAACCGGGCGTACTTTCCTGTCCACAATTCCATGATGTGGGGCCCAGTAGGTGATCCAAGTCAATCACTGCCCCCTTCGCGACCTCGCAGGCCTCCTTGGTGTACACCATGCCCACATATTGAATTACGGCAATGGTTTGTACAGACCGTTAGATGCCAGAACTATCGTGGGAAGTTGAGGGTTCCCACCCATATGCTTCATATCCTCTACGAATTACCAATTAATATGCATGCTACGAGTGATAACAGCCACGACCTGCACATCCGGCTACATGCGAGAGGAAGAAGATATAGCTGACTTCTCTGTCCCATTTCAAATCTCATGGTTAACGCGTGATAAACAGCGCTAGAATCACTGATGTCATGGGTTATTAAGTTCCTAACTGATCATTATTGTTGCAAATAGAACCCTAAGTTCTATTGCTCCATTATATCATCAGTTAGGATGATACTTAAGATTTCTTTATTTTAGAAAATAATATTTTCTTTCTTTGGAGTATAGATGATAACACACAATCTTGCAAATACTTTGATAAAGACTCTTCAAAGGACATGAGCAAGTGATGAACTTGCCTTGTGGTTGTGTAACATCCCAAAAATATTAAACAAGAATCATCAAACTCTAATCACCAAATTTAGGGTTAACAAAAACTTTTCCAATTAAAATATGAAAGCATTCATATGTGTATGCATTACAATTTGGATTCTTTTGAATTGCCATGATTATGTGTTTCTTTTATTGTCAAATGATTCTTAGGTGAAATAAACATCATCTAAACAATCCCCACACTTTTCCCAAAGACAAATAAATCAAAACAAACAAATTAAGTGAATGGTCACTTTGGGCAAATTAACTCCCATGCCTACTTTGGCTATCTCTAACTTTCAGAACTGAACAGAAACATGTATGGATATTTGCACCCCTTGATAGTACTCATAACAAGGTACCAAGGCCCACTTTGTGATCATCCAAAAGCATTTAAATGCATAGTTTAAATGACAGTTTAAAATTGAATCTATATCAGATGGGAAGATCCCACTTTTTCAAAAACCACTCAAACAAGCTCAACTTTCAAAACCCAAGCATCTACAGACGCACCAGCACATGCCTAGCACACCCACCAAAAATCTTTTCAAAATTCAAAACTTGAATTCATGCGGCCATTTCATCAAACACCTTGCAGATACAAATCAAACAAAATCGAAACACTATAGTGTGCAGTGATTCTGGCCTAACTTGTTCCCTCTCTGGACACCACTAGCCTTAGTAGATCATCTAACAACCTTAAATAATCTCTAGCACCACTATAAGCTAGCCATTGTCATCAATGGTGAACAACCCGAGAGCACCATTGTCACCCCAGTGTGGACAGCAAGCTACAAGCAGCACTAGTCTCGCCAACCTTGTCTGGGAGCAAGCTAGCACCCCACCGCCACTCCCTGTCCCAGCCGCGAGCGATGCCAGCCCCTGGACCACACGCACAGACCATGCCAAGCCGCTCTGCAACCATGCCGAGAGCACGCCCCGTGCGCCACGCTCGACAGACGAGAACAGACCGCGCCCCGCCCTCGCCGCGTGCACGTGCGATCACCACCGTCCCAATTAACCCCGCAGACATGCCCGTTTGCCGCCGCGCGGACCACGCGCGCTGTGCGCCATTAAAACTCCGATCGGGCATGCTCAGAGCACCGCAGCGTTCCGACCGATCAACACCGCCCCACGCCTCGCCACCACGTCGTTGAGCTTTGCCAGGGAGCATAGCACCGCCCCCTACCGTCGCCCACGCCGATAGCCCTCTGTGTCGTCGACCACGACGAGCTCAGCTTGCGCCTGTCAGTCCCCTCTCGCCACTATAAATAGAGGCCTCTCCCACTCGAATTCTTCACACCATTCCACTCCCCTCTCACACAAAACCACCCCACCCCATTCCCGGAGCAAGGCAAGCAGCGCATCGCCAGAATTTCACCGGAGTCCGCCGCTGCTGGAGGAGAAGGAAGCCATCGATTTCGTCCACCCCGGGAGGATCTACCGGTACCAGGAGGTTTGCCATCGTCGACTTCATCGTTCGCCCGCATCGCCGACCTTCGCCTGAGCCCCGGTGATCCTCCCACGACCCCCACTGAGCCGCTAGGGTTCGAGCTCGCCGGTGACTAGTTCATCGTCGACGACGACCCTCAGCCGTTGATCTTACTTCTAATCCAACGCACCACATCGCCCCATACCGCTTCGCGTTTAATGAGTCGCTGACCAGTAGACCCGCCCTGTCATTTTCGCCCCGCGCCACGGAGTGACACTGGCTGGCCCATTAACCTTTCCCGCGCATCCCACTCGTTTGAATTTAGCTTTTTCTATTTATATTCAAACTCAGTTCTGTACCTAGTTTCAAAAATCAACTCAGCTCGATTCAGTGAACCAAATTGAATAAAACCAATTTTGTTAGAAAGGTTTTGAAATGCTTAATCCAAGCACGTTGCATTCAAATCATTTTAATCTATAGATCAACCTTGGTAAAAATAACAATGCAGAAGATTTTCTGCATTCAAATATTTTTCAAATTTAAACTATAATATCTTTTGAGTTGATTCCAACTCTCAAAAATCACATTTGATCATACGTTTCAGAATATATAAAAACATATGGGTTTTCTTACAGAAATAATGTTCAAGTAATAAAAGGGTGCCACATAGGCATTTCTAGTCACTTTATTTAATTAAAATAAAAGGTTAACCTTATTAAATTGTGACACCGCTTTAAATCACATTCCCATGTACTGAAATATGTGGTGATGACATGTGTCAACATGATCCCATGTTTGATTTGGAGAATATTAAATCTTAAGTAGTTTTTCAATGAGTAGAAATTACTTTTCCAAAAATAAATAAATAAGACAAATGCTTTAATCTTGTAATGTAGGTGATGATGCTAGATCATCTATAGAACCCTTTTGTGTCATGATTGAAAGTAGTTAAGTATTGTTTGGTGATTGTGTACCTCGTATTTATTCATAGACGCTAGTACCGACCAAGGATACGAGGAGGAAGTAGGATACTACGAAGAAGAAGCCGAGGACAACTTCAACCACTGCTCTACACAAGGCAAGCCTAATACTACTAGTTGATTGTGCAAGTTAACACTTGCAAGATACTATACCTATGCAAGCAAATACTTGCTTGTTACCATGCCACCTATATGCCTTAAACATATATGATCATACCCACTTGATAAACCAATCCTAGTTTTACTTGCAAGTTTTCTACTTTATTTCTTTATCAAAGCTCTTACTTAGAGTTTACTTGAGTAAATTGTAGATACTAGAAAGATAATTGAAGGTTGCATAAAGAGCATAAAATTTTGCCTAAGCAAGATAATCTTGATGTCATCCCAAGGCATAAGATTGAACTTAGTTAAACTCCACTAGTTTTTACCACCCCTCATTAGTATTCACTCCCATTTGTAGATGCTAGTGCTAAGCATAAAACTTGATCAACTTTAGATGGGAATACTTGGTGGAAAAATGGTTATGAAAACCTTGGAATGATGGATCATTCTATTGAGATGTTTTGACATGTGTTTCCGAACACCAGATGATTTGGATGATGAAAATGTTAAGGCATGAGCCTTAGCCCTTTATAAAACTGATGGTTGTCTGCATGCGATACCATTCCAATTTTACCGTACAGCCACAATACCCGAGAAGTGGGTAGGTCTTGACTGGAAACTTATATACCTTAGTATTGGTTCCCTCACGGCCAAGGTCTGAGCTGAGGCTACCTTGTGAAGATTGTCCACCTGTGCAGTACCCAAGATGACAGTTGGTCATGGTTGGGAGGCCAAACTCACAGGAGAGGTGCTTATACTAGGGCGTGTAATTGAAAGGTTAGGATTGATTATCCGCATACTGAGTATGGTGAATTCAGGATTTGTTCCTGACGGATGTATCGAATGTTGTGGTGAAAGTGTATAATCTCTGCATAGTTTCAAACTATTCGAATAGCCGCGTCTGCGGTTACGGACAGTTGGAGTGGCCATACTGTTCCCCCGTCAGATGTTTTCAAAATGACTGGTGAAATGAATTGAGATTTTGACTTGACCACAACAGAGTTGTGATATGAAATACAAGTTCCCACATAGGTGTTATAAAATTCCAGCTAGCTTTTCTTGCTTCTGAACTTAGTAGAGGTAAATCTGGCTTTTTGCAAAAAAAACCTAGAGCTTAGTGTCCTATTGCAAAAAACCCCTTCACTTGTTAGTATTAGTTTGCGAGTACTTAAAGAGTACTCATGGCTTTGTCCCTGGCTATTCCCGTGGCCAGACTATGAAGAGGAGTACCAGGAGGATGGACCCCAGGAAGGTTACGACAACTAGGATTATCTCCCATCGTCAGCATTGCCTGTGACCCCGAATATGGAGCTTCACCTACGCTATCGTTATTATTACGTATTCCGCTGCTTGAGTTGTATTAAGAACTGGATCATGAGATCCTTATTTGTGTAAGACCTTATGTATGGTTTGTAATGGATGATTAACTGTGGTATCCAATTCTGTTATGTCTCACAAAAATGGTAATCCTGGGATTGCGATGTATGGCATAACAGGCATCTGGGATTAAAAATCCAGGTGTTGACAAGTTGGTATCAGAGCCATCCTGACCATACGAGACCCTAGTAAGACTGGACGTTGAATCAAAAAACTTAGTTTCAAAACCAAAGGAAGCAAATATTTACAAAAACTTATTCCCATTCTTATCACCTTGATTCTTTCATAAAAATTCATGTTCCTCCAAAAACTCTTACAAAATACATAAAATTTGACACACTTGATCACTCTACTAACTTACTCATCCTATATTCTTATAGATGGACGTGAAGTACAGCAAATTTTACCAGTTGGGGAATGGAGGAGACCTTATCTTTGAGCGGGATTTGGACCAGCTTTCGGAACTTCTGGAGCGTCCGCACACCGAGTTCTTCGGAGCTCAGCTCAATGATCAAGGAGGAGACGATCTGCAGTGGCTAATTTTTGCAAGTCTCCGAGGAAAGATTGAACCTCCCACTGCCGAGGGAATTCAGTTTACCTTAAGAGAGAACAACTCGCTCGATGGACTTGCCAGGGCCATGTAGGAAGCTCTTGCCCGTCTGTGTGGGCAGAGTATCAATCAGATCAAGGGTACCCGCTTTGAGTTTTGTCCAAGGCGTGATGCTAATGGACAGCCACTAGAAGCCCCATACCACCATGAGCTGAAGACCCAATTGGACCACCTCAGCTTCATGATGTACTATCGTCAGCAGGAATTGGACAATTGTCGTGACTACTCCAACCACAAGTCCGCCATCGTCAAGACGAAGGATCAGACCATCACCATGCTAGCAAAGGATCGCAAGTCTCGCCGCCGTCAGCTCGACAAGAAGGAGCGCATCATTGCCCGTCTTCGCCACCGTATCTCGGATTTGGAGGAGACCATCCACGAGAGAGAAATGCAGTTGGAAGAAAGGGAGAATGCCGGAGAAGATCTTCGTGGAGACCCCTACTCCTATCTCAGAGATGATGATGATTTTCTGGAGGATCAGGCTATGGATTTCTTCACCGATGAGGACGATTACGCCTTCATCGATGACGATGAGGATGATGAGGATGACGACTACACCGATTCCGAGGAGTAGTAGCACTTGAGCACTAGCGTAGTGAGTTGTATTCAGTCCCACTGTATCGTAGTTTCCAGAATGGTTCTTAAAACCATCTGTTTACCTTTGTTGTGGTGTGTGTTTGTATTGTGTGCTACGAATGAATGAATGAATGAATGAATGAATGAATGAATGAAAAGCAAGTTGCTTGAAAATCTGAGTCAAACTTTAAAAACTTTTCAAAGTCCGGAACCTTAGAAATTTCCCTCTTTTCTCATGATCTATCTCAACCTTCAGATGCCACGTGGAGGAAGTGGTTCATCCCCGGACCCGATGTTGCAGATCCTGCAAATATTGGTTTCTGACCGCGAAGCCGAAAGAACCGAACGTCAAGCCAACCTAGCCACCCTTCAGCAGATAGCTCAGCTGGCCCACAACAATCAATGCCAAGGAAATCAGGACAACCATGGATCTAAGATCAAAAATTTCCAGAACACCAACCCACCTGTTTTCACTAAGTCGGAAGAGCCCTTAGATGCAGACAATTGGCTGCAAACCATGGAAAATAACCTAGAAGTCGCCGGAGTGGAAGCCAATGAGAAAGTTCTGTTCGCCACCCATTATCTAGCCGGAGATGCAAGAGCATGGTGGAATAGCGTTCGTGCAATGACCGGAGGACAGATGATGACTTGGGAGGAATTCAAGGTCAAGTTCAGCAGAACCCATGTGCCACCGGGTTTGATCAAGAGAATGAGAGATGAGTTCAGAGAACTGAAGCAAGGAAGGATGACTGTAATGGAATACCGTGACAAATTCTTGTCATTAGCTAGGTATGCCCCGGATGAGATCGACACTAAAGCCAAGAAGAAAGAGAGATTCCTGAATGGTCTGCACGATGAGATGCAGACTATGTTAGTCAATATCCCTTTTGCTGATATTGAAGCCCTTGTCGAATCTGCCATACAGATGGAAGGAAAGATCAACCAAGCCAATGAGAACCGCAAGCGTCGCATGATGCATCAACCAGGAACCCATCAGACCCCAAAGTATCGCCCTAACCCATCTCTAGGATTTGCCCCAAGAACCAATAGACCCCCGATGAACCGTCCCACCTATACCAACCGTGGAAACCCAAGGCCCGGAGGAAATCACAAAAACACTGGCAACTCTAACAATTTCAACCATGCACCACCCAAGTTCAACAATAACAATGCTACCGCCAACACCAACACTGCCCCGAGGACTGGAAGCAATGTTGTGTCTGTTGCAGCAAAGGACAAGTCACAAGTGACTTGTTATGACTGTGGAAATAAGGGTCACTACTCCAACGAGTGCCCCAACAAGAAGAATGACGCAGCCCCCAATGCAAATGCCCCAGCTCAGCAGTACCGTCGTGTTCAGCCAGGAAGAAGGTTTGCCCCAGGGAATTCACTCAACTGCAACGGCCGTCTTTTTCTCATGCATGCTGAAGAAACCCAGGAAGCGCCAGACGTCATGCTGGGTATGTTTTATGTTAATTCAGTACTTGCTCAAGTGTTGTTT
This sequence comes from Avena sativa, assembly GCA_916181665.1. Lineage (NCBI taxonomy): Eukaryota > Viridiplantae > Streptophyta > Magnoliopsida > Poales > Poaceae > Avena > Avena sativa. The sequence continues at coordinate 416,117,103 of OV702285.1, read as the reverse complement.
GATTCTGGTGCATCGCACTCATTTGTCAGCGAAGAATTTGCATGCACTAGTAAGATTCAACCAACCAAAATGAAGCATGTTATGATTGTTCAAATCCCCGGTTCAACCACCAAAGCTAGACAAATTTGCAAAGCCGTTCCTATCCGAATCGATGGCATAGATTTTTATGCTAATCTTATAGTACTCGGAACTAAAGGTTTGGAAGTAGTACTAGGAATGGATTGGATGTCCAAACATAAAGGATTGATTGACTGTGCCAAGAAAGCCATAACCATGACCAGCACAGCCGAAATATCAGTCGAGCATATTTCTGAAACCTTACCTCGTCATTTCAAGTGCAACAAGAGTATAGCCCAACCTACCATTGACCAAGTCCGGATAGTCTGCGAATACCCCGATGTATTTCCAGATGTTTTGCCCGGTATGCCCCCAGATCGGGATATCGAGTTTATCATTGATCTAATCCCCGGAACAGGACCCATAGCCCAGAGACCCTATAGTATGAACCCGTCTGAACTAGCAGAACTGAAGAAGCAACTGGATTCCATGTTGGAAATTGGATTGATTCAACCAAGTGCGTCACCATGGAGATCACCTGTCTTATTTGTGGACAAGAAGGATGGAGGTAACCGTTTGTGTACGGATTACCGGAAGTTGAATGATGTCACCATCAAGTACAAATACCCGTTGCCCAAGATAGAAGATTTGTTTGATCAGTTGACCGGTGCCAAAGTGTTTTCTAAGATTGATCTTAGAAAAGGCTATCATCAACTCAAGATTCGCGCAGAGGATATTCCCAAGACTGCCTTTACCACCAGATATGGATTATACGAGTATACCGCCATGTCTTTTGGATTAACCAATGCCCCCGCTTATTTCATGAATCTCATGAATAAGATTTTTATGGACTTCCTGGATAAGTTTTTTGTTGTTTTCATCGATGACATACTGATTTATTCCAAATCAGAAGAAGAAAATGAGCTACACCTAAGGACCATTCTTGGAACCCTTAGAGAGCATCAGTTGTATGCCAAGTTTAGCAAATGTGAATTCTGGTTACAGGAGGTGGGATTCCTCGGTCACATTGTATCAGCCGGAGGAATTTCCGTTGACCCTGCAAAAGTGAAAGATGTCGAAGATTGGCAAGCCCCAACCACTCAAACCCAAGTTCATGCATTTCTCGGATTGGCGGGATACTACCGCAAGTTCGTAGAAGGATTCTCGAGTATCGCCAGACCCATGACCCAATTGCTGAAGAAAGACAAGAAGTTTGAATGGACGGACAAATGTGAAGCGAGTTTTCAAGAACTCAAGAGGAGATTGATTTCAGCCCCAATCTTAATCATGTTGTATATCACGAAGTCCTTCGACGTGTATTGTGATGCATCCAAGATCGGTCTCGGATGTGTGCTGATGCAAGAAGGCAAAGTTATATCTTATCTATCCCGACAACTGAAACAACATGAGCAAAATTACCCAACCCATGACCTCGAACTCGCAGCCGTAGTTCTAGCCCTGAAGACATGGAGGCATTACCTGATGGGAAACCGTTGCGAGATCTATTCGGATCACAAGAGCCTGAAGTATATATTCACTCAGAAGGAGCTGAATATGAGACAAAGAAGATGGATTGAGCTAATCAAGGATTACGATCTGGACATTCACTATCACCCCAGTAAAGCCAACGTGGTAGCAGATGCCCTTATCAGATTGCCGTGCCGCTTGAACTCCATGATTTTGAAGGAGCAACCAAGTTTGCACAAAGAGATGGAAGATTTTCGAATGGAATTAGTGAGTGAAGGATTTTTGGCTAGCATAGAACTTCAACCCACTTTGATCAGCCAGATCAAAGAGGCGCGGAAAGGAAATGCTAGTATCGATGGAATCAAGCATCATATCGGTACAGGCAAAGTACCCGGATTCGCCGAAGACGAAGAAGGAGTTCTGTGGTACAAAGGACGCCTTTGTGTACCCGCAGATTCTGAGTTGAAAGAAATTATTTTGAAGGAAGCTCATGATACTCTTTATTCTATCCACCCGGAGGAACGAAGATGTATCAAGATTTGAAAGAACAATTTTGGTGGCATAAGATGAAGAGAGAAATCGGAAGCTATATCGCCAAGTGTGATATATGTCAGCGAGTCAAGGCAGGACATCATAGACCTGCTGGATTGTTGCAACCATTGCAGATTCCGGAATGGAAATGGGATTCCATTGGAATGGACTTTATCACTGGATTGCCTACTTCTAGTAGGGGAAATGACTCTATCTGGGTCATAGTGGACAGATTGTCCAAAGTCACCCATTTCTTACCCGTCAAGACCACATATCAGAGTTCGAAGCTAGCGGAGTTATACATCGCTAGAATCGTCAGTTTGCATGGAGTCCCCAAGAACATCGTATCGGATCGAGGAACTCAGTTTACCTCAAGATTCTAGAAGAAAGTTCAAGAAGGTTTAGGAACCCGCCTAGATTTCAGCACCGCTTATCACCCTCAGACAGATGGACAAACGGAGCGAGTAAATCAAATACTCGAAGATATGCTGAGAGCCTGTGTGTTAGAATATGGATCTAAGTGGGAAGACTGTCTGCCGTTTGCAGAATTTTCATACAACAACAGTTATCAAGCCAGTTTGCAAATGGCCCCATTTGAATTCATTTATGGAAGAAAGTGTCGCACCCCTTTGAACTTGTCGGAAGTAGGAGAGAGTCAGATTTTCGGACCTGACATCCTACGAGAAGCAGAAGAGAAGGTTCAGAAGATTCGTGAGCACCTCAAGACAGCCCAGTCCCGACAGAAGAGTTACACCGACAAGAGACGTCGAGACCTCGCCTTCAACATAGGAGATTTTGTGTATCTGAAAGTGTCGCCATTGAAGAGAATGCAGCGTTTCCAACTCAAAGGAAAGTTAGCCCCCAGATATATCGGACCTTTCAAAATTCTGAACCGTCGAGGAGAAGTGTCGTATCAATTGGAACTACCCGAAGAAATGTCAGCCATGCACAATGTGTTCCATATCTCATTACTTCGCAAGTGCCTCGAAGTCCCGGAGAAGACCGAAGTGTTCAAGAATATTGATCACCGGCCATAGAAATCAACGATGACCTGACCTATCCTGAAGTACCCATCCGTATTTTGGAAGAAGCTTTTATAACTACTAGAACCCGAAGCATCAAGTTTCTCAAGATTCAGTGGAGCAACCACATAGAAGTGGAAGCTACCTGGGAGCGCGAAGATCACATCAGGACGGAGTTTCCCGATCTCTTCAAATCCTAGGTAATCTTTTTCGTCCTTTTTCAAATCTCGGGACGAGATTTTGTTTAAGGGGGGAAGGTTTGTAACATCCCAAAAATATTAAACTAGAATCATCAAACTCTAATCACCAAATTTAGGGTTAACAAAAACTTTTCCAATTAAAATATGAAAGCATTCATATGTGTATGCATTACAATTTGGATTCTTTTGAATTGCCATGATTATGTGTTTCTTTGCTTGTAAAATGATTCTTAGTTGAAATAAACATCATCTAAACAATCCCCACACTTTTCCCAAATACAAATAAATCAAAACAAACAAATTAAGTGAATGGTCACTTTTGCCAAATTAACTCCCATGCCTACTTTGGTTATCTCTAACTTTCAGAACTTAACAGAAACATGTATGGATCTTTGCACCCCTTGATAGTACTCATACCAAGGTACCAAGGCCCACTTTGTGATCATCCAAAAACATTTAAATGCATAGTTTAAATGACAGTTTAAAATTGAATCTATATCAGATGGGAAGATCCCACTTTTTCAAAAACCACTCAAACAAGCTCAACTTTCAAAACCCAAGAATCTACAGACTCACCAGCACATGCCTAGCACACCCACCAAAAATCTTTTCAAAATTCAAAATTGAATTCATGCGGCCATTTCATCAAACATCTTGCAGATACAAATCAAACAAAATTAAAACACTATAGTGTGCAGTGATTCTGGCCTAACTTGTTCCCTCTCTGGACACCACTAGCCTTAGTAGATCATCTAACAACCTTAACTAATCTCTAGCACCAATGTAAGCTAGCCATTGTCATCAATGGTGAACAACCCGAGAGCACCATTGTCACCCCAGTGTGGACAGCAAGCTACAAGTAGCACTAGCCTCGCCAACCTTGTCTGGGAGCAAGCTAGCACCCCACCGCCACTCCCTGTCCCAGCCGCGAGCGATGCCAGCCCCTGGACCACACGCACAGACCATGCCAAGCCGCTCTGCAACCATGCCGAGGGCGCTCCCCGTGCGCCACGCTCGACAGACGAGCACAGACCGCGCGCCGCCCTCGCCGCATGCACGCGCGATCACCACCATCCCAGCAACCCCGCAGACACGCCCGATCGCCGCCGCGCAGACCACGCGTGCTGTGCGCCATTAAAACTCTCGCCGGGCACGCTCAGAGCACCGCAGCGTTCCGACCGATCAACACTGCCCAATGCCTCGCCACCACCTCATTGAGCTTCGCCAGGGAGCACAGCACCGCCCCCTACCGTCGCCCACGCCGATAGCCCTCTGTGTCGTCGACCACAACGAGCTCAGTTTGCGCCCGTCGGTCCCCTCTCGCCACTATAAATAGAGGCCTATCCCGCTCGAATTCTTCACACCATTCCACTCCCCTCTCACCCAGAACCACCCCACCCCATTCCTAGAACAAGGCGAGCAGCGCATCGCCAGAATTTCACCAGAGTCCGCCGCTGCTGGAGGAGAAGGAAGTCGTCGATTTCGTCCACCCTAGGAGGAGCTACCGGTACCAGGAGGTTCGCCGTCGTCGACTTTATCGTTCGCTCGCATCGCCGACCTTCGCCTGAGCCCCGGTGAGCCTCCCACGACCCCCACTGAGCCGCTAGGGTTCGAGCTCGCCGGTGACTAGTTCATCGTCGATGACGACCCTCAGCCGTTGATCTTACTTCTAATCCAATGCACCACATCGCCCTATACCGCTTCGCGTTTAATGAGTCGCTGACCAGTAGCCCCGCCCTGTCAGTTGCTCCCTTCTCCGCGAAGTGACACTGGGCCGGCCCGTTAACCTTTCCCGCGCAGCCCACTCGTTTGAATTTAGCTTTTTCTATTTATATTCAAACTCAGTTCTGTACCTAGTTTCAAAAATCAACTCAGCTCGATTCAGTGAACCAAATTGAATGAAACCAATTTTGTTAGAAAGGTTTTGAAATGCTTAATCCAAGACCGTTGGATTCAAATCATTTGAATCTATAGATCAACCTTGGTAAAAATAACAAAGCAGAAGATTTTCTGCATTCAAACATTTTTCAAATTTAAACTATAATAGCTTTTGAGTTGATTCCAACTCTCAAAAATAACACTTGATCATACCTTTCAGAATATATAAAAACATATGGGTTTTCTTACAGAAATAATGTTCAAGTAATAAAAGGGTGCCACATAGGCATTTCTAGTCACTTTATTTAATTGAAATAAAAGGTTAAACCTTATTAAATTGTGACACCACTTTAAATCACATTCCCATGTACTGAAATATGTTTTGATGACATATGTCAACATGATCCCATGTTTGGTTTGGAGAATATTAAATCTTAAGTAGTTTTTCAATGAGTAGAAATTACTTTTCCAAAAATAAATAAATAAGACAAATGCTTTAATCTTGTAATGTAGGTGATGATGCTAGATCATCTATAGAACCCTTTTGTGTGATTATTGAAAGTAGTTAAGTATTGTTTGGTGATTATGTACCTCGTATTTATTCATAGACGCTAGTACCGACCAAGGATACGAGGAGGAAGGAGGATACTACGAAGAAGAAGCCGAGGAGAACTTCAACGACTGCTCTACACAAGGCAAGCCTAATACTACTAGTTGATTGTGCAAGTTAACACTTGCAAGATACTATACCTATGCAAGCAAATACTTGCTTGTTACCATGCCACCTATATGCCTTAAACATATATGATCATACCCACTTGATAAACCAATCCTAGTTTTACTTGCAAGCTTTCTACTTTATTTCTTTATCAAAGATCTTACTTAGAGTTTACTTGAGTAAATTGTAGATACTAGAAAGATAATTGAAGGTTGCATAAAGAGCATAAAATTTGGCCTAAGCTAGATAATCTTGATGTCATCCCAAGGCATAAGATTGAACTTAGTTAAACTCCACTAGTTTACCACCCCTCATTAGTATTCACTCCCATTTGTAGATGCTAGTGCTAAGCATAAAACTTGATCAACTTTAGATGGGAATACTTGGTGGAAAAATGGTTATGAAAACCTTGGAATGATGGATCATTCTATTGAGATGTTTTGACATGTGTTTCTGAACACCAGATGATTTGGATGATGAAAATGTTAAGGCATGAGCCTTAGCCCTTTATAAAACTGATGGTTGTCTCGATGCGATACCATTCCAATTTTACCGTACAGCCACAATATCCGAGAATTTGGTAGGGCTTGACTGGAAACTTATATACCTTAGTATTGGTTCCCTCACGGCCAAGGTCTGAGCTGACGCTACCTTGTGAAGATTTTCCACCTGTGCAGTACCCAAGATGACAGTTGGTCATGGTTGGGAGGCCAAACTCACAGGAGAGGTGCTTATACTAGGGCGTGTAATTGAACGGTTAGGATTGATTATCCGCATACTGAGTATGGTGAATTCAGGATTTGTTCCTGACGGATGTATCGAATGTTGTGGTGAAAGTGTACAATCTTTGCAGAGTGTCAAACTATTAGAATAGCCGCGCCCGCGGTTATGGAAAGTTGGAGTGGCCATACTGTTCCCCCGTCAGATGTTTTCAAAATGACTGGTGAAATGAATTGAGATTTTGACTTGACCACAACAGAGTTGTGATATGAAATACAAGTTCCCACATAGGTGTTATAAAATTCCAACTAGCTTTTCTTGCTTCTGAACTTAGTAGAGGTAAATCTGGCTTTTAGCAAAACAACCCTAGAGCTTAGTGTCCTATTAGAAAAAACCCCTTCACTTGTTAGTATTAGTTTGTGAGTACTTAAAGAGTACTCATGGCTTTGTCCCTGGCTATTCCCGTGGCCAGACTATGAAGAGGAGTACTAGGAGGATGGACCCCAGGAAGGTTACGACAACTAGGATCATCTCCCATCATCAGCATTGCCTGTGACCCCGAAGATGGAGCTTCGCCTACGCTACCATGATTATTACGTATTCCGCTGCTTGAGTTGTATTAAGAACTGGATCATGAGATCCTTATTTGTGTAAGACCTTATGTATGATTTGTAATGGATGATGTACTGTGGTATCCAATTCTATTATGTCACGCAAAAATGGTAATCATGGGATTGCGATGTATGGCATAACAGGCATCTGGGATTCAAAATCCGGGTGTTGACAGATTGTGAGGTAGTGAAGTCGGATGCTTGCACTGTACCTTGAGCTTCTATGTCTACAAAACATCATTATTGCCTGGTAAGGACATTATTTAAAGAAGCAAAATGATTATGCAAAGTAATGTAATGCATTATTTAGTTTTGTGTGTATTCTCCTCCATTATTTAAATTATAAAAATTCTTTTCATAAGTAAAGAATTTATAAATACTAATTATTAATATTTATTGAATATTGTATTCCTTATTTTCTTTCATTTTATTTGAATTTTACTTATTTAATAATTCCTTTAAGAATTATCTTTTTTCTTTTTAAATTAAAAAATTATATAAATTCTTTGTTTAGTATTTTCTAAAATACTACAATATTGGTATATAATAAAAGTGATTTTTATTTACTTTTATCATCTTCCTTTAATTTTATAAAATTCCACATGGACTATATATAGTATAAAATTCTTGATAAAAATTATATGCCTAAAATTTTATTTCTTAATTTATTTAGATAGATTGGATTATTGTGATTCCAAAAATATTTTATTTATAATTTTTAGATTTTTAGTTTATTTTCTAGAATTTATTTAAGTTTAGGGGTATTTTGGTCTTTTCTGAATTATTAAAACTATCTTTAAGTGGTTGGGCTGGTTGTGTTGGCTTATTGGGTCGTTTTGGCCCAATTGGGCAGAACCAAAATGGCTCCCCGAAGAGTTGGCCCCCCATCCCACACCCCTATCCACCTCTCTCGTCCCCTTCTCTCCTTCTCTCTCGACCCCGTGGTCGCCGATGCCACCACTGGCGATTCACGCCATCGTGGACCTCCCCGGCCACCGCCGTGATGCATGGTGTGGTTGTTGACCCTGCTCCTCCTTCATGTCCATATCGATTTGGACCTGGGGCCCTCCTGTGGTCAGACCGGCTCCGTCTCGAAACTAGGGTTTGGGGTGGTGCTGGTGTTGTCATCGCCGCTGCTCCCGTGGTGCTGTGGTGGTGTTGCTCGCCCTCAGGTGTGGTTGTGGTCGCCGCCTCGGCGTGGTGCGGGTTGCAGCACTCCCTTGGGGTGCTCCCCGTGCTGTCGTGCTTGTCGACAGCCCCTGCTTCCTCTTCTCGCCCACAACAACAATCTTCATTAAGTTGTTCTTTCTTCCTCTCATGTCCTCTGTACTTTGCCGCCTTGTGCTATGGGTTTCTAGTGGCTACCCCTGGCTAGTGTTCATGTTCCGATTATGTTTCATATCCTGATTAGGGTCCATGTCCCTCTGTTGATATTATATAAGATGATTTGGATCAAGTAATGATGATCCCTAAGCATGATGAATGGTTGTTTGATGTGGATTACTGCTTATAGTTGGCTTTAGTGATGCTAATGGCTTACCAGATTGAATCCATTGGTTAATTTGATATGGTTCAAATGATAGTGTTATTGTAGAATCACTACTTGGAGATCCTAGTGATTTGAAAGTTCACCACTGTCATTACTTGGTCATTGACAGTGATTTGTGAGTGATGTAGTCACTGTATCTGTAATTGTTGGTTTATGGATTCATATACAAGTTGAGATCAATTGGTCTCTTATAGTGATGTTATGTATATATATACCTGGAAATGATTCCTGTGATTAGTACCAGGAAAATGATGCTTAGTTGTCTGTGAGTTTATCTGTGAAAGCTAGATACTCAATCTGCTTGGTTTAGAAGTTGCTCTTGTGACACCATCTTAAAATGGCACACAAGTCTAGGTTCTACTACTTGGATTGATTTTATTCATGCTTAAGATTGGCTTAATACCAAAGATAAGTTGAAACTTCTTTCTTTGAACCCCTATGACTATGATGTTGGTCTGAGGCTTAGGGACTAGGTCCTTATCTTGTTGTTCCTCATGGATCTGTTCTGGTAGTGATACCAGCTACTAATTCTTGAGTCAAAGTTGGTAAAAATGATTTGTAGTCTTATTAAGTTATATAGATCCATAAGATCTAGAAATTCTAAGGTGCTACTCCTGTTTAAGGGATGTGCCTAGAATCCCAGATCTTAGCTATATTTATTCTTGGAATTTAAGATATGGCTTTATAGCTAGGATCAATGAAGTTGTTCTCAGATCTTGGTTGGATCTGTATAGTTTTCTGATGGCTTTTAGTGTTTAAAATCTTCAATGATGGACTCATCCCACTTGGGTGTTTTTCTGAGAAGTTGAATATAAAACAACACATGAATTCTTGTCTAATCTTAGATAGATAAATCATGTGATGGTTTTATACTACTCACCACAACAGTGGAGTTGTTGGGGTTGTAACTTGCTGATCTTGTGGCTTGATCTTGTTGGTTGTGTGGCTAGTCTGATCTGGTTCTTCTCCTGATGCTACTCCTGCTACTTCTAGCTCATGTAACTTGTCCTTGATCTTGCTATCCACCTCCTAGTCCTGTTAGCTTGGCCTTGTTCTTGCTATCCACCTGATCCACCCCCTTCTTATGTCACCATCTTGGTGGGATGATCAAGTGTGTGGTTGGTTTGGTCTGGTTTGGTTTGGTTTGGCCGCTGGTGCCTGATGTGTATGAGCAAGGAAATGATGTTGGGGTGCTTGCCCATGGTTGTGCTGAGTAGTTTTGCCTGTGTGGACTGTTATAGCTATGTTGACAGCACACACACCATGCATTTAGGTGTATAAGCTTCTTGTATGTCTGCTACACCCTTGTGGATATGTTTTGGAAACAAAGTTACCTTTTTATCTAATTACCACTTAACTGCTTGGTAAAATTTGCCCCTCTTGCTGATTGGAGTTATTTGACTTTTGGCTTAAAAATTATGAAAGATTTAGTCCTTTCATATTGGTGAAACTTTCCCCTAAAGATTACTCAGTGATGTAAAGTTGAACAGTGCATCTCACTGTCACTACCGGAGTAAAAAAAATATCCTAATCTTTTATTTTCTTTCTTTTAGTTTGTGATTTGTTTTGTAGGTACAAGACTTGAATATTCAAGATTTAGATTATGTTTTCTTTTTCTTTATAGAATAATCCCCTTGTAATATTTATTTATTCTTTTGTAGATAGAATGTATTAGATAAATAAAGATGTAATTTTTACTTCTTGTAAAGATTCTTTATTAGTTTTGTAATATTCATTTTGTAACTTATTGATGTATTGATTACATGAAATGTATATTCCTTTATTTAACTGTCAATCTTATATAGAGTTTCTGATTACTATTATTGTTTCTTTATAAGTTACATTTTGTAAATTATTCATTGGATATATATGGAATAAATATTCATTTACTCAATTATGTTATATTATTTAAAGTTTGAGTTACTAAATATTATTTCTTGATTAAATAATATTCTCACACATAATCCTAATCCTTTTAAAAATATAAATCCAAGTCTCAAGTTTGAATTCCAATTCCTTTCCCCAAAACACATAATCCATAAAGATCATGTCAAAGTTTATAACGATCATTCTCCAAGGCTATTCCTAAATTTAAAGAGTGAAAGAAACTTTGATCACTTTAAGTTTTTATTTGGCAAAAAATTTACCCACATTTTTACAGATGAATGCATGCAATTGCATAGATTCCTAAATCTACCCTTCGTTGGTTCCTAAATGCTGGGATGTTACAGACTTCCCCCCTTAAATTAAACTTCGTCCTGAAGTTTGGTAAGGTGTACCTGAACAATTCTAGATAGGATTTTCTTAAATTATCTTATTTTTCCCAAGTGGCTTCTCGCTCAGGGTGATGTTCCCGATGTACCTTGCAGTACTTGATTGCTCTGTTCTTCAACCTTTTCCAGTTTTCTTCCAAAATAATATAGGGTTTTTCAACATAGGTTAAATCTGCTCGTAATTCTAGCTCTTGATGTGTGATTGCATCATCAGGAACTTTAAGACATTTCCGTAGTTGTGACACATGGAAAACATTATGAACTTGAGCCAATCTTGTGGGTAACTCTAAAGCATAAGCTATAGTCCTGTTCTGACTTAGTATCTTAAATGGCCCGATATATCTTGGACTCAATTTTCCTTTAACTCTGAACCTTTTAACCCCTTTCATTGGACTTACTTTCAAATATACCATGTCTCCTACTTCAGGATGCCATGATCTTCGACTTTGATCAGCATAACTTTTCTGCCTACTTTGAGCTATTTTCAATCTATCCTTGATTTTCTCAATGATATCTTGTTTTTCCTGGATATAGTCTGGCGCATATTCTTTGTTGCTTCCAGGCTCATACCAACATATTGGTGATCTACATTTCATTCCATACATAACCTGATATGGAGTTGCCTTCAGACTACTCTGATAGCTATTATTGTAGGAAAATTCTGCCAATGGTAGATGATCTTCCCATGTACCTCCAAAATCTAATGCACAAGCCCTTAACATGTCCTCCAGTATTTGATTTGTTCGTTCTGTTTGACCCCCTGTCTCTGGATGATAAGTTGTGCTAAAATATAACTTTGAACCAAGTGCTTCATGTAATTGCTTCCAAAATGCTGAAGTAAACACTAATCCCCTATTAGTTACAATCTTTTTGGGCACTCCGTGCTTACTTACTATTTCTTTAATGTAAACTTCTACTAACTTCTCGGCATTATCCTTCTGATTTACCGGAATAAAATGTGCACTTTTAGTGAGTCTATCCACAATTACCCATATCATATCCTTCCATTTAGGTGTCATGGGCAATCCTGTCATGAAGTCCATACCTATTTCCTCGCACTTCCATTCGGGAATTTCCAAAGGTTGCAATGGTCCTGCTGGACTTTGATGTTCAGCCTTCACCCTTTTGCAAGTATGGCATTCTGATACATACTTAGCAATGTCTCTTTTCATGTTATTCCACCAGAATAGGTCTTTCAGATCCATGTACATCTTAGTACTTCCTAGATGTATAGAATATGGTGTTTCATGTGCTTCCCTGAGTATGACTTCACGAATCTCAGTCACATCTAGAACACAAAGACGGTCTTGAAACCGCAAAGACTCATAATCTCCTAGGTGAAAAACTGATGTTTGCCCTTGAGATATCCTCCGAATTTCTTCAGCAATGAAAGGATCTTCTGCTTGATGTCTAAAAATTTTATGCTTAAGATCACTGTCCTGCTCTGCAACTACCTGCATAGTAGCTAATCCTCCAAGAATCTTTGTTTTAATGAATTGAAGCCCTAATCTTTCCAAGTCCATCTGTAACTCTTTTGGTAGCTCCCGATTGCTAGGCTGAATATCTGCACTCTTACGACTTAAAGCATCTGCTACAACATTTGCTTTTCCTGGAGTATAGTTGATTGTTAAATCATAATCTTTGATTAGTTCCAACCAACGCTTATGTCTCATATTCAATTCCTTTTGGGTGAAGAAATATTTAAGACTTTTATGGTCAGTGTATAACTCACATCTGGATCCATAAAGAAAATGCCTCAATCCTTTCAGCGCAAAGACTACTGCTGCTAACTCTAAATCATGAGTTGGATAGTTGACTTCATGTGGTTTCAGTTGTCTTGAACCATAAGTAATCACCTTCCTATCTTGCATTAATACACAACCCAAACCTTCTTTAGATGCATCACAGTATACTGTAAAGTCTTTCCCTGTTTCTGGAACTTCTAAGATTAGAGCTGTGGTTAACCTGGTCTTCAACTCCTGAAAACTTGCTTCACACTTCTCATCCCAATTGAATGGTGTATTCTTTGTTAACAATTTGGTTATTGGTCCAGCTATTTTGGAGAAACCTTGAATGAATCTATGATAATAACCAGCCATCCCTAAGAAACCTCGAATTTGTTTCACATTGGTTGGTGCAGTCCACTCTAGTACTGATTGAACTTTGGATGGATTTACAGCAATTACATCTTTACTGATTACATGGTCGAGGAATTCTACCTCATCTAGCCAGAATTCACACTTACTGAAATTAGCATAAAGTTTATGTTCTCTTAGAGTCTGCAATGCTATTATCAAATGGTCAGCATGCTCTTCCTTATCCTTGGAATATATCAGAATATCATCAGTGAAGACTATGACGAACTTATCCAAATATGGCATGAAGATTTTATTCATCAGGTTCATGAATATTGTTGGTGCATTGGTCAAACCAAATGGTACTACCAGATACTCATGGTGTCCATATCTTGAGACAAATGTTGTCTTTGGAACATCCTCAGGTTTAATTTTTATCTGATGGTATCCAGATCTTAGATCGATCTTAGAAAATACTCCAGCTCCTTTCACTTGATCAAACAGATCTTGAATTCATGGTAAAGTATACTTATTCTTTATGGTAACATTGTTCAGATTTCTGTAGTCTCCACACATCCTTCTTCCACCATCCATTTTATCCACAAATATCACTAGTGTTCCCCATGGGGATACACTTTCCTGAATAAATCCCTTTCTGGCTAACTCATCAATTTTCTCTTTGAGTTCTTTTAATTCTTTTGGTCCTATCTTGTATGATGCTTGAGCTATTGGTGTTGTACCTTGAATTTGATCAATAGTGAACTCTATCTCCCAATCTGGTGGCATTCTAGGTAGCTCTGCTGGAAAAACATCTTGAAACTCATTTACTATAGGAATATCTTCCAATTTGACCTCCTTCATTGAGTTCAATTGAAGATCCACCGTGATATGATTGTGCTTATCTGCTTGGTAAACTATCCTTGCTCCACTTGGAGTTTTGATTGAGACAGTTTTCTCCTTACAATTTATCTGAGCCACATGTTCAGTCATCCAGTCCATCCCCAGCACTACTAAAATTCCCTTCAAAGGAATCACATAAAGGTCCGCAAAGTATGTACAACCACAGATCGAGATAACCTGATCTTGTTTAATGTGGCGCACAACTACATTCCCCCTGCCATCACTACTGTCATAGGAATTTCTAACGCTGACCTTCTAATCCCGAATTTATCACAGAATTCTTTAGAAATGAATGAAGTAGTTGCACCAGTATCAAATAGAACTTTGCCAGGATTGGTAAGGATATTGAGCGTACCTATCACTGCATGCTCCGAGTTATCCACCTCCTCTAGGGTTGCGCAATTCAGCTTCCCGGTAGGTCTGTTCCTCTTGCCATTGTTGTTCTTGACATTATTTCCTCCTCGATTGGGCTATCCATTTCCTCCACTGGCTTGTCCTCCTCCCTTGGTAGGCCAACCACCTGGTGGTTTGCTCGGACATTCGGGCTTGATATGCCCCTTTTGACCACAACTATAATAGATAACTACTGGCTTTTTGCATTCCCTCTAGAAATGCCCTAGAATTCCACAGTTGTTACAGATAACATTCCTCCTAGGATTGGATTGATTTCCACCACTGCCCTTGTTATTGTTATTGTTTCCATAGGCCTTGTTCCGAGGTTTGAAATCTAGATTGGGTTTAGGTTTACTTGCCTGAATTCTCTTGGTTTCCTTCTTGGCTCTCTTCCTCCTATCCTCTTGGACATTCTTGTAGTCATCTTCGAAAGTGATAGCTGCATCTAGCAACTGCTGATAAGTTTGCTTATTAGCCAACCTTAACTACATCCTCACAAATGGATTTAACCCACACAAGAAACGCTTCTTCCGCTTCTCTTCTGTGTTAACATCTTCCTCGGCATAACGAGACAGTTGACTAAACTCACGGATATACTTCATGACACTAGTATATCCCTGCTGAAGCTCCTCAAATTCTCTTCGCTTCAACTCCATAACACTTTCCGGAACATGATATTCACGGAATCTCTCTTTGAACTCTTCCCAAGTGTACTCCCTTCCTGGATGTTGCATGGCTAACTGATTTTCCCACCATGATGTTGCAGGTCTAGTCAGAAGATGAGTTGCATACCTTAGTTTCTCCTCATCATTACAACCTACAGTCTTCAACTTTCTTTCTGTATCTGCTAGCCAATCTTCTGCATCCATTGGTTCAGGAGCTGACGCAAAAGGTAACGGCCTTGCATTCTGGAAGTCAGAAAGACTCACTCCTCCACCTTCAGGTGCTCTCTGATTCCTAGCATGTCCCAACAACTCTTCCATGAATTTGTTATGGGTCTCTTGCATCATTTGCATACACTTCATAAAGTTTTGCTCCATTAACGACCTCATTGGTGGTGGTGGTGGTGGTAATATTCCCTGATTTCCTACATCTGCATCGGCCTTCTCTTTGGCCTCACGTTCCATTCGTTGTTGTTCAGGTTCGGTCTCTACACACGTATCCATGACCCCCTAGTCCTGCAACATGAAGCGAATACTCATAATTACATCATGCACAAGTGTTCTGAGCTCGACTTTACGCACAGAACTAGTCACACAATGAAAATCCAAATAAAATCCAAATATGCATTTCACATATTATACATTACAACATCTTAATAATAAAAAGTCATTACAACATATACCATATAGGTATTATCACAACACTACCTTATTTATCTAACAACCTTATTTTCTCGGATTACAATACACAGTACCCGATACTTCTAAATATCCGTCTGCTTCTAGTAACTACTACGATCATCATACATGCCTGATGTCCAACCGTGATGATGTGACGTTCATCGCACAGTTTGTGGAACAAATGGCCTTCCAGAAAGAACATACTCAGTATCTGAAGTGTCAGGACTTGAGTCATTACTCAACCTGAGCACATTGACTCCCTCCAGCTCAGCTGAAAAGCCTTCAGAAACATATTCAACATTATCTCCCACTTGCATCTCCTGAGCTTCATTCCTTGAGTCATCAACAGAATACGCAGATCCTGCTGCTCCCCAGGTGCTCCTTTGGGCAAGATAGTTAAAAACCGGATAATGTATATTCCTTGGGTTTTGAGAAGGTGTTGATGATTCAAACACTCTCTCATGAGGATCTTCTTCTTCATCCTGATTATCTATGAACATGGCATTTCTACTACTGTTATTAGGGTTAATTCTTGCACCCATCCAGCTAGATTGTCCAACATTTCTGTCAGAACCATCTATGGACATCTGGTGTTCATGGGATCCTTCGGATGATCCCATTCTCCAACCATCAGAATTCTCAATAGGAAGTTTTGAATCAGAACCATCCTCTGAACCCTGTGGTACTGCATATCTCATATCTAAAGTAGGATCATATATAGGTTCAGGCCTTGGTGAATAAGGATATGGTGTAAAAGATTCAGGATCTATAGTTATATCCTTAAAGATAGGTTTTACACTACTACTTGCTTCCTTATCTAACTGGAATGCTAACTGCTTCCACCTTTCCGGATCAGTTAGATCTGGAACATGTCATTTTTATCTTCGACAATCACTTGATGTGTCTTATAAAAAGATGCAGCGAGTGTTCGGTATCTATCCATAAACTTGGAAGCTAACTTAGGATGCTTCTTAACCAAAGTAAGATGATTCGGTACAGGCTCCGAGTCTATAGAATCATGAGGTATCACAAAAAATATGCTACCTTCCAACACCTTGGCTTTATGCTCCTGGATATTAGCTATCGCCTCCACAACAGAAACATGATATGCTGCTAAGTGACTCCTACCTTCACCTATAGGTAGATCGTGATACAATCCAAGCTCCTCTAGGAGTTGGATACTCACATGATACTTGGATAACATACAACCATCATAATAGGTTATGGTGTTCACTGGAATTCTAGTTGGACAACTAAAAATCTTTAAAAGTTGACGAAGTTGGTATGTGAATGATCCTTGATAATCATCAAGAGTCTCCTCTTTCCTCACCAAAGTCTGTTTTGGAAACTTTGGTGCCATAGCTCTGTATATAAGAAAAATATTTTTATTAGTAACCAATAATATATTACATCATAACAAAGAATTATCGCACTAAAACATATAACATAATATTCTCATTTGAATACCCATTATATTTCTTTAGACAATTCTTTATCGTTGCTACACACTCCTACAGGTAATACCCTTTACTAGGTTTCCAACCTAAGGTCAAAGCAATTCACTCTGATACCAACTGCGGTGACACAGCATACTGCTGCATGTATAGTACAATATAGTCATTGACATGACATCCACAGAACACCGTTCTCTAAATATCACATCCCTCAGAGTGGTACAACAGAAACATTGCAGTTCCATATTACAAACATTCACACATTATTTTACAATACCAGAAGTTCAAGACTTAGAAAAGATTCAACTTACAAACCAAAATATAAAGTGTTTCAGCAGAATTTAAAAGTAGCAACTCCAACTAAGAGTTGAGCTCAGCAGCTTATTCTATATGGTTCATGTTGCTCAGCTCCGTCAGTTACTACTAACTAGGGTACTTAGTTTGACTCGTCATCGACACCATAGCGGATTTCGTAATCCACTCCTTCAACACCTCCTGACAGGTCAAACTCCTTGTAGAACACATCTTCTTGGCATTTGGCTGCATATATTGGCGTGTCTTCGGGATCCTTAGAGTCTAAGCAAGGGATCAAAGAAAAGGATGAGTAACAGTGTTACCCAGCAAGTTCATTATATGCAAGGTGGGAAGTTTGATGCTCTAACTACCACCTCAGACTATAAGTCCTTGGCATTATGCAGTTTTTGTAAATCTTTCTTCAAAGATTGATTTTATTGTGAAAATCTATGACCATCAGCCTTCACAGGTTAACCAGAACTTTCATGGAGTTCCTTACCTGCCGCGTTCGTAGCTCCTTCCCGGAACAGGGAGTAACAAGTTACAATTCTTACACTCTCCAGAGGTGTGTTACTTTACCCATGAGAGATCATCTCCTTGTTGCACAACCGAGCGTACTTTCCCGTCCACAATTCCATGATATGGGGCCCAGTAGGTGATCCAAGCCAATCACTGCCCCCTTTGCGACCTCGCATGCCTCCTTGGTGTACACCATTCCCACATATTGAATTACGGCAATGGTTTGTACAGATCGTTAGATGCCAGAACTATCGTGGGACGTTGAGGGTTCCCACCCATATGCTGCATATCCTCTACGAATTACCAATTAATATGCACGCTACGAGTGATAACATCCACGACCTGCACATCTGGATACATGCGAGAGGAAGAAGATACAATTGACTTCTCTGTCCCATTCCAAATCTCATGGTTAACGCGTGATATACGACGCTAGAATCACTAAATGTCATGGGTTATTAAGTTCCTAACTTATCATTATTGTTGCAAATAGAACCCTAAGTTCTATTGCTCCATTATATCATCACTTAGGATGATACCTAAGATTTCTTTATTTTAGAAAATAATATTTTCTTTCTTTGGAGTATAGATGATAACACACAATCTTGCAAATACTTTGATAAAGACTCTTCAAAGGACATGATCAAGGGATGAACTTGCCTTGTGATTGCGAGGTAGTGAAGTCGGATGCTTGCACTGGACCTTGAGCTTCTATGTCTACAAAACATCATTATTGCCCGGTAAGGACAATATTTAAAGAAGCAAAATGATTATGCAAAGTAATGTAATGCATTATTTAGTTTTGTGTGTATTCTCCTCCATTATTTAAATTATAAAAATTCTTTTCATAAGTAAAGAATTTATAAATACTAATTATTAATATTTATTGAATATTGTATTCCTTATTTCTTTCATTTTATTTGAATTTTACTTATTTAATAATTCCTTTAAGAATTATCATTTTTTGTTTTCAATTAAAAAGTTATATAAATTATTTGTTTAGTATTTTTTTAAAATACTACAATATTGGTATATAATAAAAGTGATTTTTATTTAATTTTATAAAATTCCACATGGACTATATATAGTATAAAATTCTTGATAAAAATTATATGCCTAAAATTTTATTTCTTAATTTATTTAGATAGAATGGATTATAGTGAATCCAAAAGTATTTTATTTATAATTTTTAGATTTTTAGTTTATTTTCTAGAATTTATTTAAGTTTAGGGGTATTTTGGTCTTTCTGAATTATTAAACTATCTTTAAGTGGTTGGGCTGGCTGTGTTGGCTTATTGGGACGTTTTGGCCCAATTCGGCAGAACCAAAATGGCTCCCCGAAGGGTTGCCCCCCCATCCCACACCCCTTTCCACCTCTCTCATCCCCTTCTCTCCTTCTCTCTCGACCCCATGGTCGACGATGCCACCGCCGGCGATTCACGCCGCCGTGGACCTTCCCGGCCGCTGACGTGATGCATGGTGTAGTTGTTGACCCTGCTCCTCCTTCCTGTCCATCTCGATTTGGACCTAGGGCCCTCCTGTGGTCAGACCGGCTCTGTCCCGAAACTAGGGTTTAGGGTGGTGCTAGTGCTGCCGCCGCTGCTGCTCCCGTGGTGTTGTGGTGGTCTTGCTCGCCCTTAGGTGTGGCTATGGTCGTTGCCTCGGCGTGGTGCGGGTTGCAGCGCCCCCTTGGGGTGCTCCCCGTGCTGCCATGCTCGTCAACACCCTCTGCTTCCTCTTCTCGCCCACATCAATAATCTTTAGTAAGTTGTTCTTTCTTCCTCTCATGTCCTCTATACTTTGCCGCCATGTGCTATGGGTTTCTAGTGGCTACCCCTGGCTAGCGTTCATGTTCCGATTAGGGTTCATATCCTGATTAGGGTTCATGTCCCTCTGTTGATATTATATAAGATGATTTGGATCAAGTAATGAAGATCCCTAAGCATGATGAATGGTTGTTTGATGTGGATTACTGCTTATAGTTGGCTTTAGTGATGCTAGTGTCTTACCAGATTGATTCCATTGGTTAATTTGATATGGTTCGAATGATAGTGTTACTATAGAATCACTACTTGGAGATCCTAGTGATTTGAAAGTTCACCACTGTCATTACTTGGTCATTGATAGTGATTTGTGAGTGATGTAGTCACTATATCAGTAATTGTTGGTTTATGGATTCATATACAAGTTGAGATCAATTGGTATCTTACAGTGATGTTATGTATATATATACCCGGAAATGATTCCTATGATTAGTACCAGGAAAATGATGCTTAGTTGTATGTGACTTTATCTGTGAAAGCTAGATACTCAATCTGCTTGGTTTAGAAGCTTCTCTTGTGACACCATCTTAAAATGGCACACAAGTCTAGGTTCTATTACTTCGCTTGATTTTATTCATGCTTAAGATTGGCTTAATACCAAAGATAAGTTGAATCTTCTTTCTTTGAACCCCTATGCCTATGATGTTGGTCTGAGGCTTAGGGACTAGGTCCTTATCTTGTTGTTCCTCATGGATCTGTTCTGGTAGTGATACCAGCTACTAATTCTTGAGTCAAAGTTGGGAAAATGATTTGTAGGCTTATTAAGTTATATATATCCATAATATCTAGAAATTCTAAGGTGCTACTCCTGTTTAAGAGATGTGCCTAGAATTCCAGATCTTAGCTTTATTTATTCTTCAAATTTAATATATGTCTTTATAGCTAGGATCAATGAGGTTGTTCTGAGATCCTGGTTGGATCTGTATAGTTTTCTGATGGCTTTTAGTGTTTAAAATCTTCAATGATGGACTCACCCAACTTGGGTGTTTTTCTAAGAAGTTGAATATAAAACAACACATGAATTCTTGTCTAATCTTAGATAGATAAATTATGTGATGGTTTTATACTACTCACCACAATAGTGGAGTTGTTGGGGTTGTAACTTGTTGATCTTGTGGCTTGATCTTGCTGGTTGTGTGGCTAGTCTGATCTGGTTCTTCTCCTGATGCTACTCCTGCTACTTCTAGCTCCTGGAACTTGTCCTTGATCTTGCTATCCACCTCCTGGTCCTGTTAGCTTGACCTTGTTCTTGCTATCCACCTGATCTACCCCCTCCTTATGTCACCATCATGGTGGGATGATCAAGTGTGTGGTTGGTTTGGTCTGGATTGGTTTGGTTTGGCCACTTGTGTCTGATGTGTATGAGCAAGGAAATGATGTTGGGGTGCTTGCCCACAGCTGTGCTGAGCATTTTTGCTTGTGTGGACTATTGTAGCTGTGTTGACAGCACACACCATGCATTTAGGTGTGTAAGTTGCCTGTATGTCTGCTACACCCTTGTGGATATGCTTTGGAAAGAAAGTGACCTTTTTATCTGTTTACCACTTAACTGCTTGGTAAAACTTGACCCTCTTGCTGATTGGAGTTATTTTACTTTTGGCTTAAAAATTATGAAAGATTTAGTCCTTTCATATTGGTGAAACTTGCCCCTAAAGATTACTTAGTGATGTAAAGTTGAACAGTGCATCTCACTGTCACTACTGAGAGTAAAAAAATATCCTAATCTTTTATTTTCTTTCTTTTAGTTTTTGATTTGTTTTGCAGGTACAAGACTTGAAGATTCAAGATTTAGATTAGGTTTTCTTTTTCTTTATAGAATTATCCCCTTGTAATATTTATTTATTCTTTTGTAGATAGGATGTATTAGATAAATAAAGATGTAATTTTTACTCTTGTAAAGATTCTTTATTAGTTTTGTAATTTTCATTTTGTAACATATTGATGTATTGATTACATGAAATGTATATTCATTTATTTAACTGTCAAACTTATATAGAGTTTCTGATTACTATTATTGTTTCTTTATAAGTTACATTTTGTAACTTATTCATTGGATATATATGGAATAAATATTCATTTACTCAATTATGTTATATTATTTAAAGTTTGATTTACTAAATATTATTTCTTGATTAAATAATATTCTCACACATAATCCTAATCCTTTTAAAAATATAAATCCAAGTCTCAAGTTTGAATTCCAATTCCTTTCCCCAAAACACATAATCCATAAATATCATGTCAAAGTTTATAACGATCATTCTCCAAGGTTATTCCTAAACTTAAAGAGTGAAAGAAACTTTGATGACTTTAAGTTTTTATTCGGCAAAAAATTTACCCACATTTTTACAGATGAATGCATGCAATTGCACAGATTCCTAAATCTACCCTTTGTTGGTTCCTAAATGCTGGGATGTTACACCCTCCAAGACCGAATAGCATTAGCGAGGTTGTACTCATGGATGATGTAGTCGAACGCTTGCTGATCTCAAGATCGTGATGAAGTCTATCTGGTCCAGCCGGTCCAACACCATCAAGTCTAGCACCTCAATGCAGTGGTGCATCCATGATCGCACACGCGTCCGGGTACCCCGACAACCTCCGCACCCTTGCTCCAGCGAAGCAGCGGAAGCAACAAATCCTCCCAGAAAAAGCCACTGGGAATATGTATCTCACTGATCCAGACCATGGGGAAATTCTAAAGGGGAGAGAGATCCTTCACGAGGAGGTGTGCTTTGAGAGGAGGAGAGGGAGGCCTTTCATAGGGAGAGGGGGAGCACCCAAGGGGCATGACGCCCAGCCCATGGTGGATGCCCCCACCTATTCCACATTCATGTGGGTGGAGCTCCCACTCAAAATGAAAAGCTCCACTCACATAAACATGCCTCCACTCAAAAATCCACTCACATGCATTAAATTTCCACCAAATTTAATGCAAGCTCTCATTTAAATAAAACTCTTTTATTCATTTATGCAGATTTTTTTTAATTACTCTAATTAACAAACATTCACATAAAACCCCTTATAACATTCAATTTCACATGCAAAACCAGTTTCAGCAAGTTTAACCGAAACGATTCCGGTGTCTAGTGAAATAAATTCCTGCGCTTTATTTTTCTTTCTCTAGCATATCATTTGCTCCGAATGGTGTCGGTATCCCTTAAGTGTGTCACCCTATAGTTTACGAATAATGTAGACATGATCGAGACCCCTCTTCGATCAATAATCAGCAGTAGGACCTAGAGATCCGTACTGACTCCCACACATTCAACGATGACTTCTGTGATCGTGTGAACCTTATACGCATGTAACTCAATCCCTTTGTCTCGCGATATATTACATGTCCGAGATTCGATCATCGGTATCTCCATACCTAGTTTGATCTCGTTACCGACATGTACTCTTTTCTCGTTCCCGTGATATAACATTCTAGTGATCAAATCACTTGCTTGCAATCTAAGTAATGTGATATCACCGAGAGGGCCCAGAGTATATCTATCTGTCATCGGGATGGAAAAATTACACTCTTGATCCATGAGCCTCAACATAACACCTTCGTATCACTGAACCCATCTTTATAATCACCCGGTTATGGTGTGACGTTTGATGTTATCAAGATACTCTTCCGGTGTTAGTGATTGACATGATCTCATGGTTTAAGGACTAAGATTACTTTGTATGATGTTATAGAAATATAAACACAATAACCTTGATCGTAATGCTATACTTCGGATGAATGTTCATCACATCATTCCAACAATGTTGTGACCTCGTTATTAACAACACCCAATGTCCATGATCAGGAAACCTTTGATCATCTTGTTAATCAACGAGCTAGCTTATTAGAGAGACATAACTAGGAACTTTCTATTTGTTTATTAAACACACATGTATTAATGTTTCCGTATTAATACAATTATAGCATACAAAATAAACATTTATCATAAATAAGGAATACAATAATAACCACTTTATTATTATCTCTTGGGCATATTCCCTTCAGTTGTTGTATGAGAATTCTGCGAAAGGCAGACAGTCTTTCCATTTAGATCCATATTCCAACACACAAGCTCTCAACATATCTTCGAGTATTTGGTTTACTCACTCTGTTTGTCCATCGTTCTGCGGGTGATAAGTTGTGCTTAAATTCAACTTGATTCCTAATCCTTCTTGGACTTTCTTCCAAAATCTTGAGGTAAACTGGGTTCCTTGATCCGACACAATGTTCTGTGGGATTCCATGCAAACTGACTATCCTAGCAATGTACAAATCTGCTAGCTTCGAGCTTTTATAAGTGGTCTTGACAGGTAAGAAATGAGATACCTTGGAAAGTCTATCCACTATGACCCAAATAGAGTCATTTCCTCTACTAGATATAGGAAAACTGGTGATGAAATCCATTCCAACTAGATCCCATTTCCATTCTGGGTTCTGTAAAGGTTGCAAAAGTCCTGCGGGTCTCTGATGTTCCGCTTTGACTCTCTGACAGATATCCCATTTGGCTATGTAGCTTCTGACTTCTCGCTTCATCTTATGCCACCAAAATTGCTCCTTCAAATGCTGATACATCTTGGTTCCTCTAGGGTGGATGGAGTAAAGAGTATCATGGGCTTCTTGCAAAATAGCTTGTTTCAACTCTGAATCTGCGGGCACACATATTCGTACTTTATACCACAAAACTCCTTCTTCATCTTCCGTAAATCCGGGTACCTTCCCTGTACCGATACGACATTTAATTCCGTCAATACTATCATTTCCTTTCTGAGCTTCCTTTATCTGATCTATCAAGGTGGGTTTAAGTTCGATACTAGCTAGGAATCCTTCGCTAACTAGGTCCATTCTGAAATTTTCCAACTCCTTATGCAAACTTGGTTGCTCTTTCAGAATCATGGTGTTTAATCTACACGGCAGTCTACTAAGAGCATCTGCTACCACCTTGGCCTTGCCGGGGTGGTAGTGAATGTCAAGGTCATAATCCTTGATTAACTCTATCCATCTCCTTTGCCTCATATTCAACTCCTTCTGAGTAAAAATATACTTCAGGCTCTTGTGATTTGAGTAAATCTCACAGCGATTACCCATAAGATAATGACGCCATGTCTTCAAGGCTAAAACAACAGCGGCTAACTCTAGGTCATGGGTGGGGTAATTCTGCTCATGTTTCTTCAGTTGTCGGGACAGATATGATATCACTTTTCGTTCTTGCATCAACACACATTTGAGACCAATCTTGGATGCTCTTGTGATATCCGGCATGATCGAAATTGGGGCTGAAATCAATATCTTCTCGAGTTCTTGAAAACTCGCTTCACATTTGTCGGTCCATTCAAACTTCTAGTCTTTCTTGAGTAACTGAGTCATCGGCCTAGTGATGCTTGAAAATCCTTCAACAAACTTGCGGTAGTATCCCGCTAATCCAAGAAATGCACGAACTTCAGTTTGAGTGGTTGGTGCTCTCCATTCCTCAACATCCTTAACCTTGGCGGGGTCGACAACAACTCCTCCGGCTGACAAGATATGTCCTAGGAATCCTACTTACTTTAACCAAAACTCACACTTGCTGAACTTGGCATACAACTAATGCTCTCTCAAGGTTCCAAGGATGGTTCTTAGGTGTTTTTCATGTTATTCCTCCGATTTGGAGTAGATTAGAATGTCATCGATGAAAACAACGACAAACTTATCTAAGAAATTCATGAAAATTTCATTCATTAGATTCATCAAATAAGCGGGGGCATTGGTTAATCCAAAAGACATGACCTTGTACTCATATAATCCATATCGGGTCATGAAAGCAGTCTTTGGAATATTCGTTGCACGAATTTTTAGTTGATGATAACCAGTTCTAAGATCAATCTTAGAGAATACTCTGGCACCGGTCAACTAGTCAAACAAATCTTCTATCTTTGGCAAAGGGTACTTGTTCTTGATGGTGACGTCATTCAACTTCCGATAATCCGTACATAAACGGGTGGCACCATCTTTCTTATCCACAAACAGAATAGGTGATCTCCAGGGCGATGCACTGGGTTGAATCGGATCTTTGCTAATCATGTCATCCAGTTGCTTCTTGAGCTCCACTAACTCATATGGGTTCATACTATAGGGTCTCTGAGCTATGGGTCCAGTTCCAGGGATTAGTTCTATGATAAACTCGATATCTCGATCTGGGGGCATACCGGGCAATTCATCTGGGAACACATTGGGGTATTCATAGACTACTCTGACTTGGTCAAGGGTTGGTTGGGCTAAACTCTTGTTGCACTTGAATTGACGGGGCAAGGTCTCAGACACATGCTCAACTGATACTCCGGTGCTACTGGTCATGGTTATGGCTTTCTTGGCATAATCTATGAGTCCTTGATGTTTTGAGATCCAATCAATTCCTAGTGCTACTTCCAAACCTTTTGTTCCGAGTACTATTAGATTGGCATAGAAATATATTCCATGAATTCTGATAGGTACGGCCTTGCAAATTTTCCTAGCTTTGGTAGTTGAACCAGGTATTTGAACTATCATAACATGCTTCAAATTTGTTGGTTGAATCTTACTAGTACATGCAAAGTCTTCCATAACAAATGAGTGCGATGCTCCAGAATCAGACAACACTCTTGCAAGTACTAAATTAACAGAAAACATACCCAGCACGACATCTGGCGCTTCCTGGGCTTTTTCAGCATTCATGTGAAACACACGGCCAGCACGGTTGTTCGGGTTTCCTGGGGCGAATCTCTTTCCAGGTTGAACACGACGCTACTGCTGGGCAGGTGTAGTAACATTGGGTGCTGCAACAGTCTTCTTGGGGCACTCATTGGAGTAGTGACCCGTCACTCCACACTCAAAGAAGGTGATTGCTGACTTGTCCTTTTCAACAATAGGTACGTCATTACTTCTAGTCCTTGGGGCAGTATTGTTATTGGGATTAGTGGGCCTTGGTGGTGTAGGTTGAAGTTATTAGGGTTTCCATGGTTGTAGTGGTTATTGCCTCCAGGTCTTGGGTTTCCTCCACTGCGATTATGAAAGTTTGGGCGGGACATAGGTGGCCTAGGGTTCCTTGGTGTAAATCCAGCAGACGAACTGGGGCGATACTTTGGGGTATGGTGGGGTCCTGGTTGATGCATCATACGAAGCTTACGATTTTCAGTAGCTTGGTTGATCTTTCTTTCCATCTGGATTACTGAATCAACTAAGGCTTCTAGATCAACAAACGGGATATTGACTAACACCGGCTGCATCTCATCATGCAAACATTCAGAAATCTCTCCTTTTTCTTGGCTTCAGTTCCAATCCCATTAGGGGCATACCTAGACAGAGACAGAAATCTATCGCTGTACTCTACCACAGTCATCCTTCCCTGCTTCAGCACTTTGAATTCATCCCTCATCCGCAAAATCAAACCCGGTGGCACATGGGTTCGGCTAAACTTAAGTTTGAATTCATCCCAAGTCATCATCTTTCCTCCATTCATAGTACAGGTGCTATTCCACCATGATCTTGCAGATCCAGCCAGATAGTGGGTGGCAAACAGTACTTTCTCGGCCTCCTCTACTCCAGCTACTTCCAAGTTATTCTCCATAGTCTCCAGCCAGTCATCGGCATCTAAGGTCTCTTCTGCCTTACTAAAGATAGGGGGATTGGTATTATGAAAGTTGTTAAGTTTGGATCCATGATGATCCTGATTTCCAGGGCCTTGGTTATCATGAGCTAGTTGGGCGATCTGTTGAAGAGTGGCTAGATTGGCTTGACGTTCGTCCTACCGGTTTCTCAGTCGGCTACCAACATTTACAAGATTTGGACCATCGGGTCTTGAGATGAGCTGCTCCCTCCGCGAGGCATCTGAAGATTGAGATAGATCATGAGACAAGAGGGAAATTTTTCTAAGGTTTATGGGTTTGGTTTTTAAAGCTTTTAAACTTTTGAGTAAGGCTAAGGTTTGAAAGTTGACAACTCATTCTCATTCATTTCCAAGTCACACCATAAAAGCAACACATTCCAAACAACACATCACAACAACAACGCAGATGGTTTTAAGAACCATTCTTGCAAGCTACGATATAGTGGGAACGGATACAACTCACACCTATGATAGTGCTCAAGTGCTACTACTCATCAGAACCGGTGGCTTCTTCATCATCAACGAAGGCGCAGTCCTCATCACCAGTGTGGTACTCCTAGTCCATGTCCTCCAAGTAGTCATCATCATCACTGAGATACGAGTAGGGATCTCCACGAATATCTTACCCTTCGTTCTCCCTCTCCTCAAGCTACATGTCCCAATAATGGATGGTCTCCTCCAATTCTGACACTTTGTGAAGAAGGCGAGCAATGATGTGATCCTTCTTGTCACGCAATTGGCGAAGTGACTTGCGCTCCTTCAAGAGGATGGCGAAGGTCTGATCCTTCTTGGCAGCAGCAAGTTGCTTCACGTTGGCGTCAGCACGAGCATTGTTCAGTTCCTTCTGACTCTCACTAAGCATGAAGGCAAGATGGTCCACATGGTACCTCAAGTCAGGGTGGGCTGGCAGATCCAGGGGTTGTCCATTGTTATCACTTTTGGCGTAGTGAGCAAAGCGGGTTCCGATGATCTTGTTGATATTCTGTCCACATAGTCAGGCAAGTTCTTCCTGCATAGCTCTGGCCAGTCCATCAATCCAATTATTCTCTCTGATGGTGAAATTTATCTTCTCCGAGGTAGGTGGCTCCTGTAGGGTTCGCAGCATAGAAAACAAAAATTTTCCTACGATGTGAACTATATACCAAGATCTATCCAATAGATACAAACAACGGGCGGATGTATATCCGTAGAGAACATACCCTTGAAGACCGACAAAGCTTAACGAGTTCAACTCGTGGTTGATGTAGACGATCTCTTGCCGATCTCAAGATCGAGAGGAAGTCCTAGCGCCGCAAATCAGAAGCGCATCCGTGCTCGCACACACGTTCGAGGCACCGAGCAACCTCCGCCTCCTCGCTCCAGCGATGCAGCGGAAGCACAACTCTTTCTTGCCGAATAGCCACCGGGAACATGTATCTCGCTAGTCCGAGACCATGGGGGATAAATTCTAGAGGGGGAGAGAGATCCTTCACGAGGAGGTGTGAGAGACAAGCGAGGAGGGGGCTCCTTTTATAGGAGGAGGGGGGCACCCAAGGGGGTGGCCGCCGGCCATGGGGGCTGCCCCCTCCCCTCCTTCATTCATGTGGGTGCACACTCCATTCACAAAATGCCCTTTAAAATCCCTCCACTCAAAAGTCCACTCAAATTCCCATTAAATTTCCACCAAATTTAATGCAAACTCTCATTAAATAAAACTCTTTTATTTTATTCCGAATTTTGTCAATTACTTTAATGAAAAACATTCACAAATAACCCCTTGCTAGAATTCTATTTCACATGCATAACCACTTTATGCAATTTCACCCGAAAACCTGTTTCGGTATCTAGTGAAATAAATTCCTGCGCTTGTTCATTCTTTCGGCATGAAACATTTGCTCCAATTGGATGTCGGTGTCTCTTAAGTGTGTCACCCTACGGTTCGTGAATAATGCGGACATGATCGAGACCCCTCTCGGATCAATAATCAGAAGCGGGATCTGGAGACCCATACTGACTCCCACACATTCAACGATGACTTTCTTGTGATCGTCAGAACCTTTTACGCTAGTATCTTAATCCTTTTATTTCACGATATATTACATGTCCGAGATTCGATCATCGGTATATCCATACCTAGTTTGATCTCGTTACCGACATGCACTCTTTTCTCGTTCATGTGATATAACATTCTAGTGATCAAATCACTTGCTTGCAAGCTAATCAATGTGATATCACCGAGAGGGCCCAGAGTATATCTATCCGTCATCGGGATGAACAAATTCCACTCTCGATCCATGAGCCTCAACATAACACTTTATTAGTTCTGAATCCATCTTTATAATCACCCTGTTATGGTGTGACGTTTGATGTTATCAAGAAACTCTTCCGGTGTTAGTGATTGACATGATCTCATGGTCTAAGGATTAGGATCACTTCGTAAGTTGTTATAGCAATATAAACTCAATGACTTTGATCGTAATGCTATACTTCGGATGAATGTTCATCACACCATTACACTAATGTTGTGATCCCGTTATTAACAACATCCAATGTCCATGATCAGGAAACCTTGATCATCTTGTTAATCAACGAGCTAGTTTATGAGAGAGGCATAACTAGGAACTTTCTGTTTGTTTATTAAACACACATGTATTAACGTTTTCGTATTAATACAATTATAGCATGCAAAATAAACATCTATCATATACTTGGAATACACATAATAAACACTTTATTATTGCCTCTCAGGGCATATTTCCTTCAGTCTCCCACTTGCACTAGAGACAATAATCTAGTTACATAGTGATAAATCTAACACCCATTGAGTTCTGGTGTTGATCATGTTTTGCTCTAGGGAGAGTTTTAGTCAACGGATCTGCTACATTGAGATCCGTATGTACTTTACAAATCTTTATATCTCCATCCTTGACATGCTCGTGGATGGAGTGAAACCGGCGCTTAATATGCTTGGAATGCTTGTGAGACCTTGGCTCTTTGGCATTGGCAATGGCACCATTGTTGTCACAATAGATCACCATTGGGTCCAACGCGTTTGCCACCACTCCTAGTTTGGATATGAACTCCTTCATCCAAACTGCTTCCTGAGCCGCTTCCGAAGCAGCAACATATTCGACCTCCGTTGTTGATCCCGCTACCACAGGTTGTTTGGAGCTCCTCCAACTAACCGCTCCGCCATTCATGAGAAATACGTATCCGGATTGAGACTTAGAGTCATCCGGATCGGTGTCAAATCTAGCGTCGACATAACACTTAGCGACGAGCTCTTCTTCACCTCCGTATACAAGAAACATATCCTTAGTTCTTCGTAAGTACTTAAGGATATTCTTGACCGCTATCCAGTGTTCCGAACCTGGATCCGATTGGTACCTACTAGTCAAACTAATAGCATGTGCCACATCCGGTCTTGTACATAGCATGGCGTACATTATAGAGCCTATGGCTGAAGCATAGGGGACTTTGTCCATTATCTCTCTTTCTTCCGTCGAAGCCGGACTTTGAGTCTTACTCAATGTCTTGCCTTGCAACATAGGTAAGAACCCCTTCTTCCTTCCATCCATTTTAAACTTCTTTAAAATCTTATCAAGGTATGTACTTTTTGATAGCCCTGTTAGGCGCCTAGATCTATCTCTATAGATCTTTATGCCTAATATGTATGACGCTTCACCTAGGTCCTTCATTGAAAATTTGCTGTTTAGATAACTTTTAACACTGTTTAAAAGATCTATATCATTTCCGATCAATAATATGTCATCCACATATAATATCAGAAATGCCACATTGCTCCCACTCATTTTCTTGTAAATACAAGCTTCTCCATAAGTTTGGACAAATCCAAACTCTTTGATCACCTCATCAAAGCGGAGATTCCAACTTCGTGATGCTTGCTTCAATCCATAGATGGATCGCTGAAGCTTGCACACCTTGTTAGCATCCTTAGGATCGACAAAACCCTTTGGTTGTATCATATACAACTCTTCTTCAATATTACCATTGAGAAACGCGGTTTTGACATCCATCTACCATATCTCATAATCGAAATATGCAGCAATTGCTAACATAATCCTAACTGACTTTAGCATCGCTACGGGAGAGAAAGTCTCATCGTAGTCAACTCCTTGAATTTGTCGAAACCCCTTTGCGACAAGTCGAGCTTTATAGACGGTCACATTACCATCAGCATCAGTTTTCCTTTTGAAAATCCATTTGTTATCCACGGCCTTTCGGTCGTGAGGTAATTCCACCAAGTTCCAAACTTGATTTTCATACATGGATTCCATCTCGGATTTCATGGCTTCTAACCATTTGTTGGAATCCGGGCTCATCATCGCTTCTTCATACGTCGCAGGGTCATCATTTTCATCAACCATGAAATTCATGACAGGATTTCCGTACAGCTCGGGAGCTGCACGCGTCCTGTTTCACCTGCGAGGTTCGGTAGTACTCTCTTTCGGAGTTTCATGATCATTATCATTAGTTCCCTCTTCAACAGGTGGAGCCAACTCCGGAACAACTTCCGGCGCTGCGCTACTCGCTATACTTTGAAGAGAAGGTTCCACAACCTCTTCGAGTTCTACCTTCCGACAACTCACACCTTTCGCGAGAAACTCTTTCTCTAGAAAGGATCCATTCTTGGCAACAAAAACCTTGCCCTCGGATCTGTGATAGAAGGAATACCCAATAGTTTCTTTAGGGTATCCTATGAAGACGCATTTTTTCCGCTTTGGGTTCGAGTTTATCCGGTTGAAGTTTCTTCACATAAACATCGCATCCCCAAACTTTAAGAAATGACAGCTTAGGTTTGTTTCCAAACCACAATTCATACGGTGTCTTTTCAACGGATTTAGATGGTGCCCGATTTAAAGTGAATGCAGCAGTTTCTAGTGCATAACCCCAAAATGACAACGGCAAGTCCGTCAGAGACATCATAGATCGAACCATATCTAATAAAGTACGATTACGAAGTTCCGACACACCATTTCGCTGTGGTGTTCCGGCAGGTGTGAGTTGTGAAACAATTCCACACTCTTTCATGTGAGTGCTAAACTCGTAACTTAGATACTCACCTCCTCGGTCGGACCGTAGAAATTTGATCTTTCTATTACGATGATTTTCCACTTCATTCTGAAATTCCTTGAACTTTTCAAAGGTTTCAGACTTGTGTTTCATCAAGTAGATATAATTGTATCTACTCAAATCATCCATGAAAGTAACAAAATAACGATATCCACCTCGCGCCGACACACTCATTGGACCACATACATCAGAATGTATGATTTCCAATAAATCTGTCGCCCGTTCCATTGAACCGGAAAACAGCGTTCTAGTCATCTTGCCCATAAGGCATGGCTCACATGTATCAAATGATTCATAATCAAGTGATTCCAAAAGTCCATCCGAATGGAGCTTCTTCATGCGTTTAACGCCAATATGACCTAGACGGCAGTGCCACATATATGCGGATATATCATCATTAAGTTTAATTCTTTTAGCATCAACATTATGAATATGTGTAACATTATCATTGAGATCTAATAGAAATAAACCATTCATCATCGGTGCATGACCATAAAAGATTTCATTCATATAAACGGAACAACCATTGTTCTCGGATTTAAATGAATAACCACTGTAACTACCTCGGTGAATTACGCTCCTAGTTACAAGCCTGGATGAGCGGAAATGGTTAAAATAGTACGGTGGGGCCCAAATGCCACTCACAGGTAGACCTTTCGGCCGTCCTAACCATTTCCAAACATCGGGACAAGAACGGGCGGCGTAATCGGCAGGCGAAGGGATCAACTACATACACAAATGAGTATGTATGCAAGCCACCATACAACAGTTCTCAGAGCCATTCCATCTAAAGGAAATAGAAATATTGCAACGCCATACGGCATGATCCAAATATCCTAGATAGATATATAGTTTAGGATATCTCCTCATACATCAAACATCAGAGTATCAGGCGGAAGCGGAAAACAAGATCCGAGTACGGATAAGAAGCAAATCGGCATAAGATGCCCCATAAATAAATGCATCCCGCCCACAGATCTCACGGATCCCCGTTCCCGGAATCTCTACACCGAATGATCGTTGTCCACATCGTCCGTCTCCTCCACCCAGTATCCATCTTGTGAGTGTACCTGTTCATCTGAATCAAATAATTTATCGTGTGAGACCCTAGGGGTACTCAGCAAGTCTTTATGCCTCTAAAGGGGACACAACCTGGGTGACGCAATTGCAGCAAAAGATAATACCTAACAATTCTATAGATACTCGCTAACCATCCGCCTAACCAAAGATAGACGGATGTCCGTGAATTAATAACAACAGTTATAACAGTAATATTAACAGATCCATCCTCCTCCTCGCTTACCAACGAGGAAGCGGACGAACACCCCCATCTGTTGGCAGTTTTATTATCCATTCCATGAGTGTTGCACTATTTACTAGTCAGTTGCTTAGTCAAATTAAAAGCGGTACTTTAGTTATACTTGTCTATGATCGAGAAACTGTGCTCCAAGTCGTCCATAACCGCGGACACGGCTTCCAGAAAGTTTTACCCTGCAGGGGTGCACAAATAGCAACACACACTCGATCAACCTCGGAAAAACCAAATCAAAACCCAACGAGGCATTCACGACAAAGCGATCACAGGATTCAGAAATATTTCAGGGGGCCACCCCATTAAGCTACCCGCGACGAAGTTGGCCGACTCCGAGACGGACTCAAGGTTTGTGTGGACGGCTGTAAACGACTGGGAACCCGAAAATGTGACTGGGCTTGTCGATACAGCGAAAACGTGTCACGATCCTAAACAGTACAGGTGCTCCTCGCACAATCGTAAATAAAGCAGTAAAGCATGGCATAAGTACAGGATAGTAATAAAGCCCCAAACTACTTTGTGGCCCCAAGAAATAAGAATGAATCAAGCTCTGGCTCAGGGGGGTCCCATAAGCCTCCCGGATGTGAATAGCGCGAATATTCAAGGAACAGGAATCAAGTACTCGGGGTCCTACGGGACACAAGTGAGCATGAAAAACCAAATAGCAGATATTGCTCACCGGTGCCACTTTCATTAGTTATCCCATACTACTCAGGTTAAGTTGTATAGGTACCTCGTTATCCATCAGACACTCACATACCCTACACATGCTGTTCTATGACTCGCATGGCTCAAACAACTCCTGTAGTAATGGCTCATGGGATGGAGGAACAAGCTTCGGTGGGGTTTAAAAGTAAAGGCTATGCAGTACTTGGGATTCAGTTTAATGCGATCGCGACTCAATGATGCAAGAATAAGATAGAGGCAATAGGTACTATATGTATGCAAGCATGTGGTAGTGCTTGCCTGGCAGCTCAGTTGAAGCGAGAAAAGGATCTGGGTAGTGCTCCTGGGTTTCTTGATATATCCCCTGCTCAGCGTCTATTCGAAGAAGAACCAAACAAACAAGGGCCAACATAAATAAAGTGCACAAGCATAAGAATAAAATGCGATAAGCAAACAATCATGCCATGATGAATGATGCACAATTTGCATGGCAATAAAGTAGCATGGCATGGGTGAGGTGTGGAATACAAGAATAAAGCCTTTTATTGAGTTTTGGTCACATGTTAACCTCATATAAGTTGCTGTATGCTTTATATTTATATGATGCATGCTGCAATTCAGAACATGGACTGCATAGATAGAACGGGCTCGTCGCGCTGATCGATTTAGACATATTATTTGTTAAATTTGTAGTTATAAAACAAAAGTTATTAATTAATTAAGGCAAAAGGGCATTTTATTGTAATTTTAATCAACTTGAAATTTAAAGTGTTCAAAATATATTTTGAAGGCCATATTTGGATTCCTCACATTTTTCTGATTTCAAAACATATATTATTTGTTTAGTTTGGATTTATATTTTAAAAGTTATTTGAAAACAGATTTGAAATTTGAATTTAAATTAATTTGGAAAAGTTTGAATTAAAACAGAAATACGGAAATCCTTTTCTTACTCAACTGGTCCTCGCCCTAGACACTGACGGGTGGGGTCAAACGGAAAAAGGGCCACGCGCGTAGAAATCCTTCTGCCACCGCGGCTTTACCTAGCTCTACGAATGACAGGTGGGGCCAGCGGCCACGGGCCCACGTGCCAGCGAACGGGCGCGCAGGGGCTGCCAGGCGGGGCCGAGCTGGAGCGCGGGTTAAGGGTTCGAAACTGCGAGGATGTTTTTGTAGAAAGGGCAGAGAGGCTGGCTGGTGGGGCTCTGCGGACCGCGGGTTGAGCGAGAGAACACATAAGGGGTTTTCTGCAAAAAGAGATCGCGACACTGTTGTTCTTCTCTGAACTTACTGACGACATATCGATGTCGAACGCGTCAGAGCGCGGCGCAGGGTACTTGTGGCATCCCGCAAAACCACTACTAGAAAATCGCGTTGTTTTCGTGCATTGCATCATCATGACCGCATGCTCATGTCATCATGCCACATTGCATTTGAGCATCGTCATCATCTTGCATTTGCTTGCATAAAATTATTTGCGGAAAAACCTGTTTTTGTTTTCTAAACGCCCCGTATTTATTCAAACGCAA
Source organism: Avena sativa (assembly GCA_916181665.1). NCBI lineage: Eukaryota > Viridiplantae > Streptophyta > Magnoliopsida > Poales > Poaceae > Avena > Avena sativa. The sequence goes on along the minus strand of OV702285.1, from coordinate 416,081,081 downwards.
AACCCGGGTCTCCGGATTATTTTGTTTTGTCTGCTATCGGTTTGCAGAAGCTTTGTTTTAAACAAATAAAATGTTAAATTATTTTAGTGGGGGCAGCCAAACCGGGCCGATCCGACCCAGTCGGCCACCCCCAGTTCAGAACGGTCCACCCAAAATCCTAAAACTACCAGTCCTATTCTACCCACCCCTCCTCCACCTCACCCGGACCAATCCCTGGTTGCCACCTCACCCTCTCCCTCCCCTCTAACCAATCCTCAACCGCCACATCACCCCAACCCGCTGCCACCTCACCTCCCCTCTCTCCCCACTCACCCAACCCACATCAGCCTGGCCCCACCCCTTGTCAACCCACTCCCTCTCACACCACACACCGACACCCCCACTCCCCTGTCCCCACGCTCGGACCCACCCCCTGGCCTCTCCCTCCCTCTGCCCCGCGCCACCCCCACCGACAACCTCCCCTGGCCCCGCGCCCCCACGTCTCCGCCCGACCCGCTCCTCCCTCCTCTCTCTCTCCTCACCTTCTTCCCACTCACCGCGTCCCCTCCTCCTCCTGGCCCCACCCCGGACCCACCTTACCCCACCGACGCGCCGCTCACGCCCTCCCCACCTACCCTCGTCCTCCCTCCCCGCGGCTCTGCTCTCCTTTCTCCCCGCCCTGCCCATGTTCCGCCGGCCCCGTCGCCTCGCCGGTCCGCCCACGCCCGCTCCCTTCCGCCGCCGGCCCGCGTCCGCGTCCTCCTGTGCCACCGGCCGCACCATCCGCCTCCGCTCGGCCTCCTCCCTCTGCCGCCACCACCCTCCGCACCCGCCGGTCCTCCTCCCCTCGGCGCCTCCTCGACGTCGCCCTCCGGCCTGCCTCGCGCGCAACCGCCACCGCCCTGCTCGCCAGCCCGCGCCCTCCCCTCCTCTCCTCCGCTCGCCGCCGCGGCCGCTTTCCCCTCGCTCGCTCGCCTCGCCTCACCAACCGCCGCCACGGGAGGCCCCCGACCCGACCTCGCCGCCAGCAGCACGGGCCGCCTCGGCATCCTCCCTGCGCCTCCTCGCCGGATCCCCTCTCCTGCCAGACGCTTCTGCCCGCGAAGCCCGCCGCCGCTTCTGGCCGTTCCTTCGCCGCGACCCTGCGACCTCCCCGGTGTCTGCTTCTCCAAGCTCGTCTACCGCCATCAGCAGCCGCCTCAATCCACTGACGCTGGTTCCTGTTCAAGGTGTTGCTAATTCGTTGGTGTGATGTGAAGTGGCTCGACACAAGGTGTGGTATTCGTGTGGTACTGCTATAGGCCTCCATGCACTGACCGGTTTTTCAGCTGCGTCTTGATCGAGACCAAGAGATGTCCCAATGCGTCCCTGGTCCCTAATGATCCGTGCCTGAGGCTATTCCCAGTTTTGTTTGTGTTGGTGTGGTGGTACCATGAAGTCAAACCCGAGAAGATGGTGTGGTAGCCTTGATGCGATGTGGGTACCACCCTCCAAAGACAAGGTCGACACCGACACGACAATCGAAGCCGCGAGAGACCTCAAGTTCCCCTACATGGACAAGAAGATCGCCTACCCGGACTCAAGGTCGACAAGCTCGTCTTCACGGAACCCGAAGACGCCGAGACCCTGGACACCAAGTTCTTCCACGAGACCCGCGAAGACCGATCCCGGCGTCCGAGACCCCGAAGGCCGATCTCGCCGAACCCGAACCCTGGAACCTCGCCAAGATCTTCATCGAAACCCGAGAACTCCGCCACGGTACCCGGGAATCTCCTACATGGAACCATCGGGCCACATAAGACCATCGACGCCACACCCGAGTTCGTCACCGACACTCGACAACCTCAACAGATTACGCCAAGGTCTTCTCCCCGGAACGTCGAGTGCTCCTTTCTGGATCCGAAGCCGCCAAGACCGCCAGGGAACGACAAGCACTTCACCCCGGACGCCAAGTCCGACCCGACCCGCGAACCCGACAAGGTCCTCACGACGACAAGAACGACATCGACCAGGGCGAAGCCGATGCGCCTCGACGCCGAACCAAGTCCTCCTTCACGGAATGCCAAGATCTACTCCGTTATCCGAGAACGATCCCGCCGAGGCCGAACCCCAGATCCGGACCCTGAACCCTGAGACCGAACCCCGAACCCCGGAACCCCAAGTTCGTCGAGACCCCCTAATGTGTGACCCCTTTTCTCGAGCCCTATTTTTATAAATGTAATAACAAATTGCTGCATAATAAATTGTCATACTCGCATGCATCTTATCATGTGGTTTGGGGGCCTTATGCCGATTCACCTAATAATTAAATATGGGGCCCATATGCGGGCAAATCTAGTCTTATATTGGCCTCATTTAAATTTGTGTAGCGAACCGATGCTACCTTTTGCCATGTTAAGACAACATTTAATTTGCGGGGTAGATAAATAACATGAACCATCTAATTAATTGTCGGGCCCCCGGTTCCGCTTAATATTGACCTAATTGCATCGCATCTTTGCCATTTCATATATCATACATGCATCATGCCGATCTTTTGCCGTAGTATTAAATAGTGCATCCGGTGTTTCTGCTAGTGTTTTGCTTCTTCGCGGATAAGGCCGTTGAGTTGATGTGAGCTTCGCCCCGATCTTCGGTTGAACCTTCGGCAATGTTTTCAGGCGAGCACCTCCCCCTTTCTACCTATCTTACTTTTATAGTATTTATTCCCTCCTGTTGATCTATTGCTATCTGTGTTGCGCTGCTCTAGTTTTCGTACCCGTGATATCCCTTGCAACCTTATATGGCCTTGGACACATCCTATTACCTGTTGTTTGGTAGATAGCTGGACTTGCGCGTCGTAGTCGCTCGCTCAAGTGATGTTGCGTGTCGTCAAGTACCACAGTTGTTGGAGAATTGCTGCCTGTTTAATGTTGGAGAGGATCATGGCTTTATTTATTGCTCACTTTAATTATTGTTTAACAACTAAAATTGAAGTAGGTAAGCAGAGGCACAGGTGGGCAATAGATGTTATTTGGTTGTTAACCATCCACTTGTGTCCCGTAGGACCCCGAGTGCTTGATACCTGTTCCTTGATTTATCGCGCTATCCACATACGGGGAATTATGGGCCCCCCTGAGCCAGAGCTTGATTCATTCTTATTTCTTGGGGCCACAAACTAGTTTGAGGTTTTATTTACGATCCAGTACTTATGCCATGCTTTACTGCTTTATTACGATTGTGCGAGGAGCACACTATACTGTTTAGGATCGTGACCCGTTTTCGCGGTATCGACACCCCGAGTTTTCGGGTTCCCAGTCGTTTACAGCCGGCCCCACAAACCTTGAGTCCGTCTCGGAGCCGGCCATTTTCGTTGCGGGTGTACTCCAAGGGGTGGCCCCCTGAAATATTTCTGAATCCTGTGATTGCTTTGTCGTGAAAGCCTCGTTGGGTTTTGATTTGGTTTTTCCGAGGTTGATCGTGTGTGTGGTTCTATTGGTGCACCCCGGCCGGGTAAAACTTTCTGAAAGCCGTGTCCGCGGTTATGGACGACTTGGAGCACAGTATCTCGATCATAGACAACTATAACTAAAGTAGTGCTATAAATTTGACTTTATAATGACTAGTGATCGGCTTCACTATAATGGAATGGCTAAATAAAACTGCCAACAATTGCTTGCTTGGGTCGTCGCCAGCGACCATTGTACCTGACTAGTAAGTATTGCAACTACAACGGAATGGCTAAATAAAAGTACCAACTACTGCTGGGTTTTGGGATATCTCATGCTAATTGTACCTGACTAGTAAGTGTTGCAACTACAACGGAATGATTAACTAAAACGGCCCACTGCTTATTTTATCAGGATGATTATCTATACTTGACTAGTAATTGCCGCAACGAGAACTGAATAAATAAAACTGCCAACGGTGTGAGTTCCTCGGTTGACTTCCTCGTTTGGTCTCGAGGGGGAAACACCAGGATGGGTTTGTTTGATGGTAGCATCAGGTGGGTTCCGAATAGGTCTGTCTTACCCCTCTCTGATAACCGCCAGTTGTATCGAGTCTCTATAGGTTGTTTAGTGCATGCTGCCGCTGCCGCTCAGTCCACCATACCTATGTAGGCGAGGACCGCCGAATTCTAGTCTCGCCGTGTACTGGCCTCAGTACTGACGCTCCTCTTTTTCCTTTGCCCTTTGTCGGCACCCCTTTTGTTTAAGCAGGTTTTGAGATCGACGTCGTTAGCAGGGTTACCCTTCCGGCTTGGCCTGGGCAGGGTTATGGACGCCATTGGTTATTCTTCAGGGCTCTTAGCTCAATTTGCATCTTGTCCGTAGTCGGACGCTCTATCATTTTCAAGGTGATTTGGATCTTTGTATATTATATCTGTATTCTTGACTCATTGAGTCGCTGCTGTATATATATATCTGTTCTGTGGGTCCCATCGAGGACTGTTGTGTAATGTTATTACTTCGTTTTCCACCCGCACGAAAGTGCCTGGTGGGCACCTTTGAATCGTTTCTATGCGGGTTTGGCGGGTTTCGCTAAAACTTGCATAGGTCCGATTCTGAGGGTGTTACAGAGTGGTATCAGAGCTCAGCAGTTGCGATACCCCACAAGTCCAGCCTGTAGGATAACCTAGCTAACGGCCGAAGTAGAGTGTCAAAAACTATTTTGCAAAATCGGTTGGATAGATCTGGTTAGGTCTGCTTTTACTCCTTACCCCTCTGCTATTCTCCTCTTACCTCTACGTGTTTTGAATCCGCTCTCGTCTTTTTCTTCGAGTCCAGGATTTCTCGTAGGTGGGTTCCGTCGTACCTTTAGGGTTTCGCTTCCTTCTTTGATAATGGTGTTCTACCATCCGGTGTTCATGCTGCCTGAGTAATCCGTCTACTGTGGTACCATTCTTTGTTCCTTATCGTGCCTTCCGGTGTTTTTCCGATGCGACGACATCATCTACGCCAGATCCGATGCAGAGTCTTCATCACTCCTTTGTTTCCGAACCTCGCTTGTCGAGATCTTCAGTCTGATTCCGAGAGTTGGTTGCATAATCCGCCAATTCGTGTGCAGAGTAATGGTTTGGGTGTGCGATGGACTGATCACCATCCGACTACTCTTATCATTCGCTCTTGTACATCGAATCAGTGGATCCAGCAATTTTACTCCGTCCACGGAAGTTAGAGGTGGCTTTATTTGTAGATACCTCTACCTTCGACCTTATGTTCCCGGAGTGTTCTCTCGACGATCATGGACAACGACCTCTTGTTAGTGGTGTCGCGAGGATCTACACGAAGCGAGAAGATGCAGATCACCGACCTTCTTTCCGGTACCATGAGGCGGATCTCGAGGGCGAGATCCATTGTTAGTGGTGTCGAATTGTGGCATCCCGCAAAACCACTACTAGAAAATCGCGTTGTTTTCGTGCATTGCATCATCATGACCGCATGCTCATGTCATCATGCCACATTGCATTTGAGCATCGTCATCATCTTGCATTTGCTTGCATAAAATTATTTGCGGAAAAACCTGTTTTTGTTTTCTAAACGCCCCGTCTTTATTCAAACGCAAAACCCGGGTCTCCGAATTTTTTTTTTTGTCTGCTATCGGTTTGCAGAAGCTTTGTTTTAAACAAATAAAATGTTAAATTATTTTAGTGGGGGCAGCCAAACCGGGCCGATCCGACCCAGTCGGCCACCCCCAGTTCAGAACGGTCCACCCAAAATCCTAAAACTACCAGTCCTATTCTACCCACCCCTCCTCCACCTCACCCAGACCAATCCCTGGTTGCCACCTCACCCTCTCCCTCCCCTCTAACCAATCCTCAACCGCCACATCACCCCAACCCGCTGCCACCTCACCTCCCCTCTCTCCCCACTCACCCAACCCACATCAGCCTGGCCCCACCCCTTGTCAACCCACTCCCTCTCACACCACACACCGACACCCCCACTCCCCTGTCCCCACGCTCGGACCCACCCCCTGGCCTCTCCCTCCCTCTGCCCCGCACCACCCCCACCGACAACCTCCCCTGGCCCCGCGCCCCCACGTCTCCGCCCGACCCGCTCCTCCCTCCTCTCTCTCCCCTCACCTTCTTCCCACTCACCGCGTCCCCTCCTCCTCCTGGCCCCACCCCGGACCCACCTTACCCCACCGACGCGCCGCTCACGCCCTCCCCACCTACCCACGTCCTCCCTCCCCGCGGCTCTGCTCTCCTTTCTCCCCGCCCTGCCCATGTTCCGCCGGCCCCGTCGCCTCGCCGGTCCGCCCACCCCCGCTCCCTTCCGCCGCCGGCCCACGTCCGCGTCCTCCTGCGCCACCGGCCGCACCATCCGCCTCCGCCCGGCCTCCTCCCTCTGCCGCCACCACCCTCCGCACCCGCCGGTCCTCCTCCCCTTCGCGCCTCCTCGACGTCGCCCTCCGGCCGGCCTTGCGCGCAACCGCCACCGCCCCGCTCGCCGGCCCGCGCCCTTCCCTCCTCTCCTCCGCTCGCCGCCGCGGCCACTTTCCCCTCGCTCGCTCGTCTCGCCTCACCAACCGCCGCCACGGGAGGCCCCCGACCCGACCTCGCCGCCAGCAGCACGGGCCGCCTCGGCATCCTCCCTGCGCCTCCTCGCCGGATCCCCTCTCCTGCCAGACGCTTCTGCCCGCGAAGCCTGCCGCCGCCTCTGGCCGTTCCTTCGCCGCGACCCTGCGACCTCCCCGGTGTCTGCTTCTCCAAGCTCGTCTACCGCCATCAGCAGCCGCCTCAATCCAGTGACGCTGGTTCCTGTTCAAGGTGTTGCTAATTCGTTGGTGTGATGTGAAGTGGCTCGACACAAGGTGTGGTATTCGTGTGGTACTGCTATAGGCCTCCATGCACTGACCGGTTTTTCAGCTGCGTCTTGATCGAGACCAAGAGATGTCCCAATGCGTCCCTGGTCCCTAATGATCCGTGCCTGAGGCTATTCCCAGTTTTGTTTGTGTTGGTGTGGTGGTACCATGAAGTCAAACCTGAGAAGATGGTGTGGTAGCCTTGATGCGATGTGGGTACCGCCCTCCAAAGACAAGGTCGACACCGACACGACAATCGAAGCCGCGAGAGACCTCAAGTTCCCCTACATGGACAAGAAGATCGCCTACCCAGACTCAAGGTCGACAAGCTCGTCTTCACGGAACCCAAAGACGCCGAGACCCTGGACACCAAGTTCTTCCACGAGACCAGCGAAGACCGATCCCGGTGTTCGAGACCCCGAAGGCCGATCTCGCCGAACCCGAACCCTGGAACCTCGCCAAGATCTTCATCGAAACCCGAGAACTCCGCCGCGGTACCCGGGAATCTCCTACATGGAACCATCGGGCCACGTAAGACCATCGACGCCACACCCGAGTTCGTCACCGACACTCGACAACCTCAACAGATTACGCCAAGGTCTTCTCCCCGGAACGTCGAGTGCTCCTTTCCGGATCCGAAGCCACCAAGACCGCCAGGGAACGACAAGCACTTCACCACGGACGCCAAGTCCGACCCGACCCGCGAACCCGACAAGGTCCTCACGACGACAAGAACGACATCGACCAGGACGAAGCCGATGCGCCTCGACGCCGAACCAAGTCCTCCTTCACGGAACGCCAAGATCTACTCTGTTATCCGAGAACGATCCCGCCGAGGCCGAACCCCAGATCCGGACCCTGAACCCTGAGACCGAACCCCGAACCCCGGAACCCCAAGTTCGTCGAGACCCCCTAATGTGTGACCCCTTTTCTCGAGCCCTATTTTTATAAATGTAATAACAAACTGCTGCATAATAAATTGTCATACTCGCATGCATCTTATCATGTGGTGTGGGGGCCTTATGCCGATTCACCTAATAATTAAATATGGGGCCCATATGCGGGCAAATCTAGTCTTATATTGGCCTCATTTAAATTTGTGTAGCGAACCGATGCTACCTTTTGCCATGTTAAGACAACATTTAATTTGCGGGGTAGATAAATAACATGAACCATCTAATTAATTGTCGGGCCCCCGGTTCCGCTTAATATTGACCTAATTGCATCGCATCTTTGCCATTTCATATATCATACATGCATCATGCCGATCTTTTGCCGTAGTATTAAATAGTGCATCCAGTGTTTCTGCTAGTGTTTTGCTTCTTCGCGGATAAGGCCGTTGAGTTGATGTGAGCTTCGCCCCGATCTTCGGTTGAACCTTCGGCAATGTTTTCAGGCGAGCACCTCCCCCTTTCTACCTATCTTACTTTTATAGTATTTATTCCCTCCTGTTGATCTATTGCTATCTGTGTTGCGCTGCTCTAGTTTTCGTACCCGTGATATCCCTTGCAACCTTATATGGCCTTGGACACATCCTATTACCTGTTGTTTGGTAGATAGCTGGACTTGCGCGTCGTAGTCGCTCGCTCAAGTGCTGTTGCGTGTCGTCAAGTACCACAGTTGTTGGAGAATTGCTGCCTGTTTAATGTTGGAGAGGATCATGGCTTTATTTATTGCTCACTTTAATTATTGTTTAACAACTAAAATTGAAGTAGGTAAGCAGAGGCACAGGTGGGCAATAGATGTTATTTGGTTGTTAACCATCCACTTGTGTCCCGTAGGACCCCGAGTGCTTGATACCTGTTCCTTGATTTATCGCGCTATCCACATACGGGGAATTATGGGCCCCCCTGAGCCAGAGCTTGATTCATTCTTATTTCTTGGGGCCACAAACTAGTTTGAGGTTTTATTTACGATCCAGTACTTATGCCATGATTTACTGCTTTATTACGATTGTGCGAGGAGCACACTATACTGTTTAGGATCGTGACCCGTTTTCGCGGTATCGACACCCCGAGTTTTCGGGTTCCCAGTCGTTTACAGCCGGCCCCACAAACCTTGAGTCCGTCTCGGAGCCGGCCAGTTTCGTTGCGGGTGTACTCCAAGGGGTGGCCCCCTGAAATATTTCTGAATCCTGTGATTGCTTTGTCGTGAAAGCCTCGTTGGGTTTTGATTTGGTTTTTCCGAGGTTGATCGTGTGTGTGTTGCTATTGGTGCACCCCGGCCGGGTAAAACTTTCTGAAAGCCGTGTCCGCGGTTATGGACGACTTGGAGCACAGTATCTCGATCATAGACAACTATAACTAAAGTAGTGCTATAAATTTGACTTTATAATGACTAGTAATCAGCTTCACTATAATGGAATGGCTAAATAAAACTGCCAACAATTGCTTGCTTGGGTCGTCGCCAGCGACCATTGTACCTGACTAGTAAGTATTGCAACTACAACGGAATGGCTAAATAAAAGTACCAACTACTACTGGGTTTTGGGATATCTCATGCTAATTGTACCTGACTAGTAAGTGTTGCAACTACAACGGAATGATTAACTAAAACGGCCCACTGCTTATTTTATCAGGATGATTATCTATACTTGACTAGTAATTGCCGCAACAAGAACTGAATAAATAAAACTGCCAACGGTGTGAGTTCCTCGGTTGACTTCCTCGTTTGGTCTCGAGGGGGAAACACCAGGATGGGTTTGTTTGATGGTAGCATCAGGTGGGTTCCGAATAGGTCTGTCTTACCCCTCTCTGATAACCGCCAGTTGTATCGAGTCTCTATAGGTTGTTTAGTGCATGCTGCCGCTGCCGCTCAGTCCACCATACCTATGTAGGCGAGGACCGCTGAATTCTAGTCTCGCCGTGTACTGGCCTCAGTACTGACGCTCCTCTTTTTCCTTTGCCCTTTGTCGGCACCCCTTTTGTTTAAGCAGGTTTTGAGATCGACGTCGTTAGCAGGGTTACCCTTCCGGCTTGGCCTGGGCAGGGTTATGGACGCCATTGGTTATTCTTCAGGGCTCTTAGCTCAATTTGCATCTTGTCCGTAGTCGGACGCTCTATCATTTTCAAGGTGATTTGGATCTTTGTATATTATATCTGTATTCTTGACTCATTGAGTCGCTGCTGTATATATATCTGTTCTGTGGGTCCCATCGAGGACTGTTGTGTAATGTTATTACTTCGTTTTCCACCCGCACGAAAGTGCCTGGTGGGCACCTTTGAATCGTTTCTATGCGGGTTTGGCGGGTTTCGCTAAAACTTGCATAGGTCCGATTCTGAGGGTGTTACAGTACTCGAACCCGTGACCTGGGCGTGCGCGCGGAGGGCGAAGCCGCTGCGGTAGGCTAGGCTTGGCAAAAGCATGGTGGTTGGGGCCTAGGTAGGCCGTCTGCGAGGCGCTTCGCCACACGAACGCAGCGACCGCCGGCGCGCAGAGGGTGCTCGGCGTAAGGTGCGGCGTGGCCAGACAACGACAGCGAAGAGGGGCGTGTCTGGGAGGGAGAGAGGCTCACCGCGGTTGGGTTGGTGGGGTCGGATCGGGCTGGGACGCGGTGGATCGACGGCGATGCAGACGGACGGCGAGATTAGGGTTTCGCGTCGGGCTCGGCGGGGTGCAGCGTTTCTGGGGCTCCTCCTTCTCGGCTCCGTGTACAGGGGCGACGCTGATGCTCGGCTCGGTCTTCCCCAACGCCCAGACACCTCGCCCTCCTTCTGCTATGGTGGTGGTGGTGTGATGCTGTCGATGGTGTAGATGGAGATGGAAGAGAGGGTAGCAGGGGTAGGTGGGGAGGGAGGAGTAGATGGGCACGGCCCTGGGGAGTTCTGGGGATGGATCTGGGCGAGGCAGAGAGGTGGGAGTAGATAGGAACGGAGAGAGGGGGTAGATGGCGTGGTGGAGGGGAAAGGTGGTGTTGGCCACTTTTTCTTCTCCTCCTTCACGTGCTAGGGAGGCTCGGGCTGGGGCAGGTAGGCATGGGGAGGGACTGCAGGTGGGCCAGGCGGGTGAGGGGAGCTCGGGGTGGGGCTGCTGAGGCAGAGAGAGAGAGCTAGAGAGAGAGGTGAGGCTCGTCTAGGGTTTGGTTTCTCTCCTCTCTCCCTGTTCTTTAGCTAGATATGGAAAGAGAGGGGACCTGGGGGTAAGGGAGCACGTGGTGCTGCTGCTAGGTTAGCAAAAGAAGGGAAAGATTGGCTATTGGGGTTTGATTAAATGGATTGTTTGAATTCAAACAAACAAGCTTCCTACCAACATCCAATAAAACACAAATAACAAAAATAGACAAGGGAAAGCTTGCATGGGACATGCATGAGTGTTAAATACCACATTTATACTTGTGAAAACAAATATAAATACACATGGGCATTTACCCAAGCATGCATACAATATTCGAATTAAAGCCCTCACAAGAAAGGAAGCTTGCTCTCTCATATGGAATATGTGTGTATGAACCATGCATGGATACAAGGTGGTCAAGCTAGTGTGTGTGTCCCACTAGATAACAAATAGCCACAATATATATTCATGCATGAGCATATATTCAAACAATACCCATGTGGAAGCTTGACAAGGAATTATACTCACATAGCTTGCAAAGGTGGCCATGTGGCTCCACATAATCCATATTGTGAGAACAATATATATTATATATGGAAGCATGTATACATAGAAGTGGATCCATCTTGCTACATATGGGCTAGACATAAAGACCAAATAAATGCAATTGCCCATATATAGTTTTGATGGTGGAATTATAAGGTGATGACAAGAAAGGTGGTGGAGTTGGAATAAAAGATATGCCCCCAACTCAACTTGGGCATTTAAACAATATATCAATAACCGAATACAATATCAAGAGGCAAATAAAATTTACAATGCATATGAGAGAAGAACCAAAACAAAAGGGTTTTATATGATGCTCAAATGCAAGGTGGCATGATGACATGAGCATGATATAATTATGATGCAACAATTATATATAGGAAGTAGCATTTATATAGACTAGGCTAGTAGCATTGCAATTGTTAGACAATTGGGATGCTACAACTCTCCCCCACTAAACAAGAATCTCGCCCCGAGATTCCTAGGAAAAAGAAAACAACACAAGGAGAGGCGGGTGTTCGAACGAAGGTGACCCTCACGTTCCCAAGTTGATGAACAACGGAATGGTGCGACCACTACACCTTGCAAAACTTGGTAGACTTGTTGCGAGTCTTGCGTTTTGCTTGAGAAACAACGGGTTAGAAGAGTTGAAGGATTGTCGTGAGACAAGAAGGATAGGATGGGCATAGCTCCGGTTTTCCCAAGAAACATGATAAAAGAAAAAGATCCACTGGTGAAAGAAAGGACAAGATGATGCATCATGGATAAAGAAAGACACACCGTTAGGATTAAAGATTTACTGATACTAGAGAGGATGAATCTTTGTCTCGCCGGAAGAAAGAGCTAGGTTGGAGAGATTTGAACCACTATGACAATAGCATCGTATCTTCTCTCGGATTTGAGAAATGAAGTTCGGAAACAATATTGCCTTCAAACAATAGAGTCCCTTGATATCAACAGAAAGATTTAGTTAGACATCGTCGGATTAAATTCTTGTTGCGCCGGTAAGAACCAAGGATCACGCAATTTAGATGCGCAGATATAACTTCTAGAGACGGATGTGAAGCCAGATCATGGTGTAATCCCGAGAAGCAAAGAATATGGAGGATCTGGAGTTTATTGTAGAGATACTTATTGCTTTCTTTAGCCTTAAGGCTAACGCAATAGATTTGCGGCTGATGGCATCAACCATAATTGGCTTTACCACAGAAAAAGAATTGATGAAACAAAGAGAGAGATAGTTTCCTTTCATCTTGTTTGGGGATGTCGAGCATCGGTAGAATGATGAGGACAGAAAGGAGTTTGCGTCTGTTTCCACCAGATAATTGAAGATTTTGCTCCACCTAGAATAGACAGACCACCAAGAAGAGATTATTGATTACTTTCTTCGAGAGAGCACTCCGGAAAAACAAGTACGGAAGTAAAAGTATCAAGGGATAAAGGCCACTTCTAACTTCCGTGGAATGAGTGAAATCACATTAATTCACCAATTCAATGTACAAGAGCGAATGATAAGAGTAATGGTATGGTAGCTACTCCATCCCGCACTCAAAGCATTACTCCGCACATGAATAAGAAAATCATGCAACCCAACTACCGAAACAGACTGAAGGTGTTGGCAAAAACTCATAGAACTCCGTTAGAAAACAAGGATAGATGCAAACGATTCGCCGGATTCATAGATAGATAAAGATGATGATGTTTTCGTCATGTCGGAAGTACCAAGCCACCGGAAAGATATAAAGGAAGATCACGGAGACAACTGCAAAATTTCACAGATATAGAAAAAGATAGCACCACTTGAACAGAAGGAATACAAGATCTGGAAGGTCTTCATGGCCTCCGGTGGATTGAGCATAGACGATAGAGCGAGAGGGTTTCAAGAGATTACTTAACGAGATTGAGGTGAAAGAACTCCATGTTCTTCTTGAAATGATTGAGAGAGATTTAGCAGCCTTGAGGAAATCTTTAGTGGAACGACGATGATAACTTGCCAACAAGGAACAACTCCGGATTGGTTGAAGATGGAGGATGGAATTAACAATGGACTTGCTGATTCCAGAGTTGAAGTAATGTATTTAGCAGAAGGACGTGGTCGAGATATGTGACTTCAAAAAGTCAGAATTCTCACTTCGAGACTTTGCACACAGGCAGTGCTCACGAAGCTCGAGAGAAAAAGACACAGATGATCTTCCATGTCCTTCCATAGATATCGAATAGGCAAGCATATTATCAACATATACCACCATCGATTAACAAGATATTCCCAGAATACCAAGTTCAAGAGGCGGGAGAACGAACAAATGCTCGAAACACTTTCTGAGCTCAACGCTCTTTGAAAGATCAACGTTACGAGTAAGGATTCCTGTTGAAGAAGATGCGCTGACATAATAGGTTAACTGGTCCTTCGGGAGAAAAAGAGATGTCACCTGGTTCACATTGTCGATCGGAGCACCGGTTATAAAGATAAAGAGATCTTGGATAAGAACCGATGATAGCTCATACCTTAAGCAAAGATATCAGAGACGAAAAGATGCAATTCCCTCGTATCCAGGAGAATTGTGCAGATATGGGGTTCAAAAGGATGTGCAGCATGATGGACAGATGATAGACCGCCGTAGTGCTTGGAGAAACTCTGGATTGCCAAAGATGCTTGAATATGCATAGATATGATCGCGTTGTACTCAAAATCATAGGAGATAACCGTCACCATTTGGAGGATAGTGGTGATTGCATTTTCCATATTCCACTCAAGATAAGTGTCATATAGCTATGCCGAGAACCAAATTACAATCACCAGCATCGGATCGACACATGTTATGTAATTAGCCCAAGAGAATTGGAGATGAAATGAAACTCTAGGATTAAGCGTCGGTAACAAAAGAATGAGTTAGCATGGACATGATGATAAAAGGGAGATAGATAATGTTTCACACACGACTGAAAAGGAGTGTGGAAGCATAGATGTATCAAAGAAAAAATTTCCGCATTTTTTGGCATTAAAATACCAATAGATGCGCAAAAACACTTATCAGGTAGCGATTACCAACTGATGGTTTCACAGAATGTGGAGTTGCTAGAAGGAAGGACACCCTTAAGAAGATGGCACCGGTTAACAAGGAGTCAGATAGATCGCGCCGGTATTCAAAAGCCTGTCAGTATGGAATGTACCAACAGTTGATAACCAAAGGCAGATAAAGATAACATGTTGGATACAACAGATAGACAAGGAATTACACACACACACACACACACTCAACCTATGGTACTACGGAAACCCAGAACACGTGAATCCTAGTTTGAATTTTAAGAAGAGGGTTGAAAACGTTACACTTCCTTACCAGAAAAGGGTGGGTGGGTGGGTAAGAAGAAAAGTGGAAGCAGTCCTACTCTCGCGTTTTGTTTCTCCCTAGTATACATAGCTACCAAAAATATTTGCTAGACTGACAACGACCATTTGGCTGAGACCCTGAAGGGCCGGATGGCTCTGATACCAATTGTAACTACCTCGGTGAATTACGCTCCTAGTTACAAGCCTGGATGAGCGGAAATGGTTAAAATAGTACGGTGGGGCCCAAATGCCACTCACAGGTAGACCTTTCGGCCGTCCTAACCATTTCCAAACATCGGGACAAGAACGGGTGGCGTAATCGGCAGGCGAAGGGATCAACTACATACACAAATGAGTATGTATGCAAGCCACCATACAACAGTTCTCAGAGCCATTCCATCTAAAGGAAATAGAAATATTGCAACGCCATACGGCAAGATCCAAATATCCTAGATAGATATATAGTTTAGGATATCTCCTCATACATCAAACATCAGAGTATCAGGCGGAAGCGGAAAACAAGATCCGAGTACGGATAAGAAGCAAATCGGCATAAGATGCCCCATAAATAAACGCATCCCGCCCACAGATCTCACGGATCCCCGTTCCCGGAATCTCTACACCGAATGATCGTTGTCCACATCGTCCGTCTCCTCCACCCAGTATCCATCTTGTGAGTGTACCTGTTCATCTGAATCAAATAATTTATCGTGTGAGACCCTAGGGGTACTCAGCAAGTCTTTATGCCTCTAAAGGGGACACAACCTGGGTGACGCAATTGCAGCAAAAGATAATACCTAACAATTCTATAGATACTCGCTAACCATCCGCCTAACCAAAGATAGACGGATGTCCGTGAATTAATAACAACAGTTATAACAGTAATATTAACAGATCCATCCTCCTCCTCGCTTACCAACGAGGAAGCGGACGAACACCCCCATCCGTTGGTAGTTTTATTATCCATTCCATGAGTGTTGCACTATTTACTAGTCAGTTGCTTAGTCAAATTAAAAGCGATACTTTAGTTATACTTGTCTATGATCGAGAAACTGTGCTCCAAGTCGTCCATAACCGTGGACACGGCTTCCAGAAAGTTTTACCCTGCAGGGGTGCACAAATAGCAACACACACTCGATCAACCTCGGAAAAACCAAATCAAAACCCAACGAGGCATTCACGACAAAGCGATCACAGGTTTCAGAAATATTTCAGGGGGGCACCCCATTAAGCTACCCGCGACGAAGTTGGCCGACTCCGAGACGGACTCAAGGTTTGTGTGGACGGCTGTAAACGACTGGGAACCCGAAAATGTGACTGGGCTTGTCGATATAGCGAAAACGTGTCACTATCCTAAACAGTACAGGTGCTCCTCGCACAATCGTAAATAAAACAGTAAAGCATGGCATAAGTACAGGATAGTAATAAAGCCCCAAACTACTTTGTGGCCCCAAGAAATAAGAATGAATCAAGCTCTGGCTCAGGGGGGTCCCATAAGCCTCCCGGATGTGGATAGCGCGAATATTCAAGGAACAGGAATCAAGTACTCGGGGTCCTACGGGACACAAGTGAGCATGAAAAACCAAATAGCAGATATTGCTCACCGGTGCCACTTTCATTAGTTATCCCATACTACTCAGGTTAAGTTGTATAGGTACCTCGTTATCCATCAGACACTCACATACCCTACACATGCTGTTCTACGACTCGCATGGCTCAAACAACTCCTGTAGTAATGGCTCATGGGATGGAGGAACAAGCTTCGGTGGGGTTTAAAAGTAAAGGCTATGCAGTACTTGGGATTCAGTTTAATGCGATCGCGACTCAATGATGCAAGAATAAGATAGAGGCAATAGGTACTATATGTATGCAAGCATGTGGTAGTGCTTGCCTGGCAGCTCAGTTGAAGCGAGAGAAGGATCTGGGTAGTGCTCCTGGGTTTCTTGATATATCCCCTGCTCAGCGTCTATTCAAAGAAGAACCAAACAAACAAGGGCCAACATAAATAAAGTGCACAAGCATAAGAATAAAATGCGACAAGCAAACAATCATGCCATGATGAATGATGCACAATTTGCATGGCAATAAAGTAGCATGGCATGGGTGAGGTGTGGAATACAAGAATAAAGCCTTTTATTGAGTTTTGGTCACATGTTAACCTCATATAAGTTGCTGTATGCTTTATATTTATATGATGCATGCTGCAATTCAGAACATGGACTGCATAGATAGAACGGGCTCGTCGCGCTGATCGATTTAGACATATTATTTGTTCAATTTGGAGTTATAAAACAAAAGTTATTAATTAATTAAGGCAAAAGGGCATTTTATTGTAATTTTAATCAACTTGAAATTTAAAGTGTTCAAAATATATTTTGAAGGCCATATTTGGATTCCTCACATTTTTCTGATTTCAAAACATATATTATTTGTTTAGTTTGGATTTATATTTTAAAAGTTATTTGAAAACAGATTTGAAATTTGAATTTAAATTAATTTGGAAAAGTTTGAATTAAAACAGAAATACGGAAATCCTTTTCTTACTCAACTGGTCCTCGCCCTAGACACTGATGGGTGGGGTCAAACGGAAAAAGGGGCCACGCGCGCAGAAATCCTTCTGCCACCGCGGCTTTACCTAGCTCTACGAATGACAGGTGGGGCCAGCGGCCACGGGCCCACGTGCCAGCGAACGGGCGCGTAGGGGCTGCCAGGCGGGGCCGAGCTGGAGCGCGGGTTAAGGGTTCGAAACTACGAGGATGTTTTTGTAGAAAGGGCAGAGAGGCTGGCTGGTGGGGCTCTGCGGACCGCGGGTTGAGCGAGAGAACACAGAAGGGGTTTTCTGCAAAAAGAGATCGCGACACTGTTGTTCTTCTCTGAACTTACTGACGACAGATCGATGTCGAACGCGTCAGAGCGCGGTGCAGGGTACTCGAACCCGTGACCTAGGCGTGCGCGCGGAGGGCGAAGCCGCTGCGGTAGGCTAGGCTTGGCGACAGCATGGTGGTTGGGGCCTAGGTAGGCCGTCTGCGAGGCGCTTCGCCGCGCTAACGCAGCGACCGCCGGCGCGCAGAGGGTGCTCGGCGTAAGGTGCGGCGCGGCCAGACAACGACAGCGAAGAGGGGCGTGTCTGGGAGGGAGAGAGGCTCACCGCGGTTGGGTTGGTGGGGTCGGATCGGGCTGGGACGCGGTGGATCGACGGCGATGCAGACGGACGGCGAGATTAGGGTTTCGCGTCGGGCTCGGCGGGGTGCAGCGTTTCTGGGGCTCCTCCTTCTCGGCTCCGTGTACAGGGGCGACGCTGATGCTCGGCTCGGTCTTCCCCAACGCCCAGACACCTCGCCCTCCTTCTGCTATGGTGGTGGTGGTGTGATGCCGTCGATGGGGTAGATGGAGATGGAAGAGAGGGTAGCAGGGGTAGGTGGGGAGGGAGGAGTAGATGGGCACGGCCCTGGGGAGTTCTGGGGATGGATCTGGGCGAGGCAGAGAGGTGGGAGTAGATAGGAACGGACAGAGGGGGTAGATGGCGTGGTGGAGGGGGAAGGTGGCGTTGGCCACGTTTTCTTCTCCTCCTTCACGTGCTAGGCAGGCTCGGGCTGGGCCAGGTAGGCATGGGGAGGGACTGCAGGTGGGCCAGGCGGGTGAGGGGAGCTCGGGGTGGGGCTGCTGAGGCAGAGAGAGAGAGCTAGAGAGAGAGAGGTGAGGCTCGTCTAGGGTTTGGTTTCTCTCCTCTCTCCCTGTTCTTTAGCTAGATATGGAAAGAGAGGGGACCTGGGGGTAAGGGAGCACGTGGTGCTGCTGCTAGGTTAGCAAAAGAAGGGAAAGATTGGCTATTGGGGTTTGATTAAATGGATTGTTTGAATTCAAACAAACAAGCTTCCTACCAACATCCAATAAAACACAAATAACAAAAATAGACAAGGGAAAGCTTGCATGGGACATGCATGAGTGTTAAATACCACATTTATACTTGTGAAAACAAATATAAATACACATGGGCATTTACCCAAGCATGCATACAATATTCGAATTAAAGCCCTCACAAGAAAGGAAGCTTGCTCTCTCATATGGAATATGTGTGTATGAACCATGCATGGATACAAGGTGGTCAAGCTAGTGTGTGTGTCCCACTAGATAACAAATAGCCACAATATATATTCATGCATGAGCATATATTCAAACAATACCCATGTGGAAGCTTGACAAGGAATTATACTCACATAGCTTGCAAAGGTGGCCATGTGGCTCCACATAATCCATATTGTGAGAACAATATATATTATATATGGAAGCATGTATACATAGAAGTGGATCCATCTTGCTACATATGGGCTAGACATAAAGACAAAATAAATGCAATTGCCCATATATAGTTTTGATGGTGGAATTATAAGGTGATGACAAGAAAGGTGGTGGAGTTGGAATAAAAGATATGCCCCCAACTCAACTTGGGCATTTAAACAATATATCAATAACCGAATACAATATCAAGAGGCAAATACAATTTACAATGCATATGAGAGAAGAACCAAAACAAAAGGGTTTTATATGATGCTCAAATGCAAGGTGGCATGATGACATGAGCATGATATAATTATGATGCAACAATTATATATAGGAAGTAGCATTTATATAGACTAGGCTAGTAGCATTGCAATTGTTAGACAATTGGGATGCTACAACCACTTCGCATCAAACATGATCCAGATACAATGTTCATGCTCAGTGCAGGCACCAGATAACATTTATTCAAGTTTATAACTAATCCCGATGGTAAGTGGAGAGGAAGAGTTCCGACGGCGATCACATCAACGCTTGATCCATTGCCGACACGCATCTTGACCTCACCCCTTGCTATCGGTCGCTTGTTCCGTAGCCCCTGATTCGAGTTACAAATATTAGCAACTGAACCGGTATCAAATACCCAGGTGCTACTGCGAGCACTAGTCAAGTACACATCAATAACATGTATATCATATATACCTTTGTTTGCCTTGCCGGCCTTCTTGTCTGCCAGATACTTGGGGCAGTTGCGCTTCCAGTGGCTAGTCCCCTTACAATAGTAGCACTCGGAATCAGACTTAGGTCCAACTCGGGGTTTATTTTCAGGCACGGCAACAGGCTTGCCGCCCTTACTTCCCTTCCGTTTTCCCTTCTTGTCTTTCTTGAAACCAGTGTTCCTATTGATCATCAACACTTGATGTTCGTTTTTGATCTCCACTTCTGCAGTTTTAATTATTGACAGAAGCTCGGGGAGAGACTTCTTCATGCCTTGCATATTATAGTTCATCACGAAGCTCTTATAGCTAGGTGGTAGAGACTGCAGAACACGATGGATGCCTAAGTCAATGGGAATCGATATTCCCAAGGACACAAGCTTATCGGCGTAACCCGACATCTTGAGTACATGCTCACTAACGGAGCTGTGCTCTTCCATCATGCAGCTAAAGAACTTTTCTGAAGCGTTGTAGCTCTCTACAACAGCATGTGTGTCGAAAATCATTTTCAACTCACCCATTGTATCAAATGCATTGCCGTTTTCGAAACGCTTTCGAAGTTCCGGCTCTAGCCCATACAATATGCCGCAATGAACTAAGTTGTGGTCCTCCTGACGAGTCTGATAGACATTCTTCTCCTCGTCAGGGGCATCATCAAAAGGTGGGGGGCCTAACGGCGCTTCTAGCACATATTGCTTTTGTGCAGCAGAGAGGAGAATCCTCAAATTCATGGCCCATTCGGTAAAGTTTGTCCGGGCCGCTTCATCCCACTATGCCACCAATATCCAAAATTACAACAAAGGAGCAACAACATGATCATCATCGCCCACATACTCATATGTGTACTACCCGTGTAAAGTATCTACGCGTAGATCCGGCTCTGATACCACTGTAGGGTTCGCAGCATAGAAAACAAAAATTTTCCTACGATGTGAACTATATACCAAGATCTATCTAATAGATACAAACAACGGGCGGATGTATATCCGTAGAGAACATACCCTTGAAGACCGACAAAGCTTAACGAGTTCAACTCGTGGTTGATGTAGACGATCTCTTGCCGATCTCAAGATCGAGAGGAAGTCCTAGCGCCGCAAATCAGCAGCGCATCCGTGCTCGCACACACGTTCGAGGCACCGAGCAACCTCCGCCTCCTCGCTCCAGCGATGCAGCGGAAGCACAACTCTTTCTTGCCGAATAGCCACCGGGAACATGTATCTCGCTAGTCCGAGACCATGGGGGATAAATTCTAGAGGGGGAGAGAGATCCTTCACGAGGAGGTGTGAGAGACAAGTGAGGAGGGGGGCTCCTTTTATAGGAGGAGGGGGGCACCCAAGGGGGTGGCCGCCGGCCATGGGGGCTGCCCCCTCCCCTCCTTCATTCATGTGGGTGGACACTCCACTCACAAAATGCCCTTTAAAATCCCTCCACTCAAAAGTCCACTCAAATTCCCATTAAATTTCCACCAAATTTAATGCAAACTCTCATTAAATAAAACTCTTTTATTTTATTCAGAATTTTGTCAATTACTTTAATGACAAACATTCACAAATAACCCCTTGCTAGAATTCTATTTCACATGCATAACCACTTTATGCAATTTCACCCGAAAACCTGTTTCGGTATCTAGTGAAATAAATTCCTGCGCTTGTTCATTCTTTCGGCATGAAACATTTGCTCCAATTGGATGTCGGTGTCTCTTAAGTGTGTCACCCTACGGTTCGTGAATAATGCGGACATGATCGAGACCCCTCTCGGATCAATAATCAGAAGCGGGATCTGGAGACCCATACTGACTCCCACACATTCAACGATGACTTTCTTGTGATCGTCAGAACCTTTTACGCTAGTATCTTAATCCCTTTGTTTCACGATATATTACATGTCCGAGATTCGATCATCGGTATATCCATACCTAGTTTGATCTTGTTACCGACATGCACTCTTTTCTCGTTCATGTGATATAACATACTAGTGATCAAATCACTTGCTTGCAAGCTAATCAATGTGATATCACCGAGAGGGCCCAGAGTATATCTATCCGTCATCAGGATGAACAAATTCCACTCTCGATCCATGAGCCTCAACATAACACTTTATTAGTTCTGAATCCATCTTTATAATCACCCTGTTATGGTGTGACGTTTGATGTTATCAAGAAACTCTTCCGGTGTTACTGATTGACATGATCTCATGGTCTAAGGATTAGGATCACTTCGTAAGTTGTTATAGCAATATAAACTCAATGACTTTGATCGTAATGCTATACTTCGGATGAATGTTCATCACACCATTACACTAATGTTGTGATCCCGTTATTAACAACATCCAATGTCCATGATCAGGAAACCTTGATCATCTTGTTAATCAACGAGCTAGTTTATGAGAGAGGCATAACTAGGAACTTTCTGTTTGTTTATTAAACACACATGTATTAACGTTTCCGTATTAATACAATTATAGCATGCAAAATAAACATCTATCATATACTTGGAATACACATAATAAACACTTTATTATTGCCTCTCAGGGCATATTCCCTTCAGCTCCATCTTTCCACGAAGATCGGCAACTATGAGCCACTTCAGCTCCCCTCTAGGGTGATCATGGAGTTGAGATCCATAGAACTCCGGATGCGGGCATTCCGGAAATTCTGTCATCTCGCTCCGATCGTTCTGAAAGATGAGATTCCCTCCATTGCCCAGCTGGTAGAACTTGTTGTAGGCGTATTCCATCTATAAGAAATTCGAGAGGAGTAAGTTAGAGAAATGATCAAGTGTGCCAAATTTTAGGTAAGATTGCAAAAAAATTAAGAAACATATGACTCTCTTTTGGAAAGAATTTCAAGGGTAAGAGTGAGAATAGGTTTTCAAAGATACTGACTTTCTTGGTTTTGGAAACTAAGTTTTTCTGACGTCCATGCTAACTATGGTCTCCTATGGTCAAGATGGCTATGAAACCAACTTGTCAACATCCGGATTTTTAATCCCAGATGCCAGTTATGTCGTACATCACAATCCCAGGATTACCATTTTTGCGAGACATAACAGATTGGTACCATATTTCATCATCCATTACAAACCATAAAGGTCTTAAAAATAGTTGATCTCATGATCAAGTTTGATTACAATCAAAGCAGCAGAATAATAATAATAATAATAATAATAATAATAAAGGTAGCATGGTCGAGGCTCCATCTTCAGGGTCACAGGCAATGCTGACGATGGGAGATGATCCTAGTTATCGTAATCGTCCTACTGTCCATCTTGCTCGTAGTCTCCTTCATAGTCTGTCCATGGGAATAGCCAGGGATAAATCCATGAGTACTTTGAAGTACTCGCAAACTTTCACTAAAGCAACAAGGCCATTATATAGGATTCATAAGCTCTAGGTTTGTTTGCCACAAGCCAATTTTATGTCAACCAATATCTAGTAAATAAAGTCTAACTTTAATTGTCTAGGTTACTTAGGTGGGAACCTAACTTCATCTCCACAACTTGTGAGGTCAAGTCAAAGTCATCTTTCAAGTCACTTGTCATTTTGGAAAACATCTGACAACGGAACAGTATGGCCATCCAACTTGTCACATCCCAAGATTTTCCAAATCTTGTAATGTGAAAATAAATGAATAAAATAAAACTTTGTTTGATTTTCAGGGCCAGAAGAAACTTTTTGAATTCAAATGGAACCTCAAACCAATTTGGATCAAATGAAATCCTAAAGGGATTTAAAAAGTTAAATAAACAATAGACTTCAAAATATTTAGACCTACTATTTTGGATCTTTTAAATAAAAGGTTTTGGCTTTCAAAAGAAAAAAATAGATTTATAAATAAAGATTATTTTATAAAGCCAAAATAAACCTTGGCCAAGCTTGGGAATTAAAACATTTTGCTTTGAATAAAAATAGCAAGGGTTTATTTAAATAAATTAATAAGGATTTAATATCCAAGTTTTATTAATAAAGGTTTTACTGTTTACAAAACAACAAAACTTATTTAGTTATTTAAAATAAGTTTTCCAAATATTTTATTCTCACATAAAACCTACTGAAGTGTTTTGGCTTTATTTTAGATTTTAAAATAAATATTTTAAATGAAATAAATTCTAGTTGATTTAATAATGAAGGTCTATTGTATTTAATTAATTAATGGACCCTAAAATAAAAGGTTATTTTATTTTAAACGAGTTTCCAAGTATTCCCTATTTCCTAATAAAACCTACTAATTTGGTTTTGAAAATATTGGATTTCAAATGGAGGTTTTATTAAATAAAGCAAACCCTATTTAATTAAATAACCATGGCCCATTTTATTTAATTAAGGAATGGAACCTAAAAGATTAAAGTATTATTTCATTTTATTGGTTTATGCTACTGAACAGAACCAGGTTCATGGTTGCAAAGATTGATAATGGTTTGAATTGATTTGAACCTTGTTTAATTATTTTGAAATTTAAAACAGGAAATAGAATTAGAAAAGGAAAAGGATTCAGAAACAGAAAAAAATAAGAAAAGGGTCGACCCAACCCAGCAGCCCAACAGGACCAGAAACAGCCCAGCTTTCCCTCTCCGAAAGAAAACGATTCGCACCTCGTTTCTGACCCGTACAGAGTATGACCAGTGGACCCTCCCCTCCATTCTTTTCCCACTGACCGGTAGGCCCACTTTCCTCTGTTCTTCCTCCTCACCGCGCGACCCCTTCTCCCTCCCTCGACACCGTTCCTGCCGATGATTTCGCGGCCTTAATTCGCTTTAACTCGACCACCGTTACCAGCTTTGATCACGCAGGTTTAAACGCCCATGTCTACTCTATATTTCCCCTCTGACACACCGTGCTGGCACGCCCTAGACCTCCCCAATTTCCTCCCCGAGCACCCTCTATTCCGACGAAGTCCGGTGCCGATTCCGGCGACTCGACACCGCCCCGTGCCTCCCTGTGCAACCTAGCAGCTTCCCCACTCCCAGACGTATCTCCCAGTATCACCCATTCGACCGCGGGCGTCCCAGAGCATCGGCTTTGACAAGCTCTGACAGCGCCGCCGTCTGTCTCATCTCCGTCGAACTTCCCCGGTAAGCCTCGACCGCCCCTAGCTTTTCCATGGATGCTCACATCATCTCCAGCTCCGTCCGCATCTAACCGCATCGTTCATTTGCCCTGGGGTGAACTGCAGCATCTCTCCGTCGTCGACCAGAGCTGCCAGACGCCGTTGCAATCTCCGGTGAGGAATTGCAGCAAACCTCGTACGCCCCTCGCCCGACCAACACCCCCTTGAGCACCACCTCGTCCTCGCGAACACGGTGAGCACCTCCTCTGTCTTCCTCGCTTCCTAGAACCACCGTAGCATCACCGCCTGGCCGTGCGCCGCCGCTAGCCACCGTCAGCGCCGCTCGCATATGGTCAAATAGACCTGCACCGTAGGATCAAGATCTGGCGCTCACGATTAGTTCACTTAGTCGCGAAGAGGTACGCTCTCTAGACCACCCGATCTGATTAGATCCAACGCACCTCGTTGCTGATCCGGCCGAACCGGTACCCGCGAATAGCAACACGCCGCGTGTCCCCTGTTCTGTTTAAAACAGATTTGAAATCTGATTTGAAATCTGATTTAGTTGTGATTTTCAAACCCTTGTAACTTTAGATCCACACGTCCAAAAATTACAAATTTTATGTCGTTGGATTCAGGAGAGCAAGCCCTAGCCAACTGTGGAATTAGTTTAGTAAATAGTATCTGTTAATTTGCTTGTTTTTGCAGATTCTTTTGTGTGCTTGTTTAGATTAGAAAAATAGTTTAAAAATGTTTTTAGGGTTAAAACCTTTGCAAAATGGTTTGCTGTAAACTCATTGACCCTAGGAACCAACCCTTGGTGTTAAGAATGAATTTGGAAAAATTTAGGTTGGATTATTTGACTTAGCCATTTTTTAGCCAAATAAAATTATTGATTTTTATTATGAAAATGTTTTTGCAAAGAAAACTTTGCGAAAATGTTTTTGACCAAACCTACTGACCCAAAACACCAAGTTTTGCAATAGCAACTCATTTGGTGAAAAACTTAAAAGTTTTGTTTTCATAAAAACATTTTCCACCACATAAAATGATGGATGGATCTAAAAATGGTTCTAGACAAAACCCTTTTACTAATGACTTTGCCACTTTGGTAAATGACCAATTTGGATCTTACAAAGTTTAGAAATCCAATAGAGACCTTTTTGCAAAATAAAACTATCTTGTGCATGCTCCCATGCATAAATTAGTTTCCATTGTCCTGTGCGTGTGAATTTGTTTGAGTGATTATTGGTTTGGAATGTTAGTTGATTTTGTGTTTGCTTGATTGACTTGTAGTGAAGTGTGAGACTAGCAAGATCAAGGAGTGAACCACCATTCTCTACCAAAAAGGCAAGTGACACTATCATCAAAAGTCCTACTATTTTCTTATACTTAGTGGATTATGAAAACATGCATGAAAACAATTTTATACTTATGCTATGCTAAATCCTAATAGGATTCCCTATACACTCCTTAGTGAAAATATTGTAGTTGATACATGCTTAGCCATGCTAAATTTTGAAAAGAGACACATGTTGAGATTTTACAAAGGATGAGAAAAGGACTTGTGTTTTACATAATAAAACAAGGACTCAATGAACCACCTAGGTGGAGGATACTTTAAGTTTTGGAGAAGGTGGCAACAAAAGGAACCATGTTTATGGATATCACTTTGTGTTGTGCTCCAAAAGAAAACCACCTAGGAAACTTAGAGATTGAACATGCTTCTCCAATTGTGGCTTTCGTGTGCAACCACATGCTATTATGGCTCTGGCTTGGTCAACTACATTGGGAAGACCCATGCACTGTCTTCAGTTAACTGGACATGGGGATCTGGAATGCTTCATGGGTGCTGAAGGCAAGCTAGCAATGGTGTATGGGAGGACCCTTTGGAAAGACTTCGTCACATTCTCAATCTGCCAGTACTCCATCTTGGTGAGCACTAATCCAGTAGGCCACTGGTGGCAACAAGATGGGATTGTGACATGTGGGTAAAGTGTACTCCTTCTGCAGAAGTTAATAAAATCTAAGTACTTAGCCGTGTCCCCGGTTATGGATAATACTGAGCAACTAAAGTTTGAACTATGGGAGATCTCGACATTCCAACTTCTAATATAAAAACTTGATGCACTTGGGGGTACCAAGGAATTCAAAGAGATTTTGTTAAGCTTGGTGCACTTGGGGTTACCAAGGTGCTCAAGAGATTTTGCCTAAAGCTTGATGTACTTGGGGTTACCAAGGAACTCATGAGATTTTGATAAAACTTGTTGCACTTGGGGTTACCAAGTAGCTCAAGGGATTTTGACAAGGACTTGAACACTTGAGTTTCTACCAAGGAGTTCAAGGAACTTGGAAAAAGTGATTTGACAAAGGACCAAACCCAATTTGAAAAGATAGGATAAACTTTGCTTTATGCAAATAAGCCTTAAACTCTACTTAGCCAAATATGCATGTATTGATAGGATCCACTCATATTATAAATAATAGTGAAGCTTGCCAATACAATTCAAATGTATTGACCCTTGTGGCTGTAACTTGTAATGTTGCAGGTTTGATTGATTTTAGTGAAGATTGTTTGATTAGGATTACAAAGTCTACAACCAACATCTGCCTGTGGCACTTTGAAGATGAAAGACCCATGACTATAGTTATTCCGCTGCAATGTAATGTAATAGCCAAATGAGCTATGTAATGATGTAATAAAATTATGTTATTCCTGGTTATAAAGTTATATTATGACCTTTGTTTCTTGATATTACATCTAAACTGTGGATGCTAGCTATTGATCCAGGGACTAGCATTGTAAACACAGGGGGCTCTATCTTATTAAAGATTGGGACCCCTACAGATGGTATCAGAGCATTGTGTTGCCTGTAGGATTGGACAAAAGCCCTTAGAAAAATAGGAGTTGTATTTTGATCCAAAACTTATTTACAAAAATACTTGTAAACTCTTTCCTCAACCATTTTGGTTTCAACTCTACATCTCTTCTACTTCAACTTGATGGAAAAACCTACCCCATGGCCAAAGACTACACCATGTGCAAAGGATTTCTTCAACATCTTCAACTCTAATGACTTCAACATCTTCAGCATGTTCTCCAAAGACTTCCAACTTGGATACCACTAAGAACTACAAATGAGACAAGGAAATCTTGCTCAAGATTTAGAGACTAAGGGAATACAAAATAAGAAGGAGCCATCAACAACTTTGAAGTATTGCAACTAAGAGTTTATCTCAAGGAAACCATGATCTCATACAAGAAGAATCATGAAGGATAGAAGGATCACAAGTGAACCGTGTAGATGTACCACCATATCTTAGTTAAGACAAACACACCAACCCATGTGGTGTAACAAAAATATTTTGTTGACTAAGTATGTGCTTGAACTTTGTTTGAATGAAATATTTGACTTGTGATTGCATGCACATTGTTTGTGTGAATTGTGATTTCCTTAAAAATATCTTGCCTATTCTAATCTCCCTTCAACCCAAACAGATGACTACTCCAAAAGACTCCAAGGTTGATGACACCAACACCAACCAAGTTGACAACATGAAAGAGCTCATAACAACCAAACACCAGCTGAACCAACTAACAGCTCAGTTCATAGCCAGCACTAGTGATAAAGATCCAGCACTGCAAAGGTTTTTGGAAGAACAGTCCCAACTGATGCTTAAGGTGACTAATCAAATGATCAGCATGGAAGAAAACTGTCCCAAAAGAGTGTATGATAACAAGGATGACAAGAATGTTATTCTAGATGGAGCACCAGCTTGCATTATTTGTGGAGACAAGGATCATACTTCCAAGGACCATGAAGTTCAATGCCCTAACTGTGAAGAAAATCATCCCGTTGGACAATGTCCCACCTCTCAAGCTACTTGTTACCTTTGTGAAGGAAACGACCATGTCCCTAATCAATGCCCCATCTATGCCATTGTTGAACAAAGGAAACAAGAAGGATCCAAGAATGCCAAAAATGTGGATGGCAAAGGAAAAGGACCACTTATACCTCCAAACAAGACAACCCAATTCAAAGGATCAAAGAAACCCAAGAAACCAAGACCAGACATGAACCTTGTGCAATGTCGTAAATGTAAGGAAATGGGACACTACTCCAGTGAGTGCCCAGAGAACAAGAAGAATAAAGAGATTGACCAAGTATGGTGCAACAACTGCAAAGAGTTAGGCCATTATGTAGCAACTTGTCCACAAGAGCCACGTAAAGAACTCAAGGACATCCATTGTTTCAAATGCAAGAATCCAGGACATTATGCAAGCAACTGTCCAGAAAAGATGAAGAACAAGTTGAACAAGCCTATGGAGAAACTCAACCTTGGCCCATGAGTCAAGAATGGAAACCAAGGACACAATGCAAAAGTTTGCTTAGAGAAGTTTTCCCAGGATCCCAAGAAGGACAATATGTAATTTTTGCTTGAAAATTTTAAGGGTGGTAGTACCCTAGTTGTTTTGAACCTGCTTGTAACCCTAGCCTCCCCAAATCTCGGGACGAGATTTATTTTAATGGTGGTAGCCTGTCACATCCCAAGATTTTCCAAATCTTGTTATGTGAAAATAAATGAATAAAATAAAACTTTGTTTGATTTTCAGGGCCAGAAGAAACTTTTTGAATTCAAATGGAACCTCAAACCAATTTGGATCAAATGAAATCCTAAAGGGATTTAAAAAGTTAAATAAACAATAGACTTCAAAATATTTAGACTTACTATTTTGGATCTTTTAAATAAAAGGTTTTGGCTTTCAAAAGAAAAAAATAGATTTATAAATAAAGATTATTTTATCAAGCCAAAATAAACCTTGGCCAAGCTTGGGAATTGAAACATTTTGCTTTGAATAAAAATAGCAAGGGTTTATTTAAATAAATTAATAAGGATTTAATATCCAAGTTTTATTAATAAAGGTTTTACTGTTTACAAAACAACAAAACTTATTTAGTTATTTAAAATAAGTTTTCCAAATATTTTATTCTCACATAAAACCTACTGAAGTGTTTTGGCTTTATTTTAGATTTTAAAATAAATATTTTAAATGAAATAAATTCTAGTTGATTTAATAATGAAGGTCTATTGTATTTAATTAATTAATGGACCCTAAAATAAAAGGTTATTTTATTTTAAACAAGTTTCCAAGTATTCCCTATCTCCAAATAAAACCTACTAATTTGGTTTTGAAAATATTGGATTTCAAATGGAGGTTTTATTAAATAAAGCAAACCCTATTTAATTAAATAACCATGTCCCATTTTATTTAATTAAGGAATGGAACCTAAAAGATTAAAGTATTATTTCATTTTATTGGTTTATGCTACTGAACAGAACCAGGTTCATGGTTGCAAAGATTGATAATGGTTTGAATTGATTTGAACCTTGTTTAATTATTTTGAAATTTAAAACAGGAAATAGAATTAGAAAAGGAAAAGGATTCAGAAACAGAAAAAATAAGAAAAGGGTCGACCCAACCCAGCAGCCCAACAGGCCTAGAAACAGCCCAGCTTTCCCTCTCCGAAAGAAAACGATTCGCACCTCGTTTCTGACCCGTACAGAGTATGACCAGTGGACCCTCCCCTCCTTTCTTTTCCCACTGACCGGTAGGCCCACTTTCCTCTGTTCTTCCTCCTCACCGCGCGACCCCTTCTCCCTCCCTCGACACTGTTCCTGCCGATGATTTCGCGGCCTTAATTCGCTTTAACTCGACCACCGTTACCAGCTTTGATCACGCAGGTTTAAACGCCCATGTCTCCTCTATATTTCCCCTCTGACACACCGCGCTGGCACGCCCTAGACCTCCCCAATTTCCTCCCCGAGCACCCTCTGTTCCGACGAAGTCCGGTGCCGATTCCGACGACTCGACACCGCCCCGTGCCTCCCTGTGCAACCTAGCAGCTTCCCCACTCCCAGACGTATCTCCCAGTATCACCCATTCGACCGCGGGCGTCCCAGAGCGTCGGCTTTGACAAGCTCTGACAGCGCCGCCGTCTATCTCGTCTCCGTCGAACTTCCCCGGTAAGCCTCGACCGCCCCTAGCTTTTCCATGGATGCTCACATCATCTCCAGCTCCGTCCGCATCTAACCGTATCGTTCATTTGCCCTAGGGTGACCTGCAGCATCTCTCCGTCGTCGACCAGAGCTGCTAGACGCTGTTGCAAGCTCCGGTGAGCAATTGCAGCAAACCTCGTGCGCCCCTCGCCCGACCAACACCCCCTTGAGCACCACCTCGTCCTCGCGAACACGGTGAGCACCCCCTCTGTCTTCCTCGCTTTCTAGAACCACAGTAGCATCACCGCCTGGCCGTGCGCCGCCGCTAGCCACCGTCAGCGCCGCTCGCATATGGTCAAATAGACCTGCACCGTAGGATCAAGATCTGGCGCTCACGATTAGTTCACTTAGTCGCGAAGAGGTACGCTCTCTGGACCACCCGATCTGATTAGATCCAACGCACCTCGTTGTTGATCCGGCCGAACCGGTACCCGCGAATAGCAACACGCCGCGTGTCCCCTGTTCTGTTTAAAACAGATTTGAAATCTGATTTAGTTGTGATTTTCAAACCCTTGTAACTTTGGATCCACACGTCCAAAAATTACAAATTTTATGTCGTTGGATTCAGGAGAGCAAGACCTAGCCAACTGTGGAATTAGTTTAGTAAATAGTATCTGTTAATTTGCTTGTTTTTGCAGATTCTTTTGTCTGCTTGTTTAGATTAGAAAAATAGTTTAAAAATGTTTTTAGGGTTAAAACCTTTGCAAAATGGTTTGCTGTAAACTCATTGACCCTAGGAACCAACCCTTGGAGTTAAGAATGAATTTGGAAAAATTTAGGTTAGATTATTTGACTTAGCCATTTTTTAGCCAAATAAAATTATTGATTTTTATTATGAAAATGTTTTTGCAAAGAAAACTTTGGGAAAATGTTTTTGACCAAACCTACTGACCCAAAACACCAAGTTTTGCAATAGCAACTCATTTGGTGAAAAACTTAAAAGTTTTGTTTTGATAAAAACATTTTCCACCACATAAAATGATGGATGGATCTAAAAATGGTTCTAGACAAAACCCTTTTACTAATGACTTTGCCACTTTGGTAAATGACCAATTTGGATCTTACAAAGTTTAGAAATCCAACAGATACCTTTTTGCAAAATAAAACTATCTTGTGCATGCTCCCATGTATAAATTAGTTTCCATTGTCTTGTGTGTGTGAATTTGTTTGAGTGATTATTGGTTTGGAATGTTAGTTGATTTTGTGTTTGCTTGATTGACTTGTAGTGAAGTGTGAGACTAGCAAGATCAAGGAGTGAACCACCATTCTCTACCAAAAAGGCAAGTGACACTATCATCAAAAGTCCTACTATTTTCTTATACTTAGTGGATTATGAAAACATGCATGAAAACAATTTTATACTTATGCTATGCTAAATCCTAATAGGATTCCCTATACACTCCTTAGTGAAAATATTGTAGTTGATACATGCTTAGCCATGCTAAATTTTGAAAAGAGACACATGTTGAGATTTTACAAAGGATGAGAAAAGGACTTGTGTTTTACATAACAAAACAAGGACTCAATGAACCACCTAGGTGGAGGATACTTTAAGTTTTGGAGAAGGTGGCAACAAAAGGAACCATGTTTATGGATATCACTTTGTGTTGTGCTCCAAAAGAAAACCACCTAGGAAACTTAGAGATTGAACATGCTTCTCCAATTGTGGCTTTCGTGTGCAACCACATGCTATTATGGCTCTGGCTTGGTCAACTACATTGGTAAGACCCATGCACTGTCTTCAGTTAACTGGACATGGGGATCTGGAATGCTTCATGGGTGCTGAAGGCAAGCTAGCAATGGTGTATGGGAGGACCCTTTGGAAAGACTTCGTCACATTCTCAATCTGCCAGTACTCCATCTTGGTGAGCACTAATCCAGTAGGCCACTGGTGGCAACAAGATGGGATTGTGACATGTGGGTAAAGTGTACTCCTTCTGCAGAAGTTAATAAAATCTAAGTACTTAGCCGTGTCCCCGGTTATGGACAATACTAAGCAACTAAAGTTTGAACTATGGGAGATCTCGACATTCCAACTTCTAATATAAAAACTTGATGCACTTGGGGGTACCAAGGAATTCGAAGAGATTTTGTTAAGCTTGGTGCACTTGGGGTTACCAAGGTGCTCAAGAGATTTTGCCTAAAGCTTGGTGTACTTGGGGTTACCAAGGAACTCATGAGATTTTGATAAAACTTGTTGCACTTGGGGTTACCAAGTAGCTCAAGGGATTTTGACAAGGACTTGAACACTTGAGTTTCTACCAAGGAGTTCAAGGAACTTGGAAAAAGTGATTTGACAAAGGACCAAACCCAATTTGAAAATATAGGATAAACTTTGCTTTATGCAAATAAGCCTTAAACTCTACTTAGCCAAATATGCATGTATTGATAGGATCCACTCATATTATAAATAATAGTGAAGCTTGCCAATACAATTCAAATGTATTGACCCTTGTGGCTGTAACTTGTAATGTTGCAGGTTTGATTGATTTTAGTGAAGATTGTTTGATTAGGATTACAAAGTCTACAACCAACATCTGCCTGTGGCACTTTGAAGATGAAAGACCCATGACTATAGTTATTCCGCTGCAATGTAATGTAATAGCCAAATGAGCTATGTAATGATGTAATAAAATTATGTTATTCCTGGTTATAAAGTTATATTATGACCTTTGTTTCTTGATATTACATCTAAACTGTGGATGCTAGCTATTGATCCAGGGACTAGCATTGTAAACACAGGGGCTCTATCTTATTAAAGATTGGGACCCCTACACAACTGTCCATAACCGCGGACGCGGCTATTCGAATAGTTTGACACTCTGCAGAGGTGGTACACTTTCACCACAACATTCGATACATCCATCAGGAACAATCCTGAATCATCATACTTAGTATGAGGATAATCAATCCCAACCTTTCAATTACACAACCTAGTATAGGCACCTCCCCTATGAGTTTGGCCTCCCAACCATGACCATATGTCATCTTGGGAACTGCATAGGTGGACAGTCACATTCACAAGGTAGCCTCAGCTCACCTTGTTCCGCGAGGGAACCCATACTAAGACATATAAACTTCCAGTCAAGCCCTGCCCAGACTTGGGTATTGTGGTTGTACGGTAAAATTGGAATGGTATCGCATCTGAACACAACCATCAGTATCAATAGAATGACTCATCATTCCAAGGTTTTCAAGTCATTGTGTCCATAACACATGTCAAAGCATTTCAATAGAATGACTCATCATTCCAAGGTTTTCATAATCATTTATTCCCATCTAATGATCAAGTTTATTTTAGCACTAGCATCTACCAAATGGGGGTATGTGTCACTAGTTGTAGGGTACTAAGCTGGTGCTTCTACCTTCATCAAGCTCCAAGCTCCTGATGACACTTTCCTCAGCATCCACTAACCATCCAATTTATTAACTACAGAACAATTTTGTGAAAAGTAAAGCTTGCAAATAAAACTGGGATTTGGTATAGTAAAAATAGGTATCATAAAGGTAGGTATAATAAGGCTTGCATGGTCTAGCATGCTCAATATAGCTTGCTTGCTTAGATAGAATAGCTTGCATAATGTAGCTTGCCTTGATTGGTAAGGTGGTCGAGTTCTCTTCTTTGTCTTCGTAGAATTCCTCCTCGTCGTAGCATGGATTGATACTAGCGTCTATAAATAAATACGAGGTACACAATCACCAAACAATACTTAACTACCTATATTTATCATACAAGGGTCGCACTAGATGATCTAGCATCATCTCTATTAGTACAAGAAAGGTTAATAAGATTTTATTTATCTTATTTTTAGGAAAGTAATTTCTACTCATTAAAAGGTTGCTTAGGATTTAATATTCTCCAAATTAAAAATATGGGATCATATTGACACATGTCATCACCACATACTCTAGTACTTGGGAATGTGATTTGAATTGGTTGGCCTAATTTATAAAGTTTAACACTATTATTTAATAATATTTAAATGGCTAAAAATGACTAGAAAGTCATTCTTTTAGTTTTGGTCCAGGACTACTATATGTAAGTATGTAGATTTTTATGTATTCAGAAGTCTGGTCAAATGTGATTTTGAGAGTTGGAATTAACTCAAAATCACCTATGGTTGATTTTAGAAAAATATTTAAAGTTGCAAAAGCTACTGGCTTGTTATTTTTAGTAAAGGTGATCCATAGTTTCAAACTATTTGAATCCAACGGGAGTGATAAGAGATTTTCATCTACTTTCAAACAAAATTGGATTCATTCAATTTGGTGCAGTGAATCTCTTTGAATTGATTTTTAAAGTTCACTACAGAAAAGGTTTTTGAAAAAAAGAAAAAGACTAGGTTTGAATTACTGGGCTCACACGGGAAATGTTACTGGGCTGGCCCAAGTGTACAGCAGGCGCGCAGCAAGCTCACTCAGGCTGGTCCCACGTGTCAGCGGGTCATCTAACGCGAAGCAGTATCAATCAATATTAGCCCTACGAATACAACACGATCTACGGTCTAGGTTCATTGTCTACGTCGTGGTACTCCGGCGAGATTCCGACCTAGCGGCACGGCGAGGGTGGCTGGGGGCTTACCAGTGCTCCAGCTAGGATTGGCGGTGCGGGCGAATGAGCTTGTCGATGACGGCGAGTCGAATGGAGGTCACAACAGCTCCTGGGTGACTCCAATCGACAGCGCCTTTCCCTCACGGCGGCGGCAGGCTCCGATCAAATTTTGGCGACAGAGTGCTCGCCTTGCTCCGGGAACAGGTCAGGGGTGTTTCTGAGTGAGAGAGGAGTGAAATGGTGCAACGATTGAGGCTGGGGGAGGGGTCTATTTATACCCTCGATGGTGAGGTAGTGCGGCATGGAAAGGGCTCATCGGCGACGTTGCTACAGGTCGGCTAGGCATGGAGAAGCGCATGGGTCGACGCTGTTGGGTGTGGTGATCCTCATGCGAGTGATGGTTCGACAAGGGGCGGTCTCAGTTGGTCGGGTGACGTCGGTGTTCTGTGCGGGTAAGGCGGTGTTCGTCAGTGAGTACGGTAGTCAAGGGGGCGCACGATGACCAATGGGCATGTATGGGCGGTGGCTGGTGATGCCACGGTTGTGAGTACGAGCGGAGAGGTCGAGTCGCGGCGTGTATACGCGAGGCGACTGCGGGGCTCCTTCGTGCTCTCAGCATGTCCGTGTCTTAAATGGGCGTGGCCGTTCTGGGGTCTCCGTGTCTTGCCGTTGGTCGAGGGGTGGACAAAGAGGGTCGGTGAGGTCACGGCTACTAGCTAGACATCGCGAGCAAGTGAGGCGTAGCCTGTGGCATGATGTCCATGTCTGAGTGACATGGTGAGCTCGGGTACCATTGGCATTGATCAAGGAAGTGAAGAAGAGTGGCTCAATTGCATGGCTGGGTACTAGGGGTGATCGTGGGTGAGCTAGGGAAAAGATTTGGAGTACAATCGATGAGCAATTGATTGATAACAAACAATAGATAGTTGGTAGTTGTACTATGATCACCAAGTGTTCGATCAAATGGCCGCATGAACTAAATCATCACCAAATTCAATGATTTTGGTGAGTGATCTGATACTAATCTTGGTAGTCTCTGGGTGCAATGGTTTGCCAAGTGGTGAAGGTTTGAGTGTTTTTCCAAAAATGGCTATCTTGACATATGAGATAGATTCAAATTTGAATTGCCTCTCAAAAAAGTTTGAAATGTTTCTGTAAGGTTGGTAAGTTTCATTGGGTTCAGTGTCACTAGGTCTAGCAAGGGGAGAAAAGAAATGGGAAAGTTTTTGTTTGAGATTAGTTGCTAGAGAGGCTCAAAGTAGGCTAGTGGTTAACTTTGGCAGAAACGACCATTAGGTCTTATGCTTCATTTTTTCATTTTCTTTTGTTTTGATTTGATTTGGTAGTGACCTAGATGATATGGTTTTGATCTTTAAACCATTTCTCATCATTTATAACAATCAAACATGGAATTGAAATCATTCATACACACAAGCATAAAGATTTGAATTTAATTTAGAAATGATTTTGTTAACCCTAATCTTGATTAATTAGGGAATGATCCTTATTGATATTTTTGGGGTGTTACAGCACCACTCCTAGTTCTAATTCCGTAAGCATGTTTATCTCCAGAAGCACTAACTAGCATATCTTTTTGTACCTTAGCAAGTTGATCAATTTGGGTTTGAACCATTTGGAAGTGTTTAATAAGCATTTTAACATCATTAGCAGTTCTTTCCACAATATCTTTCAACTCATTAATAGCTCTAGAGTTTTCCAATAAATGACTCTGAACTTGTTTATTAAAATTACCTTGTTTAACAATAAAAATATCAAGTTCCTCTAAGCATTGATCAGGAGGTTTACCATAAGGAATATCACCTTCATCAAACTGTTGGATGAGTGGGAAATTGGCTTACATAATTCTTCTATAGGAGGTAAATTCTTCACATCTTCAGATCTAATACCCTTCTCCTTAAGACATTTCTTAGCTTCTTTCATCACTTCATCATTTAATTCAATCATTCCCCTCTTCTTGGGTGTTGGTGTTGGAGTTGGTTCAGGCACAATTGGTTCAAGTGTAGTAGGCTCAGGTGTAATTGGCTCAGTTGTAGTCCAATCATCATAATTCTTACTTATTTTAGCCACTAATTCTTCAGCTTTTGGAGGAGTTCTTTTCCTGAAAACACAATCAGCAAAACTATCCAGGTATGTCCTAGATTCATCACTTAGTCCATTATAATATATATCAAGAAGCTCATTTTTAGGTAATGGACATCGAGGATATGCATGAATCAAGGCACAGAACCTTGTCCATGACTTAGGAAATTTCTCCTCTTCTCCCTGTTTAAAATCAAAAAGTTTCTGCAAAGCAGCATGTCTAGCACTAGGAGGGAAATATTTATGAAAGAAAGTAGCAATCAAGCAATCAAGACTATCAATGGATCTAGGAGGTAAATTATTAAACCAAGCTTTAGCTTCTCCTCTTAGTGAAAAAGGGAAAATTGTAGCAACAAAGTAGGTGCGCATCTTAACATTATCAGAAAATAAGGCACTCATAGTGGAAATCTCATTAATATGTGCCACAGCCCTTTCATTCTCAGTCCCACAAAAAGGTTCTTTCTCAACAATGTTTATATAGGATAAATAAAGATAGAAATCATAATCTTTATCTTTAATGTTTATGGGAGAAGTGGCATACTTAGCATCAGGAGATAGTTTAGGTATAATAGTATGTTTCTCAAAAAGACTCTTAATAGCACTAGCACCACGTGTGTTTCGATATTCTTCAATAAATTCATGAGTCGTTTCAATGTAACCATCATTAATATCATAACTCTCTCTCTAAACTCAGGTGAGCTAACACGTGTAATAGTGTCTTCACTAGGAGTTTCAGTGTTTCCCAATATAGTTCTAGCAATTGTAGAATCTAGGAAAGGACCTAATGAACCACTCTCATCAAGCACAGTAGAAGTAACATCATGAGCATCAGAAGCAATTTCAGATTCACCAGTAGTAGCAGTGTGTGTAGCAGGTTTATTTGGTGGTGGTGTAACAATCTTACTTATAACATACGGTGAATCAAGAGCAGCAGAGGTGTTTAGAACTCTACCTCTTCTTGTAGAGGATGGTAAAATAGGAAACTTTCCATCACGAGACTTTTCCATGATGAGAAAGGATAGCAGCGAACAATAATAGATCCAAGTGAACTTACAAATAAAGCTATGCTCCCCGGCAACGATGCCAGAAAATAGTCTTTATGACCCACAAGTATAGGGGATCGCAACAGTCTTCGAGGGTAGTATAACCCAATTTATTGATTCGACACAAGGGGAGCCGAAGAATACTTATAAGCCTTAACAACTGAGTTGTCAATTCAGCTGCACCTAGAAATAGTCTTGCTCATAGTAGTTTATCAGTAGCAATAGTTTTGTAGTAGCAATAGCAAAATAACAGCAGCAGTAAAACAAAGGCAGTAGTAACAATAGTAGCAAACAGTAAGATTTGAGTGTGGTAGGCATAGGGATGGATGGACGGGCGTTGCATGGATAATACTATTCATGTAATATCAAGATCTAGGACATTTGTAGATAAATAAGATAAAGCATCCAAGTACTAAACAATCATAGGCAGGTGTTCCATATATAGTCATACGTGCTCGCAATGAGAACTTGCACAACATCTTTTGTCCTGCCAGCCCGTTGCAGCTGGGCCTCAAGGGAATCTACTGGCAATTAAGGTACTCCTTTTAATAGAGTACCGGAGCAAAGCATTAACACTTCGTGAACACATGTGACCCTCATATACAGCCATCGCCTCCGGTTGTCCCAATTTCTGTCACTTTAGGGCCTTTGGTTCCGGACAATAATATGTGTAAACAATTTGCAGATAAGATCACAAACAATAATATCATCATGAATCAATAACATGTTCAGATCTGAGATGATGGCACTCGGGCCCTAGTGACAAGCATTAAGCACAACAAGTTGCAACAAAGTCAAAGAGCACTAACAAATATACTAGGCACCATGCCCTAACAATCTTATTCGATTACATGATAGATCTCATCCAATCCCTACCATC
This sequence comes from Avena sativa, assembly GCA_916181665.1. Lineage (NCBI taxonomy): Eukaryota > Viridiplantae > Streptophyta > Magnoliopsida > Poales > Poaceae > Avena > Avena sativa. The sequence goes on along the minus strand of OV702285.1, from coordinate 416,041,713 downwards.
CCCATAGCCTACAGCGGGGGATTACTCACTCATGGATGAGGGAAACATGGATGGTTGATGGAGAGGCATCAGTGATGATGATGGCGATGATCTCCTCCAATTACATGTCCTGGCAGGGTGCTAGAACGGAGTTTTTGGTTTCAAATCACGATTTCTAGGGGTGGCGATGCATCGGTACTATTTCTAGAAAAACGTCGAACCCTCCTCTGTTTTTAGGTCAGAAGGCTTTATGTAAGCGAAGGGGGAGACCGAAGGGGTGCCCGAGGTGGCCACACCTCCCCCAAGCGCGGCCTGTCCTGGCCCGCGCGGCCAGGGGGTGTGGGCCCCTCGTGTCTGTCAACACCCGGATTTTTAATCCCAGATGTCTGTTATGCCATACATCGCAATCCCAGGATTGCCATTTTTGCGAGACATAACAGATTTGATAGCATAGTACATCATCCATTACAAACCATACAAAAGGTCTTACAACAAATAAAGGATCTCATGATCCAGTCTTAGTACAATCAAGCAGCGGAATAATATCATAACGATAGCATGGGCGAGGCTCCATCTTCATGGTCACAGGCAATGCTGACGATGGGAGATCATCCTAGTTGTTGTAACCTTCCTGCGGTCCATCCTCATGATAGTCCTCTTCATAGTCTGGCAACGGGAATAGCCAGGGACAAAGCCATGAGTACTCTTTAAGTACTCGCAAACTATCACTAACAAGTAAGGAGGTTTCGAGTAGGAGTACTAGGCTCTAGGTTGTTTTGCAAAAAGCCAGATTTATCTCTAACTGAGTTTAGAAGCAAAGAAAACTAGTTTAAGGTTTTAAAACACCTGAGTGGGAACTCAAGTTTCATTTTCACAACTCTGATGTGGTCAAGTCAAAGTCATTTTGAAAACATCTGACGACAGAACAGTATGGCCACTCCAACTATCCATAACCACGGACGCGGCTATTCGAATAGTTTGACACTCTACAGAGGTGGTACACTTTCACCACAATATTCGATACATCCGTCAAGAACAATCCTGAATTCACCATACTCAGTATGCGGATAATCAATCCTAACCTTTCAATTACACGCCCTAGTATAGGCACCTCTCCTATGAGTTTGGCCTCCCAACCATGACCATCTGTCATCTTGGGAACTGCACAGGTGGTCAATCTTCACAAGGTAGCCGCAGCTCAAACCTCGGCCGCAAGGGAACCCATACTAAGGTATATAAACTTCCAGTCAAGCCCTACCCAAATTCGGGTATTGTGGTTGTACGGTAAAATTGGAATGGTATCGCATCCAGACAACCATTAGTTTTATAAAGGGCTAAGGATCATGCCTCAACATTTTCATCATCAAAATCATCTGGTGTTCAAGAACACATGTCAAAACATTTCATTGGAATGACTCATCATTCCAAGGTTTTCATAAGAATTTTCACCAAGTATTCCCATCTAAAGTGATCAAGTTTTATGTTTAGCACTAGCCACTAAAGTTGGGGGTAAACACTAATGAGGGATGATAGTCAAGTGTGACTTATCTAAGTTCAATCTCATGCCTCAGGATGACATCAAGATTTATCTAACTTAGTCCAAGTTTTATGCTCTTTATGCTACCTTTAATATCTTTCCAAAACTTCACAAGTCACTAAGTAAAAGTAATAAAGAGCTTTGATAAAGAAATAAAAATAAAAAAGCTTGCAAGTAAAACTGGGGTTTGGTATAATCAAGGTAGCAAGTATTAGCTTGCTAGGATGGCTTGCTAATGGTAGCCTGCTAGTTAACTTGTTAGGCTTGCATAATTGCAAGTGTAAGCTTGCCTTGTGCAGTGCAGTGGTTGAAGTTCTCCTCGTCTTCTTCCTCATAGTAATATCCTTCCTCTTTGTATCCTTGGTCGGTATTAGTGTCTATAAATAAATACGAGGTACACAATCACCAAGCAATATTAACTAATTCTACTTATCACAACAGGGTTTTCACTAGATGATCTAGCATCATCACAATCATCACAAGGATTAAGGCACTAGTTTCATTTATTTTATTTTAGAAAAGTAATTTCTACTCACTGAAAAACTACTTAAGATTTAATATTCTCCAACTAAAACATGGGATCATGTTGACACATGTCATCACCACATATTTTAGTACTTGGGAATGTGATTTTAAAGTGGTGTCACAATTTAGTAAGGTTTAACCTTTTATTTTAATTAATTAAAGTGACTAGAAATGCCTATGGGGCGTTCTTTTATTACTTGTCCATTATTTATGTAAGTAAACCTAGATATTTTTATATATTCAGAAAGGTCTTATCAAATGTGATTTTTGAGAGTTGGAATCATCTCAAAAGCTTTTATGGATGAATTTGGAAAAATGTTTGAATGCAGAAAAGTTTCTGCCTTGTTATTTTTACCAAAGGTGATCTATAATTCTAAATGGTTTGAATTCAACGGGCTTGGATTAAGAATTTCAATAACTTTCTAGCAAAATTAATTTCATGCAGTTTGGTTTAGTGAATCTCTCTAGATTGATTTTTGAATCTATGGACAGAACTAGGTTTGAAACTAAAATGAAAAATCTAAATTCAAACTACTGGGTCGCGCGGGGGTGCTAACTGGGCCGGCCCACTACGCACAGCGCGTGCGAGCGGTTTAAGTGGTTGTCCCCACCAGTCAGTGAGATAGGGGGTGCGAAGGGGTATGGGGTGATTAGGGCCGTAGGATTAGAAGTAAGATCTACGGCTGAGGTTCATCGTCCATGTCTGAACAGAAAGCGGCGAGCTCGAACCCTAGCGCGGCTAGTGGGGGTCAGTGGCGGCTCACCGGGGCTCAGGCAAGGGTCGGCGATGGGGGCGAATGACGAAGTCGACGACGGCAATCCTCCTGGTATCGGTGGCTCCTCCTGGGGCGACTCCAATCGACGACGCCCTTCTCCTCCAGCAGCGGCAAGCTCTGGCCAAATTCCAGCCACCTAGTGCTCGCCTTGCTCCGGGGAAGAGGTGGGGTGGTTCTGAGAGAGAGCAGAGTGGAATGGTGTTCTGAATTCGAATGGGGAGGCCTCTATTTATAGTGCGACGAGGAAACTGAAGGGTGAGGGCGGAGATCTTCGTGGTCGTCGTCATAGTGAGCTAACGGCATGGCCGAAGGTAGGGTACGATGCGCTGCCTCCTGGCGAAGCTCAAAGGCTTGATGGCGAGGCGTGGTGTGGTGAGGTTCGGTCGGAACACTTCGGTGCTCTGGGCAGCACCGACGGAAGTTTTAATGGCACACCACGGCTATAGGTCGCGTGGAGGCGAACGGGGTTGTCTGGTGGTCTTCTGGGATGGTGGTGATCAGTCATGCGGGCGGCGAAGGCGGGGCGCGGTCTGTGCAAGCTGTCGAGCGTGGCGCTCTGGCGCGCTCTCGGCATGGTCGCAGAGACATTGGGCGCGAGCGTTCCGGGTGGTATAGTGGCTGGCAGGGCTTAGGCGCTGGATAGGGGGTGGTTATGTATGGTGGCTTCTATCCCAGACACGGTGGCTAGGCTTGGTTAGGCTTGTAGCATGCTGTCGACAATGGGGTGGCATTTGTGCTCGGCCATTGTCACCATTGTTGGCATGGTCGAGTTTACAGTGAGCTAGAGCTTCTTAAACAAGTTAGATGATCTACTGAGAGTGTAGTGTGAGCTAGAGAGGGGACAAGGTTGGCACAACACTGCTCACTATAGTGTTTGATGTTTATTTTGATTTGTGTTCAGAAGGTGTTTGATGAAATGGCCGCAAGAGATTTAAATTTGAATTTTTGGATGAAACTTGGTGGGTGTACTAGTCACATACTAGGTAGTCTATGGTTGCTTGGATTTGTCAAGGTGCACTGGTTTGGTTAGGTTTTGAAAAATGGTGATCTTCCCATATAATATAGATTCAATTTTGAATTTTCATTTGAATAGGGTTGCCAAATGTTTCTGTGGGTTTACAAAGTGGGATTGGGCTCACTTTCACTTGGTCTATCAAGGGGTGAAAAGAAATGGATTTGTTTCTGTTTGAAATCTTGGACTAGAAACACTCAAAGTGAGCTAGTGATCAAGATTGGCAAAAATGACCATTTGCTTGTTTTGTTTGTTTTTGAATTTCTCTTAATTTGGTTCTCCTTGGAAATGATTTAGATGATGTTGTTTTCATCTTTAAACCATTCCTTGCCATACATAACAATCACACAAGTCCAACCATGCATTCATACATTCATCACATACACACATGCATTCATATGATTTTAATTAACAAAAGTTTTTGTTAACCCTAATTTTGGATGATTGGAATTGATAACCTTGATCAATATTTTTGGGATGTTACACTGGCCCTCCTCTGTCTCATATTCTGGCTCCGTGAGTCTTCTGGTAAAATAGGAGTTTTGCGATATTTTCCAGGATTTTTCCTGAAAGTTGATTTTCTGCACACAAAAACTAGACACCAAAGCAATTCTACTGAAAACAGCGTCAGTTCGTGTTAGTTGTATCAAAATAACACAAATTAGAGGAAAAACAATAGCACAAGTGTTCGGGAAAGTAGATACGTTTTGGACGTATCAGTGCTCACCGCTCCCGGAACACCATACGGCTCACACCCTATCTTCTCAATGCCTTCAGGACCCCCTATGGCATACTTGTCATCAATCCGATGACAAAGCGGGAAAAAGGAGGAGGCTCAAGGTGGATCAAAGGAGTCACACCATTCTACAAGATGAGATTTTGTGGAAGCGGACTTGCATTTGTGCGCCCACAGCCTGATATCTGTGGTGCACCTTCCCACTACAAGTATTGTAGGCAGGTTTTCCTTGTTGAGTGCAAGAGCATTGCGCCTCTTCCATATATTTGATGTGTGCACCCAGTGTTGACGTGGGACACTTTGTTGGAACCCCAAGAGCAAGGTGTGATGAGCATAGCAGCAAGTTTCCCTCAGTAGAGACCGAGGTTATTGAACCTGAAGGAGGAAGGAAACGTCTCAAAGGTGTTGCTGGCAACGTGGAGACCTGCACAACACAAACTCAAGACTTTGCCCCAACGAATCAGTGAGGTTGTCAAGCTTACCGGTTTGTGTAACAAAGGATTAAACGTATGGTGTGGAAGGTAATGGTTTGCAGCAAGTAAACAAGTAACAGTGGAAGATGTATCAATGGTAAAGATTGGACCGGGGTCCATAGTTCACTAGAGGTGCTCTCCTTAGATAAACAACATGGCATGAAGGGTAAACAAATTACAGCGGGGTAATTGACAGGAACTGAGCAAGGCATAACAATGCATTACTATCCAGAAAGATCCTATGAGGTTGATTGGGCAATACAACAATATACATAGACCGTCATCCAACTGCATCTATGACTAGAAGTCCACCTTCAGGTTATCATCCGAACCCCCTCCAGTATTAAGTTGCAAGCAACAGACAACTGCTTTAAGCAAAGTGTGTAAGGTAAACAGTCCACATGTTCCATGAACAAGAGACCGTTGTTTTCTCCCAAGTAGCAACAGCACATCTACAACCGAATAGATTTCTGTCACTTCCCTTGGAAACTATAGGCATGAACCCACTATCGAGCATAAATACTCCCTCTTAGAGTCACTAGCAACTACTTGGCCAAGATAACCACTAGCAACGGAGAGCATGCAAGATCACAAACAACACAGACATGATAGAATCATAAAGATAAAACCATTAATCAAACCAACATAACAATCTCAATATCCATCGGATCCCCGCAAACACAACATGCATGATTACAAATAGATTAGATCTTGATCATGAATGGTGCTCACAAGATCTATACATGAAAGCACAAAGGAGGATATACAACCATCTAGCTACTACATGGACCCATAGTCCAAGGTGGAACTACTCACGAATCATACTGGGGAGAAGGCCTCCGGGATGATCTCCCCTCCGGCAGGGTGCCTGGAAGAACTTCAGATCCCCCGCCCCCCGATCTAGGGACGATGGTGGCGGCTACAAACGGTTTCGTGGATTTATGATCGGGTGCTCAGTGTTTCTACATCGGGGGCTTCTTATAGGCGAAGGGGCGAGACCGGGAGGCGGCCAGGGCCACTAAACCCTAGCCAGGTGTGGGCCCACCTATGGTCGCGCCTAGGGGGGTTTAGCCCCTCTGGCCTCCCCCTCCGGCTCTCCTCTGGACTTCTTGTTCCCCACAGAAAGTAATTGACTTTGTCCTTCGTCCCATCCAATTCCGAGCATATTTCTTTACTAACTTTCCTGAAACCAAAAACAGCAGAAAACAGTCATCTGGCACTGTTGCAACTTCTTAATAGGTTAGTACCAGAAAACATGTAAAAAGCACCTCAAAGTGTGGACAAGTAAAGCAAAGTAGATACTAAACAAGCATGGAGCATCAAAAATTATAGATACGTTTCCAACGTATCAGCATCCCCAAGCTTAACTCCTTCTCGTCCTTAAGTAGGTAAGTGATAAAAGAATAATTTTTGAGGTGACATGCACCCTCACAATAAAGATCCAACCATTTGCAAGCATTGAAAGCTGGGATCAAAGAACTCTAAACATGTGCATGAAAGATGGAGTTCTAACAATAGGACATAGTAACTATGCATGCAACATGGCAAGCTACAAACAAAGATCATGAATAATATGCATTGAAAAACATTTGTTTGTTTCACATGCAGAAAACATAGCATAGTGGCAATCAGCTTGTCCCTCATAGAGTAGCAATATAATGCATAGGACACCTGCAAAGTTCACAAGGGTGACTAGAAACAAATAGCACAAGAACAAGTAATATCACAATATGCATTAATTAATAAGCTTTGGAACACTGCACATAGAATGACAACTATGCTCTCTTAATGGTGCCTAAAGGTAGAAGGTGGAAACTCAAATAATGGTGGAAGAAAGGCCTTTTGTAAAGGAAGCAGGGATTACAAGTTTCAAAAAGAGCTTCCAAAAATTATGATACTAGTTAGCTTTCAGCCCCCATTGCCCCTATCATAAGCATCTTAAGTGGTTAAGGTTAAAGTAGCAATGCTAGAGTATATGCTTTACGAAGTATAAGTTGGCAATCTCATTCCCCTTGAATACGAGGGCCACACCTCATGCATACTCAACTTTGCGTCCAGGTAAGTTCTTGTCACTGTAAGTATTTGTATATCATTGAGAACCGCCAATGGGGTACCCCTTGCACATGGTATAGGAGCTTTACCATAACCAAAATGACAAGGCAAGCAGACAATGAGCATCTCAGCAATTCTTCTTATGTAGCATGGGAATATGGTGCTTTTTTCTCTCTTTCCTCTTTTCTCAATGTGTATCTTTTTTATATAAGAAGAATGCTTCATAGATGTCACTATGGTGATGCTGCAAGTTTCCACCATGATTAGGCATGGCTTAGGATAGCGACCCAGGCGTTTCTCTAACACAGGATACAAACTCCATGGACTTACAAGTTCCCTCTTTATTTCACACCGGTGACATCCATAGACAAAATAACATGATATCAACTGAGTACAACAAGGTACAAGTGCAATGTTGAAAATGTTCCCCGTGACAGCACGGTTCTGCTAATTCCAACTTCTAAGTGCAAGCATATACAACAAAGTTGTCACAATGGTTCAAGTTTATTAGGGGCAAAGAATAAAGTGTGCCATCAAGTTCGTGAGGGCTTTAATCACTAAATTTTCACATAACAAAATAGTTTTTAATTGGAAGATAGTTGAAAACAAGAATATACTTGGAATGGTGTAACACACCATGCATAGGAGTTTATAGTGGACACTTTGGAATAACTTGGTTTCTTGGGAGTTGGAAGCATGAGTAGAACTTGTTCATACAAGTGGAGGCTAGCAAAAGACTGGGAGCAACCAACTAAGAGAGCAATAATAGCCATAATTATGCAATGCAACAAAGCAAACTAATCAAAGCAAAGAGTGGTACTACAGGTCAAGGACTAAATGATCATAGAGGCTAATGGTGACTTGTCATTGTCATAACATGGTGTGATCATGTGCCAAGTCAACCCAAGCAAAACATCAAAGGAGAATACCACAATACTATGCTTTTGCATGCTAAAACAACGCATAATTTTTTCAAGGCACACTAAGCAATCCAAATTGTTTGGAACAAGACATGCTACAACAGTAATCACTAAGCATAATGCTAAAAAAACACCTAGCATGTCATGCTAAAGTCTAAGTCACAGTCAATGCAAGCTCCTCTTGCACTTCAAGCAAGAACTTACTACTCCTTTCCAAACACCAAGCAAACTTATTTGCAAAACAACAGAGCAAGAACGGGGGTCTAAACTACTAAAGCAAACTAAACAAACTAAGCAAAGCAAACGAAAACTAAGACTCTCCAAGAACAACACAACTATGCATGAAACAATAAAAACGAAGTGTCTAGACAGACCTGAGCTTTTTATTGATGAAGAAGGGGATGCCTTAGGCATCCCCAAGCTTTGACGCTTGTACCTCTTGGATATTTCTTGGGGTGACACCATGGTGGCATCCCCAAGCTTGAGCTTTTGTCCGGTCTTCATCTTATTGCATCATTCTCTCTCTCTACACCTGAAATTTTTCCTTCATACAAAACTTCACACAATCTTCATTAACAACATTAGCTTATTCAAAAGATATTAAACCACTGTCAAAGCTTTGGAACAGCAAGTATTTTCACTAAAAACACAAGCTACTGTAGTAACTCTTTCAAAGAAACTCAATTTACCTGAAAAGAGCTCAAAAAGGAATCAATAAGAAGCAAATGCAAATAATGGCAGAAATCTGTCAAAACAGACCAGCGGGTAGAAACGAATTTTTTCGAACATCTTCTGTTGCTCAAATCAAAAAGTGTTGAACTAACGAAAGTTAGCCAACATACTGGGGGATTTATTAATAAATTGTGAGCTCAATCCGAGTTACATAGCCTCCTCACGAATTTGTTTTGTGGAGGACAGAAATCTCTTTTGGGACAGCAACTCCCCAAATGTTATTTCCCTCTCATTAGAGGTCATTCTTGGCACAAAAAGCAAACAAAAAGGATAAGGAGAGGTTATTACAGAAGTAATAACTTCCAAGACTCAAGGAAACTCTTGGTTATCTCCCAACAAGAACTTTTCTTTAACGCCTTTAAGTTAGGCACAAGAAGCAAGAAGAATCAAGTATTTTCAAATGAAGAAGCATTAACATCAAACCTTGCTTTCAAAGGAGGAGCAAAAAGCAACTTCTCTCTCCTCATAGCGTAGTGTTCAATACCTTTCTTGAATGGAAAATGATATTTGATGATGGCACCAACTGTTCTAAGAAAAGTTCTTCCCAAAGTAATAGGACAAGAAGCATTGTATTCAACATCCAAAACATAGAAATCAACAGGTACATAAGCATTTTTAACCATAATGAGAACATCATTAAGACTCCCCATGAGTTTCTTGTTTGCATTATCATTGAGTGGGACATTTAAATAATAATCTTCCAATGGTTGCAAGTCAAGCATTTCATAAATCTTCCTAGGCATAATAGAGACACTAGAACCAAGATCACATGAAGCTTTGATATCAAAGTCATTCACTTGCATATTAATAATGGGTTCCCAACTATCTTCTACTTTCCTAGGAATAGAAGCTTTGTGTTTTAGCTTCTCTTCCTTAATCTTAACAAGAGCATCTGTAATGTGTTTGGTAAAGGCAACATGCATATCACTAGCATCAGGACTTCTAGCAAGCTCTTGCAAGAACATAATCACTTCAGAAATATTGCAACCATCAATATCAAAGTCAAACTTATCATCACTAGTAGTAGGCTCACTAGGCTTAGGCATAGTAGGAGGAGGAATAGGGGCTACTTGTGGTTTAGTGGTGATAGTGCATTGTTTCCATCAATTTCAGCTTCCCTTTCCCACCTAGCATGAAGTTGAGCTAACAACCTAACATTTTCATCAATAGTAATTTGTATGGCATGAGCAGTAGCAAAGGTGTTTTCCATAGTTTCAGGCTTAGCAGCCATTTTATTAACTAAGGAAGTTTGAGCTTCATACAAAGAGGATATATTTTTCACAACAGTTAAAAGTTTTTCCTCTATAGTCTTATTTAAAGTGGTTTGTTTACTAATAAAGTCCTTGAGCATTACTTCAAGTTCAGAAGGGGCACTTCTAGCATTATTGTAAGAGCTTCCATATGAATTGCCATTATTAGGAGGATAAGGCCTATACTTGTTGTTGCTACCAAAATTATTCCTATAGGCATTGTTGTTGAAAATGTTGTTTCTAATGAAGTTCACATCAACTTGCTCTTCTTGAGCAACCAAAGAGGCTAAGGGAACACTATTAGGATCTAGAGGAGATTTACCATTAACAAGCATAGCCAACATCAATCTTTTCACTCAAAGAGGAAGTTTACTCAACAAATTTTACCTTCTTACCATGTGGAGCTCTCTCAACATGCTATTCAGAGTAGTTAACCATCATATTATCAAGGAGCCTTGTTGCAGCACCCAAGGTGAGGCCCATGAAGGTACCTCCAGCAGCAGAATCCAACAGGTTTCTTGAGGAGAAGTTCAAACCTGCATAAAAAAGTTTAGATAATCGTCCAAGCAGTGAGTCCATGAGTAGGGAAATTTTTAACCAAAGATTTCATTCTTTCCCAAGTAGGAGCAACATGTTCACTATCAAGCTGTTTAAATTTCATAATGTCACTTCTCATAGCAATAATCTTAGCAGGAGGATAGTACTTTCCAATAAAAGCAACTTTGCACTTATTCCAAGAATCAATACTATTTTTAGGCAAAGATAGCAACCATTCTTTAGCTTTTCCCCTCAAGGAGAAAGGAAAAAGACTGAGCTTAATAATATCTCCATCTACATCCTTATACTTTTGCATCTCACAAAGTTCAACAAAGCTATTAAGATGGGCAGCAGGATCAATAGAACCAGCACCAGAAAATTGCTCTCTCATCACAAGATTCAACAAAGCAGGTTTAATTTCATAAAAGATAACATCAGGAGCAGGTGGAGCAATAGGTGTGCTTAGGAAATCATTGTTGTTGGTGATAGTGAAGTCACACAACTTGGTGTTCTCAGCAGAGTTCATTTTGTCAAAGGTGGGCAAGCCAAAAACAGCAGCAGTAGCTAGAGCAGGAACTAATTTTTTTTGTGTTTTTGAATAAGGCAAGCAAACCAAGCTATACTAATTTTTTGGGGGGTTTTTGAAAAGAGGCAAACAAAACTAAGCAAAAGAAACAAAGCAGACTAAAAACAAAGTAAAGAGAAAGGAAGTGAAGGACTCCCCTAGTGAAGACGTCCTTAGCCTCCCCGGCAACGGCGCCAGAAATCTTGATGCGTGCACCCAGTGTTGATGTGGGACACTTCATTGGAACCCCAAGAGCAAGGTGTGATGATCACAGCAGCAAGTTTCCCTCAGTAGAGACCGAGATTATTGAACCTGAAGGAGGAAGGAAATGTCTCAAAGGTGTTGCTGGCAACATGGAGACCTGCACAACACAGTCAAGACTTTGCCCCAACGAATCAGTGAGGTTGCCAAGCTCACCGGTTTGCTGTAACAAAGGATTAAACGTATGGTGTGGAAGGTAATGGTTTGCAGCAAGTAAACAAGTAACAGTGGAAGATGTATCAATGGTAAAGATTGGAGCGGGGTCCATAGTTCACTAGAGGTGCTCTCCTTAGATAAACAACATGGCATGAAGGGTAAACAAATTACAGCGGGGCAATTAACAGGAACTGAGTAAGGCATAACAATGCAATTACTATCCAGAAAGATCCTATGAGGTTGATTGGGAAATACAACAATATATATAGACCGTCATCCAACTGCATCTATGACTAGAAGTCCACCTTCAGGTTATCATCCGAACCCCCTCCAGTATTAAGTTGCAAGCAACAGACAACTGCTTTAAGCAAAGTGTGTAAGGTAAACAGTCCACATGTTCCATGAACAAGAGACCGTTGTTTTCTCCCTAGTAGCAACAGCACATCTACAACCGAAGAGATTTCTATCACTTCCCTTGGAAACTAGAGGCATGAACCCACTATCGAGCATAAATACTCCCTCTTGGAGTCACTAGCAACTACTTGGCCAAGATAACCAGTAGCAATGGAGAGCATGCAAGATCACAAACAACACAGACATGATAGAATCATAAAGATAAAACCATTAATCAAACCAACATAATAATCTCAATATCCATCGGATCCCCGCAAACACAACATGCATGATTACAAATAGATTAGATCTTGATCATGAACGGAGCTCACAAGATCTATACATCAAAGCACAAAGGAGGAGATACAACCATCTAGCTACTACATGGACCCATAGTCCAAGGTGGAACTACTCACGAATCATACCGGAGAGAAGGCCTCCGGGATGATCTCCCCTCTGGCAGGGTGCCGGGAAGAACTTCAGATCCCCCCGATCTAGGGACGATGGTGGCGGTGGCTACAGACGGTTTCATGGATTTCTGATCGGGTGCTCAGGGTTTGTGCATCAGGGGCTTCTTATAGCGAAGGGACGAGACCGGGAGGCGGCCAGGGCCACCAAACCCTAGCCAAGCGCGGTCCCACCTATGGCCGCGCCTGGTGGGGTTTGGCTCCTCTGGCCGGCCCCTCCGTCTCTCCTCTAGACTTCTTCTTCCCCACAGAAAGTAATTGACTTTGTCCTTCGTCCCGTCCAATTCCGAGAATATTTCTTTACTAACTTTTCTGAAACCAAAAACAGCAGAAAACAGGCATCTAGCACTGTTGCAACTTGTTAATAGGTTAGTACCACAAAACATGTAAAAAAGCACCTCAAAGTGTGGACAAGTAAAGCAAAGTAGATATTAAACAAGCATGGAGCATCAAAAGTTATATATATGTTTCCAACGTATCAATTTTCTAGAAAAGTGCAGATCGTGTCCTGAAGGAAGTTGCCAGAGTAACAACTCCCGAGGTCATCCATATGGGTTGGCGCTGGTGCATTTTCCAAAGGTGAGAGGGATCTCCAGATTTCTTTTGCTTGATTGCATCGTAGGAAGAGGTGATCCACATCTTCGTCCTCAAGGCATAACTTGTAGCTCGGAGAAGGGCATAACGCATTCCTAAATCGCCGTTCATTGGTGTAGATCTGGTGCCAAAGCACAAGCCATGTGAATATCTGGCATTTGCAAGGAGCTCTGTTATTCTAGTTCGCCTCTGCTTGCACATCAACCTACAAATGTCTGAAAGAATTGGTGTAGAAGCATATATTCGAAAGTTTGCCATTAGTGAACCGATATCGTCGTTGGTCATTTTCAAGGGTGAGAGTGACGGAGAGTAGGGCGTGGGAGAGGTTAGCGAGGTCGAGGGAGGCAGCAGTGGAGAGGCGGGGAGCAAGAGAGCCGTCAAGGCCGGAAATAATGACAGAGCTAACATTGGCATGGGGCCGAGTGCAGTGGGAAAGGACAGCGGGGAAGCGGTCGACAAGGGGGAGGAGTCCGTCCAAGTGTCAAACTAGAATGAGGTGGACAGGCTGTTTCCAACCGAAGTGAGGGTATTCACGCGAAAATCGTTAAGGCCAGCGATGATAGACTTCCAAATGGGGGTGTCGAGATGGTGGCTTGTGCCTAGGTCACGAAGAGGGGACCAACCATACCAGCGCCTGAACCAGCAGCCCAAGGAGCATTAGTATCGGAGTGAAGTTTAGACATGAATTTTTTAAGGAGGGAAGAGTTTTGGACTTGGATGGAAAGAACACCTAGGCCTGCAAGGTTTTTGGGAGTGCAAACATCAATCCAGGCCACCTTGTAGTCTCACCTGAGCAGGATTCCTCTCCGGCCCAAAGGAAGTTTCTACGCCGCTTATCAATGGCCTCGATAATGCCCTTTGGAAGGGAACCGGCACTCATAACATGGGCGATCATAGCGGTGAGGGTAGAATTGACAAGGATGAGGCGCCGCCAATGGGCAAGGAGCGGCCACGCCATCCTGAGAGCCGCATGTCGCACTTGGATAGGATCGGGGCAAAAAAGGGGAGAAACAATCAGCATAGATAATAGAAGCATTGTTGCTTACTAAGAAATGAGAAGTGAAAAAACTACTCGTACTTAACATTGCTTCTAAAACCACAGAAGCCAATGAACCGTGAGATACAACATACCGGTATGAATTAACAAAGTGTGAAAATAGCTAGCACTTACACTAGTACTACTAGCTCATACTATTCTATTAGTGAGAGCAAGATGACAAACAAGAAAATTAAAGAATGAACATAGCATCTCATAATAGTGTCATGTAATCTCTCTGAAATTCAGTAAAGGCGCAAGGAATTCAATCTTCGCGAAGATCTCTAGTGCAAAAAATTCTCTCTAGTGCAAATAAATTCAATAAATGATGCCAATCAGGGTAAACCTAAAAGGTGGATGCGACTGGCAAAAGCCCATGGCGAATGGGTTTGTTGGTATGGCGACTGGAAATCCTGTGACTAAGGAGCATGGCGACTGGAAACCAGAGGCCCAAAAGTGTAGCTAGGTCCAGTTGAATTAGGTCAAGTCATTGGATCCTTAACCAATTCAGTGTTATCCATGTAAACCCTAGCGAGTCAGCACTATATAATCCTAGAGATATCCACTATCATACACTGTGGTGATCCAACATACTACCGCATGATATAGTATAGTAAGTAAGTGATAGTTTGTTGTAAGCTTGTGAAATTGACATCGGTTTTTTGGTATTGTAATAATAAGTTTGTATGTATTGTGGACCCACAATATTTATGTTGTACCACTCTAAAGGATGTGATATTTATGGAGCGGGGCTTCTGAAAATTTTACGTTAACGACTTGCGTACTACAACATGCAGTGGTATGATGGGTCACCGCAGGTAGGATCCTTGTGGAACTCGCCCAATCACCCTTCTCCCTTCTTCCTCCCCTCATTTCAGATTCAAATAGGTCACTAGACGGGGACACGACTCCAGGCAATGGCGAGGTAAAAACCCAGGCAGGGTGAGGCGAATCCATCATGGAGGTTCCCTATGGAGCTCGGCTAAACGCCATTTTCCCCGTCATCCTCATGTCCAATTACTTTTAGATCCGACATGGCAGGAGGTAATGACACTATATGAGCTTGTTGTTCGCACGGTCTTGACGTGATAGACTGCTAGGGAGGTAGAGGCGGTGGTGAGATTCCTCATGACGAAGAGCAACGTTGGCGGAGAAAATGGAGAGAGAGAGAGAGAATAAATACAACGAGCAATGAAGATAAAGTGTCCATCGATGTTTCGAGACGCATGCTCAAATTGGACGCGTGGGACGCAACGCCGGACAAAACCACGATTGTGGGCACCTCATTATTTTATTTTTGATCATTTATAATATAGAGGCATACAAACAATAAATAGCACTCAAGATAATCCAGTATAAAACATACATTTTGGTTACTCTAGATGACACGAAACGCATAAGTAGAAACACTAAGGAAAAGTGAAGAGAAAAAAAGCACACATCGGTTTAGAGAAAGAAAAGGTAAATTAAATAAAAATAACCGAAGTCATAACTATTTTAAAGATTAACCCCATCTAAAAATAAATTCAGCAGGGTTAACCCTTTTCTGCTACTCCCGCTCGCGTGGCGCCGCACACACTCTTGCGGCACCATGTAGGACGGCGCCGCACACCAGCCACGTTGTCCAGATGGGACCCGGCGCTGCAATGATGCCACGCTGGCACGCACATGCAGCACCAGCTAGAAGGGCGCGGCATGCAGGCCTGCTGCGCCACACGGGCTAGCGCGGCACGCCTTGCCACGCTGGCTCCACGGGCCCCAGCCTCGTAAGTGTGGCGCCACCCATGTTGGCGCCGCACCCAGGCCTGTCGCGCTGTGCTGGCTGGCGCCGCACGCCTGGATCCCTTAACCTCGCACGGGGTTGGCCCAGCCCGACCCTCCTCTCACTTTTCCTCTCCCCTCACCACTCAGCACTCAAGAAGAACGGCGGCGGCGGCGGCTTAGGGGATTTCTTCCCCAATCTCCACTCAAAACCCTAAGATTTGAAGAAAAACTTAGGGGATTTCTTCCCCAATTGCCTCACCAAGGTATTCTCCTCTTCTCCCCTCAATTTCAACCGAAAATTTCAAGTTATTTGTCCCTAGAATGAGAAATTCCTCCAAATGCTAGGCCACCAATTGGATATGTAAATTTGTATGGAGCAATGAGGTGTTTGGTTGATATATAGAGTTAGGATTGGTATAGTAAACCTTCATGTGTATAGATAAGATTGTTAGGGTTAGGGTTAGAGTTAGGGTTAGGGTTAGAGTTAGGGTTAGGGTATGGTTGTATGAGCATGTTGTTAGTGTAAATTTTGGCATAGATACTTATTGAATTTATCTACCGTTGTGTTCTTATATTTATTTTAGGGAAGGCTAGAATTTTCCATGTTCGTATGGAAAAGGAAGCT
Organism: Avena sativa; assembly: GCA_916181665.1. NCBI lineage: Eukaryota > Viridiplantae > Streptophyta > Magnoliopsida > Poales > Poaceae > Avena > Avena sativa. Next base: position 416,025,323 of record OV702285.1, on the reverse strand, counting down.
TTCTTGAGAGGAAATACTGAGCCGGACCCGGATGAGATTGACTTGGTGTTTGATCGTAGTCCAAATTATGCGGAGGTGATGCAACAAGTTCGGGTAGATTTGAATTGGATGGATCCTAGTGATGTTGTTGAGTTGGAGGGTAGGCACAATGTGGGATTTGGGATGCACAATCGTTGGAAGACAATGTGTATCATCTCGGAGCAACGTTGGTTTGCATACAAGGAAGTGGTGGACGAATCACAAGACAAATCTCTTGAGTTATTTTCCACGAAAAAAGTTGGTGGTAATATGCAAAGGAGTATCATACCGGTTGCCTCCCCATATGAAGCCCGGAGTCCTCCACCCATGAACCAAGAGGAATTGACTGAGCCTCCTTTGACCCAGCAAGATGAATTTAGGACATATCTGAGCCCCATTTCAAAGAACCAAGATGAAGCATTGGAAGAGGAGAATGACGAGTATGGGGAGTGAGAGGGAGGTTGAGCTCTGTGACAACACTATTGGAAATTTGGACTTATATCATACACAAGAGAACATGGATCATGACATCCCGTATTCTCGAATGTATGCATCAGACTCGGATGAGGATGGTCCCGATGAAGAAGTTGATGAGGAGGGGTTCACTAAGGATGAGGCCGAAGTGCATGACAAGGTATTGGGCAGGGATCATCGGGTACCCTTGTTTCGTGATCTTAGTCTAGCGGATGAAGCCACGGTTGATGGCGGCAAGGGTGTAGTTCTTGGACCAAGGACAACTTCCTATCGGGATGTTAGTCACGAGAAGAATGGGATTTCAAAAGGACAGAGGTTTGCCACAATGTTGGAACTTAAGCAATGGATCAAGGACTTCTCTATTAGGTATCATCGTCCTTTCACGGTGGTTCACTCGGACGTGAAGAAGCGTTACACGGTTAAATGCGAGGATGATGGTTGTCCTTGGATTGTGCGGGCAAGACCATACAAGGGGGGCCCGATTGGCGCATTTCAAGCTGTGTGTCAACGCACATGTGCCATGGAAAAAGGGTGGATGGCAAATATGTGAAGCACTATAACATCCCAAAAATATTAATCAAGGTTATCAATTTCCAATCATCCAAATTTAGGGTTAACAAAAACTTTTGTTAATTAAAATCATTTATGAATGCATGTGTGTATATGATGAATGCATGAATGCTTGTATGGACTTGTGTGATTGTTATGAATGGCAAGGATTGGTTTAAAGATGAAAACAACATCATCTAATCATTTCCAAGCAGAATCAAATCAATAGAAATCCAAAAAAAAACAAACAAAATGAGCTAATGGTCATTTTTGCCAATCTTGCTCACTAGACCACTTTGAGTGTTTCTAGTCCAAGATTTCAAACAGAAACAAATCCATTTATTTCCACCCCTTGCTAGACCAAGTAAAAGTGAACCCAAGCGCACCTTGCAGACCCATAGAAACATTTGGCAACCCTATTAAAATGACATTTGAAAATTGAATCTAGTTCATATGGGAAGATCACCATTTCTCAAAACCTAACCAAACCAGTGCACCTTGACAAATCCAATCAACCAGAGACTACCTAGTATGTGACCATTGCATCCACCAAGTTTCAACCAAAAATTCAAATATGAATTTCTTGCGGCCATTTCATCAAACACCTTCTAAGCACAAATCAAATTAAACAACAAACACTATTGTGAGTAGTGTTTGTGCCAACCTTGTTCCCTCTCTAGCTCTCACTACACTCCCAGTAGGTCACTAACATCATCTAAGAAGCTCTAGCTCACTGTGAACTCGACCATGCCATCAATGGCCACCATGGCCGAGCACACTTCCCACCCCCACCATCGACAGCAAGCTAGAAGCATAGCCAGCCTCGCCAACCTTGTCTACCATGCCACCCATGCCTCACTGCCCCCTCTAGACCAGCCCTAGCTCGAAGACAGAGAAGGGAACCGCCGGAAACATCGTGCCCGTGCTGCTGTCGACCATGCCGACGCGCACCGCAGTGCACGCGCCGTTCCCACTCAACCCGACCACCGCGAGCCTTCGCCGCCCTTCTACACACTCGCCACCATCCCAGGAGACCACTAGACATGCTTGTTTCATTGACCATGCCCCGTAGTCTCCGCATGATGGCTCAGTTGATGTGGAGCCTGTTGGGAACCCCAAGAGCAAGGTGTGAAGCAGCACAGTAGCAAGTCTTCCCTCAATAAGAAACCGAGGTTATCGAACCAGTAGGAGGAAGGAAACGTCACACAGGTGTTGCAAGCAACACGGAGACCTGTACAACACAAACTCAAGACTTTGCCCCAACTAACAGTGAGGTTGTCAATCTCACCGGTTGCTGTAACAAAGGATTAACTGTATGGTGTGGAAGGTGATGGTGGTTTGTAGCTAGTAAACAAGTAACAGTGGAATAATGTATCAATGGTAAAGATTGGACCGGGGTCCATAGTTCACTAGAGGTGCTCTCCTTAGATAAACAACATGGGATGAAAGGTAAACAAATTACAGCAGGGCAATTGACAGGAACTAAGCAAGGCATAACAATGCAATACTAGACAAAAAGATCCTATGAGATTCGATTGGGCAATACAACAACATACATAGACCGCCATCCAACTGCATTTATGACTAGTAGTCCACCTTTGGGTTATCATCTGAACCCCCTCCAGTATTAAGTTGCAAGCAACAGACAACTGCTTTAAGCAAAGTGTGTAAGGTAAACAATCCACTTGTTCCATGAACAAGAGACCGTTATTTTCTCCCTAGTGGCAACAGCACATCTACAACCGAAGAGATTTCTGTCACTTCCCTTGGAAACTAGAGGCATGAACCCACTATCGGGCATAAATACCCCCTCTTGGAGTCACTAGCAACTACTTGGCCAAGATAGCTACTAATAACGGAGAGCATGCAAGATCACAAACAACACAGACATGATAGAATCATATAGACAAAACCATTAATCAATCTGACATATTAATCTCAATATCCATCGGATCCCCGTAAACACAACATGCATGATTACAAATATATTAGATCTTGATCATGAACGGAGCTCACAAGATCTATACAAGAAATCACAAGGAGGAGATACAACCATCTAGCTACTACATGGACCCATAGTCTAAGGTGGAACTACTCACGCATTATGCCGGAGAAGAAGGCCTCCGGGATGATCTCCCCTTCGGCAGGGTGCCGGGAAGAACTTCAGATCCCCCTCGATCTAGGGACGATGGTGGCAGAGGATACATATGGTTTTGTGGAGTTTTGATCGGGTGCCTAGGGTTTATGCATCGGGGGCTTCTTATAGGCGAAGAGGCAAGGCTGGGAGGCGGCCAGAGGGCCCAGACCCTCCCCAGGCATGGGCCGGGCTTGGCCGCGCCCAGGGGGTCTGGCCGCCCTGTGGCGCCTCTCCGTCTCCCCTATGGACTTCGTGTCGCCCACGGTAAAATATTGACTTTGGATTTTGTCCCGTCCAATTCCGAGAATATTGATTTTCTGCCTTTCTAGAACCAAAAACAGAAGAAAACAGGCAACTGGCATTATGGCAACTTGTTAATAGGTTAGTTCCAGAAAAGATATAAAAACACCTCAAAGTGTAGACAAAGCAAAGCAAATTAGATACAAAACAAGCATGGAACATCAAAAAATTATAGATACGTTTCCGACGTATCAAGCATCCCCAAGCTTAACTCCTGCTTGTCCTCGAGTAGGTAAGTGATAAAAAGAATAATTTTTGAGGTGACATGCACCTTCACAATAAAGATCAAACCATTTGCAAGCATTGAAAGCTGGGATCAAATAACTTTAAACATGTACATGAAAGATGGAGTTCTAACAATAAGACAAAGTAACTATGCATGCAACATGAAAGGCTACAAACGAAGATCATGAATAACATGCATTGAAAAACGTTTGTTTGTTTCACATACAGAAAACATGGCACAGTGGCAATCAGATTTTCCCTCATATAGTAGAAAATAGATTCATAGGACACCTTCAAAGTTCATAAGAGTGACTAGATACAAGTAGCACAAGAACAAGCAATATCACAATATGCATCAATCAATAAATTTGGGGACACTGCACATAGAACTAAGAATGACCACTATCTTAATGGTGCCTAAAGGTAGAAGGTGGAGACTCAACATAATAGTGGAAGAAAGGCCCTTCATAAAGGGAAGCAGGGATTTCAAGTTTCAAAAAGAGCTTCCATAAATTATGGTACTTGTTAGCTTTTAGCCCTCATTGTCCCTATCATAAGCATCTTGAAGTGATTAAGGTTAAAGTGAACAATGGAGTATATGCTTGATAAAGTATAAGTTGGCAATCTCAAGTCCCTTGAATACGAGGGCCACACCTCATGCTACTCAACTTCAGTCACCTGTAAGTTCTTTTCATTGTAAGTACATGTGTATCATAAAGAACTGTCAACGGGGTACCCCTTGCACATGGTATAGGAGCTATCCCATAACCAAAATGACAAGGCAAGCAGACAATGAGCATCTTAGCGATCTTTTTATTTACTATGTGCATAGCTTTTTATTGAGGCTTCTTCATAGATAGATCATTATGGTGATGCTGCAAGTTTCCACCATGATTAGGCATGGCTTAGGCTAGCGGCCCAGGCGTTTCTCTAACACATAATACAAACTCTATGGACTTACAAGCTCCCTCTTTATTTCACACCGGTGACATCTATAGACAAAGAGCATGATATCAACTATGTACAAAGTACAAGTGCAATGTTTAAAACGTTCCCCATGACAGCATGGTTCTGCTAATTCCAACGTATAAGTGCAAGCATATACAACATAGACAACACAATGGTTCAAGTTTATTAGGGGCAAAGAATAGAAACTATGCCATCAAGTTTGTGAGGGCTTTAATCACTAAGTTTTCACATAACAAAATAGTTTTTTAATTGGAAGATAGCTGAAAACAAGATATACTTGGAATGGTGTAGCACACCATGCATAGGAATTTATAGTGGACACTTTGGAATAACTTGGTATCTTGGGAGTTGGAAGCATGAGTATAACTTACTCATACAAGTGGAGGCTAGCAAAAGACTGGGAGCAACCAACTAAGAGAGCAATAATGGCCATAATCATGCAGAGTGACAAAACATTACTAATCAAAGCATAGAGTGGTACTACAAGTCAAGGACTAAATGATCATAGAGGCTATGGTGACTTGTCCATAGTCATAACATGGTGTGAGCATGTTCCAAGTCAACCCAAACAAAGCATCAAAGGAGAATACCACAATACTATGCTTTTGCATGCTAAAACAACGCATGATTCTTTCAAGGCACACTAAGTAATCCCAATTGTTTGGAACAAGACATGCTACAGCAATAATCACTAATCATAAGGTCAAAACAACACCTAGCATGTCATGCTAAAGTCTAAATCATAGTCAATGCAAGCTCCTCTTGCACTTTCAAGCAGGAACTTCCTACTCCTTTACAATACCAATTGACTTATTTGAAACCACACAGCAAGAATGGGGGTACAAACACTTTATTCAAGCAAACTAAACAAACTAAGAAAATCAACTAATACGCTCCAAGAATAACACAACTGTGCATGAAACAATAAAAACGAAGTGTCTAGACAGACCTGAGCTTTTTATTGATGAAGAAGGGGATGCATTGGGCATCCCCAAGCTTTGACGCTTGTACCTCTTGGATATTTCTTGGGGTGACACCGTGGTGGCATACCCCATCTTGAGCTTTTGTCCATTCTTCATTTCAATACATCATTCTCTCTCTATACCTGAAAAAATTTTCCTTCATATAAAACTTCACACAATCTTTATTAGCAACATTAGTGTATTCAAAAGATAATAGACCTTTAGGCAAAGCTTTGGAACAGCAAAACTTTTCACTAAAATCACAAGCTATTGTAGTAACTCCTTCAAAGAGCTCAATTCCCCAAAAGAGAACTAAAAAAGGAATCAATAAGAAGCAAATGCAAATAATGGCAGAAATCTGTCAAAACAGGCCAGCAGGTAGAAACCGATTTTTTAGAAAATCTTATGTTGCTCAAATCAAAAAGTGTTGAACTAACGAAAGTTACCTAACATACTGGGGTATTTATTCGTCAATTTTCAGCTCAATACGACTTACAGATACTCCTCACGAATTTTTATGGTGGAGGACAGAAATCTGTTTCGGACAGCAACTCCCCAAATCTTACTTCCCTCTCATTAGAGGTCATTCTTGGCACAAAAAGCAAACAAAAAGGATAAGGAGAGTTCATTACTGAAGTAATAATTTCCAAGACTCAAGTAAACTCTTGGGTTATCTCCCAACAAGTACTTTTCTTTAATGCCTTTAAGTTAGGCTTGATAATTTGAGAAGATGCTCACATAAAATCTATGAGTTGAAGTAAAAGAGAGCATCAAGAAGCAAATTCAAAACAAATTTGAGTCTAACCCACTTCCTATGCATAGGAATCTTGTAAAGAAACAACTCATGAAAGCACAAAGCAAAAATCATAGGAAATCAAAACAAGTGCAACTTCAAGATTTTCAACATAAAGAGGGGAAACTTAATATTGTTGAGATACATAAGACCATGTTTCCCTCTCTCATAATAACTTTCAGTAGAATCATGAATAAATAGCTATCACAGAAAACATTCTTATCATGAGCCACATGCATAAAATGATTATTACTCTCCACATAAGTAGTGGGAGCAAATTCAACAAAATAGTTATCATTATTATTCATAATCATCAAATATAGGAGGCATATTGTAATAACAATCAATGTTCTCCTCAATAGTAGGTGGACTAAAAATATCAATATCATCATTGTAATCATTATAAATTGGAGGTAAAGTATCATCATAAGCAATAGAATTTTAAGAATTGGTACCAAAGAGATTTTAAATATCAAAAGTAGTGTGCTTTTCCCAATCATGATCACTACTATAGGTAACCGGCATATGAACATCATCACAAGTTTTACCTATAATAGATATTTCAAAAGAATCCACAGGAGCATAACATTCATCCTCCTCTTTTTCATCTAATGAGCTTCCTGTTTCAACAATTTCTTCTTCCATAGGCTCCTGCAAGGCATTAGTATCTTCCGTTTGTGGAAAGCTCCTATTAAAATATTCAAGAATATAGCCATTTTCTTCCTTGTAATTATCAAAGCAAAATTTAAGTATCTCATAAACATCATATTAATAAGGTGCATCATCAGTATTTTCAAGCAAACTGGCAAGTTCAAATGTACCCTTGAAAGCAATAAATTCTTCAATTTGATCCACATCATAAAATTCATAATTTCCTTTAACATAAGAAGAGGTGGTAACATTAACATTATACTCACATTGAAAAGGAAGGTGTTTATACCTCCTACAGCAACAAGACTTATCAAAGCAATAAGTAACATTATAAGTAGAGCACATGTCTCTAGCAATAGTATTCAACTTATCAATTTGTTCCCATAAGTGTTTCCCTTTTTGTGATAAACGGTGTTCCTTATAATAATACTTTTGTTCTTCCGTGAACCCACCTTGCCAATAAGAACTAGTTTCAAAGAAACCATCCATTGATAGAAAGCATGACCAAGCAAGGCAATAACAGACTAGCAACTGGAGTAGGAACTTATTTTTTTATATTTTTGAATAGAGAAAGCAAACCAAACTAAACTAATTTTTTTGGAGTTTTTGAAAACAAGAGCAAAAAAAACCAAGCAAAATAAATTAAGCAAACTAAAAACAAAGTAAAGAGAAAGGAAGTGGAGCACTCCCATTGTGAAGACGTCCTTAGCCTCCCTCGCAACGGCGCCAGAAAACTTGTTGATGTCTCGGTTGATGTGGAGCCTATTGGGAACCCCAAGAGCAAGGTGTGAATCGGCACAGTAGCAAGTCTTACCTCATTAAGAAACCGAGGTTATCGAACCAATAGGAGGAATGAAACGTCACACAGGTGTTGTAAGCAACGCGGAGACCTCCACAACACAAACTCAAGACTTTGCCCCAACTAATAGTGAGGTTGTCAATATCACCGGTTGCTGTAACAAAGGATTAATTGTATGGTGTGGAAGGTGATGGTGGTTTGCAACAAGTAAACAAGTAAAAGTGGAAGAATGTATCAATGGTAAAGATTAGACCAGGGTCCATAGTTCACTAGAGGTGCTCTCCTTAGATAAACAACATGGCATGAAGGGTAAACAAATTACAGCAGCGCAATTGATAGGAACTAAGCAAGGCATAACAATGCAATACCAGACAAAAAGATCCTATGAGATTCGATTGGGGAATACAACAAGATACATATACCGCCATCCAACTGCATCTTAGTAGTCCACCTTTGGGTTATCATCCGAACCCCCTCCAGTATTAAGTTGCAAGCAACAGACAACTGCTTTAAGCAAAGTGTGTAAGGCAAACAATCCACTTGTTCCATGAACAAGAGACCGTTATTTTCTCCCTAGTGGCAATAGCACATCTACAACCGACGAGATTTCTGTCACTTCCCTTGGAACTAGAGGCATGAACCCACTATCGAGCATAAATACCCCCTCTTGGAGTCACTAGCAACTACTTGGCCAAGATATCTACTAACAACGGAGATCATGCAAGATCACAAACAACACAGACATGATAGAATTATATAGGCAAAACCAATAATCAATCTGACATACTAATCTCAATATCCATCGGATCCCCACAAACACAGCATGCATGATTACATATAGATTAGATCTTGATCATGAATGGAGCTCACAAGATCTATACATGAAAGCACAAGGAGGAGATACAACTATCTAGCTACTACATGGACCCATAGTCCAAGGTTGAACTACTCACGCATCATGCCGGAAAAAAAGGCCTCTGGGATGATATCCCATCCGGCAGGGTGCCGGGAAGAACTTCAGACCCCCCCCCCCCCGATCTAGGGACGATGGTGGCGGCAGCTACAGACAGTTTCGTGGAGTTTTGATCGGGTGCCTAGGGTTTCTGCATCGGGGGCTTTGTATAGGCGAAGAGGCGAGGCTGGGAGGCGGCCAGAGGGCCCACACCCTCCCCAGGCGCGAGCCAGGCTTGGCCGTGCCTAGGGGAGTCTGGTCGCCCTGTGGCACCTCTCCTGCTCCCCTCTGGACTTCGTGTCGCCCATGGTAAAATATTGACTTTGGCTTTTGTCCCGTCCAATTCCGAGAATATTGGTTTTCTGCCTTTCTGGAACCAAAAGCAGAAGAAAACAGGCAACTGGCACTGTGGCAACTTGTTAACAGGCTAGTTCCAGAAAATATATAAAAACACCTCAAAGTGTAGACAAAGCAAAGCAAAGTAGATACTAAATAAGCATGGAACATCAAAAATTATAGATACGTTTCCGACGTATCACCGCACGCCGCGGAGTTCGCCGTCGGTACCGCTCAGAGCAGCGCACATTCCCGACCGAACCGCACCGCCCCATGCCTCGCCTTTAAGCTAGCAACGATCGCCAGGAGACCATGCATCGTCCCCTAGCCTCAGCCACGCCGATAGCCGCATGTACCGTCGCCTCCGACGACCTCTGCCCATGCCGTGCTGCCTCCCTCGTCGCAGTATAAATAGAGGCCTCCCCCGCTTGATTTCTTCACACCATTCCAATCCCCACCTCTCCCTGATACTTTCCACCTCTTCCCGGAGCAAGGCGAGCGTAGCCTCGCCGGAATTTCGCTGGAGCCTGTCGCTGCTGGAGGAGAAGGGAGTCGTCGATTGGAGCCACCACAGGAGGAGCCGCCAGTACCAGGATAACCGTCTTCGTCGACTTTGTCGTTCGCCCCCATTGCCGACCATCGCCTAAGCCCCGGTGATCCGCCACAGACCCCCACTAGCCGCGTTAGGGTTAGTTCCTCGTCGGAGTAGCTCGTCGTTGACGATGACCCTCAGCCATTGATCTTGCACCTAATCCTACGGTCGTAATCACCCCGTACCTCTCAGCACCCCTGTCCCACTGACGTGTGGGGACAACCACTTAACCAACCCGCGCGCGCTGTGCGCATGGGCCGGCCCAGTTAGATTTCCCGCGTGACCCAGTTAGTTCAAATTAGAATTTATCTATTTAGTTTCAAACCTAGTTCTGGCAGTAGATACAAATTTCATTTCAGAGATATTCACTGAACCAAATTGTATGAAACTAATTTTTCTAGAAACATATGGAAATTCTTAAACCCAAGCCCGTTGGATTCAAACCATTTGGAATTATAGATCACTGATGGTAAAAATAACAAGGCAGAGACTTTTATGCATTCAAACATTTTTCAAAACTCAACCATAAATGCTTTTGAGTTGATTCCAACTCTCAAAAATCACATTTGACAAGACCTTTCTGAATATATAAAAATATCTAGGTTTACTTGCAGTAATAATGCACAAGTAATAAAAGAATGCCCCATAGGCATTTCTAGTCACTTTAATTAATTAAAATAAAAAGGTTAAACCTTATTAAATTGTGACACCACTTTAAATTACATTCCCAAGTATTGAAATATGTGGTGATGACATGTGTCAACATGATCCCATGTTTTAATTGGAGAATATTAAATCTTAAGTAGTTTTCCAATGAGTAGAAATTACTTTTCTAAAATAAAAAGAATAAAACTATTGCCTTAATGTTTGTAATGATTGTGATGATGCTAGATCATCTAGTGAAAACCCTGGTGTGCTAAATAGAAGTAGTTAAGTATTGTTTGGTGATTGTGTACTTCGTATTTATTTATAGAAGCTATTACCGACCAAGGATACGAAGAGGAAGGAGACTACTACAAAGAGGAAGCAGAGGAGAACTTCAACCACTGCACTGCACAAGGCAAGCTACCACTTGCATGTTACCTATGCAAGCCATCCTAGCAAGTTAACCCTTGCAACCTTGCAAGATAGATAACTTATGCAATGCATCAGGCATGCCTTGGTTATACCCCTTGATTATACCAAATCCCAGTTTTAATTGCAAACTTTATTCTTTTATTTCTTTATCAAATCTCCTTAGTTATGTTTACTTAGTGACTTGTGAAGTTTTGGAAAGATATTAAAGGTAGCATAAAGAGCATAAAACTTGGCCTAAGTTAGCTAGATCTTGATGTCATCTTGAGGCATGAGATTGAACTTAGATAAGTCACACTTGATTACCACCCCTCATTAGTGTTTACCCCCAACTTTAGTGGCTAGTGCTTGATCACTTTAGATGGGAATACTTGGTGAAAATGGTTATGAAAACCTTAGAATGATGAGTCATTCTAATGAGATGTTTTGACATGTGTTCTTGAACACCAAATGATTTTTGATGATGAAAATGTTGAGGCATGAGCCTTAGCCCTTTATAAAACTGATGGTTGTGTCTGGATGCGATACCATTCCAATGTTACTATACAACCACAATACCCGAAATTGGTAGGACTTGACTGGAAGTTTATATATCTTAGTATGGGTTTCCTTGCAGTCGAGGTTTGAGCTGAGGCTAACTCGTGATGATTGTCCACCTGTGCAGTTCCCAAGATGACAGATAGTCATGGTTGGGAGGCCAAACTCATAGGAGAGGTGCCTATACTAGGGTGTGTAATTGAAAGGTTAGGATTGATTATCCGCATACTGAGTATGGTGAATTCAGGATTGTTCCTGGCGGATGTATTGAATATTGTGGTGAAAGTGTACCACCTCTGCAGAGTGTTAAACTATTCGAATAGCCGCGTCCGCGGTTATAGACAGTTGGAGTGGCCATACTGTTCCGTCGTCACATGTTTTCAAAATGACTTGTGAAATGAATCATGACTTTGACTTGACCACAACAGGGTTGTTAAAGTGAAAGCTAAGTTCCCACTTAGGTGTTATAAAACCTTAAACTAGTTTTCTTTGCTTCTAAACTCAGTTAGAGATAAATCTGGATTTTTGCAAAACAACCTAGAGCTTAGTATTCCTACTTGAAACCACTTTACCTGTGTGGTGACCCAGCATACCACTGCATGTGTAGTACACTATAGTCGTTGACATAACATCCATAGAACACCATTCCATAAATATCACATCCCTCGGAGTGGTACAACAGAAACATTGCGGGTCCATATTACAAACATACACACATTATTGTTATTACAATACCAGAAGTTCAAGACTTCGAGAAGATTCAACTTACAAACCAAAATATAATGTGTTTCAGCGGAATTTAAAAGTAACAACTCCAACTAAGAGTTGATCTCGGCAGCTTATTCTATATGGTTCATGCTGCTCGGCTCCCTCGGTTACTATAAACTAGAGCAACTAGGTTGACTTGTTGCCATCTACTCCATACCGGATTTTGTAATCCACTCCTTCAACACCTCCTGACAGGTCAGGCTCCTCGTAGAACATATCTTCTTGGCATTCTGCTGCATACATAGGAGTATCTTCGAGATCTTCAGAGTCTAAGCAAGGGATCAAAGGAAAGGGTGAGTAATAGCGTTACCTAGCAGGTTCATTATATGCAAGGTGGGAAGTTTGATGCTCTATCTACCACCTTGGACTATAAGTCCTTGGCACTATGCAGTTTTTGGAAATCTTTCTTCAAAGATTGATTTTATTATGAAAATCTATGACCATCAGCCTTCACAGGTTGACCAGAACTTTCATGAAGTTCCTTTCCTGCTGTGTTCATAGCTCCTTCCTAGAACATGAAGTAACAAGATACAATTCTTACGCTCTGCAGAGGTGCGTTACTTTACCCATGAGATATTAACTCCTTGTTGCACAACCCGGCGTACTTTCCCATCCACAATTCCATGATGTGGGGCCCAGTAGGTGATCCAAGCCAATCACTGCCCCCTTCGCGACCCCGCATGACTCCTTGGTGTACACTATGCCCACCCATTGAATTACGGCAATGGTTTGTACAGACCGTTAGATGCCAGAACTATCATGGGACGATGAGGGTTCCCACCCATATGATGCATATCCTCTACGAATTACCAATTAATATGCACTCTAGGAGTGATAACAGCCACGACCTACACATCCGGCTACATGCGAGAGGAAGAAGATACAGCTGACTTCTCTGTCCCATTCCAAATCTCATGGTTAACGCGTGATATACGACGCTAGAATCACTGATGTCATGGGTTATTAAGTCCCTAATTAATCATCATTATTGCAAACAGAACTCTAAGTTCTATTTCTCCATTATATCATCACTTAGGATGATATCTACAATTTATTTATTTGAGAAAATAATATTTTCTTTCATTGAAACATAGATGATAACACACAATTTGCAAATACTTTAATAAAGACTCTTCAAAGGACATGAGCAAGTGATGAACTTGCCTTGTGATTGCAAGGTAGTGAAGTCGGCTGCTTGCACTGGACCTTGAGCTTTTATGTCTAGAAAACATCACTATTGCCCGGTAAGGACAATATTTAAAGAAGCAAAATGATTATGCAAAGTAATGTAATGCATTATTTATTTTTGTGTGTTATACCCATTATTTTAGTTACAAAAATTCCTTTAAGTAGTAAAGGATTCATAAATATTAATTATTAGTATTTATTGAATATTATATTTTTATTTTTATTTAATAATTCTTTTAAGGATTATTATAAAAGAATTTCTTTTTATGATACTAAACATTTATTTAGTATTTTTCTAAAATACTACAATATTAATAGATAATAAAAGTTATTTTTATTTATTTTTATCTTCTATCTTTAATTTTATAAAATTCCATAAGGAATATATTATAAAATTTTGTTTACTCAAAAATTATATGCATAAAAATTTATTTCTTAATTTATTTAGATAGATTGGATTATTATGAATCCAAAAATATTTTATTCATAATTTTTAGATTTTATTTTATTTTCTAGAATTTATTTAGGTTTTAGGGTATTTTGGTCTTTTCTTTAATTATTAAAACTTCCTTTAAGTTGTTGGGCTGGCTTTGTTGGGCTTATTGAGCCATTTTGGCCCAAGTGGCCATGACCAAAAGGCTCCCCGAAGGGGTCCTGGCCCTCTCAGCCCACTCCCTCTGTCTTCCTCTCTCGTCCTCATCTTTTCTCCCCCTCGACCCCGTGGGGTGCTGGCGCCGCCACCGAGCGATGCCCGCCGTCGTGGCTCTCCCTGGCCGCTATCGTGGTGTAGGGCAAGGTTGTCGACTATGCTGATTCATCTCCTCCGCCTGGAGTTGACATTGGAGCTCTCCTGTGACCATGCTAGCTCTGTTCCCGAACCATAGGGTTTGGGTGCTGCCACCGCCGCTGCTGATCCTCCTATGGTGGTGTGCGGTGTTGTGCGCTACTGTGGCCGCTGCCGTGGCTGGTGTGGGTTGCAGCACCCCTGGGGTGCTCCCCGTGCCGCCACGAGCTTGTCGGCCCCTCTGCTTCCTCTTCAATTCGTCAGCGAGGACCTCTGGTGAGTTGTGCTTCTGTAAACTCTAGTGCATCTAGACACCTCGAGTTCCTCTGTGTGTATCTAGTGGCCAATCTATATTTCGTGGTTGCACTAATACTAGGGTTCATATCTATTGCTGGTAGAATGATGTTATGTCCTGATAATGATTCTTGGTGAGGATTTGTGTGCTCTGCACTTCAGTGCTTGTGGTCATCCTTTGATTATGTGGTGTTGTTATTGATCTGAGGCTAATACTGGATCGAATGCTAGGGTTTCATAGTATTGCCTCTGGTTGATACTATGATGTCTTAGTGTGTTCATCTGTTGTCAGTATCTTGATACTGACAGTGACCCTGTCAGTGAAGATTCACTATCTTAGTGTTGGTTGGCTTGCCTGTTTATGCTTAGTCTAAATTTTATTCAATAGAATCGAATGATTCTTTGAAAATAAATAAATAAATATGATATGATCTCTGAGTCTGGTCTCAGGGAAATGATTTGCTAGTTGATTTGTGTAGCTTGGACTATTTGATTGTCTTAGTGATAAGATCAGTGCTTATGAAACCTTTTTGGAATCATACATAAGTAGATCTTGTTGCTGAATTAACTTATGGTCATTTCTGGAATCTGATAGATGCTTATAAATAAGTTGGAAAGCTTATTATTTGATCAGGCCTATGATGCTGGTCTGAGGCTCTAGGATCTAGGTCCTAGTTCATTAAGTAAATGGTTTGTTTGTAGCTTATAAGATCAGAGGTGCTACTCCCTCTAGGAGATGTTCCCTGATCTGGTAAGAATATGTGATGGATTATTTAAGTGGTATGTGTTAACACCAAATCTGTGAGGCTGGTCTAAGAAATTGGTGTTTTTGCTAAGTTTGATTTCTGATCTTTATACTCAAAATCTCTAGGATAGAGTCACCTCACCAGGGTGATTATTGAGAGATTGTTTCATAAAAAAACACATGCTTCTGTCTAGATACTATGAATAGATCATGTGATGGTTTTATGATACTCACCACAAAACTGATGATGGTTGTGCTTGGTGGTGATGTTGATCTTGCTGATTGGATCCTGTCCTTCACCTCTGATGATGTTCTTGTTTCCCTGAGTTCCTGTTGAAAGGATACGGATGTCGCCTAGAGGGGGGGTGAATAGGCGATTAAAACTTTTCCTAGAGTGGCTCAACAAAGGCGGAATAAAACTAGTGTTTACTTTGTAAAGCACAACCTAGAAACAACTAAGGTTCACCTATGTGCACCAACAACTTATGCTAAGCAATACAAGCAACAAAGTGATAGCAAGATATATATTACTTCAAGCACGAAGGCTATCACAATGTAAAGTGCATAAGTAAAGAGCTCGGGTATAGAGATAACCGAGGCACGCGGGGACACCGATATTTTACCGAGTTCCTCCCAACATGGAGTACGTCTCGTTTGGAGAGGGGGTGGTATCAAACCACCAACGCCACAAAAGGCCTCCCT
Organism: Avena sativa; assembly: GCA_916181665.1. Lineage (NCBI taxonomy): Eukaryota > Viridiplantae > Streptophyta > Magnoliopsida > Poales > Poaceae > Avena > Avena sativa. Next base: position 416,009,474 of record OV702285.1, on the reverse strand, counting down.
TATTCTCCGGTGAATCTCACCCCAACGGGATCGATCCACGCTTCCACTATCGGTGCACTTGTCGGTGGCAACCGGAACCTCTCACAAGGTTGGGGCACAACTCCACAACTTAATTGGAGGCTCCCAACAAACACCACAAAAGGCCACAATGCCACCAAGGCCACAAACCGTCTAGGGTTCCAAGAACCCAAGAGGGACAAGCTCCAATGAGTAAATCAAATCAAATTCTCCGAGGAGAACTCAAACCGATGCACCAAATGCAAATGGCAAGAACACCACAAATATGCCCAAATCCCTCACTCTCAAGTTCCAACAAAGCTACTAAAGCTATTGGGGGAACAAGAGATGAGGAATCAAAGAGAGACACAAAATCCCCCAAAATCTAGATCCCCAAAGATGCACTCACAAAGAGATGAATCGGTTAGGTCAAAACGTGGGGCTAGATCTCCTCTCTTTTCCACTCAAATATGGGCAAGAATCATCGGAGGGAAAAGATTAGGCAAGCTTCAAGATCTAGAGCAAGTGTGGACAAAGTTTAGCCTAATAGATAATAGAGGAGCTAACTAAATTGAAAAAGGGCAAAGCCTTAAATAGGGGCCCAGAAAAACTAGCCGTTTGAGGCGTTTTTAGTCAGGACCGGTAGTACCGGATTTAACCGGTAGTACCGGTCGCTGCCAAAACAATTGCAGAAAAAAGGGAAGTCAACTCGCATGCGAGAGAGGCAGCAAGCAGCGCAGCTAGCAAATGGTGACAGCGCATGTGGGGGAGTGGGGGCAGCTGCAAGTGCAGCAGCAGCGCAGGGGCGGCGGGCCCCAGCTCACGCGGCAGCAGCAAGCATGCAGCAGCGGCTCGGCAGACGCGCGCATGCAAGCAGCCAGCAGCCAGCGGCTGCAGTGCGCAGCAGCGCAGCGGCAGGCCACGCGCGCAGCGGCAGCGCTCGCGCAGCGCAAGGGATGCGGGGCCCGCAGGCGGGCAGAGGCAGCGCGCGGGACGTGCGGCGGCTATGCGGTCAACGCTGCAGCGCGCAACGCGAGGCGGGCGCGGGGCGAGCGGCAGCTACGGGATGCACGCGAGCGAGCGAGGCGAGCGCAGCGAGAAGGCCTGAGATCTCGATCTGGAAAAAATAATCGGGCAAATAAAACTGGGCCGACCGGTAGTACCGGCCCACCTGGGCGGTACTACCGGGCCGGTCTGGTAGGACCGGAAAGAGGTACCGGGCCAGACAGAAAATGGGCCGCGCGCGCCAGGCGCGTCCGGTACTGGGCCTGGTAGTACCGGACGGCCCAGAAAACAACTTTTTCCTTTTCTTTTAAAAACGAATAACAGCCAATATTCAAACGGTCATAACTTTTAAACGGTAGCTCCGATTGACCCGATTCAAATTGCGTTGGATAGAGGACGACAAGGGCTTCCCAATAAAAAGTGGAAATATTGATTATAACCAAGTGAGAAAGTATCAAGTAGAATAATGTGATATATCCCACTTGGTGAGAAACCGAAAAGCCGCATAAATCAAAATCGCAACAAGATATATATGGGAGATCCGATTTTGATGAACAAGAGCTTGTTATGGAGATTACCACAAGCTCTATATCCTCACATGGATAAGACCAAATAACAACCAAATACGATGATGCAAGTATGAAAAGGTTTGAGCTCTCTCCGAACGATGTGACCGAATTACTCATACGAGAGCCCCTCTTGATAGTACGGTTATCTATCCTAAACCCGGTCTCCTACACACAACAAGAGACCGGCAAAAGGGGAACCTATCAATATTATACCTTTGCCTTGAGCATTCCACTTGAGCTCGATGTAGACGATCTTGCCCTTGTCAAGATGGAACGCCTTCCTTAATTCCTCATCATCAACCTCGCATATTAAGCTTGCCCAACAAATCTTCTTTGCATTTCATTGACCTTGAAGCCAACACATGCTCCAAGCGATGCCAATGGACAAATCCTACAAGTATAACTTAATACACACATTAGTCCATAAAGATTGTCATTAATTACCAAAACCACACATGGGGCCCAACATGTTCTTTCACCTGTGCTTGGCCTTGATCTAGCATGCTCCTCTGGCTTGGCCTTGTTGTCCACCTGATTCTTCCCCCTCCTTATGTCACCATCTGGTGATGTTTGATTGATCTTTGGTGGTGCTTTGGTTTGGCTGGTTTTGCTGCGGCTAGACTGCTGGTTCTTGGTGTGGTATGAGCAAAGAAATGGTGCACTTGTGCTTGCCCACATCTGTGTTGAGATCTTTTGCTTGTGTAGGAAATTGTGACTGTGTTGACAGCACATCCATGCATTTAGTTGTGTAAGATGCTTGTGTGCCTGCTGTACTCTTGTGGATATGCTCAGGGGAATGTTCTACCTTTTTATCTGATTACCATTTATCTGCCTGGTGAAACTTGCCCCTCTACTGATTGGAATCATTTGACTTGTGGCTTATTTATTATGAAAGATTTAATTCTTTCATATTGGTGAAACTTGCCCCTAAAGATTTACTCAATGATGTAAAATGGAACAGTGCATCTCACTGTTCTCTACTGAGAGTAAAAATTAATAACTTAATCTTTATTTTTCTTTTAGTTTGTTCTTTGTTTTGCAGGTACAAGATTTGAAGATTCAAGATTAGATTAGGTTTACTTTTAGATAGAATAGTTCCTTTGTAATCTTTATTTTATTCTTTTGTAAGGAATATTGTAATAATTCTGAATCTGTAAATATTCCTCCTTTTGAAATTTCACTATTGTAAGTATTCTTTATTGTCTTAATATATTAATGTCTTGTAACTTATTGATGAAATGAATATATGGAATAAATAATCATTTGTTTGATTACAAGGCTTATTTAGATTTTCTGTTTAATATTTATTGTTTCTTGATTTAAATATTATTATTAAATCTTAATTTTAATTAAAAAAATGAACTCACATTTCAAATTTGAATTCAAATTTTCCCCAAAACACATTGTTTTATAAAGGTCATGTCAAGATTATAACGATCACTCTCCAAGGCTATTCCTATACCTAGAGAGTGAAACAAACTTTGATCCCTTTAAGTTTTATTCTGCGAAAAATTTACCCACAATTTTGCAGATGAATGCATGCATATGCTCAAATTCCTAAATCTACCCTTCGTTAGTTCCTAAATGCTGGGATGTTACAACCTGTTAGTGATAGTTTGCGAGTACTTAAAAAGTACTCATGGCTTTGTCTCTGGCTATTCCCGTGGCCAGACTATGAAGAGGACTACCAGGATGATGGACAACAGGAAGTCTACGACATCTAGCATCATCTCCCATCGTTAGCATTGCATGTTACCTGAAGATGGAGCCTCGCCCATGCTATCGTTATTATATTATTTCCGCTGCAATGATTGTACTAAGACTGGATCATGAGATCCTTTATTTGTAAGACCGTTATTATGTTTTGTAATGGATGATGAACTATGGTACCAATCTTTTATGTCTCGCAAAATTGGTAATCCTAGGATTGCGATGTATGTCATAACAGGCATCTAGGATTAAAAATTTGGGTGTTGACAAGCACGAGCATCGACAGCTGACCTCTGAGTTCCTCGCCTTTAGGCTTTAAAACCAAACTTCTTCACTTCTGACAATGACCATCAAGATGGTCATGGAGTTCGTGGAAGCAATCTTTCACTATGAGGTGAAGTATGGGAAGGCATGGACGATGAAGCAAGCCGCATTCAGGATGTTGTATGGTGGTTGGGAAGAATCATACAGCTGAATCCCTAGGTTGTTGTTATCAATGGCCGATGCTATGCTGGGCATGGTTCATGTGGTTGTGCCATATGGCACCAAAACGATGGTTCGTAATGAAAGAAATGTTTGAATATTTGGGCATGCTTTTTGGGCATTCGAGCAATGTGTGAGGGGCTTCGAACATTGTAGGACGGTAATCTACATGGATGGCACCTTCTTGACCGGGCAGTTCTGTGGCACTCTCTTGATTGCAATAGCAAATGATGCAAATAACTGGTTGCTTCCCTTGGCTTTTGCTTTGGTAGAGGCGGAGAACAATGTTAATTGGGAGTGGTTCTTCCATCTTTTGAGAACGAAGGTATTACCTCTTGATAGGGAAATATGTGTCATCTCGGATCGCCATCAAGGAATTCTCAACACGGTGACGATTGACATTCCCGGGCATCCTCCTTTACACCACCGATGGTGCATGAGACAATTTTGTTCCAACTCCTATAGGGCATGTAAGAGAAAGGAGTTGGCAGATGATCTTCAAGATTGTTGTCTTGTTTTCACGGACCGACGTTTCACAAATCTATATCTCATATTGCGGAACAACAAAAAACTCGATTCCAAGGGTCAAGAGTTTCTCAATAAGCACATTCAACTCCGGGACAAGTGGGCACGGGCTTATGATGAGGATGGCCGGAGGTATGGTCAAATGACAAGCAACATGGCAGAGGCCTTCAACAAGGTTCTTAAGGGTGTCCGTGCATTGCCCGTCACTACAATAGTTTGATACACATTCAACAAGTTGAATGGGTATTTTGTGAACTACTCACTTGAAACCGATAAGCAAATTGTGGGACAAAACAAGAAGGAGTACAAGTACGAGTTCCCACCCAGGGTTGACGATTGGAGGACATTTCAGTCAAGTAAAGCGGACTCCCAAGTTGCCACGGTATTTGATAATGACTAGCTCATTTACCAGGTGGTCTAGCCTATTGGAACCACTTCGGATGGTGTCCAACACGGTGGCCGGGCCTTTAAGGTCTCTCTAAGGAATTGGGATTGCACATGCGAAAGGCCGTTGTTGCTTCATCTCGCTTGTTCTCACTTGCTATGTGCGTCTCGAAAACGCCATGTGGATTATAATCACGAGCGCACCGTTAGAGAGTCCGAGTTCTCTATCATGAAGACAAAAGATACATGGGCTCCTACATTTAATCCATACCTTGACCAATCACAATGGCCGGAGTACCATGGACTCCAACTATGGCCCCATCCGGAATGGAATGTCGTTAAACGTGGTAGATGCAAGACAAAGAGTTTTAGAAGTGACATGGACGGATGGGGACATGTCAGTGCGCGGGAATCGGGCAATGACCAATTTCAAGAACCTTGTGAGAGATCTCGTTGTGGGAAGTGTAGTGGTGAAGGGAACAATGCACGGAGTTGTGTAACACAAGGGAAGAGGGCAAAAGGAAATGAAGCAAGCACAAGTGGTCCAAGCCAACAAATTCCTAGCCAACCAAGAAGTAGCCAACAAAGTGGTCCAAGCCAACAAATTCCTAGCCAACCAAGAAGTAGCCAACAAAGTGGTCCAAGCCAACAAATTCCTAGCCAACCAAGAAGTAGCCAACAAATTCCTAGCCAACCAAGAAGTAGCCAACAAAGTGGTCCAAGCTAACAAATTCCTAGCCAACCTAGAAGTAGCCAACAAAGAGGTCCAAGCCAACAAATTCCTTGCCAACCAAGAAGTGGGCAACAAGTGCCTAGGCAAAAAAGAGGGAGGCAACTTGGGCTTATGAGAGGTCGTTCACAACAAGTTCCTAGGAAACAAGCTCCTAATTGGACAAGCATGTTTACATACCTAAATGGACCATTCCCGCATGTATATTCTTATATAATGACAAGTTTTTTACATATCTTGTTCAAAATGTTCACCTTCATGCTTACTTTACTAAGTTTTACCTTTCATTATTATCGTAGGTATGGCGACTCAACCCAACAAGGGCAATGATGGGGAAGGTGTGAACTACTCAAAGGTATGGGCAAACGCTATGGAGGTTGTGAGCAAGAGGAAGGAAGCTGCAGAAGAGGAAGAGAGGAGGAGGAAGGAAGTTGAGGAAGAGGAGAAGAGGAAGGCATTTGATTCGGTAGGAACTTGCTCGTGACTTGGCTAAAAAGAAGGATGAAAAGGACGACGTGAAGAGGAAGAAGGAAGAGGAGATGAAGAGGAAAAAAGAGAAGGAAGAGGAAGAGAGGAAGAGGCAAAAGGAGAAGGAACATGAAGAGAGGAAGAGGAGGGCCAATGCTAGGACACCTTGCACCAACCAAGAGGAAAGGCCAAGGAAGGTTCTTCGTACTTCTGAGAACCATGGAAAGGAGGTTCCTATTTGTTGGTGCGAAATCGATTGCATTGTTAAGTAGTCCTCAGACTACTATTCCGATAGTTGGGGAAAGAAGTTCTTCATATGTGCCAACTACTCTCGCTCTCCCGTGCATAGCCGCAGCCCGTACAAGACTCCACCGGTATGCATAAAGCTTTTTAGTTCTTCATATGTCCCAACTATTCCATATCATAGTAGTAACATGCACTATTTTCTTATAGTCTCCCCCTCCGGTATGCAGGTACTACACTTGGATAGATCTCGAGCAACCTCAAGCCAACAAGAGTATCCAAGAGATCGATCGTGCCATAATAAGAAGGTGCTACCACGAAGGGCTACGTAACGAGGAGATGGCGAAGAAGCGCAAGCAACATGAGGATGAGCGCCGCAAGAAAGAGGAGGAAGACAAGCGCCTCGCTAAAGAGGCTCGTGATGCGGAGAGGGAAAGGCTGCGTCGAACGGCGTGGCATTCCATGGAGGAAGAGGAAGAGAAAAAGAGGAAGGGCAAAGGGCCTATGTAGGAGGCTCGCGTACTAGCAAGTGCCCTATTTCGTTATGTCGAAGACTTGTTATCTATGTGTGTGAACTTAGTGTGATGTGCATGAACTATGTGTGATGTGTGTGAACTTTGTGTGAACTATGTGTGATGCATGCGAACTTTGTGTGAACTATGCCAACTATGTGTGATCTATGTTCACGGGTGCAACAGACATGGCAACTAATTAATAGTGTGGTGCAAATATAGAACTCAAATTGCTATTATCCATGGCTGCCACATACATGGGCATTGGAGGTTCCTGGGAAGGGCATGGAGGCGTGCGGCACCAGGTTGAATGGCGCTGTATGTGCTACTGTGGCGCCAGCCGAGCCACGGCGCGGAAGAGAATCCTCCTGGAATTCCTGGGAAGGGCCTGGAGGCGTGCGGCGCCACAATGCACAGTGCTGCATGTGCTGCTGCGGCGCTAGCCAGCCCACGGCGCGGCAGTGAACCCTCCTGGAGTTCATTGGAAGGGCATGGGCACGGGTGCAGCGCCAACAAGGACGGCGCGGCAGGCCTAGAGGTGCGGCGCCAGACGAGCCCTGGAGCGGCAGCGAACACTCCTGGAATTCGTTGGAAGGGCCTGGGCAGGGGTGAGACGCCAGCGCGGATGGCGCGGCAGGCCTAGAGGCGCGGCGCCACGGCGCAAGGCGCTGCATGTGCTGCTGCGGCGCCAGACGAGCCCTGGCGCGGCAGCGAACACTCCTGGAATCACTCTCCAGGACTGGTGCAGGGGTGCGGCGCCAGCTCGGACGGTGCGGCAGGCCTGGAGCGTGCGGCGCCTAGCGCAGTAGGCCTGGGAGGGTGCTGGAGAGCGCAGCTGGCCTAGGAAGTGTGCGACGCCAGCTCGGACGGCGCTGCAGTCCTGGAGCTTGCGGCACCTGGCCCAGCAGGCCTGGGAGGGTGCTGGAGAGTGCAGCGATAGGCGCAGCTGGCCTGGGAAGTGTGCGGCGCCAGCCCTGAGGGCGCTGCTCATGTGTGTGTAGCGCCACCTTCCACAGCGCCACAGGCCTGGAGATGCAATTTAAGGACAAATGACCAAAATCCCTACGAAGATTAACATAGCAAAATAACAAGATTTGACATTCGTAACAAAATACAAGGTACAATACCAAAAATAATGTAATAACGAGATTGGACATTCGTAACAAAATACTACCAAGTTCCAACCAATATCATCGCGAACATTGTCATACAAGTCAAATTACATAATTAATTTACCAAGTCCCAACCAACATAGTCTCAAACAAGCTCCAAACATAAACATAGTCTGCAACAAACATGGTGAAAACGAATCTTCTCGCACGCTACAACCTTCCCTACTTTCTAGCACGCTTGCTCTTGCCTCCTCTCCTCGGAGCAATCTTCTTATGGCGCGGCTCGTCCTCGGGATTGGACTCAACAACAGGAGGATTTCTTGGCCTTATCTTGATTGCGGACCGTACCTTTCGTTGATACTTCTCCAATGGCATGTCGTCCGGCACGGCCTTTACAATAATAAAAATGATCTCATTAGAGTGATACATGGTAATTCAAGAAAGATGTCATCTCTGCAAGTTTACATCTTATTGTGGAAGATTTCTCATCGTCGGGGCTGCTTTCCTCTCGTGAAGTGGACTTTGTCGGTTGCTTGTAAGACGTCTCAACAACCTCGGGATCCCGGCAACCAAGAAAGTTCATGAAGCATCATAGCTTTTGTGCCTGATTCCTAATGAAATCACTTAACTTATTATTTCCCTCCTCGTCCCTTGGGAACTCCAAAGCGCCCTCCAACTCATCCGCCTGCTTCTGGACCTCCGTGCGCTGCATTGCAAGCAAGTGAATGACACATATTACACAATTTGGCACATCACAAATCCAACAAACATAGTAACGGGAACATGAACTACCGACTTACCACAAAGTTCATCACGGGAGAAAAGGAGGTTTGTCGCCCTTCTCTAACATACTAGTTGTACTCAAGGTTCCTCAGCTCATCGAACCCAGGCAACAGCTCTTCCAATATATCTTCCGGATATGCATCCGGTAGGAGCTTCACACGAGTGTTCTCTAGAAATCAACGGAGGTACTCGCTGAAAGCGTCCTCACAATGGGGTTTTGCGACCATTCTTTTTGATTTCTTAGCTTCTCTCACACAAATAAGAACAAATAAGAAATCTAGCCACGTGTTTCTGGTGAATCTTGCCCCAGTCGGTCTTCTTGCTCTTGAGCCTGTCCAACCTGTATGTGAACAAAGCGCAACTTTTTTAGCACACACAACTATCATACATTGTCTTCAAAAATATGTATAGAACCAATTCTTACCGATGAAGAGCTTCGTCGGTGTCCTACCAATCCGGAGGGGTAGCCTGATAGAGACCAAACTGTCTCATAACCCGCTACGACATATAATGCTCAACAACCCACATGCATATCATGGGGAACTCTATATACTATGGATTGCATTCCGCGTCGCACTGCGGGTTAAGACGGAACTCCTCGCAACCAAAATTATCCCTAGGACCATATACCTCCCATACAACCTTAATCGCAAACAAGATAGTTCAATGAGAAGAGCACTTGAAAGGAATGCTAAATGGTGTATGGTCAGAAATTCTTACTTGCTCCGGGAGAAGGTTGTTAAACTCATTGGTGTACCTCAGGTACGCGTTTTGTAGGTTAGTTGGAGGCTTTGAGACCACGTCCCAATTGTAATCCCATGTGGGCCACTTCAACCTTTCCCCGCCGTTGCAATAGGGTTTGGAAGGCATATGTTTTGGCCTACCAACTGGAAAGCGTTCCCACATCCACACCGAGAGGAGTAGCAATGAACCACCGATATAAGCCTCAGCCCCAGTCCTTCGACAAGCCTCGTCCAGCTACGCAAGAAAGAAAACAAATTTAGTCATACATAAGTTGGAAGAGCATATGTAAAGAGGGGAACAATAGAAACACCCCATTACCTGCTGGTACAAGAAGGCCAATGCTGTCGAACCCCAGCTCCATTTTTTATCCATCAAAGTTAAGGCCTTCAGCCAGTGCCAGTGAGCCATGTTGCCCTTACCATCAACAAATATAGTCTTTGTGATGACATACCTGTCGTGGTGGTGGCACGGCAGATGCCATGGGTAGGCTAAAGTATGGGGCCAATGGATGCTAGAGGGATCCGGGGAGGGAAGATGTAGTTACTTCTACACTCAAATGACTAACATGCAGATCTTTATTTCTCCTCTCTTGTGCTACAAGTGCTCCTCGAGCTGTTTTCAGGAAGAATAGAAGAACTACACGAGCCTTATGGCCTAGAATCAATCGATCCCCCCTCTGGATCCCGCGCTTCCCCTTATAAAGGGGTGCCTTGGCTCCTCTAGGGATGACGTGGCAAGCATATTCGAGGAATATGCTTGTCCCAATATAGTAACTCGGCGACCTCCTTTCCGTGTCCCCCTTCTAATGACGGCAAGGTTCCAGAGAACCCCACCTGCGCGCCTCGGGCTCTCCTTCTGCCCTTCTGCTGCTCTGCTCCTTATCCTTTGTGCTTGGATCTGTTCAGATTCTTCTTAGCCCGTGACTTTGGTTTGACTATAGGCACCTCCTTCTCCTACAAGCTTCATGTTATTCGGCCTTGTCTCGCATAACTCGGCTCGGCCTTCACCTGCATTCAAGTTATTCGGGCTCACTCGGCCGACTTAACTCGTATGTCGGCCGGGTAAGGTATTGCTCCTTCCGTAGGTGTCATGGCCGTGCTTATCTCGGCCGACCTTTACATGACTCGGCTGATATAAACAGTAACTCGGCATATGACAAGGGAGACTCCTTTTATCTTCCCATGTCTTGACCCTATCCGGGGTCACCCCCACAACATTAGTCCCCAAAGCTGGTGTGGTCCTGCTCGTAACCTCGGTCGGGCCACATCAGTTTCCCAATATTCATTTCTCCTCATCTCCGAGTTACTTTTTCCTGTTCGAGGTATCCGCGCAGCTTCACGTGCACGCCTCGTCCTACGTGTAACACTCATCATTATTTCTCTAGTTTTTTGTTCCTCTACAGTGCCCACTGACAAGCTACAGTGATTATTGTGCCTGTCGCGTCGGAGCTGCGATGCCTCGCGCACCGCATCGGTCAGGGGGCCTGATCCTCTCCTGCATCGTGTGGTCTTCGGTGTGGCTCCACTCAGCCGCGAGCGGTTCCGCCGCACGCATGATCCACACGGTTAGCGTTCGCACGCACGATCCCACTACCGCCAGGGCTGCACGGTTATAAAGAGAGGCACGGGGCTAGAGGGTTCACTTTCCCCCTTCGCTCACCGTTGCTCTTCTTCCTCCTCGCGTCTGTGCGCCTGCTCGTGCTCCTGCGGTTGCGCCATTGTCGATATCTTCGACGGCGAGGCCACAGTTCCTCTGCTCCGTCGACCTCATTGTCGTGTTCTTGCTCCGGCGTCGTCGCTGGTGAGTTTTTCTACGGACGCATCGCTAGGCTCTCTCCCTAGACGCATCTGCTGTTTTCTAGATTTGTCGTAGCGGCTCTTTTCCGCTTCGCCGCCGTCCTTGCTTAGAATCACGACGGGGTGCGCCTCTAATCCTTGCTCCGCCGTTAGTTCTTCTTCCATCGATTCCTCCGGTGACCCTATGTCGAGTTCGGTTAGTGGCGCGCTCGTCGAAGACGACGATGTAGCGTCTGGTCCAGAGCGGGGCTCCTGGCAAGGTTCCACCGTCACTCATCGTGAGATCGAGTGGCTGATTAGGACTCGCTAGATTCCTGCCGAGGTAAGTTGTCGCTTACCTGGCCACGAATCTTCTCCTGTACTCAACGAAGACAAGTACGTTGTTTTCATGTCCCACTTTGCTCGCGGGTTTGGTCTTCCCCTTACCGATTTCGCTAGGGATTTCCTCGATTACTTCGGCCTTCAGCCGCATCACCTTCCCGCTAATGCCATCGCCTCCCTATCCACTTTTATCTCGGCGTCAGAAGGATACTTCGGCCTCTGGCCGTCTGTGTCCGTATGGTCTAAATTCTTCTAGATCCGATCTAACATCGTTCCAGACAAATCCCTTCAGCCCTCTGAGAAGCCGCTTACCCAGTGTGGAGCCGCGTCCATCACACCTCGGAGAAAATCCGAGTTCCCTCGTGTTGCTGGTCTCGAATCTTGCAAGAAGTGGCATAGATCGTTTTTCTATGTCAAGAACACTGGAAAGGAAGACAAGATTCGGCTCCCCGCCTTCTCCATCGGCCCCCCTTCCAAGAAGAACTGGAATTATAACCCCAGGAAGAGCCACGCTTTGGCCGAGGCTTTTGAGATTCAGCTGAAGGAGTTGATCCGCGTCGGGCTACATGGCGAGGATCTGATGACCACCTTCGTCAGTAGACGAATCTGCCCTTTCCATCGTCGCACGCACAAGCTCTGTTATATGAGTGGTCCCCTCGATCCCAACCGAGTTTCGATGGTTGAGCTCGAGGTCTATCTTATTTACAAGCGTGTCCGAGCTATCTTCAAGACTGATATGCCGGAGGACTGGACCTGGGGGCTAAAGCCGTTCACCCGCGGGAATCCCCCTCCCAAGGTAAGTTTACGCACTTGTGTTTTGCTTCCTAATCGCGTTTGTGACTCCTTTTGCTAATTCCTCTTTGTCTCTTTTCTTGCAGAGATTTGCGGAGCAAAAGATCGAGGATGCCGAGGTTCTGGCCCTCCCGTGGACCGCAGATCGGAACACCCTGGACAGCGGGGAGCCTGACTCGGAGGAGTTTGTTCCTAAGTCGAACATTGCTCCGGCTCGCGCCCGTGGCAAGACCTTGGCCCACGGGGAGGAAGGTGACTCGGACGACGTCCAAATTCTTGAGGTAGTTGCCGCAATGCATATCTCTTATGCATTTCCGGCTTCTACTTTCCCAGCTAATCAGGCCGTTCAGGTGCACGACGCCGAGCCTCTCGCCTCCCAACCTCCTGCTACCTCGAGGAAGCATACTGCTCCGGCAGGTCTCTCCGAAGCTGCTCCCAAGAAGCGAACAAAGAAGTCAGCCCAGCACCTTCCGAAGCGTAAAACCATGCCCGGAGTTACTGGGTGAGTTCATTTTCATTTGTATTTCTTGTTTCTCTTTTTCTGTCTTTTGATTCGACTTTCTGTGCTTTTGCAGCGCTCCTCTTTCTGTCAAGCCAAGTGGTCCGAGTATGACGAGTCATACAACTTGGCTGCCTTCTCCTCCGCCTCCTGAAGATACTCGAGCTCCTAGTCCCACTCACGTTGACTCTCCTCCTGCGCCGACTTAGACATCACCTCGGCAAGATGTACCCGCGGTCTCCATTGCTGATGCCGATATAACTCCGTTAGTAGATCCTCCTACCGAACTTGTTGCCTCCGTTGCGAACCCTGAAGTTTCCCCCGAGATTCCTTTGACCCCCACAATTCCAACTGCAACTCCAACTCCAGCCGAGGATATCACCATCTCGGCGCCCTCGGAAACCATAATTCCTCCGGCCTCTAAAGATGCCACTCCAAGTGCCAAGGTTGCAGCCCCTGCCGACATTTCTTCTAAGGCTAAAAAGGTTGTTGTTACCAGACCTTCATCATCGCAGAAGGGGCCGGCTAGCTCTTATCAACCCAACATCGCTGATGCGTTCCGCAAGCGGGTTTCCTCTGCTAAGTCTGTTGTCACCCCGGCCGCTGATACTCAGCTTACTCTCCACAAGAGCCCTGCGGCGGCGGTGGTTACACAACGGGTCCGAGGTAAAGTGCTGACCCGTACTGAGAGCGGGAACAGCCTCGGCTCTTTGGTGGAATACGCCAATAATTGGAATGCTGCCGATCAGCTTGAGGGCAATCCGAGCAATCAGCCATTTCAGCTCTCCGACATCAGCAGTCGCTTGCATATGGCTGCCAAGATCGTTCTTGAAAGCGATAAGATGAACGAGGTGAGTGCTTCTATTGATGTTTGGTCAGTTTTTCAAATGATAGTACATATACCCTAGTCCCCAAAGCTTGCAACCGAATAATTTGTTGTTCATTTGGAAGCTTTGTTAGGCTTAAGTGTGTTACTTGCCGAGTAAATTTCTTGTATGATTTTGATTTATCGTGGTTCATCCGTATCCCATGTTAAGCGTTGCCAAATCCGGATGTATCTCAGCTTTGATTATCCAGCCATTTAGGTCCGAGATAAGGTTTGCTGCATTCGGATCTGTCTTAGCTTTGAATATCCAGCCTCCTAGATCCGAGTTAAGTTTTGCTTGATTCGGATCTGTCTTAGCTTTGAATATCCAGCCTCCTAGATCTGAGTTAAGCTTTGCTTGATTCGGATCTGTCTTAGCTTTGAATATCCAGCCTCCTAGATCCGAGTTAAGCTTTGCTTGATTCGGATCTGTCTTAGCTTTGAATATCCAGCCTCTTAGATCCGAGTTAAGCTTTGCTTGATTCGGATCTGTCTTAGCTTTGAATATCCAGCCTCCTAGATCCGAGTTAAGCTTTGCTTGATTCGGATCTGTCTTAGCCTTGAATATTTAACTTTTAATTCATTTTGGCACTTAGGTTGCCCATGATCGGCGGACAGCTGAGTTCCAAAGGTTGCTTTTTGCGCATAAGAAATTGGAAGAGAAGTATGAGAAAGTTCTCCCCGTAGTGAAGAAGACTGGTAACTTAACAAACCTTGTTATTGTCCCGTAAATTCGTAATATTTTCAACTTGAGGTGCTAACCCATTTTTTTTTGCTAGTAAGCAGGTAATATCAATAATATGAATATCCGTCTTAACAAGAAGGTCAAGGCTCTAGAAGGTTAGTTATTCTTTTCCTCTATTGATTTTTGTTCGAGATTTATCTTGGGTTTCTTATAACCTTCTGGCTTTGGTATAGCTGAGTTACAAACATTTGCAGCGTCGCATCAAGAATGCATACCCATGCCTGATATGATGCTGCATTTTTTAGAGCAAGCCGCCACTCATTCGGCGTAATTGAAAGAAAAAGATGACGAGATAACCTGGTTACGTGCCGAGGTTGAGTCTCTTAAGATTTCTCAGAAATCCGAGTTAGAGAAAGTTGATCAGGAATTCTCTGAAGAGAAGAATCGGCTGAGTCTGCAACTGCAGAAAGATAAAGAACTCCTCGAGGCTGCCGAACTGAAGAATCGGACGATGAGCGAGGAAATCACTCGCTTTGAGAAGACTAAGGTTGACTGGACTCAGGATCTCTAGAAAATGTTGAGTTATATTCATCGTAAGTTTCTGACCGTGGACAAGTTATCTTCTTCCCTTTCTTACTTTGAACTGATATACCCTTATTTTGCGTAGATCATTTTCCGGAAGCTAGGCCCGTGAGCTCTAGAGCAGTGATTTCTGCTCGCCAGCGCCGAGGTGTCCCCGCAAATTCGAGTCTAGAATATTCAATGGAAGACTTCTTGGTTGCCGTTGGCGCTGCTATTGGGCCAATGAAGATCATGGGCAGGGATTTGGTGCAAGCAACCATTCGGGCCTACCATGTTCTCTGGCCGAATACTTCTGGAACTCCTGATATCGACGAGATCAAGATACTTGTGGAAAGATTAATGGCATCCCAGACCCAGTTAAATCTCTGGAGGGAATCCGCTGGAAGGGCTGGTGCTGACATGGCACTTACAGCCGTTCTGTCTTGGTACGAGGACATTTCACTCGATACTCTGATAAATTTGCGCACTGGCTCTCGTTGGGTTGAGGATCCAGAATACGTCGCTCACTGCCAAGCTCGTGCCTTTCAGCTGGTTGAGTACGCTGATGTGCACAATTGGATTGAAGGGCCGGGTTTTCTTTCTAACCTAGCAGATGACGTCGAGATTGAAGATGCCTCTGATGATGATTCGGCCAGCGAGTATGAGGCGGAGGGTGACTCGGACAACTCCCATGATTCTAATGCGAGCTCGGATGGGGACGATGGTGCGCGATCATCTTCCAAGGGGACTGGGAACTCTCAAGCTCAAACTAATGTTTCTCAGCAGCCCAGGATTTCTCCCGAGCCTACTATCGCTTCTGTTGAAGGCGAAGTAACTTTGGCCGAGGCGCCATCTACCTCGGAGCGCCCCGTTCCTGAAGGTGCCCCTGCATAGGAGACCGAGGTTGCGCCGCCATCAGCCGAGATAGCCGCTCCCGATGCCCCCGATCATGCTGCTGGCCCTTAAGGGTGCTTTGGCCCTTTTCGTTGTTTATGTTCAAAGAACCTCTTAAGTTATTCCCAGTCCCCGGTATGTCGGGCGTATGATGTCTATGGAACAATCGTCTGGCTTGTGATGCGAACCTTTTTTGCTTTTTGCCGCTAAGGCATGAATGATGGTAATCATTATTACTTTGCATTATCCTGAGAGATCCTCATTTGTTGAGCTATGGAACTTTTATGTGTCTGGCAAAAATAGTCGATTATACCCACTAGTCCCCGAGTTATCACTTGGGCTATCGAGTTCTTGCGTGTGCTCAAAGAGTTACCTTGGACCATGTGGTCGTCTTCGAGTTGCAAACTGAGTTGCCAAAATATATTCCATGGGTTAATGCAGAGAATATTACGGGGTAATCCCTGAGTCATTTCTCAAGGCGCCGAGGTTTAATGCATGACCCCAGATAAAGGATAATACGGTGCAGTCTGCGGTCCCTGCCCGAGGTCTTGAAACTTAACATATAATTCGTGAATAAGAGATAACACGGCACAGTCGCCGAGTCCCTGCTCGAGACGCCGAGGTTCAATACGTAACTCCGAATAAAAAATAATCATAGGGCAGTCCCCGAGTCACTGCTCGAGGCGTCGGAGTTTAACATATAACTTAGAATAAGGAATATCATAGGGCAGTCCCCGAGTCACTGCTCGAGGTGCCGAGGTTTAATACATAACTCAGAATAAGCAATAACATAGGGCAGTCCCCGAGTCACTGCTCGAGGTGCCGAGGTTTAATACATAACTTATAATAAGAAATAATATAGGGCAGTCCCCGAGTCACTGCTTGAGGTGCCGAGGTTTAATACATAACTCAGAATAAGCAATAACATAGGGCAGTCCCCGAGTCACTGCTCGAGGTGCCGAGGTTTAATACATAACTCAAAATAAGAAATAATATAGGGCAGTCCCCGAGTCACTGCTCGAGGTTCCGAGGTTTAATACACGGTTGATACTCCGACTTGAATCGTCATACTACAACGCACCATAGATGGCTCCTACGAGTAAAATGGACGAAGTAAAGCTATGTTCCATGGTCTTTTTGATTCTTCGCCGGCTTTGTTTGCCTTGTTCTTTTCTGGTGACTGAGCATCGATTAGGTAATATGCCTCATTGTGCAATGCTTTACTCATGATGAATGGCCCTTCCCATGGGGGTGATAGTTTATGCATGCCGGCTGCGCGTTGGACTAGCCGAAGAACCAAATATCCTTCTTTAAACACTCTTGGATTGACTTTCTTGCTGTGATATCATCGTAGGTCTTGCTGATAAATAGCTGATCTTGATAGTGCCAATTCCCTTGCCTCCTCTAGTAAATCGACGTCGTCTTGCCGGGCTACCTCATTTACCTCGGCACTCGTGTATTGTGTCACCCATGGCGAATCATGCATTATGTCGGCTGGAAGCACAGCTTCTGCCCCATAGACCAAAAAGAATGGGGTATACCCTGTCGACCTGTTCGGTGTAGTCCTGAGGCTCCACAGTACTGCTGGCAGTTCCTCAATCCAACATCCTGCCGACCTTTACAAAGGTTCAATGAGACGAGGTTTTATTCCGGACAATACCAGTCCATTTGATCTTTCTACTTGCCCGTTTGATGCCGGGTGAGCCACCGAGGCAACATCTAGTATTATGTGATTCTCTTGGCAGAACCTAGCAAAGGCTCCTTCAGCAAAATTTGTACCGTTATCTGTAATAACACTGTGTGGATAACCATATCCCAAGATGATATCTTTGAGGAATTTCACTGTTGTTTGTCCATCACATTTTCTTATAGGTTTTACCTCGATCCACTTTGTGAATTTATCCACCATGACTAAAATGTGAGTCATTCCGCCTCGAGCTGACTTGAACGGGCCTACCATATCCAATCACCATACAGAGAATGGCCAAGTGATTGGTATTGTCTTTAATTCGGATGATGGCATATGTATCTTGCTAGCGTATCTCTGGCAACCGTTACATTTTTCTACTAGCTCTTTTGCCTCCTTTAATGCCGTCGGCCAATAGAATCCATGCCTGAATACCTTGGCTACTAACGCTCTGGATGATGCGTGATGCCCACATTCTCCCTGATGTATATCCATGAGTATTTCCTGGCCTTCTGCCGAGTCAACACATCTCTGCAGCACACTTGTGACGCTTCGCTTGTACAATTCATTGTTTATGATTGTGTAAGCTTTTGCTCTTCTTATTGTCTGTCTAGCCAATACCTCATTACTCGGCAAGATTGCATCCTTGAGGAAGGAGAATATAGGTTGCGCCCATGTCGGCGCGCTTTTCTTTGGGACAGTTTCACTGTCGATTTCCATGTTTTCTGCCGACATAACTGCCTTGAAACCTTCTATATTTATTCGTGCGATGGCCAGGTTCGCTCTTAGAGAGCTTGGGTTGCATTCTTTGTCAATATCCATTGGCACACTTCCTTCTTTTAATTCTGTCGAGATATGAATGGACTCGGACTCTGGCGATGGTATAATTGATGGTTTTCTCAGGTGCTCTAAGGCGATACCTGGGGGAATTGGTTGCCTAGTTGATCCGAGTTTCGACAATGTGTCGGCAGCGTCATTTTTTGCCCGAGGTATATGATGAAACTCGCATCCATTGAAATATCCGCTGATTTTTTGCACATGGAACCTATACAGGGCCATATTCGCATCTAGTGCGTCCCAATTTCCTGATACTTGCTATACTACCAGATCGGAGTCCCCGTAGCATAGAATCCGACGTATACCAATTTCCTTTGCCACCTTTAATCCATGGACGAGTGCTTCATATTCGGCTACATTGTTTGATGCGGTGAAATGTATTTGCAGCACATATTTCAGCTGATCTTTTTTCGGTGAAGTTAACACTATCCCTGCTCCCAAGCCGTTTCTCATCTTGGATCCATCGAAATGCATTATCCAATAATTCGGATCTGGTAACGGTGGTTCATATTGTACCTCGGCCCAATCCACTAAGAAGTCGGCCACTGCCTGAGATTTGATTGCATCTCGCCTATCGAATTGTGGAGCATAAGGTGATAATTCGATTGCCCATTTTGCTATTTGGCCGCTTGCATCTTTGTTGCTCAATATCTCGGCTATGGGCGCTTTACAGATCACTTTGATCAGATGCTCTTCGAAGTAGTGTTTAAGTTTCTTCGCCGACATGTACACTCCATAGGCCATTTTCTGGTAATGTGGGTAGTTTTGTTTGGAGGCCGATAGTACCTCGCTCAGGTAATATACTGGCCTCTGTATTAATTTATCATCTTCATTCCGTTCCACAACAACCACCGCACTTACCACTCTGTTTGTGGTAGCTACATAAAGTAACATAGGCTCTTTTGACAATGGCGAGGCCAGGATTGGTATTGTGATCAACATCTTTTTCAGTTCATGAAATGCATTATCTGCCTGCGGTGTCCAAATGAACTTATCGGACTTTTTCATCAGTTGGTATAGAGGTAATGCTTTTTTCCCCAGCCGACATACAAACCGACTCAGTGAAGCGAGACAGCCCGTGAATTTCTGCACATCATTTAAACACCTCGGCAATTCCATTCTTTCAAATGCTCGTATTTTAGTTGGATTTGCCTCTATACCTCGGCTGGATACAAAAAAACCGAGTAACTTCCCAGCTGGTACGCCAAAGGTACATTTTTTCGGGTTAAGCTTCATTCGGAACCTTCTCAGGTTTGCGAACGTCTGTCGAATATCGTCCAGTAGTGTTGTGCTCTCTTTGGTTTTTATAACTACGTCGTCTACATATACTTGTACATTTTTTCCTATCTGGTCATGTAGACACTTTTGCATGCATCTCTGATAAGTTGCTCCTGCATTGCGCAGGTCGAATGGCATGGTGCGATAGCAATAAGCCCCGTACGGGGTAATAAACGCAGTCTTTATTTGATCGGCCGGATTTAACGGTATCTGGTGGAAACCAGAATACGCGTCTACAAATGACAACATCTCACAACCAGCGGTCAAATCAATGACTTGGTCTATCCTAGGTAAAGGAAAAGGATCTTTAGGACATGCCTTGTTTAGGTTCGTGTAATCAATACACATTCGCCATAAGACGGCTACATTTGGGTCATCCTTTTTATTTTCTACTAACACCGGATTTGATAGCCAATCCGGATGAAGCACTTCCATGATGAACCCGGCTGCGAGGAGCCGAGCTATTTCATCCCCTATTATTTTTCTCCTGTCTTCGGCGAAGCGGCGGAGAGGTTGCTTCACCGGCCTTGCTCCTGGCCTTACATGCAAAGAGTGCTCAGCCAACTCCCTCGGCACACCTTGCAGGTCTTGAGTTGACCAAGCAAAGATATCCCGATTCTCACGGAGGAAGTTGGTGAGCTCGCCTTCCTATTTGGCATCTAGGCCGGCACCAATCGTGATGGTGCGCTCTGGGAACTGCTCATCTATCTGGACCTTTTTTGTCTCCTTAGTTGGCTGGAAAGAAACACTTCCATGTGGGTTGGCTAACGCTGGCATATTTAGCTGTGCTGACTGAGCGAGAGTCGCTACCTCCTGAATCCTTCTTTTTTCTCTTGCAATCACCAACGACTCGGTCCAGTTTGATCCGGCTGAGGCACACTCCATCGACTTCCTGTAATCTCCTGCTACTGTTATCACCCCTTGTGGTCCGGGTAACTTCATTTTCAAGTAAGTGATGTGGCAGCTGCTCATGAATTTGGCCAATGCCAGCCGTCCGAGTAAAGCATGATAGCAACTTTCTAGGTCCACCACTTCAAACTCCAAATTTTCCGATCTGCAATTCTCCCTTGTGCCGAATAACACATCTACTCGGACTTTCCCAATGGGTTTGCACAAAAGTCCCGGCACTATTCCGTGGAATGTGATCCTTGTGGACTGTAGCATATTCTGCGCTATTCCGAGTTTGTGCATCGTATCTTTGTACATGATATTGATACTGCTCCCATTATCAATGAGTACCTTTGAAAATTTCACATTAATGTTGGCCCTACAAATGTCGGATCTAGTACGAGTGCGTACGACCCTCGATTCGGCATTATTTTCGGATGATCCTTTATGCTCCAGGTTATTTCCTGATCTGACCAAGGCACATATCTTGGTACTGCCGGCATAACTGCATTCACCTCCATATGCCGGCGATGTACACTTTGCCTATCTTGTTGTTCAGTTGTGAACACACAATATGACTGATGATGTTCCCTGTAATCATTACGTCCATTATTTCTGGGGTTTGTCCTTTCATCCTGACCTTGATTCATTACTTGATGCACTGCATCTCTCCGGTCCGAGATATCATACCTCGGGGGAGGAGGGGGTAACATTAAGTGTTGTGCATTCGCCCCAGTCAACTGTGGCTATTGCTGCTGATGCGCTTGATGAGAAGGCGCTTGCATGCCCGTCGGGTTCCCCATTGCATTTTTCATCCAGGCGCATTGCCGAGTTGTATGATTAGCCGGCTTGGCCGGGTTTGGAGTGTGAAATTTACACGGTTGATCCAACATGTATTCAAATGTGTACTTCGGCCTTTCCTGCCACTGCTTCTTCTGTTCTGGTGTCCACTTTCTTTTCCCTTCATTCCTTGGTGTCCATTGCTGAGGACCATTTTTCTGCCGCTGACTGTTTCCGTGACTTGGCTGATCTTGCACTACCGCTGCCACCTGATTTGAGGCATATCTGTAATCCGGTCTTTCCTCTCTTCTTCTACCTCTGAACTCGTTGTGTCTCGATGATCCGGCTGCATCTCTTGTATATTGATCCTGATGCTCTTGATGTTTTGCCGACATCAGTTCTGGTTGTGTCGGATCCCCCAAAGCATATGAGTCTGCTATCCTCATGGTTTCTGCCAAGGTGGTCGGCATATCTCTTTGCAACCTCTGCCACAAAACACTGGCGTACCGGCAACCTTGAGCGAACCAGGCTATCGCTTGAGATTCTATAACTCCTTCACACGAGTTTCTAAGGTTACACCACCGAGTCAAGAACTCTCTATCTGTCTCATTCGGTCTTTGCTTGCACATAGCAAGCTGCTGTGGCATGTTTGGTCTTTTGTAAGTACTGGTGAAGTTGCTGACAAACATCTCTTCAAAATCTAGCCAGCAGTTGATACTTCCCGCTGGCAAATTATTCAGCCATACTCTGGCTGGTCCTTCCAGCATTTGCGGGACGTATCTTACTGCCCATCGCAAGTTCCCACTAGCTATCTTTACTGCAGTAGCATAGTCAATCAACCAATCCTGTGGCTTGGTGCTCCCATTGTATGTTTTCGTGCCCCTTGCCAGCTAAAAGTTTGGCACTGGTGGTTCGCCCATGATCCGAGGTCCAAAACACGCCGGACCAGGCGGACCTTGCTCTTCTAACAACTCGGACCAATACAACCTGTCCAGTTTTAATCTTGCATCATTTAACGGTAAGTCTCCGTACATGATTCTCTCCTGCATTCCATAATGGTTATTTCCACCATGCCCTGCATACTCCATATTTGAGTAACCATCGTTGTACCTCTCATTTGCGTGATTATGGTAAGCTGGTCTCACTTCTCCTTCTTTCCGAGGTTCATACCTCGGCTGAGGATTGGGCGGCGGGTCCCTTCTTCCTTCCGCCAGGATTTCATTCTCATGATTTCTTCTTCCGAGGTCTCCATTACCTCGGCTTCCGTTGCCTTTATTGGCACGGCCGGGGTTTCTTTTGCCACCGTTACCTTGTCTTCCATTGCCTCGGTTCTCATTGACCTTTTCGGCTACCGCTGGATCATACGATACAATTTGCTTATTTCTTTTTCCTGAAGTTACTGCTTTATCTTTTCGCACGTTGTTTCCGGGTGAGGATGCTGCTGCCACTGATAGGGCAGGTGCTGCTCCAGCCGAATGAACCATGCGCGAGGCTCCTGGTCTCGCCGGGTCAGCTCTAAGAATTTCTTCATTTTGCTGGTTCGCAATGCGTACCATCTCATTCACTCTTTCTTGTTGTTTCTCCCGGGCTTCGCCGGTTAATCCCTCCAATTCTAATGCAGCGGCATTTGCCGCCCTTAGGTTCTTTGCTGGGGTGCTATACCTCGGCAAGCCTAGGTCAACTGAGTCTGCCTTGTGAGTCTCATGTTCTTTGTTGATATCATTCATGAGATTTTTTCCTCTCAATCTTAACTCATCTACCCGCTCGGGGGCAACATCTAGTTTATTTGCCTTGGAATATTCTCGCAGGGTCCTGTTTAGGGACTCCCGCAAGGCCGACACCTTTTTTTGCCTCTACCAGTACTTTTTGCCTGGTCTCTTCTAACTCATCCTGAGCATTAGCCGGATCAAGTATCGGCGCTACTGGCGTGGTCAGATTATCTATAGTTGCCTGCAGAATATTTTCTGGTCTTTCTAGAGGTGGCCATCTTACCCTTGGTGCCTTCGAGGTTGTCTCCTGCACCTCGGCTGACTTGGCTGCTGACGGATCTACCTCGGTGGGCTGTGGAGCTTCTTGCTTCATGGTCACCTGTCCTCCCGCCGCCGGTTCCTTGCTTGATCCGGCACCTGTTGTTGTCGCCTGTACCCCGGCTGCGACCATCACCTCGACGCTGCTGACGGGGCGTTCTCCACGCGGACTGTTTGCGGCGCTGAGGGGAGGTTCTCCTGCATCAACAACTTGGTGAGGATAAACGCAGGAGGTGTCGACGCCGACGTAGATCCGGTGCGTGCCCAAGTTGATGAAGATCCCGTTGCGCGGAGGAGTCTTCCTCCTGAAGCTGCCTGCGTTGTCGCTGACATAGTCACAGAGATCAAATCTCTGGACTAATCTAGAGACAACGCGCTCGCCGGTGAGGATGAAGTTTCCCGTCTGGATCTTGACTCCAGCTAGCACCGCTGCTGGCCCCAAGGTGGGCGCCAACTGTCGTGGTGGTGGCACGGCAGATGCCATGGGTAGGCTAAAGTATGGGGCCAATGGATGCTAGAGGGATCCGGAGAGGGAAGATGTAGTTACTTCTATACTCAAATGACTAACATGCAGATCTTTATTTCTCCTCTCTTGTGCTACAAGTGCTCCTCGAGCTGTTTTTAGGAAGAAGAGAAGAACTACACGAGCCTTATGGCCTAGAATCAATCGATCCCCCCTCTGGATCCCGCGCTTCCCCTTATAAAGGGGTGCCTTGGCTCCTCTAGGGCTGACGTGGCAAGCATATTCGAGGAATATGCTTGTCCCAATATAGTAACTCGGCGACCTCCTTTCCGTGTCCCCCTTCTAATGACGGCAAGGTTCCAGAGAACCCCACCTGCGCGCCTCGGGCTCCATGACTGTCACCTCAGTGATCTCCTTCTGCCCTTCTGCTGCTCTGCTCCTTGTCCTTTGTGCTTGGCTCTGTTCAGATTCTTCTTAGCCCGTGACTTTGGTTTGACTATAGGCACCTCCTTCTCCTGCAAGCTTCATGTTATTCGGCCCTGTCTCGCATAACTCGGCTCGGCCTTCACCTGCATTCAAGTTATTCGGGCTCACTCGACCGACTTAACTCGTATGTCGGCCGATTAAGGTATTGCTCCTTCCGTAGGTGTCATGGCCGTGCTTATCTCGGCCGACCTTTACATGACTCGGCCGATATAAACAGTAACTCGGCATATGACAAGGGAGACTCCTTTTATCTTCCCCTGTCTTGACCCTATCCGGGGTCACCTCCCCAACAATACCACACATACACACGGGCATGTATAATAATCTAATCCTCACTAGCATTCTCAGGACAGGCACTAAAGTTTTGTTCTATCCACTTGAAAGTAGCCCCGGTAGTGACTCTCAATTTCTCCCCCTTTGAGTTTATAGTGTCACCAGGACACTTACCACCGGTGAGGGCACACATCCGCTCACGCCAATTGTCGGAGGCTGTGTTAACGCAGAGAGGATCCCCCTGGATAGGGAGTGCAAGGATCATGGACATGTCCTGCAGAGTAACGGTCATCTCACCAGTACGGAGGTGAAAACTATGCGTCTCCGGCCTCCACCGGTCGATGAGCGCGGTGATGGCAGCAGGGTTCATGTGCGGTGAACCACGATTGACCATATGGATGAATGGGAGTAATCCTAGCGTTCGAATGTGCTCCTCGTACCGATCATCATACCGCATCATCTCTTGGAAATGCCCGTGATACCTCAATCGTAGGGGAACAAGATTCTGCACACATAGATGCTCGATTATAACATGTCCATCCAACTTGAGAAACATATAATGATTTGGAGGGTTTATTTTTCTTACCTTGATCCCCTCGGCGATAATGTAGCCACGGTGAACCTTATCATACGACGGCTCAAGAAGCGACATGCCTTCGACGAACCCGGGTTGTACATGGGGTGGTGTACGGGCTTCTTCCGATTCCGATTTCGGCATTCCAGTTAATTAAAAAAAGTCGAACTATATATGTGAGCATCTATGAGAGCAAAATATATAAAAAATTCTTTCTATATGAGCATCTCTATGTGACCAAGGTTCCAATAGTTATGATTTTTTTTTACAACTAACAAGTACATGGAGAATTCATAGTATGGAAGTTTCCTAGTATGAAACTAACAAGTATATGAAGGATTACTATATCAACAAACTCTAGTATTAAAGTTTACTACAATAACAAATTATAACTAAAATGTACATGAGGAATTCTTACCAATTACTACTAACAATTATTTTCAATCTAGACCAAAAACATACTTTCCCACATTATTATCTACAACAATTACTACTAACAATTCTTACCACTTACTACTAACAACTAGCATAGTGCCTGTGCGTTGCCACGGTTAACATTCCATCTTCGTTTGCATTGCACTTCCGAGATGTATCAAAATAGCTCATACTCTAACTCGTAACCATCTCGCATGAGGATTGGGGAGTGAGATGTTGCTAAAGGTTTTCCACTTGCCTTATTCAACATATTAAAAATCAATGAATCTAAGGAACCAATTCCATTAGAGCAATAGTATAAAAATCGAGGATCTTAGTAGCACGGCCAAATTGATCGGCAACACCTAAAGGGACTCTATTAACAAACTTAAATGTCCGTGTGTTGTCACATGCCGTTTGGTGGTTCATATTTTGCATTGAAGATTTAGCCAAGCACAATGTGGTTACGCAAAAAGCATTGCTTACGGGGAAGATTTAACTAACCTTACTGTGTTCATTTAAATCGCATGACTTGTGAGAAAACATAGGTTTATGCCATATGCAAACAAATAGGAAAAAGGCAAATTGGTAAATTCTAGAGGCGGTAGTCAAAACAAACCGACTGAAAATTTTCAGATGAGAGAAGAAAACTTAGAATACTTACTTTTAGGCTTTATTGTCCATCAGATCCATAATGCATTAGCAAAACCAACATATATATATGCATTGACTATATATTTGTAGAAATCTCTTATTATCTCATTCAAATTTGAATCAATCTTAATTTCTTGGCAATATCTGAACCTATGTTTATTGTTTAGTTCGTATTGAAATAAAAGGTACTCCGTATATATTACGGTAGAAAACGTAAGTATTTGGTTCCTTCAAATAAATATTATACTTGATGTACTGCCTAAGTACTGGATATGCCTGATCAAAATGTGTATATTAGCCATTCGGCTGGATCCGCTTCTGCAACCCTTCATCCGGCTTTATATATGTATGAAGGACGGGGCCTTTTTTTTAAATAATACATTTTTTTAATATTTTTCAGATATATTACACGTTTCTTGGATTTTATAAAAGTAGTACTTTGTCGATCTGGAGGAAACCGATTGGGCCAATCGGCCTGGAACAAGCCGACCGAGCGTCGACGTGTGGGCCTGCTGGGCTGCGTCGGCCAATCGGCCTGGAACAGGCCGACTGCCCCAATCGGCCTAGGGCAGGCCGACTGGCTTAAGCATGCATGGCCAACACAGATTGATTGATTAATTGCATGCGGAGCCCATCTTAAAACATGTATGGAGGATTTTTGCATTTGGGTATGGAACATGAGTGCATGCATGCAGAGTAGGGGCAGTCCAAGCCGACTGGGCAGTCGGCCTGCTCCAGGCTGATTGGCCAACGCGGGCCCCAGCTGTCTCACGCGCCGACGCTCAGTCGGTTTGCTCCAGGCCGACTGGCCCAATCGGCCTCCTCCAGGCGGACAAAGTACTATTTTTGTAAAATGTTAAAAACGTGTAATAGATCTAGAAAATATTTAAAAAAATGTATTATTTAAAAAAAATCGCAAGGACGGGAACAAATAAAGTTAAAAACATAAAACCATCAACCTTGTTTACATTTCTCAGACCTAATTACTAAAGATATGTGAAAGTTCTGTATGATAACAAAGGTACATGGAGCTTCTTTCTACAAAGGTACAGCTGCCTCTATTCCCAACGTGGACATCCACTAATTAGCCCTATGCATTATATTACATGTTTATCACTTGCCTCTCTAGTTCTTTCTTCTACATGCAAACAACGGTCGAAAACTGACCTGGAGATGGATCATACTACAGCTAGGGAGGTGACACCTCAGTCCGAGGAGCCATGACAAGTCGACAAAGACGTAAGAATGTGTACATTTTTCTAGTTTGTCTTTTGTGTAGCATAATACAATAGTTGTGCTTCACTATATTCAAGCGATAACTGAAAAACTGTAGGAGGAAATTGGCCACCGACTCACCAAGGATGAAGACTGGGAGGCGGAGGGGCGTCCCCATAACTATGATCGGTCGCCTCCACACGAGCAGACGCATGAATGCATGATGCCTCTGTGCATGTGCAGCTTCCTCGCTGACTGACGCCGATGAGCCTACACCTCTAGCAGAGTGCCTCACAGCATAAAAAAACTTCTACTGCATCAGGAAGGTCCTCGCCAAAGGCAACAACTCCGTTAGTTCAGGCTATGATGTGGAGAGAATTGTTTTTGATCATTCTGGAGTGAAGACTAATTGCCTTAGAAGTGTACTCTTAACCAGGGGAACATAACTTTTTAAAGCATGATATACATCACCCTGCATAGCAAAAAGTCCAAATGTAAAAGTGAAATTCAAGAAGGCACATCACTCTCTGAAGAGGTAAATGCATATGACGTGAGAACAATCTATCATTTACACCAAATCCATGACTCTAATCAAGATCTCATACTTTATAGTTCCTTTTTGTGAGAAACTGAGAATCATGTGGTGATCTTCGTCTCTATTGGGTCCTGATTGTGCTTCTGGTCATCGTTCTGATCGTGCTGCTGCAATTAATAAGAGAAAGTTGAGCGCCTTTTGACAGAAGAATTTGGGTGTTGTGTAGTAGTACAGAGGAGATCCCACAACAGAACCATTAGCTCAGGTCACCACCACCCCCATGAACGCAACCGCCCCCTTTCCTAGGTACTCTGCCCCCACGTGCTCACCTCCTATCTTCAGGCGGCCGCCTCAGTTCATGCTCAAATCGCCGGCATCGCATCGACCTCAAACTCGCGCGGTTGCAAGGGACAGAGGGCAAGATCATTTTCTATGTGCCTGACAGATCTATAGAGGGAATCCACGATTGCAGGAACAATTCAATTGCAAAGCGAGGGGTAAAATCGAATTCAAACCTGTCATTCAGGACGCCCCCCTACGGCGCCGACACCATAGACCTCTCGACCACGCCACCTTCATCTTCCATCATGCACGAACGATGCATCCACCTCCGGTCGCTGCTGCACGTGCTTGGCCCGCCCATCATCTTGGCCGCCGACGAACGGGAAGGCGGCGTCATGGGAGCAGAGGCGGAGATGCCTACCTGCATCAAGGAGTAGGGTAAGAGGGGTGGCCTCTCACCGGCGGGAGAGGAGCGGGGCCGAGGGGAGGCTAGGGGAAGGAAGGGGAAAGACATGGCAGGCGGAGCAACGTCGGTGGAAAGAGAGAGGGAGAACGGAGAGACAGGCGCACGATGGATTGGGGAAATCCTTTTCTTTCCACGGAACCGTCCAGTTTGACCGGTGGCAACGTGGGTAATTTGCTCAAATCGGTAGGGGCAAAATGGTCATTTACTGGCAGACGGAAATTGGTGCTGACGAACGGTCCCAATCTTTTTAATAGTATAGATTACCAATTACTACTAAGAAAGAATATTCCCACATTATTATCTACAACAAACATACTATAAAATTATATTCCTACATATGTTCCAACCTCAATCATACTAGAAGCTCATCCTATACCTAAACATACTACCATCTTATCTATTCTCCCTCTAAGTAATCAACAAATCAACTATATATCTTGATTTTTGGATGAACTAGGGTTTTCCTAAACTATCAACATTAGGGCAAAATATAGAGATTTTTTGGACAAATTTGAGAGGCATACCTGGGGGATGTGGTGAAGAACAAGATCCATGGAAGGTTTCTGTAGATCAGAGCAATTGGGGGAGGGATTAGAGGAGGGGGAGAAGAGCCTTAGCCGCCGCCGCGTCTCCTCTCTGTTCTTGCGAGCTTGAGTGGAGAAAAGTGAGAGGATGGCCGGGCTGGACCAACCCAGCGTGAGCTTAAAGGCTCCAGGTGTGCGACGCGGCAGAGGTGGGTGCGGCGCCTCCCTGGGTGGCGTCACACTTACGATGCTGGGGCCAGCGAAGCCAGCGTGGCAGGGCGTGCCGCGTCAGCCCGAGAGGCGCAGCAGTCGTGCATGCGCGCCACTCTAGACGGCACTGCATATGCGAGCCAGCGTGACAGGGCAGCAGCGCCGGGTCCCAGTTAGCCAACGTGGCAGGCGTGCGACACTGTCCTAGATGGCGCTGTAAGAGTGTGTGTAACGTCATGCGAGCGGGAGTAGCAGAAAGGGGTTAGACGTTGTGAATTTCTTTTCAAATCGGGTTAATTATGAATTTAGATTATTTTTATTTAAATTGCCGAAAGAAAACCCGGCTGTCGGCAGGTGAAAACTCCGTTCCTCGCTGACACATGACCCACATGTCACTCACCGTCATCCATCCGCGTCTGGATAACTTCGTATCGAAGGCAGGCTCTGCTCTTATCTCTTCGTTGTCCCCATCGCCCGCGATCCTTTCACAGATCATACTCCCACAGAACACCCTAAAATTATTTTAATTTACAACAGTACTATTTTATACCGGTACTTCTTTCTGCGTTTTCTTTAACACGACAAATACATTATCCCTATCAGCAGAAAACTACAGGGTATCTTCTGCAATTGTTTTCCGAATATATCGGACTGCGCAAACGAAAAGGAGAGAGAGAGAGGAGAGGCGACACGCCACCGGGAGAGGGAAGAGGGAGAGAGCCATGGGAGGGGGCGTCATGCGCACCGCCGCGAAGGTCGGCATCGCCGGGGGCGCTGCAGCGGCGGCGGCCGGAGGCCGCTTCCGCAACGTTGCTCCGTCTTTCGCGACGGCCCCCGCCGCCGAGGCTGCCGCTGCGGCCTCGCTGGTGTCCGCGGCCGGGGAAATCCCCGCGGTCGCACCTGCCGGGTCGCAGTGGACGTCCTGGGAGGTGGATGACTGGGAGTTCGCGGACTGGAGGGACGCGGCGGTGTCCGATGCGGAGGAGGCGGTGGTCGGGAGGCCCAGACTGGTGTTCGCGCCTCCGTCGCTGGAGGAAGCCGAGGAGGCCACCACTGAGCTTAGGGACGCTATAGACAGGTGAGATATCTAAGCTTGGATGCGTTTCTTGTGCGGATTTATCGAATTGAAGGCCGAATTGGTCGGATATATCCTGGGTTTTCTTGGGGGCAATCACGTATGATAGTTCTTCTGATTGCCTTGAGCGATGGTTTGGAGATTGCTCTATTGGTTATATGCTCGTCCTGTCCTGATTTTGTGGTGTCTAATTGGCTTCTGATGGATTAGGAATTGGATTCGGCATGCTTAATTATGGTACTACTTTTTTTTAGAACACCTGGGCTTTATATTGATCACATAACCATAATGTCATTACAAATAAACTCCCTGATGCAAAGACAAGAGTTTTCGCAAAGCCTAGCTAGAGAGTGCAACAAAATTTGCACCTCTGAAAACATGTTTGAAAGTACAAGACAGAAAGGTCCACCTTTTATTGCAACTGGAAGTCAGACTTCACTTTATCTACTTCAGGATATAGAGAAGAATCCCATGTATGTTTAGAGTTTCAGATTGTGAAAGTTATTTTCATATTGTATGTGATGGTTCAATTTGGTTTAGTTGAGGGGATTCTTCACATTTTGCACAAGAAAGCATCAAATCAAAAATAAATATCATTGTCAAAAATATAATAAATATGCTACGAAGTTAAAAGGATCGTTTGTGTTCTAAACTGTCATCAAAATCATGCTTCAATAATCCATTCTGTGACCATCGCTAAGAACTATAAACATCACTACTTGATGTATTAGTACTCCCTCTGTTCGGGTTTACAAGATAGATGAGCCTTGTAAACCCGGACAGAGGAGTAGTCAGGTGAATCCAGTTTGTCCCCTTTATATTACTCCAGTTGTCCAGTTCATTTTTGTAATTCAACAACATGACCCTTGAATACGCTCAGCTTCTCTCTTCTATATCGCAGAAGAAAACCTTCTGTGCAACCCATAAAAATGTTGTGTTCTTCTATAAGGAGTGACTCAGTCCACTTAGAAATAGTTATTTCTGAGTCATTGCCATCCAATTCCTTTATACTTCCACGAATTAATGGTTGGATTGCGTGGTTCTTATCATCAACTTAGAAATGTTTACTTCTCAGTCGCCTAAGAAATAGCAAACCGTTTTTATATTCAAGTATATATGCTGCCTTGATTGTTTTAGAATCTGCTGCATATGCACACAGTTACTTTTTCTTCATATGCATCTTATTCTATCATTCCAAAATGGTTGTTTCAATAGGTCTTACAAAATGTTCATTTGTAGGGTTTATTTCCCAGAGACTCCAGCACAAGTTGTTAAGGAACATGATCAAGAGCTTAACAAGCTGGGAGCCGATGCATTAATTCCTGCAATGCCGGGACATGTTGTGCAAGCTTTTACATTGCTAAAATCAAGCTCAGAGGCTCAGGTCTGTAACTGTAGTACTTCACAGCTGCTGTGGTTTATCTTCAGTCCGTTCGTTGTTAATGCCATCTATACATATGGCACTGTTATTTGCTGGCTTTGTATGCTCGTACAATTTTATTGAAGTTGCTTTTGGAAAGAGATACCATTGGTCATTGAATGCACCTGTTACAGCTCAAGATTGGTTGTGATCACTTGTGTGATACAGTCATCAATCTGTTTGTAGCTTGTTATTGTTACTTTTATGACGCCTCCTTGGTTATTTTGGTAGATTTTGCACTTTAGCTTGTTTATAAGTGTATTGTAGTGTTAATGAGTCTTATGTAGAATGCTGTATTTTCATTATTTTTGAGTTGCATAGTTTCCAGAAGTGCGGCACCTTGTAATTATTAGATAAGTTTATGCTAGTTGATCAATAATATATAGCATAGCAAGAGTTAGTTCAAGTGTTAATGAATTTTGTATGGAATGTCTTCTTATTTTCTAGCTGCATAGTTCCTAGAAGCAGGGCGCCTTGTCATTAGATAATTTATGCCAGGCGAATAACTATATTTAGCATAGCAAGATTTGGTACAGCTGAGTCATTCTGTTGTCTGTTTCCACTTATGCTTTTTTTTATCTTTGATCTCCAGAGCGTTGTTGCCTCACTTGCATCAGATAAAAATGTATGGGACGCAGTGTTGAAAAACGAGAAGGTTATGGAATTTTACAGGAGTCACCAGCAAAGTATGTTCCACCTTGTCCTATACTCGAAGTTGCATCTTCGGTTTACTGAAATGTATGATCACTATTTTCCTGTTTTGAGGATACCTTATGACCATTATTACTATCTTCTATTTTGGTACAGCTCTGGTTAATACATTTCCCGAGGATAGTGGCTCCGTAGAGTCGCCGGAGAAATTTGAAGACACGTCCACTGATTATGCATCCCCTGGGGAACTACCTACTAGCTCACCTTTACTGGACTTTGTGGACAACGCGAAGAAGACAATGATGGAGATGGTCGACAACATAACCAGCTTTTTCCAAGACTTGTTTCACACCCCGGCCGAAACTGAGGCCGGACCGAGCTCATCCACTAAGAAGGGTAGCTCCCCTTCTTTTGCTGAGATGGCGGCAGGTGGATCATTCATGGCTCTTGCGATGGCGGTCATCCTGGTTGTTCTGTTCAAGAGGGCATGAGGTCCGCAATATCGAACCATCTTGGCGCCTATTGTGGCTTGAATCTGTCGAAAATAACTTGTTTGTCGCGTTGTTAAGAACTACGGTTGTAATGTACAGCGTGTGTGCGCCCTGCCGTACTATGTCAGTCGAAGCTTTCTGAGTCTTGAGACTAGTATAATACTTAAGAGACATGTTACAGTATGTATCTTGTGTTCCTAGCTAACTGGTAACGCTACGGTGGAGAATGGATATTTTGCCGGTGTTAGATGTGTGATCTAATAAAATTCTGGTAGAAACAAACTTGAGGTTGCAAGAAAATATTCCTTAGATTTGGTGATGCGCTGAATCTTGAAGACGGCAATAGGAAATCGGAGCAAGAGCTGGGTGCAAAAAGAATTTGGGGAAGCGTCTGTCAGACATAAGACAAGACAACCTCTAAGGTCTGAGCCACCCTGCACAACTCGTGGCTAGGCAGGAGCGATCTGGCCAGGTCAGAATGCATGAACCGGACTTAGTTTGCTTGGAGGGTGCCATTTTTCTAGTCAAACTGAAAATTATATCGCTGAACTGTAATTTTACAGAAGAAAATACCGATGGAGATCTTCTAGTTTTTGGAAGTTGTAACGAAGATTTTGTCCTGCACTCTCTGTGTGGTACTGGTGTCCTGGCGGGCTACTCGCAATAAAAAGATAGTGCCGGCGAAGAGAGCAGATCGTCTGCCTCACAACAATGGTAAGGAAAATTATACCCAAAAAAAAAGCAATGGTAAAGGAGAAAGATCAGTCGATTGGACAGATGGAAGAGACCAAAGGGGCGCTGCAGAAGGTTAATACTGATGGTAGTATCCATTCTGAATCTTCCAAGAGCGGCTGGGCCGCTGGGGCCTAGGGCTTCATTGTGCGACAATGACAGCGATCATGAAGTTAAGGTGAAAAGATAACTATGCACTTCCTCCGACCCATATTAGTTGACTCAAATTTATCTAGATATGGATGTATCTAGCACTAAAACTTGACTAGATGCATTTATATCTAGATGAATCCAATTCAACTAATATGAATTGAAGGGAGTACTTTTCTTTTTTACAATGTAGCATTTCATTAATCTTACAACTGATCATACTCCCTCCATCTCAAATTTACAATGTAGTAGTATTTCATTAATCTTACAACTGATCATACGCCCTCAGTCTTATGTTTTGTATTTATCTAGATTCATATATATCTAGACATATTTTAGTGTATAGATACATACAAATCTAGACAAATCTCTGGCATCTAATTCAAGATGGAGGGAGTACTATAAATCTGTTTGTAACTAGAGTTCCAATATCACCATGTGTGGAGATTTGGTGCGAATCCATCTAAATCGTCAACCATTCATCCATTGCATGCTTCGGACAGTGATGAAGCCCAACATTTTAGGAACTGGAGCTGTACAAAATGCGAGCACACCACAGAGAAAACACGCGAACAAACTTTTCCATGTTCCGTATAAAACTTCAAAGCTTTTGTGTGAACTATGACACCTAATATTTATAAATCCCTGCAAAATTACATCATGACTCATTGAGACCATGCTGTTTATACATTAAACTTTGTTAAATTATGCAACAGATTGGAGAAATAACAGGTGAGCCACTAAAGATACAACTTTCTTTTACGCCATGTGAAGCAGAGAATCAGTAAGTTGTCAGTAAGCTCCAGGATGGCACAGTGCTTCATATCGAAAGAACCTCAATGTCCTCCTCGGCAAGGAACGTCTTCCCTCTGTTAGCATTGCTGACTCTCCGCTGGGAGGGCGGAGGGCCTCGCTGCGGAAGAGAACATTTCAGAACATATAGGTATATGTGGTTTCAGTTGGTACCAAGATGAGAAATGGCGAAATTGTGTCTGTGTAATACCTTCCGCAAAACAAATGCAAGGTATAGATAAGATACCTCCCACTCATCTTGGGACAGCGTACCTGCATTGACTTTTGATGTTAATAAGATGGTAACATGACATTTACTGAGGACAGTCAATTTACTAGTCAGAGTCTAATTACTCTGGCCCTGTCTTCCATCACCAAGAGCACCCAGCCTCCGCATGAGATCAGCAAATTCTGGCTTTTGCAAGTACTCGTTTACAAATTCATGGAAGTTCTTCATTAGAACCAGCTCTAGATCATACTGCAAAAAATCAAAAAAAAAAAAAAATTGTCATAACATCACCATCTGTCTGTGCAGCAAATATGTAAAAAAATAACTGACGACAGAAAAAAGGGTAGAATAGATTTCGACAAAATATTGAAATTAACTCTTTGACAATAAGGAGAAAATGCATAAGTCTACCTCCTCTGCCAGTAATTTGAAGAGATGGAATGGAACAACCCACTCCGGGCAATCAACTGCATCCTGCATGTTGCCAGAGAATTTGTTAGGAATGAGTTTTCATCATTTTGTGGGAAAATAAAATAGATGTAAAGAAGAAAGACAAAGAGTAACAACTACTCCCTCCGTTTCAGGGCTTAAGGCGTCCTCGTTTTGCGTGTTTTTTCTTTGACCAAGAATTATTCCAAATACGTAAAGAGTTTTGGTATAAAACTAGTATCACTGGAAAGTATTTTTCAATACGAACTCAACGGTACTAATTATGTACAATATAATCAAGATTTTGTTGCTCAATTCTTTTGGTCAAACTTTTCTTTGGAAAGCGTGTGCGCCTTAAGCCTTGAAACGGAGGTAGTAGAAAGCTAAGTTACAGGCTTAAACATAGGGCACTAAACACCCAAACAAGTTGTAACAAGACATGTATATGTTTGAGAAGATCAATGCTGAGGACATCACTTCTAAACTATGAAAAGATAACGTCCAGGGTAAGGAAGCACCAAAGGTTGCAGCAAAACAATGGGTAAACTACATGAGTGTGGAATTCATGATAAAAAGGGGAGTATGTAAATGGGTGTACACTATTTGAGTTGCATTCAACACCGTAGAAATTGAGGCTATTTCAGACTAGACATTTTGATAAGCATTAGAAAGAGTAGTGCATGCAAAATCACAAGAATGTTACTCTAATCAGATTTCAATTACATCATCTTTTTTACATTTTTCCTTTGTTATGATTTGAGTGAGCATTCAAATGTGAACATAAGTGTTCAGCTGGAAAAAACTAAAAGAAGCCAGATATAGAAGTCACAAGTTATTGAAAAGTAGATCCTGTTGTCACCTCTAAATGAAACTTGTACTTGATACCAAAAGGTCTGGATGCAGGGAATTTCTACACCATTTTGAAAGCAACAGAAAAAATCAGTTAGTTAATAATGAAAGCTAAACATAGTTATTATAAATAAACACAATTACCTTTTCGGCATACTCTTCACCAAAAGTAATACAATAAACACTGTTCCCAAACTCCATTGCTTCAGCTGATGATATAATATTGTATCACATATTGTGAAAAGTACTGTACAATTTGATGAGACCAATCAAACTATAATTCAAGATAGTTACATACTTTCTCTTAGCCTTTTAATGATGACATTAGCATCAGGCATCGTCCCAATGAAAGTGCCTCCAGGACGAAGCAATGCAGATATATTAGCAAGGGCCTGTCTTGCCCGTGCTTCAGTCGACCATGAGTAATGCATTGCAAACTGAAATACATGAGATCGTCAGAATGGGACATGTAATCA
The DNA here is from genome assembly GCA_916181665.1 of Avena sativa. Taxonomy (NCBI): domain Eukaryota; kingdom Viridiplantae; phylum Streptophyta; class Magnoliopsida; order Poales; family Poaceae; genus Avena; species Avena sativa. The sequence goes on along the minus strand of OV702285.1, from coordinate 415,972,909 downwards.
ATATTCAATTAGTTAGCTCGTTATAATCATATACCCATTTAGTATTCAGACATTCTAAATCTCCTGTTGGTGTATTACCTATTCAAAGAAGATTAAAGATCACTGCACTTGCATTTTAATTGCTACTTAAGTTTCAACATCTTTTCAGGAAGATTTTGTTTGAATGACAGCTGTCAATACTATTGCAATATTTAAAAGTTATTTTATTTTACATAAGGTTGAGAAATACAAAGTTCGTAGACAAATGAAAAAATAGACGGTTGAACTATAACTAAATATGAAATGACAGCTGTCAATACTATTTGCACTATTTAACAGTTATTTTATTTTACTTAAGGTTCAGAATACAAAGTCCTTAGACAAATGAAAAAATAGACGGTTCAACTAACCAAATAATACTTAATAAGAAAAAATGGATATTTGTTCGCTGGAATACAGAGATAGGTCACTCACCTGGCAGCTGCATATGTCAAATGGAGCATCGTCAGATAAATACTCATCCAGACGAGTCTACAAAAACATAAAAGAAGAAAAGTTTCCATGTAAATCATGATTGTTGATGAGCATGTGAAGAGTAACGAAAATAGAAGACTTGACATTGGGGTAAAGCATATTCTTCCTGATGAAGTGAAAGCATAAAGAAAAATCATCTGTAGTCGACAAAAGTTATGAAAATGTTGGTATGATTTGGTCATTTGGCTTACAACTACATACAATATTCAACACTTGAAGCAAGCTACGGCACTATGTCCGATAACATTTGCAGTCTGCTTCAGCATACATAGCACAGAATCACGTTCGGTTTGGTTAATTATGCAAACTGTACCATTTATTGTTACTTTTACCTCATAACAATCAGCACAAATAAGCCGTGCAGGAAAACTGAACTTCTTCCGTCGTTGTTGATCAGTGTCACCATTATAACGGGTCATGCAATCTTTTATCTGCAAGTGTAAAGCTCCAAAGTTGTGCAAACACATCAAAACATACTGCACAAAATATAAAAAATGGATCCACAAGTTTCTCTGGTCCGAGACTGGAATTATAAATCTTAGGGTTTTATCAAGACACAACGAATTGAACATGAAGTGGAATATTAGATTGAATGTATAGATTGCAACTGTCTTGAAATAAGCTTAAATGTTCAAATTATTGAAGTACAGGTAAGTACAAGTTACATGTTTAACTCTGCCAAACGATGGAGAAACAACTCATGAACCACAGATTACAGTAAGACATTAACTTATGTAGCTATGCATATAATGTAGATGTCTCATGTGAGGGGGAACTAACCGAGCCTTCTGCGATATCAACACCTACATAATAGCCAACCTTGGCCTTGTCCCACTTTATCAAATCACCTCCCTGCATTACACAACAGATGAGCATTGTCTTGAACTACCAGAATCGCTGCTTACCTTAATTAATAACACTCAGGCAACACTGCTTACAGCTTACCTTGCCGCAAGCAAGATCAAGAACGCAGTCTCCTGGACGCGCATACAGCTGGACCAGGACGCTCTTTATCTGTCAAAGCCCAAAGGTGAAATTTAAGGATTAGCACGGCCGCTTATTCATCGTAGAGGTGACATTTTCTTAAGGGTCTTATGGAATGTATGGGTGGGTAGCACAGATAGCAGGGTACCCAGTTGTTGAGCTTTTTGAGGTGGATGATGGGGCTGTTCTCGCGCTCCTCGAGCGTCTGGTTCGACCGGGCGCTGTAGTGGTCCGCCACTCGGCGAGCGCTTTTCCGCTCCTCCGAGTACGCTTGTTGCCCCCCATAACCGCCGCCGCCGCCTACGCAGAACCCAAACCCTAATTAGCTATCGGCCGCACAGGATTGGTGGGTTAGCGTCAACAAGACGGGGCCTGATGAACGAAGGGAACCAATAAGTACCTGGGCTGAACTGGTGCTTTTGGACGGAGGCGAGGGAGGAGGAGGGCTCGTCGCGGGGCCGCTTGCTCATCGCGCCGGCGATCGCCGCCGGGCTTCCGGGTTGGGAGGAGGAGGCTTTCGATTCGATTCGATTCGGGTGGGGATGTTTCGCTTCGGCGGTTGTCGCGGCTCGTGCAGAGCTTGTGCGCTAGACCGCTAGTATACGGGGCTGGAAAAGAAATTGTATGAGACCGGGTCTAACTCTGCCCCAGAGTAGCCTATCCCGATGCGAGACACATAGCATTTTAGAACAATAAACCGCGGTCTTAAATTTTTTTTTCCCGTATCTTCATTTTAGTCTCTATTCTTTAAAATTATACTAGCAAACAACCCGTGCGTTGCACCGGAAGACAAAACTTTTTCGATAGAAAAATAAAGATCAGACATAATTGAGAAATAAATTAGATGGCTATTTTATCAAAAGTAGAAGATCATTCGCTGGAGATAGCTAATAACGCTCTTTTTATTATTTCAAACCATGGTCTGCCCCCTCACTTCCATTTATAATTATTCAAAGCATGCCACAAATCCCATTTAGGCAACTCCCTCACTTCCAATTATAATTATTCAAAGCATGTCACAAATCCTATTTAGGCAACTTGCCACTTAGACGGAAAATCTCATCTTTAATCATGTCCATGTTCCTTCGTTTAATCAGGAAGCTGCTTGTTGTTCCTGATTTGGCTTGGCAACCTTTTTGCATGTCAACCATCCCGTCAATCTGGATGGCCCAAGTCAGCGATTCCTTTCTGATCATTTGACGTCAATCTCTCGAGTGATTGTTGTTTCCGAGTTGCTTTGTTGATTTCCAGGAAGCTTGTCAGTATATGAACCGGTAGAACTTGGTGAAAATAACCGAGGTGGGACTATTCAGCCCGCCAGAACGCGCACTCCACCATGCACGTAGCCAAACACACAACACACGCTCGTTGCGGTTGGGCCACAAACGCAACCAGACCGCACCCGACACGCGACACGACCCCGCGGGCACACGATGGACACACGCCTCCTCCATCGATCCCCACCTTCATGTCTCGTCCTCACCAACCCCCGCGCCGTCGCTTCTCTCCCTGGAGCTCCTTCCTCCTCGTTCCTCTCCCGAGCGGGCCGCCTCCCTTGAGCCTGGCTCGCGCCGCCCGTCGCTCTTCCCCATCTCAAGCCCGGAGCACCGCCGCTTCCCCGTCGCCGCCGCAAACTCTGCAAGACGACGCCGCCGGCCCTCTTTTCGAGCGCACCGCCCTGCGCCATTGCCGCTTCCCCATCTCACCCAAATCTGCATGCAAGCAAAAGGAAAAAATCTCGAGCGCTCATCCCCTTTGGTTTACACCAGGTCCTGGCTATGGATAGGAGTAATAATAATAATACAATAAAGAAAGGATAATCTGCCTCGCAAAAAAAAGAATAATCTGGACATGCCCCGTTCTTGCGATGTAGCCTAGGCTGGTCCCCAAAAAAATCCCCCCTTTCTCACTGCTGCTCAGATCCAGCGAGAGCGAGTGATTACCAGAAGAAATTATAGCGAGCTTGTCCACAGCCGGCCTCTGCGGTGAGATCGACTTGAGCAATGTGTTTGCGGCACCGCGACATCAAGGCCTGGAAGCTCCGCGTGTACGACTGCCACATCCGACCTCGGCCGTGTATACATCGACGGCAACGGCAAGCTGGTGACGCCGGTTGGCCACGAGCACGTTCGCCTCCCGCTGGCCCATAGATCAAGCTCCACCTCGGCACCTGGTTCCTGCAATGCTCCGGCCGCTCGTCACTCTCGCCCGAAAAAGGGATTTGGATCCTGACGGTAGCCTCGTGGACTCATGGACCTAGAAAGGAGCAGGAGGGCAAGAGGGTAGAGAGGGCAAGAGGGAGCGCAACGACTGTATCTATATTACCGGGCCATGGCATTGTGGGTGGTGGTGTCCAGGCCGAAGAGGTGTAGAACGCGAGCGAGGAGTCCGGTGGCGACCTCTTTTCCTCTGTCTCGCGCGAGGAAGCGGCGGAAGCGAAGCGAAGAGGAAGTTGACTAAGAGGTGGCAGTGCCTGTAAATACCACCGAACTACAGGGGCAATTCTATATGACGGACGGTGGACAGAAACGCTGCGTTGGCATTGGTGGGTAATTTATTTTTTAATCAAAGGGTAAAGTCGTCCAAAAAAGTGTAGGTACTACAAGAAACACTCCTTCCTTTATTATTACTAGGACTAGGAAACATGCCCGTGCGTTGCACCGGAAAAACAAGAAATACAATTTTGGACCAAAAATTAGGGTCATAGCACACCACCCGATTGAACTGAACCATCCCACCCGCCTACTTGAAGAAGACCGGTTTAGCGCACTACCTTTCGGCCGTCGACATTCTACCAAGCATGGCTACACCATGTTTTCATGTTCGACGGTGCCGCCCTCCTCTCCCCATCCTTATGCTCTCTTACACCTCTCTCCCCTTTTCTTCCTCGAATTCCCTAGCATTGTATAGCACCCCTGGCTTGGGACGTCGGTGGCATTCCACCACTCACAGATGCATTTATTCATTTAAGTACATATAATGACCATATTAAAATCATACATGTCTTCCAATTTGATGAAACAAAAATATAATTTGTTGCAGATCTCTTTATCCCTTCGTAAGTGAAATAAAGTTAAATCTAGATTATTTGCTTGCATGCTAGAATTTGTGATGAAAGAAATACGGTAGGAAAAATTTACACCGAGAGACATCAACCAAACGAATGTGTAAATGTATACCTCCTTAGAGAAAGATATTCTTCCTTTCCATTACATAGAACTCATTTCATAGTAAACGTGTTGACAGAAATAAAGCCAGTGGATTAGCACCATCAGATTTAGTAATTTAGCATGAAAAATTTGTACAATCTAGAGAATGGCATGCCCTTCCAAAATAACAATAGAACGAATTTACTTTAATGCTACTGCTGAATCGCTGTGTATTATTTCCTTGCTATCGCGTGTCATCTGACTAAAGGAAACAGAATGTGGAAATTGAAGTTTATATAGACTGACGCACTCGGAGTGTATACAAAAATATTTTTGTCCAAGTCGTCATTAGCACTATGTACCTCCGATGTCCATCTACAATTCTGCATCTACACAGCTATGTCTAATGTAAGCAAGAATTCAAACTGACTCAAAAAGCTACCAATCAAACTGAGATAACAGCATGAATCCAAACCTGTAGGTGTATCGTTCGGGAGGAGGCTTGTTAACAACGAGCTTATGTACGACGTGACGCACGCGAGTACGGACGACCAGGAAGGGGCGCCGCCACGGCCGCGTTCGTCTCGTACACAGGGGCCGATGCTGCGCGGCTGTGGAGTCGACAACCAATAGATGACCGGCCTTCGCCGGCGTTGGACTAATTGCCCTCCAATTCGTCCGGTTTGCACTGCCACCGATCTCGTGCCTCGTTTCCGACCATAAGCTCAAGTATATCTTGCGGAAAGAATTGACCTCCTCCTTCCGTTTCTATATTTTCGCACGCCAAAGGCCATGAAAGCAAGAGCGGCCGGCGCCAGCGCCATCGTGGAAGTCCTTGGCATCGCTCACTAAGCTATTTTGTGGAATTGAGTGATGGATTAAGCAGATTAGGGCGCCCTCCAAGATCCCGTCCAACATCACCACCATCTTCGGCTATGGTTACTCCAACGATTCCAATCGCCGGTCATTGCCACGCACGCTCAGCTTCTACAGGCGTCAACCACACCAGTTTTGAGCTCTGCCGTCATGATCGGGCACCCACAGAACTCGGCTAGCTTCCGGACGTTGTACCTTCTCCGGTCTCCTCTCGCTCGCCCAAAGCCAGATTTAATCTGTCGAAGTCGAGGTGACGGAACCGGCGCCCGACGGGCTCGGGAATTTTAGAGATGTCGAACTGTACATCCGTATATACTTACAATGAAAGACTGCAACTTGCCGTACACGTTTCGCATAGATTCTTTTGTGTTATTATGCGGAGGACGTATGGTGGGCACGACATTGCCTTTGTTCGGAAGTGTTTTTCCTCGCTCGACGGAGATGGGATTGGGCACGGGTGGCGACTCTGGGTCCTCACGCAGTCAGGGACTCTCTACTTACCAATGGCAGTGGTGGGTAATTATTCCGAACAGTCAGGGGTAAAAACGTCTAAAAAAGTGTAGGTACTACAAGAAATACTCCTTCCTTTATTATTAGGTATAGATATAGATTAAAATTAAAATTATATATCAAGATCTTAATTTTTTCATAAGTGGGGTCCTAAATCGGTTCGACCCTTGTTGATCGGTACCACATAGACAATAGGACCTGGAAGATGTACTGCACACCCTGCATATTTATGAATAAGCCCTCTAGGTTATGTTTTCTTTCAAAACTCAGCCCCTGTTTGACCCTCATGGTCGTCAATTGCAGCGTCTTCACCCCGGTGCCACTGCTCGCCGACATGGTCGTGAATAGGTATAGGCTCAGCAACGTCTGCAACATGAACCTGTCCGGGATGGACTGCAATGCCGGGGTGATCTTGGCAGGGCTCGCGGCGGGCATGTTGCAGGGCCATGCCGCACTGCGTGCACGCTTTGGTGGTGTCCATGAAGACCATCATGCCAAACTTCCATGTCGGCAAGGAGCGCGCCATGCAGCTCTCCAGCGTCCTTTTCCGGGTTGGGCAGCGCTGTTGTCCGCGCTACTGTAGCATCCCAATTGTCTAACAATTGCAATGCTACTAGCCTAGTCTATATAATGGCTACTTCATATATATAATTGTTGCATCATCATTATATCATGCTCATGTCATCATGCCACCTTGCATTTGAGCATCATATAAAACCCTTTTGTTTTGGTTCTTCTCTCATATGCATTGTAAATTGTATTTGCCTCTTGATATTGTATTTGGTTATTGATATATTGTTTAATGCCCCAAGTTGAGTTGGGGGCATATCTTTTATTCAACTCCATCACCTTTCTCTGCCACCACCTTATAATTCCACCATTCCACCATATATGAGCATTGCAACTTGTTTGGTTTTACCTCTAGCTCATGTGGGTTGGGATGGATCCAATTCTATTTCCTCATGCTCTCATCTTGCATCAGGTGGTTTTCACCTTATTGATATGTGGAGCCACCTTTGCATGCATTATGAGTAGTGCTCCTTTTTCCTAGCTTTCATATGGATTATCATGGATTCATGCTCATGTTGGGATATCTTGGGACTATAAAATATCTAGTGGCACCTACACACTAGCATGTCCCCTTTTATTCAAATATGGTCATCTCCATCTACTCCACATGGGGCATCCTTTTAATTTCTCTTGCTTGGGCTATACTCCACATTTTGGGGTGATGCATAGGAATAATGCCATGTTTATTATTTTGTTTTCACAAGGATGATACCTGGCATTTATTATCTTGCATGGGCCATGCAAGTAGCACCACATTTAAGTCTTTTGGATTTTTCTTTGAATTCTTGAGTGGATCATCTCTCATCTCATCTCTCTCCCTCTTTGTATCCCTATCTTGTTTTATACAATCCAGGGCCATTGTTAGGGTCCAATATTTTGGAAAAGGAGTTTTGTTCTTTTATTAAAACCCTAATCTAGTAAAATGCCAAATAGACACATACACCTATTATGTATGTGGGCATCATCTCCCCTCTTGATCTTGTTCCCTCTCATCTAACTTGTTTCCCTAAACCTCCTTCCAATGCTCCTACAAAGTTCAAAAGGTTTTGAATTAGTAACTTGTTTGGATTTTAAACAAACAAACAAACAACAACAAATAAATAGTAAATAGAGCATAAAGAAAAATAGTGAGAGAGGAGCAGCAGCAGCACAAACAAGGAACAAAGAATGGTACCACAGATGAAGAAATCCTCGGGCAGCATGATCACCGGACGTAGCATCACCGTTACCAAAGGAGGAAGCGAAACCCTGAAGGTACGACGGAAACCCAACCACGAGAATTCCTGGACTCGAAGAAAGAGACGAGAGCGGATTCAAAACACGTAGAGGTAAGAGGAGAATAGCAGAGGGGTAAGGAATAAAAATCAGACCTAATCAGAACTATCCAACCGATTTTGCAAAAATAGTTTTGACACTCTACTTCGGCCGTTAGCTAGGTTATCCTACAGGCTGGACTTGTGGGGTATCGCAACTGCTGAGCTCTGATACCACTCTGTAACACCCTCAGAATCGACCCTATGCAAGTTTTAGCGAAACCCGCCAAACCCGCATAGAAACGATTCAAAGGTGCCCACCAGGCACTTTCGTGCGGGTGGAAAACGAAGTAATAACATTACACAACAGTCCTCGATGGGACCCACAGGACAGATATATACAACAGCGACTCAAAGAGTCAAGAATACAGATATAATACACAAAGATCCAAATCACCTTGAAAGGATAGAGCGTCCGACTACGGACAAGATGCAAATGGGGCTAAGAGCCCTGAAGAATAACCAATGGCGTCCATAACCCTGCCCAGGCCAAGCCAGAAGGGTAACCCTGCTAACGGCGTCGATCTCAAAACCTGCTAAACAAAAAGGGGTGCCGACAAAGGGCAAAGGAAAAAGAGGAGCGTCAGTACTGAGGCCAGAACACGGCGAGACTAGAATTCGGCGGTCCTCGCCTACATAGGTATGGTGGACTGAAGCGGCAGCACAGCATGCACTAAACAACCTATAGAGACTCGATACAACTGGCGGCAATCAGAGAGGGGGAAGAAAGACCTATTCGGAACCAACATGATGCTACCATCAAACAAACCCATCCTGGTGTTTCCCCCTCGAGACCAAACGAGGAAGTCAACCGAGGAACTCACACCGTTGGCAGTTTTACTTATTCAGTTATCGTTGCAGCAATTACTAGTCAGGTAAAGATAGTCGTCCTGATAAAATAAGCAGTGGGCACTTTTAGTTAACCATTCCGTTATAGTTGCGACACTTACTAGTCAAGTACATTTAGCATGAGATAACCCAAAACCCAGCAGTTGTTGGTACTTTTATTTAGTCATTCCGTTATAGTTGCAATACTTACTAGTCAGGTACAATGGTCGCAAACGACAACCCAAGCAAGCAATTGTTGGCAGTTTTATTTAGCCATTCCATTATAGTGAAGCTGGTTACTAGTCATTATGAAGTCAAATTTATAGCACTACTTTAGTTATAGTTGTCTATGGTCGAGATACTGTGCTCCAAGTCGTCCATAACCGCGGACACGGCTTTCAGAAAGTTTTACCCGGCCGGGGTGCACAAATAGCAACACACACTCGATCAACCTCGGAAAAACCAAATCAAAACCCAACGAGGCCTTCACGACAAAGCAATCACAGGATTCAGAAATATTTCAGGGGGCCACCCCTTGGAGTACACCCGCAACGAAGTAAGCTAGCTCCGAGACGGACCCGAGGTTTGTGGGGCCGGCTGTAAACGACTGGGAACCCGAAAACTCGGGGTGTCGATACCGCGAAAACGGGTCACAATTCCTAAACAGTACAGTGTGCTCCTCGCACAATCGTAAATAAAACAGTAGCATGGCATAAGTACAGGATCGTAAATAAAACCTCAAACTATTTTGTGGCCCCAAGAAATAAGACTGAATCAAGCTCTGGCTAAGGGGGGTCCCATAAGCCTCCCGGATGTGGATAGCGCGATAAATCAAGGAACAGGTATCAAGTACTCGGGGTCCTACGGGACACAAGTGGGCGGTCGGAAACCAAATATTATCTATCACCCACCGATGCCTCTGCTTACTTACTTCAATTTTAGTTGTTAAACAGGAAAATAAAATGAACGATAAATAAAGCCAGGATCATCTCCAACATAAGCATATGGCAGCCTTCCAACAACTGAGGTACTTGACGACACGCAACAGCACTTGAGCAAGCGACTACGACGCGCAAGTCCAACTATCTACCAAACATCAGGTAATAGGATGTGTCCAAGGCAATATAGGGCTGCAAGGGATTTCACGGGTACGGAAACTAGAGCATCGCAACACAGATAGCAATAGATCAACAGGAGGGAATAAATACTATAAAGTAAGATAGGTAGAAAGGGGGAGATGCTCGCCTGAAAACATTGCCGAAGGGTCAACCGGAGATCGGGTCGACACTCGCATCAACTCAACGGCCTTATCCGCGAAGAAGCAAAACACTAGAATAAACACCGGATGCAATATTTAATACTACGGCAAAAGATCGGGCATGATGCATGAATGATGTATGACATGGCAAAGATGCGATGCAATTGGGTCATATTAAGCGGAACCGGGTCCCGACAATTAATTAGGTGGTTCATGTTGTTTAGCTACCCCGCAATTTAAATGTTGTATTAGCATGGCCAAAGATAGCACCGGGTTCGCTACACAAATTTAAATGAGGCCAATATAAGGCTAGATTTGCTCGCATATGGGCCCCATATTTAATTATTAGGTGAATCGGCATAAGGCCCCCAAACCACACAAATATGCATGCAAGAACGATTAAATATGCAACAATTCATATAGTTGACCATTTATAAAAAATAGGGTTCTCGGAAAGGGGTTCACACATTAGGGGGTCTCGACGAACTTGGGGTTCCGGGGTTCGGGGTCGGTCTCAGGGGTTCGGTCTCGGCGGGATCGTTCTCGGACAACGGAGGTAGGTCTTATCGTTCGGGTAGACGAACTTGGCGTGGCGTTGGGGCGCATCGGTCTCGCCCTGGACGGTGTCGAACTTGTCGGGCCGCGCAGTTGATTTTGGTGTTTCCGGGTGATCTTGCCGACTCCATGCGAAGGCCTTGGCGCTCTAGATCGGTCTTCAGGGTCTCGGCCATCGGATTCTTGAAGGAGGTCATGGCGTCCGGGGTGCAGTGCTTGGCGTTATGCGTCGGTGCCGTTCTTGTCGTCGTGAAGACCTTGTCGGATCCGCGCCATCGAGTCGGTCTTCGGATTCCATGAAGGAGGGCTTGAGTTGCGTCGTCTTCGGGTTCCGAGAAGGAGAACATGTTGTTTCTTGTCGAAGATCTTGGGGTTTTTATCTTTGTTTGCTGAAGAGGAACTTGTCGTGGCACTCGGGCCCGCGTATGCACATCGGTACCAAACTTCACTTGGCGTCGATCACTTGGGGACTTCGAAGGATCTTGGTCACATGGGCATCAGTACCAAAACACTGGCCTTGGCGTTCAACAACGAGTGCAAGGGCTGGCTGACTCCTGGTCAAACAGAGCACGTGGTGGGGCTTGCTACGGCACTGTATCACCAGGGACTGGGCGAGGAGAGGACGACGACGTCCGGCGCGGCGGCGGAGGTCGACAGAGACCGAGGACGCGGCGGGTGGCGGTGCAGGCTCGACGGAGGGGCCCGTAGAGGAGCGGCTCGGTGGAGGGGCCCGCCTGGCGGCGGTGGTTGACAGGGACCGAAGCAGAGGGTCGGGGTCGGGGCGGCCGGCAGCGAGCAGGGCGACGGCTGGGCTCAGGATGGCGACGGGCGGGTCGAGGCCGAGGAGACCTAGGGCGGCGGAGGGGGAGGAGCTGAGGGGACCGGCGGCGGCGTCGGGAGCGGACGGGGGAACGTGGGGAGGCAGGGTCGGCGAGGAGCTCGACGCGGAGGGGCGGCTCAGGCATACGGCGGAGCGAGCCGGCGACGGGAGGAGGGCCGGGCGGCGACCTTGCTCGCGGGGACGCGTCGGGGGGGCCGGCAGCGGCGGCGGGCTCGGGGTCCCTGGCGGCGCGCGCTCGCGGGAGGAGAAGCGGCCGGCAGCGGGACCGCGGGGAGGAAGAGGTGGCCGGAGAAGCTTGAGGCCGGAGGCGGCGTGGCCGGGCGAAGGAGGATGCCTGAGGGAAGGGCCGCGGGGAAGGGGAGGTCGAGCTTGGTGGCGAGGACGAGCGCCGATGGAGAGAAGAGGCGGAAGGAGCCGCTCCTGGCGGCGGGCTCAGAGGAGAGGGGCGCCATCGGGGGAGAGGTTGGGGACGGTGAGGGTGAGCGGCGTCCTGGACGCGAGAGAGAGGGCCAGGGAGGAAGAGGGCATCGGGGTGGGGAGCGGGTGTCTTGGGCATGTGGGGTCGGGTGGGGCCAGGAGGGGGCAGGGGACTGGGTAGGGCGTGGTTCCAGGGGGGGCTGTCGGTGTGGGGGTTGTGTGGGGCCGGGGGGGCGTGCGTGGTGTGCTGTGTGTTGTGTGGTGTATGTGAGGCAGGGTTGAGTGGGGAGTGGGGTGAGAGAAGAGAGAGGTGGCTGGGTGACGTGGCGGCGTGTGAGTGGGTGGGGGAAGGGAGAGGGTGAGGTGTCAGGTGGGGATTGGGTGGGGTGAGGTGGAGAGGGTGTGGGTAGAATAGGACTGGTAGCTTTAGGATTACGGGTGGGCCGTTTTGTTCTGGGGCTGGTCGTCCGGGTCGATTCGGCCCGTTCGACTGCCCCCACTAAAAATAATTAAAAGTTTTATTTATTTAAACGAGGCCTTTGCAACCCGAAACCGACAAAACAATTAATCCGGAGTCCCGAGTTTGAATTTGAAAACAAGACGGGGCGTTTTAGAAAACAAAAATAGGCTTTGCGAAAATAGTTTTAAGCAAACAATGCATGATGATGACGACGCAATGCACCAAAAACAACGCGATTTTCTAGTAGTGGTTTTGCGGGATGCCACAATTCGACACCACTAACAAGGGATCTCGCCCTCGAGATCCGCCTCATGGTACTGGAAAGACGGGCGGCGTTCTGATTCTTCTCGCTTCGTGTATATCCTCGCGACACCAATAACAAGGGTCGTTGTCCGTGATCGGCGAGAGAACACTCCGGGAACAAAAGGTCGAAGGTAGAGGTATCCACAAATTAAGCCACCCCTAACTTCCGTGGACGGAGTAAAATTGCTGGATCCACTGATTCGATGTACAAGAGCGAATGATAAGAGTAGTCGGATGGTGATCAGTCCATCGCGCACCCAAACCATTACTCTGCACATGAATAGGCGAATTATGCAACCAACTCTCGGAATTAGACTGAAGATCTTGACAAACGAGGGTCGGAACAAAGGCGTGATGCAGACTCTGCATCGGATCTGGCGTAGATGATGTCGTCTCGTCGGAAAAACACAAACAAGGAACAAAGAATGGTACCACAGATGAAGAAATCCTCGGGCAGCATGATCACCGGACGTAGCATCACCGTTACCAAAGGAGGAAGCGAAACCCTGAAGGTACGACGGAAACCCAACCACGAGAATTCCTGGACTCGAAGAAAGAGACGAGAGCGGATTCAAAACACGTAGAGGTAAGAGGAGAATAGCAGAGGGGTAAGGAATAAAAATCAGACCTAATCAGAACTATCCAACCGATTTTGCAAAAATAGTTTTGACACTCTACTTCGGCCGTTAGCTAGGTTATCCTACAGGCTGGACTTGTGGGGTATCGCAACTGCTGAGCTCTGATACCACTCTGTAACACCCTCAGAATCGACCCTATGCAAGTTTTAGCGAAACCCGCCAAACCCGCATAGAAACGATTCAAAGGTGCCCACCAGGCACTTTCGTGCGGGTGGAAAATGGAGTAATAACATTACACAACAGTCCTCGATGGGACCCACATGACAGATATATACAACAGCGACTCAAAGAGTCAAGAATACAGATATAATACACAAAGATCCAAATCACCTTGAAAGGATAGAGCGTCCGACTACGGACAAGATGCAAATGGGGCTAAGAGCCCTGAAGAATAACCAATGGCGTCCATAACCCTGCCCAGGCCAAGCCAGAAGGGTAACCCTGCTAACAGCGTCGATCTCAAAACCTGCTAAACAAAAAGGGGTGCCGACAAAGGGCAAAGGAAAAAGAGGAGCGTCAGTACTGAGGCCAGAACACGGCGAGACTAGAATTCGGCGGTCCTCGCCTACATAGGTATGGTGGACTGAAGCGGCAGCGCAGCATGCACTAAAGAACCTATAGATACTCGATACAACTGGCGGCAATCAGAGAGGGGGAAGAAAGACCTATTCGGAACCAACATGATGCTACCATCAAACAAACCCATCCTGGTGTTTCCCCCTCGAGACCAAACGAGGAAGTCAACCGAGGAACTCACACCGTTGGCAGTTTTACTTATTCAGTTATCGTTGCAGCAATTACTAGTCAGGTAAAGATAGTCGTCCTGATAAAATAAGCAGTGGGCACTTTTAGTTAACCATTCCGTTATAGTTGCGACACTTACTAGTCAAGTACATTTAGCATGAGATAACCCAAAACCCAGCAGTTGTTGGTACTTTTATTTAGTCATTCCGTTATAGTTGCAATACTTACTAGTCAGGTACAATGGTCGCAAACGACAACCCAAGCAAGCAATTGTTGGCAGTTTTATTTAGCCATTCCATTATAGTGAAGCTGGTTACTAGTCATTATGAAGTCAAATTTATAGCACTACTTTAGTTATAGTTGTCTATGGTCGAGATACTGTGCTCCAAGTCGTCCATAACCGCGGACACGGCTTTCAGAAAGTTTTACCCAGCCAGGGTGCACAAATAGCAACACACACTCGATCAACCTCGGAAAAACCAAATCAAAACCCAACGAGGCCTTCACGACAAAGCAATCACAGGATTCAGAAATATTTCAGGGGGCCACCCCTTGGAGTACACCCGCAACGAAGTAAGCTAGCTCCGAGACGAACCCGAGGTTTGTGGGGCCGGCTGTAAACGACTGGGAACCCGAAAACTCGGGGTGTCGATATCGCGAAAACGGGTCACAATTCCTAAGAAGTACAGTGTGCTCCTCGCACAACCGTAAATAAAACAGTAGCATGGCATAAGTACAGGATCATAAATAAAACCTCAAACTAGTTTGTGGCCCCAAGAAATAAGACTGAATCAAGCTCTGGCTAAGGGGGGTCCCATAAGCCTCCCGGATGTGGATAGCGCGATAAATTAAGGAACAGGTATCAAGTACTCGGGGTCCTACGGGACACAAGTGGGCGGTCGGAAACCAAATATTATCTATCACCCACCGATGCCTCTGCTTACTTACTTCAATTTTAGTTGTTAAACAGGAAAATAAAATGAACGATAAATAAAGCCAGGATCATCTCCAACATAAGCATATGGCAGCCTTCCAACAACTGAGGTACTTGACGATACGCAACAGCACTTGAGCAAGCGACTACGACGCGCAAGTCCAACTATCTACCAAACATCAGGTAATAGGATGTGTCCAAGGCAATATAGGGCTGCAAGGGATTTCACGGGTACGGAAACTAGAGCATCGCAACACAGATAGCAATAGATCAACAGGAGGGAATAAATACTATAAAGTAAGATAGGTAGAAAGGGGGAGATGCTCGCCTGAAAACATTGCCGAAGGGTCAACCGGAGATCGGGTCGACACTCGCATCAACTCAACGGCCTTATCCGCGAAGAAGCAAAACACTAGAATAAACACCGGATGCAATATTTAATACTACGGCAAAAGATCGGGCATGATGCATGAATGATGTATGACATGGCAAAGATGCGATGAAATTGGGTCATATTAAGCGGAACCGGGTGCCGACAATTAATTAGGTGGTTCATGTTGTTTAGCTACCCCGCAATTTAAATGTTGTATTAGCATGGCCAAAGATAGCACCGGGTTAGCTACACAAATTTAAATGAGGCCAATATAAGGCTAGATTTGCTCGCATATGGGCCCCATATTTAATTATTAGGTGAATCGGCATAAGGCCCCCAAACCACACAAATATGCATGCAAGAACGATTAAATATGCAACAATTCATATAGTTGACCATTTATAAAAAATAGGGTTCTCGGAAAGGGGTTCACACATTAGGGGGTCTCGACGAACTTGGGGTTCCGGGGTTCGGGGTCGGTCTCAGGGGTTCGGTCTCGGCGGGATCGTTCTCGGACAACGGAGGTAGGTCTTGTCGTTCGGGTAGACGAACTTGGCGTGGCGTCGGGGCGCATCGGTCTCGCCCTGGACGGTGTCGAACTTGTCGGGCCGCGCAGTTGATTTTGGTGTTTCCGGGTGATCTTGCCGACTCCATGCGAAGGCCTTGGCGCTCTAGATCGGTCTTCAGGGTCTCGGCCATCGGATTCTTGAAGGAGGTCATGGCGTCCGGGGTGCAGTGCTTGGCGTTATGCGTCGGTGCCGTTCTTGTCGTCGTGAAGACCTTGTCGGATCCGCGCCATCGAGTCGGTCTTCGGATTCCATGAAGGAGGGCTTGAGTTGCGTCGTCTTCGGGTTCTGAGAAGGAGAACATGTTGTTTCTTGTCGAAGATCTTGGGGTTTTTATCTTTGTTTGCTGAAGAGGAACTTGTCGTGGCACTCGGGCCCGCGTATGCACATCGGTACCAAACTTCACTTGGCGTCGATCACTTGGGGACTTCGAAGGATCTTGGTCACATGGGCATCAGTACCAAAACACTAGCCTTGGCGTTCAACAACGAGTGCAATGGCTGGCTGACTCCTGGTCAAACAGAGCACGTGGTGGGGCTTGCTACGGCACTGTATCACCAGGGACTGGGCGAGGAGAGGACGACGACGTCCGGCGCGGCGGCGGAGGTCGACAGAGACCGAGGACGCGGCGGGTGGCGGTGTAGGCTCGACGGAGGGGCCCGCAGAGGAGCGGCTCAGTGGAGGGGCCCGCCTGGCGGCGGTGGTTGACAGGGACCGAAGCAGAGGGTCGGGGTCGGGGCGGCCGGCAGCGAGCAGGGCGACGGCTGGGCTCAGGATGGCGACGGGCGGGTCGAGGCCGAGGAGACCCAGGGCGGTGGAGGGGGAGGAGCTGAGGGGACCGGCGGCGGCGTCGGGAGCGGACGGGGGAACGCGGGGAGGCAGGGTCGGCGAGGAGCTCGATGCGGAGGGGCGGCTCAGGCAGACGGCGGAGCGAGCCGGCGACAGGAGGAGGGCCGGGCGGCGACCTTGCTCGCGGGGACGCGTCGGGGGGGCCGGCAGCGGCGGCGGGCTCGGGGTCCCTGGCGGCGCGCGCTCGCGGGAGGAGAAGCGGCCGGCAGCGGGACCGCGGGGAGGAAGAGGTGGCCGGAGAAGCTTGAGGCCGGAGGCGGCGTGGCCGGGCGAAGGAGGATGCCTGAGGGAAGGGCCGCGGGGAAGGGAAGGTCGAGCTTGGTGGCGGGGACGAGCGCCGATGGAGAGAAGAGGCGGAAGGAGCCGCTCCTGGCGGCGGGCTCAGAGGAGAGGGGCGCCATCGGGGGAGAGGTTGGGGACGGTGAGGGTGAGCGGCGTCCTGGACGCGAGAGAGAGGGCCAGGGAGGAAGAGGGCATCGGGGTGGGGAGCGGGTGTCTTGGGCATGTGGGGTCGGGTGGGGCCAGGAGGGGGCAGGGGACTAGGTAGGGCGTGGTTCCAGGGGGGGGGGGCTGTCGGTGTGGGGGTTGTGTGGGGCCGGGGGGCGTGCGTGGTGTGTTGTGTGCTGTGTGGTGTATGTGAGGCAGGGTTGAGTGGGGAGTGGGGTGAGAGAAGAGAGAGGTGGCTGGGTGACGTGGCGGCGTGTGAGTGGGTGGGGGAAGGGAGAGGGTGAGGTGTCAGGTGGGGATTGGGTGGGGTGAGGTGGAGAGGGTGTGGGTAGAATAGGACTGGTAGCTTTAGGATTACGGGTGGGCCGTTTTGTTCTGGGGGTGGTCGTCCGGGTCGATTCGGCCCGTTCGACTGCCCCCACTAAAAATAATTAAAAGTTTTATTTATTTAAACGAGGCCTTTGCAACCCGAAACCGACAAAACAATTAATCCGGAGTCCCGATTTTGAATTTGAAAACAAGACGGGGCGTTTTAGAAAACAAAAACAGGCTTTGCGAAAATAGTTTTAAGCAAACAATGCATGATGATGACGACGCAATGCACCAAAAACAACGCGATTTTCTAGTAGTGGTTTTGCGGGATGCCACAGCCACCTAGCTCAGGCGGCATCCAGCAGAAGCAAGGCCCACTCGGGGTCCTTCTCTCCCTCTTCATGGCCCAGTACCCCTTCACCCCGACGCCGTCTTCTGTTTCTCTTCCTCTGTCGGCCTCCCCCCTCTCTGCAACTCACGGAAGGAAGCAGGTGGCCGTCGCCTCCCGTCAGCCGCGTCACCACCTGCCCTTCTTATCCATCCCCAGATCGAGCCTTGGAACCCTAGCTTCTCCCTTTATCCCTTCCCCATGCCGCCGGTTCCTTGCTATCTGCCTCCCTCTCTTCTGTTCGAGTTCTCCAGACCAGAGAGGAAACCGAGCATGACCTCACCGCTGCCCTGCTTCCATGGTCGCCCTCAAGCCGAGATGATCACGGCCCCGTCTCCGTCAGGTTCTCCTCTTTGCCCTGGCGAAAGGAATCGAGATGGGAGTCTTCGCACGCGATGGAATCGTCCTCAACAATAGCTTCGGCCACCGTCGTGCATGGTCGATTCCGGCTGCCCTAGTCCTCCTCCGACCGCGTCGAGCACGATCACGACCTTCCGGTGAGGCCCCGCTCTGATTCCCCTCCTTCCTTTGTCCTCCCTGCTAGCCAGTAGCTCGCCTTGTCGCCAATTTCCGCCGTGCGCGCAGGTGTTCGTAGGATCAGAGAGAGTCGGCCGACAGGTTAAGCCCCACACCCCACCGCCACCCTGTTCGCGTCAATTTTACCGGCGCCCTGTTGATCTTCGTCGAGTTCTCCCTGTAGGAAACTTGTAGTTCGTTGAACCCTCTCCGTCTTTTGTTTTTGTGGGATGCCGGAATTCTCGATGGAATCGTCGCCATCGTCTTCCGAAGATCGAGTGAGCTAGCAGATTCATTCGATTCAATCTTCAGTATCGACAGCATCCTCCAGAAGGTTTTGCAAATAAGCCCCTCCCCTTTTGAGAACATCAACCCGCCATCCTCCCCTTCGCCACTTGTCACTACCACGTCGCCCAGCGCTGCCGTGGCCCCCTTTTGTCCTCTGCCCCACATGTCATTGATGGTGGGTAGTATGTCCCTGAGTGAGGAAAATCGCCAGAGTTTTTCTAAAATCAAATAAATTTAGGAAATGTTTATAACTTAAATGATTCATATCTTTTGAAATGTTTTGAATTTGGAAAAAAATTATAAAATGAAATATGAATGTTTTTCAATTATAAACTCAACCATGTTTTCAAATTTAACCAGAGTTGACTCTATCTAGTCAAACCTTTGACTTTGACTCCATTTGACTAATTTTGACTTTAAAATAAATTTAAATTCATAATTCCAAATATTACAAATAATATATGTTTTCAAATCAGAAAAATGTGAGGATTTCAAATATGCCATCCAAAATATATTTTGAACACTTTAAATTTCCAAGTTGATTAAAATTACAATAAAATGCCCTTTTGCCTTAATTAATTAGTAACTTTTGTTTTATAACTCCGAATTTGACAAATGATATGTCTAAATCGATCAGCTCGACGGGACATTTCTTTTTATGCTTTCCATGTTCTGAATTGCAGCATGCATCATATAAATATAATGTAAACAACAACTTAATTGAGTATAAAATATGATTAAGACTCAATAAAATGTTTACTTCTTGTTTTCTCCTCTCACCCATGCCATGCTACTTTATTGCCATGCAAATTGTGCATCCTTCATCATGGCATGATTGTTTGCTTGTCGCATTTTATTCTTATGCTTGTGCACTTTATTTATGTTGGCCCTTGTTTGTTTGGTTCTTCTTCGAATAGACGCTGAGCAGGGGATATACCAAGAGACCCAGGAGCACTACCCAGATCCTTCTCTCGCTTCAACTGAGCTGCCAGGCAAGCACTACCACATGCTTGCATACTGTAACACCCTCAAAATCGACCCTATGCAAGTTTTAGCGAAGCCCGCCAAACCCGCATAGAAACGATTCAAAGGTGCCCACCAGGCACTTTCGTGCGGGTGGAAAACGAAGTAATAACATTACACAACAGTCCTCGATGGGACCCACAGAACAGATATATATACAACAGCGACTCAATGAGTCAAGAATACAGATATAATATACAAAGATCCAAATCACCTTGAAAACGATAGAGCGTCCAGCTACGGACAAGATGCAAATGGGGCTAAGAGCCCTGAAGAATAACCATTGGCGTCCATAACCCTGCCCAGGCCAAGCCGGAAGGGTAACCCTGCTAACGACGTCGATCTCAAAACCTGCTTAAAAAAAAGGGGTGCCGACAAAGGGCAAAGGAAAAAGAGGAGCGTCAGTACTGAGGCCAGTACACGGCGAGGCTAGAATTCGGCGGTCCTCGCCTACAAAGGTATGGTGGACTGAAGCGGCAGCGGCAGCATGCACTGAACAACCTATAGAGACTCGATACAACTAGCGGCAATCAGAGAGGGGTAAGAAAGACCTATCCGGATCCAACCTGATTCTAACATCAAACAAACCCATCCTGGTGTTTCCCCCTCGAGACCAGTCGAGGAAGTCCACCGAGGAACTCACACAGTTGGCAGTTTTATTTATTCAGTTATCGTTGCACCAATTACTAGTCAGGTATAGATAATCATCCTGATAAAATAAGCAGTGGGCACTTTTAGTTAACCATTCCGTTGTAGTGGCGACACTTACTAGTCAAATTCAATTAGCATGTGATAACCCAAAACCAAACAGTTGTTGGTACTTTTATTTAGCCATTCCGTTGTAGTTGCAATACTTATTAGTCAGATACAAAGGTCGCAAGCGACACCCAAACAAGCAATTGTTGGCAGTTTTATTTAGCCATTCCATTATAGTGAAGCTGATTACTAGTCATTATAAAGTCAAATTTATAGCACTACTTTAGTTATAGTTGTCTATGATCGAGATACTGTGCTCCAAGTCGTCCATAACCGCGGACACGGCTTTCAGAAAGTTTTAACCCGGCCGGGGTGCACAAATAGCAACACACACACGATCGACCTCGGAAAAACCAAATCAAAACCCAACGAGGCTTTCACGACAAAGCAATCACAGGATTCAGAAATATTTCAGGGGGCCACCCCTTGGAGTACACCCGCAACGAAGTAAGCTAGCTCCGAGATGGACCCGAGGTTTGGGTGGACGGCTGTGAACGACTGGGAACCCAAAACTGAGCTTGTCGACACCGCGGAATCGTGTCCCGATCCTAAACAGTACAGTGTGCTCCTCGCACAATCGTAAATAAAGCAGTAAAGCATGGCATAGGTACAGGATCGTAAATAAAACCTCAAACTAGTTTGTGGCCCCAAGAAATAAGACTGAATCAAGCTCTGGCTAAGGGGGGCCCATAATACCCCGTATGTGGATAGCGCGAATATTCAAGGAACAGGTATCAAGTACTCGGGGTCCTACGGGACACAAGTGGGCGGTCGGAAACCAAATGTTATCTATCACCCACCGATGCCTCTGCTTACTTACTTCAATTTTAGTTGTTAAACAGGAATTAAAGTGCATAATAAGTAAAGCCGTGATAATCTCCAACATCAAACATGCGGCATTACTCCAACAACTATGGCACTTGACAACACGCAACAGCACTAGAGCAAGCGACTACGGCGCGCAAGTCTAACTATCTACCAAACAACAGGTAATAGGGTGTGTCCAAGGCAATATAAGGCTGCAGGGGATATCAAGGTACGAAAACTAGAGCATCGCAACACAGATAGCAATAGATCAACAGGAGGGAATAAATACTATAAAAGTAAGATAGGTAGAAAGGGGGAGATGCTCGCCTGAAAACATCGTCGAAGGTTTTACCCGAAGTTCGGGTCGACACTCGCATCAACTCAACGGCCTTATCCGCGAAGAACCAAAACACTAGAACAAACACCGGATGCAATATTTAATACTACGGCAAAAGATCGGGCATGATGCATGTATGATGTATGACATGGCAAAGGTGCGATGCAATTAGGTCATATTAAGTGGAACCGGGGTCCCGACAGTAATTAGATGGTTCATGTTATTTAGCTACCCTGCAATTTAAATGTTGTCTTAACATGGCAGAAGATAGCACTGGGTTTGCTACACAAATTTAAATGAGGCCAATATAAGGCTAGATTTGCCAGCATATGGGCCCCATATTTAATTAGAGGTGAATCGACATAAGGCCCCCAAACCAATGATATGCATGCGAGATGACAATTTAAGATGCAACAGTTGTTATATATTATAAAATAGGGTTTCGGGAAGGGGTTCACACTTTAGGGTTCGACGATCTTGGTTCCGAGGGTTCGGGGTCCGGTCTCGGGGTTCAGGGTTCGACGGAAACGTTCTCGGGTAACAGAGGTAGGTCTTGTCGCATCCGCGGTGGAGAGCTTGGTTCGGTGTCGGGGCGTATCGGATTCTTCCGGGTCGATGCCGTTCTTGTCGTCATGCAGATCTTGACGGATTCACGGGTCGATCTTGCCGTTGCGAGGGTCTTGTCGGGCCCGCGCCATCGAGTCGGTCCTAACGTTCGGGATGCAGAACTTGGCGTTCCGCGGCGAAGATCTTGTCGGAATAACCAATCTCCCCACACTGACGGCCCATCCAGACATCTTCAGGAACTAGCACCAATCGGGCCAAGAGCTGATGACCACAAGCAGCTAGCAAACACTTAGCTGGGCACACGGGCTGAGGGGAGCACCCACACCGAAAGCAAACAGGGGGGGGGGTCGCGCGCAAGGGGAGCTGGCACCGCGGCAGGCCCGGACACAGGCGGCAGGAGAGGACGGCCACTTGCAGACGGGCTCGACGGACGCTACACAGGCCAAGGGGTCCCGCGCGAGCGGCGGCAGGACTCCGGGGCGAGGGCGGCCGGCCTGGCGAGCTGGAGCGGAGACGGGGCGCGACGGGGAGGCCGAGGCGGCCGACGGAGCGGGCGAGAGGAGGGGCAAGCGGAGGCTAGGGAAGGGGCCGGTCGGAGCCCGCAGCGGCGGAGGGCGAGGAGCAGGCGGCGCGGCCGGAGGCGGCGCAGCGGGACCACGCGGCGGAGGAGGTGCTGGCGAGGCGGAGAGGGGAGGCAGAGCGGAGGGACGCAGAGGCGGGGCGAGGCGCGAGGTGGAGGCGGCCTGCCGGCGGCGGCGGTTGGCGCGTAGGCGCTCAGGCGAGCGGGGAGGGCGGAGCCGGCGACGAGGGGGCGGAGGGCGAGCTCGAGCCGGCGGGAGCGAGCAGGGCGGCGCGCCGGCGAGGGGAGAGGAGGGAGCGGCGGCGAGCTCGCCGGGGGGGCTATCAGCGAGGACGGGGCGGCGATGCTGGACGGGAAGGAGAAGCGGCCGGAGCGCGCCGGGCGGGAGGTGGCCGGAGACGGGCACGGGCAGCGTCGGCGGGAGGACGGGGTCGTGGGGAGGAGGGTGGCCGGACGGAGGGGGAAGAGGGGGAGAGCGGTGGCCTCGGGGAAGAAGATGAGGGGCGGGGCAGCGCACGCGGAGGGGGTCGCTGGCGGGAGGTGGAGGAGAGGCTGCGGCTGGCGGTGGTGGAGGCCGACGGGGGAGAGGGAGGTTGTCGGGGGAGGAGAGGGAGTTGGGAGAGAAGGAGGTGGGACCAGGGGTGGGGTTCGTGCGGGGCCGGGTCGGGCAGGTGTAAGGCTGGGTCGGGTGTGGGGATCGGGGAGGTGTGCGTGTGTGCTTGTGTGTGTGTGTGGGGTTGGGGAGTGGGGGTGAGAGAGAGAGGGAGGCCAAGTGGCGAGCTGGGATTGGGTAGAGGGGAGGGGAGGGTGAGGTGTCACGAGGGGAGTGGTCGGGGTGAGGTGGCCAGAGGGATGGGTAGACTAGGACGAGTAGCTTAGGTATTTTAGGCGGACCGATTGTTTGGACTGGGGGTGGTCGTTCGGGTCGAATCGGCCCGTTCGACTGCCCCCACTAAAATAATTTATAATTTTATTTGTTTAAAACAAGACTTATGCAGACTGATAGCAGACAAAACAAAATAATCCGGTGACCCGGTGTTTGCGTTTGAATAAAGACGGGGCGTTTTAGAAAACAAATTAGGTTTTTCCGAAATTAGTTTGATGCAAGCAAATGCAAGATGATGACGATGCTCAAATGCAATGTGGCATGATGACATGAGCATGCGGTCATGATGATGCAATGCACAAAAATAACGCGATTTTCTAGTAGTGGTTTTGCGGGATGCCACAATTCGACACCACTAACAATGGATCTCGCCCTCGAGATCCGCCTCATGGTACCGGGAAGAAGGCCGGCGGTCTGATCCTTCGCGCTTCGTGTAGATCCTCGCGACACCACTAACAAGAGGTCGTTGTCCGTGACCGTCGAGAGGACACTCCGGGAACAAAAGGTCGAAGGTAGAGGTATCAACAAATAAAGCCACCTCTAGCTTTCACGGACGGAGTAAAATACTGGATCCACTAATTCGATGTACAAGAGCGAATGATAAGAGTAGTCAGATGGTGATCAGTCCATCGCGCACCCAAACCATTACTCTGCACACGAATAGGCGGATTATGCAACCAACTCTCGGAATTAGACTGAAGATCTCTACAAGCGAGGTTCATAAATAAAGGAGTGATGCAGACTCTGCATCGGATCTGGCGTAGATGAGGTCGTCGCGTCGGAAAACACCGGAAGGCACAAACAAAGAACCAAGAATGGCACCACAGTAGACGGATTCCTCAGGCAGCTTGAACACCGGATGATAGATCACCGTTATCAGAGGAGGAAGCGAAACCCTGAAGGTACGACGGAAACCCAACCACGAGAAATCCTGGACTAGAAGAGAGAGAAGAGAGCGGATTCAAAACACGCAGGGGTGAGAGGAGAGCAGCAGAGGGGTAAGGAATAAAATCAGACCTAATCAGAACTATCCAACCGATTTTGCAAAAATAGTTTTGACACTCTACTTCGGCCGTTAGCTAGGTTATCCTACAGGCTGGACTTGTGGGGTATCGCAACTGCTGGGCTCTGATACCACTCTGTAACACCCTCAGAATCGACCCTATGCAAGTTTTAGCGAAGCCCGCCAAACCCGCATAGAAACGATTCAAAGGTGCCCACCAGGCACTTTCGTGCGGGTGGAAAACGAAGTAATAACATTACACAACAGTCCTCGATGGGACCCACAGAACAGATATATATACAACAGCGACTCAATGAGTCAAGAATACAGATATAATATACAAAGATCCAAATCACCTTGAAAACGATAGAGCGTCCAGCTACGGACAAGATGCAAATGGGGCTAAGAGCCCTGAAGAATAACCATTGGCGTCCATAACCCTGCCCAGGCCAAGCCGGAAGGGTAACCCTGCTAACGACGTCGATCTCAAAACCTGCTTAAACAAAAGGGGTGCCGACAAAGGGCAAAGGAAAAAGAGGAGCGTCAGTACTGAGGCCAGTACACGGCGAGGCTAGAATTCGGCGGTCCTCGCCTACAAAGGTATGGTGGACTGAAGCGGCAGCGGCAACATGCACTGAACAACCTATAGAGACTCGATACAACTAGCGGCAATCAGAGAGGGGTAAGAAAGACCTATCCGGATCCAACCTGATTCTAACATCAAACAAACCCATCCTGGTGTTTCCCCCTCGAGACCAGTCGAGGAAGTCCACCGAGGAACTCACACAGTTGGCAGTTTTATTTATTCAGTTATCGTTGCACCAATTACTAGTCAGGTATAGATAATCATCCTGATAAAATAAGCAGTGGGCACTTTTAGTTAACCATTCCGTTGTAGTGGCGACACTTACTAGTCAAATTCAATTAGCATGTGATAACCCAAAACCCAACAGTTGTTGGTACTTTTATTTAGCCATTCCGTTGTAGTTGCAATACTTATTAGTCAGATACAAAGGTCGCAAGCGACACCCAAACAAGCAATTGTTGGCAGTTTTATTTAGCCATTCCATTATAGTGAAGCTGATTACTAGTCATTATAAAGTCAAATTTATAGCACTACTTTAGTTATAGTTGTCTATGATCGAGATACTGTGCTCCAAGTCGTCCATAACCGCGGACACGGCTTTCAGAAAGTTTTAACCCGACCGGGGTGCACAAATAGCAACACACACACGATCGACCTCGGAAAAACCAAATCAAAACCCAACGAGGCTTTCACGACAAAGCAATCACAGGATTCAGAAATATTTCAGGGGGCCACCCCTTGGAGTACACCCGCAACGAAGTAAGCTAGCTCCGAGACGGACCCGAGGTTTGGGTGGACGGCTGTGAACGACTGGGAACCCAAAACTGAGCTTGTCGACACCGCGGAATCGTGTCCCGATCCTAAACAGTACAGTGTGCTCCTCGCACAATCGTAAATAAAGCAGTAAAGCATGGCATAGGTACAGGATCGTAAATAAAACCTCAAACTAGTTTGTGGCCCCAAGAAATAAGACTGAATCAAGCTCTGGCTAAGGGGGGCCCATAATACCCCGTATGTGGATAGCGCGAATATTCAAGGAACAGGTATCAAGTACTCGGGGTCCTACGGGACACAAGTGGGCGGTCGGAAACCAAATGTTATCTATCACCCACCGATGCCTCTGCTTACTTACTTCAATTTTAGTTGTTAAACAGGAATTAAAGTGCATAATAAGTAAAGCCGTGATAATCTCCAACATCAAACATGCGGCATTACTCCAACAACTATGGCACTTGACAACACGCAACAGCACTAGAGCAAGCGACTACGGCGCGCAAGTCTAACTATCTACCAAACAACAGGTAATAGGGTGTGTCCAAGGCAATATAAGGCTGCAGGGGATATCAAGGTACGAAAACTAGAGCATCGCAACACAGATAGCAATAGATCAACAGGAGGGAATAAATACTATAAAAGTAAGATAGGTAGAAAGGGGGAGATGCTCGCCTGAAAACATCGTCGAAGGTTTTCCCCGAAGTTCGGGTCGACACTCGCATCAACTCAACGGCCTTATCCGCGAAGAACCAAAACACTAGAACAAACACCGGATGCAATATTTAATACTACGGCAAAAGATCGGGCATGATGCATGTATGATGTATGACATGGCAAAGGTGCGATGCAATTAGGTCATATTAAGCGGAACCGGGGTCCCGACAGTAATTAGATGGTTCATGTTATTTAGCTACCCTGCAATTTAAATATTGTCTTAACATGGCAGAAGATAGCACTGGGTTTGCTACACAAATTTAAATGAGGCCAATATAAGGCTAGATTTGCCAGCATATGGGCCCCATATTTAATTAGAGGTGAATCGGCATAAGGCCCCCAAACCAATGATATGCATGCGAGATGACAATTTAAGATGCAACAGTTGTTATATATTATAAAATAGGGTTTCGGGAAGGGGTTCACACTTTAGGGTTCGACGATCTTGGTTCCGAGGGTTCGGGGTCCGGTCTCGGGGTTCAGGGTTCGACGGAAACGTTCTCGGGTAACAGAGGTAGGTCTTGTCGCATCCGCGGTGGAGAGCTTGGTTCGGTGTCGGGGCGCATCGGATTCTTCCGGGTCGGTGCCGTTCTTGTCGTCATGCAGATCTTGACGGGTTCACGGGTCGATCTTGCCGTTGCGAGGGTCTTGTCGGGCCCGCGCCATCGAGTCGGTCCTAACGTTCGGGATGCAGAACTTGGCGTTCCGCGGCGAAGATCTTGTCGGAATAACCAATCTCCCCACACTAACGGCCCATCCAGACATCTTCAGGAACTAGCACCAATCGGGCCAAGAGCTGATGACCACAAGCAGCTAGCAAACACTTAGCTGGGCACACGGGCTGAGGGGAGCACCCACACCGAAAGCAAACAGGGGGGGGTCGCGCGCAAGGGGAGCTGGCACCGCGGCAGGCCCGGACACAGGCGGCAGGCGAGGACGGCCACTTGCAGACAAGCTCGACGGACGCTACACAGGCCAAGGAGTCCCGCGCGAGCGGCGGCAGGACTCCGGGGCGAGGGCGGCCGGCCTGGCGAGCTAGAGCGGAGACGGGGCGCGACGGGGAGGCCGAGGCGGCCGGCGGAGCGGGCGAGAGGAGGGGCGAGCGGAGGCTAGGGAAGGGGCCGGCCGGAGCCCGCAGCGGCGGAGGGCGAGGAGCAGGCGGCGCGGCCGGAGGCGGCGCAGCGGGACCACGCGGCGGAGGAGGTGCTGGCGAGGCGGAGAGGGGAGGCAGAGCGGAGGGACGCAGAGGCGGGGCGAGGCGCGAGGTGGAGGCGGCTTGCCGGCGGCGGCGGTTGGCGCGGAGGCGCTCAGGCAAGCGGGGAGGGCGGAGCCGGCGAGGAGGGGGCGGAGGGCGAGCTCGAGCCGGTGGGAGCGAGCAGGGCGGCGCGCCGGCGAGGGGAGAGGAGGGAGCGGCGGCGAGCTCGCTGGGGGGGCTAGCAGCGAGGACGGGGCGGCGATGCTGGACGGGAAGGAGAAGCGGCCGGAGCGCGCCGGGCGGGAGGCGGCCGGAGACGGGCACGGGCAGCGTCGGCGGGAGGACGGGGTCATGGGGAGGAGGGTGCCGGACGGAGGGGGAAGAGGGGGAGAGCGGTGGCCTCGGGGAAGAAGATGAGGGGCGGGGCGGCGCACGCGGAGGGGGTCGCTGGCGGGAGGTGGAGGAGAGGCTGCGGCTGGCGGTGGTGGAGGCCGACGGGGGAGAGGGAGGTTGTCGGGGGAGGAGAGGGAGTTGGGAGAGAAGGAGGTGGGACCAGGGGTGGGGTTCGTGCGGGGCCGGGTCGGGCAGGTGTGAGGCTGGGTCGGGTGTGGGGATCGGGGAGGTGTGCGTGTGTGCTTGTGTGTGTGTGGGGTTGGGGAGTGGGGGTGAGAGAGAGAGGGAGGCCAAGTGGCGAGCTGGGATTGGGTAGAGGGGAGGGGAGGGTGAGGTGTCACGAGGGGAGTGGTCGGGGTGAGGTGGCCAGAGGGATGGGTAGACTAGGACCAGTAGCTTAGGTATTTTAGGCGGACCGATTGTTTGGACTGGGGGTGGTCGTTCGGGTCGAATCGGCCCGTTCGACTGCCCCCACTAAAATAATTTAAAATTTTATTTGTTTAAAACAAGACTTATGCAGACTGATAGCAGACAAAACAAAATAATCCGGTGACCCGGTGTTTGCGTTTGAATAAAGATGGGGCGTTTTAGAAAACAAATTAGGTTTTTCCGAAATTAGTTTGATGCAAGCAAATGCAAGATGATGACGATGCTCAAATGCAATGTGGCATGATGACATGAGCATGCGGTCATGATGATGCAATGCACAAAAACAACGCGATTTTCTAGTAGTGGTTTTGCGGGATGCCACACATACATATAGTACCTATTGCCTCTATCTTATTCTTGCATCATCGAGTCGCGATTGCATTAAATTGAATCCCAAGTATTGCATAGCCTTTACTTTTAAACCCCACCGAAGCTTGTTCGTCCATCCCATGAGCCATTACTACAGGAGTTGTTTGAGCCATGCGAGTCGTAGAACAGCATGTGTAGGGTATGTGAGTGTCTGATGGATAACGAGGTACCTAAACAACTTAACCTGAGTAGTAATGGGATAACTAATGAAAGTGGCACCGGTGAGCAATATCTGCTATTTGGTTTTTCATGCTCACTTGTGTCCCGTAGGACCCCGAGTACTTGATTCCTGTTCCTTGAATATTCGCGCTGTCCACATCCGGGAGGCTTATGGGACCCCCCTGAGCCAGAGCTTGATTCATTCTTATTTCTTGGGGCCACAAACTAGTTTGAGGTTTTATTTACTATCCTGTACTTATGCCATGCTTTACTGCTTTATTTACGATTGTGCGAGGAGCACCTGTACTGTTTAGGATCGTGACCCGTTTTCGCGGTATCGACAAGCCCAGTCACACTTTCGGGTTCCCAGTCGTTTACAGCCGGCCCCACAAACCTTGAGTCCGTCTCGAAGTCAGCTAACTTCGTTGCGGGTATACTTAATGGGGTGGCCCCCTGAAATATTTCTGAATCTTGTGATTGCTTTGTCGTGAAAGCCTCGTTGGGTTTTGATTTGGTTTTTCCGAGGTTGATCGAGTGTGTGTTGCTATTTGTGCACCCCTGCAGGGTAAAACTTTCTGAAAGCCGTGTCCGCGGTTATGGACGACTTGGAGCACAGTTTCTCGAACATAGACAAGTATAACTAAAGTACCGCTTCTAATTTGACTAAGTAACTGACTAGTAAATAGTGCAACACTCATGGAATGGATAATAAAACTGCCAACGGATGGGGGATGTTCGTCCGCTTCCTCGTTGGTAAGCGAGGAGGAGGATGGATCTGTTAATATTACTGTTATAACTGTTGTTATTATTTCACGGACATCCGTCTATCTTTGGTTAGGCGGATGGTTAGCGAGTATCTATAGAATTGCTAGGTATTATCTTTTGCTGCAATTGCGTCACCCCAGGTTGTGTCCCCTTTAGAGGCATAAAGACTTGCTGAGTACCCCTAGGGTCTCACACGATAAATTATTTGATTCAGATGAACATGTACACTCACAAGATGGATACTTGGTGGAGGAGACGGACGATGTGGGCAACGATCATTCGGTGTAGAGATTCTGGGAACGGGGATCCGTGAGATCTGTGGGCGGGATGTGTTTATTTATGGCATCTTATGCCGATTTGCTTCTTATCCGTACTCGGATCTTGTTTGCCGCTTCCGCCTGATACTCTGATGTTTGATGTATGAGGAGATATCCTAAACTATTATATCTATCTAGGATATTTGGATCTTGCCGTATGGCGTTGCAATATTTCTATTTCTTTTAGATGGAATGGCTCTGATGTACTGTTGTATGGTGGCTTGCATACATACCCATTTGTGTATGTAGTTGATCCCTTCGCCTGCCGGTTACGCCGCCCGTTCTTGTCCCGATGTTTGGAAATGGTTGGGACGGCCAAAAGGTCTACCTGTGAGTGGCATTTGGGCCCCACCGTACTATTTCAACCATTTCCGCTCATCCAGGCTTGTAACTAGGAGCGTAATTTACCGAGGTAGTTACAATTGGTATCAGAGCCATCCCGCCCTTCAGGGTCTCAGCCAAATGGTCGTTGTCAGTCTAGCAAATATTTTTGGTAGCTATGTATACTAGGAAAAAAAACGCGAGAGTAGGACTGCTTCCACTTTTCTTCTTACCCACCCACCACCCTTTTCTGGTAAGGAAGTGTAACGTTTTCAATCCTCTTCTTAAAATTCAAACTAGGATTCACGTGTTCTGGGTTTCCGTAGTACCATAGAATGTGTGTGTGTGTGTGTGTAATTCCTTGTCTATCTGTTGCATCCAACATGTTATCTTTATCTGCCTTTGGTTATCAACTGTTGGTACATTCCATACTGACAGGCTTTTGAAACCGGCGCGAGCTATCTGACTCCTTGTTAACCGGTGCCATCTTCTTAAGGGTGTCCTTCCTTCTAGCAACTCCACATTCTGTGAAACCATCAGTTGCTAATCTCTACCTGATAAGTGTTTTTGCGCATCTATTGGTATTTTAATGCCGAAAAATGCGGAAAAAATTTCTTTGATATACCTGTGCTTCCACACTCCTTTTCAGTCGTGTGTGAAACATTATCTATCTCCCTTTTATCAGCATGTCCATGCTAACTCATTCTTTTGTCACCGACGCTTAATCCTAGAGTTTCATTTCATCTCCAATTCTCTTGGGCTAATTACATAACATGTGTCGATCCGATGCTGATGATTGTAATTTGGTTCTCGGCATAGCTATATTCCACTCATGATAAGTGTCATATAGATCTAAATGACGGAGTGGAATATGGAAAATGCAATCACCACTATCCTCCAAATGGTGACGGTCATCTCCTGTGATTTTGAGTACACCGTGATCATATCTATGCATATTCAAGCATCTTTGGCAATCCGGAGTTTCTCAAGGCACTACGGCGGTCTATCATCTGTCCATCATGCTGCACATCATTTTGAACCCCATATCTGCACAATTCTCCTGGATACGAGGGAATTGCATCTTTTCGTCTCTAATAGCTTTGCTTAAGGTATGAGCTATCAACGGCTATTATCCAAGATCTCTTTATCTTTGTAACCGGTGATCCGATCGACAATGTGAATCAGGTGACATCTCTTTTTCTTCCGAAGGACCAGATAATCTATTCTTCCAGTGCATCTTCTTAAAACACGAACCCGTGCTCTTAACATGGATCTTTCTAAGAGCGTTGAGCTCAGAAAGTGTTTCGAGCATTTGTTAATTTCTCCCGCCTCTTGAATTTAATATTCTGGGAATATCCTGTTAATCCATGGTGGTATATGTTGATAATATGCTTGCATATTCGATATCTATGGAAGGACATGGAAGATCATCTGTGTCTCTTTCTCTCGAGCTTCGTGAGCACTGCCTGTGTGCAAAGTCTCAAAGTGAGAATTCTGACTTTTTGAAGTCACATATCTCGACCACGTCCTTCTGCTAAATACATTATTTCAACTCTGGAATCGTCAAGTCCATTGTTAATTCCATACTCCATCTTCAACCAATCCGGAGTTGTTCCTTGTTGGCAAGTTATCATCGTCGTTCCGCTGAAGATTTCCTCAAGGCTGCTAAATCTCTCTCAATCATTTCAAGAAGAACATGGAGTTCTTTCACCTCAATCTTGTTAAGTAATCTCGTGAAACCCTCTCGCTCTATCGTCTATGCTCAATCCACCGGAGGCCATGAAGACCTTCCAGATCTTGTATTCCTTCTGTTCAAGTGGTGCTATCTTTTTCTATATCTGTGAAATTTTGCAGTTGTCTCCATGATCTTCCTTTATATCTTTCCGGTGGCCTGGTACTTCCGACATGACGACAGCATCATCATCTTTATCTATCTATGAATTCGGCGAATCGTTTGCATCTATCCTTGTTTTCTAACGGAGTTCTATGAGTTTTTGCCAACACCTTCAGTCTGTTTTGGTAGTTGGGTTGCATGATTTTCTTATTCATGTACGGAGTAATGCTTTGAGTGCGGGATGGAGTAGCTACCATACCACTACTCTTATCATTCGCTCTTGTACATTGAATTGGTGAATTTATGTGATTTCACTCATTCCACGGAAGTTAGAAGTGGCCTTTATCCCTTGATACTTTTATTTACGTCCTTGTTTTTTTTTCCGGAGTGCTCTTTCGAAGAAAGTAATCAATAATCTCTTGTTGGTGATCTCACCCTTTCTACACGGAGCAAAATCCTCAATTATCTGGTGGAAACAAACGCAAACCTTTTTCTATCCTCGTCTTTCTACCGATGCTCGATATCCCCAAACAAGATTAAAGGAAACTATCTCTCTCTTTGTTTCATCAATTCTTTTTCTGTGGTAAAGCCAGTTATGGTTGATGCCATCAGCCGCAAATCTATTGCGTTAGCCTCAAGGCTAAAGAAAGCAATAAGTATCTCTACAATAAACTCCAGATCCTCCATATTCTTTGCTTCTCGGGATTCCACCATGATCTGGCTTCACATCCATCTCTGGAAGTTATATCTGCGCACCTAAACTGCGTGATCCTTGGTTCTTACCGGTGCAAGAAGAATCTAATCCGACGATGTATAACTAAATCTTTCTGGTGATATCAAGGGACTCTATTGTTTGAAGGCAATATTGTTTCCGAACTTCATTTCTCAAATCCGAGAGAAGATACGATTCTATTGTCATAGTGGTTCAAACCTCTCCAATCTAGATCCTTTATTCCAGCGAGACAAAGATTCATCCTCTCTCATATCGGTAAATCTTTAATCTTAATGGTGTGTCTTTCTTTATCCATAATACATCATCTTCTCCTTTTCTTTCGCAAGTGGTTATATTCTTTTATCATGATTCTTGGGAAAACCGGAGCTATGCCCATCCTATCCTTCTTGTCTCACGACAATCCTTCAACTCTTCTAACCCGTTGTTTCTCAAGCAAAACGCAAGACTCGCAACAAGTCTAGCAAGTTTTGTGAGGTGTAGTGGTCGCACCATTCCGTTGTTCATCAACTTGGGAACGTGAGGGTCACCTTCGTTCCGAACACCCGCCTCTCCTTGTGTTGTTTTCTTTTTCCTAGGAATCTCGGGGCGAGATTCTTGTTTAGTGGGGGAGAGTTGTAGCATCCCAATTGTCTAACAATTGCAATGCTACTAGCCTAGTCTATATAATGGCTACTTCATATATATAATTGTTGCATCATCATTATATCATGCTCATGTCATCATGCCACCTTGCATTTGAGCATCATATAAAACCCTTTTGTTTTGGTTCTTCTCTCATATGCATTGTAAATTGTATTTGCCTCTTGATATTGTATTTGGTTATTGATATATTGTTTAATGCCCAAGTTGAGTTGGGGGCATATCTTTTATTCAACTCCATCACCTTTCTCTGCCACCACCTTATAATTCCACCATTCCACCATATATGAGCATTGCAACTTGTTTGGTTTTACCTCTAGCTCATGTGGGTTGGGATGGATCCAATTCTATTTCCTCATGCTCTCATCTTGCATCAGGTGGTTTTCACCTTATTGATATGTGGAGCCACCTTTGCATGCATTATGAGTAGTGCTCCTTTTTCCTAGCTTTCATATGGATTATCATGGATTCATGCTCATGTTGGGATATCTTGGGACTATAAAATATCTAGTGGCACCTACACACTAGCATGTCCCCTTTTATTCAAATATGGTCATCTCCATCTACTCCACATGGGGCATCCTTTTAATTTCTCTTGCTTGGGATATACTCCACATTTTGGGGTGATGCATAGGAATAATGCCATGTTTATTATTTTGTTTTCACAAGGATGATACCTGGCATTTATTATCTTGCATGGGCCATGCAAGTAGCACCACATTTAAGTCTTTTGGATTTTTCTTTGAATTCTTGAGTGGATCATCTCTCATCTCATCTCTCTCCCTCTTTGTATCCCTATCTTGTTTTATACAATCCAGGGCCATTGTTAGGGTCCAATATTTTGGAAAAAGAGTTTTGTTCTTTTACTAAAACCCTAATCTAGTAAAATGCCAAATAGACACATACACCTATTATGTATGTGGGCATCATCTCCCCTCTTGATCTTGTTCCCTCTCATCTAACTTGTTTCCCTAAACCTCCTTCCAATGCTCCTACAAAGTTCAAAAGGTTTTGAATTAGTAACTTGTTTGGATTTTAAACAAACAAACAACAACAAATAAATAGTAAATAGAGCATAAAGAAAAATAGTGAGAGAGGAGCAACAGCAACCACCTAGCCCAGGCGGCATCCAGCAGAAGCAAGGCCCACTCGGGGTCCTTCTCTCCCTCTTCATGGCCCAATACCCCTTCACCCGACGCCATCTTCTGTTTCTCTTCCTCTGTCGGCCTCCCCCCTCTCTGCAACTCACGGAAGGAAGCAGGTGGCCGTTGCCTCCCGTCAGCCGCGTCACCACCTGCCCTTCTTATCCATCCCTAGATCGAGCCTTGGAACCCTAGCTTCTCCCTTTATCCCTTCCCCACGCCGCCGGTTCCTTGCTATCTGCCTCCCTCTCTTCTCTTCGAGTTCTCCAGACCAGAGAGGAAACCGAGCATGACCTCACCGCTGCCCTGCTTCCATGGTCGCCCTCAAGCCGAGATGATCACGGCCCCGTCTCCGTCAGGTTCTCCTCTTTGCCCTGGCGAAAGGAATCGAGCTGGGAGTCTTCGCACGCGATGGAATCGTCCTCAACAATAGCTTCGGCCACCGTCGTGCATGGTCGATTTCGGCTGCCCTAGTCCTCCTCCGACCGCGTCGAGCACGATCACGACCTTCCGGTGAGGCCCCGCTCTGATTCCCCTCCTTCCTTTGTCCTCCCTGCTAGCCAGTAGCTCGCCTCGTCGCCAATTTCCGCCGTGCGCGCAGGTGTTCGTAGGATCAGAGAGAGTCGGCCGACAGGTTAAGCCCCACACCCCACCGCCACCCTGTTCGCGTCAATTTTACCGGCGCCCTGTTGATCTTCGTCGAGTTCTCCCTGTAGGAAACTTGTAGTTCGTTGAACCCTCTCCGTCTTTTGTTTTTGTGGGATGCCGGAATTCTCGATGGAATCGTTGCCATCGTCTTCCGAAGATCGAGTCAGCTAGCAGATTCATTCGATTCAATCTTCAGTATCGACAGCATCCTCCAGAAGGTTTTGCAAATAAGCCCCTCCCCTTTTGAGAACATCAACCCGCCGTCCTCCCCTTCGCCACTTGTCACTACCACGTCGCCCAGCGCTGCCGTGGCCCCCTTTTGTCCTCTGCCCCACATGTCATTGATGGTGGGTAGTATGTCCCTGAGTGAGGAAAATCGCCAGAGTTTTTCTGAAATCAAATAAATTTAGGAAATGTTTATAACTTAAATGATTCATATCTTTTGAAATGTTTTGAATTTGGAAAAAATTTATAAAATGAAATATGAATGTTTTTCAATTATAAACTCAACCATGTTTTCAAATTTAACCAGAGTTGACTCTATCTAGTCAAACCTTTGACTTTGACTCCATTTGACTAATTTTGACTTTAAAATAAATTTAAATTCATAATTCCAAATATTACAAATAATATATGTTTTCAAATCAGAAAAATGTGAGGATTTCAAATATGCCATCCAAAATATATTTTGAACACTTTAAATTTCCAAGTTGATTAAAATTACAATAAAATGCCCTTTTGCCTTAATTAATTAATAACTTTTGTTTTATAACTCCGAATTTGACAAATGATATGTCTAAATCGATCAGCTTGACGGGACCTTTCTGTTTATGCTTTCCATGTTCTGAATTGCAGCATGCATCATATAAATATAATGTAAACAACAACTTAATTGAGTATAAAATATGATTAAGACTCAATAAAATGTTTACTTCTTGTTTTCTCCTCTCACCCATGCCATGCTACTTTATTGCCATGCAAATTGTGCATCCTTCATCATGGCATGATTGTTTGCTTGTCGCATTTTATTCTTATGCTTGTGCACTTTATTTATGTTGGCCCTTGTTTGTTTGGTTCTTCTTCGAATAGACGCTGAGCAGGGGATATACCAAGAGACCCAGGAGCACTACCCAGATCCTTCTCTCGCTTCAACTGAGCTGCCAGGCAAGCACTACCACATGCTTGCATACATATAGTACCTATTGCCTCTATCTTATTCTTGCATCATCGAGTCGCGATTGCATTAAATTGAATCCCAAGTATTGCATAGCCTTTACTTTTAAACCCCACCGAAGCTTGTTCCTCCATCCCATGAGCCATTACTACAGGAGTTGTTTGAGCCATGCGAGCCGTAGAACATCATGTGTAGGGTATGTGAGTGTCTGATGGATAACGAGGTACCTAAACAACTTAACCTGAGTAGTAATGGGATAACTAATGAAAGTGGCACCGGTGAGCAATATCTGCTATTTGGTTTTTCATGCTCACTTGTGTCCCGTAGGACCCCGAGTACTTGATTCCTGTTCCTTGAATATTCGCGCTGTCCACATCCGGGAGGCTTATGGGACCCCCCTGTGCCAGAGCTTGATTCATTCTTATTTCTTGGGGCCACAAACTAGTTTGAGGTTTTATTTACTATCCTGTACTTATGCCATGCTTTACTGCTTTATTTACGATTGTGCGAGGAGCACCTGTACTGTTTAGGATCGTGACCCGTTTTCGCGGTATCGACAAGCCCAGTCACACTTTCGGGTTCCCAGTCGTTTACAGCCGGCCCCACAAACCTTGAGTCCGTCTCGAAGTCAGCTAACTTCGTTGCGGGTATACTTAATGGGGTGGCCCCCTGAAATATTTCTGAATCTTGTGATTGCTTTGTCGTGAAAGCCTCGTTGGGTTTTGATTTGGTTTTTCCGAGGTTGATCGAGTGTGTGTTGCTATTTGTGCACCCCTGCAGGGTAAAACTTTCTGAAAGCCGTGTCCGCGGTTATGGACGACTTGGAGCACAGTTTCTCGAACATAGACAAGTATAACTAAAGTACCGCTTCTAATTTGACTAAGTAACTGACTAGTAAATAGTGCAACACTCATGGAATGGATAATAAAACTGCCAACGGATGGGGGATGTTCGTCCGCTTCCTCGTTGGTAAGCGAGGAGGAGGATGGATCTGTTAATATTACTGTTATAACTGTTGTTATTATTTCACGGACATCCGTCTATCTTTGGTTAGGCGGATGGTTAGCGAGTATCTATAGAATTGCTAGGTATTATCTTTTGCTGCAATTGCGTCACCCCAGGTTGTGTCCCCTTTAGAGGCATAAAGACTTGCTGAGTACCCCTAGGGTCTCACACGATAAATTATTTGATTCAGATGAACATGTACACTCACAAGATGGATACTTGGTGGAGGAGACGGACGATGTGGGCAACGATCATTCGGTGTAGAGATTCCTGGAACGGGGATCCGTGAGATCTGTGGGCGGGATGTGTTTATTTATGGCATCTTATGCCGATTTGCTTCTTATCCGTACTCGGATCTTGTTTGCCGCTTCCGCCTGATACTCTGATGTTTGATGTATGAGGAGATATCCTAAACTATTATATCTATCTAGGATATTTGGATCTTGCCGTATGGCGTTGCAATATTTCTATTTCTTTTAGATGGAATGGCTCTGATGTACTGTTGTATGGTGGCTTGCATACATACCCATTTGTGTATGTAGTTGATCCCTTCGCCTGCCGGTTACGCCGCCCGTTCTTGTCCCGATGTTTGGAAATGGTTGGGACGGCCAAAAGGTCTACCTGTGAGTGGCATTTGGGCCCCACCGTACTATTTCAACCATTTCCGCTCATCCAGGCTTGTAACTAGGAGCGTAATTTACCGAGGTAGTTACAACTACCCTGGTGCTCCCGCTTCTCGTGGTTCATCACCGCCCCGACCAACGTGCAAAACATCAAGGGCAAATGAAAGTGGATCTTTGAGACGCGTGTGCTTAACTTTCTCATGGCGATCGACCATTTCTGCATCCACTCTGGCGCCGCGCGGTGATCGACAAGGTGCAATGTGGTCGAGTTTTGAAAGAAAACACAACCTAGGTGGAATATTCACAAATATACGGGTGATGACCCACAAGTATAGGGGGTGCATCGCAGTACTTTCGATAAATAGGAGTATCGATCCCAGCGAGGAGCAGAAGGTGTTGACTAGTGGTATGGAGCAGAAAATCTCTGTAAATACTTAGCAAACAGATTTTTAGGGGTTTTCTGATAAAACAACAAAATAAAGTGCAAGTAATAAAGACAACGAACAACTGCAGCAAGTGACCCAATCTTCTCTTAGCAAAGGACAAGCCGATGGAAATACTTATAAGGACCAAACGTTCTCGAGGACACATGGGAATTCTGTCAAGTGCTTTCGCTTCAAATAGTTGAGTACCCTTCTTTGGTGTTGTAAGTGTTGTGTGGGTGAACCTGTGCTAATGTACTGACCTTACTTGGAATAATACATACTTGTGATTAAACCCCCCGTAAACATCCGCAACTACAGGAAAGCAATTAAGATATAAACCTAACCACAGCCTTAAACTCTGAGATCCTTCGCTCCCTTGTGCAAAGGTGTCCCAACGGGGATTCAGGTTTCTGTCACTTCGGCAACCCCATAATTAGTAGCCAAATACACAATGCATTCCCCTAGGCCCACAAATGGTAAAGTATCATGTATTCAACGTTCACATGACACCACTAGAAGAATAACACTGCAACTTAAATACTAAACTATTGAATAATATCTCAACACAAATCCACTACTAACAACATGACTTCTCCCATGTCCTTAAGAACTAAACGAACTATTCACGAGACATCATATGAATCAAGATCAAAGATGATATGGTAATGGATAACAATCTAAACATAAACAATAATCCAATGGTTCCACTCACAAGCATCAACTACAATATTAATCAACACCACGAAAGTTTCCACTAAGAACTATGCAAGTATTCAACATGATTGTTACAGCGGTATGGAGTGGTGATAATGGTGCTGGTGGAGATGATGGTGTGGATGATGATGATGATGATCCCGATGAAGTCTAGCTTGACGATGGTGTTGATGGTGACGATCTCCCCTCTCCGGGAAGGAATTTTCCCGGCAGAAATTTGTTTGTCGGAGAGCTCTTTCTCTCTCGGTGTTTTCCGCCCCGTAGAGTCAGCAGAATTCTTTTTGTGGTCGCCCCCTGGTATTAGGGTTCTGACAGGAAGTTATAGGCGAGAGGGCGGAGTCGGAGGCCGGCCAGGTGGGCCACATCTGCCATAGGCGCGGCCCAGGGGGAGCGCGCCTAGGGGGTGTGGGCCTCCTGTGGCCCAGCTACGCCTCCCCTTCTGGCTTCCTTTGTCTTCTAGAAAAATATAATTTTCCAATATTTTTCTTGTACTTTTCTAATCTTCGCGAAATTGCATCAAAACACCTCTTTTCTGTCAGAATCCTGACTCCGGCAGTTCATCCTCAAAGAATCATCCAACATGTAAAAACAGAGGAAAAGACATAAGTAACACCTCATAATAATACATATATCAATGAATAGAGGCAAATTATGATATAGAATGGTGATGCAAATTGGACGTATCAACTCCCCCCAAGCTTAGACCTTCGCTTGTCCCCAAGCGAAAACTGAGCTCAGTAAACATGTCCACGGGTTTATGGAGTGAAGTGTTGATAAAATAATACGGACATGAAGCATCACACTTACCATTACACAACTCATAGAAGAAAGCAACTCACCATGATATAACTTAGCTTGCAACAAGTACAAGAGTCACAATAGAGATGCATAAAGATAAATCATAATTGGAATTGGCAAACTTTGTTCTTGGTCAGAGAACAGCTGACAAATAGTTTCACAAAAAGCTTTTGCAGAAGTTTTCACAACAGGAGCACTCTTTGCTCAAAAGGTTTTTCACAATGATAGCTTTCAAAGTAATACTCAACAGATAAGAGTTTTGTGCGAACAAGGAAGATAAAGAACATGATTGAATAAATCACCATATGAATGCTTGAAACACAACAACTCAAATGCTTGCTCGAGATAGAGAGGAAGTAGGTTTACTGACTCAACTTAGAAATAGGAGAAAGGTCCCTTTATAGAGGGAAGCAGGGATTTCAAGTCATAAAGAGCTTACAAAAGATTATGGTACTTACTAGCTTTGAGCCCTCATTGCCCCTATCATAAACATCTTGAGATGATTAAGGTTAAAGTGAACAAGGATGGAGTATATGCTTGATGAAATATAAGTTGGCAATCTCATGTCCCTTGAGTACGAGGGCCGCTCCTCATGCTACTCAACTTTTAGTTACCGGTAAGTTCTTGTCATTGTAAGTATATGTGTATCATAAAGAACCGCCAATGGGATACCCCTTGCACATGATACAGGAGCTATCCCATAATCAAAATGACAAGGCAAGCAGACAGTGAGCATCTCAGCGATCTTTTTATTTAATATTTGCATAGATTTTTATTGAGGATGCTTCACAGATTGCTCACTATGGTGATGCTGCAAGTTTCCACCATGATTAGGTATGGCTTAGGCTAGCGGCTCAGGCGTTTCTCTAACACATATACATCACTCCATGGACTTACAATCTCCCTATTTATTTCACACCATCGACATCCGCAAACAAAAGAGCATGATATCAACCGGATAAGTATCCATAAGTGTTGAAAGCATTCCCTATGACATCACGGTTCTGCTAATCCCAACGTATAGATGCAAGCATATACAACTTCGATGACATAATGGTTCAAGTCTTTTAGGGGCAAGAAAAATAAGGTGTGCCATCAAGTTCGTGAGAGCTTTACTAAGTAGTTTTCACATAACAAAATACTTTTTAATTTGAAAGATAGATGAAGCTTGAGAATTTGCTTGGAATAGCAATGATGCTAATAGGTAGATATGGTGGACACAAATGGCATAGGTTTTGGTTCAAAGGGATTGGATGCATGAGAAGTATGCCTTCTCAAAACAGGTTTTTGGCTAGCAAGGTTGGGTAGCAGGCAAAAGAGTTGAAAGAAACAAGCAAACATACAAGTGATAAAGCCAAACATGCAATCTTCCTTGAAGACACAAAAGATCTTAATCAAGAAAGAAAATAAATGATACAAAATACCTGTAAGCTTTTTCTCTTTTCCTTTCAAACCTCAAAAAGTGTTGCTACTGACCAGAGCTCGGTTTGCCAAAACCAATTTAGATTTACTTGATGCTCCCAAAGTGATGCCAATACTGATCAACAAGATAGATCATATAATAGAGATTGCAAACTAAAATAAGAAGTGCAAAAATTAAAAGATGAGACTTCTCGTTAATATTCCATAAAGGCACTCACACCAAGGGATACATAGATAATCAACTAAAGGAGAGATACTTCCACAATGCAAACCAACCTATAAGATAACTTCTCTACCAAAGATATGAATCCACTAAAAAGGTAAAAGATAAAAGATAATGGTGTGATACCGCGGCACTCCCCAAGCTTGGAACAAGCCAAGGGGATGCCAAACCTAATGGCGAATTACTCCTTTGGTGGTGGTGGTGTTATTTTGTCATCATCAAACTTACAAGGTAAAGGTTCCCCATCCAAAAAGGATGTCTTGGTTTCCACAATCCTGAAACTAGCAGCAGAGCTTATGTGATTAAATCTAGCCTCATACTCACAGTTTTGAAATTTTATGGCATAGAGTTGTGCTTGTAGTTGGTTGGTGGTCTGACGGAGTGAGAAGATTTCGTCTTGGAGCTCAGCAACCTCCTCCTCGTGCTTGGCGATGAGTTCTGAACTTATCTTATGGATGACATCCACTTCGTGTTCTGCCATCTTCTTGTATCTGAAAACTTCCTGCTCCAATGCTTCCATCTTGTCTTCCAGACTGCCTTCTCCTTTAGGGCCTTGAACTTCTTTCATCTACACCTTACCATCCTTGAGAATTAACTCCTTAGGGTGAATCTTCAACTCATACATGTACGGGTTGATAGCATCTGAGGAGGAATCCTCTATGGGTGATCTAGAGGAAAACATTGTAACTCCAAAACTGAGAATCTGCCTGACAGGAACAGATCGAAACAAAAACATGACGAGAACACGATACACGAACCTCGGGGGATCCAGGGGGTTATATATTACGAAGTTTCAATGCATAAGGAAGGTACTGGTACGGAAACGAGGCGGAGACGGAGCTCGGGGACTCACACCCCCTCCAGGCACGGCCAGCTGGGGCCCGCGCCTGGGGTGAGTGAGGCCACCCCGGACTCCGTTTCCTCCTCTGTTCCGTCTCGTAACCTGCCTTATGTAATAAAAACATCAAAAATATAAAAAGATAAGGTTTTCACGAACCTTCTGATTTTACCACTTTTACCTATTCAAAGACGAACTCTACATATTGTGGTGTTTGGTTTCTGATAAATTCTTCCGGAGTCACCATTTGAATAATATCAACATCTTCGTTATAAGAATCTCTAGAAATATAATGTTTTAGTCTTTGACCCTTCACCACATGTGTTGTGTCATCCTTCAAAGAAGATATTTTGATAGCACCTGAACGATATACTTCCTTAATAACAAAAGGTCCTTCCCATTTTGAGAGTAGTTTTCCTGCAAAAAATCTGAGACGGGACCTATACAAAAGAACTTCCTCACCAACATGGAACTCCCTTTTGAGAATTCTCCTATCATGCCATCTTTTTACCTTTTCCTTAAAGAGTCTAGCATTTTCATAAGCTTCACTTCTCCACTCATCTAAGGTACTCAAGCCAAGCAATCTTTTCTCACCAGCAAGTTTAAAATCTCTATTCAATTCTTTCACTGCCCAATAAGCTTTGTGTTCTAATTATAAAGGCAAGTGACAAGCTTTATCATAGACCATTTTGTAAGGAGACATCCCCATAGGATTTTTATAAGCGGTTCTATAAGCCCATAAAGCATCATTCAACTTTTTAGCCCAATTTTTCCTAGATCTATTGACAGTCTTCTACAAGATGGATTTAATTTCCCTATTGGAAAGTTCCACTTGCCCACTGGTTTGGGGGTGATAAGATGAAGCAATTCTATGGTTAACATCATATTTAGCAAGAGTTTTCCTAAAACCACCATGAATAAAATGAGAGCCTCCACCAGTCATGAGATATCTAGGTACACCAAACCTAGGAAAAATAACATCTTTAAGCATTTTTAAAGATGTCTTACCATCAGCACTATTTGTAGGTATGGCTTCTACCCACTTTGTAACATAGTCAACAGCAACAAGAATATGAGTATACCCTTTTGAAGGATGAAAGGGACCCATAAAGTCAAATCCCAACAATCAAAAGGTTCAATACCAAGAGAATAATTCATATGCATCTCATTGCGTCTAGAAATGTTACCAACTCTTTGACATTCATCACATGATAAGAGAAACTTCCTTGCATCCTTGAAAAAGGTATGCCAATAAATTCCAGATTGTAAAACCTTTTGTGCAGTCCTATCCCCAGCATGATGTCCTCCATAAGCACTGCCATGACATTTTCTCAATATCTCTTGTTGTTCAAATTCTGGGACACATCTTCGCATAATGCCATCTACTCATTCTTTATATAAATGTGGGTCATCCCAAAAGTAATGCCTTAGATCATAAAAGCATTTCCTTCTCTGCTGGGCTGTAAAGGTTGGAGGCAAATACTTGGAAACAATAAAGTTAGCATAATCAGCATACCAAGGACTCTCATGCGGACTTACCCTTATTGCAGCCAACTACTCATTTGGGAAACTATCATTAACAGGCAAAGGGTCAAAAGAAATGTTTTCCAAACAATATAAATTGTCAACAACAGGATTTTCAGCATCTTTCCTATCTACAATATGCAGATCAAACTCTTGTAAAAGCAACACCCATCTAATAAGCCTAGGCTTAGCGTCCTTGTTTGTCATAAGGTACTTGATAGCAGCATGATCAGTATGAATAGTAACCTTTGAATCAACAATATAAGGTCTAAACTCATCACAAGTAAAGATTACAGCTAAGAACTCTTTTTTAGTAGTAGCATAATTCTTTTGAGCAGCATCTAGAGTCTTGCT
This sequence comes from Avena sativa, assembly GCA_916181665.1. Taxonomy (NCBI): domain Eukaryota; kingdom Viridiplantae; phylum Streptophyta; class Magnoliopsida; order Poales; family Poaceae; genus Avena; species Avena sativa. Next base: position 415,928,200 of record OV702285.1, on the reverse strand, counting down.
AGCATAATGAATAACATTCAACTTCTTATCAACATGTTGCCCAAGGACAGCACCCACAACAAAATCACTAGCATCACACATAATTTCAAAAGGTAAACTCCAATCAGGTGGTTGAACAATAGGAGCAGTAGTCAAAGCTTTCTTCAAAGTTTCAAAAGCTTCCTTACAATCATCATCAAAAACAAAAGGTACATCTTTTTGAAGAAGATTAGAAAGGGACTTTGAAATTTTGGAGAAATCTTTAATAAACCTCCTACAGAAACCAGCATGACCAAGGATACTACAAATACCTTTTATATCTCTAGGACAAGGCATCTTCTCAATTGCTTCATTTTTGGCTCTGTCAACTTCAATGCCCCTTTCAGAAATTTTGTGTCCAAGAACAATCCCTTCATTAACCATGAAATGGCATTTCCCCCAATTAAGAACAAGGTTGGTTTCTTCACATCTTTGCAAAACTTTATCAAGGTTGTTCAAACAGTTATCAAAAGAAGTTCCATAGACAGAAAAATTGTCCATGAAAACCTCCACAATTTCTTCACAAAAACCATGAAAGATAGCAGACATACATCTCTGAAAGGTAGCAGGAGCATTACATAAACCAAAAGGCATACGCCTATAATCATAAGTGCCATAAGGACAAGTGAAAGTGGTTTTCTCGTGGTCTTGCACTTTCACAACAATTTGAGAGAACCCAGAATAACCATCAAGAAAACAAAAGTGGGTCTTTTTAGACAACCTCTCAAGAATTTGATCAATAAAGGGTAAATGATAATGATCTTTCTTAGTAACTTTATTAACCTTTCTAAAATCAATGCACGTCCTATACCCAACCACTACTCTTTGGGGTATAAGCTCATTATTTTCATTAGGCACAACGGTAATTCCCCCTTTCTTTGGAACACAATGAACAGGGCTAACCCATTGACTATCAGCAATAGGGTAAATAATACCAGCATCAAGGAGTTTCAATACCTCATTTCTTACCACATCCTTCATCTTAGGATTTAAACGGCGTTGGTGCTCAACAACTGGTTTTGCATCAGGTTCTATATTAATAGCATGCTGACATATAGTAGGAGAAATTCCTTTTAAATCATCAAGAGTATAGCCCATAGCTCCTCGGTGTTTCTTTAGTATCTCCAATAACCTCTCTTCTTCCTTTCCTGAAAGTTTAGAACTAATAATAACAGGATAAACTTTCTTATCATCAAGATAAGCATATTTAAGATCATCAGGTAAAGGTTTTAATTCGAAAACAGGGCCCCCTTTAGGTGGTAGTATGGTACCCAAACTTCCACAGGTAGGTTATGCTTAAGTAACTCGGGCTGACAAAGGAAAACCTCATCAATCTCATTTCTTTCCTTCATGAAGACATCGCTTTCATGATCTTCCATAAACTGTTGCAAGGCATTGTCAGGAGCAAGAGAAATAGCTGAAAGTTGTTCAACCCTGAAATCCTCATTATGCAGTTCATTTTTATAAGGAGTTTTAGCAAATTTGGAAAAATTAAACTCATAAGACTCTGCATCAAACTTATTCATAACTTTTTTCCTTCCTACAATATATGATAGCCCCACAAGTATTCAAGAAGGGTCTACCAAAGATAATAGGATAGGTCTTACTAGCTTCTTTACCAAGTACTAGAAAATCAGCACGATATTTAATCTTACCACAAAGAACCTCCACATCTCTTACAATGCCAATGGGACAGACTGTCTCTCTATTATCAAGGCGAATAACCACATCAATGTCCTCAAGCTCACAAGGACCAATTTCATGCATAATTTCCCTGTAAATCTCATAAGGAATAGCACTAGAACTAGCACCAATATCACACAAACCATAATAGCTATGATCACCAATTCTAACAGAAAGCACAGGGACACTACCTTTTCTAGCTTTTTTTAGGATGAGAGACAATATTAGACCATCTCCACTCGTTGGGCGAACCCAGGACGAAATCCGAACCTTTTTTTTGGCCAGACGGAACTTGATTTCGGCCTGGGTACGCCCAGTTTCCCACTCGCGTACCCAGGCCGAGTACCCAGGCGAACATAAAACGGCGACATATTTGAATCTTTATTGTTCCCGCCGGCGAGTGCTCGGCCACAAGGTGTTCGACATAAACAACGACTATAAATTCGGCGACAGATTATTACAGAAACAGGGAAATGGCTCTCGGTCATCGATGGGGATGGGCTCCTGCGGCATGGCCGACGTTGCGTTGTCATCCGTCTCGCTGGCGAAGGTTGCCGGGTTGGAGGAAGTGGAAGCAGAGCTCGGCGTGGGGGCGTTCGGCGCAGTTGAGTTCGACGCAGAGGAAGGGGAAGGCGTGATCTCGCCTTGGAGGATGGCCTAACGTTGCGCCATGTACCAGGCCTTGACCGGCGAGCTCATCTTCGACGTGTCCTCGCCGCCCATCAAGAACTTGAGGTCCGTGTTGCGCTTCTTGGCAGAGTAGTTGGCCTTCTTCTCGGCGAGGTTGGCCTTGATGAGGGCCACCTTTTCCCCTTGTGTCTCGATCAGCCGGTTCCAACGCTCCTCGCTCTTCTCGGCCCTCTTATCGGCCTGCGCCCTCGTGTCGGTGATGCATTTCTCAATTGAAGCCTGGAGACGCTCGGCGGGAGGTCCGGCGGCTTTGAGCATCTTCGCCTTCTTATGGCCCATCTCTGGTCTTCCTTCGCCGGCAGCAGCGGTCGGCACCTCGGGGTTGTAGACGTCGTCCTTGCTCTTGGAGAGGCTCAGGCGAGTGTCCCGCCACTTCTCGCAATTCTCGATTTCCTCGAATACATGATGGAACTTGAACTCCATCTTCATGTCCTCTAGAAACATAGCAAGTGCACGACGAAGCTGCAAAATGAAAGTGTGTCAAGTGTGTCAAAATGGAAGCGAGTGCACGACAAAGCTAGTGTTCGTGAGTACCTTGTTGTCCATGTTTTCCCCGCTGGCTTGTGTGCGTTCCACCTCTTTCACGCAGTTATGCCACTTGCTGCAGGCAGTCTGGATGATCGCCCAATGGTTGGTAATAGCCTTCTCCCCTCATTCCATGTGGATTTTGCGATACTTTGGGTCACAAAGGCTACGCTCGTCGAACGCTGCCTTCACGCGCCGCCAATAGTTGTCTGAATTCTGGTTAGCACCGGTGATCGGATCCATGCTCACCGTTTTCCAAGCTTCGGCGAGGCAGGTGTCCTCAGCCATGGTCCACTTGATCCGAGCGTCCGCCGAAGTGCACGGCTTCTTCTTCCCCTTCTCTCCTTTCGCCAGCAGCAAGGCTTCACCCTCGGTGTCCTCTGGTTGCGTCTGCTAGGCCTGTGTCTCCTCAACATCGGTGTCGGTGAGATCCTAGGACTCGATGCCGTGCTTGGCGTTGGCCCGGGTCTGTTCTTCCATGAATAAGGAGGGGTGGTTGGAGTCCGAGCCTGTTGCGATCATATCCTCCATGTACGTCTCGGCCGACATGCCGGCTGGCAGGGTGACCGGCATTGCACTAAACAGGTTGCGCGTGTCGGCCTCGCCGTAGGGCGCCGAGCTTCCGCCGAACGACAGTGGTCCGTGGTGCAGAGCGGGGCATGCGTACGCCGGAGAGGTGGAGTAGGGGAGGTTGATATCCACGTTGAAGGCCGAAGGAGGGCGCGGCGCCGGGCAGGGGAAGATCATGTTGGGGTTAAACCCCGACGTCGAACTCGGGTGACGAGGAGTACCTCTGCCGAGCAGTCGCCTGACTCTCCTGGAAGCCGGCCGAAGAGATCGGCAAGAATCCGGCCGGCGAGCCGACGCTTGCCTGGCTTCCCTAGTGTGGTGGGTATGGCGCCGCCATCAACGCCGACCTCATCGCCGCCGCCTGTTTCACCCTCACGACCGCCTACTCTTCCTCCGCCGCCTTCTCTTTCGCTGCCACTTGCCGTTGCCGGAGCTTCGCCCTCTCCTTTCCGCCCTTCCGGTCGTCCGACGCCATCTTCCTGGCCTGCTTCTTCTTCTCCCACTTGGCGGAGGACATGCCCTCCGGCTTTGTCGGCGGCGCTCTCGGCTTGCTCGCCTTCTTCTCTGTCGGGCCCTCGCCGAGGATCGATCTGGGTTAGACGAAGCTCTTGGGCGGCATGTTGGGCGGGGAGATTGACGGAGTGGCGGGGGAATGGGGAAGAAAGGTGGAAGGAGGGAAGAAAAGGGCGGGAGCTCGGTGAAGTGGCGGGAGATTGAAAGAACATTTTATACTCCCTAGTGTTTTGTGTGTTAGATAACAATATCAAGGATTATTTAATGTGTGTTGAAGTGTTGCAGCTACCTATGAGAAAAAGGGAAAGGATTCTGTTTTTTGGGGGGCGGATAATCCGCCCCCACCAGGGGCGGATAATCCGCCCCTCCCTCTTCCCAAGTTGGCGCAAGCCCCAGAAGGGGGGCGGAATTTTGGCCGGATTTTCCGGCCCCACCGGATAAACCGCCCCTCAGGGGGGCTGGATGGTCCGCCCCCTGCTCATCGCCAAGGCGCAAGCCCCAGAGAGGGGGCGGAGTATTGGCCGGACTTTCCGGCCTGGCCGGATAATCCGCCCCTCAGGGGGGCCGGATTATCCGCCCCCCCAAGATCTTCACCAAGTTCTGCAGGTGCCAGCCCCAGAGAGGGGGCGGAGTTTCCCCCGGAGAATCCGCCCTTGGGGCGGAGTTTTCCCAAGGGGCGGATAATCCGCCCCAAGTGGGGGGGCGGATAATCCGCCCCCAAAGTTGTGCAATGGCCAGATCTGGGGAGGGGGTATTTAAGCCAGCCTTTCCCCTCCTGCCAGAACGCTTGATTCATCTCGAAAAAGACCAGATCAGATCTGAAAGCTTAATCCAAGAGTGCTCCACCTAGATCCACCCAAAGTCCCCCTCCCTTGGGGAATCGAAGGAGGAGAACTCAATCTTCATCATCGGCAATCAAGCACTTCATCTCCTCTCCATTCATTTGGAGAACCCCCGATCTAGTATTTCTTGCAAATACCTAGATCCTTGTTTTTGTTTATATTGATAAACCTTGTTCTTGTGGCAGCTTGATGTCATCTCGGGAGCCCCCAATTCGGTTGTGGGTGTGTGCCCCGATAGTGTTGTAAAAGGCACCGGTTCCCTCTCGAAGGGATCCAATAGTGGAGAAGGTGGATCAGGCCTCTCGTGGCGAGATCCATCGGAGAATAGGGTGAGGCCTATTGTGGCGTGGTGGTCTTAGAACCGCCCACCCCTCCAACGCAGATGTACTTGCCTTAACAAGGAAGGAACTGTGGTAAAACAAATCCCTGTGTCTCCGCGTGCTCCACTACGGTTTCCTCGCTCCTCTTTTACGTGCTTAGTAGTTAGGGTTACATATAGGGAAATTCTCGTAGTTGCATATCTAGAGAATTTACTTTGTGTCAAGCCTAAAATTGAAAAAGTATTAAAAATTGGTTAGCACCTATTCACCCCCCCTCTAGGTGCCCATACGATCCATTTCAGGAGTTCAGCCTTATCTCGCTGACAGAGCTGGCCCACACTCATTTTTGCTGCGTCCGGCGTTCCTAGGGCGTACCCGGGATCCTGGGTACGGCCTGGGTAGGCCGGACCAAAGTTCGCCCAAATCCGAAAACAGGTCCCTGGGTACGCGACTGGGCCGATTTTCAGCGTCCAGACCTAAATTCGGCGTCCGGATCGGCGTCCTGGGTAGGCGAGTGGAGATGCTCTTAGAAGCGTCTTCACAGAAGACAATGTGCTCATCCTCTATATTTCTAGTAACAAGATCTTTCACAATAGCTACCACAGTTTCAATATTTATTTGCTCATCGAGTTCCACAGTTTTCTTTGTACTTTTGCTAACCACATTAGCTGAATGTTCCTTTACCTTAGCAGGAAAAGGGATTTTCTCAACATAAGGTTCAGGCAAAATAGGATCAACAGTACAAACTTCTATGCTAGCAGGAACATGAGTAACAATGTCTTTAAAAGGAGCATGGTACTTGTCCCACTCCTTCTTAGGAATTTCAATATAAGAGGCAAATGCCTCGAAACATTTTGCAAGAACTTGAGAGTCAAGACCATATGATGTCTACACACTTCTATTCTTGTAGACAGTTGTTGGGCCTCCAAGTACAGACGTTTGTAGAACAGAAGCAAGTTTCCCTTAAGTGGATTACCCAAGGTTTATCAAACTCAGGGAGGAAGTGGTCAAAGGTATTCCCTCTCAAGCAATCCAGCAATCAAGATACAAGAAGTCTCTTGTGTCCCCAACACACCCAATATAGGTGCACTATTTCAGCGAAGAGATAGTGAAATACAAGTGGCAACGGCGCTAGAAAAGAGCTTGATGGTGAGGTAAGGTAAAGGACCAAAACCTCCCCAGCAAACGGAATAAAGAAGGAAGCAAGCAAACATGCAACAGATCTAGTAGCAAACGGTGTTTCAATGCTTAGAAACAAGGCCTAGGGATCATACTTTCACTAGTGAACACTCTCTCATATAAATATCATCTCTTCATGATACTACTCTTAACTACTCTTCGGTTGGACACTCTAATCCAAGGTAGGGCTATAACAACACACCTCAAAGTCCGCCTTCCCCAATCTAGATAACCCCACACTATCACCTTGAGCGCTAGATTGTTCCAACAAACACCACAATTTTATAGAGACATCCAACTCCAAATATAACTCATAACAAATATTCAATCTAGCCAAAGTGCCACACACGGTATGCCCGCTGTCACTTTCACACAGTGGGGAAAAGCATAGATCTATTAAAGCACAAAGATTATTTATGTAGACTCATGCCTAAGTGCCACCATGGCGTGCACGCTGTCACTTTCACACACATGGGGAGAGCAGAGATCTAATGAAGCACTTGAGTAGCAAGGTAGATCTACTTGATTACAAAGCTCATGACCACAAGATCATGCATAGAGAGAGATGAACACATAGCTACCGGTGATGGAGATGGTGGTGGAGATCGATGGAGATGGCTCCGGAGGCACTTTCCCATCCCGACAGGGTGCCGGAACAGGGACTTTCTGTCCCCCGAATCTCCCCTTCGGTGGCGGCGGCGCTACAGAGGTTTTCGTGGATTTCTTCTGGATGATCTAGGGTTTTTGGGTCAGAGGCTTCTTATAAGCGAAGGAGGCAAGGTCGGTGGAGGGCTAGGGGCCCACACCCCCTGTGGGCGCCTCCAGGGCTTGCCCGCGCCTAGGGGGGTGCGGCCACTCTGTGGCCCCCCTCCGGCTCTGCTTCGTGGTTCCATGTTGCTCCGGGAAAATAATGACTTTGGCTTTTGTTCCGTCCAATTCCGAGAATATTGATTTTCTGCCTTTCTGGAACCAAAAACAGAAGAAACCATGCAACTGGGACTGTGACAACTTGTTAATAGGTTAGTTCTAGAAAAGATATAAAAACACCTCAAAGTGTAGACAAAACATAAGACAAAAGATATAAAACAAGCATGGAGCATCAAAAATTATAGATACGTTTACGACGTATCACCATACTCATTACTAATATCACGGAAGTCATCAGTTCCCATAAAAGATTTAATGCATTCATAATCATAGTTTATACCTGACTTTCTTCCTTTGTCATTCTCCCAAGCTTCAGTGTTCTCTTGAATACGGTCTAGGAGATCCCATTTAGCTTCTTCCTTCATACGTGTGAATGATCCAGCACAAGAAGCATCTAGTAAATCTTTATCATGAAGAGAAATCCTAGTATAAAAGTTATTGATAATAATATTGTTAGGGAGTTCATGAATAGGACATTTAAGCATTAGTAACTTCAATCTCCCCCAAGCTTGAGTTGTACTCTCTCCATCATGAGGCCAAAAGTTATATATCAGATTTCTATCCTCAAACATCCCCAAGCTTAACTCTTGCTCGTCTTCGAGTAGGTAAGTGATAAAAAGAATAATTTTTGAGGTGACATGCACCATCAAAATCAAGATCAAACCATTTGCAAGCATTGAAAGCTGGGATCAAAGAACTCTAAACATGAGCATGAAATATGGAGTTCTAACAATAGGACATAGTAACTATGCATGCAACATGAAAGGCTACAAACAAAGATCATGAATAACATGCATTGAAAAACGTTTGTTTGTTTCACATACAGAAAACATGGCATAGTGGCATTCAACTTGTCCCTCATAGAGTAGCAAATAGATGCATATGACACCTTCAAAGTTCATAAGAGTGACTAGAAACAAATAGCACAAGAACAAGTAATATCACAATATGCATTAATCAATAAGCTTTGGAACACTGCACACAGAATGACAACTATGCTCTCTTAATGGTGCCTAAAGGTAGAAGGTGGAGACTCAAATAATGGTGGAAGAAAGGCCTTTTATAAAGGAATCAGGGATTTCAAGTTTCAAAAAGAGCTTCCAAAAATTATGGTACTTGTTAGCTTTCAGCCCTCATTGCCCCTATCATAAGCATCTTAAAGTGATTAAGGTTAAAGTGAACAAACTATAGAGTATATGCTTGACAAAGTATAAGTTGGCAATCTCAAGTCCCTTGAATATGAGGGCCACACCTCATGCTACTCAACTTCAGTCACCTGCAAGTTCTTGTCATTGAAAGTACATGCGTACCATAGAGAACCGCCAACGGGGTATCCCTTGCACATGGTACATGAGCTATCCCATAACCAAAATGACAAGGCAAGAAGACAATGAGCATCTTAGCGATCCTTTTATTTACTATATGCATAGCTTTTTATTGAGGATGCTTCATAGATAGCTCACTATGGTGATGCTGCAAGTTTCCACCATGATTAGGCATGGCTTAGGATAGCGGCCCAGGCGTTTCTCTAAAACAAAATACATACTCCATGGACTTACAAGTTCCCTCTTTATTTCACACCGGTGACATCCATAGACAAAAGAGCATGATATCAACTGAGTACAAAGTACAAGTGCAATGTTGAAAATGTTCCCCGTGACAGCACAATTCTGCTAATTACAACGTATAAGTGCAAGCATATACAACATAGATGACACAATGGTTCAAGTTCATTAGGGGAAAATAATATAAAGTGTGCCATCAAGTTTTTAAGGTCTTTAATCATTAAGTTTTCACATAACAAAATAGTTTTTAATTGGAAGATAGATGAAAACAAGAATATACTTGGAATGGTGTAACACACCATGCATAGGAATTTATAGTGGACACTTTGGAATAACTTGGTTTCTTGGGAGTTGGAAGCATGAGTAGAGCTTACTCATACAAGTGGAGGCTAGCAAAAGACTGGGAGCAACCAACTAAGAGAGCAATAATGGCCATAATCATGCAGAGCAACAAAACATTAGTAATCAAAGCATAGAGTGGTACTACAAGTCAAGGACTAAATGATCATAGAGGCTATGGTGACTAGTTCATAGTCATAACATGGTGTGAGCATGTGCCAAGTCAACCCAAACAAAGCATCAAAGGAGAATACCGCAATACTATGCTTTTGTTTTCTAAAACAACACATCATTATTTCAAGGCACACTAAGCAATCCTAATTGTCTGGAACAAGACATGCTACAACAATAATCACTAAGCATAAGGTCAAAACAACACCTAGCATGTCATGCTAAAGTCTAAGTCACAGTCAATGCGAGCTCCCTTTTGTACCACTTAAGCATGAAGCTTTCTACTCTTTTCCAACATCAAACAACTTATTTGAAACAACCCACAAAGATAATAATCAATAAAGATCAGTGAGCTTGTCTCACAAATCCACAAATAAGAACTAAAAAGTTGTAAGCTGAAAGCATAAGAATACTAAGGCTAAACGCAGTGCTAGCAAAAGTGAACACTCACAAAACAATAAGAGTGAAAACTAGAGTGTTCTAGGAAATGGAAAACAGAGTGTGTGTCTCTCCAAAAGAAGTGTGGTGTAACCAACCAACTTACTCAAGCAAACTAAGCAAACGAAAACCAAAAACGAAACTAAGACACTCCAAGAACAACACAACAATGCATGAAACAATAAAAACAAAGTGTCTAGAAAGACCTGAGATTTTTATTAATGAAGAAGGGGATTCCTTGGGCATCCCCAAGCTTTGACGCTTGTACCTCTTGGATATTTCTTGGGGTGACACCGGGGTGGCATCCCCAAGCTTGAGCTTTTGTCCATTCTTTATCTCATTGCATCATTCTCTCTCTACACCTGAATTTTTTTTCTCATACAAAACTTCACACAATCTTCAATAGCAACATTAGTGTATTCAAAAGTTATTAGACCTTAGGCAAAGCTTTGGAACAACAATAATTTTCACTAAAAACACATGCTACTATAGCAACTCCTTCAAAAAGCTCAATTCCCCAAAAGAGAACTCAAAAAGGAATCAATAAGAAGCAAATGCAAATAATGACAGAAATCTGTCAAAACAGACCATCAGGTAGAAACCGATTTTTTCAAAGACCTTGTGTTGCTAAAATAAAAAAGTGTTGAAATAACGAAAGTTAGCTAACATACTGGGGGATTTATTCATAAATTTTCAGCTCAATCTGACATACAGAGACTCCTCACGAATTTTTATGGTGGAGGACAGAAATCTATTTCGGGACAGCAACTCCCCAAATCTTACTTCCCTCTCATTAGAGGTCATTCTTGGCACAAAAAGAAAACAAAAAGGATAAGGAGAGGTCATTACTGAAGTAATAACTTCCAAGACCCAACAAGTACTTTTCTTTAACGCCTTTAAGTTAGGCTTGATAGTTTGAAAAGATGCTCACATAGAAAATATGAATTAAAGTAAAAGAGAGCATCAAGAGGAAAATTGAAAACACATTTAAGTCTAACCCACTTCCTATGCATATGAATCTTGTAAAGAAACAAGTCATGAAAGCACAAAGCACCAAGCATAGGAAAGCAAAACAAGTGAACTTCAAGACTTTCAACATAAAGAGGGGAAACTTAATATTTTTGAGATGCACAAGACCATGTTTCCCTCTCTCATAATAACTTTTAGTAGCATCATGAATGAAATTAACAATATAACTATCACATAAAACATTCGTATCATGAGCCACATGCATATAATAATTATTACTCTCCACATAAGAATAGCCGTTGCTATTAATTGTAGTGGGAGCAAATTCAACAAAATAGCTATCACTATTATTCTCATCACCATAATCATCAAATATAGGAGGCATATTGTAATCACAATTAATTTCCTCCTCAATAGTAGGTGGACTTAAAATATCATACTCATCATTGTAATCATCATAAATTGGAGGTTCGGTATCATCATAAGCAATAGAATAGCTATCTTCCAAAGCTGGGGGACTAAAAAGATCATTTTCATCAAAACTAGCTTCCCCAAGCTTAGACTTTTCCATAACATTAGCAATAATGGTTGTTGGGGATATGCTATATGGGTATCCTCATAGCATGTCTCCTATCCGGATAACCTGGGTGGCCCATAGTTGGTAGCATGGCCTATGGCCTGCTAGGCGGCCTAGTTAGATGGATCCAAAAGGGAGGCCCATGCCGAATAAAGGAAGTACAGGACACGCAAGGCTAGTAATAGACGGTGTAGGACTCTGTAACCTGTCCGGCTAGGACTTTTCCCTATAACCTTAGGACCTGGCGACTATATAAGTCGGGCCTATGGGAGCCTTTAGGGCACGATAACTTAGACTTTCTAGTCACCTCGCACAGTGAACCAATCCCTGTAACTCGGCGTATTTCCCTTATAGTGATTTATAGTAGGAGTAGGATTCCGCCACCGTCGTGGGATCTGAACCTGGCTAAGTTGTGTTACCTCATACCTGTCAACCGTCCGCCTTCCCCGACGTCTCTAAACATGCACTGTGAGGACCCCTCCATGGCGTACTCATCGGCAATACCACGACAGTTGGCGCCCACCGTGGGGCAAGAGGCACTTCAGGCTCTTCAGCGGGAGATGACCAAGATCTTCGCGGGAATCGGGGAAACCGTGGCCATCGGTCGCGTTCTTTTCTCCAGCAACATTCTGATCGTCCCTCCCGACAAGTTCTGGATCCCGGCGAAGACGAACCCTACGTGGTGTTCGATCGTTCCTATCGGAGACATCCACCTCTTCATTGGCGAAACCGACTCGGGCACTAGTTCCCTCGGAGTCGGAGGAGCATCAAGGCCCGTACGGACCGTCTACGGGCAGGATAAGTTCGCGGAAGGATCGATGTCGGATCTCTCTTCGGAGTTTGCCGGCAAAGATCGGAAAAATTCAAGGCCCACCCAAACCGCCCCTGTGCAGGACATAACGGTGGAAGATCGTTGCAAGTCCGCTGGCTTCGCCCGTGCATCTGGACATCAGAGATCCAAGTTCCTCAGCGTGGTTACCATCTTCGATCTGGCGTGTTGCGTTCAGAGAGAGGGCGAAAACCCCCGCTATTACCTGGCCAGGTGGCTCCGCATACGAACCGATCTGGCCCACTACCCCAATGATAATGCCATGTATCACTTTGTGGAAGGACTGGATCATGGCACGCTTCTCTGGCATTCTCTAAGACGGCAGCAGGCATCAGGGCGCCTTACCTTCAAAGTCATGGTGAACACCGTCAACAAATACGCGGAGGCTGAAGCGGCAGCTCAGACAGCGCTTGCGCTCATTGACGGAGCCCCTCCTATTCAGCCACCACCACCACCGCCTCCGGCCGCCATCATCACAGTTGCGCCGCCACCTCCAGTCATCGTCGCTGCTGTTGCACCTCCATCCCCCGTCATCGAGGAAGTCCTGGCACCCTCCGACTCTGTGATTGACGCGCTCTATGCCGACTCCAGCGCATACTCAGAGGAGATAGATTTCAGTCCAGAAGATCTAGACTCCGCCATGCAGAAGATGGAGGAGGAGTACACGCGCGACGAGCAAGCCAACAATGTCGTCACGTCTCGAGAGGTGTTCGTCACCATTGGGACGGTGATGGATGAAGATCAACCCGAACGAGCTCCGCCTATAGCACTAGAAAAGGGGAAGGGGCCACTTATTGCTGCCGACGATGATCGCGCAAAGGTCATGCCTCCTCCGCCTAACCCAGTGCAGCAGCCGCAGGAACTCGGCACCGGACTAAGCAACAACAACACCGCAAACTTGCCGCCTCCAGCGTCTACGTCTGCCGCTACCCAAGTTACTCCAGCTGATAGAGTGATGTACGACAATCTCCTCGTTGAGCCACTGACCGTAGCTCATATCCGGAACGTGACTCAGCTTGACGAGAGGCGCCAGCAGCTGCTGGAGGAAGTGCAGGCCATCGCGGAGCAAGGCGCTAAGCTGGATCGAGATCTGGTCAACGCGCAGAAGTCCATAGAGAAAGCTAGAGCAATGGAGGCCGAGTACAAGACTCTGCTGCAACAGCAGAAGGCCAAGAAAGCTTTGGCTCGCTTCATCAACGATCCTGGCGTATGGTGAAACCTAGGATGGGCTCCCTCAAAGCCGGCACAGGCCAAGCCATACATTGACAGTGAAGGCAAACAGGTGATTCCCACCCCACTCCTTAACCTCGCCGTCGCCAAGACCCTTCTGGAGCAGGATAGATCGCCTGAGGCAGTGGAACAAGTCTATGACCTAGTGGCCAAGGCGGTGAAGCAGCAGGAAAAGGCCACCTCTGTGAGACCCTGGTGCATGGCTCAATAGGATTGATTGGAAACCCATACCAACAAGTTGCAACTTCTTTTTCGGAAGCTCATTCGAAAAGAACTCTAAGGTTAAGCGTGCTTGGCCTAGAGCAATTCTAGGATGGGTGACCGACCGGGAAGTGGGTAACCGGGTGCGCACGAGTGAGGACAAAGTGCGCAGAAAAGACTAGTGTTGGTCTGTGGGGTTAGTCTAGAGATACTATTGAGCTGCCAGAAGTGACAGCCGTCGGTCCGGAGTGACTGGGGGTGTTACAATTGGTATCAGAGCCGACCCTCACGGTTAAACGGGCGTGTGCGGGTCAGTGGCGGACATGTGGAGCATGGCGCGTGTGGCCCGGAGTGGACACGACATGACACATGTCCCGGCACTGGACGCACAGACGTGTGCCAAGAGGGTACGTTCCTGGCTTGTGGTTGATCGACGAGGACGTCGATCTTCTAAGGGTGGGTGTATGTGAGACCCTGGTGCATGGCTCAATAGGATTGATTGGAAACCCATACCAACAAGTTGCAACTTCTTTTCCGGAAGCTCATTCGAAAAGAACTCTAAGGTTAAGCGTGCTTGGCCTAGAGCAATTCTAGGATGGGTGACCGACCGGGAAGTGGGTAACCGGGTGCGCACGAGTGAGGACAAAGTGCGCAGAAAAGACTAGTGTTGGTCTGTGGGGTTAGTCTAGAGATACTATTGAGCTGCCAGAAGTGACAGCCGTCGGTCCGGAGTGACTGGGGGTGTTACAATTGGTATCAGAGCCGACCCTCACGGTTAAACGGGCGTGTGCGGGTCAGTGGCGGACATGTGGAGCATGGCGCGTGTGGCCCGGAGTGGACACGACATGACACATGTCCCGGCACTGGACGCACAGACGTGTGCCAAGAGGGTACGTTCCTGGCTTGTGGTTGATCGACGAGGACGTCGATCTTCTAAGGGTGGGTGTATGTGAGACCCTGGTGCATGGCTCAATAGGATTGATTGGAAACCCATACCAACAAGTTGCAACTTCTTTTCCGGAAGCTCATTCGAAAAGAACTCTAAGGTTAAGCGTGCTTGGCCTAGAGCAATTCTAGGATGGGTGACCGACCGGGAAGTGGGTAACCGGGTGCGCACGAGTGAGGACAAAGTGCGCAGAAAAGACTAGTGTTGGTCTGTGGGGTTAGTCTAGAGATACTATTGAGCTGCCAGAAGTGACAGCCGTCGGTCCGGAGTGACCTGGGGTGTTACAACCTCTCAGAGGCTTGAGTCTGACCCAGCGCTTTTCCAGTCTAGCCAGTATAATCCGCCAAGGGACATATCTCCTCTTGATGTCGGGTCCCAGACGGGTTCATCAGAACGAAGACGGAGGGATGCACGCAACAGGAAGGATGCTATCCCCATATCCTCCGAACATATGGAGAAAAGGCCCGACCTCGTCGCCCATCGCCACCGCCCCGATCACCCCGACATCGCGAAGATCCCAAGGCTCACCATCGTACGGATATGCCCCCGCCAAGGCAGTGCGGCATCGTCATCCACGACAACGCGGAGCAGACCCGTCATGACGGAGAGTGCAACCAAGAACACAAGAGCAGGTCACGCCATGACCCTCCGCGTCCGACAAGCAACCGTGACAAGCGTGAGGCATCGCAGGAGGGTAACAGCAAAAAGGCTAACCCACCTCAACCTCCGCCTCCGTCGCCACCTAGCAGTCACCATGGCGGACGGGGCCCGCGTCGTTCACGCAGCCCATCCCCTGTTGACAAGAAGAAGAAGAACCCGGAGTCGTACGATGCACGTTCGCGGATCGATAAGATCCACGAGGCCCAGGAAGGACCATACCTGGGACCATGTTGCTTTGGACCTGCAATACGGTCCGCAACTTACCCCAAAGGTTTCCAGATTGACAAGACCATCAAGCCCTATGACGGCACGCCAAGCCAGCCACATGGTTGCAGGACTACGACAACGCGGTGGAGATTGCCGGAGGTAACCCCAACGTTGCCGTCAAGTACCTCCCTTTGATGTTGGCGGGCACGGCCCGTCAATGGATTGACGACTTGCTGGAAAAATCCATCTGCAATTGGTTGTACATGCAAGAAGCATTCACCAAGAACTTCGAGGGTACGTACAAGCGTCCCTGCACTGTTGGCGATCTACAGCGGTGCGTGCAAGAGAAAGAAGAGACATCTTGCGCCTACCTCTCCTGCTGGCTGGACATGAAGAATTCCTGCGTAGGAGTGCACGCTCAGACCGCCATGGCCGCCTTCATCGATGGGTTGGAAAGAGGCACGTTGCTCCGACATAAGCTGGAGCGCTTGCAGGACAATCACCAGCTTGACTTGAACCAGATGATTTAGTTGGCTAGTGAGTTCGCAGCCGCCGACGATGATGCTCGCGGCTCTCTTCCGGCAACATCCGTTCCAACTCAAGCTCGGAGGAACAACAACACAAAGCAGAAAACCGCTACAGAAGAAAAGCAATCTCCTGACATGGTCGCCATGACTTTTGCAGGACGAGGTGATGGCGGACAGCGTGGCCGAGGACGGGGAGTTGGCCGTGGGCAGCAACGAGGAAGTGAAACTACCTCGACACCGCTCCGCGTCCCCCAAACCTACGAAGAGTACCGCGATATGCCGTGCCTCGTAAACCTCGATGTCAACGGAAAGGCCACCCATACCAATCAACACTGCAAGTTCGTCAATGACCTCAAGAAAGACCCGGAGTCCGGCTACAAGCGAAGTCGAAAGAATAGACCGCGAGGCAAGGGGAAGAAGAAGGAGGAGTAGTCCAAGGATTCAAGTGACATGGACGAGGATGTTGACCCCAAGCACGCCGCCAAGAGCGACGACAAGGGCAAGAACCCCTTCGTGAAGAAGGCGCTAGTCTACCCCACTTTCCTTGGCACCCCCACCGTCCGACAACAGAAGACCTCTATGAGGATCCTGATGGATACTCTACCCCCAGTCCCCCAGTACCTGCGCTGGTCGAAGGTTCCAATTACTTGGGACAGGACGGACCACCCGGACCTTATTCCTACGGAGAACCAATACGCCATGGTCATCAACGCCTTGATTGACGGCGTGGAGTTCACCAAGTGTATGGTGGATAGTGGAAGCAGCATCAACATCATGTTTCTGGACACACTGCAAAAGATGAACTTGACGGAGGCAAACCTAAGGCGGACCAACACCATCTTCCATGGCGTAGTTCCTGGTCGGGAGGCTCGGTCCCTTGGGTGCATCACACTTCAGGT
The DNA here is from genome assembly GCA_916181665.1 of Avena sativa. Taxonomy (NCBI): domain Eukaryota; kingdom Viridiplantae; phylum Streptophyta; class Magnoliopsida; order Poales; family Poaceae; genus Avena; species Avena sativa. The sequence goes on along the minus strand of OV702285.1, from coordinate 415,911,375 downwards.
TGCCTTTGGCGATGTTAATAATTACCGCCAAGAGCGCATGACCTTTGAGGTGGTCCCCTTGAAGAGTGTGTACCACGTCATATTTGGCTGCGACATATTCCACACGTTCATGGCCAAGCCATGCTTCGTCTACAACAAACTCAAGATACCCGGACCAAACGGTGTCATCACCGTATCCGGAAGCTTTACCAATGCAAGGGACTCCGAGATCAGCCTTTGCGGAAGCTGTCCTCTACAGCGAAGAATTCAAAGAGATCCAGAGCAAGGTCGATGACTCAGATATGCCCGCGTCGAAGAAGCAGATCTCCGACTCCGCTCTTGCATTCAAGGCCGCCATCGAGACCAAGCCGGTGGAACTTGTGGTAGGCGATGCCTCCAAGGTCACCGCCATTGGGACGAACCTGGATCCCAAATAGGAAAGCGCGCTTGTCGAGTTCCTCCGTGAGAATAGGGACATCTTTGCCTGGCAACCTGCCGACATGAAAGTTGTACCTAGGGAACTTGCCGAGCACAACTTAAACATTGATTCAAAATGCAAACCAATGAAACGACCTCTACGACGCTTCAGAGATGAGAAGAGACGCGCCATTGGCAAAGAGATAGCTAGGTTACTTAAGGCTAGATTTATCCGATAAATCCTTCACACCCGATGGGTGGCCAATCCTGTACTTGTCCCCAAAAAGGGAACCAAAGAATTAAGAATGTGCGTTGATTACACCGGCTTGAACAAAGCATGTCCCAAAGATCCGTTTGCTTTGCCTCGCATTGACCAAGTCATTGACTCGACGGCTGGCTCGGAACTTTTGTGTTTTCTCGATGCATACTCAGGATACCACCAGATCAAGATGAGGAAGTCAGACCAATTGGCCACTTCGTTCACTACCCCATACAGCACGTTTTGCTATGTTACGATGCCCTTTGGGCTGAAAAACGCAGGTGCTACATACCAACGGACAATGCAACATTTCCTTCACAACCAAATTGGTCGGAACGTTCATGCCTATGTGGACGATATCGCGGTGATGTCTAAAAAGTCAAATGACTTAATCGCCGACTTAAAAGAAACCTTTGATAATCTCCGGAAATACAACATGATGCTTAACCCTAAGAAGTGCGTCTTCGGGGTTCCAGCCGGCAAATTGTTGGGTTTCATCATTTCCCAGCGCGGAATCGAGGTCAAACCGGAGAAAAATCAAGGCCATCTTAAACATAAATCGTCCGACATGCCTAAAGGACATTTAACGACTAACAGGTTGTGTTGCAGCAGTTAGTCGGTTCGTCAGCCGACTTTGAGAGAAGGCTCTGCTGCTGTACAAGTTGCTGAAGAAGGCGGACAAATTCACGTGGACGGACGAAGCAGATGCAGCATTGAAGCAGCTCAAGGATATTGTTTCCTCAGCGCCCATCCTTGCAGCACCCGAGCCTGGAGAGCCCCTGTTAATCTACATGGCGGCAACCAACCGGGTAATCAGCATCGTCGTCGTGGTAGAGCGGAAGGAACCAGACTATAGCACAGAGTTCAACGACCAGTCTACTATGTGAGCGAGGTCTTGACGGAGTCCAAGCAGCGTTGCCCGCACTACCAGAAGATAGCTTATGGAGTATTCCTTGCTTCTCGGAAGTTGAGGCATTACTTTCAGGAGGACCCAATCACAGTGGTGAGCAAGACTCCACTGTCCGACATTATCAACAATAGCGACGCTACCGGTAGGGTCGCAAAGTGGGGCATTGAACTTGCCTCCTTCGAGATCACCTACAAGAGACGCAACGCTATCAAGTCACAAGCCTTGGCAGATTTCATCGCAGATTGGACGGAGATGCCAGATGCTACTCCGTTGCCAGAACCAGAGTACTGGGTGATGCACTTTGACGGATCGAAGCTGCTCAACGGCTCGGGGGCTGGTGTATTGCTACAGTCACCAACAGGAGACAAGCTACACTACGTTCTGTAGATCCACTTCGAGGCTACGAACAACATGGCGGTGTATGAATCACTCATTCACGGACTACGTGTAGCCAAGGATATTGGCATCAAGCACATAGTTTGTTGTGGAGATTCTGACTTGGTTGCCCAGCAGGTGGCTGGCACCTGGAATGCGTGGAACCCTACGATGGCGGCATATCGAGACGAAGTGGACGAGATAGCCAAGGGCTTCTTGGTCTACGAAGTCAAGTATGTTCCTAGGGAGCAAAACGAGGCGGCTGATCTGCTATCTAAGCTTGGATCAGGGCACAAAAGAATTCCGCTAGGAGTTTTCCTAGAGCATCTACGTACACCATCCGTGAAAGGAGCCGACATCGACAATCCGGATAGAGCCGACTCTTTCGTCCACATGGTGGCAAAGGTCCCTCTAGCTTGGACAAAACCGTTCATGGAATATCTCGAACACGGAACTTTGCCCGACGACGAGGTCGAAAGACGGCAAATAGTACAACGAGCAAAGGGTTATACCATAATCAATGGACAACTATACAAAAGGAGCACTACTGGTGTATACCTAAAGTGTGTTTCCCAGCTAGAAGGTATGGGAATCCTACGCGAAATCCATCTCGAAGATTGCGGGCATCACGCCGCTCCTCGATCGTTGGTCGCGAAAGCCTTCCGGCAAGGATTATACTGGCTTACCGCGAAGGCGGACGCCGACAAGCTAGTTGAGACATGCATGGGATGCCAGTATTATGCCCGACAACCACATGTTCCTACTGAAGAATTGCGAACAATACCAATAACTTGGCCGTTTGCAGTCTGGGGGCTAGACATGGTGGGACCGTTACAGATGGCACCATGTGGGTTTACGCATCTGCTTGTAGCAGTTGATAAATTCACTAAATGGATAGAAGCTAAACCCATTAGAAAGCTTGATGGGGCAACTACCCTCAGGTTTGTCCGGGATCTAGTGGTGAGATTTGGTCTCCCACATAGCATTATCACCGACAACGGCAGCAACTTGTCACTCAGAGAAGTGGAGGCTTATTGTTGGGAGAAGGGCATCCGACTTGACCTTGTATCTATGGCACATCCACAATACAATGGTCAGGTTGAGCGATCCAATGGATTAATTCTGCAAGGAATCAAGCCATGTCTTGAGGCACCGCTACATAGAGCAGCTGGAGCCTGGGTGGAAGAATTGCCATCTGTGTTGTGGAGTTTACGAACTACACCCAACAGATCCACCGGCTACACCCCTTACTTCATGGTATATGGAGCAGAAGGCATCCTACCTTCCGACATACTTCACGATGCACCAAGAGTCGCTGCCTACGACGAGGATGACGCTGAAGAATCCAGACGCCTAGATGTGGACCTTCTCGAGGAGGAGCGCATTTTGGCATGCCAAAGATCCGCCATCTACCAGCAGAAGCTACGTAGCTACCATAGTCGCCGCGTTCGACATCGCTCGTTTAAAGAGGGGGATTTGGTGCTCCAACTTAAGCAGAAGAAGTCACACAAATTACTCCCGCCATGGGAAGGACCGTTCATCATAAGCAAGGCGCTGCTCAATGGGTATTACTACCTCGTTGACAATCGAGAACTGAAGAATAGAACCAACGAGGATCATAAGCGTAAGCGACGTGACCCGGATGATGACTACCCGGAGGTTGATCGTCCATGGAACATAGCACAGCTACGTCCTTTTTACAGTTAGTATTTTTTATCTAATTGTGTACCTCTTATATGATCAATGAAATAAAGCTCTCTGGTTCACTCATATTTCTGAGTCTTTTACCTCCTTTAGTGTTCATTTTTGGATCATATAAAACCTTTATGCACAAGCTTTGCGATTGCACTTGTGAAAATTCCGCCTACGGGCGTTAGCTTAAGTTTTCTGGTCTACACGTTCTTTGTTGTTTTTATGTGGATTCTGGAGTAGTGACTTTTGGCACTTATTGTCGGTGATTTTGTGCTTAGGTTATTGACGGTGCCATTGGGCATCATCATCTGAGCGCATGGTTCCGATAACGAGTCTTCCGACTCACGAAAAGTCAAGCATAAGAACCAAAGTATTGGATAAGCCAGCACTTGCTTAAAAAATATATACATGTTGGAAACTGGTTCTTAAGTAGCAGGACATACATCATTGTTTTCCGCCTTAAGTTAATACATAATTTTTTCTGCATACGCATCAAAGGTGAAACAAATATTGCAAGTTGTTTTTCATTCCTTTGGCGCATGCGGCTTGGAAGCAACGTCATCAGCAGCAGGAGAATCACCCTCAAAGTCGGCAGTGTGAAGGGACTCGGAGGAGATTTGGTTGCCGCCATCGATGGTGTTCATCAGCACGAAGACGTTGACGTCGACTAACTCGGCAACTCTGGTGTCATAGCCCGCGAGTGATGACAAGATGGATTCGTGATTAATCGCTTTTCCATTGTCATCTACGTCAGGAATACCAGAGGTCACCATGTCGATGTCGGCATCTTCGTAATGTGCCTTCACCATTGATAGCGCCATCCTTGAACCGGCCCGTGCACATGAAGCTTTCCAGCTTGTGATACGCTCGGGGCTCGGCGCAGGATCTCCAAGAACTTCTCCATAGATTCCGATGCCTTGATATTGATCTGGAGGGGCTTGGCAATCTCTTTGGCTTGCGCGATGGCGGTGTTGATGAAGTTGCCGGCAAGAAACCATGCATTCCTTTGCTGGAGGAGGCGAACGGGTTAAACCGATAGGAGCTGCAAATTCCGACAAGAAGCACATGAGTTCAAAACTTCAGAGTATCCAGCTTATAGAAATCCAAGACGGAGAATCACTTACTGAAGATGCTAGCCTCAGCTTGCCAGAGGGTATCCACCAAGGAGTCCCATTCTTGTTGGAGGAGCTTGTACGCCTCATGATGGCGTTGATTCTGCTCATCGGCAGCTTTCTTTTGATCTCTTAAGATCGATATCTCCTCCTTCAAGTGGTTCATCTCCTCGGTGGCGGAGTCCTGCAGGGCTTTCATTGACTCCTCATGCATCTTCAGCATGTCCTTCCTCTCCTGCTTAAGGATCTTGTTCTTGCTATCCAGCTCCTGAATGTGCTTGGATTGCTCGACAATGCCCTTAGCCTTGGCAATGGTTTCTGGAAGTCAGAGAAAGCAAAGTACACAGTAAGTACTCGGAGAATACACAAGTTCAAGTCGGAATACGAAAAATAAAGGAAAAACAGACGCTTGATCTTGATGATCTGTTCCTTCAAGAAGGCAGTTTTACCCTTTTCGGCTTCCAAGTACGTGTGCATATTCTGGTCCTTGTTGTTGGCCATGCCCCTCCGAGCATTCTCATTCTATGGAAAAAAAGAAATTAAACGTTGTTTGGTCTGCTTGGAGCATCTAGCCGGAAAATTTCCACCTAGATGCTCGGGGGCTACAGCGAGAGTTTTTAACTTAGCAATATGATTAGCTTTTCTTTAAGCATCTAGTCGGAACTAATTCAGTTCTCGATTAGAAGCTTGGGGCTACAGTATAAAGTTTTTAACTCGGATATATGCTTAGCTTTTCTTTAAGCATCTAGTCAGAACTAATTCAGTTACAACTAGAGGCTTGGGGGCTACAGTATTGAAATTTATAAACACTGTGTATGTTACTCTTAAAGCATTTAGTCGGAATAGTTCATTCCACCTATATGCTTGGGGGATACAGTGAGAAGTTTTCTAGCTTAGTCACTCTTAGAGCATCTAGACGCAAAGACCTATGGTTTTCCGTCTAAATCCTCGGGGGCTACAGTGGGATACTCATATGAAATGCAAAAGGAAAATAAAACTTACAAGTGCAATGATCTTGAGGTTGGTAGCACTCTCGGCCAACAGCTTGCCAAAGGATACGCTATTTCCTTGCAAGATTTCTGCTTGTCGGAGAAGCTCCTCTAGACCGCACATCGGAGATGTCGGCGCCGCACCAGGAACCAGAGCATTTCTATCCAGCGTAAGTACCGGATAGACTATCTTTGGATACTCTATGGCTTCCTTGGGTGCGGGGGCTCCGCCTACGGCAGAAGTACCAGCTTCCACCACCGCCTTATCGCCACCGATGGCATCCTTAGCCGGAGCTTCAGCCATTGGGTGTGCGTCACTCTCCTGCGTCGCCTGCTCACCGACGACAGCAATCTCTGTAGAGGCACCTGAGTCCACTTCCATGGCGGAAGGGCCAGATGCTTCCTTGGCTTGTGAGCTTGTCGGAGCGGAGGAGGGCTTGACGCTGGGAGTAGCAGGGGCGATGGCGGGAGATGCGTCGCGATGCAGCATGTCCTTGATGGTTCTAGAAGCCCCCAATGTTTTGGAGGTCTTCTTCAAGCTGGTCGTGGCTTTCTTCCTGAAACGTGCAAAATGCATAAGTACGGGAACAAGAAAGATAAATAGACAATGTCGGAGAAAAAGAAGATTACACAAGAGGGGGTGCTTTGGCAAAGGGGATCCCGGCAATCTTTCTTTTCTCCGCCTCCAGGGCGGCGGTAGTCTTTTTGGAGGCTCCACCCTCCGTCTTCTTCTTCTTGCCTCCATCGGCAGCGTCAGAGGTGGAGCTCTTCCGCTTTCGCGCGAATGGAACATCGTCGTCGGACACGACGGTGAATTCCTTCATCTTTGGATCATAGATTTGAGGAGCCATGTTGTCCTCATCTATGTCGCTAAGCTGTAAGGTGAAGAACCACCGTGTTAGATGAGATGACAATTGTTAGACGGAAGAACTAGAGTATATGTCATACACAGAAGATAAACAATTACCTTTGGGCACTTGCTGTCTACGAACATGTTGTAAGTGATGGTGAAGCCACGCTTCGTGTCCTTCACCATGATGATTTCCTCAAGACGGAGCTTGACAGAGTCGCTCGATAAATTGTCCACGGAGATGCGGAGGCTATCCCTTCTATCACTGGTATACTCGTGCATTAGCTTCAAGCGGTGCTGCAGAGGTTGGATTCGCGTGATGAACCAGCACATGGCTAGGTCCAAGCTAGTCAAACCTGTCTATACGAACCACTCTATCTGCCTTATGGCGCGGGAAACGTCGATGTCGGAGGGAAGGGAGACCTGGGATCTCCATGTCGAAGTTTCGACGGCGGCTCCATCGACGAAGTCCGGGTATGTTACTTCTCGGCCAGCCAGAGGGATATCTGGGCCGTAGAAGTAAGTACACTGCCAGTTCTTACAGGACTCGTGGCCGACGATGTCGGGGAACTGCCGACTAGGACGGATCTTGAAACTTATGGTGCCACAATTTCTAAGTTCGTCCTTGCTGGCTCCGGCTTCACGCTTGACGGTGAATAAATACACGAAGATATCTAGCCTAGGCTTAATCCCTAAGTAACCCTCGCAGAGCGCCGCATAATTGCTGAGCGCTAGGATACTATTGGGAGAAAGGTTTTGGGGCTGGACTCGGTAGTGGTTCAAGACGGAAAGGAAGAAGTTAGAGATGGGCAGGGAGACACCGCGTACCAATTGTGCTTTGAGGTACACCTTTTCTCCGGCTTGGGGAGAAGGTGTGACCTCGCCGGCCGGCACCGCCCGCTAGGCGAGCCCCTCCGTTGCAGGGAGATAGCCCTCAACGATCAGCTCCTTGATGTCGCGGTCCATGATGTACGAACCGCGCCAATCGCCCTTGTGGGAGTCGTTGTCCTCCTCCAGCAGCTCTAGCGCCGCCAGATTATGGTCGCCGCCGGTGGTCTCGACCACCGCAGAGATGGGAATGACCAGGCCCTCTGGGGGCACGACGACGGAGCTCGCCGGCTTCGCCGCGGCTTCGCCCAACGCCGCCATCGAGGGAGTAGAGCTGCTGCTGGCCATTGCGCAAGTTTGGAGGTGACTGGCGAGATTGGGGGTTAGGGTTTTTCGCAAGCTTGCGCGGAGAGCTCGAGGAGGTGCTCGCTGGAGGAAGAAGACGATGCGAAGAGAGAATGAGGTGAAAAGTAAAATTTCCACCGCATTTACTATTTATGATCTCCAGCATCAAGATTCGTGCAGCTTGATCGGATGGTTGCCGCGTAGACGACGTGTGTGCGGACGTGCACGGAAATTTCGCCATGTCCCAACCATCACCGCCAATGGTTCGTATCGCTCGCGCGGGAAAAGTGGACATGATTGCGTTCTCTGCATGTGTGAGTTACGAGGCATCGCTGACCTACATCTACGTCGCCCTAGCTGACATAGGCAGATGAGCCATCACATCAGAAGATTCCGGCATGGAAGGATCCAGTCCGGCTACGGAAGAGTACGATGGAAGATTCAGTAAATTCTCCGACTTACAAGTTGAAGATGGAGAAGACCTTGCAGGGTTCTTTGGGAGGACTACAAGATATTGCTTGACGATTTGCCAACATCCATCTAGACGGAGCATTCCACATGAAGAGGCAAGATGGCGCAAGATCTCAGAGTTCTCCTGGGGCTACTTTTGGGGATATGCTATATGGGTATCCTCATAGCATGTCTCCTATCCGGATAACTCGGGTGTCCCACAGTTGGTAGCATGGCCTATGGCCTGCTGGGCGGCCCAGTTAGATGGATCCAGAAGGGTGGCCCATGCCGAATAAAGGAAGGCTACGGTTGGAGTCACCGACGTACCCGGAGCCTTGGAGTACAGGACACGCAAGACTAGTAATAGACGGTGTAGGACTCTGTAACTGTCCGGCTAGGACTTTTCCCTGTAACCCTAGGACCTGGCGACTATATAAGTCGGGCCTATGGGATCCTTTAGGGCACGATAACTTAGACTTTCTAGTCACCTAGCACAGCGAACCAATCCCTGTAACTCGGCGTATTGCCCTTATAGTGATTTATAGCAGAAGTAGGATTCCGCCACCGTCGTGGGATCTGAACCTGGGTAAGATGTGTTACCTCGTACCTGTCAACCGTCCGCCTTCCTCCACGTCTCTAAACACGCACTGTGAGGACCCCTCCATGGCGTACTCGTCGGCAATACCACGACAATGGTGTCCAAAGAGTTCATACTAATAACATTTCTATTAGCATGCAAATAAAGTTGCATAAGTTTTTTAATTTTCTCTTCAAACACTTCATGTCCTAACTCAAGATAAACACTATAAAGCTCTCTAATTGTTTTGTTGTTTTCCATTAAGAATAACTAATGAAAACAAGAAACAAAAAGACAAAATTGCAGAATCTAAAGGAAATAATGTCACAACCCGGGATCAGAGCTAGACAAATACTAGATCCTCATCTGATATAAGCCTAACCTAAATTTCAAAACACGCAGGGAGAGATCGGTAACATTACAGAACATACAAACCATACATTAATAAGGTAAACTCTTAAGAGAGTTACAAACCAGTCATACAAGCTAGGGGTCACAGACCCAACATTACATCAAACAACGGAAGCAAACAAGTTGTTCTAAACAACAAACTTAGCAAAGGGCCTAAGATGCCATAACAAAAGTAGCGACCCTTCCATAGATCCTAGGCTGCTGCCCGGGAACCCTGACTACTCATCGACTTCGACGTAGAAACCACCTTTAGTTGGAGTAGCATCATCTGTAGAAAACATCAACAAAGGGCTGAGCACAGGGTGTACTCCGCAAGACTTATGGCTAGTGGAGTTGTTTTGCATAAAGCCATATTTTGTTTTCAAAACAAGAGGGACTTTATGTCCTAACAGGGTGACTTTAACTCTAGCTCTTAAATTCATCTTTGATATCCACCAGAACCATTATCAACAGAGCAACTCTTCCCGGACTACCCCCTCAACAACCCCGAGGAAGTATTCCGGATCTCACTTTAGTTGGCAAGTTTTATCATTCAGTTATAGTTCTCTATGATCTTCACGTCCGTTCCCAAGTCGTCCATAACCGTGGACACGGCTTTTCGAAAAGATTAATAACCCTGCAGGGGTGCACAACTTTACCCACACGTACCAATCGATTCTTAATGCCAAATTATTATCCCTCTTCCTTGGAAGGCCGGCACAGAGTGGTTGACCACGACCTTTACCCTGCTTTCGCCGAGACCATGAGTCACGCACTAGGGAGATGCCGCCATAACGGGTCAAGTCACGAAGCCGGTCCCTAATGATGTGCGCAGGGTTCAAGATTACGGATGCCGGGCATCTCTTGTTCCCGGCCACGCTTACCTACCTGTTATGAATGCACCTCCTTCACCTCCATTCAAGAACAACCAAGATGCGTATGTCGAATGGAAATCCCAAACTATGTGACTCATGGAATCTACTAGGCAAGTTAGTTGGTCGAGGGGGTTTCCAGGCCCCCGTGTGGTTGTACGCTCGTCTTGGTTCGAGAGGCAGGAACATCGGGTCCTAGGGGTGGCAAGTATGGGACTACAAAAACCACAACCCACGTGGCCTCCCATACGAGCCTCACCCCATCCTTCTATACTAGATTCACTCGCATCTCCGGTGCACTACTTGAATGATCAGCATCGAAACACTAAGCATGGCTAAGCTTGACCGAACTTGTGGCACTAGCGACGCTCATAAGCCAAACCCTAGTTATGCTAGGAGCGGTGGATCAGGTAATATAGTTCACAAAGGATAACATGCATCAGATAGGATTACTCTGTCTACTGACAGAAGACTATTTGACCCGAATGCATATGACGAGAATGAAATACTTTGTAATCATAGGATTCATATGTATGAGTGGGGCTTCGCTTGCCTTGCCCGTTGTTGGTCTGGTACTGCTCTTCGGTGGCGTTGACTTCAGCTTCAGGTTCGGTTCCTATTCGCGAGAACCAATCACCGGAAAAGAGAAAGCAACACTCAACACATGGCATGTACAATTGCTCATACAATATGGATGATATGACAAGTTAAATAGTGTTGAATTGAACCCTAAGGCATGCTTGATCACTTTAAAGGGGGTTCCGAAGATCCAAACCCTAAAATAGGGGGATCATCGAAATCACCTATGGGGTTCAATTAGTTCTTCTAATTAAACTTGCTATCAAAGTTGATTAACAATGTATGATTATAGCTTAGTTAGATAGGTTTCATTTTTCTGAACATTTTGGTATATTATTTGTATTTTTCTGATTTAAAATGAATTAGTTATGAATTTCCCAAATTATAATTCATTTTTGACATTTTTGGAATATTTAAATTAATTTCCAAACTTGGGCCCACATGTCAGACTTTTATTAATTTCAGAAAATATTTACAGAAATTATTAAAATCCTGACAAGTATGGCCCACCTGTCATATTATTTTCTATTTGTAGAAATGATTTACTGCATCAGCATGATGCAGTGCTGACGTCAGCAATGGAGAGGAGCTCCAGATCGAGCTCGGCTCGGTGCTAGGGGCGATGCGGGGCTGCGGGAGCGGGTGCGTTAGACAGAGGGGAGCTAGGCGAGCCAAATAGAGGCGGCGCCGCCCTGGAATGGCCGTCGGAGCACGGCACACGGCGGCGCGCGGCGGCGGGGCTTGCAGATGCTCGTGGCACCGGCGACAGAGAGCGAGAGGAGGAGAGAGAGGAGGTCTGTGAAGACCGCATGCTCACCACGGATGCAACGGAGGGGTCGGCGAGGCGAGGCGCGATCGGGAAGCGTCGGAATCATCGTCGGAGAACGGCGGACGACATCGGGAGAGAAGAGGTCGATGGCGAGGATTCCTTGCGCATGGGGTCGATTCCTTTTACGAGCTTGCTCAACACGGCGAGGCAAAGCTCCCTGCAAGCTCGGCTGGCCTCAGGGCGGCCGGAGACAGCGGAACGACGGCGATGTTGTCACCTAGGGTTCGGGCGGAAGGGGGAAACGAGGAAGAAGAGAAGCTAGGGTTGTCGATGGTGGCGATGGAGCTTTTATAGGCTCGCGGGGGCGGTGGCGATGATCTTGGCGCGCGGCGTCACATCGGGTGGCCGGCGGCGAACCACCGAGCTGCTTGCGTCGGGGAGGAAGAAGACAGAAACAGAAAGGCCGAAGGGGTACGGGCCTGGCTGGGCTGCTCTTGGGCCCCGGGTGGGCTTCCTGCTGGCGCCAGGGAGAGAGAAGGAGAGGTGGGCTCGGCCCAGTAGCTAGGTTAGATACATTTTTATTTCCAGAAATGTTTTTCTATTTCTATTTCTGATTTCCCTTTTGTAATATGAATTTCAAATCTATTTTGAATGATTTCAATTTTACAGAAACTTTTGCATAACATATGGAAACAATAAGGAGCACTTGTAACTGTTTGAGATCCATGCATTTGAGAATTTTCAAAATATGGGAACCATTTGCATTGATTCAAAGAGAGAGGGAAAACTATTAGTGTTTTTAGGGTTTTGTTCGTTCTTCTTTGGTTGAATCAAAGTACAAGTGTAATGCATGCATGAAATGCTCAAACACATCTTATTTATATTACACAGAAGGGTGGTATGTTACAGCTCTACCCCACTTACAAGAATCTCGACCCGAGATTCCTAGGTTTTAGAAAAGAAGGCGGGGTACTCAGATCGAAGACGATCTTCGCGTTCCCAGGTTGCTTCTGACTCAGAGTGATGAGACCATTGAACTTTCAGAAACTTGATGGTTTGACGACGAGTCTTGCGCTCGGTTTCATCAAGAATTCGAACAGGGTATTCTCAGTAGGTTAGGTCATCTTAGAGATCCAAAGTTGCATGGTCCACACCACAAATGGGATCTTTGAAGCAGCGCTTGAGTTGAGACACATGGAAAACATCATGTACCTCTGGAAAAGTTGAAGGTAGATCCAATTGGTAGGCAAGCTCACCCCGCTTGGAGAGAATGCGAAAGGGACCAACGTAGCGAGGTGCCAATTTGCCTTTGATACCGAATCGATGGACACCCTTCAGAGGAGTGACTCGGAGGTAAACTTGATCACCAACTTCATAATGAACATCAAGATGATGACGATCGTAGTTGGTCTTCTGACGAGATTGAGCGGCCTTCGGACGCTCTCGAATTATGCGAACTTGATCTTCTGCTTCTTGGATCATGTCCGGACCAAAGAATTGTCTTTCGCCGGTTTCTGTCCAGTTCAGCGGTGTTCGACATGTTCTCCCATACAGGAATTGGAAAGGTGACATGCCCAAACTGGATTGAAAACTGTTGTTATAGGAGAACTCCACAAAAGGAAGACATTTCTCCTAGTTCTTTCCAAAGGATATGACACACGCTCTGAGCATGTCTTCAAGAATTTGATTCACTCTTTCAGTTTGACCACCGGTTTTAGGATGATAGGCTGTGCTGAAGGAGACATGAGTTCCCATTGCTTCTTGCAAGCTTTGCCAGAATTTGGAGGAAAACAAACTTCCACGATCAGAGACGGTCATCTTGGGAACACCATGAAGAACGACGATCCGAGAGATGTATAGGTCAGCCAATTGACTAGCACGGATTGTTTCTCGAACTGGAAGGAAATGAGCAACTTTAGATAACCGATCAACTATTACCCATATGGCATCATTTCCTGCTTGTGTCCTTGGGAGTCCAGTGATAAAATCCATACCAATTTCATCCCATTTCCACTCAGGAATTTTCAATGGCTGCAGAAGTCCAGCAGGCCTTTGGTGTTCAGCCTTTACACGACGGCAAACGTCGCACTCTGCAACAAAGCGAGCGATTTCTGGTTTCATTCCACTCCACCAGAATCTTTGACGGAGATCTCGGTACATTTTGGTACCACCAGGATGGACAGACAAAGGGGATTCATGAGCTTCCAGAAGAACTAGATCTTTGATTTTCTGACTGTTTGGAACCACTAGCCGGTTACTGAAGTATAGTATACCTTGATCACTGACGGAGAAACATTTAGCTTCACCGCTTGCAACACATTCTTTGATCTTGGTAACTTCATCATCTTGCTTTTAAGCTTCCTTGATTTGATCCTCTAGAGAAGATTTTATTTCAAGGTTAGCAAGGAATCCACAAGGAACTACTTCAAGGTTAAGACGCTTGATTTCCTCATAGAGAACAGGTTGGGCTTGTGAAATCATCATATTGTTGCAATAAGACTTCCGACTTAGCGCATCAGCTATGACATTGGCTTTGTCGGGTTGATAGTTGAGACCCAAATCATAATATTTGATGAGTTCCAACCATCGTCTTTGCCTGAGATTCAGATCTGGCTGGGTAAAGAGATACTTTAGGCTTTGATGATCCGAGTAAAGTTCACAACGGTTACCGATGAGGTAATGTCGCCATCGCTTAAGAGCATGAACAACGGCAGCGAGCTCGAGATCATGGGTTGGATAATTGTTCTCATGTGGCTTCAACTGCCGAGAAGCATAGGCCACTACATGACCATCTTGCATCAACACACAGCCTAGCCCTTGAAGAGAAGCATCACAATAGATGACGAAGTCCTTGCTTGTATCCGGAAGGACAAGCACAGGAGCGGTGGTTAGCTTAGTTTTCAAAGCTTGGAAACTTTCTTCTGCCTTTTCTGACCATTCAAACTTCTTATCTTTCTTAAGAAGATCGGTCATAGGCTTGGCTATCTTGGAGAAGTTCTCGATGAATCGACGATAATATCCTGCCATTCCGAGAAAACTCCGGACTTCCTTCACTAAAGTAGGTGACTTCCATTCCAGAATGGTCTGAACCTTATCCGGTATGATAGCGACACCACTTGCAGACACAACGTGACCAAGGAAGACGAGCTCTTGTAACCAGAACTCACATTTGGAAAACTTGGCGTAGAGGCGATGTTCATGAAGTTTAGTCAATACCAAACGTAGATGTTCGGCATGCTCTTCTTCGGTCTTGGACTATATTAGAACGTCATCAATGTATACCACGACGAACTTGTCGAGATACTCCATGAAGACGGAGTTCATGAGCCTCATAAATGTGGCAGGGGCATTGGTTAGCCCGAAGGACATCACTGTATACTCGTAAAGACCATAACGAGTTGTGAATGCTGTCTTTGGAATATCCTCCTTTCTGATCTTGATTTGATGATACCCTGATCTTAAGTCCATTTTGGAGAAGACAGTGGCACCACTTAATTGATCAAAGAGGTCATTTATCCGGGGAAGTGGGTACTTATTCTTGATTGTCACCGCGTTGAGTGGACGGTAATCAACCACCAACCTTGGAATATTTGTATCCCGCTTCTTGACAAAGATGGTAGGGAAACCCCAAGAGGATGTACTAGGTTGGATGTATCCTAGACCCTTTAACTCTTCAAGTTGCTTCTTCAACTCAACCAACTTATGAGGAGGCATGCGGTAAGGTCTTTTGGAGATAGGAGCAGTTCCAGGAACTAGCTCAATGACAAACTCCACACTTCGATCAGGTGGCATGCAAGGCAACTCTTCAGAAAAGACATCTGGGAAATCACAAACTACATGGACATCTTGGACCTCGAGAGCAGGTAGGACATCCATGGCATACAACTCCGAGAAAGGTTTAAGAACTGCTGACAGAGACTTTGAACCATCAGTCCAATACTTGACAGTTATGCTAGCAGGAGAGGTCACGGAAACCGTTCTGAGTGCACAGTCAATGATGGCTTGATACTTGGTTAACCAGTCCATGCCCAGAATGACATCTATGTCGGTTGACTTGAGTGCAATGAGAGAAGTGGGAAACTTCTGATATGCTATATCTATCTCAACCCCATGAGTAACCCAGATGGTCTTCCAACGAGACCCAGGAGTACTAATCTCTATAGGGGAAGACATTGCTTCAAAAGGTATACCATGCTCCCGTGCAAACTCTTGTGATATGAATGTATGCGATGCTCCAGAATCAAACAAAACTGTTGCGAGAATTGAATTGACACGGAGCATACCCAGAATGACACGTGGATCTTCCTGAGCTTCCCCAACAGTGACATGGGTCAGACGACCACGCCCATCACCTTGAGATTTATCATTCTTATTTGCATGCTGATCATTGCGTCCGGCAGCCCTTTGAGAACACTCCCTTGAGTAGTGACCAGGCTGACCACAGGAGTAACAGGTAACCCCAGTGTGAGAACCAGCAGGAGGGTGATAGTTTGATCCACTAGTATTTGACTATGGCTGACGAGAATTATTGCCATAAGACTTGGGTGCATAAGGAGCACGAGGCACATCACTGTATGGAACAAAGACACGACGCTTCTTGTTGCCAGAAGAAGAAGCACGAGAATTTCCTTCTTCACGCTTCTGAGAAACTTCCATATCCTTCCTTCCATGCTCTAGAGTAAGGGCCTGATTGTGCAAGTCCTGGAAAGACTGGAACTTGAAGGGCAACAACTCATAGCGAAGTGCAGGGTTAAGTCCTTACGAAATAGCTCTTGCTTATCTTCATCATTGGTCACATCCCTGGTTGCATAACGAGCCAGGCGAGTCAACTCACGCCCATAGGTTTCAATATCCTTGCGCCCCTGAGTCAGATCCAAAAACTCCCTCCTTTTGAGATCCATGACGGTCTTAGGGATATATGAGGCACGAAATGCTGCAAAGAACTCCTCCCAGGTAACGACATGTCCATGAGCTTGCAGATTCTGAAAACCTTCCCACCAAACACCAGCCTCACCTTCCAGTTGATAGGTGGCGAAGTTAACACGATCAGCAGGACGGACACGAAGAGCACTGAACTTGCCTCTATGGTGCGGAGCCAATCATCGGCTTCAAGGGGCTCCTTGGAGTGGGTGAAGATTGGAGGAAAAGAGCAGATGAAATCTCCAAGTGTGAAACAGTCGTCAGGACGACGTTCAGTGTTCTGCACCACACGCTCCAGAAGGCGTTCATTCCGCAGACGGTTGGTCTCAATGTTGTTGAGAACCTCGGCCATTGTGGGAGGTGGCGGAAGTTCCTGATCAGCATCGTTGTGTCCTCGACGTCCAACAGAACCACGAGTACCAGCCGACATCCTGAGGAGAAAACAGAAACCATGAGAATGGATTCACCAAAGAGAATACAACAAAGGATGGCAAAACCATATCAAAAGATCATGGTAGAGGTGAACATGTGGAAGAGAACTATATCAATGCATTAAGTATGGCAGTAGAACAAGCATACGAAATGTACACACTACCAACTTAGATATAAACCATAACCATGGAATGCAGGCATGATATGATACCAACAAGTCACAAAGGAGTTGGGAGCAGAATTGAAGGCATCCTTAGCAAAGTTGAAAAACAATGCTTCAGTTGCACTGATATATTTTGGAGACTCTGAGCCTTGCAACCAAGTACGGAGTACTAGGGAAAAACAACCCAAACCCGTATATCCTAAGAGTTTGAAATGATAGACGAGAAGTGAAAACTTTGCAAAGCAAACGAGGTAAGATATCTCAGCAATAGAACAACCTTGGATAAGGAGTAAAAAGAGTCCTATTCAGAGTTTTGCAAATAGTTTTTAGCTTTCAAATAGTTTTCTCAAACTCTAGACTCAACATTGACCAGCTAGAAGGGTTTCCTAGAGGCAGCCCTACTCTGATACCAAAAACTGTCACAACCCGGGATCAGGGCTAGACAAATACCAGATCCTCATCTGATATAAGCCTAACCTAAATTCTGAAACGCGCAGGGAGAGATCGGTAACATTACAGAACATACAAACCATACATTAATAAGGTAAACTCTTAAGAGAGTTACAAACCAGTCATATAAGACAGGGGTCATAGACCCAACATTACATCAAACAACAGAAGCAAACAAGTTGTTCTAAACAACAAACTTAGCAAAGGGCCTAAGAGGCCATAACAAAAGTAGCGACCCTTCCATAGACCCTAGGCTGCTGCCCGGGAACCCCGACTACTCATCGACTTCGACATAGAAACCACCTTCAGTTGGAGTAGCATCATCTGTAGAAAACATCAACAAAGCAAGGCTGAGCACAGGGTGTACTCCGCAAGACTTATGGCTAGTGGAGTTGTTTTTCATAAAGCCATCTTTTGTTTTCAAAACAAGAGGGAGAAGAAACTCGTCTAGTCAGATCATTTTCAAAAGGGGATAAGAAGACTTTAACTCTAGCTCTTAAATTCATCTTCGATATCCACCCGAACCATTATCAACAGAGCAACTCTTCCCGGACTACCCCCTCAACAACCCCGAGGAAGTATTCCGGATCTCACTTTAGTTGGCAAGTTTTATCATTCGGTTATAGTTCTCTATGATCTTCATGTCCGTTCCCAAGTCGTCCATAACCGTGGACACGAATTTTCAAAAAGATTAATAACCCTGCAGGGGTGCACAACTTTACCCACACGTACCAACCGATTCTTAATGCCAAATTATTAGCCCTCTTCCTTGGAAGGCCGACAGAGAGTGGTTGACCACGACCTTTACCCTGCTTTCGCCGAGACCATGAGTCACACACTAGGGAGATGCCGCCATAACGGGTCAAGTCCTGAAGCTGGTCCCTAATGATGTGCGCAGGGTTCAAGATTACGGATGCCGGGCATCTCTTGTTCCCGGCTACGCTTACCTACCTGTTATGAATGCACCTCCTTCACCTCCATTCAAGAACAACCAAGATGCGTATGTCGAATAGAAATCCCAAACTATGTGACTCATGGAATCTACTAGGCAAGTTAGTTGGTCGAGGGTGTTTCCAGGCCCCCGTGTGGTTGTACGCTCGTCTTGGTTCGAGAGGCAAGAACATCGGGTCCTAGGGGTGGCAAGTATGGGACTACAAAAACCACAACCCACGTGGCCTCCCATACGAGCCTTAGCATGTTTATCAGTCATCTCTGATCACATCACCCCATACTTCTATACTAGATTCATTCGCATCTCTGGTGCACCACTTGAATGATCAACATCGAAACACTAAGCATGGCTAAGCTTGACCGAACTTGTGGCACTAGCGACGCTCATAATCCAAACCCTAGTTATGCTAGGAGCAGTGGATCAGGTAATATAGTTCACAAAGGATAACATGCATCAGATAGGATTACTCTGTCTACTGACAGAAGACTATTTGAACCGAATGCGTATGACGAGAATGAAGTACTTTGTAATCATAGGATTCATATGTATGAGTGGGGCTTCGCTTGCCTTGCCCGTTGTTGGTCTGGTAATGCTCTTCGATGGCGTTGACTTCAGCTTCAGGTTCGGTTCCTATTCGCGAGAACCAATCACCGGAAAAGAGAAAGCAACACTCAACACATGGCATGTGCAATGCTCATACAATATGGATGATATGACAAGTTAAATAGTGTTGAATTGAACCCTAAGGCATGCTTGATCACTTTAAAGGGGGTTCCGAAGAGATCCAAACCCTAAAACAGGGGGATCATCGAAATCACCTATGGGGTTCAATTAGTTCTTCTAATTAAACTTTCTATCAAAGTTGATTAAAAATGTATGATTATAGCTTAGTTAGATAGGTTTCATTTTTCTGAACATTTTGGTATATTATTTGTATTTTTCTGATTTAAAATAAATTAGTTATGAATTTCCCAAATTTTAATTCATTTTAGACATTTTTGAATATTTAAATTAATTTCCAAACTTGGGCCCACATGTCATACTTTTATTCATTTCAGAAAATATTTACAGAAATTATTAAAATCCTGACAAGTATGGCCCACTTGTCATATTATTTTCTATTTATAGAAATGATTTACTGCATCAGCATGATGCAGTGCTGATGTCAGCAATGGAGAGGAGCTCCAGATCAAGCTCGGCTCGGCGCTAGGGGCGATGCGGGGCTGCGGGAGCGGGTGCGTTAGACAGAGGGGAGCTAGGCGAGCCAAATAGAGGTGGCGCCGCCCTGGAATGGCCGTCGGAGCATGGCACACGGCGGCGCGCGGCGGCGGGGCTTGCAGATGCTCATGGCGCCGGCGACAGAGAGCGAGAGGAGGCGAGAGAGGAGGTCTGTGAAGACCGCATGCTCACCACGGATGCAACGGAGGGGTCGGCGAGGCAAGGCGCGGTCGGGAAGCGTCGGAATCATCGTCGGAGAACAGCGGACGGCATCGGGAGAGAAGAGGTCGATGGCGAGGATTCCTTGCGCGTGGGGTCGATTCCTTTTACGAGCTTGCTCAGCACAGCGAGGCAAAGCTCCCTGCAAGCTCGGCTGGCCTCGGGGCGGCCGGAGACAGCGGAACAACGGCGAGGTCTGCACCTAGGGTTCGGGCGGAAGGGGGAAACGAGGAAGAAGAGAAGCTAGGGTTGTCGATGGCGGCGATGGAGCTCTTATAGGCTCGCGGGAGCGGCGGGGATGATCTTGGCGCGCGACGTCGCATCAGGTGGCCGGCGGCGAGCCATCGAGCTGCTTGCGTCGAGGAGGAAGAAGACAGAAACAGAAAGGCCGAAGGGGTACGGGCCTGGCTGGGCTGCTCTTAGGCCCCGGGTGGGCTTCCTGCTTGCGCCAGGGAGAGAGAAGGAGAGGTGGGCTCGGCCCAGTAGCTAGGTTAGATACATTTTTATTTCCAGAAATGTTTTTCTATTTCTATTTCTGATTTCCCTTTTGTAATTTGAATTTCAAATCTGTTTTGAATGATTTCAATTTTACAGAAACTTTTGCATAACATATGGAAACAATAAGGAGCACTTGTAACTGTTTGAGCTCCATGCATTTGAGAATTTTCAAAATATGGGAACCATTTGCATTGATTCAAAGAGAGAGGGAAAACTATTAGTGTTTTTAGGGTTTTGTTTGTTCTTCTTTGGTTGAATCAAAGTACAAGTGTAATGCATGCATGAAATGCTCAAACACATCTTATTTATATTACACAGAAGGTTGGTATGTTACAAATAACTTCGAGCACTCACACCGGAGGATGCGAGTACCTTTTACCGTACCTCCCCGACAACGGCGCCAGAAAAGAGCTTGATGTCTACGCACTTCTATTCTTGTAGATAGTTGTTGGGCCTCTAAGTGCAGAGGTTTGTAGAATAGCAGCAAGTTTCCCTTAAGTGGATTACCCAAGGTTTATCGAACTCAGGGAGGAAGTGGTCAAAGGTATTCCCTCTCAAGCAATCCTGCAATCAAGATACAAGAAGTCTCTTGTGTCCCCAACACACCCAATATAGGTGCACTAGTTCAACGAAGAGATAGTGAAATACAAGTGGCAACGGTGCTAGAAAAGAGCTTGATGGTGAGGTAAGGTAAAGGACCAAAACCTCCCCAGCAAACGGGAAAAAGAAGGAAGCAAGCAAACATGCAACATATCTAGTAGCAAACGGTGTTTCAATGCTTAGAAACAAGGCCTAGGGATCATACTTTCACTAGTGAACACTCTCTCATATAAATATCCTCTCTTCATGATACTACTCTTATCTACTCTCTGGTTGGACACTCTAATCCAAGGTAGGGCTATAATAGCACACTTCAAAGTCCGCCTTCCCCAATCTAGATAACCCCACACTGTCACCTTGAGCGCTAGATTGTTCGAACAAACACCACAATTTTATAGAGACATCCAACTCCAAATATAACTCATAACAAATATTCAATCTAGACAAAGTGCCACACACGGTATGCCGCTGTCACTTTCACACAGTGGGTAAAAGCATAGATCTATTAAAGCACAAAGAGTATTTATGTAGACTCAGGCCTAAGTGCCACCATGGCGTGCACGCTGTCACTTTCACATACATGGGAAGAGCAGAGATCTAATGAAGCACTTGAGTAGCAAGGTAGATCTACTTGATTACAAAGCTCATGACCACAAGATCATGCATAGAGAGAGAGATGAACACATAGCTACCGGTAGAGCCCTTAGCCTCGAGGAAGAACTACTCCCTCCTTATCATGGGAATCAACAACGGTGATGGAGATGGTGGTGGAGATCGATGGAGATGGCTCCGGGGGCACTTTCTTGTCCCGGCAGGGTGCCGGAACAGAGACTTTCTGTCCCCCGAATCTCTCCTTCGATGGCGGCGACGCTACAGAGGTTTTCGTGGATTTCTTCTGGATGATCTAGGGTTTTTGGGTCAGAGGCTTCTTATAGGCGAAGGAGGCAAGGTCGGTGGAGGGCCATGGGGCCCACACCCCCTGTGGGCGCCTCCGGGGCTTGCCTATTCCTAGGGGGTGCGGCCACCCTGTGGCACCCCTCCGGCTCTGCTTCGTGGTTCCGTGTTGCTCCGGGAAAATAATGAGTTTGGCTTTTGTCCCATCCAATTCCGAGAATATTGATTTTCTGCCTTTCTGGAACCAAAAACAGAAGAAAACAGGCAACTGGCACTGTGGCAACTTGTTAATAGGTTAGTTCCAGAAACATATAAAAACACCCCATAGTGTAGACAAAAGATAGTAAACAAGCATGGAGCATCAAAAATTATAGATACGTTTACGACGTATCACCATACTCATTACTAATATCACGTAAGTCATCAGTTCCCATAAAAGATTTAATACATTCATAATCATAGTTTATACCTGACTTTCTTCTTTTATCATTCTCCCAAGCTTCAGTGTTCTCTTGAATACGGTCCAGGAGATTCCATTTAGCTTCTTCCCTCATACGTGTGAATGATCCAGCACAAGAAGCATCTAGTAAATCTTTATCATGAAGAGAAATCCTAGTATAAAAGTTATTGATAATAATATTGTTAGGGAGTTCATGAATAGGACATTTAAGCATTAGTAACTTCAATCTCCCCCAAGCTTGAGCCGTACTCTCTCCATCACGAGGTCAAAAGTTATATATCAGATTTCTATCCTTATGAATCTCACTTGGAGGATAAAATTTATAATAAAAGAGAGATGCTATTTCCTCCCATTCCATGGATTACCCATTCTTCAGCAGCTTATACCATTCTTCAGCTCTACCTTTCAAGGATATAGATTAACTTCTTGTTCACCTGTTCAGTTCTGATACCTGCACACGTAAACAACCCGCATAATTCATGGATAAAAAGAAAATGATCACCAGGATGGATAGTTCCATCCCCTAAATAATAATTATCCATAACACGATCAACAATACTTGTAGGTATATTAAAAGGATCTATCTCAACAGGTGGTGGTTCATCTACTACCTTAATGATGGTAGTAGTTTTACCAAACAGAAAACCAAGTGGGTTATCCATATTGGAAACAAAATAACAAACAGAAACAAAAAACAATACTCATAGTAGAAGTTTCCTTTTACCAGTTCCACTCTTCAATAGCGCTTCACTCCCCAGCAACGACGCTAGAAAATAGTCTTGATGACCCACAAGTATAGGGGGTGTATCGCAGTACTTTCGATAAATAGGAGTGTCGATCCCAACGAGGAGCAGAAGGTGTTGACTAGTGGTATGGAGCACGAAATCTCTGTAAATACTTAGCAAACAGATTTTTAGGGGTTTTCTGATAAAGCAACAAAACAAAGTGCAAGTAATAAAGACAACGAACAACTGCATCAAGTGACCTAATCCTTTCTTAGCAAAGGACAAGCCGGTGGAAATACTTATAAGGACCAAACGTTCTCGAGGACACATGGGAATTCTGTCAAGTGCTTTCGCTTCAAATAGCTGAGTACCCTTCTTTGGTGTTGTAAGTGTTGTGTGGTTTAACCTGTGCTAATGTACCGGTCTTAATTGGACTAATACATACTTGTGATTAAACCCTCTGCAAGCATCCACAACTACAGGAAAGCAATTAAGATATAAACCTAACCACAACCTTAAACTCTGAGATCCTACGCTCCCTTGTGCAAAGGTGTCCTAGCAAGGGTTCATGTTTCTGTCACTCTGGCAACCCCACAATAGTAGCCAAATACACAATGCATTCTCCTAGGCCCATAAATGGTGAAGTATCATGTAGTCGACGTTCACATGACACCACTAGAAGAATAACACCACAACTTAAATACTAAACCATTGAATAATATCTCAACAGAAATCCACTACTAACAACATGACTTCTCCCATGTCCTCAAGAACTAAACGAACTACTCACGAGACATCATATGGATCAAGATCAAAGATTATATGGTATTGGATAAAAATCTGAACATAAACAATAATCCAATGGTTCCACTCACAAGCATCAACTACAATAGTAATCAACACCGGGAAAGTTTCCACTAAGAACTATGCAAGTATTCAACACGATTGTTACAGCGGGATGGAGTGGTGATGATGGTGCTGGTGGAGATGATGGTGTGGATGATGATGATGATGATGATCTCGATGAAGTCTAGCTTGACGATGGCGTTGGTGGCGACGATCTCCCCTCTCCGGGAAGGAATTTCCCCGGCAGAAATCTGTTGGAGAGCTCTTTCTCTCTCGGTGTTTTCCGCCCGCAGAGGCGGCGGAATTCTTTTTGTGGTTGCCCCTGGTATTAGGGTTCCGAGAGGAAGTTATAGACGAGAGGGCGGAGTCGGAGGCCGACCAGGTGGGCCACACCTGCCCTAGGCGTGGCCCAGGGGGGCCCGCGCCTAGGGGGGTGTGGGCCCTCTATGGCCCAGCTACGCCTTCCCTTCTGGCTTCCTTCGTCTTCTGGGAAAATATAATTTTCTAATATTTTTCCGATCTTCGCGAAATTGCATCAAAACACCTCTTTTTCCGTCAGAATCCTGACTTCGGAAGTTCATCCTCCAAGAATCATCCAACATGCAAAAACAGAGGAAAAGACATAAGTAACACTTCATAATAAGATATATATCAATGAATAGAGGCAAATTATGATATAGAATGGTGATGCAAATTGGACGTATCAATAGGGTGTATGAAACGTCTCCTAGGACCTACTGAATACGTGGTACTAGTCAACGAGAGTCAAACCAATTTAGGAGCTCACATGACATATTTATAAAATAATTAGGACCTGAATGTACAATTTTAAAAAATAGGGAGCAAAGTGAAGACACCGCAAAAAAATCAGGACGCTAATACGGTTTAGACATTTCAGAACGTGTTTGGTTCGAAGACAATTAATGGGACTGTGAACGGAATCCGTTCAGAGAGCTATAAGTGGTGTATGAAAAAATACCAAATTTATTTGGTTTCACAATGAATGGGATCTGATACCATAAACTCAAAGGCGCAAATTTAAAACCCACCATCTAACCAAATCAAGAAGAAATCAGCACCCACGCTTTGTTTGCGGGGTGTGAGTGTGTGTGGGAGGGGGTGGGGTGGGGTGAGAGCAGTATCAGGGATACGCTACGGCGGGATTTGAATATAGGGTACCTGTTTAGGGACAAACTGAAACAAACATGTTTCGAATTCTCCTATAATAAGGTATTAGAGCAAAACGTGCGAACCAAATATGCTCTCAATCTCAAATCATACCATACCAATTGTGTGCTTACCAATACAAGTCCTATAATTTTTTATAGAAAACCGATTCTCATGCACAATCTTTACTTTTCTACTAGTATAATAAAATCAAAACTAGCATATGTGCACGTGCGTTGCAATAGAAAACAAAACTTTTGGACAAAAAAGTCCACGGGACCTAAATTTTTCCAAAGTCGATGAGGCCAGATTTTCTTAGTCTCACTTCGCCCTTTTGTCTTAATTAATCTTCAATCTTATTTTTTTATCTACTCTTTTGTACTAATAAGACAAAATGGTAGTATGAAATATGCAACAATCTTATTTCAGAATATCACCACCAAATATTATTTTTCTTTACCATGACAGTATTGCATGTTTTCTAATGCATGTATGGAGACATCAGTACTTACCTGAACTCGTTTTACATTGTTACTATTAGTTAGTAGAAGATCCCGTCGATTGATATATGCACATGTGTATATGTATCATGTATGAATTCTATGCAGTAATTCAGTCCAACCAGATACTGTTGCTTGCCCATGGTTTAGATAATCACATCTCTAAATTTGATCTTCTCATACCTGATTATTGTCGCTTCTTTATTTGGAGCGACTCTGGTGGAGAAAACCCAAGCCGCACGCGCCGCTCTCGGGGGAGGCGGTACGTGCGGAACCCTAAGCCGCCGTCGCCCTCGACTCCTCCTCTCACCTCTCCCTCGCTGCCATCGAAGGACGCCGGTGGGCAAAGCCCGGCCGGCCGATGGTGGCAATAGTGTTGCTTCCTCGCGTGCTGGCCTCTCCCCCGCAGGGAGCCCCCTGGGCGCTCGAAGATTGTCGCCCCGGCGGCGATATGATGGCGGCGGAGTCTGGAAGCCAGGGCGACGACCCCGGGCTTTGATGGCGGTTCTCCCTCGGCAGATGGCGGCGCGGGTCGCATCTGCTGTCAGGAACGCAGTCCTAGGGTTTCTCTCACGCCAAGACGAAGTTCTATTTTCAGACTGTTTTCATTGATCTGGTGGCAGTGTCGTGTTCCAGAAGGCTCCGCCGGCAAACTTCTATGGGCGATTCATGCATGGAGATTGTCGAAACGGATAGGATTCGGTTGCGCGCAACCGGTGTTTTTCTGACCGTTTGGATTCAGGGGGAGCGAGGCGAAGCTCTGCAGTCTGTTGCCATCATGGAACATGTCTTTAGTTCCATGATGAAGTCAGTGTGCGGAGAATGTCATGAAAGCCAAGATTTGTGGACTAGCTATAGTGGGTCGAGTCCTGGTGGCGATAAGGAATTGGCCTGGTGATTCGTGAATTGTAGCAGCGGCATCGAAAAGTGGGGGCGGCAGCACATGAGGAGTTCACAGTCTTATCTTGCAGGGTAAAAATCTAAGGTCTGGCTTAATTTGTTGTGACTGACAATAACCTTATTAAAGACATTGTTTTGTGAGCGGGGACTTTCTTCAGGGTAAAAACCTATGATCTTTGATCGGGCGACGATGGTGCTTGTGATCTATTTCCTTCTTAAAAGCGTTGCTATTGGAGATGTTGGACTTCTGGTGTTGTTCTGATGAGGTTAGTGTCGCTGCTACTAAGGATCTTATTCCTGTAGCGGGACTTTTCTTTTTTATAATTCTTTTTAGGTTGTATGTATTCATAATGTTAATAGGGTAATACGTTGTTGCAGAGTCTGGATGTAATTGATATTATCGCGATATTAATATATGCTCTTTAAAAAAATGATGTCTAACGCACGCAGATGGTCATTGGATCAACGGGAACTGTGTGTTGCAGGTTCAAAACATTCATGGGATGGAGATATAGGATTAGAGGAATTGCGTCACCTGCATGCTATAGTCCTGAGGCTGCTGCCATTTCGAGAGAGCGCGCAGGCCGCACCCGCACACCACATTGAATCATTGAGGGAAAAGGAGCAAAGAATGACAAAAGACGAGACTCTACTAGTCTTCACTCTTGTGGTTTCCTCGGTTTCTGTTTTCTTATTCGGGATCTTGCTTTTCATGGTTCTCATCTTCTGCAACTCGTTTATCCCCCCAATATCGCAAGTTTCTTACCTCCAAACGGACACTTAAAAAATCTGTCGGACAGGCGGATTCGCATCTTTTACCACCCACACAATCTTCAGTTCTCGGCACGGAAGCAATTTGCTTGGCTTTACATCCATCCCAAGGTATCATTTCTAATACATATGTTGGACAAGCTCGTACACATTGAGTGCATCCTATACATGTGAGTTCTTTCTTCCGTGATGAACTGTCGGCACCAGTCCTATATTTTTGTTCTCTGTGGACCAAGGAGAAAGAGGGCTCAGCAGAAGCGCGGGGGTCAACCCGCTTCAAATATGGAACATGGATTCTGGCAATGCAACGGAGTTGGGTCCTCATATCGATCCGATCCGAATGAATC
Organism: Avena sativa; assembly: GCA_916181665.1. Lineage (NCBI taxonomy): Eukaryota > Viridiplantae > Streptophyta > Magnoliopsida > Poales > Poaceae > Avena > Avena sativa. The sequence goes on along the minus strand of OV702285.1, from coordinate 415,883,920 downwards.
AGTCTTTATACAGAGGTAAATCTTATAGATGCCCTAACAAAATTTCGTAAGAAGATATCGCGAGAAATAGTTGAGGATCGAACTCTATCTCAAAATAAAAATAGATGTTTTACTACCAGTCACAAGCTTTAGGGTTCATTATGACAGGGGCTTTTGCTCATGGAGCTATTTTTTTCATTAGGGATTACAATCCAGAACAGAATGAGGATAATGAATTGTACGGAGGGACGGAGGAGGCTAGGTTAGCCGAAAGATGGTTATAGGTTTAAGGACACAAGGTGACCCTGCTTTTTCAGGGTAAGAAGGGGTAGAGAAAATGCCTCGAGCCGAGGTCCGAGTACCAAGCGCTGCAGCGCTGAAGTATGAGCCCCGTGGACTAGCGATTGCTTCTCCACGAGGCTCATACCAGGCGCTACGGCGCTGAAGTATGTAAGTTGCTTTAGCTTTACTAACGTCAGCAGCATATTTTTATGCGGGTCTTAGCAAAAAAGGATTAAGCTATTTCGAGAAATATATTAAACCAACCCCAATCCTTTTACCAATTAACATCCTAGAGGATTTCACAAAACCATTATCGCTTAGCTTTCGACTTTTCGGGAATATATTAGCGGATGGTAGGAACATAAACTGAAATATTCTGGAGCTACAAAGATAGTTATTAAATCGTTGGCACCACATAAAAACATTCCCCCTAGAGTAGCTTTAATACGAATAACAGAAACTCTGTTATAGCCATTTCTGTACATTCAATGTACTCTACTGATAGAGTAATACATAATTTTTAGAAATAAAAAACAACAATTTTCTTCTTTTTTATTAACATTAAGAAAAAAGAATATAACTAAAATGGAATTAGAAGAGTACATTCTTTCTAATATTTTAGATGTTTCCTCTATCTAAAATATTAAAAAAAAAATTGCTGGTTTTTTTATTGCTATATCCAATTTATGGAATTGATACACCATTTAATTGATATCATTTAGCAAAATGAAACATAGCATATGCATCCATCTTTCGGCTCGATAATTTCACGGGATAGAGATATGGGGGGGGGGGTATAGCTCAGTAGGTAGAGCTCCGCTCTTGCAATTGGGTCGTTGCGATTACGGGTTGGCTGTCTAATTGTCCAGGCGGTAATGATAGTATCTTGTACCTGAACCGGTGGCTCACTTTTTCTAAGTTGTTGAGGTAAGAGCAAATGACCTTATTCGCTATTTCCTAAGAATTGAGTTAGTCAAGTCCACTATTTCATATACACGAAACAGGTATGCTAGTTATCCAGTTGCAGAAGCGACCCCACAGGCTTGTACTTTCGCGTCTCTCTAAAATAACTAATTCCTATCTTTTGACTTTACCACAACATCTGCTAAACCTGATCCCGATTCGGATTCAGTTATGAAACCCGACCCTTCTTTTTCTTTTCTATTGTAAAAGGAGTAGTAGTACTATTCTATTAGTTACCGATCCCGGCTCTGTGAGTTCTTTCTTCCGTGATGAACTGTCGGCACCAGTCCTACATTTTTGTTCTCTGTGGACCGAGGAGAAAGGGGGCTCAGCAGGAACAGGATTGTAAATAGAATTGGATCCATTCCAAATAGCGAGAATTAGGATTCTTGATCCCTCTCAATTTCTCTTTCAATTCGAGGATCCAGAAAGGTGTTTTCATAGTCATCTCCAAATATTTTCGATTTCATTTAGTATGTAGAAGTGCATATGAGGCTGAACACCGTGGAGAATCCCAGCCAAATATTCACCATATAGTATGGTTCAATTTGTATTTAGGTGGGAAATGAATGAAATACTAGTATTATATTTAGTATAGTTTGTATAATTTCTAACTACTTCCCAATATATTATAATACGACATCCTTCTTAACTGTCACGTGGATCTATCGCATAGAGTTGTCTTATCAGAATGGGGTCCGATGTAACTTGAGGATTCCTTCCCCAAATGGATCGAAATGGTCTAACTTGAGCACAACTGAGGAAAAAATGTGAACTATCGGTAGTGATGGGCATACTATTTGTACCAAGTTACTTCTTTAAATCTGTATGAAGATCCCTATTTTTAAATGACAATCAGGCCGAGGATCAATCTCATTCAACCCAAAAGTACTAGATGGGTGGAGATTTTAATTTACTTAGAAGACTAGAGGAAAAAATAACAGTAATTTTAATCTTAGATGGTCTTACATGTTCAACACAATCATCGATGCCTAAACTTAAGAGAAATAGCTTTATCTGCTAGGCAATTTACATGGGCGAATCATAGAGAGTCGCCTACGTATGAAAAACTAGACAAAGTTTTGGCAAGTATTTTGTGGGAACAAAAAATTCTTTGGTTAATGTTCAGACCCTAACTAGAACGGGTCAGATCATATCCCTTTGTTACTTGATTTAGGTGAACAGGCTCATCTTGGTAATAAAGCGCGTTTTCTTTTGAGTTATTGTGGCTAAAACAAGAGGGATTTTACGATGTGGTGGCGGTCGAATGGGCAAAGTGCACATCAGGTCGCTCCCCGATAGAGATTTGGCAAAACAAGGTCTGACACCTTAGACAGTTCCTAAGAGGTTGGGCTAAAAAACAAAGTGTTATAAAGGAGAAAAAACATCTACTAGATGTTATAGAGGAGCTTGACATCAAAGCGAAGTCCGCCCTTTTAAATGATACCAAAAGAAGTGAGTTATCAAAGCCAAATGAGGAGACAACGAAGCTTAGAAGGGACGAAGAGTTCAAGTGGGCTCATCGAGCGAAAGTTAAACACGTTCAGGAAGGTGTAAATAACACGAAGTATTTCTATCTTATAGCTAATGATAAATACCGTATAAAATTGATCTTTCAACTAGAGCAAGATGAAGGAACAATAACTGTGCACAAAAATCTGATAAACTATATCACAAACTATTACAAAAAGTTGTTTGGAGCATCGGATCCAAATTACTTCTCTTCAGTGGAATCAGAAATAGATAATATACCCCAGCTATCATTAGAAGAAAATGGAATCCTCACCGCTGACTTCACGAAGAAGGAAGTATATGAGGCTATTTTGCAAATGAAAAAGAATAAGACGCCGGACCCAATGGCTTTCTGGCCGAATTCTATCAAACCTTTTGGGAAATTATTAAGCATGATATGATGCCGATGTTCGATAATTCCAGCAGAGTGAGTTGCCTCTGTTTCATCTGAATTTTGGTACCATTATATTACTGCCAAAGAAAGAAAACCTGTTCAAATTTAACAATTTAGACCAATTTTATTGCTCAACGTGAGCTTCAAGGTCTTTACAAAAGTGGGCACAAATAGATTAACGGATATCGCATACAAGATTGTGTGACCAACTCAAACGGCCTTCATGCCGGGTAAGCATATTCTCGAAGGTAGTTTTACATAAAACCATTCACGAATTGCATTCAAAGAAACTAGATGGGGTAATTCTAAAATTAGACTTCCAAAAGGCTTACAATATGGTGAAATGGCCTTTTTCTACAACAGGTGTTGCGAATAAAAGGTTTTCACCAAAATGGTGTCAATGGATAGAGCATTTTATCACTAAAAAAGTGTCGGTATAAAGGTTAATGATAACATAGAACATTGTTTCCAAACTCAGAAAGGCTTATGACAGGAGATTCTCTATCACCAATCTTGTTTAACATAGTGGCATATATGTTAGCCATCTTTTTTTTGACTAGGAACTCCATAATTCCATTAAAGTGGCGCATCAGACTCATTAGCCACAACACTGATTATACAGTCGGGGACATCGTCTACCCACATAGCCCTTGCCTCTTGCCTGGTGTATCCAAAGGTGGCAAGTTCGTGGGCAATATTATTACAAGACAGGGGTGCAAAGACTACCTCAGTTGAAATGAAATTTAACGAGATAAAAGCACGTAAATCATGGAACAAGACTCGTTCAGGTGCCAAGTCGAACTCCTTTGTGGTGAGAGTCTTTACCAGATTTTGAGAGTCAGACTCTAGTATAATTTTGCCCATCCCCCAGTCAGCTGCTGCTTGAACGGCTTCCGCACGCCATTGCCTTTGCTTGGATCACATTGGCAGCAAAGAACACATGACCAGCACCCGATCCTCGGACATCTCCTAGAGCATATCTAACGACGAAGCCCCATCCCCTTGTGCTTGTTGTTTGCTTAAAGACCCATCAAAATTGATCTTCAATCTATCCTTAGCTTGTTTTTCCCACTTAGCTATTTCTTTTTGGCTATATTGATTCTGTCTCCCGCTTGGCAAACTGCAACGATTCCTTCATCAAGTACCTAATCTTCACAACAAGCTCCTGCAGTGGCAGTTTTTACCCTCCGAAATTACTTTATTCCTTCTGAGCCAGCTTCGCCAAAGAAAACATCAGCAAAGGGCCTTCTTCTCATCGTCTAGTTTGATGATTTCCTGCACCACAGTTCATGCATCCTCAAGTGCGCACAAGTGATCATGTAATGCATTCAAACCAACCATCTCCCAGACTTTCTTCGCTTCTGTCCATTCAGTATAGCATCCCTTCTCCTCACATACACCTTATACGCAGATTTGACTGAGAAGTCCCCATTGCTATCAAACTGCCACACGGGAAAGTCTTCAAAGTCAGCTCTTATAGGTGTAGAGAGGATCACACGGGCGTCCATCCGCCAAAAGGTGTCTCTCACCAACGCCTCGTTCCATTGGCATGTTTTGTGGATCTATCAATTTCTCCACCCGTGTAAGAAAGCACTAACCTCTTGGCGTGACAAGGATAGTGGAACCCCCTTTGTTAATCCACTAATCTGTCTAGATCTCAACCAAAGCTCCATATCCAATGTGCTAGACAATTCCTTCCTTTAGCAGCTCCACTCCTCTCAGAATACTTATCCAAGAGTAAGAGATCTCGGGTGATGTCGTGGCCTCTAAGATCGATGTGTTTGGATAGTACCTCACTTTTAGAACCCGAGCACACAACGATTCCTGGTTTGTGAGCATCCTCCATCCTTGTCTTGCCAACATCACTAGATTAAACCCATAGAGGTCACGGAATCCAAGCCCCCTTCGCTCTTCGGTTTTGATAGTTGCTCCTGACTTAGCCAATGCATTTTATTTTCCTTGTCATGCTGAGCCCACCAATACATGCATATCATCATGCGCATCTGCTCACACAACGTCCTTATTAGATCAAAACAAGACATTGCAAAAGTAGGGATAGCTTGGGCACATGCCTTTATAAGGATATCTTTCCAAGCCTTTGACAACATCCTCTCCAGCCATCCATGTATCATCTTCCACATTCTATCTTTGAGATACTCGAAAGTTTTGTCCTCTACCTACCCACATAGACCGGCATCCCCAAGTACTTTTTAGATTTAGCTTCCGCACTAATATGCAACCCCTCTAACACCTGTCTTCTGCATGCCTCCCTGACATTAGAGCTAAACATTACCGAAGATTTGTCCAAATTGATGGTTTGACCCGAGCACACCTCATACAGTTGTAGGATATTCTGTAGAGACTTGGCACTCTCCCGCGAAGCTTTTATAAGCACCAGCGAGTCATCTGCAAACAATAGGTGGTTGAATCTCAGAGCCCCTTGACAAATATGAATACCTTACAGGTCCCCCTCTATCCGGCCTTGTTAAGGATACGGGATGGACGTCGCTTCTGTTATGGCCTCTTAGGCTCTTTGCTAAGTTGTTTTGTAGAACAACATATTTTTCTTTCATTGTTTGATGTAATGTTGGGTCTCTGACCTCTGCTTTGTAATAACTCTGATATCGTACTCTATTAGGAGTTTAAACTTATGATGTTGAATCCCTGAGTTCTGTAATGTTACCGAATAATACTATGATCTTCCGAGCTTGGGTTTGAGCTTATCTTGGATGATGATCTGAGGTTAGTTTAACCCTAATCCTGGGGGTGTTACACGCAGTTCCAGCACACACACTTCATTTGGTCCCGCGGAGTTGTTCCGACATCCCCGCTTTAGTTTCATCGATGTTTTCCTTCTCCTTCATTATCTGATCTACTTCCCTGGCCTTTTTAGCACGTGAAATATCCTCCTATAGCATATCGTCCCCCCTCTCTTAGCACCCACTGACGCCTCGACACCCCTTACTTCATCTTACCCTCCACTCCTCTCACAAATTTCTTATATTTCTTGGGTGTATTGATTACCGATCCACCCCGTTTTTGCCTTCTACCCTAGCATTCACTTCTCCGCCATTCTTCCTCTGCTCCTTCCCTGCTTCCACCGGTGTACTCTTCTTTGTATCATTTAGCAAGCCTTCATAGTTGACTCCATGTACTACCTTCTCCTTTGAGTTGTCCTTATCTATGCTTCTCTTCTCCTTAGTCTCAATGGTAATTCTCCTTTGAGTTGTACTCTTCTCCGGACCCTTTTCACCCGCTATTTTTAGTGGGCTGATCACTTCCTTCTCTCCTCACTGCTCTTTGCACTATCCTTAGATAGAGAATCAGTGTTCCTCCAAATTTGGCCTGTCACTTCCCTTCATTCCACCACTTGAACCCGAACCTGCCCTCCTATTACTCCCTCCACTCCAGCTTCTCCTGCTCTCCACAAATTATGACGCCGTGGTGGCTGTCAGGGCCCTAGCAACTGGGGTGCCACGTCCCACTGGTATTAGGCCCAATGCTTGATATAAGCGAGCCTTCGAGAGGCCGTAGTGCCTCTAGAGGCGGATCAGGAAGACGACTCCTCGAGAGCCCCCCCCTTCGCGAGGAGACACCCTCTAGAGGTGTACCCCCATTTGCGGAACTCCACTGCGCGGTTCTGCTTTGGATGCTCTGGAGCACACTTCAAAGCCTTTTGGTAGTCCCACCAGGCGGCCAGCGGGCATGCAAGTCCAGACAAGGGGCATAGTAGCTCTACATCCTCCTTTCGCCTCGGTAAAGGAAGGATCGGCCCACTACCTTTTCTGTGAGGAAGGGACAAACGACCTTAGCAAGGCAGGCGCCCAACTTTGCTAGTTTGGTGCAAGGGAGACAAATAAGTAGCACCGAACGAGGACAAACGAAGCAAAACAAGGCCACTTTACCAAGGGACGGAGAAGCTCACGGCGCCCAAGACCCGGTCCACCGAAAAGTAGTCTTGTAGACTAGGACCTCGAGGAGAGGCTTTGTGGTAGCCCTTCCCGCCCAAAGATTGAGGGAAGAGGCCCGTCACCGCCCTATATAAGGGAACCTTCTCCTACCTTAGAAGGGGTCGATCCCTGAGATCTAAAACCCTAGACTTTCATCCTCCGTTGTACCCTCGTGAGGCAAGTGAACAATACAACAAAGTAGGAATAGGGGCTTTATATCCTCATGAGGGTCCCAAACCTGGGTAAAAACCCCGTGTCACCTCTCTGTCATGTGCTTGCTCTATCATCGCCACCGTTGCCGAGGATACTTGGAACTGTGTGTTCAGCCCCCTCACAAACCAAGGGATTGTTGGAACCTAGTTTCCTTCACAGGAAAAATCTCCGACATTTGGCGCGCCAGGTAGGGGGTTGAGGCGCGCTTTCAAGGCCTTCATCAACCTCAACAACATGTCGGCTCGCATCGAGACCCAGGCCTAGCACTCCCTCCGTCGCACAGCGAGCAAGGCTCAGACTGAGCCGGCCCCACGGCGCACCTCCTCCGAGCAAGCCCCACGGATGGGGGACGAGGGAGGCTGTTCCTTCCGCCAATCGCGGGAACCTCCATCCTCCTCACGTGGCGCCATGTCGCTCTCCCGTACCGCTTCCTTGCGTGGCCACACCGAGCGCCTCACTCCAGAAGCTGCGAAGTGTGTGGTGCACGAGCTCTTGGACCACCGGCTGGACAAGCCGGACAAGGGAAGATGGTGCAACTAGATCGTCGAACTCCTCGAAATTGCCACCATATCTTTAGAGGGGCAGGGGCTCAAGATGGGGATAGGGCATTGGGGGTTGGGGGCTTGATCCCAGCTCAGCGCCGTGATGGCGCCCCAAGCCCTACCACATCACTCCTCTGGCGGCCAACAACTGCCAGATCGTCTCGCCCCCTGTGGTTGCGGCTGCGCCACATGCATGCGAAGACCGTCTCATTTGAGAAAATCACTACCACAGGTCAGCAGGACAGCGCGACCCTCGTCCATGGCAAGGCAATGCAGGCCAACGAGTGTCTTGCCCTCACCAAAGGGCTTTGTTGCATGTTCTGGCTGCACAAGTTCTACCCAGATATGCCAACGCGCTACGATAAAACAACCAACCCGTGCGAGTTCTTGCAGCTTGACACCACGGATATCGAGGACACGAGCGGTGATGACCACATCATGGTGAATTGGTTTCCCCTATGCCTGAAGGACACGACCAGTACCTGGCTGATGAATCTTCCTTAGGAATCCATTGACTCGTGGGCGGACCTCAACTCCCTCTCCATCGCCTACTTCAAGGGGACCTACGAGCGCCCTCTCACTTACTACGACCTCCGATAGGTACGCCAGCAACCTGGAGATACCCTCTTCAAGTTCATGCAGAGGTTTAGTCGAGTCCACAATAAGATCCCCAAGATCTCAGACTCCAGCGTCATCACCACCTTTTCTAAGGGTGTCAAGGACGTCAAGATGAGGGAGAAGATTAAAATCCAAGGTGAGAGCCTCACCACGGCTGCAGAGCTCTTCCTCATGGCTGAAAAGTGTGCCAAGGCGGAGGCGGAGCGAATGTTCAGCCTCACCGAGGCAGAGACCATCCCCAAGGCCTCGAGCTTATCCAAGAGCAAGGACAAGGACCCCAACCGCATGACCGCCATTGTCCTGGCCATGGAGCCAGACCGGAAGAGTCCTCGCGAGTGGAGCGGTGAAAGGGAGCGAGACAACAGCTTGTACTGCCACCTCCACAATAAGCATGGGCACTGATGACTGCTACGAGCTCAAGAAGCTCCATGACATGCGCAACAACCAGAGGAGGGGAAAACAGGACGGCAAGCGAGGCGGACCAACAGGTGGTAACCAGCGGGCGAGCGTTGGAACAACAAATCTGGTGGCCGAGACGCCCCTCAGGCAGGCCACCAGGCTAACGCCATGCAGCAACATCCTCACCCGTAGGAGAAAGGATGCACCGAGGACCCCGGGGGCTACCAAGTGCCGCAGGGTGCCATAGCCTACATCCTTGGACTTTCCCAGGCTCTAGCATCCAACTGGCACTTCAAGATACTCACTCACGAGGTCGTCGCCGCCAGACCAGGGGTTCCGTCCCCAGGGCTCAAGTGGTCCCAGTGTGCCATCACCTTTGACGCCCATGACCACCCCACTTTCACCAGACCTGTGGGCACTCTCCCCATGATCGGCACCCCCACCATCAACAACATAGCGGTCACGAAGACCCTCATTGATGGAGGTGCATGCCTAAACGTGATATCCACCGAGACATTCACCCAGCTACAGGTGCCCTACAATAGGTTGATGCTGACCATGTCGTTCTCTAGAGTGACCAATGGGACCACCATACCCATAGGGTAGGTGCGCCTCTCCGTCACGTTAGGCACGTGCGATAACTACCACACCGAGCTCATCGACTTTGACATGGATCACATAGGGCTCCCGTACAACCTCATCCTTGTCTACCCCGTGTTGGCCAAGTTCATGGTAGCCACTCACATGCCTACAACATTCTCAAGATGCTTGGAGGCAACGGTAGGGTCATCACGGTTCACTACGACGAGGTGGAAGCCTTGTGCTCCCTCAAGCATGCTCACAAGACTACGGCCACCACTTACCCTGAAGACATGGATGCCCTGGATTATGTTGGAGGCTCCACGAGGAGGAAGCATATGGCGTCCTAAGAAAACTCCATGGCCAAGAGGGCGGTAGCTACTCTATTCCTACCTCGCGAGGAGCACAGCACGATCGGCGCCCACGCCCCCCAAGAAGGACTCAGGGCCGCCGCCACCCACCCTCATGAGCGATGGGGAATTTTCTGTGAAATGCGTCGACCCAGTGGCTCCTGACTTCCCGGTGGACTATACTTAGTGCGCGCACAACATCGACTGCCTCCCCAAGGGCAGCAAAGCTACCAGCTGAGCAGGAGTACAAGGCTGCTGGAAGGTGGACAAACCTCTCCGAATGCGTGCCTGAATCCATGACGTTTTGAAGGTGACCCTCGAAAAAATCTCATCCTTTATAGTCTTATCTCCTATAAGACCCCATGCGAGCCACGTTGGCATTATAATAAGCTTGAACTTCTGGCGGTTTTTTGGATCTTGTGCTTCGTGCACGCCTTGCCATTTGGTTTTCCCTCGAAAAAGCATTTCTCCAAAAACCATGCTGCCTGGGTTCCCTTACATACACCGCACGAGCGGGGGGCTAGGCATGGTGCTCATCACCGGGTCACTCCCCGTCAACATCAAAGTGTAAAGTGTCGAGCTCTAAACTTACAAACTAGTTCCGGCCATAAGTCATCTCACCCATGGTTCCTGGTGCTTGAGACGCTCGCGCGACACATGCATGACCCTCTAGCGACACGCGTATTTTCCCCACGACCCTCTCCTAGTAAGGTCTATGGGGAGGCTCTCGAGGGAAAGCCCTATGACAGCCAAATTTTACAGGACCTAAAGAGTCGAGCTCTAAACTTACGGACTGGGTCTGGCGATGAGTCACCTTACCCATAGTTCCTGGAACCTGGAGTTCTTGCATGTCATATGCGTAGGATTTCACTGGTGCATGTTCTCTTTTGTCCTACGGGGCGACTCATGAGGCATTGCCCCTCCAGCGGCCCAAGCTCTCAGGACCTAAAGTGTTGAACTCTGAACTTGCTAACCGGTTTCGATAGTAAGTCACCTCGCCCATGGTTCCTGACCAAATAATGACAATAAAAACACAAAAATATGTGTCAGCATAACCGACTCGTGATACGTCCAAAACGTATCTTGTCGTGGGAATGTCCACGGCAGATGCTGCAATCAGCAGTCAGTAGGAGAACGAGGGGCAAGGGCGGCCAGCCATCTGCAGTGCGAGATGAGGGCAAAGACACATGGTTTTACCCAGGTTCGCCCCCCGGAGGGTAAAGACCTACTCCTGCTAGATTGTATTGATGAGAGAGTACAAGGGAGAGCTCGACGACTAGGCGGCGAGTCACAGGGGGTGTATGATGGAACGTGAGTTCTATGCGTACCCTAGGGAGGTTTATATAGAGTCACCTCGCTAGGGTTTACAGATCTACAACCGAGTTGGATAAGGACTCAGAGCGTGCTTGACCTAATCTGACTGGGCCTAGCTACGCTTCTGGGCCTCCAGCTTCCAATTGCCTAGCTCCTTCTTGGGTCATGATCCAGTCGCCATCTTGCAGGCTCACTCGCTGGCAGCATGGGCCAATAGGAAACGTCCTGCTGGGTATACCCCACTCGGCATATCCCTATCAATAGTCCCCGAGGTCATCGTTGATTCGTCGCATGTGTTCTTTGGCAGTTGGAGTATTCAGGTCCAATTTGGATGCCCATTCGAATTGGCGGTGGACTCCTTCAATGAAAGAGAGAACATGTCATCCTAGTCGCAATAACGGCGACCAGTCGAATCACAGCCGTGGCGATTGGGTCGGTGAGAAGTCGAATCGCAGCTGTGGCGAATGGGTCAGCGAGAAGTCAAGTCACTGCAGCTGGCAAGTCGAGTAGACAAAGTTGGACCGTCAATCTTGGTCAAACTAGCCGTTGGGGTAACCCAACGGTAATATCGTCGTAATCACCGTGCGGTAACGGCTCCCCGAAAATGGCGGGTAACAACCGCTATATAAGGAGAGTGACGGGTGAGGAACGATCATTCCCCACACTTCCTCCGTCCTCGTTTGTCTCCCAGTCTTCCATTCCTCCGTAGCGACCAGAGCGATCCCGTGACCCTAGATCCTCTGACCGATGGCACCCTCACCAGATCCGTGGGGGAGATCCAAGTGCACGAAAGTGCTGCTGAAATCCTTTGAAGATGCGGGGATTCTTCGTGCCGGTAGATGGCGAATCACCGCGGCAGGAGAGGTGATGCCAGATCCGCGTGCCGGGGAATTCATCTGCTTCACTAGTCACCTGGAGAGGGGGCTCGGCTTCCCCACCTCGCTCTTCTTCTGCCGCTTCTGCTCGTACTACGACATCCAGCCGTCGGATCTGGGTCCGCACAACATCGAGCAACTCGCCATTTTCGTGGCATTTTGCGAGTGCTATCTAGGCTGCCGCCCATACTTCCCCCTGTGGCAAGAGCTGTTCCATGGGCGGTTCGGACACGAAGGGGCAGGTGGCCCGATGCTGGCAGCGGGTAGCCTCACATTCCAGCTGAAGTCCAAGTCTTCCTTCCTCGACCTCATGCTGCCGAAGAAGGCGGCGAACGAGTGGAAGAAGCACTGGTTCTATGTTAGTGAATCGACCCCGGTCGGCGAAGTGGCACTGCCGATGTACTCCGCCGACCGGCCCAAGCCACGTCGGCTTCAAGTCGCCAAGCTTCCGCTCAACCAGCGGATGGTGGTCGACGAAATGCTGATGAAGATTCGTCAGCTAAAGAAGGACGGGCTCCAGACCATCGACCTATACAACTGCTGGCTCGGGCGGCGGTTGGTGCCTTTGGCCAGCCGCGCCCATTGGATGTAAGAGTACACGTGCAAGGAAGACGCGATCAAGTCCCGCACCGCCGAGTGGAAGGCCGACGACTACACCTCCGCCCTGAAGAAAATCACCAACGCAGAATATCTTAACGCGAAGGTGGGGATTCCCTCGTACACCATGAAGCGCAAGGGTTCGCCAGTAAGTTCTTTCTTCCTTGTCCATTTCGCAGTCGCAGCTATGCAGTCGCGGTTTTGCTAATTGTGTTTGTCTATGTAGTTGTTCCAAGTGGTGGAAGGTTGGCTTCCGCCTGCTGATGATGAGAGCTCGAACGAGTTCGTCGAGGACGAGAGTGAGTCTTCCTCTGAGAAGGACAATGTCGGAGGTGACGATGACGATGACAACGATGACGAGGCCATGGAGGTCGCCGCACCCGCGGTTCGGAAGACCCGCGGGCAACGACAGCGCGAGCTCGAGGCCAGCAAGAGCCTCGAGGCTCACGACGGGGAAGACGACGAAGCCCTCGAGCAAACTTCTCGGCACGTGGTCACACCGTCAAAGAAGAAATCGCCAAAGAAGAAGAAGGGGCCGGCCAGAGCTGTGTTGTCGCCTCGGTCTGCAAGTAGCTCCGAGGCGACTAGCGCGGCCGAAGAGGCCAGGGCCAGCGCGCCGGCATGGGCGAATGCAGCAGCTGATGCGGCCGTGGTAGAAGACGAAGTGCCGTTGGCGTCGATGCCACGACCCTTCATCGCAGTCACCAGGCTTGGGCCTGCTCCGCCCGCGGGGGCGTCACCACCAAGGGAAGCACCCGCGCCGATCGCCGGGGATCTTCCTGCCGCGGTTTCATCCTCGAAGAATCCCTCCATGTCTTGGGCTCCGAGTCTACTCGAGACGGGCCTCAGCCAGAAGCTGGGGCTAGAGTTGGAGAAGCTGGCGCATATTCGCACCGGCCTACACTTCATCTCAGTCGCCAAGTAAGTATCTTTGGTGTATTCTTTTGAGCGACTGACTTGTACTTGCTGACGAAGTCGTGTTGCAGGACTGGTGTGAAGAAAATAGGTCACCCCTTGGTGGCTAAGGTTCCATTGGGTAGCGCGGGGGAGCAAGTCAATCCCTTGAAGAAGAGGAAGAGTGATGAGGCCAAGGCGCCTGCTGAGGGCGCGAAGAGGGCGAAGGGCGACGAGGTCATCACGATCTCGGACGAGCCAGTCGACGCCCCAAGTGAGGCTCCGACTGGAGAGGGTGCGGCCATGAAGGCCGTGGTGGACGCGGGGTCGCAGCAGGTGGGACCTGCGGCATCGGTCGGGGCGACGGGGCCATCGACGAGTGCTGTGGGGGCGGCGGTGGCGACCTTTCCTCGCTTTATGGCGAGGGCCTCCACCGCGAGTGCATCAGCGTAGTCGGCCCAGGTACCCGAAGGCTTGGGATCGGAGGTCGAGCAACGTCGCGGGCGCACACCTCTTGTGCTCCCATCGGTGGACGCGGTCGAGCTCCATAGTATGCTGGGTGCGTCCATCCAGGTGTGTCCAGTCCCCGAGGATCTGGTCGCTGAATTTCAGTGAGTAGATTCTTACTGTTTTCGTTGTCCAGTCCCCAAGTGGCTAGTCGCTGAATTTCAGCGGCTAGGAACTTAGGAATTTCTTCGCTGTCCTGTCCCCGAGTGGCTAGTTGTTGAATTTCAGCGGCTAGGCACTTAGGAAGTTCTTTGCAATGTTTTCTGATATTTGTCATGGTTGTGCAGGGTCTTCAGCACGAGTCCGCGGAATGATTGGCCGCCAAGGAGCGTCTAGAAAAGGAATTCCGCTCCGTGTAGGAGGTGAACGAGCAACTTCGAGCGACTGCTGGTAAGATCTTGGGATGCCCTTTGTTAGGGACGTCTTTTTCTGATTTCGTACTCACAGTTGATATGATGAAGAGGGTCATGCGGCCGCGGTGGACAAGGCTCGCGAGGGTTTGGTCCCTGTGATCGACCTGAAGGCTGCCCAGTCGTCTTTGAGCGCCGCGAAGAAGCGGGTGGCCGAGCTAGAGTGAGAGCTGAAGGCCGCGAAGGCGGAGGCGACCTCGGCGGATGAGAGAGCTAAGGCGGCCGTCGCTGCTGTCGCCGAGGAGCGGAAGGTGTCAGATGCACTCTTCGCCGGGCTGCAAACGAACTTCTTGAGTCTGCAGGACTTCATTACGGGGCTCTGCCGTACTTCGATTGGTGAGCTCCTTTAGCTTTCGTGTGATTGATCTGGTGATTCTCCGAGCACGCGGGTCGCCTTTGTGTTTCTTGCGCCCTTCTGATCGTAATATTCTTGTGCTTCACAGGGAATATCCTTGACGATGAGCCCGAGGCGCAGTCATATGATGCGTGGCAGTGTGTGACCATGTTGGTGGACTCTGCCGCTCTGTCGGCGACTTGCATTCATGCGTATCTTCAGGAGATTTCACCGATGGAGGTGATCCCCAACGAGTTCACCGAGGTTTGGCGCTACCTGTAGAAGGCTCTGACGGTTGTGGAGTTCATGTCACAGCCGACTTTCCGCCGTGGGGCACCGACTATGCTGAGCCATGGGCTCGCGCACTTCCTCGACGATTTCGACCTCGACGATGTCACCAGCGGGTATCCTTCAGCAACGGGCTTAGTCGAGATCTCTGACATGTTGAAGCTGACCGACCGGGCCGCGGTCTACGCCGATCGTGTATTGGCGATGGGCGACTTCTTGCCGTATCAAGAGACGATCGTCGCCCCGAACGACCCCGAGCCGGCGAACCGCGACCTCAAGGTGGAACAGCCGTTCCGATCGGCGATGACGGGTACCCTGACGACATACCCATCGAATTCGTGGGTGACCTTCATCCGTGTCCGTGGAGGTGGTGGCGCGTTGTCGTCGAAGCCTGTGGAGTAAACCAGTATGCCGATTGGCGTTAGTTGTAGTGGAAAGTTTGCCTGCCCCTGTAAGCGAATAGACTTTGCTACTGGAAGGAATGCATGAACAATTTTGTCAGGTTTGTTTTGTCGGTGAATTGTTGGTTTGAGCGAGTCCCCGAGTGCGTCCGCCATTTTGTGGGGTTTTCCTCGTTTTTTGTGTGTATGCCTGTTGTTATATACTATGAGTTAGTTTAGGTCGACTCGCCGTGGCTTGGAAAGCCAGTAGCATGGCGACCCCAAGGGGTGCTCTATACTTAGCTGTTTTCCCGGACGCGAAAGGAGTCGACTGGACGAGTCCCCGAGCATGGTACTTAGCCGTTCTAGTCGCATGGCCAAGGTAGGTGAGGATGAGGCATGTTGTATTTGGCGCGTCGCTCCACCTAACTCGAAGAATCAGTCGCATGGCAAGTCCATGACATGCTCTCATACTTGGTGTTTTCCCTAGCCGCTTGTGTTTGGGCTAGCGTCAGTCCCCGTGTGTGGTACTTGACCGTTCGAGTCACTACGCCAAGGATGTGGAGGACTGGGTCACTGTGGGAAGCGAATGCGGTCGTCTTGGCTCGGAAAGCCAGTCGAGCGTGGCGAATCCGATGGGGCTCCGGGTTGGCGTTTTCATGGACGATACAAGGCCCAAAATTTATCGGTGCACTCGTATCGCACTACTTAGCCGTGCCGGTCACGTAACCAAGGGTTGACTTCCACGGTTAGCTTAACGCTGTTTTTACGAGTGCGGGTGGCACAAGGTATGGAGAGTGGACACAATTTGTGCTAACCGATCTTCTTTATTTCATAGCAAGGAGGGAGTACAGGTTGGAGTTCTAGGTGTAGAACTTCCTTAGGAGGTTTACATTCCATGGCCGCTTGACGATGAGTTTTTCGTCGCCTCGGACATCAATGAGGTAGTAGGCGTCGTTGCCAAGGACTCGTCCTATGGCGAATGGTCCCTCCCATGAGGGAGAGAGCTTGTGCATGACCTTCTTGTCCTGGATCAGTCGTAGGACCAGGTCGCCTTCCTGGAAAGTGCGGGCTCGGACTCGGCGGCTATGGTATCGGCGGAGTCCTTGCTGGTAGATGGTGGTGCGGGAGCGAGCTAGGTCGCGTGCTTCGTCGAGCTGGTCGACTCCGTCTTGGCGTGCGATCTCGTTGTCGGCCTCCGCATAGTTGACGACCCGAGGCGAGTCGTGCTCGAGGTCGGTCGGCATGACGGCTTTGGCGTTGTACACCATGAAGAAGGGGGTGAACCCAGTTGACCTGTTGATGGAGGTGCGGATGCCCCAGATAACGGAGGGGAGCTCTTCGACCCAGCATCCCGGAGTTTGGTCGAGGGGAACTTGCAGTCGCGGCTTCAGGCCATGGAGGATGCTCTGGTTAGCGCGCTCCGCTTGGTCGTTGGACTTCGGGTGGGCGAATGAGGCGAGGTCGAGCCGTATGTTGTTCTCCTCGCAGAATTCAGCCATGCCCCCCTTGGCGAAGTTGGTGCCGTTGTCCGTGATGATACTGTGCGAGAACCTGTAGCGATAGATGAGCTCGCGTAGGAATTTGGTGGCAGTCTTTCCATCGCACTTGCGGACTGGCTTGGCCTCCATCCACTTTGTGAATTTGTCAACTGCGACTAGGAGTGGGTGTAGCCGGAGGGGGCCTTCTTGAAGGGGCCCACCATGTCCATGCCCCACACGGCGAATGTCCAGGTGATGGGGTTGGTCTTGAGCGCCGAGCTTGGTACATGGGTCTGATTGGCGTACTTCTGACACCCGACGCAGCGTTGGATGATGTCGACCGCATCGGTGTGTGCGGTGAGCCAGTTGAAGCCATGTCTGATGGACTTAGCGACCAGAGACCGGGGACCAGCGTGGTGGCCGCAGTCGCCGACGTGAATGTCTTGGAGGATCTTGCGACCCTCCGCTGGTTGTACGCAGTGTTGGAACACGCTGGTCACACTGCGTTTGTGGAGCTTGTCGTTGATGATGACGAAGGACTTGCAGCGGCGTACTATCATGCGGGCCTCCGTCTCGTCTGTGGGTAGGGTCCCTCCCTCTAGGTAGGCGTCGTATGGTGTGGTCCAGTCGCTTGGCTCCGCAATCAAGGCGACCAGGGCTGGTTCTGGTTGCAGCGGTATTCCGAGGTCGATCTCCCTCGGGGGAGAGATGGATGGCTTGGAGATGGTGTCGAGGAAGACGCCGGCGGGTGGCGTGTGGCGAGCCGACCCGATGCGAGAGAGGGCGTCGGCCTCTTCGTTCTTGTGCCGGTCAATCCACTCGACGAAGTAGCTGCCGAAGTGGCCCCTAGCTGATCCACTGCTTGACGGTAAGCCGCCATGGTGGGGGAGACGATGTCACAGGTGCCGGTGACTTGTGCGGCGACGAGGTCGGAGTCGCCGTAGCAGCACAGACGATTGATGTTCATATCCTTGGCCGCTCGCATGCCGTGGAGGGCCTCGTACTCGGCCATGTTGTTGGTGAAGGGGGTGAAGTCGAGGTATAGTATGTAGCGCAGCTTTTCGCCTTTGGGGGATGTGAGGACGATCCCTGCCCCTGCGCCGTCTGCATTCTTGGACCCATCGAAGTGTAGCAACCAGTGATGGAGGTATGGCAGTTTCTCCAGCTGCTGCGCCTCCTCCCAGTCGGCAAGGAAGTCCGCCAGGGCCTGCGACTTAATTGCCTTGCGTGGCTCGTACTTGATATTGTGGACGCCGATCTCGATGGCCCACTTGGCGACTCGTCCAGTCGCTTCACGGTTGCGGATGATGTCCTGCAACGGTGCCGAGCAGACGACCGAGATTGGATGCTCCTAGAAATAGTGCGGCAGTCGCCACTGGGCTCGCAAGACCACGTATACCAACTTCTGGTACTGCGGGTAGTGCTGTCGCAACTCGGTGAGTACTTCGCTGATGTAGTAGACAGGTCACTGTACCAGGTGCTCCTTGCCTTCTTCTGGTCGTTCGACGACCATGACGGCGCTGACGACTCGTTCGGATGCCGCGACATATACGAGCATGGGCTCCTTGTCGGTGCGTGCGGCGAGTAGCGGGGCCGCGAGTAGCACTTCCTTGAGCGCGCGGAGCACGTCGTCTGCCTCCTTGTCCCACTAGAACGTGGGATTCTTGCGCATTAGGCGGTAGAGAGGCATTGCCTTCTCGCCTAACCGGGGGATGAAGCGACTGAGAGCCGCGACTCGCCCGGCCAACTTCTGGACATCGCGCGGGCACTTGGGTTTGCCGAGCCGGGCGATCGTGTGGTGGGGTTCGCCTCGATGCCTCGTTTGGAGATGATGTATCCCAACAACTGTCCAATAGGTACATCAAAGGTGCACTTTCCTAGGTTGAGTTTGATCTTGTACCTCCGTAGATTTGCGAAGGTTTCAGCCAGGTCGGCGAGTAGATCGCCCTGGCGAGTGGACTTTACCACCACGTCGTCGATGTAGACGTGGATGTTGCGGCCAATTTGGCTTGCAAGGCATTCCTGCATGCACCTCTGGTAGGTCGCTCCGGCGTTCTTGAGGCCGAATGCCATGGCGGTGTAGCAGAATGCTCTGAATGGCATGATGAACGCTGTCTTATCCTCGTCCTCATCTGCCATTTTGATCTGGTTGTAACTAGAGTAGGCGTCAAGGAAACACAGCGACTCCGAGCCCACGGTCGAGTCGATGATTTGATCGATCCGCGGGAGGACGAACTGCTCCTTTGGGCAGGCGCTGTTGATGTTTGTGTAATCGATACACATTCTTTAGGTCCCATTCTTCTTCTCGATCAGGACTGGGTTTGCCAGCCACTTTGAGTATTTGATTGGCCGTATGAAGCCTGCGGCGAGTAGATGCTACACCTCCTCGGCGATTGCTCGGCGGCGCTCTTCATTGAAGGGCCGCAGCGACTGCTTGATGGGTCGCGCTTTGGGGTTAGCATTTAGTTTGTGCTCAGCGAGTTCCCTCGGGACACCAGGCATGTCGGATGGCTTCCATGCAAAGATGTCGCGATTCTCACGTAGGAACTCAATGAGCGCGCCTTCCTATGTTGGGATCATGCCCGTCCCGATCGTCACCGTCTGGCTGGAGTCGCCTGGGACCAGCTCGATGGAGGGCGTGTGCATGGTTTCCTCGAACGCGGTAGAGCCGCAATTCTCCGAGTTGGGCTTCTTGAGTATTGTGGGGTCGTGATTGTCGACTCCACTCGTGTACTTGGCGAGCTCCTCCGCGTGGTTGGCCTCTGCGACGATGACGGCGTCGGCGAGCTCGGCGCCCTTGGCCTCGCACTCCGCGGCCATGTCAGGGTCGCCATGGACGGTGATGATACCGCACGGCCCTGGGAGCTTCATCGCATTGTACGCGTAATGTGGCGCTGCCATGAACTTGGCGAATGCCTGCCGCCCCAAGACGCAATGGTAGGGGTTGTTGAAGGGCACCAGCTCGAAGATGATCCGCTTGTTGCGGAAGTTCGCTGGTGTGCCGAATGTGACTGGCAGCATCACCTTGCCGATCGGGTACGCCTGATGACTAGGGACAATGTCGTGGAAGGTGGTGTAGGTCGTCTCGATCATCGACTGCGGGAGCCACAGTCGCCTGAACGTGTCTAGGTAGAGTATGTTGATGGATCTCCTGTCGTCCATCAGTTTCTTGGGGAGCCAATAGTCGCCCACTTTGGGCTTGACCACCAAGGCGACTCGCCCCGGATATTCGATCTGTGGCGAGTGGTCCTCGCGGCTCTAGGTGATCCGCTGCTCGGACCAGTTGAGGAAGCGGGGGACGTCGACTTGGGATACCGCGTTGACGGCGACGACGCGGGCGATGACCTTCTTCTCGTGCTTGGTGCTGAACCCGGTGAAGGTGTGGAGCGATCTAACGTCGTTGCCGAATACCCCGCTGTTTGGCGGGTGGTTGTTGGGGTCCTCCCATGTGCGTCGTGCCTTCTTGATCTCCCTTAGGGAGTGGCAGTCGGCGGTCGTGTGCGTGGCGGGCTTCCCTCCCTGTTGTGGAACACACAGGGCTGGTTAAGGAGAGCCGTGGGGTCGAATTTCGGCCTCGCCTTGTAGTTTCCGCTGTCGCGGTGTTAGCCTCCATCACGGCGGGAGCTCTTGGGATCACGTGGCGCATAGACGGTGTTGGCGACAAAGTCGACTTGCCCATCACCGCGGCGCTTGCCGGTGAGGCGAGTGTTTCTGTAGCGTAGCTCGGGTCGTCTCCCATTGTCATGGCCGCTTGGGCGGCGGTTTCCACCCGACTCGTCGTCGGTGTCTTGGTTTAGGTCCTCCTCCGCGTACCGCTTGGCGATCTCGAGGAGGTCCGGTATGTTATCGAGTGTCTTGTACACCCGCTTGAGCTTGGCGACCAAGGGCTCGTAGCGGCACAAGGTCTTAAAGGAGTGCATCGCCGTGTCTGGGTGGATGCCAGCCGCGTTGAACCACAGATCCTGCCATTGCTGGAACCAGCTGTGGGTCGACTCGCGGGGTCCTTGGACGCATCGCTCCAGGTCCTCAATGGTGGTGGCGCGGGTGTAGGAACCCTCGAAGTTCCTGACGAAGGTGTCGCGCATATCCTCCCAGGAGTCGATGCTGTCCGCGGGGAGGGTGTTGATCCATTGTTGGCTCGCTCCCTCCATCATCAGGGGGAGGTAGCGAGTGGCGAGTAAGTCGGTGTGGCCGGCAATTTCCATCGCCATGAGGTACGTGTCCAGCCACATGGACGGGTCATACGAGGGATCGTACTTCTCGATCTCCTTGGCGCTTTGAAGTTCGTCGGATATTTTTCGCCTCAGATCATTGGTCTGAAGCACTGGGGTCCGACTCGGCTGAGCGAGCCCCATGGCTCGCCGTTGCGGTGGTTCATGAGGGTGTGCCTCAGGTCATCGGGCTGGCATGCATGCCAGCTTTGGTTGTTGATGACGTGGGTCCGTGCGTCGACTGGATGCCCATTGGCAGCGACCATGTTGTTCATCGGTCGCGGGTCGTTGGTGGATAGTGCCGCGTGCGCGGGTCGTGGTTGGAGATGCAGGGTCTCAGGTGGTGGGAAGTTGAGAGTGTTTGCCATCGTTGGGCAGCCGCTCGAAGCCGCCCTGCTTCCTGACGAGCAGGAGTACATGCGCCCCCGCGAGTCGGCTCCCGTGGTTTGTTGCTCGACGGCCTTAGCGAGCAAGGCTTTGGCGTACGGGATCTGCAGCGCGCCTTCCCCGGTCACGTTGATATTGGAGACCGCGGCTCGACTCGCAATGACGTTGTCCATTGGAGTGGAGAACAGCGGGAGGCCATTCGCGTCCCGCTCTTGCGGGGAGATCATGATCCTTGGCTGGTCTGGAGGGGGCGTGCGGCCGGGCGGTGGTGGGAGAGCACCATTCGCCATTGAGCCTGGTGGTGGCTGGGCGCTTCCTCCTGGTGGCGCGTTCTCGCAGACCACGCAGTCGGCCATGCGTGCTGGGTCGTTCTCGTCATCGAAGTGCAGGGCGCGACCCTGAACGGTGGAGTTCAGGCGCGACCTAATGCGGCACTGGTGGTAGAGCGAAAGCTCCTCTGCCGTCGCCTGCTCAAGGAGAAATTTTTTGCGCTCGGCTTGTTCCTTGCGGACCGCCTCCTCTAGTCGCAGGCAGAGTTCCTCGACCTCCGTCGTCGTCGCGGTCGGCGAGATCGGCGTAGAGAAGGGTTCTGGCGGGGCACTCTTGCCGCTTGGCATGTAGGTCATGATGAAGCGACCAGATCCGGCATGGAGGTCGCCGGAGCTCTCCAACCCGGAGTCGGAGTCAAAGATCCCGAGGTTGGAGGGGTCCTCGAAGTCTCCCACGTTGGAGACTTGGGTGATGGAGCCCGCGGGTGGCGCAGCAACAATGGATCTGGCGATTGACGCG
This sequence comes from Avena sativa, assembly GCA_916181665.1. NCBI lineage: Eukaryota > Viridiplantae > Streptophyta > Magnoliopsida > Poales > Poaceae > Avena > Avena sativa. The sequence continues at coordinate 415,861,672 of OV702285.1, read as the reverse complement.
GGGGTCGCCGAGTCGGCGTCGTCGTTGAGGGCCGCGTCGTCCGCCACCACGCTGGTTTCGGCCACGTTGCTGTTGGCCGAGTCGTACTCGGAGGCTAGGCGGTGGATGGTGCGGACCTGACTCTTAGAGAGCCGATCGCGCGGTGGCGACTCGCGGATGCGAGACGAGTCCTCCGAGACGATGACATCGGTGAAGCCGACAAAGAGGCTGATCTTGCCGACCGGCATGATCACACTGTGCGTGACGGGGCGTGCCGCCGGGACGTAGCTGCTCAACAAGATCTGGAGGATCTCGCCAATTGCAATCATGCGGCCGGTGGCGATCGTCTCGTTGATTGGCAGATTGGATCTCGCCGCAGAACACAGGCCTGACCAGCCAGGCCCCACGGTGGGTGCCACTGTCGTGGGAATGGCCACGACAGATGCTGCAATCGGCAGCGAGTAGTAGAACAAGGGGCAAGGGTGGCCATCCATCTGCGGTGCGAGATGAGGGCAAATACACAGGGGTTTACCCAGGTTCGCCCCCGGAGGGTAAAGACCTACTCCTGCTAGATTGTATTGATGAGAGAGTACAAGGGCGAGCTCGACGGCTAGGCGGCGAGTCACAGGGGGTGTATGATGGAACGTGAGTTCTATGCGTACCCTAGGAAGGTTTATATAGATTCACCTCGCTAGGGTTTACAGATCTACAACCGTGTTGGACCCTAGGAAGGTTTATATAGAGTCACCTCACTAGGGTTTACAGATCTACAACCGAGTTGGATAAGGACTCGGAGGGTGCTTGACCTAATCCGACTAGGCCTAGCAACGCTTCTGGGCCTCTAGCTTCCAGTCGCCTAGCTCCTTCTTGGGTCATGAGCCAGTCGCCGTCCTGCAGGCCCACTCCCTGGCAGCATGGGCCAATAGGAAACATCCTGCAGGGTATACCCCACTCGGCATATCCCCATCATACCTACTTTCCCGAACACTTTTGCTATTGTTTCTCCTCTAGCCTGTGTGGTTTGGATACAACTAACATGGACAGACGTTGTTTTCAGCTGAATTGCTTTGGTGTCTAGTTTTTTGCAGGAAATCAACTTTCAGGAAAAAATCCGAAAAATATCGCAAAACTCCTATTTTACCAGAAGACTCACGGAGCCAGAAGATAAGACGGAGAAGGGTCACGAGGGGCCCACACCACCTGGTGGCGCGGGCCAGGCCAGGCCATGCCAGGGGGTGGTGTGGCGACCTCGGGCACCCCCTCGACCTCTCCTTCCGCCTACATAAGCCCTCTGACCTAAAAACACAGGTGGTTCGATGTTTTCCAGATAGAGTTCCGCTGCGCTGCCGCCACCAGAAAACATGATTTGGTACCAGAAACTCCGTTCTGGCACCGTGCCGGGACAGGGAATTGGAGGATATCATCACCATCATCACTAACGCCTCTCCATCAACCATCCATGATTCCCCATCCATGAGTGAGTAATACCGCGATGTAGGCTATGGGGATGGTAGGGATTGGATGAGATTTATCATGTAATTGCATAAGATTGTTAGGGCATGGTGCCTAGTATTTTTGTTAGTGATTTTTGACATTGTGGCAACTTGTTATGCTTAATGCTTGTCACTAGGGCCCGAGTGCCATGATCTCAGATCTGAACATGTTATTGATTCATGATGATATTGTTGTTTGTGATCTTACCTGCAAGTTGTTTACACGTATTATTGTCCAGAACCCGAGGCCCCGAAGTGACAGAAATCGGGATAACCGGACGGGATGGCTATGATATGAGGATCACGTGTGTTCATGGAGTGTTAATGCTTTGCTCCGGTGCTCTATTAAAAGGAGCACCTTAATTTCCAGTAGATTCCCTTGAGGCCCCGCTGCAACATACTGATAGGACAAAAGATGTTGTGCAAGTTCTCATTGCGAGCATGTATGACTATATATGGAACACATGCCTATGATTATTTAGTACTTAGATGCTTTATCTTATTTATCAGCAAATGCCCTTGATCTTGATATTACATGAATAGTCTTGTCCATGCAATGCCCGTGCATCCATCCCTATGCCTACCGCACTCAAATCCTACTGTTTGCCACTATTGTTACTACTACTGTTACTTTGATATTGCTACTACAAAACTGTTGCTACTGATAAACTACTATGAGTAAAACTATTTCCAGGTGCAGCTGAATTGAAAACTCAGTTGTTAAGGCTTATAAATATTCTTTGGCTACCCTTGTGTCGAATCAATAAATTGGGTTTTACTTCCCTCAAAGACTGTTGCGATCCCCTATACTTGTGGGTCATCAAGAATATTTTCTGGTGTTGTTGCCGGGGAGCATAACTTTATTTATAAAGTTCACTTGGAATTATTATTGTTCGCTGCTATCCATTCATCATGGGTAAAACTCGTGATGGAAAAGTTCCTATTTTACCATCCACTACAAGAAGAGGTATAATTCTGAACACCTTTGCTGCTCTTGATTCACCATCTGTTATGGGTAACTCCTTACACCACCACCACATACACATGTTAGAAATACTGCTACTACTGCTGAATCTGAAATTGCTTCTGAAACTCATGATGTTACTTCTACTATGCTTGATGAGAGTGGTTCATTAGGTCCTTTCCTAGATGCTACAATTGCTAGAACTATAATGGGAAACACTGAAACTCCTAATGAAGACACTACTATACCTTTTAGTTCACCTGAGTCTAGAGAGAGTTATGATATTAATGACAGTTATATTGAAATGACTGATGAATTTATTGAAGAATGTGTGGTGCTAGTGCTATTAAGAGTCTTCTTGAGAGACGTACTATTAAACCCAAACTATTTCCTGATGCTAAGTTTGCCACATCTCCCATACACATTAAAGATAAAGATTATGATTTCTCTCTTGATTTATCCTATATACCCATTATTGAGAAAGAACCTTTTTGTGGGACTGAAAATGAAAGTGTTGTAGCACATATGACTGAGCTTTCTACTATGAGTGGTTTATTTTATGATGATATTAAGATGCGCACCTATTTTGTTGCTAAAGTTTTCCCTTTTTCATTGAAAGGAGAGGCTAAAGCTTGGTTTAATAATTTACCTCCTGGATCCATCGATAGACCTGATTGCTTGATTGCTACTTTCTTTCAGAAATATTTCCCTCCTAGTGCTCGACATGACATTTTGTAGAAACTTTTTGATTTTAAACAGAAAGAAGAGGATAAATTGCCTGAATCATGGGCAAGGTTCTGTTGGGGATATGCTAAATGGGTATCACCATTGCATGTCTCTAATCAGGATAACCCGGGTGGCCCACAGTTGGTAGCAAGGCCTATGGCCTACTGGGAGGCCCAGTTAGATGGATCCAGAAGGGAGGCCCATGCCGGATAAAGGAAGGCTACGGAGGAGTCACCAGCGTACCCGGGTCCTCGGAGTGCAAGACACGTTAGACTAAATGTGTACCGTGTAGGACTCTGTAACCTGTCCGGCTAGGGATTACTTGTAACCCTAGGTTCTGGCGACTATATAAGCTGGACCTGCGGGAGCCTTTAGGGCATGATACAACTCATACCTCGCACAACGAACCAATCCATGTAACTCGTCGTATTGCCATTATAGTGATTTATAGTAGGAGTAGGATTCCGCCACCGTCGTTGGATCTGAACCTAGGTAAGCTGTGTTACCTCATACCCGCCAACCTCCCGCCTTACCCCACATCTCTAAACATGCTCTGTGAAGACCCCTTCGAGTGCGTACTCGTCGATAATACCATGACGAAGACAAACCCCACCCGCTGCTCGATTGTCCCAATCGGGGACATCCACCTCTTCGTCGGTGAAACTGACTCGGGCACTAGTTCCCTGGAAGTCGGAGGATCGTCAAGGCCCACATGGACCGCCTACGGGCAGGATATGTTCGTGGAAGGATTGAAGTTGGATCTCTCTTTGGAGTTTGTTGGCTTAGATCGAAAAAATTCAAGGCCCACCAAACCGCCTCTATGCAGGATATAACAGTGGAAGATCATTGCAAGTTCGTCGGCTTCGCCCGTGCGTCTAGAAAGCAGAGATCCAATTTCGTCGGCGTGGTTACTATCTTTGTTGCGGATGTGCTATATGGGTATCCTCATAGCATGTCTCTTATCCGACTAACCCGGGTGGCCCATAATCGGTAGCATGGCCTGTGACCTGCTGGACGGCCCAGTTAGGTGGATCCAGAAGGGAGGCCCATGCCAGATAAAGGAAGGCTACGGTGGAGTCACCAGCGTACCCGGAGCCTTGGAGTGCAAGATACACAAGACTAGTAAAAGACGGTGTAGAACTCTGTAACCTGTCCGGCTAGGACTTTTCCCTGTAACCCTAGGACCTGGCGACTATATAAGTCGGTCCTATGGGAGCCTTTAGGGAATTACAACTTAGTATCCTTTACACGTACCTCGCACAGCGAACCTATCTCTATAACTCGGCGTATTGCCCTTATAGTGATTTATAGCAGGAGTAGGATTCCGCCACCGTTGTGGGATCTGAACCTGGGTAAGCTGTGTTACCTCGTACCCGTCAACCGTCCGCCTTACCCCCACGCACTTTGAGGAACCCTCCATGGCGTACTCGTCGGCAATACCACGACAGTTGGCGCCCACCATGGGGTAAGAGGCGCTTCAGGCTCTTTAGCGGGCGAGGACCAAGATCTTCGCGGGAATCGGCAAAACCGTAGCCATCGGTCGCGTTCTCTTCTCTGGCAACGTTCCGATCGTCCCCCCCCCCCCCCCCCCCCCGACGAGTTCTGGATCTCGGCGAAGACGAACCTTACGCGGTGTTCGATCGTTCCTATCGGAGACATCCACCTCTTCATCGGCGAAACCGACTCGGGCACTAGTTCCTTGGGAGTCGGAGGAGCATCAAGACCCGCACGGACCGCCTACGGGCAGGACACGTTCGCGGAAGGGTCGATGTCAGATCTCTCTTTGGAGTTTGCCAGCAAAGATCGGAAAGCATCAAGACCCGCACGGACCGCCTACGGGAAGGATACGTTCGCGGAAGGATCGATGTCGGATCTCTCCTCGAAGTGTGCCGACAAAGATCGGAAAAATTCAAGACCCACCCAAACCGCCCCTATGCAGGATATAAAGGTGGAAGATCACTACAAATCCGCCGGCTTTGTCTGTGCGTCTGGACAGCAGAGATCCAAGTTCGTCGATGTAGTTACCATCTTCGATCTGGCGCGCTGCGTTCAGAGAGAGGGCGAAAACCCCCGTGACTACCTCGCCAGATGGCTCCGCATACGGGCCAACCTGGCCAATTACCCCAATGATGATGCCATCTATCACTTTGTGGAAGGACTGGACCATGGCATGCTTCTCCGACATTCTCTAAGGCGGCAACAGGCGTCAGGCCGACTTACCTTCGAAGGCATGGTGAACACCGTCAACAACTACGCGGAGGCCGAAGCGGCAGCTCAGACAGCGCTTGCGCTCATTGACGGAGCCCCTCCGATTTAGCCACCACTGCCGCCTCCGGCCGCCATCGTCGCAGCAGCACCACCACCTCCAGTCATCGTCGAGGTTGTTGCACCTCCACCGCCCGTCATCGAGGAAGTCCTGGCACCCTCCGACTCTGTCATTGACGCACTTTATGCTGATTTCAGTGCAGATTCAGAGGAGATAGGCTTCAGTCCAAAAGAGTTAGACTCCGCTATGTAGGAGATGGAGGAGGAGTATTCGCGCGACGAGCAAGCTAATAATACCGTCATGTCCCGAGGGGTGTTCGTCACCATTGGGACGGCGATGGATGAAGATCAACCCGGGAAAGCTCCGCCCACGGCGCTGGAAAAAGGGAAGGGGCCACTTATTGCTGCCGACAATGATCGCGCAAAGGTCATGCCTCCTCCGCCTAACCCAGTGCAGCAGCCGCAGGAACTCGGCACCGGTCCAAGCAACAACAATACCGCAAACTTGTCGCCTCCAGCATCTACGTCGGCAGCAGCCCATGTTACTCCAGCTGATAGAGTGATGTACGGCAATCTCCTCGTTGAGCCACTAACCATTGATCATATCCGGAACGTGACTCAGCTTGACGAGAAGCGCCAGCAGCTACTGGAGGAAGCGCAAGCCATCGCGGAGCAAGGCGCTAAACTAGATCGAGACCTGGTCAATGCGCAAAAGTCCATAGAGAAAGCTAGAGCAATGGAAGCCGAGTACAAGACTCTACTGCAGCAGCAGAAGGCTAAGAAGGCTCCGGCTCGCGTCATCAACGATCCTGGTGTACGGCGCAACCTAGGATGGGCTCCCTCGAAGCCGGCACAGTCCAAGCCATACATTGATAGTGAAGGCAAGCAGGTGATGCCCACCCCACTCCTTAACCTCGCCGTCGCCAAGACCCTTCTGGAGCAGGATAGATCGCCTGAGGCAGTAGAATAGGTCTATGACCTAGTGGCCAAGGCGGTAAAGCAGCAGGAAAAGGCCACCTCTCAGAGGCTTGAGTCTGACCCAGCGCTCTGCCGATCTAGCCAGTACAAACCGCCAAGGGACAGATCTCCTCAGGATGTCGGATCACAGACGGGTTCATCAGAACAAAGACAGAGGGATGCGCGCAACAGGAAGGATGCTATCCCCATATCCTCCGACCACGGAGAAAGAGCCCAACCTCGCCACCCATCGCCACCGCCCCGATCCCCCCGACGTCAGGAAGACTACAAGGCTCACCATCGTACGGATATGCCCCCACCAAAGCAATGCGGCATCGTCATCCGCGACAACACGGCACAAACCCGTCATGATGAAGAGCGCCACCAAGGACACAAGAGCAGGTCACACTACGATCCTCCGCGTCCGACAAGCAACCGCAACAGGCGTGGGGTGTCGCGGGAGGGTAACAGCAAGAAGGCTAACCCACCGCCACCTCCGCCTCCGTCGCCGCCAAGCAGTCACCATGGCAGAAGAGGCCCGCGTCATTCACGCAGCCCGTCCCCTGTTGACAACAAAAAGAAGAACCCGGAGCCATACGATGCACGTTTGCGGATCGATAAGATCCACGAGGCCCGGGAAGGACCGTACCTGGGACCACGTTGCTTTGGACCTGCAATACGTTCCACAACTTACCCCAAAGGTTTCCGAATTGACAAGACCATTAAGCCCTATGACGGCACCGCCAAGCCCGCCACATGGTTGCAGGACTACGGCAACGCGGTGGAGATTGTCGGAGGCAACCCCAACGTCGCCGTCAAGTACCTCCCGTTAATGTTGGCAGGCACGGCCCGTCAATGGATCGGCGACTTACCGGAGAGATCTATCTACAACTGGTTGGACATGCAAGAAGCATTCACCAAGAACTTTGAGGGTACATACAAGCGTCCCTGCACTGTGGGCGATCTACAACGGTGCGTGCAGGAGAAAGACGAGACATCTCGCGCCTACCTCTCCCGCTGGCTGGATATGAAGAATTCCTACGCAGGAGTGCACGCCCAGACCGCCATGGCCGCCTTCATCGATGGGTTGGAAAGGGGCACGTTGCTCCGACATAAGCTGAAGCGCTTGCAGGACAATCATCAGCTTGACTTGAATCAGATGATTCAGTTAGCTAGTGAGTTCGCAGCTGCCGACGACGATGCTCGTGGCTCTTTGCCGGAAACGGCCGTTCCAACTCAAGCTCGGAGGAACAGCAGTACAAAGCGGAAAACCGCTCCAGAAGAAAAGCAATCTACCGACATGGTCGCAATGACTTTTGCAGGACGAGGAGAAGGCGGACAACGTGGCCGAGGAAGGGGAGCAGGCCGCAGGCAGCAACGAGGAAGTGAACCCAACTCGGCGCCGCTCCGCGTCCCCCAAACCTACGAAGAGTACCGCGATATGCCATGCCTTGTACACCTCGACGCCAACGGCAAGGCCACCCATACCAATCGACACTGCAAGTTCGTCAACGACCTAAAGGAAGACCCGAAGTCCGGCTATAAGCAAAGTCGAAAGAATAGACCACGAGGCAAGGGCAAGGGGAAGAAGAAGGAGGAGGAGTCCAAGGATTCAAGTGACATGGACGAGGACGTTGACTCCAAGCACGCCGCCAAGAGCGATGACAAGGGCAAGAACCCCTTCGCAAAGAAGGCCCCAGTCTACCACACTTTCCTTGGCACCCCCACCATCCGACAACAGAAGACCTCTCTAAGGATCCTGATGGCAACTCTCCCCCCAGTCCCCCAATACCTGCGCTGGTCGGAAGTTCCAATAACTTGGGACAGGACGGACCACCCAGACCTTGTGCCCACAGAGAACCAGTACGCCATGGTCATCAACCCATTGATTGACGGCGTGGAGTTCACCAAGTGCATGGTGGATAGTGGAAGCAGCATCAACATCATGTACCTGGATACACTGCAGAAGATGAACTTGACGGAGGCAAACCTAAGGCGGACCAACACCGTGTTCCATGGCGTAGTTCCTGGTCGGGAGGCTCGGTCCCTTGGGTGCATCACACTTCAGGTAGCCTTCGGCGACGTTAATAATTACCGCCAAGAGCGCATGACCTTTGAGGTGGTCCCCTTCAAGAGTGTGTACCACGTCATATTCGGCCGCGACATATTCCACACGTTCATGGCCAAGCCATGCTTCGTCTACAGCAAGCTCAAGATACCCGGACCGAACGGTGTCATCACCGTATCCGGAAGCTTTACCAAGGCAAGGGACTATGAGATCAATGAAGCAGCCGTTGCAGAAGCTGTCCTCTACAGCGAAGAATTCAAAGAGATCCAAAGCAAGGTCAATGACTCAGAGATGCCCGCATCAAAGAAGCAGATCTCCGACTCCGCTCCTGCGTACAAGGCCGCCATTGATACCAAGCCGGTGGAACTTGTGGTAGGCGATGCCTCCAAGACCGTCGCCATTGGGACGAACCTGGATCCCAAATAGGAAAGTGCGCTCGTCGAGTTCCTCCGTGAGAATAGGGACATCTTTGCCTGGCAACCTGCCGACATGAAAGGTGTACCTAGGGAACTTGCCGAGCACAGCTTAAACATAGATCCAAAATGTAAACCAGTGAAACAACCTCTACGACGCTTCGGAGATGAGAAGAGACGCGCCATTGGCAAAGAGATAGCTAGGTTACTTAAGGCTGGGTTTATCCGAGAAGTCCTTCACACCCGATGGGTGGCCAATCCTGTACTTGTCCCCAAAAAGGGAACCAATGAATTAAGAATGTGCGTTGATTCCACCGGCTTGAACAAAGCATGTCCCAAAGATCCGTTTGCTTTGCCTCGCATTGACCAAGTCATTGACTCGATGGCTGGCTCGGAGCTTTTGTGTTTTCTCGATGCATACTCAGGATACCACCAGATCAAGATGAGGAAGTCGGACCAACTGGCCACTTCGTTCACTACCCCATACGGCACGTTTTGCTATGTCACAATGCCCTTTGGGATAAAAAACGCAGGTGCTACCTTCCAGCGGACAATGCAACGTTGCCTTCACGACCAAATTGGTCGGAACGTTCACGCCTATGTGGAAGATATCGCGGTGATGTCTAAAAAGTCAAACGACTTAATCTCCGACTTAAAAGAAACCTTTGATAATCTCCGGAAATACAACATGATGCTCAACCCTAAGAAGTGTGTCTTTGGGGTTCCAGCCGGCAAACTGTTGGGCTTCATCGTTTCCCAGCGCGGAATTGAGGTCAACCCGGAGAAAATCAAGGCCATCTTAAATATAAACCGTCTGACATCCCTAAAGGACATCCAACGACTAACAGGTTGTGTTGCAGCAGTTAGTCGGTTCGTCAACCGACTTGGAGAGAAGGCTCTGCCGCTGTACAAGTTGCTGAAGAAGGCGGACAAATTCACATGGACAGACGAAGCAGATGCAGCATTGAAGCAGATCAAGGAGATTCTGTCCTCAGCGCCCATCCTTGCAGCACCCGAGCCTGGAGGGCCCCTGTTAATTTACATGGCGGCAACCAACCGGGTTATTAGCATCGTCGTCGTGGTAGATCGGAAGGAACCAGGCTACGAGCACGGAGTTCAACGACCAGTTTACTATGTAAGCGAGGTCTTGACGGAGTCCAAGCAGCGTTACCCGCACTACCAAAAGATAGCTTATGGAGTATTCCTTGCTTCTCGGAAGCTGAGGCATTACTCTCAGGAGCACCCAATCACGGTAGTGAGCAAGACTCCACTGTTCGACATTATCAACAACAGCGACGCTACAGGAAGGGTCGCGAAGTGGGGCATTGAACTTGCCGCCTTCGAGATCACCTACAAGAGACGCGACGCCATCAAGTCACAAGCCTTGGCGGATTTTATTGCAGATTGGACGGAGATGCCAGATGCCACTCCATTGCCAGAACCAGAGTACTGGGTGATGCACTTTGACGGATCAAAGCTTCTCAACGGCTCGGGGGCTGGTGTATTGCTACAGTCACCAAAAGGAGACAAGCTACACTACGTTCTGCAGATCCACTTCGAGGCTACAAACAACATGGCAGAGTATGAAGCACTCATTCACGGATTGCGTGAAGCCAAGGATATTGGCATCAAGCGCATAGTTTGCTGTGGAGATTCCGACTTGGTTACCCAGCAGGTGGCTGGCACCTGGAACGCGCGGAACCCTATGATGGAGGCATATCGCGACGAAGTGGATGAGATAGCCAAGAGCTTCTTGGGCTACAAAGTCAAGTATGTGCCTAGGGAGCAAAACGAGGCGGCTGATCTACAGTCTAAACTTGGATCAGGGCGCAAGCAAATTCCGCCAGGAGTTTTCCTAGAGCATCTACTCACACCATCCGTGAAGGGAGCCGACATCGACAACCCGGATAGAGCTGACTCTTTCATCAACATGGTGACAAAGATCCCTCCGGCTTGGACAAAACCGTTCATGGAATATCTCGAATACGGAACTTTGCCCGACGACGAAGTCGAAAGACGGCAAATAGTACGACGAGCAAAAGGTTATACCATAATCAATGGGCAACTTTACAATAGGAGCACTACTGGTCTATACCTAAAGTGTGTTTCCCAGCTGGAAGGTATGGAAATCCTACGCGAAATTCATCTCGGAGATTGCGGGCATCACACCGCTCCTCAATTATTGGTCGCGAAAGCCTTCCGGCAAGGATTCTACTGGCTGACCGCGAAGGCGGACACAGACAAGCTGGTCGAGACATGCACAGGGTGCCAGTATTATGCCCGACAACCACATGTTCCTGCTGAAGAATTGCGAACAATACCAATAACTTGGCCGTTTGCAGTCTGGGGGCTAGACATGGTGGGGCCGTTACAAACAGCACCGTGTGGATTTACGCATCTGCTGGTAGCAGTGGACAAATTCACCAAATGGATAGAAGCTAAACCCATTAGAAAGCTTGATGGGGCAACTGCCCTGAGGTTTGTCCGGGATCTAGTGGTGAGATTTGGTCTCCCACATAGCATCATCACCGATAACGGAAGCAACTTGTCACTCGGAGAAGTAGAGGCCTATTGCTGGGACAAAGGCATCCGGCTTGACCTTGCATCTGTGGCACACCCACAATCCAATGGTCAAGTTGAGCGAGCTAATGGATTAATTCTGCAGGGAATTAAGCCACGTCTTGAGGCACCGCTACATAGAGCAGCTGGAGCCTGGGCGGAAGAATTACCATCTGTGTTGTGGAGTTTACGAACTACACCCAATAGATCCACCGTCTACACCCCTTACTTCATGGTATATGGAGCATAAGCCATCCTACCTTCCGACATCCTCCACGATGCACCAAGAGTTGCCGCCTACGACGAAGATGACGTTGAAGAATCTAGACGCCTAGATGTGGACCTTCTCGAGGAGGAGCGTGTTTTGGCATGCCAAAGATCCGCCATCTACCAGCAGAAGCTACGCAGCTACCATAGTCGCCGTGTTCGGCATCGCTCGTTTAAAGAGGGGGATTTGGTGCTCTGACTTAAGCAGAAGAAGTCACACAAATTATCCCCGCCATGGGAAGGACCGTTCATCATAAGCAAGGCGCTGCTCAATGGGTCTTACTACCTTGTCGACAATCGTGAACTCAAGGATAGACCCAACAAGGATCATAAGCGTAAGCGACGTGACCCGGATGATGACTACCCGGAGCTTGATCGGCCATGGAACATAGCACAGCTACGTCCTTTCTACACTTAGCATCTTTTATCTAATTATGTACCTCTTATATGATCAATGAAATAAAGCTCTTTGGTTCACTCATTTTGCTGAGTCTTCTACCTCCTTTAGTGTTCATTTTTGGATCATATAAAACTTTTATGCACAAGTCTTGTGATTGCACTTGTGAAAATTCCGCCTACGGGCGTTAGCTTAAGTTTTCTGGTCTACACGTTCTTTGTTGTTTTTATGTGGATTCTGGAGTAGTGACTTTCAGCACTTATTGTTGGTGATTTTGTGCTCAGGTTATTGACGGTGCCATTGGGCATCATCACCTAAGCGCATGGTTCCGACAACGAGTCTTCCGACTCACGAAAAGTCAAGCATAAAAACCAAAGTAATGGATAAGCCAGCACTTGCTTAAAAATATATACATACTGGGAATTAATTCTTAAGTAGCAGGATACGACAACCACTGTTTTCCGCCTTAAGATTACATCACCAAGTTTTTTCAATGCACACGTCAAGGGTGAAACAAGAATTACAAAGTGTTTTTCACTCTTTGGGTGCAGGGGACTTGGAGGCCGCATCATCACCAACCGGAGAATCACCCTCAGCATCGGCGCTGTGGTGAGACTCGGAGGAATCCGGGTTGGCGTTGTCGAGAAAGTTCCTGGGCATGAAGACGTCAACATCTACCAACTCGGCAACCCTGGTATCATACCCCGCGAGTGATGACAGGATGGCTTCGTGATCAATCTCCTTGTCTTCATCATCCGCGTCGGGGATACCGGATGTCACCATGTCGATGTCGGCATCTTCATAGTGTGCCTTCACCATAGACAGCGCCATCCTTGCGCCAGCCCGTGCGCATGAAGCTTTCCAGCTTGCGACATGCTCGGGGGCTCGGCGCAGAATCTCCGAGTACTTCACCATGGAGTCCGAGGCCTTGATATAAATCTGGAGGGGCTTGGCAATCTCCTTGGCTTGGGCGATGGCTGTGTTGATGAAGTTACCGGCAAGAATCATGCATTCCTTGTCCGAAGGAGGCGAGCGGGTTAAACCCATAGGCGCTGAAAATTCCGACAAGGATTGCATGAGTTCAATAAATTCTAAGTATCCAGACTACAGAAATACAAGGCGGAGGAAACATACTGAAAATGTTGGCCTTGGCCTGCCAGACGATGTCCGCCAAGGATTCCTTCTCTTGTTGGAGGAGCTTGAACGCCTCGCTATGGCGAAGGTTTTGCTCATCAGCAGCTTGCTTCTGATCCTTTAGGATCGCAAGCTCCTCCTTCAAGCGGTTGATCTCCGCACAGGCGGAATCCTGCAAGGCTTTCATAGAATCCTCGTGCATCTTCAGCATCTCCTTCCTCTCCTCCTTCAGGATCTTGTTCTCGCTGTCCAGCTGTTGGATATGTTTGGACTACTCAACAATGTCCTTGGCCTTGGCGACATGTTCTGCAAGTCGGAGAAAACACAGTGCACAGTGAGTATTCGGAGATTATGGGCACAAAAATAAGACGGAAATGCGTAATAAGAAAACAGACTCTTGTTTTTGATGATCTGTTCCTTCAAGATGGCGGTTTTACCCTTTTCAGCTTCAAGGTCTGCGCGCATCTTCTGGTACTTGTCGTTGGCCATGCCCCTCCAAGCATTCTCATTCTGTGGAAACAAATACAAAGTTATGTCGCTGTTTGGTCCGCTTGGAGCCCCTAGTCGGAGATTCTCCACCTAGATGCTCGGGGACTACAGCGAGAGTTTTTAACTTAGCAATATGCTTAGCTTTTCTTTAACCATCTAGTCGGAGCTAATTCAGTTCTCGACTACAGGCTTGTGGGCTACAGTATAAAGTTTTTAACTTAGAAAATGCTTAGCTTTTCTTTAAAGCATCTAGTCGGAACTAATTCATTTACAACTAGACGCTTGGGGGGCTACGGCACTGAAAAATATAAACACTGTGTATGCTACTCTTAAAGCATCTAGTCGGAATAATTTCTTCCATCTAAATGCCTGGGGGCTACAGTGAGAGTTCTTTCTAATTTAGTCACTCTTAGAGCATATATATGCAAAAACCTATGGTTTTCCGTCTACATCCTCGGGGGCTACAGTGGGATACTCGTATTAAATGCAAAAGGAAAAGTAAAACTTACAAGTGCAATGATCTTGAGGCTTGTAGCGCTCTCGGCCAGCAGCTTTCCAAAGGCAATGTTGTTTCCTCGCAAGATGTCTGCTTGCCGGCGTAGCTCCTCAAGACCGCACGTCGGAGATGACAGCACTCCTCCAGGAACCATAGTTGTGTTACTCGGCATGAGCGTCGGGTAAACAAACTTCGGAAACTCGAAGGGTTTCTGGGGAGCAGAGGCGCCGCCTTCGGCAGAAGTACCAGCTCCCACCACCGCCTTGCCGCTACCGATGGCATCCTTAGCCGGAGCTTCAGCCATTTGAAGAGGAGCACTCTCCTGCGTCGCCTGCTCGCCGACAACAGCAAGCTCGGTTGAGGCGCCAGAGTCCACTTCCATGGCGGAAGGGCCTGGTGCCTCTTGGACTTGAGAGCTTATCGGGGCGGAGGAAGGCTTGACGGCAGGAGTGGCAGGGGCGATAGCGGGAGAGGAGTCGCGATGCAGCATATCTTTAATATTTCTAGAAGCCCCAAGAGTTTTGGAGGACTTCTTGAGGCTGGTCGTGGCTTTCTTCCTGAAACGTGCAAAATGCATAAGTACAGGAATAAGACAGATAAATGAGACGATGTCGGAGAATGAGAGGCTTACACTAGGGGGGCGCTTTGGCAAACATCCCGGTGGCTTTCTTCTTTTCCGCCTCCATGGCGGCAGTACTCTTTTTGGAGGCTCCACCCTCCGTCTTCTTCTTCTTACCTCCGTCGGCAACGTCAGAGGTGGAGCTCTTCCGCTTTCGCGCCAACGGGGCATCGTCGTCGGACACGACCGTGACTTCCTTCATCTTTGGATCGTAGATTTGGGCAGCAAGGTTGCCCTCCTCTAGATCGCTAAGCTGTTAAGTGAGAAATCATCGTGTTAGACAAGATGGTATTGGCAAGACGGAAAAGCTGGAGCAATGTCATACACGGAAAATAAATATCTACCTTTGGGCACTTTCCGTCTACAAACATGTCGTAGGTGAGGGTGAAGCCACACTTCTTATCCTTCACCTTGACTATGTCCTTGAGGCAGAACTTGACGGAGTCGCTCGAGAAGTTGTCCTCGGAGATTCGGAGGGTATCCCTTCGGTCGCCGGTGTACTCGTGCATATACTTCGTGCGGTGCTGCAGAGGTTGGATCCGCCTAATGAACCAGCATATGGCTAGGTCCAAGCCGGTTAGAACCGTCTCTACAAACCACTCGATCCGCCTTATTGCGCGAGAAGCGTCGAGGTCGGAGGGAAGGGAGGCATGGGACCGCCATGTGGAGACTTCAGCGGCGGCTCTATCCACGAAGTCCGGGTACGTTACTTCTCGGCCCGCCAAAGGAATGTCAGGGCCGTAGAAGTACGTTCGCTGCCAGTTTTTGCATGACTCGTGGCCGACTATGTCGGGGAACCGCCGGCTAGGTCGGATCTTGAAGCTTATGGTGCCACAGTTCCTGAGCTCCTCCCTACTGTGTCCGGCTTCACGTTTGACGGTGAAGAAATACACAAACAAATTTAACCTAGGCCTAATCCCTAGGTAACCCTCACAAAGTGCCGCGAAGTTGCTAAGCACTAAGATACTATTGGGGGAGAGGTTATGGGGTTGGACCTTGAAGTGATTCAAGACGGACAGAAAGAAGTGGGAGATGGGCAGAGAAACGCCGCGTACCAATTGTGCCTTGAGGTACACTTTCTCTCCGGCTTGGGGAGAAGTCGTCACCTCGCCGGTCGGCGCCGCCCGCCAGGCGAGCCCCTCCGTCGCGGGGAGGTAGCCCTCAGCGACCATCTCTTGGATGTCGCGGCCGGTGATGTCCGAGCCGCGCTAGTCGCCTTTGTGCGAGTCTGGCTCCTCTTCCAGGGGCTCCAGCGCCGCCAGATTGTGGTCGCCGCCGGTGGTTTCAATCACCGCCGACGCGGGGATGACCAGGCCCTCTGGGGGCACGACGACGGAGCTCGCCGGCTTCGCCGTGGCTTCGCTCGGTGCCGCCATCGACGGGGAGGAGCTGCTGCTAGCCATGGAAGGAATGGAAGGAAGCAACTAGTGCAGAGAGAGGCTAGGGTTTCTCGAGGTTTTCCGCGGAGAGCTCGAGGAGGCGTGCGGCTGGAGGAAGAAGACGATGACGCGAGAGAATGGGGTGAAAAAGTGGCAAGTGTCCCACGGTTACTATTTATCTTACTCTGTGTTAAGATTCGTGCAGCTAATCGAACGGTTGCCGCGTAGACGACGTGTTCGTGAACGTGCGCGGTAATTTCGCCACGTCTCCAACCGCCGCCGCCAACGGTTCGCATCGCTCGCGCGGGGAAATCGGATATGATTGCGTTCTCTGCATGTGTGAGTTACGAGGCGTCGTTGACCTACAGCCTACGTCGTCATAACTGACATGGTAGATGAGCCGTCCCATCGAAGATTCCGGCATGGTCGGATTTAATCCGACAACGGGAGCGTACGATGGAAGATTCGGCATTTCTCCGACTTACTCATAGAAGATGGAGAAACCTTTGCAGGGTTCTTTGGGAGGACTACAAGATATTGCTTGACGATTTTCCGACATCCACCTAGACGGAGCATTCCACGGGAAGAGGCAAGATGGCGCAAGATCTCGGAGTTCTCCAGGGGCTACTGTTGGGGATGTGCTATATGGGTATCCTCATAGCATGTCTCTTATCCGACTAACCCGGGTGGCCCATAGTCGGTAGCATGGCCTGTGACCTGTTGGGCGGCCCAGTTAGGTGGATCCAGAAGGGAGGCCCATGCCGAATAAAGGAAGGCTACGGTGGAGTCACCAGCGTACCCGGAGCCTTGGAGTGCAAGATACACAAGACTAGTAATAGACGGTGTAGAACTCTGTAACCTGTCCGGCTAGGACTTTTCCCTGTAACCCTAGGACCTGGCGACTATATAAGTCGGGCCTATGGGAGCCTTTAGGGAATAACAACTTAGTATCATTTACACGTACCTCGCACAGCGAACCTATCTCTGTAACTCGGCGTATTTCCCTTATAGTGATTTATAGCAGGAGTAGGATTCCGCCACCGTTGTGGGATCTGAACCTGGGTAAGTTGTGTTACCTCGTACCTGTCAACCGTCCGCCTTACCCCACATCTCTAAACACGCACTGTGAGGACCCCTCCATGGCGTACTTGTCGGCGATACCACGACAATCTTCGATCTGGAGCGTTGCGTTCAGAGAGAGGGTGAAAAACCCCGTGATTACCTAGCGAGGTGGCTCCGTATACGGGCCTATCTGGAACATTACCCCAATGATGATGATATTTATCACTTTGTGGAAGGACTGGACCACGGTACACTTCTCCGACATACGCTAAGGGGACTGCAGGCCTCGGGACTCCTCACTTTCGAAGGAATGGTGCACACCATCAATAAATTCACGGCCGCTGATGCAGAAGCTAAAGCAGTGCTCGCGGTCGCACCCGGTACCCCGCCGCATCAGCCATCGCCTCCACCACATCCAGTCAATGTTCCTGCAGCCTCAGCTTCTTCTTCTGTCGTCGAGGAAGCCCCCATACCCTCCGACTCCATTTTGGACGGACTCTACACTGACATCAGCGTGGACTCGGAGGAGATGGACATCAACCCGGAGGAACTCGACTCTTCTATGCAGGAGATGGAGGAGGAAATCAAGCGCGAGGAGCAGGCCGACAAGTTCATCACATCCCGAGAGGTGTTCGTCGTCAGTGGGAGTGTGATGGAGGAAGATCAACCCGGACAAGCTCCATCTAAAGCGCTGAAGAAGGGGAAGGGACCACCTATTGCTGCCGACAATGATCGCGCAAAGGCCATGCCCCTTCGCGTAACCCAATGCAGCAGCCACAAGAACTGAACGTCGGTCTGAGTAACCTCAACACCACAAACCCGCCGCCTCCGGCATCTACGTCTACGGCTGCCCAAATCACCCCAGCTGATAGGGTGATGTATGGCAATTTGCTCGTCGATCCCATGACTATGGCTCACATACGGAACATAGTCCAGCTTGACGAGAAGCGCCAGCAGCTGCTGGAGGAAGCGCAGGCCATCGTGGAGCAAGGCGCAAAGCTAGATCAAGATCTGGCCAAGGCACAGAAGTCAATCGAGAAAGCTAGAGCCATGGAGGCCGATTACAAGACTCTGCTCAAGCAGCAGAAGGCTAAGAAAGCTCCAGCTCGCGTCATCAACGATCCTGGTGTATGGCGAAACCTAGGATGGGCTCCTCCAAAGCCGCCACAAGCCAAGCCATACATTGATAGCAAGGGCATGCAGATCATGCCCACTCCTATTCTCAACCTAGCCGTTGCCAAGACCCTTCTGGAGCAGGATAGATCACCCGTAGTTGTGGAACAGGTCTACGACCTTGTAGCGAAGGCGGTCAAATAGCAGGAAAAGGCCACCTCTCAGAGGCTTAAGTCTGACCCAGCATATTGCCAGTCTAGCAATCCTAAGCCGCCAAGGGACCGATCTCCTCAGGATGTCGAGTCCCAGACAGGTTCATCAGAGCGAAGACAGAGGGATGCACGCAACAGGAAGGATGCTATCCCCATATCCTCCGACCATGCAGGAAAGGCTCATCCTCGTCGCCCATCTCCACCGCCCGATCTCCCCGACATCGCGAAGAACCAAAGGCTTACCATTGTACGAGCATGCCTCAGCCAAGGCAAGGCGGCATCATCATTCGCAACAACACGGAGCAACCCCGTCACGATGGAGAGCGCAACCAAGGACACAAGAGTAGGTCACGCCATGACCCTCCATGTCCGACAAGCAACCGCGACAAGTGCGAGGCGTCGCAGGAGGGTAACAGCAAGAAGGCTAACCCACCGCCACCTCCGCCTCCGTCGCCACCTAGCAGCCACCATGGAGGAGGGGTCCCGCGTCGTTCACATAGCCCATCCCCTGGTGGCAAGAAGAAAAGAGCAAGCCCGAAGCCATACAATGCACGTTCACACCTGGACAAGATTCATGAGGCCCGGGAAGGACCATACCTGGGACCACATTTCTTTGGATCTGTAATACAGACCGCAACTTACCCCAAGGGTTTCCGGATTGACAAGACGATCAAGCCCTATGACGACACCGCCAAACCAGCTATGTGGCTGTAGGATTACGACAACATGGTGGAGATCGCCGGGGGTAACCCCAACGTTGTCGTCAAGTACCTCCCACTGATGTTGACAGGCACGGCCCGCCAATGGATTGATGACTTGTCGGAGAAGTCCATCTGCAACTGGTTGGACATGCAAGAAGCATTCACCAAAAAATTCGAGGGTACATATCAGCCTCCCTGCACTGTTGGCGATCTACAACGGTGCATGCAAGAGAAACACGAGTCATATCGAGCCTACCTTTCCCGCTAGCTAGATACGAAGAATTCCTGCGCAGGAGTGCACGATCAGACTGCCATGGCCACCTTCATCGATGGGTTGGAAAAAGGTACGCTGCTCTAACATAAGTTGAAACGCCTGTAAGACAATCACAGGCTCGATCTCAACCAGATGATCCAGTTGGCCAGTGAGTTCGCGGCTGCTGACGACGATGCTCGCGGCTCTTTGTCGACAGTAGCTATCCCAACCCAAGATAGGAGGAACAACATCACCAAGCGGAAGAGCCTGCTAGAAGAAAAGCAAACCTCTGACATGGTCGCCATGACGTTTGCAGGAAGAGATGATGGCGGACAGCGTGGCCAAGGACGGGGGGCTGGCCGTGGGCAACAACGAGGTAGTGAAACTACCCCGACAGCGCTTCGCGTTCTCCAAACGTACGAGGAGTACCGTGATATGCCATGCCTTGTACTCCTCGACACCAACAACAAAGATACTCACACGAATCGCCATTGCAAGTTCGTCAATGACCTCAAGGAGGACCCGGAGTCCGGCTACAAGTGAAGCCGGAAGAACAGACCGTGAGGCAAGGGCAAAGGGAAGAAGAAGGAAGAGGAGTCCAAGGATTCAAGTAACATGGACGAGGATGTTGACCCCAAGCACGCCGACAAGGGAGATGGCAAAGGCAAGAACCCCTTCGAGAAGAAGGTCGCCGTCTACCACACTTTCCTTGGCACCCCTACTATCCGGCCATAGAAAACCTCCATGAGGATACTGATGGCCACCCTACCCCTAGTTCCCCAATACCTGCGCTAGTCGGAGATTCCAATAACTTGGGATAGGAAGGATCACCCAGACCTCATCCCTACGGAGAATCAATACGCCATGGTCATCAACCCTTTGATTAGCGGCAATGAGTTCACCAAATGCATGGTGGACAGTGGAAGCAGCATCAACATCATGTACGTGGATACACTACACAAGATGAACTAGACGGAGACCAACCTAAGGCAGACCAGCACCATGTTCCATGGCGTAGTTCCTGGCCGGGAGGCTCGGTCCCTTGGGTGCATCACGCTTCAGGTCGCTTTTGGCGATGTGAACAATTACCGCCAAGAACGCATGACCTTTGAAGTGGTCCCCTTCAAGAGCGTGTACCACATCATATTCGGACGCGACATCTTCCACGCCTTCATGGCCAAGTCATGCTTCGTCTACAACAAGCTCAAGATACCCGGACCAAACGGCGTCATCACCATATCCGGAAGCTTTACAAAGGCAAGGGACTGCAAGATTGGAGAAGCAGCCTTTTGCAGAAGCTGTCCTCTCAAACAAAGAATTCAAGGAGCTCCAGAGCAAGGTCGATGCCACGGAGATGTCGGCATTGAAGAAGCAGATTTCTGACTCTGATCCCGCCTTCAAGGCCGCCATTGAGACCAAGCCGGTGGAACTTGTGGTAGGTGATGCCTCCAAGACCACCTCCATTGGGACGAACCTGGACCCTAAATAGGAAAGCGCGCTCGTCAAGTTCCTCCATGAGAATAGGGACATCTTTGCCTGGCAACCTGCCGACATGAAAGGTGTACCTAGGGAACTTACCGAGCACAACTTGAACATTGATCCAAAATACAAACCGATGAAACAACCTCTCTGACACTTTGGAGACGAGAAGAGACGCGCCATAGGCAAAGAGATAGCTAGGTTGCTTAAGGCTAGTTTTATCCGAGAAGTCCTTCACACCCGATGGGTGGCCAATCCTATACTTGTCCCCAAAAAGGGAACCAAAGAATTAAGAATGTGCGTTGATTACACCGGCTTGAACAAAGCGTGCCTAAAAGATCCGTTTGCTTTGCCTCGCATTGACCAAGTCATTTACTCGACGGCTGGCTCGGAACTTCTGTGTTTTCTCGATGCATACTCAGGATACCACTAGATAAAGATGAGGAAGTCGGACCAATTGGACACTTCGTTCACCACACCTTACGACACGTTTTGCTATGTCACGGTGCCCTTTGGGCTAAAAAATGCAAGTGCTACCTACCAGCGGACTATGCAATGTTGCCTACATGATCAAATTGGTCGGAACGTTCACGCCTATGTGGACGATATAGCGGTGATGTCTAAAAAGTCAAACGACTTATTCTCCAACTTAAAAGAAACCTTTGATAATCTCCAGAAATACAACATGATGCTTAACCCAAAGAAGTGCGTCTTCGGGGTTCCAGCTGGCAAATTGTTAGGCTTCATCGTTTCCCAGCATGGAATCGAGGTCAACCCGGAGAAAATCAAAGCAATCCTAAACATAAACCGTCTGACATGCCTGAAGGACATCCATGGCTTGAGGAGGAATTTCATCACCTACATCACCAAGATCAAGTTACCCCACTTGGGAGCCATTATGCTCATCGAATCTCACGTTACTAGAGACTATAACTTTTCTGGTGGACTTTTTATACACTCTATAAGCATGAGCTTCCGAAGCATAGCCAACAAAGATACCTTCAATAGCACGAGACTTTAATTTAGACAACCGGTTACCTTTCTTAAGAATAAAGCACCTACACCCAAATACCCGAAGGTATTGGATATTTGGTTTCTTGCCGGTGAGGATCTCATAAGGGATCATTTTCAAATACTTGTGGAGATACACATGGTTGGCAATATGACAGGCGGTTGAGATAGCTTCGGCCCAAAAGTTATAAGGAGACTTGAACTCTACAATCATGGTTCTTTCCATATCCAAGAGAGTCCAGTTCTTCCTTTCCGCCACACCATTTTGTTGAGGTGTATAAGGAGCGTAATATTGTTGCTTGATTCCCTCATCACTAAGGAACTCATCCAATGTGTAGTTCTTGAACTCGGTACTATTGTCACTTCTAATGGCCAAGATTTTTCTTGTTATGTTGACGCTGAACTTCATTGGCAAAGTCTATGACGGTTTGTTGAGTTTCACTCTTCTTCTTGAAGAAATATACCCAAGTGTATCTTGAGTAGTCATCCATAATGACCAAGCAATACTTCTTCCCCCCAATACTATCAAAGGATGGAGGACCAAAGAGGTCCATGTGAAGGACATTCAAGATCCCATAGGAGCAGATGGTAGTAGTGGGGGGGGGGGTGAGCCGACTCATGGAGCTTCCCTTCAATAAAAGCACTACACACACAATCTTTGACAAAACGAACATTATCTTTTAGTCCAAGGATGTGACCTCCCGTGTGGAGACTTTGCAAAGGCCTCATGTTGATGTGGGCAAGACGGAGATGCAAAAGCCATCCCACGTCATCTTTAGCCATTAGGCAAGCCACGATAGGTGTGGGTTTAACCAAATTGTTGACAACTTGTTGCAAAATAGATATTGACTATAGTAGGAGAGATAGACACCCGCTAGCCACTTATGCAAACTAGTTGCATGTCAAGCGTGGAACAGGTCACATGTGCGAGGACATGTAAAGCTTGTCCGGGCCGCTTCATCCCACTATTCCACCAATATCCAAAATTACAACTAAGGAGCAACAACATGATCATCATCGCCCACATACTCATATGTGTACTACCCGTGTAAAGTATCTACGCATAGATCCGGCTCTGATACCACTGTAGGGTTCGCAGCATAGAAAACAAAAAATTTCCTACAATGGGAACTATGTACCAAGATATATCTACTAGATACAAACAACGGGCGGATGTATATCCGTAGAGAACATACCCTTGAAGACCGACAAAGCTTAACGAGTTCAACTCGTGGTTGATGTAGACGATCTCTTGCCGATCTCAAGATCGAGAGGAAGTCCTAGCGCCGCAAAGCAGCAGCGCATCCGTGCTCGCACACACGTACAAGACACCGAGCAACCTCCGCCTCCTCGCTCCAGCGATGCAGCGGAAGCACAACCCTTTCTTGCCGAATATCCACCGGTAACATGTATCTCGCTAGTCCGAGACCATGGGGGATAAATTATAGAGGGGGAGAGAGATCCTTCACGAGGAGGTGTGAGTGAGAAGTGAGGAGAGGGGTGCCTTTTATAGGAGGAGGGGGGCACCCAATGGGTTGGCCGCCGGCCATGGGGGATGCCCCCTCCCCTCCTTCATTCATGTGGGTGGACACTCCACTCACAAAAATCCATTCAAATCCCTCCACTCAAAATCCCACTCAAACTTGCCATTAAATTTCCACCAAATATAATGCAAAATCTCATTAAATAAAACTCTTTTATTTATTCAGAATTTTGTCAATTACTTTAATGACAAACATTCACATATAACCCCTTGCTAGAATTCTATTTCACATGCATAACCTCTTTATGCAATTTCACCCGAAAACTTGTTTCGGTATCTAGTGAAATAAATTCCTGCGCTTGTTTATTCTTTCGGCATGAAACATTTGCTCCAACTGGATGTCAGTGTCCCTTAAGTGTGTCACCCTACGGTTCGCGAATAATGCGGACATGATCGAGACCCTTCTCCGATCAATAATCAGTAGCGGGACCTGGAGATCCATACTGACTCCCACACATTCAACGATGACTTTCCTATGATCGTAGGAACCTTTTTACGCTTGTATCTTAATCCCTTTGTTTCACGATATATTACATGTACGATATTCGATCATTGGTATCTCCATACCTAGTTTGATCTCGTTACTGACATGTACTCTTTTCTCGTTCCCGTGATATAACATTCTAGTGATCAAATCACTTGCTTGCAAGCTAACCAATGTGATATCACCGAGAGGGCCCAGAGTATATCTATCCGTCTTCAGGATGAACAAATTCCACTCTTGATCCATGATTCTCAACATAACAGTTTAGTAGCTTTGATTCCATATTTATAATCACCCAGTTATGGTGTGACGTTTGATGTCAATAAGAAAATCTTCCGGTGTTAGTGATTGGCATGATCTCATGGTCTAAGGATTAGGATTATTGCGTAAGTTGTTTATAGCAATATAAACTCAATGACTTTGATCGTAATGCTATACTTCGGATGAATGTTCATCACACCATTACACTAATGTTGTGATCTCGTTATTAACAACATCCAATGTCTATGATCAGGAAACTATGATCATCTTGTTAATCAACGAACTAGTTTATGAGAGAGGCATAACTAGGAACTTTCTGTTTGTTTATTAAACACACATGTATTATCATTTCCGTATTAATACAATTATATCATGCAAAATAAACATCTATCATATACTTGGAATACACATAATAAACACTTTATTATTGCCTCTCAGGGCATATTCCCTTCAGTCTCCCACTTGCACTAGAGACAATAATCTAGTTACATAGTGATGTATCTAACACCCATGGAGGTCTGGTGTAGATCATGTTTTGCTCTAGGGAGAGTTTTAGTCAACGGATCTGCTATATTTAGATCCGTATGTACTTTACAAATCTTTATATCTCCATCCTTGACATGCTCACGGATGGAGTGAAACCGGCGCTTAATATGCTTGGAATGCTTGTGATACCTTGGCTCTTTGGCATTGGCAATGGCACCATTGTTGTCACAATAGATCACCATTGGGTCCAACGCGTTTGCAACCACACCTAGTTCGGATATGAACTCCTTCATCCAAACTGCTTCATGAGCCGCTTCTGAAGCAGCAACATATTCGGCCTCCGTCGTTGATCCCGCCACCACAGGTTGTTTGGAGCTCCTCCAACTAACCGCTCCGCCATTCATGAGAAATACGTATCCGGATTGAGACTTAGAGTCATCCGGATCGGTGTCAAAGCTAGCGTCGACATAACACTTAGCGACGAGCTCTTCTTCACCTCTGTATACAAGAAACATATCCTTAGTTCTTCGCAAGTACTTAAGGATATTCTTGACCGCTTTCCAGTGTTCCGAACCTGGATCCGATTGGTACCTACTAGTCAAACTATAGCATGTGCCACATACGGTCTTGTACATATCATGGCGTACATTATAGAGCCTATGGCTGAAGCATAGGGGACTTTGTCCATTTTCTCTCTTTCTTCCGCCGTAGCCGGACTTTGAGTCTTACTCAATGTCGTGCCTTGTGTCATAGGTAAGAACCCCTTCTTACTATCTTCCATTTTAAACTTCTTTAAAATCTTATCAAGGTATGTACTTTGCGATAGCCCTATTAGGCGCCTAGATCTATCTCTATAGATCTTTATGCCTAATATGTATGACACTTCACCTAGGTCCTTCATTGAAAATTTGATGTTTAGATAACTTTTAACACTATTTAAAAGATCTATATCATTTATGATCAATAATATGTCATCCACATATAGTATCAGAAATGCCACATTGCTCCCACTCACTTTCTTGTAAATACAAGCTTCTCCATAAGTTTGGACAAATCCAAACTCTTTGATCACCTCATCAAAACGGAGATTCCAACTTCATGATGCTTGCTTCAATCCATAGATGGATCGCTGAAGCTTGCACACCTTGTTAGCGTCCTTAGGATCGACAAAACCCTTTGGTTGTATCATATACAACTCTTCTTCAATATTACCATTGAGAAACGCGGTTTTGACATCCATCTGCCATATCTCATAATCGAAATATGCAGCAATTGCTAACATAATCCTAACTGACTTTAGCATCGGTACGGGAGAGAATGTCTCATCGTAGTCAACTCCTTGAATTTTTCGAAACCCCTTTGCAACAAGTCGAGCTTTATAGACGGTTACATTACCATCAGCATTAGTTTTATTTTTGAAAATCCATTTTTTCTCCACGGCCTTTCGATCATGAGGTAAGTCCACCAAGTTCCAAACTTGATTTTCATACATGGATTCCATCTCGGATTTCATGGATTCTAAACATTTGTTGGAATCCGGGCTCATCATCGCTTCTTCATACATCGTAGGGTCATCATTTTCATCAACCATGAAATTCATGACAGGATTTTCGTACACCTCGGGAGTTGCACGCGTCCTGCTAGACCTGCGAGGTTCGGTAGTACTCTCTTTCATAGTTTCATGATCATTATCATTAGTTCCTTCTTCAATTGGTGAAGCCAACTCCGGAACGACTTCCGGCGCTGCGCTACTCGCCATACTTTGAAGAGAAGGTTCAATAACCTCTTCGGGTTCTACCTTCCGACTACTCACACCTTTCGCGAGAAACTCTTTCTCTAGAAAGGATCCATTCTTGGCAACAAAAACCTTGCCCTCGGATCTATGATACAAGGAATACCCAATTGTTTCCTTAGGGTATCCTATGAAGACGCATTTTTCTGCTTTGGGTTCGAGTTTATCCGGTTGAAGTTTCTTCACATAAACATCGCATCCCCAAACTCTAAGAAATGACAGCTTAGGTTTGTTTCCAAACCATAATTCATAGGTGTCTTTTCAACGGATTTAGATGGTGCCCGATTTAAAGTGAATGCAGCAGTTTCTAGTGCATAACCCAAAAATGACAACAGCAAGTCCGTCAGAGACATCATAGATCGAACCATATCTAATAAAGTACGATTACGACGTTCCGACACACCATGTCGCTGTGGTGTTCCGGCAGGTGTGAGTTGTGGAACAATTCCACACTCTTTCATGTGAGTGCTAAACCCGTAACTTAGATACTCACCTCCACGGTCGGACCGTAGAAATTTGATCTTTCTATTACGATGATTTTCCACTTCATTCTGAAATTCCTTGAACTTTTCAAAAGGTTTCAGACTTGTGTTTTATCAAGTAGATATAATCGTATCTACTCAAATCATCCGTGAAAGTAACAAAATAACGATATCCACCTCGTGCCGACACACTCATTGGACCACATACATCAGAATGTATGATTTCCAATAAATCTGTCGCCCGTTCCATTGAACCGAAAAATGGCGTTCTAGTCATCTTGCCCATAAGACATGGCTCACATGTATCAAATGATTCAAAATCAAGTGATTCCAAAAGTCCATCCGAATGGAACCTCTTCATGCGTTTAACGCCAATATGACCTAGACGGCAGTGCCACATATATGTGGATATATCATCATTATGTTTAATCCTTTTAGCATCAACATTGTGAATATGTGTAACATTATTATCGAGATCCAAAAGAAATAAACCATTCATCATCGGTGCATGACCATAAAAGATTTCATTCATATAAATGGAACAACCATTATTCTCGGATTTAAATGAATAACCACTTCGCATTAAACACGATCCAGATACAATGTTCATGCTAAGTGCTGGCACCGGATAACAATTCTTCAAGTTTATTACTAATCCCGACGGCAAATGGAGAGGTAGCGTTCCGACGGCGATCACATCAATGCTTGATCCATTGCCGACACGCATCTTGACCTCACCCCTTGCTAGAGGTCACTTGTTTCGCAGCCCCTGATTCGAGTTACAAATATTAGCAACTGAACCGGTATCAAATACCCAGGTGCTACTGCGAGCACTAGTCAAGTACACATCAATAACATGTATATCATATATACCTTTGTTTGCCTTGCCGGCCTTCTTGTCTACCAAATACTTTGGGGCAGATGCGCTTTCAGTGGTCAGTCCCCTTATAATAGTAGCACTCGGTATCAGACTTAGGTCCAACTCGGGGTTTCTTTTCAGGCACGGCAACCGGCTTGCCACCCTTAATTCCCTTCCATTTTCCCTTCTTGTCTTCCTTGAAACCAGTGTTCCTATTAATCATCAACACTTGATGTTCCTTTTTGATCTCCACTTCTGCAGTTTTAAGCATTGATAGAAGCTCGGGGAGAGACTTCTTCATGCCTTGCATATTATAGTTCATCACGAAGCTCTTATAGCTAGGTGGCAAAGACTACAGAACACGATGGATGCCTAAGTCAATGGGAATCGTTATTCCCAAGGACACAAGCTTATTGGCGTAACCCGACATCTTGAGTACATGCTCACAAAATCATGTAGCTAAAGAACTTTTCTGAAGCGTTGTAGCTCTCTACAGCAGCATGTGTGTCGAAAATCATTTTCAACTCACCCATTGTATCAAATGCATTGCCGTTTTCGAAAGGCTTTCGAAGTTCCGGCTCTAGCCCATACAATATGCTGCAATGGACTAAGTTGTGGTCCTCCTGACGAGTCTGATAGACATTCTTCTCCTCGTCAGGGGCATCCTCAAAAGGTGGGGGGCCTAGCGGCGCTTCTAGCACATATTGCTTTTGTGCAGCAGAGAGGAGAATCCTCAAATTCATGGCCCATTCGGTAAAGTTGCTACCGTTCGTTGCAAGTTTCTCTTTCTCCATGAACACATTGAAATTAAAAGCAGGTGGTGCCATCTACAACATAATTTGTATAGTTTAGACTAAGTTTATGATACATTGAGTTCAACTAATCCATATTACGAATGAACTCCCACTCAAAAACGACATCCCTCGTGCCTTTTTGGTGATTACATGAACCAAATCCACTACACCAAGTCCGATCATCATGTGAGTCGGTGTAGCTTCAAAGTCGAGCATCAAATGGGCATCATATCTACTATATGAATCATGCTTAACCTTTCGGTCCGTGTCCGAGGCAATGTATGTACATGCTAGGCTCGCCAAGTTAGAACCTTAGTATTCGCGTGTGTAACTGTTTTACACCCGATATATGGTCGTGAATCCAAGAACA
Source organism: Avena sativa (assembly GCA_916181665.1). NCBI lineage: Eukaryota > Viridiplantae > Streptophyta > Magnoliopsida > Poales > Poaceae > Avena > Avena sativa. The sequence continues at coordinate 415,832,565 of OV702285.1, read as the reverse complement.
CCCGATCATCACGTGATGTCTTGGAGCGACGAAAACATAATCGGTGCATAAAGGAAGAACACATTCTTATCTTGATATTTAAATGAGGGATCATCTTATTATGCTAACAAAGCGCTAAACAAGCAATATAAGATGCTATCAAACATCACATGTTTATTAGTGAAATGATATGGTTCCCGCATATGATCTCTATCATGTGCATCGTGGTATGATCACTATCATACCTTTATGTGTAAGTCCAAGGTCCATGGAGTTTACACGCTATGTGTGTTGTAAGAGTATCATCTCATACTTCTACTTAAAACATCACCATATCATGACACTAGCCCAGCAACAATCTAAACTAGACGCCTCTAATTTATCCATTGCAAGTTTTACGTGGCTTAGGGATTTCGAAGATAGAACCGTTCTTACCTACGAACATGAACCACAACGAGGATAACCAAATTGTTGACAACTCGTTGCAAAATAGATATTGACTATAGTAGGACATACAGACACCCGCTAGCCACTTATGCAAACTAGTTGCATGTCAAGCGTGGAACAGGTCTCATGTGCGAGGACATGTAAATTTTGTCCGGGCCACTTCATCCCACTATGCCACCAATATCCAAAATTACAACTAAGGAGCAACAACATGATCATCATCGCCCACATACTCATATGTGTACTACCCGTGTAAAGTATCTATGCATAGATCCGGCTCTGATACCACTGTAGGGTTTGCAGCATAGAAAACAAAAAATTTCCTACGATGAGAACTATGTACCAAGATCTATCTACTAGATACAAACAACAGGCGGATGTATATCCGTAGAGAACATACCCTTGAATACCGACAAAGCTTAACGAGTTCAACTCGTGGTTGATGTAGACGATCTCTTGCCGATCTCAAGATCGAGAGGAAGTCCTAGCGCCGCAAAGCAGCAGCGCATCCTTGCTCACACACACGTACAATACACCGAGCAACCTCCGCCTCCTCGCTCCAGCGATGTAGCGGAAACATAACCCTTTCTTACTGAAGGGAATATTCCCGAGAGGCAATAATAAAGTGGTTATTATTGTATTCCTTATTTATGATAAATGTTTATTTTGCATGCTATAATTGTATTAATATGGAAACGTTAATACATGTGTGTTTAATAAACAAAAAGGAAGTTCCTAGTTATGCCTCTCTTATAAACTAGCTCGTTGATTAAAAGGATGATCAAAGTTTTCTGATCATGGACATTGGATGTTGTTAATAATGAGGTCACAACTTTAGTGTAATGATGTGATGAACATTCATCCGAAGTATAGCATTACGATCAAAGCCATTGAGTTTATATTGCTATAAAAACTTACGAAGTGATCCTAATCCTTAGACCATGAGATCATGTCAATCACTAACACCATAAGAGTTTCTCGATGACATCAAACGTCACACCGTAACTGGTTGATTATAAAGATGGCTTCAGAACTACTAAAGAGTTATGTTGAGGTTCATGGGTCGGGAGTGGATTTTGTTCATCTCGATGATGAATATATATGCTCTGGGCCCTCTCGGTGATATCACATTGATTAGCTTGCAAGCAAGTGATTTGATCACTAGAATGTTATATCACGGGAACGAGAAAAGAGTGCATGTCGGTAACGAGATCAAACTAGGTATGGAGATACCTATGATCGAATCTCGGACATGTAATATATCGTGAAACAAAGGGATTAAGATACTAGCGTAAAAGGTTCACACGATCACAAAAGTCATCGTTGAATGTGTGGGAGTCAGTACAGATCTCCAGGTCCCGCTATTGATTATTGATCGGAGAGGGGTCTCGATCATGTCTGCATTATTAGAGAACCGTAGGGTGACATACTTAAGGGATACCGACACCATTCGGAGCAAATGATATGTCAGAAAAAGAAAAGGAAAGCGCAGGAATTTATTTCACTAGACACCGGAACTGTTTTGGTTGAAATTGCTGAAACTGGTTCTGCATGTGAAATGGAATACTAGCAAGGGGTTTTATGTGAATGTTTGTTAATTAAAGTAATTAATAAAATTCTGAATAAATAAATAAAAGAGTTTTATTTAAATGAGAACTTGCATTAATTTTGGTGAAAAATTCATGCATGTGAGTGGAATTGTGAGTGGAGATGTTTTTATGTGAGTCGAGCTTCCACCACATGAATGAGGGAGAGGTGGGGGCACCCTCCTTAGCCGGCGGCCATGCCCCCTTGGGCTGCCCCCCTCCCCTATAAAAGTACCCCCTCCTCTCACTTGTCACTCACACCTCCTCGCGAAGGATCTCTCTCCCCCTTTAGAATTCCCCCATGGTCTCGGATCAGTGAGATACATGTTCCCGGTGGCTTTTTCTAGAAGGATTTGTTGCTTCTGCTGCTTCTCTGGAGCGAGGGAGCGGAGGTTGTCGGGGTACCCATATGTGTGTGCGATCACGGATGCACCACTGCTTTGAGGTGCTGGACTTGATCGTGCTGGACCGACTGGACAAGATGGACTTCATCATGATCTTGAGATCGGCAAGCGTTCGTCTACATCATCCACGAGTACAACCTCGTTAACACTATTAGGTCTTCAAGGGTATGTATTCTATGGATGTATATCCACCCGTTGCTTGTATCTAGTAGATAGATCTTGGTACTTAGATGTTCCCATCGTAGGAAATTTTTTGTTTTCTATGCTGCGAACCATACTGTGGTATTAGAGCCGGATCTATGCGTAGATGCTTTGCACGAATAGTACACATATGAGTATGTGGGCAATGATGATAATTTTATTGCTTCTTAGTTGTACTTTGGATATTGGTGGCATAGTGGGATGAAGAGGCCCGGACAAACTTTACATGTCCTCGCACATGAGACCTGTTTCACGCTTGACATGCAACTAGTTTTGCATAAGTGGCTAGCGGGTGTCTGTCTCTCCTACTATAGTCAATATCTAATTTGCAACGAGTTGTCAACAATTTTATTATCCTCGTTGTGGTTCATGTTCGTAGGTAAGAACGGTTCTATCTTCGAAAGCCCTAAGCCACGTAAAACTTGCAATGGATAAATTAGAGGCGTATAGTTTAGAATGTTGCTGGGCTAGTGTTATGATATGGTGATGTTGTAAGTAGAAGTATGAGTCGATACTCTTACAACACACATAACGTGTAGGTTCCATAGACCTTGGTCTTACACATAGAGGTATGATAGAGATCATACCAAGGAGCACATGATGGAGATCATATGCAGGATCCATATCATTTCACTTATGAACATGTGATGTTTAATTGTATCTTATATTGCTTGTTTGGCGTTTTATTAGCATAATAAGATGATCCCTCATTTAGATATCAAGATAAAATGTGTTCTTCCTTAAGTATGCACCGACAATGTTTCGTCGCTTCAAGACATCGCGTGATGATCGGGAGTACTTGAATCCACGAGCATATCTTGGGTGTAAGACAGTTACGCACGCGAATACTAAGGTTCTTACTTGGCGAGCCTAGCATGTACAGACATGGCCTCGGAACACGGAACGGAAGGTTAAGCATGAGTCATATGTTTTGATATGATGACCATTTGATGCTCGCATATGAAGCTACACCGACTCACATGATTATCGGACTTGGTGTAGTGGATTTGGTTCATGTAATCACCAAAAAGACACGAGGGATGACGTTTTTGAGTGGGAGTTCATTTCTAATTTGGATTAGTAGAACTCAATTTATCATAAATTAAATCAAAGTGAATTTGCATAATTTGTTGTATTCATTGGCATTCGTTCACCACTTTATGCTTAGTTGTAATTGAGATAATAGAACTATAGAATTCTGGATACTTACTTTATGAACTGATATCGTATTGTATTGAGTGTCAATCTAAAGTTTAAAGTCCTATTGCAAACTTTCAGCAAACTCTGTTTACTCCGTGAGATTTAATAATTGGTATTAAATCAAGAGTAACAATTCCAGTGTTAGTATCTTAAGTATCATGTTTGCCTCCATGATTCTTGATTTAAATATCGAGATTATCTAGGAGCTGAAAGAATTATTTCAGAAACCATCATGTGTGGCAGATATAACGATATCTGAAACAATGTTTTGGTTGCAATATGATAGAGTATAATATATGTTCTCATATTGGATGAGAATTTTCAAAGGTTGGAGATGCTAGACATCCTAATCATCCAAAAGGGTTTTGGAAAGTAATGTTATACTCACAATTCGTCTTTATAAGCTACATTAGCTTGATCATGAAAGTCATCATGATGAGGATGAATAGAAGATGTATGTAAAGTGTTTACTACAATAAAAGATTACTAAAGAATGGATTTTGAAAGAATACCGATCATTTTGATGATGGTGATCTACTTCAAAGTGCAAGTCCAAAGGTATTATTATTTGAATATGCACGCTTTGGATTATGTGTCATGTATATGGCGCCACTGTTGATGTTGATAGATTCTTTTAAAAAAGAAAAGGAAATGCTGAAAGAGAATCTATAAAATATACTTGGCAGAAAAGAAAATATTGGAAATATCCAATTTAGGTATATGGATGATATACATTTTAATACTATATTCTTTGCTTGTTAAACAATGTGGTTATAGGGTATTGGATACCGAATTGGTTGGTATGAAATTTCATACGGAACAACGCAATTCATGAACCACAATGGCCTAAGTAACTAGCAAAAGAATATGTGATGATGTTCATCGAAAACAAACAAACCGTTGTTTGTATTTCTCGTTGACATCAAAGCTTGACTTCAAGATTTGTTTTAATAATTATTATTTAAATCAGGTATTATGAGAACAAAGGTTGTTCAAATAATTACCGTATTCCATATAAGATGGATGATTTATAAATCTAGTAGGAGAAATCACATCCATAAAAACTAATGCTAAAATGTCACAAGACAAATGATTGAAAGATCACTTATGAAATGACATCGTTGTTTAAATTATATTGGAAATAAAACATGAAGAAACTCCATTTTTCATGGATTTTTGGAGTCTTTTATTTGATCAAATGACGCTTGTGAGACTTTTCTCGGGATAATTAAAACTTCGTTCAAAGGCCAAAGAAGAACGAACGACTAAAATATTGGAATTTATACATATCGATGTATGTATTCCATTATGTGTAGTCGTAAGCGATGGGTTTCAACTTCATATACTTTCTCCAGAAATTTAAGTGAATATTCACTTAATGAGAAAGAAGTATGAAATATTTGAAAACGTTCAAAGACTTTCAAGATGAAGTGGAAAATCATTGTAACAAGAAAATAAATGATTTATGATTTTATCATAGAGGGATTTATTTGAGTTACAAGTGTAACAAGAAAATAAATGAATTATGATTTTATCATAAAGGAATTTATTTGATTTGCAAGTTTAGCAAAACACCTAGATTTACATCTCCCGAAACACCATAGGAATATGGAGTGTTTGAGATTTGTAATGAAACCTTGTATGACATGGTTGGATCAAAGGTGTTATTTATAAAACTTCCATTATGTTTTAAAAAGATTAATGCTTTAGAGACTACCTCTTTTGCACTGAAAAGAGATCCATATTGATCTGTTGAAATGACACCATATGAGTTATGGTTTGGGGTAAAACCCAAGTTGTCATTTCTTAAATTTTGGTATGCTAAACATAAGTAAGATGTTTACAACCGAAGTCGGATGAGCATGTCTTTGTATGTTATTTCGAATAACAATTGGGTATTCCTCCATAACACCAGGGACAAAAGGGTTTGTCGCTTGAAACGTGAAGTTTCTTGAAAAAGGAAGTTTTCGCAAAAAGTTAAGTGGGAGGACAATAGAACTTTGATAAGGTTAACGAACCTTAGCTATATGTGCTTAGTTGCGCAGCGCCGGAAATTGTTCCGGAGGCTGCCATAATGCTCATAGCTTATGTGCCTCAAAGGTTGTGGTCACGGAGATCTAAGTTCTTATTGAACCAAGTCGGTCGGATAAACAATCAAATGCTAAGATTTGAGAGTAAATCATTGTTGTTTGACAGTGATGAACCGACTACATGCAAAGAAGCGATGATGGGCCCTGACTCCGTCAAATGGCTTCAAGCCATAAAATCCATGATATTTCCATACACGATAAATCAAGTTTTGAACTTGGAAGACCCTCCGGAAAGGTGTAAAAACCTGTCGGTCGTATTTGGATCTATGAAGAAACAAACATGGATGTTTCATATCTATGAAATAGTCGACATGTCGTAAATTTATTTCACAACAATGTTCAAGGAGTTGACTATGACAAGATTTGATCTTTCATAGCGATATTTAGTCTGGACGGATTAAAGTAGCAACCACTACATATAATTTGGTATATGGTAGATGAATAAACAAAACAAAATTCTTCTAAAAGAATGGTTACCTAGGACGTGTGCATGACACGATCCAAAGGGTTTTGTTAATTCAAAGGATGCTAAAAGGGCATGCAAACTTCAATGGTTGAAGTAAGCATCGCGGAGTTGGAATCTTCACCGTGATGAAAAAAGAGTTTTCATCTGGAGACAATGAAGATGCTTGCATTTGCAAGAAATTAAGTGGGAGCGCTAAGACATATTTCTAATACATTATGTGGAGGACATCTTGTTGATTGGAAATGATGTATCTTTTATTGACAAAGGTTAAGAATTTCATTTCGATGAAAGACTTAGGCAAAATCCGAATATTTAGCATGAATGTCTATAGTGGATAGACTGTGACGCTAATATGGTTGTGTCAAACATACATATATGAGATATTGAAGGAGTTCAATATAGAAACGATAAGAAAAGGTTCTTGTTGCATGGAAAGGAATTGAATCAAGATTCAAGTGTATCGACACTTGATAAGTGAAACAAGATTCAAGTGCTTTGACACTTGATGAGTGAAATCACGAGAATGTTTTGATCAATCATACCATGATATGTACACATCCAGATATGTCCTATGCTCTAAGTGTTATGAGCATATACCAAAATGAATCATAAAATGATCATTGGACGATAGTGAGGATATTCTTATGATCTTTTGGAAGAACTAAGAATATATTTGTGTAGAGGTGACAAACAATTACAAATAGTTCATTGTAAAGCGTTACATTGATACTAGTTTTGTCACAAGATACAAAATTAAGTTTATCTCAATTTAAACTATGGGTGGCATAATGAAATGGAAAGAAAGTTTCCATGATGGATTTGGATGAATTCCAAAGTTAAGACATTGTGACGGATACGACAACAAAAGGCTAAGTATATGACTGCTATAGTAGCAGCAAAGGAGGGAATTTGTGTCAAGTAGTTTGTTATCAAACTAAGGTGTGGTTCGCAACGGGCTAACACTAAAGATATATTGTAGGAAAATAGTATCGACGTGTTTTAACCCCAAGGAACTAAATGTCTCACCGAAATACCAAATTTATACAATGCCATCTCATTGGAGAATGAGTGTTGCGTGAAGACGCAAAGACATGCAAATACACACGGACCTGAAAGCGTCAGATCCGTAGATTATGTTAACCACTTGCAGTTGCGTATATGGAACACCAGAAATCCATAGGTGTTCAATACGCAAAGTTTTCAAACTAGATTATTGTCTCTAGTGCAAGTGGGAGACTGAAGGGAATATGCCCGAGAGGCGATAATAAAGTGGTTATTATTGTATTCCTTATTTATGATAAATGTTTAGTTTGCATGTTATAATTGTATTAATATGGAAACGTTAATACATGTGTGTTTAATAAACAAAAAGGAAGTTCCTAGTTATGCCTCTCTTATAAACTAGCTCGTTGATTAACAAGATGATCAAAGTTTCCTGATCATGGACATTGGATGTTGTTAATAACGAGGTCACAACATTAGTGTAATGATGTGATGAACATTCATCCGAAGTATAGCATTACGATCAAAATCATTGAGTTTATATTGCTATAACAACTTATGAAGTGATCCTAATCCTTAGACCATGAGATCATGTCAATCACTAACACCGGAAGAGTTTCTCGATGACATCAAACGTCACACCATAACTGGGTGATTATAAAGATGGCTTCAGAACTACTAAAGTGTTATGTTGAGGTTCATGGATCAAGAGTGGAATTTGTTCATCCCGATGATGGATAGATATGCTCTGGGCCCTCTCGGTGATATCACATTGATTAGCTTGCAAGCAAGTGATTTGATCACTAGAATGTTATATCACGGGAACGAGAAAAGAGTGCATGTCGGTAACGAGATCAAACTAGGTATGGAGATACCGATGATCGAATCTCGGACATGTAATATATCGTGAAACAAAGGGATTAAGATACTAGCGTAAAAGGTTCACATGATCACAGAAGTCATCGTTAAAAGGTTCACACGGATCTCAAGGTCCCGCTGCTGATTATTGATCGGAGAGGGGTCTCAATCATGTCTGCATTATTCGCGAATTGTAGGGTGACACACTTAAGGGAAACCGACACCATTCGGAGCAAATGATATGTCAGAAAAAGAAAAGGAAAGCGCAGGAATTTATTTCACTAGACACCAGAACTGTTTTGGTTGAAATTGCTGAAACTAGTTCTGCATGTGAAATGGAATACTAGCAAGGGTTTTATGTGAATGTTTGTTAATTAAAGTAATTAACAAAATTCTGAATAAATAAATAAAATAGTTTTATTTAAATGAGAGCTTGCATTAATTTTGGTGGAAAATTAATGCATGTGAGTGAAATTGTGAGTGGAGATGTTTTTATGTGAGTGGAGCTTCCACCACATGAATTAGGGAGAGGTGGGGGCACCCTCCTTGGCCGGCGGCCATGCCCCCTTGGGCTGCCCTCCTTCCCTATAAAAGGACCCCCTCCTCTCACTTGTCACTCACACCACCTCGCGAAGGATATCTCTCCCCCCTTTAGAATTCCCCCATGGTCTCGGATCAGTGAGATACATGTTCCCGGTGGCTTTTTCTGGAAGGATTTGTTGCTTCCGCTGCTTCGCTGGAGCGAGGGTGCGGAGGTTGTCGGGGTACCCATACGTGTGTGCGATCACGGATGCACCACTGCTTTGAGGTGCTGGACTTGATCGTGCTAGACCGGCTGGACCAGATGGACTTCATCATGATCTTGAGATCGGCAAGCGTTCGTCTACATCATCCACGAGTACAACCTCGTTAACGCTATTCGGTCTTCGAGGGTATGTATTCTATGGATATATATCCACCCGTTGCTTGTATCTAGTAGATAGATCTTGGTACTTAGATGTTCCCATCGTAGGAAATTTTTTGTTTTCTATGCTGCGAACCCTACAGTTTCAAAACTTTCATGTGGATTGGGACAATATATTTTTCCAACCTTGATGCTCTCAATATTTTCAATGAAATTCAGGAAATAGCTCTTAGCAACCTTCTTGGGGAAATAGACAGTATGCTTTTTGTCATTAATATTAAAATTTACTTTTCCTTGATTACAATTGATGATAGCACCTGCACTATTGAAAAAAGGTCTCCCAAGAATAATAGACATATTATCATCTTCAGGCATCTCAAGCACAACAAAATCAATTAAAACCAAGCAATTATGAGCCACTTGAACAGGAACATCCTCACATGTACCACAGAATAGTAGTTGACTTATTAGCCATTTACAAAGATATATCAGTTGGTATCAACTTTTCTAGCTGGAGTCTCTTATAGAGAGAAAAAGGCATAACACTAACTCCAGCTCCAAAATCACATAAAACAGTTCTAACATAATTATTCTTAATAGAGCAAGGAATAGTTGGTATACCTGGATCACCAAGTTTCTTTGGAACCTTACCATTGAAGGAATAATTAGCAAGCAAAGTAGAAATCTCCTCATTAGGAATCTTCCTTTTATTAGAGACAATATCCTTCATATACTTTGAATAAGGAGGCAACTTAATAGCATCAGTCAAAGGAATTTGCAAAAATAAAGGTTTCATCCACTCACAAAACTTTTTGTAGTGTTCTTCCTCCTTTGACTTGTGTTTCTTATTGGGAAAAGGCATAGGTTTCTACGCCCAAGGTTCCCTCTCACTACCATGTTTTTTAGCAATAAAATCTTCCTTAGTGTACCTAGTGTTCTTAGTGTGCTTCTAAGGTTCTTCCTCAACTTTCTCCTTATCAGGAGCATCATTTTTATCATTACCACTCTCAGTTTTAGCATCAAAGACATATATACTATTAGGATCTACAGCAGATTTAGGTGGTTCCTCAACTATTTTGTGTTTCTTTTTCTTTCTCTTATGAGGACTACCACTACTTTTAGCTTGTTGAGAATCCTGCTCAATTCTTTTAGGGTGTCCTTTAGGATATAAAGGATCTTGACTGGCTATAACACTCCTAGTTCTAATTCCATAAGCATGTTTATCTCTTGAGGAATTAACTAGCATATCTTTTTGAACCTTAGCAAGTTGATCAATTTGGGTTTGAACCATTTGAAAGTGTTTACAAAGCATTTTAACATCATTAGCAGTTCTTTACACAATATCTTTCAACTCATTAATATCTCTAGAGTTTTCCAATAAATGATTCTAAACTTGTTTATTAAAATTACCTTGTTTAACTATAAATGTGTCAAGTTCATCGAAGCATTGATCAGGAGGCTTACCATAGGGAATATCACCTTCATCAAAGTGGAGAGAGAGTGTACCTCAATAGTAGATGAGTGGGGAATTGGCTTACATAATTCTTCTATAGGAGGTAGATTCTTTACATCTTCAGCTATGATACCTTTCTCCTTTAGACATTTCTTAGCTTCTTTCATCACTTCATCATTTAATGCAATCACTCCCCTCTTCTTTGGTGTTGGTGTTGGAGTTGGTTCAGGAACAATTGGTTCAGGAGTAATAGGCTCAGGTGTATTTAACTCAGTTGAAGTCCAATCATCATAATTCTTGCTTATTTTAGCCATTAATTCTTCAGCATCTGTAGGAGTTCTTTTCCCGAAAACACAATCAGTAAAACTATCTAGGTATGTCCTAGAATCTTCAGTTAGTCTATTATAATAAATATCAAGAAGCTCATTTTTAGGTAATGGACATCCAGGATGTGCATGAATCAAGGCACAAAACCTTGTCCATGACTCAAGCAATTTCTCTTATTCTCCCTTTTTAAAATAAAAAAGTTTCTGCAAAGCAACATGTCTAGCACTAGGAGGAAAATATTTCTGGAAGAAAGAAGCAATCAAACAATCAGGGCTATCAATGGATCCAGGAGGTAATCTATTAAACCAAGCCTTAGCTTCTCCTTTTAGTGAAAAAGGGAAGATCTTTGTAACAAAGTACTTGCGCATCTTAAAATCATTAGAAAATAAGGCACTCGTAGTGGAAAGCTCATTCATATGTGCTACAACACTTTCATTTTCAGTCACACAAAAATGTTCTTTCTCAACAATGTCTAAATAGGATAAATTAAGAGAAAAATCATAATATTCATCTTTAATATCTGTGGGAGAAGTGGCAAACTTAGGATCAGAGGATAGTTTAGGAATAATGGTACGACTCTCAAGGAGACTCCTAATAACACTAGCACCATGTGTGTTTTGGCAATAAATTCATCAGTCATTTCAATGTAACCATCACTAATATCGTATCTCTCTCTAGACTTAGGTGAGCTAACAAGTGTAATAGTGTCTTCACTAGGAGTTTCAGTATTTCCTAGACTAGTCATAGTAGCATCTAGGAAAGGACCTAATGAACCACTTGCATCAAGCACAGTAGAAGTAACATCATGAGTATCAGAAGCAATTTCAGATTCAGCAGTAGTTGAAGTGTGTGTAGCATGTGTATGTGGTGGTGGTGTAACAAGCTTACTTATAACAGACGGTGAATCAAGAGCAGCAGAAGTGTTTAGAACTGTACCTCTTCTTGTAGTGGATGGTAAAATAGGAAACTTTCCATCACGAGACTTCCCCATGATGAAAGGAGTAGCAATGAACAATAATAGATCCAAGTGAACTTACAAATAAATCTATGCTCCCGACAACGACGCTAGAAAATAGTCTTGATGACCCACAAGTATAGGGGATCGCAACAGTCTTCGAGGGTAGTATTACCCAATTTATTGATTCGACACAAGGGGAGCCAAATAATACTTGCAAGCATTAACAACTGAGTTATCAATTCAGCTGCACCTAGAAATAGTTCTTGCTCACAGTAGTTTATCAGTATCAATAGTTTTGTAGTAGCAAAAGCGAAGTAGCAGCAGCAGTAAAACAAAAGCAATAGTAACAGTAGTAGCAAACAATAGGATATGAGTGCGGTAGGCATAGGGATGAATGGACGGGCATTGCATGGACAAGTCTAAACATGTAACTTCAAGATCTAGGGCATTTGCAAATAAATAAGATAAAGCATCCAAGTACTAAACAATCATAGGCATGTGCTCCATATATAGTCATGCGTGCTCGCAATGAGAACTTGCACAACATCTTTTATCCTGCCAGCCCGTTGCAGCGGGGCCTCAAGGAAACTATTGGCAATTAAGGTGCTCCTTTTAATAGAGCACCAGAGCAAAGCATTAACACTCCTTGAACACATGTGATCCTCACATCACAGCCATCCCAATTTCTGTCACTTCGGGGCCTTTGGATCCGGACAATGATATGTGTACACAACTTGCAGATAAGATCACAAACAATACTATCATCATGAATCAATAATAAGTTCAGATCTGAGATCATGGCACTCAGGCCCTAGTGATAAGCATTAAGCACAACAAGTTGCAATAAAGTCAAATAGCACTAATAGAGATACTAGGCACCATGCCCTAACAATCTTATTCAATTACATGATAGAACTCATTTAATCCCTACCATCCCCATAGCCTACAGTGGGGATTACTCACTCATGGATGAGGGAAATATGGATGGTTGATGGAGAGGCATGGTGATGATGATGGCGATGATCCTCTCCAAATTCCCTATCCCGGCAGGATGCCACAACGGAGTTTCTGGTTCCGAATCGCGGTTTCTGGTGGTGGCGGTGCATCGGAACTCTTTCTGAAAAATTGTCGCCCCCCTGAGTTTTTAGGTCAGAAGGCAACTTATAGGCGAAGAGGGAGGCCAAGGGGGTGCCTGGGGCGGCCAGCACTGGCCCGCATGGCTGGGTGGTGTGGGACCCCCAGGGCCCACTCCGTCTCGTATTCTGGCCCCGTGAGTCTTCTGGTAAAATAAGATTTTTGGCATATTTTCCGGGATTTTTCCTGATAGTTAATTTTTTGCACAAAAACAAGACACCAAGGTAATTCTGCTGGAAACAGCGTCAGTCCGTGTTAGTTGTATCCCAATCACACAAGTTTAGAGGAGAAACAATAGCAAAAGTGTTCGGGAAAGTAGATACGTTTTGGATGTATCAATTACAAATATGGCCATTATCATGTTGGACAGCTCATATGGTACTAGATCTATGAAGAACAAGAGGGATATATATCAAGCTACTTCCACAAACCCATAGTCCAGAGGTGGACTACTCCCTCTTCATCATGGTGATGATGGTGGAGACGTTGGATAAGGGAGAGACCCCTTCGACAACGGCTTCAGCAGAGTTTCCCCCTCCAATCTTCGTTGGTTCTGGCTCTGTTTTGGTGTTTTGGTGTTTCCATGGCGCCTCCTCCCAGGAACTCCTGAGGGACCCTTTATATAGTGGTTTTTAGGTCATAAGTAGGCGGTGGGCGAAAGATCGAAGCAAATATGCTGAAATTCATATAAACAAACTACAAAGTTCATGTATGCATTTTACATTCATCACCCGTCCATCGAGGACTCTCCCTATACCCCTAGGTCTTGGTGCCTTGATAATCTAGCCTACGAGAGCCTTTAGGTCACAACACAACATAACTCACACACAACAAACCTTAAAATATCTGTAACTCGGCGTATTTCCATTGTACTGATTTATAGAGATTGCTAGCAGGATTAGGATCTCTCCACGTTACGAGATCTGAATTGGGTAAGCTGTGTCATCTCGATCCCAGACACTCACCACCTTCATCCCACACATCTCTAAAGTCTCTGTGAAGACCCCTTCGTGGTGTACTCATCGACAATACCATGACATTGGTCTAAAATCACATTTAGGTGAGAATTACCAAAATGGGAAGTGATTTAGATCACAATTATTCTATTAAAAATACGTGACCCATATAATTATTCCATCCGATGGGGTATATGTTAGCATCATGCACTATAAAAATGGAGGGAGCAATGACTGCATATATGTAAAGAATCTTTTCTCAGTCTAGAAATTACAATAAATATCCTTTTAAACCGTCAATCCAATTTACGATCCATCTTGAGTGTTGGGCTCATCTCAACGAGGACTTTAGCACAAAATCACATCTTAATATGTTTTGATGATTTTCTCGTTGCTAGTAGCCAGGTTATTGCACTACACCTACCATGTTACTATTTAACATTTATCACTCAAATAATATAGTCATGAAATAATAAAACAAAGCAATGGTTTACATGTCTAGAAGTGAGTATTTGATCCACTCTAAACACATAAAAGATGGCATTAACATCATTCAAAACTTACACCGATGATGAGCGAAGTTTAGAAAATTTAGTAAGTATTTGATTACAATCTGGTAACCAATTTGACTGTATCTAGTGAGCAAGCGACTGTAATCTAGCAATTAGGATGAAAAGAGTTATAGAAACATACTATATTTGAATATTCCGTCATGACAAAGCTGTTTGTGAAAGCATATCTGATTTTTTTACTTATGAGTTAAGAGATATACTAGTATTTTATCTATAACTAATAATAAAGGAAGGAGCATTTTTTGGTTTCTATATTTTTTGGACCAAATTACCCTCTCACCAAACCACATATTACCATCAACGTCGATAAGTAAAATAATTGTTCAATTCTTCTAATATTTTTTCTAGCGCACTTGATTCGTTCCGCAAGAAAGAATTCTTTCATCTGTAGATACGTCCTGATATCTTCCTCTGACGCATACAGGAACCGGCAAAACGAGTAGCCGAGTCCAACTTAAACCTGATCAACATCGGATCATTGTCCGTCGTAGGTCTACGTCAGTCCACAGTGGAGTCAGGCTCCAACTAGATCGAGCATATATCCTCAAATAACTAACCATAGTAGCCTCTCGCACTATGGACGTGGCCTAAACCATCGCCAATCCCTCAAGACGAGATGTGAGTCGCTTCGCCATGGCTCGCCGAGCAGCGGAAGCTCACGCTGATGAGGGTCACAATGTCACATCTCGCGATTCACAAAGATGGATTTGTTGTACTTTGAAGCGCTTGATGTGCTCGTGCTGTGCAATCCTAGCAGGAGATGAGGTCATCGGCAACATGCATACGTGCAAGTACCTAGATCAGATCAATTGTTTGTATCCTAGCCACAGCAAGGGATGCAAGTGTAGCTAGCCATGGACGAGAAGGCTATAGTTCAGAGCGCATCGGAACAGGTAGTCTCTCGTATGTAACAAGTGCTACGATTTAGGTTGATCATCCGTGTGATGTACTTTTAGAAAACAATGATAGCTTGATTTTCTGCACGATATACATGATCTTTGTCATCGACCTCGTGGTGTTTCTCCCTGCCGCGTTCTCCCTGAAGTGACCGCTCGAACGATGTCTCAACCCATGTAGATCGCTACTTGATTCAAACATTCTTAGTTCGGCTTCATTAGTAGAAGTCGTGCGTAATATGTACCAGCATCAAGGAGTCCTCTGCTCCAACCACTCAGGCCAACCTGCCTGACTCACATGATAAAGCCGAGGGACTATAGCCTACATCGTTCCTGCTCGCACCGTGAGGGCATACCACGACAGCGATCATGGCCGTCACGGGAGGCGGTTGATCTGGAAGAGGAAACGACGGTGGGCGGCAGCAGCCAACAGGTGGTCATGAGGATGTGCATGCTGGAGAGCCATGTTTTTAGTCGTTCGTTTATCGAGTTCGTGGTGAGGCTATCCATGGACGTTTCTCCCCAGATCGTGTACTAACTTGGTGACAAAGACAATCTTAAAGAAGCCCCACTCACCATGTATATCGTCGAGGCCTTGCTGGTTGCTGCTACTAAGAACGATGGCGTACATACTGCTACATCTCCCTCTTCATCAAAGTGTGGATAGCTCCGATCTGTGTCATTGCGGACGTGAAGATTTTATCGCGTAGAGTGATTGATTTTTTTCTATCCCACTACAACGCGTGGCCATGTTTCCTAGTTTTTTTAAAAAAATTCACATGACCGTGTGATGAGTCGCTAGGTGCCCTATTAGCTCTGGAGTACTTTTAAGGAAAAAGTCCACAACAAATCCTGCATTGGTAGATGTTGGGCGATTTATACCGCCGCGTCGAAATCCCTGACGATTGCACCCTAAACTATGAAATCCCAGTCTGAATCGAACCCTGGGAAGGATAGCCAAACAGGGATTGATGACGTCGCTGAGGGAGACCGGGAACGCTGGCTGTGCGAGGCGTGCCAGCGAACAAAAGGCTGGGACGGCCCTGCGAGGCCCAAAAATCCTCCTTGTCCTCTCCGCTTCCCTTGGCGCTCCACCTTCTCTGGCGACCGGCGGGTGATCGGCGGGGCTGCAACGATCCATACATTGCGACGACGTGGCATAGAAGAAGGTAACAGTCTGCACTTGTAAGGTTCCCAACCTTTAATAAGGTAGAGATCCTTGTGTTTACAATGCTAGTCCCTGGATCAATAGCTAGCATCCACAGTTAAGATGTAATATCAATAAACAAAGGTCATAATACAACTTTATAATCAGGAATAAAATAATTTATTACATCTTACATAGCTCATTTGGCTATCTCATTACAATGCAGCAGAATATAACAATAGCATGGGGTCCTTCATCTTCAAAGTGCCACAGACAGACATGTTGGTTGTAGACTTGTAATCCTAATCATTAAACTTCACTAATATCAAACAAACCTGCAAAATAACAAGTTACAGCCACAAGGGTCAATACATTTGAATTGTATTGGCAAGTGATACTATGGTAGTATAGTGGAGTCTATCATCTATATGCATTTGGCTAAGTGGAGCTTAGGCTTGCTTTGCTTAAAATAGATTTTCCTTATCATTTGAAAACACTAAGTTTTTGTTTGTCAAAATCATTCCCAAGGCATCTCCCAATAGAAATTGGCGATCCTTCAACCCTTGTTCAACCACAAGTTTTTAACTTAGAAATTGGGATGATGAGATTCTTGATAGCTTCCATGTCTTGATGCTCAAATTGTCCTTTACCAGGGACATGACTAAGTACTTAGATTTTTCACTCTACAGAGGTGGTGCATTTTCCCCACAAGACTTGGTTTCACCAAGACAAGATCTTTCAGAAGCCTTCCCTTAGACCAAAATGGACGTGCTCCAACCTATCATTCCCCTACCACCAACTGTCCATTCGGCTAAGTTATTGCAACCTATATGATCCAAGCAGAGCCCATAATGCCAAGTGGCTGCACTTGAAGCTTCTCAACATTTGACATCTCAAATGTTTTTGTTCCTAGGTGGCATTCCACAAGTGTGATACACAAGGTTCACCAGTCCCCTGGCCTTGTGTAACCACTCAACACAAACCATTCCTTCCATTCCACCCAGGTGATTCATTCACTTAGTTGTTTTATTAAACAAAACACAAGTCCTCAGATTTAGAATTTTTTCCATAGCATGAATATATATTCCACCCTTGTTTTCTATTAGCTAAGCTAAGCATGATAGTAATAGGAATCTTAACTTAGGAAATTTCTACTAAGGTTTCATCTACTAGGATTTCCCATGGCATAGTTTACACTTAGCAAAATTCCATGCAAGTCCTACTTAGAAATATCATTAATGCATAGTGAAAATAATGGGACAAAAGTATGAAGTATCACTTGCCTTTTTGGTAGAGAATATAGGTTCACTCCTTGTCCTTGCAATACTCACACTCTTCAAATCACTATAATTCAATCAAGCAAGGCACAATTACAATCTACCATTCAAGCAAAACATCACATAAAATGATAGAACAAAATAATGCATGCAAGCATGTCAAAGATTGTTTTATTTGAAAGAGTGGTTTCTAATGGGTCATAAACATTTGGAAAACACCTAATGGTCATTTTACAAGGTGGCAAAATCATTTGCAAAAGGTTCTATCTATAAACCATTTTTAAAACAAGGTATCATTTTATGTGGTGTAGAAATGTTTTTAATAAGGCAATAATCTATAGGTTCATAAAATAAGTTTTCAAATCATCAAACTTGGTGTTTGGTCAGAGGGTTTAAATCAAAACACTTCCCAAAAGTTTTTCTCCCAAAAGCATTTTTAATAAATAAACATTATTTTTATTTGACTAGAATTGTTTTAAATCAAGAGTTTATTCTTTTGCTTCACCAAATACATTTTGAAACCACAAATTGATTCCTAGGGTCAGTAGGTCCAACACAAACCATTTTCCAAAGATTTTATCCCCAAAATCATTTTAGAACAATTTTTATATTCTAAACATGCATACACAAGTTTCTGCAAAAACAATCAACTTAACAGAAGCTTTTTACTAAACAAAGTGCATGGTTGGCTAGGGATTGTCTTGCTGAATCCATTGGTATAAAATTTGCAAAATTTGGACGTGTGGTTTGAAAGTTATGATTTTTTTCAAATTAGAACATCTAATAGATCTATTCTGTTTTAAATCAAACGGACAGGGACAGGTGTCTTGATTCTATTCGCTGGTACCGGTTCGTCTGGATCACGCTCTCTGGTGCGTTGGATCTAAGTTAGATCGAGCGGTGCAGAGACACCCGTACCCTTTCGTTTAAGTTATCTATCCTAACCGCGCGATCGAGATCTGACGGCGCTAAGCATGCTTGCCAGAGATGGGCGGCGCTGGCGGCGGCTAGTGGCGGCGGAACGGTCAGACGGTGGCGATGTCGACGCTACAGGAAGCGAGTGAGGAAGGGGAGATGCTCACCTAGTTCGTGGAGTGATGCTGAAGCTCAACGTGTTTGCAGTTTGTCGAGGGGCGCACGGGATCGGTCGGAATTCCTCGCCGGAGTCAGTGACGGCGTCGGTCTCGCTCAGACGTCGTTGGTGGCGAAGCTACAGAGCGTGCCAAGACGAGTGTAAGACGCGGTCAGATGCGCAAGGTCGTGGCGAGGATGCGTGCATGAAAGATAAAGAGAGGGGCGGTCAGATTCTTACCAGAGGCTTCGCCGGAGAGAAAGCAGACGGTGGCGGTGGTGGTCGCCATCGTTGCCGAGGTTCTGGGGCGCGCGGGGGCGAGCTGATGCCACGGGGAGGTGCGCCAGGTTACATGGAGCACACGTGTGTGGTCGAGGGGGCGAGGTGTGGCGAGGGGTTGCCGAATCGGCCAGGAAAACCGTCGGAGACAGTGGGGTTCGGGAGAGAAATTTGCGCATCCTGGTGGCTCCTGTGGGGTGTGGTCTGGGGGAAAAGGGAGAGGAGTCCAGGGCGGTTAATAGGGCACAGTCGCGGCGAGTAATGGTCGCGGCATCAACGCGTATTGAAGCTGTCTTCAAATGCCAGTAACGGCGAGGAGGAAAGAGGGGGCACGGTCAGCGGCGGGTGAGGAAGAAGGGAGCTGGCGGTGGGGCCGTTTCGTCAGCGAAGAGAGACAGGGGAGGTGGGGTCCAATAGTCAGCGACTGCACGGGTCAAAACTTGAGTGAAACGTTTCGCTGCGGGTGGGGTGGAAAGATGGGCTTGCTGGGCCTTGTTGGGTTGGCCGCTTAGTTCATTTTTTTTGTACTGCTTTGTTTTTTTCTTTTTCCATTTCTTTTATTCTGTTTTGATTTTTGTTTAATTAATTCAGACCTCAATTTGAATTCAAACCTCAACCAAAATTTGTGTAGGTTTAAATATTGATTAGTAATATAATCTGAAGTCAATTTTGGAATAAAATTTTATTCTTTTGGGGGTCTTTTAATTATTTAATTAGGCCCTTGTTTTAAATCAATTAAGATTTAATAATATTTTCAAACACCATTTAAGTTTCTAAAAACCTTCCAAATCTTTTCAGTAGGTTTTTATTTGACTAATAGGGTGTCAATTAATTCATCTTGAATTATTTGGAAAGTATTTAATATGATTCATAAGTCATTTGAATTGGGTATTTGTTTTAATTCCAATGGAATTGATTATAGTTTTAATTCCCTAAATTTTATTTGGAAGATTTCTTTAATTTTAATTAAGTTGAATTAAACAACTTTTATTTCACTTGGGTAAATTCCAAAATACTATTTTCTCATGAATTATATAATTATTCTTATTAGAAATTTGTCTTTATTAAAATAGGGATAGAATGGTTAATGCCATTTTATTTTATTTTGGAAATTCTTTATCCTTTTATTTTATTTGGATTTGGATTATAATTCATTCCATTTGCTTATGGATTAGGCCAAGATTTAATTTGGTCTTTAAATATCCTTTATTTAATATTTCTTTCTTCATCTTATAAAATCCATATCTTTTTATTTATAGATCCAAACTTGGTGATTCCAATTTGCAAAATCTTATTTGAGATTTATTTATCCTTTTAAATATCTTTAGGATTATTTGCTCACCATTTGGTATGGATTTTATAAAAGGGCTTTATTAGCTTTGAAAATTCAATTTCCTTACCTTATTATATTCATAAGATTTTATTCATGGCTCCTAATTAAGTGAAACCAATTTATATAGTCTTATAATATTTCTATTTGTCATTCTTGATCATTTGTAAATGTTTGTTGACAAGTTTTTATATGGATCAAATCCATAGGCTTGGAGATAACTTGGAAATGATTTTATTCCATTTGGGTTTAGGGTTTGGATTTATTTTCCAAGTGTTTAAATTTCCAGATGCATTTTATGAGGAATGCATTTCTCTTGATTTGGATTTTGTTGAATTCAAACTTTAATTAAAGTTTGTTCAAGATGGGATTTTAATTTCCATTTAAAAACAAAAGTTTCTTTTCACCCTAAAATTCAACAATAATTTATTTTATTTATTTATTTTTCACATTACAAGATTTGGAAAATCTTGGGATGTGACAGCACTACCTCCGCCTCAGTTCTCCGTAGTTTACCATCTATCTGCGCTAGTAGGGTTAGGGTTCCTGATGGGTCGATTTGGGCACTGTAAAGGATTTTTTGTGTGATTTTAGTAATGATTGTGTTATAGATCGGAATGTTGGCTTATACTTGTGCGTTTTGTTGTTTTTCTCAGTTCAAACATGGATCCGACTGAGATTTTGAATGTTTGTTTTCACTATAGAGGGGAGTTCGTCCGAATTGGTAACAATTTAGATTATGTTGGAGGAGATGATGCCCTGTTAGAGATAGAGAGGGACAAACTCTCTCTCCAGGAATTGAAAGGGTTTGCCAAAGATCATTTACCACTGAAGGCATCGATGAAGCTCTACTTCCTTCTTCCTGGGAAGGAACTAGCTGATGGATTAGTGTTTTTGAATGATGATAGTTGGTGTGTGAAGATGGCAGATTACATTTGTATTGGTGGGGTTGCTGATGTTTACATTGAGTACCATGGTGAGGAAGACACTGATGTGAGTAGTGGAGGTAGTGATTTTGAGAATGAAGTATGGGAATTGTCTGATGGAGATGATGAAGAACAGCTTGACGCTATCATCACAACTGCTGAACCTGCTGAATCAGATACTAATGTGTTTGTTCCTGATGAAGATGGTGTGATCACACAAGTAATCAGTAGCCCAGTGAAGCAGAAAAAGAAGGAAATCAGAGAAGGAAAGCAAAAGATGAATGCTAGAAGTGCAACTCCAGTACTAGTTGATCTTGGTGAAGATGAAATTGATTGTACTGGCACTCAAGCTCTAGTTTCTCAAGTGCATAATCCATCCCAAGGTCCAAATGCAGGGGCTGAATCTGCTGAAGTGCAGTACTTGTTACTGACAGATGGAACATAGCACAATGCCAATTCAGGTACTGATTCAGAGAGTGATGTGGAGTACATTGCACACAGTGAAGACAGTGGTGAAGATTCAGAGGTGGTTGAGCTTAGAAGGCATGCTAGAAAATTCAAGAAAAGAATGAGGGACTCTAAGAGTTAGATAGGTAAAGATGCAAAAGGTGTTGTACCAATTGAGCTCATTGCCAACATGGAAGACCAAATAGGTGCAGAAGAAGAGGACTGGAATTATGACTCTTCTGATGAAGACTATAGTTATGATGAGGATTCAGATGGGGAAATAGTTAATAGGAAGATCATATACCCAAGATACAAGACTGATAGTGAAGTGCCACACTTTGCCTTGACCATGGTATTCAGAAGCAAGAATCAATTGTGCAAGGTATTGAGGAGATATGGGCTGGTTACAAAGAGGAGCATCAGGTTCTTGAAGTCAGAGAGTGATAGAGTTAGAGCGAACTATGGGTGGCCTGGCTGTCCATGGCTTCTTTATGTAGCCAAGAGGTCAAAAACTTCTAGGTTCCAGATCATTACATTCAATGATGTTCATCAATGTGCCCAGAACATATGCAATAAGCTGGTGATTGCCAAGGTCATTGCACAAAGGTATGAGCACTTCATCCTAGCTAATCCTATGTGGAAAATTGAAAGCATGAAGGCTATTGTTGTCAAGGACATGTTTGCTGATGTTTCCACCTCAAAGTGCAATCATGCAAAAGCAATTGTGATGGACAAATTGATGTGTGGTATAAAGAATGAGTACACAAGAGTGTTTGATTACCAGTTAGAGTTGTTAAGGAGCAATCCAGGAAGCACTGTTGCTGTGTGCTTGGACCCAACAGATAGGGAACAACATATCTTCCAAAGCTTCTATGTTTGCTTCAATGCAATGAAGGAGGGTTTCAAGGCAGGTTGTAGGAAAGTAATTGGGTTGGATGGATGTTTCTTCAAAGGAGCTGTGAAAGGTGAGCTTCTGTGTGCTATAGGCATAGATGCCAATAACCAGATGTACCCACTAGCTTGGGTTGTTGTAGAGAAAGAGACCAATTTAACTTGGAAGTGGTTCATTGCACTGCTTATTAAAAATTTGAACATTAATAACAATGGAGAAGGCTAGGTTTTCATATCTGATCAACAGAAAGGATTAATCAATGCAATGAAGGACTATCTTCCAGCTGCAGAGCATAGGATGTGTGCTAGGCACATCTATGCAAATTGGAGGAAGAAGCATAGAGATCATGAGTGGCAAAAGAAGTTTTGGGCAGTTGCTAAAGCTTGTAACAAGCAAGATTTTAACTATTACAAGGCCAAGCTATCACATGAGACTCCAGATGGTGTTAAAGACATGATGAAGACAAAGCCTGTACATTGGGCTAGGGCATTTTTTCCAGAAAGGACAGATTGTGAACCAGTTGACAATAACCTCTGTGAGTCTTTCAACCATGCCATAGTTGATGCAAGGTTCTATCCTATTATATCTATGCAAGAGAAAATTAGGAAGAAAATATTTGTGAGAATTCAATAATAAAGAGATAAAAGAGAGAAGATGACATGAAAAATCTGCCCTGGCATATTTAAGAAGCTCAAGAAATCAATTGCAAGGACATAATGGCTTGAGGTGCTATGGAATGGAGAAAATGGCTTTGAGGCGAAGCATATCAATGGAAGAGGAAGACAATACATAGTGGATCTTGAGAAGAAGACATGCTCATGTGGTTACTTCCAGTTGGCAGGACTGCCATGCCATCATGCCATCAGTGCAATCTACAAATGCCAGAAGGAGATTAATGATTTCATTCATCCATGTTACTCTGTTGAGGTGTTTAAGAGTATATATGCACATTGCTTGCAACCTGTGGAAGGTCAGGAAATGTGTCCTATTTCTTCAAATCCCAGGCCTGTTGCTCCTGGGTATGTGAGGATGCCAGGAAGGCCTAAGAAAAATGACAAGAAAAGAGAAGAACATGAGAAACCAAAGGGGAAAAAGATGAGCAAACATGGAACTATTATAAAGTGTTCTATTTTGTGGCAATTCAGGGCATAACAAGTCTAGGTGCAAGGAAAATCCTGAGAGAGGCAAGAAAAATAATGCTCATCTAACAAAGAAAAAGAATGATAAGGTACATTTCGGAAAAAATCCATTTCTTGCGGCAATTTCCTTTCTTTATTAATCATTTTGTGTTGACCCTTCTTGCAGCAACAAAAGAGTACTGGACCATCTACAACAACACCTAAACAAGCTCCAAGATCTGCTTCTGCTCCATCTACAACAACACCTAAACAAGCTCCAAGATCTGCTTCTGCTCCATCTACAGCAGCACCTAAACCTCCTAGGAATGCTAGCACCTTCAAACCTCCTAGGAAGAGAACTGCACCATCAGGAGAAGCTGGACCATCTACTAGAGCAAAAAAGAAAAGAAATCCATCAGCATCTTCTCATCCAACCTACTCCTACTTCACTTGTAGTGGAAACTATTAGCCATGTTTACTACCAACCATGTTTAGAACTAAGTTATTTTGATTATGTTGCAATGCTGCAAATAGTTTGATGTAATATTGCAAACAAGTTCTACCAGACAAGTACCAGGGTGATGAAAAATGCTATGAAATATGCTTCAGCTTTATGAAATATTGCAAACAAGTACCAAGTTTACATTTCCTTTCTTTCACTGCCATTGTTGTCAACAATCTGGTATAACACATGGAAATAGCAAACTTATGTAGCATTACCATCTTCATTACATCAAACCAAAATGATAGTAGTTTGGCCATGTTCATTACATTATTGCAAACTGAACCAAAATGACAGTAGTTTGCACATTACACAAGCTCACTACATTACCATCTTCCCTACCACTAAACCAAAGAAAAATACAATCAAAACAAACACTACATTCTCATATTTTGCCTTCATTCGAACTATCTTTGCATCCTTCTCCATCATCTGAACTTGCACAACCTCTGCAATAGCTTCCGTTCCTGCATCTTCTTCAGGCCGAGGAACAAATTCTGAAGCCCGCAACCTCCACACTTCATCGCGCAAACCCCCCATCAAATCACTCCAAAACTTGGGCAATGGAGGATCATGCCGTTCAACGTATCCATATCCACCTCCATTCTGTTCAAATTTGTCCAGAAACAAACGAATCAGAGAGAATTTCTACCTCATTTAGAAAGAATGGATTGCAAAAAAAAAAACAGAAAAAATTGAGCTTACCATCGCATCCACACATGTGTAGTACCTCCGGCCAGGGTTCTGCGCATTCCAGGACATCCACCTTGGCGCCTTCCTCCGCGGATTGCAGTGGCAGAGCTTCGCCGGCTCGTACTGCATCGGGTTCTCCCGATAAGGCACCGACGACCTAGCCTCCATCCCTCTCCTTCTACCGGCGGCTCTACAGAAGCCAGGTGCGGAAGAACCACCCAAAGACCAACTCATTGTCTTCACTCTGCCCTCACTCCGCCGTCCTCACTCCACCGCCAGCGAAGAACCCTAATTTCCCCTCCCCAATTTCTTTCTCTCTCCCCGCGTGTACCGGTTTGCAACCCGCCACGACTGTTAAGTGAGCATGGAGCGCACTTGCTGGCCCACTTCTGACTAATTTCCCAGCCTAATCAGAATCAGGGTTCGATTTAGACTGGGATTTCATAGTTTAGGGTGCAATCGTCAGAGATTTTGACGTGGGGTCTAAATCGCCCAACATCTATCAATTCATAGTTTGTTGTGGACTTTTTCCTACTTTTAAATGATGTCACGTGAAATATGTGCATCACCCACACTCGGTAGCGAGGCTGAGATAGTACCGCGCACGGAGACAAAAGGACTCCTTTAGAAATACGGCAGCAACCCGGGGCAGGAAACGGAAAAGAAGACGTCAGCAGCGGGTAAAAGGACCCAATAAAAACGAGCGAGTCCCGGCTCCAAGTAAGGATACAACAGATAACAACCCCGTTCCCCGTCTCCCGTCTTCTCCCATAAGACCGAAGCCGAGGCGGAGGCTTTACGAACAAACAGGCCATTAGTCCCCCCAAAGCCAGGAAGCCAACACACAGACAAAACACACACGAACACCCCCCAGGCGATAGCGAGCGCGAGAGGGCCGTCCCCCGCCCGCCCTCCTGCGAGACCATAGGCGACGCGGGAAGGGAACCGCCGCGAGCCCCGGAAGCGCTCCCGCGGAGAGGAGCTCGCGACGCCACCGCCGGGTCCCGAGCCACGCCGCCGCGGATCTCCCGATCTGAGGAGCCGTGCGTCGATTCCCTCAAGGTACGTGCGCGCCCTGATCCAGGGAATCCCCGGCCCGATTGGGTTCCATTCGAATTCGTTCCCATTGCTGTTGATTTGTGCCCTGAAAGCCTGCTCTCTGCTTCTGCCTCGAATTAGGGTTTTGGGCGCGACGGCGCCGGAGATGAGCGTGGAGAGCCCCGGAGGAGCCACGGGGAGCTAGGGTTTTCTCGACAGCCCGCGCTGGGGAGCACCCGACACCCTCCCAGCTTTTCCATGGGAGATGGAGGAGTCGCGTGCGCCGTCCCGCCGCAGCGTGCAGTGGAGGGCTTCTGTGCCAACGCCCTCGTAAGGAGACCAGGGGGAGAAACGATGCCAGACAAGGACGACAAGACGCACCAACAGCACCAACACCACCACCACCACCACCACCACCACCACCACCACCGCCACCACAAGTCAGCTGCCGACCTGGAGGAAGGGGAGCTGCTGCTCAATGGAGAGGCAGGCAACACGAGGGACATGGAGAGGACCATGCCTCCCAAGAAATGGCGGAAGCTGCTGCCTGCCTCGCCAGCTCCAGAGTTGGAGCCAGGGGAGATTGTGGGCATGCAACCGACGCCATCGAGGAAGGCAAGGAGGAACGGGGAGCTCGACAAGCCGGAGACTCTGCCTCAGAGGAAAGATAAATCCGACAAGATTGAGAGAAAGTCAAACAAGGACACGGTGGAGCCAGGGGAGGTTACTCCACTGGAAAAGAAACGGGACCGGGATCATAGCAGGAAGCTCAGTTCGTCAGTGCAGGTACGCGAGGATGGGAAGAAGGGCTCTTCACGGGATTCTGATGAGGAGCCAGGTGAGATTAAGCCAGAGACCAGCTGCAGTGGCAGTGCTAGGAAAAGCCATGCAGTCGATCCTGAGAGCAACCACCGCAAGCACCAAGCTGAGACGTGCAATCAATCAGGGTCAAAAAGTCGCAGGAAGGGAGAACCAAAGAGTTCTTCTGCTGGTAAGCATTTTTCTGGAAGAAATCATGACATCTCGCCGCCAATACGAGATCGCCATGATAGGCTTGAGAGGAGCCCAGGCATCTTGGGGCGCTTTCCTCACGATCGCATTCGCCATGACAGGAGCCCGGGCCGCTTGGAGCGCTCCCCACGAGACCGTGGTCGCCACTATGATAACAGAGACCGCAGCCCATACATTTCACCACTACACAGATCACGTCAGCCCCATCACAGGGATAGCACACCGGTCCGCATTGATAAATCCCCTCGTGGGAGGACTCAGCATGAGGCCATCAAAGACCGAGCACCGCTCTGTCATGATAAATCACCATCTGAACGTGTTCGAACAACTGACAGCCATGAAGGGAGCAAGAAGAGCACTGACAGCCATGAAGCGAGCAAGAAGAGCACTGACAGCCATGAAGCAATGAAGAAGAGCACTGGCAGCCATGAAGCGAGCAAGAAGAGCACTGGCAGCCATGAAACGAACAAGAAGAGCAGGGCTGCTAAGCTTGAAAGCAACAACCTAGAATACGTGCAGCACAAAAGTAAATCAACAAAGCAATCCACTAAGAGTAAGAGTAGTAGCAACGGAAAGAGTGAGGAGAGGATCTCCATGGAGAAGGCAACCGAGAGCATCCAAGATGCTACGTTGCCGCCACCACCTCCATTACCGCCACCGCCACCACCTCCTCCGCCTCCACCTCCGCCTTTACCACCTAGTATGCCTCCTCCCCCGCCACCAGTACCTGAGCAGCTGAATGTTGTTCTTGCTGAAGATGCCTCAATGGAAGAAGACATGGATATCTGCGACACCCCACCTCACACCAGTGAAGCACCTAAACCCAGTACTGAACCCACTACCGTCATGGGGAAGTGGTTTTACCTTGACCAATTTGGTGTTGAGCAAGGACCTTCCAAGCTTTCTGACTTGAAGAAACTGGTGGAAGATGGATATCTCCTTTGTGATCATCTAATAAAGCACGCTGACAGCAATAGGTGGGTGACTGTTGAGAATGCTGCTTCACCACTGGTTTCATCCAATACCCCTTCAGTGTATCTGGATGTCTCAACCCAAAAGGTTAGCCCACCAGAAGCCCCACGAAATCTGCTTGACGAAGCTCGAGAGGAGGCAACTCTGTTGGCATCAAGTGCTGAGGATGAACAGGAGGAAGCTTCTGAAGGACAGATGGAAGATCTCTACATCGAGAATAGAGTTGAGGCACTGATGTATGGAGCTATTCTGGTCGATGGACATGAGCTTGCGATTCTTGGAGGTAAAAACGCTTTCTTTTCCTTTTCAGTCGATTCAATCGAAGATTCAATTTTTTTAAGATAGTGGGCTGGGCTGAGTTTTTTTTTTTGACATGGGGCTGAGCTTTTTTGGGGGTGAGGTCGGGGGTTGTTTATATCGTTTTGGGTTACAAATTTCAGAGCCCTCGACTTTGGTACTTTAGTTGTTCTTGCAGTTTGCACGAATCTTGAAACGTTTATGTAGTCCAGTGTCTGGGTCTAGGTCTGGGCTTGGCCCTCATACGATTGTATCTTTTTGAAAGGTTAGAAGATTGTATTCTTGGTCCTCTCTTGGATCCTGTTTTTTCTGTTGCACAATCTTAAGCCTTGACCTTGAGTTTTCTTGGATTTGTGTTACGTTTTTCGTTTTACATTTGTATCCCCATGATTTCTGTTTTCTGCCCAAAAAGTGTCAATTTCCACAACTACCCTTGGAAAGTTCTGTATTTAAATAAAGTTATTTATATGCCTGTGTGCTTAATTTTTGGACAATAACTATCCTTCAGATCAGGTGGCTTTACACTCTTTTCTGAAAGCAGATAAAAAACAGATAGTTGGTGTGGATGTTATATTTAAATTTTGAACTTGTATTGTGTGGTTCTGTAAATACAATTTTTGGAGTGGTGTAAATACAAATGCGGAGCTTCTACACGCCTTCAAGCAGAATCTATTGCTCTCTCTTTGTTGTTTGGCTTTGGTTTTCAGAGCTGGAATTCATGTGTTCCAGCAGTTACACCTCATGGTTATACTTATCTGGTTTCTTTCCTCATTTGGAAACTGCAGCGGCTTTGGATGCACATTTTGAGCCTATTGACTGGGAAAGGAGTAGTCACCCTGAAGGTATTGGATAAATTCTGTCCTCTTTTGTCCTTATAAGTTTTACTCTTTGCACATGTAATTTCTGAAAGCAAGTGTATGTTGTTTTACTTCTCCAGATGTTAGTTACTCATCCTCTAGATGGGGACACTTCATTTATGTCTTCCTTACTTCCGAAGCTTAAATCATTTAGTACAAAACACCTACATGGTGGCATTGTACAGCTATTACTTCTTTGATTACCTTTTTTTTTTGTCGGCAACTTATTGGGGTTTCTGTATTCTTGTGCCAGATTTTCCGAGGTTCCAAGTGCAACCTGCAAGAGATGATGGAATCAGCAGAGGCATTGGCTTCACTGACAGCAGTGTCACAGATATTTATGGTGTTGGTCCTGTTGAGAGGGAAAAGCTTTACCATAACGTTGAACCTAGCGAGTGGTTTTCTGGTGGATGGTCTTGCAAAGGTGGTGACTGGAAGAGGAACGATGAATTCAGTCAAGACAAGCCTCATAGGAAGAAGCTTGTCTTGAATGAAGGCTATGCTCTTTGTCAGATGCCAAAAGGCAACCATGAGGATCCTCGCTGGCACTGCAAGGATGACCTCTACTACCATGCACCTGTTAAAAAGCTTGATCTGCCGCTGTGGGCGTTCTCATCAACAGAAGAGAATACCGATACTGTTGATGACGCCAGTAAAAGTGCTCTTATACCTGGAAGATCAAGTCAGAGACAACCTCCTAAGGGAGTGAAAGGGATGACACTTCCAGTTGTTAAGATAAATGCCCGTGTTGTCAAGGACCAATCCTCTGTTGAACCATGCATAAAGCCCAGAGGAGCTGATCGGTCACTTTCTAGATCTTCACGCTCCCACTCAATTGGAACTGATAGGAGTTCTGTACATGAAGGTTTGTCTCATTCCAAGAGACACCATGACTATGATTCACAAAATCTGCACAAGTCCAAGTCTGTTCCGAACATTCCAGAGGACCATGTTTGCACTGTTGAAGAATTGTCAGTCAAACTGGGTGACTGGTACTACCTGGATGGAACTGGACATGAGCATGGCCCATTTTCTTACTCTGAGTTGCAAAAGTTAGTTAAAAAGGGAATTATTCTTGAACGGAGCAGTGTGTTCCGAAAGATTGATAACACATGGCTTCCAGTTGTTAAGGATGTAAAATTTGACTCTGCTGCTCGCAATGGAGGGCCAGGAAGTGTTTCCACTTCTGCTCTTGTAGACCAGTCCAATGTTATTGTGAACCATGGATCTTGTAACTTCCATGAGTTGCACCCCCAGTTTGTGGGTTATACACGTGGTAAGCTACATGAATTAGTCATGAAATATTTCAAGAGCAGGGAACTTACTTTAGCCATAAACGAAGTCTTGGATCCATGGATCGCAGCAAAGCAGCCCAAAAAGGAAATAGAAACATTCTTTTCTAACAATTCAGCTTCAAGGAAATCCCTTCCAGGTACCGTCACGTCTTATCAAACAAGCATGATTTTTCTATTCTCCTACTATTAATTCTGCTTCTCAGCTTAGTTATGTGTTTGCTATTATTATGTGGATTTCTGCAACAATTTCCTTTGTTGGCATTTCTGCAGAAGATGCTGGATCTGCAAAAAGGGCAAGGCTTCTACCTAATCAAAGTGATGAAGATATCGATATGTATGAGGACATCCTTGCCAGTAAGAAGCATGATTGCTGTTTTGAGGACTTGTTTCACGAGGCTGCTCTTGTTGAAGAGAACTCCATTAATTCAATGGCAGAAACTGAAAGCTGGGGTTTACTGAATGGCCATGTGTTGGCAAGAATCTTCCATTTTCTGAGGGCGGACATGAAATCGCTGATTTCTTCTGCAGCTACCTGTAGGCGCTGGAATACTGCTGCTAAGCATTACAGGAACACGTGTCGATTTGTCGATTTGTCTTCTGTTGGCCCTCGGTGCACTGATTCTGTGTTTAGTGGTATTATGGTATGATGACTCCTTTATGTGTTTATAAACTCTGAGATGTTACTTTTGTCAACTTCTAAATTCTAACTTCTGGGTCAAACCATTTATCTCCTTTTCAGGCTGGTTATGAGAAACAAAATATAAAAACGCTTATTTTAGTTGGGTGTTCGAATCTAAGCTCAATTGCCCTTGGTGAAGTGCTTGTGCAGCTTCCGCACCTGTCTTATGTGCACATTCAAGGTTGCAGTCAGCTATGGGATATGAAAAGCAGATTTCAGCATATAAAATGGATTAGGAGCTCTTTGAATCCTGAGAAGTCAGTCCAGAAAATTAAAAGCCTGAAGCAGATAGATGATGGAAACGATTACCCATCCGATGTTGCGAGGAACTTGACCAGTCAGCTGGGTGGTTCTGATGAGCTTGACGGCTATTTTGCTGATATCTCAAATAGGGAGAATGCCAATCTTTCTTTTGGGCAAGGGTTCTATAAACGATCAAAATGGCTTGATGCTAGAAAGTCCTCTGCTGTTATGTCGAAGGATGCGCAACTAAGGCGTTTGATGCAGAGGAAGGCAGAAAATAGCTACCGGAAGATGGAAGAGTTTGTCATGAATAGATTGAGAGAAATCATGAAGAGCAGCAGATTTGATTTCTTCATTCCAAAGGTACATGGCTTCCTCATGTTATAAGTCAATAACCATACATGCAATTATAAATTTGAGCCTAGTAGAACTTGAAGGTGTAGCGAACAGGGTAAGAAAAAGAACTCATGTACTTCATTAACCTAAGCATGTCACATGTAAAAGATTTAAAGTGCATCAACGATCGTCGAGGATACAGAAAGAGGGAGGCTAATGAAAAAATGTATAACATTCTTAAAAGTGGAGAGAAGGAAGCATTGTAGGCAGGGAGAGCTTACATTGAAATTGCATGGTAGAAATGGTGTCTGCACGGCAGACTTGTATATGTCCTCATCATTTCAACAAACTCTTGCAGATTCCTGCTCCAAATCTGCGATCTGCTTCTGTGTCATGCAAATCATCCATGGCCTTCCTTGTCTCCTCTACTTCCGTCAGCCCTCTCCTTGTTCATCTTCCATCTTCTTGAGCACGATTTAATCAAACTTGGCTATCAATTCCTCATCTAACTCCATTATCTCCCTGCTCAGTTGTCCACCGACCACCATATTTTGATTGTGAACCTTGGGATCCTCCTCCTTTCTTTAGATGAACCTTTGACCGGTGTACCATGTAGTAGACATGCTGGTGCACGTTGTATCAAATGCATCAAATAAACACTAACCAATGAGGGAATGATAAAATCTTTCTTACTGGAGACATCTTTAGCAACTTGTAATGCCAACATGAATCCTATCTTCAGTATCCTTTCCACCATGCACATGAATTGATTATTCAAGATAGTACCCATTCTTCCAGGATATCCATGACATAACTTTTAGTCAAATGCACTGGGTGATTTAACTGGTTGAATCTTCTTGACATTTTCAAAAACCATATCTTTACTTTCCAGGTTGCGAAAATTGAAGGTAGGTTGAAAAGTGGATATTATGCTCGTCATGGCTTTAGTTCTCTCAAGAATGACATCCGTTCTATGTGTCGAGATGCACTGAGGTAAAGTTGCCCAGTCTACATGAGTCAAAGGTTTGCAGAACAGTGAAGTTTATGTATCGCATTTTCTCACATTTCATTTGCCACTGCAGATATAAAGGCCGGAGTGATTTGGGAGATATGAAGCAAATTGTTGTGTCCTTCATCCAGTTAGCAAAGAGACTGGGTAACCCACGATTGATCTCTGAGAGAGATGGAACAGCAGCCCAGGACATTTCTGACACAAGTCAGTATTCTTCAGACAAAAAACTCAAAAAGAAACAAAATAGAACTACGGGGGAAAGAAGGGGAGCAAATTGGGCTACTGCTTCTGCTGGTGCAGATGTTTCATCCCGTGCATTTGACCGTGAAATTAAAAGGAATCTCTCTAAATTAAAGAAAAGGGATGTTGATTCTGGGAGTGAGACATCTGATGATGATGATGGATACTCTGAAGGTGATGAAACCGAGAGTGAAACTACTGTTTCTGATACAGAGAGTGACCTCGACTTAAATTCTGCAGCATGGGATTTGAAGGTAAATGGCATGAAGTTGTTTGAATCTGGTGACTCTGTCACGGATGATCGTGGATGGGGTGCTCGCATGACAAAAGCAAGCCTTGTCCCTCCTGTTACGAGGAAGTATGAAGTTATTGAGAAGTACCTTATTGTAGCAGACGAGGAGGAAGTACAACGAAAAATGCGGGTTGCTTTGCCTGATGACTACTCTGAGAAGCTGCTCTCACAGAAGAACGGTACTGAAAATTTGGAGATTCCAGAGGTTAAGGATTATCAACGTAGAAAAGTACCAGGGGATGAAATTCTTGAGCAAGAGGTATATGGCATAGATCCATACACACATAATCTCCTGCATGACATTATGCCTGCTGACGGCTGGTCTTCTGCTGACAAAAATACCTTTATTGAGGAGGTACCGTACCTGACGCTAACTTTTTTTTTTCCATTTTAGTTCACATGCTGTGATGCTTTGGACTTACTCAAATATTATGATTGCAGCTTCTTCTGAATACCTTGAATAAGCAAGTTAGGGATTTCACTGGTTCTGGAAACACTCCTATGGTTTACCCCCTTAAACCTGTCATCGAAGAAATCCAAAAGTCTGTGGAGGAGAGTGGTGACAGACGAAATGCGAAGATGTGCTATGGAATGCTGAAGGCCATGAGGAGCCGCCCTGAACATAACTATGTTGCTTATAGAAAGGCATGTATTCAGCAACACCTAATTCATTGATTAGTCTTGTTTTCTTGTCTACATCATAACTAAGATGGTTTAACCCTAACTATCCGTATGTTCTTTCAGGGTCTTGGAGTTGTTTGCAACAAAAAGGGTGGATTTGGTGTAGATGACTTTGTCATTGAGTTCTTTGGGGAGGTGTGTTCTCTGTTAAGTCCAACATTTGTGGAATTAATCCATAATATAAAATGATAATGAATTTATTGATTTGCATCCTTTGCAGGTTTACCCTTCTTGGAGATGGTATGAAAAGCAAGATGGTATTAAGCATATACAGAACAACAGTGAAGATCAAGCTCCTGAGTTTTACAACATTATGCTAGAAAGACCAAAGGTACTGTTCGTTCTCAAATTTCGATTGCCATCTAAGTACTAGCCTGAGTGATGACATCCCAAGCCAGGTCGTTACAGATTAATGATCTCTTGCTTCTTTTTTTATGAAAAAGGGGGACCGTGATGGATATGACCTTGTTTTCGTTGATGCTATGCACAAGGCTAACTACGCGAGCAGAATATGTCATTCATGTAACCCCAATTGTGAAGCTAAGTAAGCGCCTTTAAGATTCAAATTTGACGCTGCAATGTTTTCCTGTTGCACTACTTATGATTTTATGCTATTCATTTTCAGTGTTGACCTCATTTCGTTTTCGTTCATTTGTTAAAAATGTTCACTGATCCAAAACGCAAGCATATACTTTTTAAGTCAAACAACATTTGTAGGAGTTCGACTTGCTGCTGTGCAAAATCTGCACATGAGAGATTCCTGTCCTATCCTTATACACAGCTGCCTGGGCATTCCTTCGTTCTTCAAAAACTTATGTGAATTTATCATCGTTATATCCTGAGGTGGTTGATGCATGTGAACTGTAGTAGTGAATGAGCAAACATGATTTTCCTGCATATCAACTTCAGTCTGTTTGATTTGCCATGGTGATGTTATGTATTTGTATCCTGATATGTTGAGATTTTTTTTGGCATGGTTATGTTTCTCTATTCTAATCAAATCATAATTAAACAACACATGTGGTCTGATGTTTAATGCCTTAAGCGTTTGCAGCTATTTTTCCTCAGACTTATACTAATTATAACTGCTCCTTGATTTATTTCCAGAGTGACAGCTGTGGATGGTCAATACCAGATTGGAGTCTACACTGTTCGGCCGATTGCAGAAGGCGAGGAAATCACCTTTGATTACAACTCTGTAACTGAGGTGAGCACCACATTCTTTTCCTGCATAAGTTATGTTTTAAATTACACTATCTCATGTTTACTTTCTTGTTCTGCTAGAGTAAGGAAGAGCATGAGGCATCAGTTTGCCTCTGTGGGAGTCAAGTATGCCGGGGAAGCTATTTAAATTTTTCAGGGGAAGGAGCTTTTGAGAAGGTAAAATTTTAGAAGTATTCTGGTCAATTGTTCAAGGATGAGTGTGTTGTTTATCTAATTCGCAAGCACTCATTTTCTTTCTTTTGCATCATTCGACATAATCTCATCCACTAACTTCATCATCATTCAGGTGTTAATGGAATTCCACGGTGTGCTTGACAGACACAGTTTGCTACTACAGGCTTGCGAAGCAAACACTGTCTCCCAACAAGACTTAATTGACTTGGGTAGAGCTGGTCTTGGTACCTGTTTGCTTGCTGGTTTGCCTGGATGGCTTGTTGCCTACACAGCCCACCTGGTAGTTTTCAGTTTCCTTTTTGTTCAATTTCTCTTTTGACGCAGTGGCTAGTTTCGTGAGCACTCATGGCAACTTTTCATGTAAATAAAAGGTGCGGTTTATATTCTTCGAGAGGCAGAAACTTCCTAATGAGATCTTTAAGCACAACGTGGAAGAGAAGCGCCAGTTTTTTACTGATATAAACATGGATTCCGAGAGGAATGATGCTGAGGTTCAGGTAGATGCTGATGGCTTGGTTTCACCTCCTGTTTTCCTTTGACTTACATGGTTTGATCTCATTCTGTCTCCACGCAGGCTGAGGGTGTATTAAATTCAAGATTACAGAATTTAACTCATACACTTGACAAGGTGAGCAATCATTTTCCATGACTTGAACCTTTTCAGCAATAGCCACGGTAAACTAAAAAAGAATCAGTTTGCCTGATCTTTCTATTGACTTTTGGACAATATGTTATCTTTAGGTAAGATATGTTATGAGATGTATATTCGGGGACGCCAAGAATGCCCCTCCTCCTCTGGTGAGGCTTACTGGGAGAAGCCTAGTGTCTGCCATTTGGAAAGGGGAAGGCTCATTAGTTGATGAGCTCCTTCAGTCAATTGAACCCCATGTCGAGGAAGATGTACTCACTGACCTCAAGGAGAAAATTTGTGTTCATGATCCATCTGATTCTGAAGACATTGAGGGAGACATCCGAAATTCTCTGTTATGGTATGTTTGGAATCTGACTCCCCTAACCTACAGTTACCCGAATTTGGATGCTGACACCCTTCTACAGGTTGCGTGATGAGTTGCGGTCTCTTTCATGCACATACAAGTGCCGTCATGATGCTGCTGCTGATCTGATTCACATGTATGCTTACACAAAGTGTTTTTTCAGAGTCCGAGTAAGTGAAAGCTTCTCTTGTGAAACGAATGGTTGTGATTTTCTTTATCTGTAGTTCAAGCTGACTAAGTCCACATGCAGGACTACAAGACAGTAAAATCCCCACCGGTTCATATCAGCCCCCTGGATTTAGGTCCCAAATATGCCGATAAACTGGGACCAGGTTTCCAGGAGTACAGCAAGACTTACCCGGAGAACTATTGCTTAGCCCAGCTTATTTATTGGTACAGCCAGAATGCGGAGCCCGAATCTAGACTGACAAGAGCTAGAAAGGGTTGTATGTCCTTACCAGATGTCTCCTCGTTCTATGTGAAGTCTGTAAAGTCAACACAGGAGCGAGTCTATGGCACCAGAACTGTGAGATTCATGCTATCACGCATGGTAAGTGCTACTTCAGCCGCTGAGATTACCAGATTCTAGATTTGTTTGCTTAACTAATTCTAGTCTTGGATACAAGAAAGACAAATTTACAAAAAAAGAGGTTTTACAGATATAATATTTTGTAAATCATTATAGAAAATGTTAGGGCAGGAAAATTGCTAAAGTTGTAGATCCTGTACATAAGACACTGTATTCTTTACTTTGTGGTACATTGTACGCTGTTGGTGCTATAAATTGGACACTTTTCCCTTGGATAAAGTCAAATGGATATGATACACGAGTAGGAATATGTTTTTACTGCAACAATTAGGATAATTGCTACTTGTCATCTTGACATGGGTTTACTTATTTGTTTTTGAGAAAACGCAACTTTACGTTTCATTCATTGAAAAGATAGAAAATTGTTGATGCCATAATTTGGCTGTTGTGGTCTGCTTTGTTTAATGTCACAAAGTTAATGACATTGTTGATGGCTGATCACAGGAGAAACAGGCCCAACGTCCATGGCCGAAGGACCGGATATGGGTGTTCAAGAGCGACCCAAGATTCTTTGGCACTCCAATGATGGATGCTGTGTTGAATAATAGTTCTCCTCTTGATAAGGAGATGGTGCATTGGCTCAAGACAAGATCAAACGTTTTCCTAGGGTAGTCAAAAGGATTGTAGGCAGAGGGCACTGGTTTTTCTCTTCAGAGATTTTAGTCAACAACATTCTTTTTTCTACTTACCTTACCTACCTAATCATGGGAGATAGCTTTAGATGGCAGGGTAACAGTCTCATCTTCCACATTTGTACAGTCACCTCTCCCTCCCTCCCTAGTTTGTAGAGATGTATTCGATTAATAACACTGATAGGTCATAGTCATCATTGATTTGATGTAGCGCCTTTTCCCAGTCGCGTAGAATTGCTTTGCTTCTTTATGGAATGTACTTATGTGTAAATGCAAAACAGTTACACTCTTAAATTCAGTATAATGTGTTGCAGCCAGGCCTTGTATATCTACGGCAAAGTTGTGCTGTTTACTTAGTAATTGTGCTAACATGAAAATGACTTTTTTTTTTTCTTGAGCTAGTGCTAAACTGCTAAATAAACTAGGGTGGCTTGGTTCTTGTTTCTCCAAACCATATTATAGGGATACTAAAGTTTTGAGTTTTTTCCACTTTGTACTTGTGAATTTTAATTAAAGTACTATGTTTATATGACGGATGTATATAAAGACAATATGTTGATCTATTAAGAATGTATGCACTGTTCATTGTTATTGACCCTCACATATTTTTTGGCAGCTCTCCAATAAAAATGCATTTAATGCAAATTTACATGTATATGAATTGTACTTATATGAATGTAGTATGTTTTTTTATTTTTTTCTAAAACTTCAAAAATATGAAATTTATTTTGTTAAAGAAATTGAGAGCCAATACGCCTCACCAGCATATGAGTACTGCAATTGCCTGTCTATTCGGTAATAATATTACAATACAAATACGGATCTTATTTTATGTATGTAGAATTTTGGTTTTGAACTTCAAAGATTCATTATTTCGAAATGTGTTGCTCAAACCTTAAATCAATACTCTCCCCGACCCATATTAGTTCATCTATATACTAAATAGTGTCAAATCTAGACAAATCCAAATCAAGTAATATGGATCAGAAGATGTATCGTCTTCTATTATGGCCAAGAGGTCCGTGACCAGTAAAAAAGACTCCCGCGTGGTTGACAAGAGCGGACATCTGCCTATAAATACCATTACACAGCGGCAGAGCTTGCCAAAAAAAGTTTGGGAACCAACATGACGAAAGAAAAAGGAAAGATCTATATATAGCCTCACATATGGCTATTTTTGTGCGGTGGCCGAGTGCGCACACCAGATTCCTTTTACTCCCTCCGTTCGATTTGTCACACTAAAGCATGTTTTAATGCATGTAAATTTAGATAAATCCAAATTACTTATTTTAGGACGAAGGGAGTACACTATTTTGAACTAGTTTATTACTAC
Source organism: Avena sativa (assembly GCA_916181665.1). Taxonomy (NCBI): domain Eukaryota; kingdom Viridiplantae; phylum Streptophyta; class Magnoliopsida; order Poales; family Poaceae; genus Avena; species Avena sativa. Next base: position 415,793,549 of record OV702285.1, on the reverse strand, counting down.
ACTCATGCCAAAAAAAAAAAAAATAGAAGGAGATTTCATCTCGCGGTCCCATGTGGCGACGGACGCCAGGAAAGGGCGCGTGTCAAATGGACACGAGAGAAATCTCGCGATCGGCACCGCGGTGGGTCTATCCCCTAGGAGAGAGGCTCCGCTGTGATGTGGACAACATGTCGGGTCTCCATCCCGCGCTAGAAAGAATATGAGATCCCATGCTAGAAGAAATATAGGAGACAATGGATACCAAATTGGTTAAAATATTTGGTAACTCTTATTTACACCTATTGATACAAACCTATTATTAGTTGTAAAGTGCATATTTTCTGTTTTACACTTTGTTATATAGATAAGAATTGCATAAATATGGAAATAAGTTCCTCATTATGGTGAAATTTTGTAGCTTTCGGAAATATGTCCCTCCATGAATGTTTTCGTAGATCACCATTTTCATACCTCAACTGAAAACATATAAATTACTAAAGTTGTGGATTATTTCAAGGTAAACATTGTGATATAAAGAACGTCCAAAAAGGTGTTCATATACAAAAGTTAGAGCATTTTTACTGAAGAGTCTAAAAGTAGTTTCAGGAATCCGAAAGTTTGGGACGGGATTGATCACAACTCTTCGCATGCTTGATGGATTCTATCATGGGTCGGTTCCTTGGTTTTGTGGGGACAGAGGGAAGTCTTAAGAAGGTTCCAAGGTGCCCAAGAGCCCTTGGATCAAAGGGACATCAATCTCATGACCTAGATTGCATCTTCCACACTATATATGGATGAGAAACCCTATTTTAGAGGACACACGCCATTGTGATGAAAATTCCTCCTCTTGGCAGTCACCAGGGATGGGAGAAGATACTCTAAACCTGCACCAACACCAAGAAAGGAGGGGCCAAGGGGCCTCCATGGGCTTCCACTGATGTGTCTTCCCTAGCCGCCTTCTTGATCACCGTGGGGCTGATCTTCTCCATCAACAACATCATCAAGCCGTTGGTCCTCATGAGCATGTGTGAGTAAAACCTGTTGTAGGTGTGGGGTGTAAGGTACTTGGATGAGATCTTATGTAATGATGAGTATCTACCTTATTTGAGGTGTCTATCTTAAAGATGTTTGCGTATGGTTGTTAATGCAGTTTTGCTTTCTTATTTTTGTTGGGCCCGAGTAACATAATCTTAGTAATGAAATTTTATTGCTCCATCATATATATTAGTTTGGTATCTGTAAGGGCAAATGCCCTTATCCATTATTTTGGTTAATGTTGATACCGGAGCTATAGTGTGGCTAATGTTACCTACTAGTGTCTACACAAGTTTTAGTCCACAAGAGATGATGAGTGGTGGTGTGAGACCCCCCATTCGCTAATCACGAGAAGATCCGATGTTTTTGTTATTTCTCTATTACTATCAACTGAGTCGATTAGGAAACACCGCACTATTAAGAGGTGCGGTTTCAATGAGCTCTTTGGATGCAAAACACCACATACATATCCAAATACCAAAAGCCACCACACCCACCTGAGATGAGCCAACCGACGAGAATCCCGGTGCCATCGGAAATCCAGCCGGAAAAATCTGGCTGCCACCATAATTTCCCAGCGCCTGTCGGACACAATACTGAATAGTGTTTCATCTAGTCGCCGAAAATTCCCGACTAGGTTTCTGGCTCGCCGGGACAAAAAAATTTCAGCCCAGAATCCGGCCCCGCCGAACTTACTGCCGGTTCCACCGCAGACTCCCCAAAATGGCCAGTTTTCCACCCGGACTATAAATACCCCTTTCTTCTCCACTGAGAAGGTTAGGTCAATCATTCATATTCATTGTTCGAGCTCTCTCTCTCTCTCACCCACTCCATTATTGAAACACCAAAATCTTGAGGATCTCCCATTCTACCCAACCAAAGGAAAATCCCTTTGGTAGAAAGCAAAAGAGGAGATCTAGATCTACGTTTCCACCAAGACATACTTCATTCCCCCTTGAGTTCATAGAGTTTGCTTGTTACTCTTGGGTTTGTGGGAAAACCTAGGCGGTAGGGTCGCCCAGAGGATTTCATCTTGTGATTCTCCCCATGAAAAGTTTGTGAGGGTTTCGAGACTACCTTAGAGTCTATCACGAGTAAGTGTGCTATCCTTCATCGGGATAGGCTCAGAGATAAGGTGCCATTCCTGTCTTGGGGAAATCCTTAGTGGGATATAATACGTCTCCAAACGTGACGTCGCTTCCCCAAGGGAGTGAACATGGGAGTACATCTTCGTCTCCGTGTGCATCCCTAAACCAAACCTCTTACTTTTGTTGTTTACTTTGTGATAGCCTTCGTGCTTGAAGTATCTTGTATCATCATATAGGTTGCCTCACCTAGTTTGCATTTAGGCACACTTATATTCCTTAAAGCCTAAAACTTGCAAAATATTATAAAGAAATTTGTAGAAACCTATTCACCTCCCTCTATGTTAACCATCTTACGCTTTCAATTGGTATCATAGCCTAGGGCTCTTTTAAGGGATTTACTGCCTAAGAGAAAAGATGGTTTTGTCCGATGATGATGAGGGCAAGAATTATTCGGTCAAGGAGCTTTACGAAATGTTTGCCAAGGACACCCGTGAAAAGGCTAAGGCGGAACCCGACCTCCTTGCTCAAAGAAGTTTCCTAGAGGGACGTTTTAAGGGTATTGGTGAGGGGGCCTTTCTCAGTAGTCCTTCGATATTACCTCAAGGGAGGCCGTTGGACACAGGGAAGGAGAATATTGAGGAGTCTTCTCATGAGAATGACCCTTCAAAGATATACATTCCCCCATAATTATTTCCCTTATATATATCCTAATCAAAAGAATATCATGCCTCATATTAATGGTTTGGGTCATGCACCCCAATTTGATGGAACTCACTTCTCTCATTGGAAAGCTACTATGGAATCTCATCTTCGCAGCTACAGTGTAGAGCTATGGGAGATTGCACTTAGTGGCTTCAACCCACAAGATCCCAACAACCCCACACCGGGAGAGTACTATGGTCTACAACTAAATGCTATGACTTGTGACAAGATTTGTAGTGCCATTAACCGCACCCTACTTGATCAAGTTAGTGACATTCACACCTCCAAGGAGCTTTGGGATAGTATTGTTGTTCTCCAAGTGGGAATGTATCTCATCCAAAGGTCCAAGTATGAAGACGCCAAGTTAGAGATGAACTTGTTCATGAACCGAGATGGTGAGACCATCTCTAAAGCATATGCGAGGCTTATTGCTCTCCGCGTGAAGATAAAGGGTCTTGATTTTGACAAGTATGATGGTGAGATCAATGTGAATGGTGATCTCATCAAGTCCAAGATTGTTTCCATGATTGCGACCAATGAAAAATAGCTTGCCATGAACTTGCAACTCCTTGATTCTAGAAACCAGTTCTCTCATGATGATCTAGTATCATACCTTGTTCCCATAAAAAATACGGCAAACGAGGGACATAGGATCAAGGAGATCAACCGTGCTATTTGACCTTCCATACCCTAGCATTGAAGGCCATGCATGTACAAGTGGATGCAAGAAGTAAAGAAACGAATGAACATGGTCAAATGGGTTAAGTTGATGAGATGATGCTCTCTCAACTTTCCCTTTTCACCAAGAACTTGAAGTTCCATAGAACGAGAAGATCAACCGGAACAAGTGAGAAGAATATGACTTACTACAATTGTGATCAAGTGGATCACTTTGCCGACAAGTGCCCATTCTAGAAGAGATGTGACAAGCCCAAGTACTGACAAGTGCCCATTCTAGAATAGACGTGACAAGCCCAAGTATGAAGAGGGCAATAATCCAAGATTGAGGCCCAATCCCATCAAAAAAATATTTAAGAAGAACAAGAAGCGTGATGGAAAAGGCTTCCTAGGTCAAGAGTACATATCCGATGCGGAGAATGAGGATGAGGATAAGGTTGTGGGTGTGTCCAGTTTGGCTTTTGCCGAACCCAGGTCACTCTTTACCTATGACTACACCAAGGACTACGCTGATGACTCTCCTACTACTAAGGTTGCCGGCACTTGTATTATGGCAAGGAGCTCCAAGCTAATATCGTGTCCTCCATCTCTCTCTAGCATCTTGGATGACAATGATAGTGACAATGATGAGTTTTATGAAAAATACATACAAGAAATATATAAAATTATGGTGTCTCTTCCTAGGAATGCTCATGCTTGATTCAAGCAATTAATGGATCTTGTCAATTCATGTGACGAGACCATTGATAGCTTGGAATCTCAAATTGACGATGAGAAGCGAAGATTCAGTATCCTTATGCAAGAGCTAAGCGAGGAGAAAAACACTACTTATCTTATTAAACAACAAATGAAACCTTTGAACTTGATAAGGCAAAATATATGGATACTATTGATAGGCTAATTCTTTGTCCCAAGAGCTTGATTCTTCAAAGATGTAACATAAGATTGCTCATGCTTCTCTCACCAAGGACCTCGAGCACCTTGAAAAGGCTTACTTGCTTGTCAAGTGTGAGCTCATAAAACATGGGGAGAATCATGATCAACTTCGAGTGACTTATGAGAAGAATCTTAGTTCAGGCCGAGAATGGGGTGAAATCCACACAAAGTCCAACCCACATCACTAAGCTATACACCAGAAAACCAAAATGCACTAGAGAAAAAACCGTTTACTAGAACCCAACCCACACCAACCCATTTATATTTTCCACCCACACTGCACCAAGTGTTCCTTGTTCGTGGTTCGAGCACATGGGTCCAACAATGGAGGCAACCGCAGGATGTCAAACAGAAGACTATAGTTCAGGCCTACACGATTTTGATACACATCAGATCGACAAAGAGAAGGATGCTGCTTGCTGGGCAGGGATTAGAGATTTTTGGCGGTGCGTCCGATCGTCCCTACTCGATCGTTTTGGAGTGGAAGATGTGCGAGGCATGACTGTGGTCTCAACCCATGGGTTGACCCCATTTCGATCCCTATGTTTTGAAACCCCACCAAACCACACCAGCCCGCAAAATGAGCATAGCCACACCGGTCCAACCCATTTTCTAGGTGACCCCATTTACAACTGCACCATGAAAGTTTTGATGGAAAACCAACCCGCTAGAACTGCTAGAACCCGCCCCATTCTCTGGCTGAATCTTAGTACGTTGAAGAATCTAATTATTGTTGAAAATGTTGCTTTTTCCGCTAACTCTATCCTTGATCAAGCTCTCCTAATTGAGCGTCTCACACCTACTTCCAAGGGCAAGATTCTTGATGAGATTCTTGCTCGTCAAAAGGTGAGAGCTCCAAAGCAAGGAATTGGTTTGACCTAAAGAACAACAAGAATGGTTCCATTCCAGCTAAGAAGATCAACTTTGTGCAAGAAGGGCAAAAGGTGGATGACCAAGCTAAGAAGAACGTTGTGAATGGGAGAGCCACAAGGGGCAACCCCAATCATAAATTTGTAGGGAAATCTAACCCATCCTATGTTCTATGTAAGGGAACCCAAGGGTATGTATATGATAAATATGTTGGCTCTCGCAATGGTTAAGCTTATAAATTCTACTCAACTTGGGTACCAAAAGATCTTGTTGCTAATGCTAGGGGACCGATTACTCAATGGGTTCCTAATCAAAGAATTGATTTTGTTGGGATATGCCTCTACTGGATCAAAATGGGTGTTTGATAGTGGATGCACCAATCATATGACTAGAGGTAGATGTGCTTGACCAATTCATTCATGATGTCAACTCAACGTCAAGCAGCAATTTTGGTGATAACTCTAAAGGAAAGGTACTAGGTTATGGCAAGTTTGTGGTATCCAAGGCTTTGACCCTAGAGACCGCCATGCTTGTTGAAAACCTAGGCTACAACTTGCTTTCAATTAAACATCCTGCGAATGCCAGCTATGATTTCTATTTTTCTAGAACATTTTTGAAATTCTTTAGGAGTGATAATCTTAGTTTGGTCCTTGTTGGATATGTGTAAGACGACCTTTACATGGTCGATCTCTTGAAATAGATCCCATATCTTCCTACATGTCTAATGACCAAGGTTAACGAGGGATGGCTTGGCATCGCCTCCTATGCCATGTTAACATGAGAAATCTTAAACAACTCATAAAGGGTGATCATATTGTTGGACTAACTCGTGTATATTTTGAGAAAAATCATTTGTGTAGTGCTTTCATCTCCGGGAAGCAACTTGGGAAGAGTCATCCTTCCATATCCAAGGTGGTCACCTCAACACCTTTGGATCTCCTTCACTTGGATATCGTCGTGCCATCAACTTATGATACTCTTAGTGGAAGGAAGTATGGACTTGTCATCATTGATGACTATTCAAGATATATTTGTGTCAAAGATTTTCCCCGCGAAGGAAACTAGGGTCCAACGATCCCTTGGTTCGAGAGGGGGCTAAACACATAGTTCCAAGGATCATTAGCGACAGTGGTGGCGGCGGAGCAGGCGCACGACAAAGAGGTGACATGGTTTTTTTACCCAGGTTCGGGACCCTAGTGAGGAGGTAAAGCCCCTACTCCTGCTTTATTGTATTGCTCGTGTGCCTCGCGAGGGTATAATGGTGGATGCAAATCTCAAGTTTTGATCACTGGGATCGACCTGTTCTAAGGTAGGAGAAGGTTCCCTTATATAGGGTAGCGTCGAGCCTCTTCCCCCAATATTTGGGGCGGGAAGGGTGTCCACAGTGCCGCTCCTCGAGATCCCGTTCTAGGAGACTAATTTTGGTGGGCTAAGTCTAGCACGTTGCACTCCACTCTATCCTTCTGTAAAGTGGCCTGCTTTGGCGTTGTTTGTCTCCATCCGACGCTCTCTGCTTTTCCTTCTTACACCGAAATGGCAAGGGGAGGAGCCTTCCACCACGAGGTCATATGTCCTCTCCCTGCAGAAAAGGAGGTGGATCGAGTCTTGCTTTACCAAGGCAGATTGGCGCCACAGGGACACTGCACTCCTTGTTAGGCTATGGCTCGCGCCCTGCCCGACGAAGTTACCAACCTGCCCCTGGCATGCTCCAAGGTACCCGAGGCCCCGAGACAAGGTGGGGTGTAACAATAGGGCTACTGTAAGTGACATTTCCTCCGGTGGTGATCTCCTCGCGAGGCGTAACCCCGCAATGGATCACGTGGCTAGGCCACCTCTATGGGCACTACTACCTCGAGGGGGGCGACATCCCCGGCACTGGGCCCATAAATTGTAGGGACGTGGCACCCTGGTTTCTAGGGCCTCGACAGTAGCCCCCGGGCGCTTGGCCTGCACGTGTCCTTGGTGGGCTCAAAGGGGCAAGCGGCCATGGACAGTTGATGGGTCCCGGTGCCTGCTCGGTCAACAAGGATATGCCACACTCTCATCCTGGCCGTGGAGCCGAAATGGCCACGCGCTTTTGGCCGTAGATCTCGGGCACACTATTTCCGCTCCGGGAGTTGTTCCCATGATGCGACGGCACGTGGGGCCTAGCAGTTAATGTAACATCACTTTGCCCTGTCTTGGAATATCGAGGAACGGGCATGCCGTCCTCCATTCTGATGCCACCTTCGCCACTTATTTCCCCTCGCTTCATACCATCAACATCCCGTCTTCTTCGATGGCGCCCAAGCGCTTCTCCACCAGTGAGAAGGGAAAGTATGCCTTGGTGCATACGGAAACGACTCCAGCGGTGAAACCTAGTTGGGTATGCCCATGAGGTAGCGGTCGTGGGAGGCGTGGAGGACCCTCCACCTCTCTATAACTGCCCCCTCCTTTGGAGTCGCTGAGGAGGGTGACAGAAACGCGCCGGTCAGACGAGGTCATGGTCGCCCTCATGGAAACAGTCATGGATGTCACAGGGAGCCCGATGGACAACCAGGTAACGACTAGGAGCACACTACTTCCCCCTCTCTGCCCCCTCCCATAGCCGCGATCAATATAGAGGATGACCCTAAGCCCGCAGGGGTCATTGACTTCATCATTGTCCTCAGTGACCTAGACAGGTTCGTGAGGGTGAAGCTCCCTGAGCGTTTCAGTCTTGGGACCGTGGACAATCTTACCATGGAAGTGCAGCTGCGCCACTTTGGAGGGCATGAGAAGTGGGAGATACGAGTCTACACCTTCTCGTGGGGTGAGAAGTTCCTTTCCAGCGGTTGGCATCACTTCCTTGCCAATCATCCATTCGGCGTGACCTCACACTGCGGTTTCAGTACGCTGGAAGGGAGAATTTTCCATCTTGGTGTACGGCACCCATATGTGCCGTGTCGACTACCCTCCCCACCTTTAGGTGGTCTGAGAGGGCAACCGATGCAGCCGTCATGGCGCCCTCGAGAGGTCACGGGCCTTTGCCAGCGGAGGTGTGATGCTGTAGTACTTGTCATCATTTTGTCATGTAAGCGTGACTTAAGGTGAAATCCCGTTGGGATCCCAGTGTTGGGCGTCCTCTTTCACATGTTTTGTTGTGATGCCTGAAGTTTTGTTGTGTTTGGCCATGGCATGGTGCCTACTTAACGAAGCTGGTGGCGGTCTCATGTGCTTTTCTTTCCCAGGAATGGGCCTCACGAGCCTTCGAGCGTGCCTGTCGAGGGGTTGAGTGCCCCGGGAACGCACTCTCAAGGGGTGAGGCTTGAGAGGATAGCGCTTGCCGAGGCGATTCCTAAAGACGGCACCCGGGGGATGTCGCTTCCGTGGAGCTCTTCCAACCGATGACCTGTACCGTCACATGGCAGGCCTCGCTTGATGGCTCGCGAAGGGATTTCGTACGCTTCTAGGAGCGCATCCCCCTATCCTCACAAAGGACTTTAGGTCCTCTGACCGTAGGTCATTCTGCCGATTTTTGTCGTGGCCCGTTGACGCAACGGATTAGTGAGCCCTCTAGAGGAGGGGCTCCATCGCACACCCTCGAGGAGGAATCCAGTGCTGGCTTCTGGGGTTCACATCTTGAGTGACGATTCCAGTCTCGCGAGGCCCATGCGCACTGCTATTCCTTGGTCACGAGGGCGACCACGTGGTCCTCCTTTCGAGGAAAGGGGACCAAGACCTAGCGCTTTGCAGTGGCCGCCGATGTGTAGGCCTGTGGCCAGGGCTGCTTCGTGAGATGCTTTGTAGATCTCTTGGTGGAGCGCTATAGGGCTGGCGCCCGTTTGTAGGTGAGACAATCCGGTGGTGGATCTCCCTTAGTCGTTAGTGGTGATTGCACCGTGTGAGGCTCGGTTTTGCACGCCTTCCCTAGGGCCTCTCGAGGAGATGGATGTGGTGAGAGGGAACGTGTCATTGGAGTCCTGAAATGCACTTACATGAAGTGTCTTTAAGTGCTAGGAACCGTAGGCGAGGTAACTTACTGCCAAAACTGGCCCGTAAGTTCAGAGCTCAACACTCTATGCCCTACAAAGTTTTGGCCGCTGGAGAGGGTGTGTCTCCAGAGTCGCCTCGTAAGCCTCTCGAGGAGAAAGCCGTAGGACTAATGCTTCTCCCGACAGCCCCCTTGCCGAGGGTTTCGTGGGTTCTACACAAGGGTTTTTTAAATATCAGGAACCGTGGGTGACGTGACTCGTCGCCGGACCCAGTCCGTGAGTTTAGAGCTCAACACTTTAGGTCCTAAGAGCTTGGGCCGAGGGGCAAAGCCTCATGAGCCATCACGATGATGTTATTTTTCTTTTTTAAGCTCCTGGAGCATGGGTTAGGTGACTCTTCGCTGGACCCAGGCTGTAAGTTTAGAGCTCAACACTTTAGGTCCTGGATGCTTTTTGGCTAGCAGAGGGGGAATGTTCCCTCACAAGCCACCCCGTAGACCTTACCAGGAGAGTGCCATAGGGAAAATGCGCGTACCGCTAGGGCTCGATACATTTGCCACACGAGGGTTACAAGCACCAGAGACCGTAGGCGAGGTAACTTATGGCCGGAGCTAGTCCGTAAGTTTAGAGGTCAACATTTTAAGCTCCGATGTCGTCGGATTATCGACAAGTACGCCATAGGGGGTCCTAGTGGCGTTGGAAGGATGGGGTGTGAGACGTCGGATGTTCCAGGAGCGGCGAGTACAAGTTTACCCAGGTTCAGATCCGACTGCAGTGATCAGATCCTACTCCTGTTAGCAACCCATTAATATATCGGCGTGAGCCGGATGTTACAACGGATTACAAGAGAGGTTCGCCTATGCGAGTTGGTTGTGGTTGTCTATTGAGTTGTGCCCTAAAGGCTCCCATAGGGCCGGTTTATACAGTAACTGGGGCCTAGGGTTACAGGAGATACCTATCCGGCTACGTTATAGAGTCGGTAACTATGTACAGCTTGGACTACAAGTAATATTACAGGCCTAAGTCGGTAACTCTTCTGGGCCTTGTCGTAGCCGGAACTAGCTCCTCCTCTTTATCTGACTGGGCCGCCCGTGAAGCATAGATCTAACCCATTGGTGGGCCACCCTAGTCAGCGAGTCCTGTGGGTATACCCGGAAAGTATATCCCCAACATTAGCCCCCGGAAGTCTCCAAGATCCAAAGTCGGATAAATCGTCTAGCTTGATGGTTTCTTCGTCTTGAGAATCTTGAAGGGTTATCGAAAACTTTGTTCATTAATGTAGGATTCTGTGGCGCCCCGCAAAACCACTACTAGAAAATCGCGTTGTTTTTGTGCATTGCATCATCATGACTGCATGCTCATGTCATCATGCCACATTGCATTTGAGCATCGTCATCATCTTGCATTTGCTTGCATAAAACTATTTTCGGAAAAACCTATTTTTGTTTTCTAAACGCCCCGTCTTTGTTCAAACACAAAAACCCGGGTCTCCGGATTATTTTGTTTTGTCTGCCAACGATTTGCAAAAGCCTCGTTTGGAATAAATAATTTGTTTAATTATTTTAGGGGGCAGCCAAACCGGGCTGATCCGACCCAGTCGGCCACCCCCAGTACAAATCCCAGCTACCCCAACTCTTTTCTACCCAGTCCTATTCTACCCACCCCTCCTCCACCTCACCCCACCCAATCGGTGCTCGCCACCTCAGCTATCCCTCCTCCATCCACCAATCACCACCCGCCACATCAGCCAACCATATCCCCACCTAATCCCTCTCCCTCCCTGGCCCAGCAACACACCCACACCCCACACCACTCACGCACACAAGCACACACAGACGCACGCCACAGCCCCACCCCACCTGCCACCACTCTCCCTCTCTCACGCGGCCCACCCCGCGGGTCCCACACTCCCCAACCGCCCCTGCCCCGATCCCCACGCCCACCCCGACAGCCTCCTCTCCTCTGTCCTCATCCCCACCCACGCGCCCCCGTTCCTCTCCTCCTCGCCGTCCGCAACCAAGCTCGCTCCGGCCGCCTCCCCTTCCTGCGAGCCTCGGCCCCCTCCGTCCTCGACCGCTCCGGACGCCGCTCGTCGCCGCCGCCTTGTGCCGTCCTCACCGGCCTCGCCATCCGTTCCCCGGCCGCGCCCCTGGAGCGCCACCAGGCTTGCCCGCACCCCCGTGTGCCCCAACCGCCGCCGCCATCGGCCTCCTCCACCGCCCTGCAAGCCCGGCCCGTCTCTCGACCGCCCCGTCCCCTCCACGCGCGGCCGCCCTCGCCTCCGTCGGCGCCCCTCTTTCCTCCTCCCCGGCGAGACCGCCACAGCCCGCCGCCGTCCTGCAGCAGCTGGCCTCGGCCTCCCGAGCGCCGCCGCTAGCCACTCCTCCAAGCCCCACCAATCGCCGCCCCTCCCGACAGCGCCTCCTCGCGACCGCCGCTTGCCACCGCTGGCCTGGGTCCGGCCGCCGCCGTCCGTTCGCTCAAGCCCCGCTGCCGCGACACCATCCCGTCCCGCGTGCTGCAAGGGGAGCCCCCTCCCGCGTCCAGGCATCATCGCCTCAGCGCCTCCCTGGAGCCCCGCATGTCCCTGGACCGTGCTGTGCAGATGATGTGAAGAGGTGTGCGCGCGCTACCCCGAAGACCATGTTGGTGTAGTAGCGTGATGTTGCCAACTCGGCTACTGTGGCTCCGCGAGGATGCTCGAGTCCCTCACCGACTAGCAAGATCAACACCCCAAGTTCGCCAACGACCATCGGCGCCGAACCCGATGACCGCCAAGCTCGCCACGAAAACGGCAGGCACTTCACCGCGGGACACCGAGAATGCCGACATGGGACCCCGGACGCCAAGATCTCCACCGTGAAACGACAAACCGACGACATGACCCGACGACCCCGGATGCAACAAGACCTTCTTCCCGGATGCGACGTCGAGAACCTGAACGCCAAGATCGCCGACGCGAATACGCCAAGTTCGTCTTCCCGGATACCGTGCGACAAGATCGTCTCTCGGAACGCCAAGATCTTCATCCCGAACGCCAAGACCGATCCCGTCGAACCCTGAACCTTGAGACCGAACCCCGAACCCCCTGAACCAAGATCTTCCGAACCCATGTGTGACCCCTTTATCGAGCCCTATTTTTATAAATGTAATATCAGATTGTTGCATATTAAATTGTCATACTCGCATGCATATTGTCTGTGGTTTGGGGGCATTATGCCGATTCACCTCATAATTAAATATGGGGCCCATATGCGGGCAAATCTAGTCTTATATTGGCCCCATTTAAATTTGTGTAGCGAACCGGTAACTTATCTTGCCCTGCTATTACAACATTTAATTTGCGGGGTAGATAAATAACTTGCACCGTTTAATTAATTGTCGGGACCCCGGTTCCGCTTAATATTGCCTAATTGCATCGCATCTTCGCCATGTCATACATCATACATGCATCATGCCGATCTTCTGCCGTTGTATTAAATAGTGCATCCGGTGTTTCTTCTAGTGTTTTGCTTCTTCGCGGATAAGGCCGTTGAGTTGATGCGAGTGTCGACCCGATCTTCGGATGAACCTTCAACAATGTTTTCAGGCGAGCACCCCCCCTTTCTCCCTATCTTACTTTTATAGTATTTATTCCCTCCTGTTGATCTATTGCTATCTGTGTTGCGATGCTCTAGCTTTCGTACCCGTGATATCCCTTGCAGCCTTATATTGCCTTGGACACCTCCTATTACCTGTTGTTTGGTAGATAGTTGGACCTGCGCATCGTAGTCGCTTGCTCAAGTGGTGTTGCGTGTTGTCAAGTACCACAGTTGTTGGAGTATTGCCGAGTGTTTATTGTTGGAGCTGATCAAGACTTTAATTACTGTTTAACAACTAAAATTGAAGTAAGTAAGCAGAGGCACAGGTGGGCAATAGATGTTATTTGGTTGTTAACCGTCCACTTGTGTCCCGTAGGACCCCGAGTACTTGATACCTGTTCCTTGAATATTCGCGCTATCCACATCCGGGAGGATTATGGGACCCCCCTGAGCCAGAGCTTGATTCATTCTTATTTCTTGGGGCCACAAACTAGTTTGAGGTTTTATTTACTATCCTGTACTTATGCCATGCTTTACTGCTTTATTTACGATTGTGCGAGGAGCACCTGTACTGTTTAGGATCGTGACCCGTTTACGCGGTATCGACAAGCCCAGTTTTGGGTTCCCAGTCGTTTACAGCCGGCCCCACAAACCTTGAGTCCGTCTCGAAGTCAGCTAACTTCGTTGCGGGTATACTTAATGGGGTGGCCCCCTGAAATATTTCTGAATCTGGTGATTGCTTTGTCGTGAAGGCCTCGTTGGGTTTTGATTTGGTTTTTCCGAGGTTGATCGAGTGTGTGTTGCTATTTGTGCACCCCTGCAGGGTAAAACTTTCTGAAAGCCGTGTCCGCGGTTATGGACGACTTGGAGCACAGTATCTCGATCATAGACAACTATAACTAAAGTAGTGCTATAAATTTGACTTTATAATGACTAGTAATCAGCTTCACTATAATGGAATGGCTAAATAAAATTGCCAACAATTGCTTGTTGGGTTGTCGCTTGCTACCATTGTATCTGACTAGTAAGTATTGCAACTATAACGGAATGGCTAAATAAAAGTACCAACAACTGCTGGGTTTTGGGAATATCTCATGCTAATTGTATTTGACTAGTAAGTGTCGCAACTACAATGGAATGGTTAACTAAAATTGCCCACTGCTTATTATATCAGGATGACTATCTATATTTGACTAGTAATTGCCGCCACTATAACGGAATAAATAAAACGGCCAACTGTGTGAGTTCCTCGGTTGACTTCCTCATTTGGTCTCGAGGGGGAAAAACCAGGATGGGTATGCGTGGTGATAGTATCAGGGTGATTCCGAATAGGTCTTTCTTATCTCTCTCTGATAGCCGACCGTTGTATCGAGTCTCTATAGGTTGTTTAGTGCATGCTGCCGCTGCCGCTTCAGTCCACCATACCTATGTAGGCGAGGACCGCCGAATTCTAGCCTCGCCGTGTACTGGCCTCAGTACTGACGCTCCTCTTTTTCCTTTGCCCTTTGTCGGCACCCCTCTTGTTTTAGCAGGTTTTGAGATCAACGTCGTTAGCAGGGTTACCCTTCCGGCTTGGCCTGGGCAGGGTTATGGACGCCATTGGTTATTCTTCAGGGCTCTTAGCCCCATTTGCATCTTGTCCGTAGTCGGACGCTCTATCATTTTCAAGGTGATTTGGATCTTTGTATATTATATCTGTATTCTTGACTCATTGAGTCGCTGTTGTATATATATCTGTTCTGTGGGTCCCATCGAGGACTGTTGTGTAATGTTATTACTTCGTTTTCCACCCGCACGCAAGTGCCTGGTGGGCACCTTTGAATCGTTTCTATGCGGGTTTGGCGGGAAGCGCTGAAACTTGCATAGGGCCGATTCTGAGGGTGTTACAGATTCCGAGTCAATCGAGTCGGATATATCTTGATCTGACCTTAGTCTTTTCCCTGCTTGGTTTGAAACATAAGTCGGATTTTTCAGCGACGTGCAGACTAACAACTTTTTAGACCAGGTCCTGTCACTGACAGGAGTCCTATAAACACGACCGTTGGTGGGTCCGTTCCTTATGGAACAGAATGCCATTTCAATTCCTGCATGAAAATCGAGGGGGAAGAAGAGTCGCGAGGAAGGTAACTCCCCCTCTCCTATACGCATGGCGACAATCGCGCGTGTTACTGCACGAATCTTGACGCAGAGACAAATAAAAGAGGGGAGAAAACCCTTTCTCTCAGATTCACCTCTCCATCGATTCATTCATTGCCTCCTCGTACTCCTCGAGCGCTTCGCACTAGTCCTGTAGAGGTTCGTAGCATGGAAAAAAAAAAATTTCTACCGCATGCACACAAACAAGCCAAGATCTATCTACTAGATTGTAGCAACGAGTCGATAGAAGCACTCACCCTTGAAGATTCCAAAGCGGTTAACGAGAGCAGATTCTCGTGGGTGATGTAGTCGTACACTTGCCGATCTCAAGATCGCGTAGACGATCCTTCCGGCGCTGTGTTCCCGCAGCACTTCCGCAGTCGGTCACACGTTCGGTACTCGATGAAGACCTTCCTCTCCCTTGTTCCAGCAGGCAGCGGAGTTTGTAGTTCTCCCCTCGTGAATCCGGCAGCACGACGACGTGGTGTCGGAAGTAGAGGGAAGATCCCGCAGGGCTTCGCCTAAGCCGGTGAGAGTTATGGTGGATTAGGGTTTCCCGGAAATCTAAGGTTTAGAAAATCGGGAGGAGAGAAGGTGTCGGCAGCGGCTAGAGCGGCGACGACGGACCGACGGCGGCGGCTCGTGTGGAGAGGGGCTAGGGCTTGCGTGCTTTGGGGCAGCCCTCCCCCTCTATTTATGAGAGGGGGGCAGCCTTGGGAGGGGTGGGTTTGAATCCAAACCCAAACCCAAGTTGGATTGAGAGAAGGACTTGTTTCTTCTCCCACTAGGAAACCATTGTTCCAGTTTGACTTTTCAAACTCCCGTTTGACTTTCAATTTAGATCTTTAATTCTATATTACAAATGCACACACCATGTGACCTAGGATATGATCCAATCATTCCACTTACCCATGACACATTCATGGACCATTCTCCTTCCGGACCGGTGAACCTTCTAGACCCTTCTAGAACATCTCCGATGAAAACATCAGAAACTTTCCCGAACTCCGAAATAGGACTTTCTTATATGAATCTTATTCTCCGGACCATTCCGGATCTCCTCGTGATATCCCGGATCCAATCCGAGACTCCGAACAACATTCGTTATCCCTACTAACATTCCATATCTACTAAATAACATCGAATCCTTAAGTGTGTCTCCCTACGGTTCGTGAATTATGCGGACATGACCGAGACACTTCTTCGATCAATAACCAATAGAGGAATCTGGAAATTCATATGGCTCCCACATATTTCTACGATTAATTTGCGATCGAATGAACCACTTACATACGATACCAATTTCCCTTTGTCTCATGATAGTTTACTTATCCGAGGTTTTGATCGTCGGTATCTCTGCATACCTAGTTCAACCTCATTACCGATAAGTACTATTTTCTCGTTCCCATGATATGTGATCCCTTGTGAGCCAGTCACATGCTTGCAAGATAATTGGATGACATTCCACCGAGAGGGCCCAAAGTATATCTATCCGTCATATGGATGGACAAATCCCACTCTTGATCCATGTGTCTCAACCCATACTTTCCGAACACTCAATGCCACCTTTATAGCCACCTAGTTACGGTGTGGTGTTTGATGTCATCAAAGCATCCTTCCGGTGATGGTGATAAGCATGATATCATGGTCGAAGGAATTAGGTTACTATGTATCAGAAAGTTTATAGCAAACAAACTATTAAAATGACTTGATCTTTATGCTACGCTTATCTATAGGAGTATGTCCATAACACCATTATCCTAATGATATGATCTTGTTGTTAACAACATCTCAATGTTCATGATCGAGAAACCACGATCATCTATTAACCAACAAGCTAGTCAACGGAGTATTATAAAGAGGCTTTACTAGGTACTCTAAGTTACTTTACAAATCACACAAGTATTAATGTTTCTGGTTAATACTATTATAGCATGAATGAAAACATTTATCATAAACACAAAGATATAATAATAACCACTTTTTTATTGCCTATAGGTCATATCTCCAACAGTCTCCCACTTGCACTAGAGTCAACTAATCTAGATTACATGGTAATATACCGAACACCCATGGCGGTTTGGTGCTGGTCATGTTTTGCCCTCGGGAGAGGTTTAGTCAACGGATCCGCCACATTCAGATCTGTTCCTGGTGCAGGTAGTGGTGGGGGTGCTGGGGGTCGTCAACATGGCGGTAATGATGCTAGTGAAGCTGGGTTGGACAAAGGTAAACATGTTGTGGTGGAGCAGGAGGATTCTGGGGATTTCTTTTGGGACCAAAATGGCTAACATCTAGGCTAGTTCTGGAGGTTCTGGTCGTTCAAGAGGGATTGTTATCAGAGAAAATGTAGCAGGTGACAATGGTGGTGGTGGGACAGGTACTCAAACCAGAACAGCTGATGTGGGACTGCAAGTTGGTGCTCAGGAAGTTGTGTCTGATGGTGCTGGGTTGGGTGATGTTCACATGGAAGTTATCCAGAACTTGTCATCTACTTTGGCTAAAGATTCCAGTACTAAGATTGTTGCTGGCCCTCAGAGGTTTGATGATTTTATCAGAGGTTTGTTGAAAGATAGGAGCAGTGACAAATATTATGAGCTTAAGAAGCAGTATGGCCATTTGCTGGAAGAGGGGGATGAACAAGATGAGGGTGCCCAGGCAAAGGATGATAGTGTATCTACTGATGCTTCCTTTGGATATTCCTCTGATAGTGGAAAAAAAGGGATTGATGGGGGGTCTGTGATGGAGGGTGCTCAAGACATGGAGGTTGTCAATCAAGACCAAGAAGTGGTGGCTGTTGACCTGTCTCAACCTGATGGTTCTACTCAGGAAAGTGTGGGTTCTCAGTCTGAACATGTGGCTGGTGTAGAAGAGCAAGTTATAAGAATGAGTTCAAGGGTGGCTGATCAAGGTGGTGCTAGAAACATGGCTGAAGGGCATTTGGCTCAGCAACCTCCTAGAGATTTATCAGGTACAAATTTAACTATGCATAATTCTTTTGCTGCTTTGGATGATGATATCATTATGCATAGAGCGTTGGAGATGGGGGTAGATGCTTCTTCTATATCTTTGGATCATATTAATTCTTTGAAAGATTTAGAAATTGCTAGACATAGTTTACAGGATAGGAGACAGGTAGAGAATGAATGTGAGGTTGATTTGAATGAGAAGGTCTTGTTTCTGGATTGGAAGGATGCTAGTAATGATGAGGAGGAATTTACTCCTGTGGTTTCTAGGAAACAAAAGAAAAAGTTGAGAACTGGTTCTGTTATGAGGGAGAGAAAGCTAAAGGCTGCTGCTGTGAAGGTTCACAACTATCACCTTATGAGTGGTGTTGTGACTGGAACAAGAGAGAGAAAATATGTATTATGATAGGTGTTATTTTGAATATTAGAGGTGTGGGGAAGAAGGGTGCAAGTGCTTATTTGAATAATTTGCTGAGACAGGAGAGAGTGGATTTTATTGGTTTACAAGAAACTATTAAGAAAGATTATTCTGATGCTTTTTTTTTCAGGAGGATTGATCCTATGAATCAATTCTCTTGGAGTTGGCTGCCTTCTGTGGGAAGGTCTGGAGGCATTTTGGGGGGCCTACGTTCCTCTAAATTGACTCAACTGGATGTGTCTGTGGGCAAATTTCATGTTAAGATGAAGGTGTTTGATGTTTTGAAACAAATTTAGTGGCATTTGGTAATAGTGTATGGGGCTGCTCAAGAGGAGAATAAAGAGGAGTTTTTATTAGAATTAGCTGAGGTTTGTCAGGATCAAACTATTCCTTTGTTGGTGGGTGGCGATTTTAATGTGATCAGGTGTGCTTCTGAGAAAAACAAGGGTCATTCTTTGAATAGGTGGGGGCACATGTTTAATTCTATTATTAATTCTTATGGCTTAAGGGAGATCCTCATGTCTGGAGGGCAGTTTACATGGTCCAACAACCAGAAAAACCCGACTTTGGAGAAGTTGGATAGAATCTTAGTTTGTAAAGAATGGGAGAAGTTGTTTCCTCTTACTACAGTGCACAAGTTGTCTAGAGAAGTCTCTGATCATAGTCCTTTGATTCTGGATACTATGGAAGGGCAGGAAACAGGTGGCAGGGAATTCAGATTTGAAAAAAGTTGGTTACAGTGTGATGATTTTTTGACCAGGGTGGAGAAAGTTTGGAAAAAAACGTGTGAATGGTAAGAACAGTCTTGATAGGCTGCAGAAAAAACTTAAGAATGTCAGAAATGATTTGAAAGGATGGGGTGCTCATTTAAGGGGTGAGGATAAAAAGAAGAAGAGGTTGGTGGAGGAGCTTCAGGAATTAGAAAGTATTGAGGAGTTGATTTTGCTTACTGCTGAACAACTTAAAAAAAGCAATTATTCAGAAGGAGTTGCTAGAGGTGTATGAGAATGAGGAGAGATTTTGGCAGCAGAGATCGAGGGATAATTGGTTGCTTAGAGGTGATAATAATACTGAATATTTTCATAGGATTGCTAATGGGGTGAGGAGAAAGAAAATGATCTTTTCAATGAAAGATGGGGAGAATGAGATTCAGGGGACTCATGATCTCTTGCAACATGCTACTAATTATTATAAATCCTTGTTTGGTCCTGCTGGTGGGTTCTCTATTAGGCTTGCAGATGACAATTGGCAGGATTGGGAGAAGCTTAATGATGAGGATAGGTAAAAGATGGGGGTGCCTTTTACTGAGAAAGAGGTTAAAGAGGTTATTGATCAGATGGAGAAAAATAAAGCTGCTGGTCCTGATGGGATTCCTATTGAATTCTATCAACATGTTGGATGATTATAAAAACAGATGTTATGGCTGTGTTTGATGATTTTTTTGCTCATAAGATTGATTTGAGGAGCATTAATTATGGTGTGATTACTCTGTTGCCCAAGGGTGATGATGCTGATAGGATCCATAAGTATAGACCTATTTGTCTGCTCCAGGTGCTGTTTAAGATTTTTACTAAGACTCTGACGGTTAGAACTGAGCCTGTAATGGGGAAATTAATTGACACATGCCAGATTGCTTTTATTAGAGGGAGGTTTATTGCAGATGGGGTGACTTTGCTACATGAGATCTTGAAAGAATTGAAAATCCAGAAACAACAGGGTGTGGTTTTGAAAATTGACTTTGAGAAAGCTTATGACAAGGTTAACTGGGACTTTTTGGTTTACTGTTGTAGGCAGAAAGGTTTTAGTGAAGATTGGATGATTTGGTTAAAAAGTGCTGTGACTCAGGGTACTCTCAGTGTTAAGGTGAATGGGGAAACTGGTCCTTATTTTGGCAGTTATAAAGGGGTTAGACAAGGAGATCCTTTTTCTCCATTTTTGTTCAATTTGGCAGGGGAATGTTTGGCTAAAATGGTGCTTAATGCACAGGCTGGTGGGTTTTTTACAGGATTGGTTGATAATTTGTTTGATAAAGGGATTGCTATTTTGCAATATGCTGATGATACCATCCTGTTTATTAAAGATGATCCTGAGGGGGCTAGAAACTTGAAATTGTTGCTGTATTTGTTTGAATCCATGTCTGGTCTCAAGATTAACTTTGAGAAGAGTGAGGTGATGATGGTGTTGGATGATGAGGAGAAACTTTCCAATTATGCTGAAATGTTCAACTGTCAGAAGGGTACTTGGCCAATCAAATATTTGGGGTTGCCAGTTTGTAGCAGGAGATGCACAGTGGCTGAGATGAGCTTTATTGGTGACAGGTTGAAGAAAAAGTTAGATGGTTGGATGGGGGGGGGCTTTATCTCTGGGAGGGAGACATGTTAAAATCACTTCTTGTGTTTCCAGTGTGGCTGTTTATCCCATGACTATGTTTCTTCTACATAAGTCAAATGTGGAAGAAATTGAGAAACAGACTAGAGCTTTCTTTTGGTATGGGAAGGTGGGGAAAAGAAAATATCATCTGGTTAAATGGAAATATGTGTGTAGGCCCAGGAAAAAGGGTGGACTGGGGATTAAAAACATTAGGCTTTTTAACATTTGCTTGTTGTGTAAGTGGTGGTGGCGCTGTGAAGCTGAGGAAGGTCCATGGCAAGTTTTTGTGAGAAAGAAATATTTGAAAAAAAGTGGGATCAGTACTGTGAAACACAGACAGAATGATTCTCCATGTTGGAATGATTTGATTAAGATTAGGGATCTTTATTTGGCTGGTAGGAGAATGAGGATTGCTAATGGGGAGTTGACTGACTTCTGGCATGATGCTTGGTGTCTGGATACGCCTTTGAAGGATAGGTTCCCTGTTTTGTTTGATATTTGCCAGAATCAAACGATCACTGTGGCTGATATGGCAAGAAAAGGGTGGAGGTGCTCTTTTAGGAGATGGCTGGATACTGATGGGTTGAATCATCAGGAACAAATGAGAAAGTTGCTGTCTGGGGTGAGTTTGAATCAGGAAAAAGACAGGCTAGTGTGGATGTGGAATAAATCTGGCAAGTTCTCTGTTAAGTCAATGTACACACATCTGTCGAATGTAGGGATTGATAGAAGTTTTAAACATCTGTGGAAAGCTAAAATTCCCCTGAAGATTAAAATTTGGCTGTGGCTCATCTGGCACAATGCTATTCTCACCAAAGACAACATGAGGAGGAAGAATTGGGTAGGAGATTTTACTTGCAGGTTTTGTAATGAGGATGAGAGCATTGGGCACTTGTTCTTTTCTTGTGTGGCAGCTAGATACGTTTGGGGGGTGGTTGCCAGAGCTATTGGTGCCGCGAATAGACCTGGGTCCTTTTCTCAATACTTTTGGTGGGCTTCGCAGTGTGTGGGTGTTAGCAGGAATGTGCAGATTATGGTGGTGGCGGCAATATGCTGGGCTATTTGGAAGCTCAGGAATAGGGCTTGTTTTGAAAAAAAACTTATTAACTCGCCTGTTGATTTGGTTATATATGCTTGTGTGTTCATTCGTTATTGGGCAGGGCTGCATGGGGAGGATGACCGGGCGGTGTTGCAAGCTGGAGCGGATACTTTGCAACAGAATGCGACAGCTATGGATGTGGCTCCTGTTCCTTTTCTAGGACTGCCAGCAATCCCTGGAGGTCATACTCATGAAGCTCCGGAGCTGGAAAGGGGTCGGGAGAAAAGAAGGAGAACTTGAAAAAAGAACTGGTTTGCGAGAAGACGGTGTTGGCATCTCACGTTGCCTTCTTCGTTTGATCTGTTAGCTTCTCGATTGTGTTTGATAGTACTGTTCTCCACTAGCCTGAGGGCGGTGTTCTTGCGTCTCCAGCCTTCTTCTTTTTATCTGTTTAGTTTGCTTGGTTTGTAATATGGACCTCTTGAACCTTTTTGACCCCCTAGGTGGGTCAGTACTACGTTGATGTGTGTGTGGTTGTTGTTCCGTTGTCTGATGATAATGGAACCCGATCCCTCTTTCTGGGGGATTGTATAGAAAAAAAATCTTGGACATGCTCTCGAATAGCGTGAAAACGTAGCTTGATGTGCTTTAGCTTCTTGTGTGACCTTGGTTCTTTCGCATTGGCTATGGCGCCCATGTTATCACAATAGATAGACATTGGATCCAGCGCACTTGGAACCACACCGAGCTCTGTAATGAACTCCTTCATCCATATCGCCTCTTGTGAAGCCTCCGAAGCAGCTATGTATTCCGATTCAGTTGAAGATCTCACCACAACGCTTTGCTTTGCACTCCTCCAGCTAACTGCTGCACCATTCAAAATAAATACGTATCCTGATTGTGATTTAGAATCATCCGGATCGGTGTTCCAACTAGCATCGGTGTAACCATTAACAACGAGCTGTTCATCACCTCCATAAGAAAGAACCATATCCTTAGTTCTTCTCAAGTACTTAAGGATGTTTTTGACCGC
This sequence comes from Avena sativa, assembly GCA_916181665.1. Lineage (NCBI taxonomy): Eukaryota > Viridiplantae > Streptophyta > Magnoliopsida > Poales > Poaceae > Avena > Avena sativa. The sequence goes on along the minus strand of OV702285.1, from coordinate 415,770,768 downwards.
TGTCCAATGATCCACTCCTGGATCACTTTGATATCTGCTAGTCAAACTAACGGCATATGCCATGTCGGGTCTAGTACATAGCATGGCATACATTAGAGATCCTATGGCTGAGGCATAGGGAGTCTTACACATCCTTTCTCTATCTTCTGCCGTTGCAGGACTTTGAGTTTTACTCAAGGTCGTATTGGGCAACATGGGCAAGAACCCTTTCTTGCTATCTTCCATTCCAAACCTCTTTAGAAGTTTGTCCAAATATTTACTTTGTGACAATGATATTAGGCGTCTCGATATATCTCTATAAATCTTGATGCCTAATATGTAAGTTGCTTCGCCAAGATCTTTCATTGAAAAACTATTATTCAAATATTCCTTGACACTATTAAGAAGGTCTACATCATTCCCAATCAACAATATGTCATCTACATATAGTATTAAGAATGCTATAGAGCTCCCACTCACTTTCTTGTAAATACAAGCTTCTCCATACGTTTGTATAAAACCAAAACTTTTGATTACCTTATCAAAATGTTGATTCCAACTTCGGGATGCTTGCTTCAATCCATAAATGGACCGTTGAAGTTTGCATACCTTGTTAGCATCTTTAGGATCGACAAAACCTTTGGGTTGCATCATATACAACTCTTCATCAATGTCTCCATTGAGGAACGCCATTTTGACATCCATCTGCCATATCTCATAATCATAATATGCAGCGATTGCTAACATAATCCTCACAGACTTTAGCTTCGCTACTAGTGAGAAAGTCTCATCTTAGTCAACACCTTGAAGCTGTCAAAACCCTTTTGCGACAAGTCGAGCTTTATAGACAGTAACATTACCATCAGCATCTGTTTTCTTCTTGAAAATCCATTTGTTCTCGACAGCCTTCCGGCCATCCGGTAAGTCCACCAAAGTCCATACTTGGTTTTCGTACATGGATCCAATCTCGGATTTCATGGCTTCTTTCCATTTATTGGAATCTGGGCTCATCATAGCTTCCTCATATGTCGCAGGGTCATCGGTGTTGTCCACCAACATGACACTCATAACGGGATCATACCAATCATGAGTGGTACGATTTCTCGTTGACATGCGAGGTTCTGTAGTAACTTCAACTGAAGTTTCATGATTAACATCATTAGATTCCTCTCTTATTAGTGCAGGCGCCACAGGAACTACTTTCGGTGCTGCACTACTCGCAAGTTCGAGAGAAGGTTCAATAACCTCGTCGAGTTCTACTTTCCTTCCAGTCACTTCTTTCGAGTGAAACTCCTTCTCTAGAAAGGATCCATTCTTGGCAACGAAGATTTTGCCCTCAGATCTATGATAGAAGGTATACCCAATAGTTTCCTTCGGGTATCCTATGAAGATGCATTTTTTCGCTTTGGGTTCAAGCTTGTCCGGCTGTAACTTCTTTACATAGGCTTCGCAACCCCAAACTTTAAGGAACGACAATTTAGGTTTCTTCCCAAATTCACACGGTGTTCGTTTCAACGGATTTAGATGGTGCCCTATTTAAAGTGAATGCGGCTGTTTCTAATGCATAACCCCAAAACGATAGTGGTAAATCTATAAGTGACATCATCGAACGAACCATATCTAAGAGAGTTCGATTACGACGTTCGGACACACCATTATGCTGTGGTGTTCCCGGCAGTGTCAATTGTGAAAGTATTCCGCATTTCTTCAAATGCTCGCCAAAATCGTAACTTAGATATTCACCTCCACGATCAGATCGTAGAAATTTAATCTTCTTGTTACGTTGATTCTCTACCTCACTTTGAAATTCCTTAAACTTCTCGAAAGTTTCAGACTTATGTTTCATGAAATAGATATACCCATATCTACTCAAGTCATCCGTGAAGGTAAGAACATAACGATAACCACCACGTGATGCTACACTCATTGGGCCACACACATCGGTATGTATGATTTCCAATAAGTCCGTAGCTCGCTCCATCATACCAGAAAATGGAGTCTTAGTCATTTTATCCATCAGACATGCTTCACATCTTTCAAGTGATTCGAAATCAAGTGATTCAAGAAGTCCATCGGAATGGAGTTTCTTCATACGCTTCCCTCCAATATGACCAAGACGACAGTGCCACATATAGGTCGAGTTATCGCTCAATTTCAAACGTTTAGCTTCAATGTTATTAATGTGTGTATTACCACAATCGAGATTCAATAAGAATAGACCGTCTGTCAAAGGTGCATGTGCATAAAACATATTACTCATATAAATCGAACAACCATTATTCTCGGACTTAAACAAGTAACCATCTCGCAATAAACACGATCCTGATATAATGTTCATGCTCAACGCAGGCACCAAATAACAATTATTTAAGTATAAAACTAATCCCGATGGTAGATGAAGAGGTAGCGTGCCGACCGCGATCACATCAACCTTTGATCCATTTCCAACGCACATCGTCACCTCGTTCTTTGCTAGCTTCCGTTTATTCTGCACTACCTATTTAGAGTTACAAATATGAGCAACCGAACCAGTATCAAATACCCAGGCACTACTACGAGTACTAGTGAGATACACATTAATAACATGTATATCAGATATACCTTTCTTCTTGATGTTGCCGTTCTTCAAATCCACCAAGTACTTTGGGAATTCCGCTTCTAGTGACCTTCTCCCTTGCAGCAAAAACACTCAGTATTAGGCTTAGGCCCAGCCTTGGTCTTCTTCGCCGGCGCGGTAACTTTCTTACCGCCCTTCTTGAAGTTTCCGTTTTTCTTAGACTTGCCTTGCTTCTTGAATTTGGTGGTCTTATTGACCAACAACACTTGGTGCTCTTTATTGATCTCCACTTCTGCAGATTTCAACATGGAGAAGAGTTCTGGCAACGACTTGTCCATGTTTTGCATATTGTAGTTCATCACAAAGTTCTTGTGACTTGGTGGTAGTGATTGGAGGACACGGTGAATCCCCAAAGCATTAGTAATCACTATTCCCAAGCTTTGAAGCTTGCTTGCGTGCCCAGACATCTTAAGCACGTGCTCACTGACGGAGCTGCCCTCTTCCATCTTGTAGTTAAAGAACTTTTCAGAAGCCTCATAACTCTCAATTGCGGCGTGAGCCTCAAATATCATTTTGATTTCACGGACAATATCATGTGGGTCATGGTTCTCAAACCTTTTCTGAAGCTCCGATTCCAAACCATACAAGATAGCACACTAAACTATGGATTACTGATTCTTCCGAGCGAGGAAAACATTATTTACCTCATCGGTAGCATTAGCTGCAGGCGGGTCACCCAGCGGTGCATCCAGCACATAGTTCAAATTACCAGCATTGAGGACAATCCTCAAATTGCGGAACCAATCCTCGAAGTTGCTTCCATTGTTTTTCAACTTTTATTTCTCTAGGAACGCATTAAAATTGATGGTAGGGGCCGCCATTGATCTACAACATATTTGCAATAGTTTAGACTAAGTTTATGACAAATTGAGTTCTAATTAATAGTTAAATTAATCTAGGTGAACTCCCACTCAAAACAATATCCCTCAAATTGTTTTAGTGATCACATGAACCAAATCCACCACATCAAAACCGATCATCACGAGAACTGATGTAGCTTCAATGGCGAACAATGAACATGTTCATCATATCAACTATATGATTCATGCTTTACCTTTTGGTGATCCGTGTTCCGAGACCATGTCTATACATGCTAGGCTCGTCAAGATCAAACCTTAGCTTCCGCATGAGCAAATCTGGCTTGCTCACGTTGTATACACTCGCAGAATCTAACACACCCGATCATCACGTGGTGCTTCGAAACAAAGAGCTTTAGCAACGGTGCTTACTAAGGATGAACACTTTCAAACTTGAAATTTTGTGCTTGAGGGATTATCTTATAATGCTACCGTTGCAAACTAAGCAATACAAGATGCATAAAAGGATTAACATCACATGCAATTCATAATATGTGATATGATATGGCCTTTCTTCTTGTGCTTCTGATCTCCATCTTCAAGCACGAACATGATCTCCATCATCACCGGTATGGCATCAAGGTCAATGGCGCCGTTTCATGGTTGTCATCCACCAGCTTCAACTATTACAACTACTTTGAATAGACACGCAGGTCTTAACGGAATTTAAAAGACAACCATATGGCTCCTACCGGTTGCCAACTTACAATAAGGAATTTTACGTGGTTTGGGGATTTCAATAAGTGTCGTTCTAACTTACGAACAAGTACCACAACGTTGATGTTTGAACTTTCAAGTGCCCGTTGTAAATTGAATCTATACTATGATGGGAGAGACAGACACCCGCAAAGCCACTTACGCAATACAATTTGCATGTTGAGCGTGGAGCAAGTCTCATGAACGATGTCATGTAAGGTTATCCCCGGGCCGCTTCATCCCATCATACCGCAAGATGCAAAGTACACAAAAAGAAATTGATAATAAAAGCACCAACGCCCACAATGACCATTGTGTTCTACTCGTGCAACAGATCTACATATAGACACGGCTCTGATACCACTGTAGGGGTTCGTAGCATGGAAAACAAAAATTTTCTACCGCATGCGCACAAACAAGCCAAGATCTATCTACTAGATTGTAGCAACGAGTCGATAGAAGCACTCACCCTCGAAGATTCCAAAGAGGTTAACGAGAGCAGATTCTCGTGGGTGATGTAGTCGTACACTTGCCGATCTTAAGATCGCGTAGACGATCCTTCCAGCGCTGCATTCCGGCAGCGCTTCCACAATCGGTCACACGTTCGGTACTCGATGAAGACCTTCCTCTCCCTTGTTCTAGCAGGCAGCGGAGGTTGTAGTTCTCCCCTCGTGAATCCAGCAGCACGACGGCGTGGTGTCAGAAGTAGAGGGAAGATCCCGCAGGGCTTTGCTTAAGCCGGTGCGAGTTATGGTGGATTAGGGTTTCCCGGAAATCTAAGGTTTAGAAAACCGGGAGGAGGAGAAGGTGTCGGCGGCAGCTAGAGCGGCGGCGACAGAACGGCGACGCGGTAGCGCAAGGCGGCGGCGGCTCGTGTGGAGAGGGGCTAGGGCTTGTGTGCTTTGGGGTAGCCCTCCCCCTCTATTTATGAGAGGGGGGCAGCCTTGGGAGGGGTTGGTTTGAATCCAAACCCAAACCCAAGTTGGATTGAGAGAAGGACTTGTTTCTTCTCCCACTAGGAAACAATTGTTCCAGTTTGACTTTTCAAACTCCCGTTTGACTTTCAATTTAGAGCTTTAATTCTCTATTACAAATGCACACACCATGTGACCTAGGATATGATCCAATCATTCCACTTACCCATGACACATTCATGGACCATTCTCCTTCCGGACCGGTGAACCTTCTAGACCCTTCTAGAACATCTCCGATGAAAACATCGCCCGAACTCCGAAATAGGACTTTACTTATATGAATCTTATTCTCCGGACCATTCCGGATCTCCTCGCGATATCCCGGATCCAATCCGAGACTCCGAACAACATTCAGTATCCCTACTAACATTCCATATCTACTAAATAACATCGAATCCTTAAGTGTGTCTCCCTACGGTTCGTGAATTATGCGGACATGACCGAGACACTTCTCCGATCAATAACCAATAGAGGAATCTGGAAATTCATATGGCTCCCATATATTTCTACGATTAATTTGCGATCGAATGAACCACTTACATACGATACCAATTTCCCTTTGTCTCATGATAGTTTACTTATCCGAGGTTTTGATCGTCGGTATCTCTGCATACCTAGTTCAACCTCATTACCGATAAGTACTATTTTCTCGTTCCCATGATATGTGATCCCTTGTGAGCCAGTCACATGCTTGCAAGATAATTGGATGACATTCCACTGAGAGGGCCCAAAGTATATCTATCCGTCATATGGATGGACAAATCCCACTCTTGATCCATGTGTCTCAACCCATACTTTCCGAACACTCAATGCCACCTTTATAGCCACCCAGTTACGGTGTGGTGTTTGATGTCATCAAAGCATCCTTCCAGTGATGGTGATAAGCATGATATCATGGTCGAAGGAATTAGGTTACTATGTATCAGAAAGTTTATAGCAAACGAACTATTAAAATGACTTGATCTTTATGCTACGCTTATCTATAGGAGTATGTCCATCACACCATTCTCCTAATGATATGATCTTGTTCTAACATCATCTCAATGTTCATGATCGAGAAACCACGATCATCTATTAACCAACAAGCTAGTATTATAAAGAGGCTTTACTAGGGACTCTAATTTACTTTACAAATCACACAAGTATTAATGTTTCCGGTTAATACTATTATAGCATGAATGTAAAAATTTATCATAAACACAAATATATAATAATAACCACTTTTATTATTGCCTCTAGGGCATATCTCCAACAGTTCCCATATATGCACCGTGAGAAAAAATCTGTCCTTCCCTCACCAGTCCTTTTTCCTCCAAGATCCATGGCATCAGCCTCGACCTCAATGGCGATGGCGGGTTTGTCAGTGGTGGAAGAGAGGAAGATGCGGGGCCTCTGGATCCCCAGCGCCATGGACAATGCGGAACTCCAAGTCATGTAGGACGAAGGATTCATCGTCGCTGGTGCGTGGCGGAGCGCCTCAGGGCATGCCGTGCCCGCGCCACGCGGCAGCGAGAGGGTGCTGTTCGGCACGCACATCGACCGTGGCCTCAGCTTGCCATTGTCAGACTTCCTCGTCGTGGTCCTCAACTACTACAGTGTGCAACTTCATAATCTTCCTCCCAACTCTCTGCTCGAGCTTAGCACTCATGCAGCTTTGTGCGAGGGGTTTCTTGGAATTAGGCCAAGTCTCACCCATTTTGGTACTACTATGGTACCCGGAAGAATTCCATCAGCACCGGTGTACCTTACATCACCGACACGCTTAGCTTAGTCCTTAGGAGAAACCGAGTCTATCCTAGGATTAACGCTAGTGAGTCTATCAAACGCTGGGCCGGAAATTTCTTTTATCACAAGGATATTCCGGCTCCTGGAAAGGAGGAAGGTCTTCCGGCGTTTGTCGACAGTGCCGCTCCCCATCAGAATTCGTGGGGCGCGGAGGCACCGGAGCTGTCGGATATGTTGATCCTCGCCAAGAGGCGGATTGAGTTTCTAATGAAGCATGAGGGCCTCCATGGATCCGAATTGATCCGTTGCTGGCTGGAGCGCCGGATTCAGCCTCTCCAGCACCATGGAGATCGCCTCATGCACCAGATCACGAGCGACAAGAAGGACAGGCTGCGGGTCAGTTCAAGACGGATTCCGGTGAAGGACTACAAGACCCTCATGCAATTTTTGATCTAGGAAAGAGTGGACAAAAAGTTCTGGAAGTTTCCATGAAGATGTATATGACCAACCGTCCTCTGACTCCGGTAAATATTTCGACTCTGCTTTTGCATTTCGTCGTTCTTTTCTATTCTTTCTCCGATTCTATTTTCATCGATGCTTTTTCAACTTTGTCAGCTCGAGAAACTCTCTGAGTCTGAGCTAGCTCCACTAGAGGGCTATGCTTCAGACGATCCGGAGGCGACGGAGGATGATGAGGTGCAAGAAGTTTCCGCCCCCGTCTCCAAGAAGCGCAAGGCGAAATAAGTTGTTGTTGCTGCTGGTAGCCAAGTGTTGCTAGTAGTTAAAAAGTAAGCACCTTATCTTTAATTTTCAGTACTTTTGTACCTTTATTTCTTTCCAGAGCACACCTGATATTTAGGATTTTCGTGTTCTAGAGCTAAATCAGTTTTGAAGAGCAAGATTAAGCTGGAGAGCAAGCCGGGCAAGCAGATGCGTCAGCAAATGCTTGTCATCTCCCCTGCTGTGTCGCCATCGACTCCATCCAGTACTCCATAAGCACAGGGAGCTTCTGCCTCCCCTGATGCTGGCAAAATCTCGAAAGCCCTGGTCACCATTGATGACCAGGCAACTAACAAGGGTGAACCTGTCAAGGGTAATGATCCCATGGTAATATCTACATGAACAATGGATAAAGTGGACGGCTACGCTGTCTCTAGCCTGAAGAGTAAAGAGAAAGAAGAGATCCTCAGACTGGCTCAATCCAGTCTTGAGAAGCAAACCTTGACTCCAGAGGTAGCGAGCCAAGAGGAGGAAGACGTCAAGCTGATCAGCCTCCTGGATCAAATATTGATCCGGGATGCTAAAGTCCAATCTGGCGAACTTCCAGCGACGGATGTTCCTTCCCTCACCCTTACCGAGAAGGTGTTTCACATCACAAGGCTCGGATTTGAAAAGATGCACCTGGAACACATTGTAAGTTTCCGATTCTTATTTGCAGTTATTATCATATCCTCTAGCCCCCCAAGCATAAAGTCGGACAAACATCGTTGGATCCGAGTTGATGCTTTTAGGCTGCAAAAGAACGATGTAGTGTAGCCCCCAAGGCTCGTGCTATAATTTTCTTAGCTAAATTTGCATCCCGAGTCTTAGTAGCCGTATGACGGTATTCCGCCTCTATACTTACAGAAAATTGCATCTTCCAACCAGGAATTGCTCGAAAACATTAGCAATAAGCGCAAAGAAATCAAGGCTTTGCGTTTTGAGAATTCAAAGTTGAAGGTTGAGAAAGATGAAGCAGAAGGTAAACTTTTTCGACTTCCTCTTTGTCAATTATCTTTTTTGTCATAGTCGAATTTGTTTTGTGCGACTGATATTTTGTCTTTGCAGAACTATTGTGCCAGTCCAGCAAGATGGTGGAGCAGCTGAGAATTTCAAGGTCTTGGAGATAGAGAATGCTGAATTTCGGGATAAGCTTGAGAAGCTAACTATAGAATCGGAGAAATCCGTAGCTGTAGTCCTGGAGTCAAGCAATCACGAGACCGTGAGACTCGAGAAGCTCCTAGCCCTCCGAGACAAAAAAACTAGCCGATCTCAAGAAGTACTTCGATATTCAGAGGGATCTTGCCCATGCCACAGCCAGTGAACTAAACAGCCTCCGCAAGGAGCATGCTCAATGGAATCACTCTGTGTTAGGTAAGATTTCCGAATCTTTTTCTTTTGTTGTTGATTTTTTGACTTTCTTTTCAACCGAATTTTGACTTTTTTAGTTCTTTCCCAGCCCCCTGAATCTTTCCGACTCTCCTACCTCCGACCCTTGCCTCGAGCGCATTAAACTCGTCGGAGATATCTTGTATGACTTCCGCCAAACTCTAGAAGAGGCTGGCGAGTCCGTCAAGCTTTTCGACTTGCACACAATGTCAGTGCACGAGGTGAGGGACAAGTTCAAGGAGATTCCAAAGCTTATCAAAGACTAGAAGATCTCCTAAGCTCGTACTGCTTCTCAAACAGCTCTGACCATGGTGATGAGCCACCACAACGAGATGGAAATCTGGCACGTCTCCAAGGACATTGCCGGGGAGGATGATGAGGGTAACCCGCAAGACATCAAGGCCATCCAAGAATCTTGTGCAGGTTATGCCTGTCGGGTGGCAGAGATGACCAACTACACGACGCCATTCTTTGAATCCGTCGCCGCTCCTCCCTCGCCCTAAGAGCCAGAAGCCAGCATTGCTTCTGAGTCTGAGATCGAGGGCGACACTGCTGTCGACTCCAGCGCTCCACCTGCTTCATCACCACCGTCTGATTCTGTAGCATAAAAAATTTCTATGCATTATTCTGAACTCATGGCAATGTAATGATGGATACAATGTATTATTTTGTGCTGGTCATGTAAAAACTGATGCTTTTACTATCGTAGCACTTTTGCTTATATATTTTTATGCATGTGCTTGAAATTTTCTGAAGCACTTTGTGTTTTATGCCTATACTTGTCGTTTTATCTGGCTCTCCGCCTCGTCCCTTTCATGGGTCGGCCAACCTTTAGCACGAAAACTTTGCCGAGCAATGGATCTCAATTGCTAAACTAGTTTAAACTCGAAAAAAAAGCCGGCTTCCAGTACCAACAACTCATTACTCGGAAAATTCCCGCGTCTAAGCAATCAGATAAAAAACCAAAGTATAGATAATAAATTAAATTTTTTACCCTAGGGTAACATTTTTAGATATTAAAAAAACGTAACCAGAATGAACATGAGCATAAAGTACTTTCAAGCATTCTGGGATTTTTGTAAAAATTACATGCTCATTTGGAAATAAGATGGCAAAAACTTCTCAAAGATAAAAAATGAGGAAACCAACACTTTATTTCACTTTGAACATGTAGATATATGATTACAGGAAATATAATTAAGAATAGAAGGGTCATAGCTATACAATATTCCATGGACGGTTTATTTCATCCGGGTCTGTGCTGCCACCAGCTCTCTTTCTCTTCCGAGTATCAGGTCTTTCCTTGACTGGTCTCATGTCGGTTAAATAGTATGGCCCATTATGCAGAACTATGCTAACCATAAAAGGTCCTTCCCAAATTAGGGCAAGTTTGTGCTTTCTTTTTTGCACAAGTTGGAGAACCAAATCGCCTTTTCTAAAAGAACGGTTTTGCACTCTCTGACTATGATACTTGCGCAGCTTTTGCTGATAGGCTATAGATCTCTGCTCAGCAACGACGTGTACTTCTTCGATTATATCGAGATCATCTTGTCGAGAAACTTCTGCATCTTCTTCGATATACGCTTTGACTCGTGGAGCTTGATGAATCAGATCACTTGGTAGAACTGTTTCTGTACCATAGACCAAGAAGAAAAGAGTATAGCTGGTTGATCTGTTAGGAGTTGTACATAAGCTTCATATCACGGACGGTAATTCTTCTGCCCAATCCTCCGCGACCCGACGAAGCGGTGCCTCGAGGCGAGGTCAGATTCCTTGTAAAATAAGGCCATTAGTTCTTTTGACTTGTCCATTAGCTTGTGGATGTGCGACTGATGCAATAACGAATCGGATCCCTTTTTCTTCGCAGAATTCAGCAAGTTCGCCCATGGAAAAGTTTCTCCCATTGGCAGTAATTATACTGTGCGGAATCGGATGATTACGTCCTCGATGAAATTTCTAGCTATGGCTCCGTCACAACTTGTTATGGGTTTAGCCTCAATCCATTTTGTAAATTTATCCACCATTACTAGTAGGTGAGTAAATCCACATTTTGCCGTGTGAAACGGACCTACCATATCAAGCCCCCAGACCGCAAACAGCCATGTAATAGGGATTGTTCATAGCTGTTCAGCCAGAACATGTGCCTGATGAGCGTACTTTTGGCAACCTTGGTACGTTTTGACCAGTTTATCGACATCCTCCTTAGCTGTAAGCCAAAAGAATCCGTGTTGAAAAGCTTTTGCCACTAAGGATCTGGCTGTAGCATGATGACCACACTCGCCTTCGTGGATTTCTCTTAAGATTTACGCTCCTTCTTCGGAAGAAATACATATTTGAAACACACCAGAAACACTCCGCTTATAGAGCTCACCATTTATTATAGTGTAGGCTTTTGCTCGTCGGACAATCTGCCGGCTCAAGACTTTGTCTTCGGGTAGTTTTCCATCTATCAGGAAATCCAGATAGGGTTTTGTCCAGCTAGGAATTACAACCAGAACTGCTATTAAAGGTGAGTCAGATTTCGTCGGATAGTCCTCATCAACTCTGACTATGGAGGGGACCCTTAAATGCTCTAAAAAAGCTCCATCCGGTACTTCTTTCCGCGCAGAGCCTATCCTTGATAGAGCATCTGGTTCCTCATTTTCTGCTCGAGGGATGTGTTGAACCTCAAAACCCTCGAATGATTTAGATAGTTCATCCATAATAGCTTTGTATGCTGCCATGTGCTTGTTTGTGTTCAGATATCGGATACTTGATGAGCAACTAAATCCGAGTCTCCGTAACACATGAGCCTTGATATGCTAATGTTTTTGACCATGCGTATTCCATGCAACAATGCTTCGTACTTGTCAATATTATTAGTTGCCATGAAGTGTATTTGCAACACATAGAACAGCTTATGTCCTTGGGGTGATTTGAGCACCACGACAGCCCCCGAGCCTCCTCGTGCTTTTGATCTGTCAAAGTGAAGGGTCCAAAATTCTGAGTCTGGAGGACATGTGTTTTCTGCCGTTTCTGTCCAATCAACGAAAAAGTCGGCAAGTATTTGGGACATGATTGTTGTACGTGGTTTGTACTCAATGTCAAAAGCTGCAAGCTCTATTCCCCACTTTGCGACACGTCCTGTGGCGTCGCGGTTATTGATTATATCTCGTAGGGGAGCGGTGCTCACCATTGTGATCTTGTGCTCTTGAAAATAGTGGCGTAGCTTTCTGGATGCAAATAACACTCCATATGCTATCTTTTGATGATGTGGATACCGTTGTTTTGATTTTTTCAGGACCTCACTTACAAAATAAGTTGGCCATTGCACCTTATGCTCGTGGCCTTCTTCCTCGCCTCAACTACTGTTACCACACTTATGACCTTATTGGTCGCTGCAATGTAGAGTAACATAGGCTCCCGAGGTTCTGGCGCCGCGAGAACTGGTGGGTTTGAAAGTAGATCTTTCAAGCTTTGCAGGGCAGTTTCGGCTTCCTGAGTCCAGACAAATTTGTCGGTTTTGTTCAAGAGTTTATACAAAGGCGCGGCTCTTTCACCGAGCCGGCTGACGAACCGACTCACCTCTACAATGCAACCAGTGAGACGCTGTATGTCATGCAGGCGAGTCGGCCTGGTAATGTTTAAGATAGCCTTGATTTTGTCCCGGTTCACCTCTATGCCTCGCTCAGAGACGATGAAACCTAACAATTTTTTGGCTGGAATTCCAAAGAAACACTTCTTAGGATTTAGCATCATATTGAATTTTCGTAAACTAGCAAATGTTTCATCCAAGTCGGAAATTAAAGTTTCCTTCTTTTTGGACATAATTGCTATGTGGTCTTCGTATACATGGACGTTGCGTCCGATTTGGTCGTTGAGACAACGTTGCATAGTATGTTGATATGTTTCTCCTGCGTTTTTTAATCCAAAAGGCATAGTTTTGTAGCAGAAGGTTCAGAAAGGAGTGAGGAAAGACGTCTTAATTTGATCCGACTTTTTCATCTGTATTTGGTGATATCCGGAATATGCGTCGAGAAAATAGAGTAGTTCCGATCCTGCCATTGAGTCGATAACTTGATCGATTCTTGGCAAAGGGAACGGATCTTTTGGGCATGCCTTGTTCAAAGCGGTATAATCAACACACATCCTTAAATCAATGGTTTCCTTTTTAGGGATGAGTACATGATTTGCTACCCAATCTGTATGGATGACCTCTGTTATAAAATCTGCTAATTCTAGCCGGGCTAATTCTTTGGCTATTGCTTTGTGCTTTTCATCACCAAACCGTCGTAAGGACCGTTTGACGGGTTTAGCGTCAGGGTACACATTAAGAGAGTGTTCGGCAAGTTCCCTAGGTACTCCGGTCATGTCAGAAGGCTTCCATGCAAAGATGTCACTATTAGCTTTGACAAACTCGACGAGCACTCTTTCCTATGCGTGGCCTAAGCCTACCCCCATGTTCGTCGTCTTGGAGGGATCATCTTCCTTCAACGATGTTTTCTTCGTCTCTTCGGATGCCTTGAACTGCAAACTTGGCTTCAGTACCTCGTTCTTCATAGCAGGCATCTCAGACGGATTGATGGTCTTCTTGATCTCCTGGTACTCCTGGGCATGCAGCACAGCTTCGGCGAAGGCAGCAGATCCTTCGTCGCACTCTCGCGCCTTCCTCGGATTTCCTCGTACGCTGATTACGCCCTTTGGACCTAGAAGTTTGATCATGTTGTAGATGTAATAGGGACGAGCCATGAACACCCAGTAAGCCGGACGTCTGAAGATGGCGTGGTAAGCACTTTTGAACGGTACCACCTCAAAAGAGAGTGGCTCGGTCTGCTAATTGTCTCGGGTTCCGAATGTCATGTCCAGAGTAATCTCACCCAAAGAATCCGCCTATCTCCCTGGTACAATGCCATGTAAAGTTACACTGCTGTAACTCAACTGGCTCTCATGTAGTTTCATGCGGTGGAGCGTCTCGATGTAGAGGATGTTAATGCTGCTTCCACCGTACACGAGTGTTTTAGAAAACTCATAGCCATCAATAAGAGGATTGACGACCAGAGGGTACTTTCCCTGACAATGTGTTTTCCTCGGGTGATCTGAGCGATCAAAGGTGATGGTTACATCTGACCAATCCAGAAACTATGGAATAGCCGGAACCGTGGCATTGAGCTCACGGAGAACCGCCTCCTTTTCCTTGGCAGGTTGGGATCCAAGGAAGCAGACGTATGTGTCTTTCTTAGTCGGAAAAGTCTTCTTTCCATCTGACTTGGGCTCTGCAGCAGCTTCCGCTTCTTCCATGTCGGAATCTTCCTTGGGATCCTTTCCTTTCTCAGAATTTTTCTTTCCTTTTCGTTGCTTGGCTCTGTAGCCAGCGGATTCGTCTTTCTTGATGTCGTCATTAAAACGACACTTGGCATTTGTGTGGGTAGATCCTCCATTACTATCCAAGTAGTGGACATAGGGATTATTGGCAATGTCGGCCCAGGTGTAGATTCTTCCGGGTTGCTGGTCTCCTCTACCCTGGATTCAGGAAGTTCCACGGCCTCTACCCCGGCCGCCTCCACGCCCTCCTCGTCCTCCAGATCCAAACATTGTGTCGACAACTGCATTGTCCGGAGCCGGCTTTTTGTCTGAGGTGTTCTTGCGCTTCTGAGTTTGTTTTGGCTGTTTGGCCGCATTGGGATTGGCCAGAATATTTAGCAGCCCTTCTGAATCATCATCGGCATCATCATATTTGCTTGCCGACTCTATCATTTCTCCCAAATCTGTGACGTGGTCACGCTTCAGTCTATGACATAGAAGTTTGACTGGAAGTCCTGCAATAAAAGCTTCTATCGCAGTTTGCTCGTTTACTCCTTCGCAGGAGTTCTTCATGTCAATCCATCGTCCGAGGTAATCCCGACAGGTTTCTCCGGGTCTTTGGGTGCAACTCTGCAAGTCTCCGACTGTGTAGGACTCCTATATGTTCCCTCGAAGTTTGAAAATAACGCACTTTGCATATCATACCAGTTGTGAATTGAATTCTCTGGTAGTTCATTGAGCCATGATCGAGCCGTCTTCCTCAGCATGAGCGGGAGATATCAGACCGCAACCAAGCTATTTCCTTCTTTGGCGATGCAGTAGGCCTGGAAGAAATCCTGGAGCCAGGTATCTGGCCGAGCTGCGCTGTCGTAGGGCTGAATGTGTTTGGCAATACCAAAGTCAACCGGAAATCTAGTCTGACGTATGCGTGGTCGAAAGCACTTGGGTCCCACATACACGTCTTCTTCCTCGTATCGCCGCGCTTCTATGTTTGATTCAATGCGATGGCGAGCGTCATTTGGCGAGAGTGATCTGCGCCTTGGAGGCTCACGGCTTCTACACGGTGGATTCGTATTTCTGCTTCTCCTCTCACCATTGCCGCCTCCGCCCCTGCGGCTTCCATGGCTACAATGTGATCCTTCATGGTCGCTGCTAGGAGGTGATGGTGGCCCTGGTGGATTATTTTCGGCTGGGTTTCTTGGTGGTGGCGGTGGAGCCTCATCATGCTGACTCTGATGCCTGTTTCTTCGGGCACCGTCCCTACTTGATTCAGGACGATCCGGGTCATCTCTTTGTCCTGCGTTGCCAACCGGACGGCTCTGTGGTGGCATCCTTAGCCGATCTTTCTCCTCTTGCTGGCGGTGTGTTTCCGGGTCTTCTCTATAGCGGTTGTTTTGCCGAAAATGGTCCTGATGAGGAACCATTGCCCTGATGGCGTATTCAGACGCAGCCGGAATAACTCTTGCCCAGTCACGTGTCGGCCAGCGAGAGTGGCAGTTTGAGCCGGTTCTTGAATTCTCTTATTCTCCACGGGAACGATAACGTTGAGTCGTATCCCTGCGAAGCCTTACGTCACCGCTTTGGTCAGCGCCAGTGTGACAAAACTCGGATTTTGAGGCCATATTGCCACTAAATGACGCGACCGTTTTCTGCTGCTTTAATCTTTTGTCCAGCAACACGACACACTGCTAGACTTGCTGCGGAGATGGATTGTTAGCAAGGATGGCTCGAGCTGCAGCAGCGTTTTCCAACGGCGTGCTATAGACTCAGATCTTATCTCCATCTTTTCCGTCGAATAGATCTTTGTGGATATCCGGATTCTTGTTAGCAAGAAACGGACCTCCTCTTGTCTTGTTTGGATGTCGCTTGAAATCTAACTGATATTTGGCAGGATCACTGTCTAACTGCTGTCTCATCTCGACGATGCGCGCGACCTCTTCGAGTAGAAACAAACAGTGCTTTTCCAGGTCCTCATCCCTTTTCACCAGCGCCTCCGGTGTAAGTTCTGAAGCCGTTGGGATTGGAATCGTGAGAGCATCTCCTTAAATTTCATGTGCACCCTTGGTGATGACGTGTCCATCCATAGGAGGGTCAATCGGGGTGGTATTAATCGGATCTCCGTCCTGATTCTCCATCTCGATCTCTTCATCAACTTTCTCTTTGTTGTTTTTTTCGACGTCCGGCTCTGCCGGTGTCAGATTTTTATTCTTCTCTTATTTGACCGCCCAGTAGCCTTAACGTGCGTACCAGTGGAAAAGACGGCTTTCGATCCGGTACCGGGGGATAAAATTCCGTCGGTACTTTCCGTCATGGTTGGCTTGTGGACCTCGGAGGAATCTCCGGTATCCATATCATACTACTGTAGGGATTCGTAGCATGGAAAACAAAAATTTTCTATCGCATACAAACAAACAAGCCAAGATCTATCTACTAGATTGTAGCAACGAGTCGATGGAATAACTCACCCTCGAAGATTCCAAAGTGTTTAACGAGAGCGAATTCTCGTGGGTGATGTAGTCGTACTCTTCCCGATCTCAAGATCGCGTAGACAATCCTTCCGGCGCTGCGTTCCGGCAGCGCTCCCGCAGTCGGTCACACGTTCGGTACTCGACGAAGACCTTCCTCTCCCTTGTTCCAGCAGGCAGCGGAGGTTGTAGCACTCTCCTCGCGATTCCGGCAGCACAACGGCGTGGTACCGGAAGTAGAGGGGATATCTCGCAGGGCTTCGCCTTAAGCCGGAGCGAGTATGGTGGACTATGAGAGAGCCCTCGACGATCTAGGGTTTAGACACGCCGAGGAGGGGGCTAGGCCGGCGGCTAGGGTTTGACCTAGGCGGCGGCGGCGAGTGCCCTAGGGCCGGCGGCGGCTATGGAGGCGGCGGCGGCTTGGGGATAGGGTTTAGAGGTAGGGAACTTGTGTGTCTAGGAGGGGAGCCCTGCCCCTCCTCTTATAGGTGGAGGAAGGCGCGCCAGGGGAGGGGAGTCCCTCCCCAACTCGAATCCAAGGTGGGCCGGCGGTGGAGGTGGAGGGACTCCTCCCCAACTCGGATTCCACCTCCCCTCCACTTCCCAAAATTAGCCGTTTGACTTTCAAATTGGCGTTTGACTTTTCAAACAAGGATTTGATTAAATCCTCTATTTTGTTCAGCGATGACACTTAGTACATGATGCAATCATATCAACTTGATATAACACATTCATGTACCCTTCCCCTCCGGAGTGCCGGACATTCCGGAACCTTCTAGAACATTCCCGATGAAAACACCGGAACCATTATCCAACTCCGAAACAGGACTTTCCTTATATGAATCTTATTCTCCGGACCATTCCGGATCTCCTCGTGATATCCCGAATCCCATTCGAGACTCCGAACAACATTCGAACTCTTTCTCATCATTCCATAACTACTCAAACAACGTCGAATCCTTAAGTGTGTCTCCCTACGGTTCGTGAACTATGCGGACATGATCGAGACACTTCTCCGAACAATAACCAATAGAGGAATCTGGAAATTCATATGGCTCCCACATATTTCTACGATTACTTTGCGATCGAATGAACCACTTACATACGATACCAATTTCCCTTTGTCTCATGATAGTTTACTTATCCGAGGTTATGATCGTCGGTATCTCTGCATACCTAGTTCAACCTCGTTACCGATAAGTACTCTTTTCTCGTTCCCGTGATATGTGATCCCTTGTGAGCCAGTCACATGCTTGCAAGCTAATTGGATGACATTTCACCGAGAGGGCCCAAAGTATATCTATCCGTCATATGGATGGAAAAATCCCACTCTTGATCCATGTGTTTCAACCAATACTTTCCGAACACTCAATGCCACCTTTATAGCCACCCAGTTACGGTGTGGTGTTTGATGTCATCAAAGCATCCATCCGGTAAAGGTGATATGCATGATCTCATGGTCGAAGGAATTAGGTTACTATGTATCAGAAAGCATATAGCAATTGAACTATTAAAATGACTTGATCTTTATGCTACGCTTATCTATAGGAGTATGTCCATCATATCATTCTCCTAACGATATGATCTTGTTGTTAATAACATCTCAATGTTCATGATAGGTAAACCACAATCATTCATTAACCAACAAGCTAGTGATGTATAGAGGCTTTACTAGGGACTTCAATTTAAGTTTACAAACCACACAAGTATTAATGTTTCCTTGTTAATACTATTATAGCATGAATGTAAACATTTATCATAAACACAAAGATATAATAATAACTACATTTATTATTGCCTCTAGGGCATATCTCCAACAGTCTCCCACTTGCACTAGAGTCATCTAATCTAGATTACATGGTAATATACCGAACACCCATGGTAGTTTGGTGCTGGTCATGTTTTGCCCTCGGGAGAGGTTTAGTCAACGGATCCGCCACATTCAGATCTGTGTGTACTTTGCAAATCTTTATGTCTCTATCTTGGACATGTTCTCGAATAGCGTGAAAACGTAGCTTGATGTGCTTCAGCTTCTTGTGTGACCTTGGTTCTTGCGCATTGGCTATGGCGCCCATGTTATCACAGTAGATAGACATTGGGTCCAGCGCACTAGGAACCACACCCAGCTCTGTAATGAACTCTTTCATCCATATCGCTTCTTGTGAAGCCTCCGAAGCAGCCATGTATTCCGATTCAGTTGAAGATCTTGCCACAACGCTTTGCTTTGCACTCCTCCAGCTAACTGCTGCACCATTCAAAATAAATACGTATCCTGATTGTGATTTAGAATCATCCGGATCGGTGTTCCAACTAGCATCGGTGTAACCATTAACAACGAGCTGTTCATCACCTCCATAAGAAGGAACCATATCCTTAGTTCTTCTCAAGTACTTAAGGATGTTTTTGACCGCTGTCCAATGATCCACTCCTGGATCACTTTGATATCTGCTAGTTAAACTAACAACATATGCAATGTCGGGTCTAGTACATAGCATGGCATCCATTAGAGATCCTATGGCTGAGGCATAGGGAGTCTTACTCATCCTTTCTCTATCTTCTGCCGTTGCAGGACTTTGAGTTTTACTCAAGGTCGTATTGGGCAACATGGGCAAGAACCCTTTCTTGCTATCTTCCATTCCAAACCTCTTTAGAACTTTGTCCAAATATGTACTTTGTGACAATGATATTTGGCGTCTTGATCTATCTCTATAAATCTTTATGCCTAATATGTAAGCTGCTTCGCCAAGATCTTTCATTGAAAAACTATTATTCAAATATTCCTTGACACTATTAAGAAGGTCTACATCATTCCCAATCAACAATATGTCATCTACATATAGTATTAAGAATGCTACAGATCTCCCACTCACTTTCTTGTAAATACAAGCTTCTCCATAAGTTTGTATAAAACCAAAACTTTTGATCACCTTATCAAAACGTTGATTCCAACTTCGGGATGCTTGATTCAATCCATAAATGGACCGTTGAAGTTTGCATACCTTGTTAGCATCTTTAGGATCGACAAAACCTTTGGGTTGCATCATATACAACTCTTCATCAATGCCTCCATTGAGGAATGTTGTTTTGACATCCATCTGCCATATCTCATAATCATAATATGCAGCGATTGCTATCATAATCCTCACAGACTTTAGCTTTGCTACTGCTGAGAAAGTATCATCGTAGTCAACTCCTTGAATTTGTCGAAACCCCTTTGCGACAAGTCGAGCTTTATAGACAGTAACATTACCATCAACATTTGTTTTCTTCTTGAAAATCCATTTGTTCTCGACAGCCTTCCGGCCATCCGGTAAGTCCACCAAAGTCCATACTTGGTTTTGGTACATGGATCCAATCTCGGATTTCATGTCTTCTTGCCATTTGTTCGAATCTGGGCTCATCATCGCTTCCTCATATGTCGCAGGGTCATCGGTGTTGTCCACCAACATGACACTCATAACGGGATCATACCAATCTGGAGTGGTACGAGTTCTCATTGACCTGCGAGGCTCTGTAGCAACTACAACCGAAGTTTCATGATCATCATCATTAGCTTCCTCTCTTATTGGTGCAGGCACCACATGAACTTCTTCCGGTGTTGCGCTACTCGCAATTTCGAGAGAAGGTTCGACAACCTCGTCGATTTCTACTTTCCTTCCAGTCACTTCTTTCGAGAGAAATTCCTTCTCTAGAAAGGATCCATTCTTGGCAACGAAGATTTTGCCCTCGGATCTATGATAGAAGGTATACCCAATAGTTTCCTTCGGGTATCCTATGAAGACGCATTTTTCCGCTTTGGGTTCAAGCTTGTCCGTCTGTAACTTCTTTACATAGGCTTCGCAACCCCAAACTTTAAGGAACGACAATCTAGGTTTCTTCCCAAACCATAATTCATACTGAAAGAACATGTTGGGCCCCTATGTGTGGTTTTGGTAATTAATGACAATCTTTATAGACTAATGTGTGTATTAAGTTGTACTTGTAGGAATTGTCCATTGGCATTGCTTGGAGCATGTGTTGACTTCAAGATAGATGAAATAAGAAGAAGATGTGTTGTGCAAGCTCAAAATGCGCCATCTATAGAAGATCTCATGTTTGATGCTTGCCATCCTCGGTGATCATGGATCGATGATGAGGAATCAAGAAAGGTGTCCATCTTGAGAAGGACAAGATCGTCTACATCGATCTCAAGTGGATTGCTCAAGGCAAAGGTATAATATTGATAGGTTTTCCCTTTTGCCGGTCTCATGTTTGTTGGGAGACCGGGTTTAGGATAGATAACCGTACTATCAAGAGGGGCTCTCGCATGAGTAACTCGGTCACATCGTTCGGAGAGAGATCAAACCTTTGCATACTTGCATCATCATATTTGGTTGTTATTTGGTCTTATCCATGTGAGGATATAGAGCTTGTGGTAATCTCCATAACAAGCTCTAGTCCATCAAAAACGGATTTCCCTTTTATATCTTATTGCGTTTTCATCTTGGAGGTTTTACCGGTTTGTATTTTAGAGATAGGTAAAACCTTACATTATTTGGTTCTTACTCATGTGAGGATTTAGAGCTTGTGTTAATCTCCATGACAAGCTCTCGTTCATCGAAAACGGATTTCATATGCATTTTCTATTACGTTTTTGATGTTGGAGGTTTTATCGGTTCATCTTTTTGATAGAGGTTAAACCTTTCGTCATTTGGATCTATCCTCCCTTGCTGGACTATAATGTTTCTTTGCATTATCTTTTAGAGCTTGTTGTCCTCTTCGAAACGAGCCCAAGATCATCAAAATCGGAGTCCGGATGCAAAAGTTATGGCCGTTTTCGTTCAGGGATGACCGGTAGTACCGGACCAGGGTCCGGTAGTACCGGAGGTCCGGTAGTACCGCCCCGTAGTACCGCTCGGTACTGAAAAAGGTGCGTTTGGCGACCTGGGATCCCCAGGGATTGTCCGGTAGTACCGGGAATGTCCGGTAGTACCGGGAATGTCCGGTAGTACCGGGAATGTCCGGTAGTACCGGGATTCGCGTTTTTTTGGCTTCAACGGTTGGATTTTCAGGGAACCTATTTAAGGGGCCTTCTTCCCCAATGGTTCCCTAACCATTCTTGCAAGTTTTCCCCTCCATTGTTGACCTTCTTGAGCTTGCTTTCTCTCAATCCCTCCAATGATTTTTGCATATTCTTGAGGGATTTGAAAGAGGAGATCTAGATCTACAATCCCACCAATCAATCTCTCTAAGTGAGGGGAACATATTGGGATATAGATCTTGGAGTCTTTTGTGGATTTCCTCCATTGTTCTTCCTCTCTTATTCCCCCATAAGCTTTTGTAGCTTTGGTGGAATTTGGGAGAGAGGGATTTGAGCACCTTTGTGGTGTTCTTGCCATTTGCATTTGGTGCATCGGTTTGAGTTCTCTTTGGAGGATTTGATTTGAGTTACTCATTGGAGCTTGTCCCTCTTGGGTTCTTGGAACCCTAGACGGTTTGTGGCCTTGGTGGCATTGTGGCCTTGGTGGCATTTGTTGGGAGCCTCCAATTAAGTTGTGGAGTTGTGCCCCAACCTTGTGAGAGGTTCCGGTTGCCACCGACAAGTGCACCGATAGTGGAAGCGTGGATCGATCCCGTTGGGGTGAAATTCACCGGAGAATAAGGGAGGCCTTTTGTGGCGTTGGTGTTTTGATACCACCCCCTCTCCAAACGAGACATACTCCATGTTGGGAGGAACTCGGTAAAATATCGGTGTCCCCGCGTGCCTCGGTTATCTCTATACCCGAGCTCTTTACTTGTGCACTTTACATTGTGATAGCCTTCGTGCTTGAAGTAATATATATCTTGCTATCACTTTTTTGTTTGTATTGCTTAGCATAAGTTGTTGGTGCACATAGGTAAACCTTAGTTGTTTCTAGGTTGTGCTTTACAAAGTAAACACTAGTTTAATTCCGCCTTTGTTGAGCCACTCTAGGAAAAGTTTTAATCGCCTATTCACCCCCCTCTAGGCGACATCCGTATCCTTTCAATTGGTATCAGAGCCCGGTCTCTCATTTTAGGCTTCACCGCCTTGAGAGTAAAGATGTCGGCTAGAGGATTAGTGCACAATGACATGTTCACATTCGATGGAACAAATTATGATATATGGAAAAATCGCATGCTCATTCATTTTCGGGACATGGACCCAAATTTGGAGCGTATTGTAGATATAGGTTTTTCTCCTCCTATGGATTTCAAAAATCTATCTTGTGAGGATGATAAAAACTTATATCTCGATGCTCAAGCTTCTAATGTGCTTGTTAATACTTTGAGCTATGTAGTTACCTCTTCAATCATTCCTTTTTGGAGCGCTCATGAGTTATGGACAAAACTTCAAGATAAATATGTTGTGTCCAACATTATTGAGGATGATTGTGTTGCTTCCACTTCCGGTCGAGATGAGTTCTCATCCTCTACCACTTCACCAACATGTGACTTTTCACTAGGTAATGATATGGTGAGTGGTGATAGAAATTGCAATTTGGATAGTGTGCTTACTATTTGTAATCCCTCATCTCTATCTAGTTGCAATGATATATCTTTGGACTTTAACACTTCTAGCACTACAAACTTCTTACATGCTTGTGTTAATAGTCCTTGCATATCATGTAGAAATGACTTGGATAAATCTCATGATGATATGCTTGTGTTGTCTTGTTGCCATGATAAAAATGCTTCCATTTCCTCTAGTACTTTTGTTGCTAACCATGTAGAGGAAACCAAAGATTCTATGGGACAAGACATGGTTTTGAATGAAGCCACAAATGCAATATCATCTTCACCTTCTTCCGGTACCCACCTATGCCTTATGGCTAGGGATTCTAAGGTAACCCCTACTTTGGAACCCATTACCTCTTGTGATGAGGAGGATGTGGATAATGTGGAAGAAGAGCTTGATATTGATGATTTATATGAAAAGGGTGAGATTGTTTATCGTGCCCTTGTTAAAATGATATTGCTTGCTCTAACTTTGTTGAAGTCTTGGACTTTGCTATTAAGAGCAAAGAACATATTGATAAGTTAGAAACACAAATTGAGGTGCATGATAACAACATTGATAAAATGTGTAGTCTTGAGCGTGAGTATGCTAATATAATTGCAAACCTAAATAAAGCTCTTGAAGAGGAACAAACCACTAAGGAATCTCTTGAGGAGACCTTTGCTTTAGAGCTATCTAGAGTAAAGGAATCTCATGATAGAGATCTTGAGGTGGCAAGTGATCTCAAAATTAAAAATGATGAGACTCAAGTTGCTTATGCTAAACTCCTTGAGGATTTTGAGCACCTCAAAAATGGCTCTCGGGTCGTTAAGAGGGATCTCATCAAACTCACCGAGTCGCATGAGAAACTTAAAGCTTCATATTCAAAAGAGCTTGAAAAGTTGCCCTCACCTCTTGCTAATAATAATGATGCTTGTGCTACTAACTCTATTTATTGTGAAGCATCTATTTTGAAGGAGAATGTTGAGCTAAAGGCTCAACTTGCTTTGCTAACTAGCAACTATGGGAAATTAGAAGAAAGTCATACTAAGCTCTCGAGCTCGCATGAGGATCTTCTAGTCTCCCATGGTAGGCTAAAGTTAGCTCATGAGGCCATCGTGTCAAAGGTAACATCTAGTGGGCCTCATGTGGACATTAGCACTATATCTACTCCAAATGTTATATTGCCATGTGCTAGTCCTTATAATTCATCCTCTCACAACCATTCTATATCTCGTGATGAATTACATTCTGTGCCTTGTTGCTCTAACAATGTAGCATATACTTCCTCTAGTACTTTTGTTGAAACTAACCATGTAGAGGAAATAAAAGAGCTCAAGGCTCAAGTCACTTCTTTGAGAAATGACTTGAAAAAGGGTCATCAAGGGAAGGCCGCACTCAACAAAATCTTGAGTGTGCAAAAATCCCCCAATGACAAGAGTGGGCTTGGATTCAACTCCAATGTCAAGAACAAGTCCACTATCAAGTTTAAGCACAAGGACAACAAGAAGAATGGCCAAGATCAAGTCAAGAATCCGGCCAACATTGTTTGCTTCAAGTGCAAGGAAGAAGGGCACCATGTTAGATCTTGCCCATTGAAGAAAAAGCCTCTTAATGTGAAGCAACAAGGGATGCGGCCTCAAGCTCCACCTCAAGTCATTAATGGGCCACTTCCTAAGAGGACTACTCGAGCTCTTTCTCGAGTTGTGGCTTCACCTAAGAAGAAAGATGGCAAGAGTAGAACTTGCTACATATGCCGTGAGAAGGGGCATATTTCTTCCTCATGCACTATCGGTATCTCCTCATCCAACCCTATCATTATTGATGATGCTTATTCTCTTTGTAAGGATGAGGTTGGCAATGTGTTTGCCAAATTTGTTGGTGCTCAATGTGGGTTCAAGAAAAGAACCATTTGGGTTTCCAAGCCTATTGTGACTAACTTCTTAGGACCCAACTTGTTTGGGGACCAACAAGCCAAAACTTGATCAATAGGTGTGTTATCGAGGGCATTGGAGACTTGGCTACATCATGAAGATTTAAGGGATCTTCATTATTATTTTTGTCAAGCCAAGTCATGTGGATTATATTGCTCCTATTATATTTCCAATGTTCCTCCTTGCGGTAACATATGCTAAACTATTTACATTGAAAGTTACTCGCCCCCTTGTGCATGTTTTGGTTTTGTATCTTCCATGCTTTTGTACATGTTGTGCTTTCCACTTAATTATCTTGAGATATCAAGTATATTTTTGTATGATTAGGTGGCACTCCATGTATGTGTGTTTCTTGTATTGGAGCCTTACTTGGTTATATTTGGTATCTTACTTGGCTCTTGTGAGAGATTAATGGATTATCCCATTTTGGGGGAGTGTTATGCTTGGGCATTCCACAATCCTAAAAATGTGTGTACATGAGGAATACCACCTAGTATTTATATTGGATTATTGTCTAGTCTCTATGTGGTACAATTCTCATGAGAAATTTAAGTTTTATAATGTCCATTAATTATCTCTATTTGTATCCTTTTGCCTCGTGTTGGATTTATGGTAGTATCACATTATGGGGGAGTCTTATGCTTAGTGCATATTACAATCCTAGAAAATGTGAATATTTGAGGTTGTGTCACTTAGACTTGATATTGATAATTATCTAGCGCCTATGTGACACATTGGCTCATACAAGTTCCAATTTGCATGAATGGCTTTATTGATCTTATTTTGGATCTTGTATATGAGAGTGTTTCTTGGTATGTGTTTCCTCATATTTAGATATATATATATCCTCATGGAAACCATTTGCTTCAAGTTACTCTATTCACTAGTGATTGTGTGACTTGAGGAAGCTACCAAGAATCTTGTTCAAAGTATCATGCTCAGTTTCTTATATTTAGTTATATGCTTCTTGTTGTGACTATGATCTTGGATATCCATGCAAGCTACCTTGGGAAAATTATTCTATTTCTTGTCCTTGGACAATGAGTACCCAACTTATGGTAGAATTTATTGATCATATTCACTTTGGCCCTTGCTTAATTTTATCCTATCTTTGGCCAAGAAAATGTTTTGTGTTGTCTCCCAAGCCTTCCTTGCTTATTGTGGATCTTCTTATTTTATTGATATCCTCTTGTGTTTTACTTATTATAGGTACTAGTGATGATCCCACTTGTGTGCATTTTGCATTTAAAAGGAAAATCCTACAAAATGCACTATCCATGGGGGAGCTATCCTATATTATTTAGAACACTCATATTTATGCTTCTTTGTTTTGATCCATATCGTGTTTTATGTGCTTGGAACCTCAATCTTTTCATTTTAGTACTTGTGCCATCATGTGAAGTTTGGGGAGTTTGGTTTCTTGTTGGAACCTTGCTCTTTTTGGGAGTTGGTTTTGTCTCATTCCTTGTTTCTTGATTTGACCATTTTAGAATGAGATAAATCCTTGAGCATTTTTATTTCTATCTATCTTTTGCTCCTTGGATTATGCCTAGTTCATTTGTTGAACTTGTGATCTTTCATGTGTTGAAATTGGTTCGTTGATACAATTTGGACATCGTTTGTCATGTCACACTCTTGTGTGTGCAATCTCGATTTACTTGGTGTTTTGTTCAAATTGTATCTCCTTTTTGGTTCTTGAAATCTTCATGCATGCATATTTACTATATGATTATATTATGGCATGCTTGCTTTCTTTGATCCAATATATAAGGGAAACTCCACCAATTCCCATCAGCTAAGTTGTGCATGAAATTCAATTTCATATCAATATGCACATAATTATGTGGAGTCTCTCCTATGTATTGTATTTTCTCTAACTACTTTGGACCCAATATGTTTGGGGACCATCTTGTACTTAATTGTGTTTTAGGTACATTGGAGATATATTGGATGCTTGTCTCTCAATTTTGAAGAAGAGGTGCATACATGAAAATTTGAGACAAGATATAGGATGATCAATGAATTCATATCCTCTACATCCTACCAATTATATCTCGGTAACAAGTATCTCTTTCTCATGCTCATATATCTTGATTCCAACCGTTTGTCGGTTGCCTTCTAGCATGAATTAGTGTATTTGTAATTGTTGTAGTTCTAGCCATGGTTTTAAGAGGACTCTATATTGTATATGTGTTTAAGTTGAGATGAGTGCATATAATTGGGACTATACAAAATCATGCATATGATCCTCCAATCCCAAATATGTCAATCTAGCAATTTTATTGCCTATCATTTCATCAACTTCTCTCATATGCAATAGTGAGATTTTGCTAGTCTATTTTATCTTATGATACTTGTTGCCTTTCTTCATATATTTCAACTTTCTCCTTTTCCCTTGGTGATAGTTGTAATATATGTAGTGTGTTTGTGTTTGAAGTCCATTATGTACAATAAGATATATGTGAGCCTTTGGCCATGCTTTGAAGCAAAAATCTTATTGATATATGTTATGACTTCCTTTTTGCCTTTCATGTGCTTTCTTGTATAATCTTATTTATGTGTGCATTTTTCTTCTTTGGAATATGTCTTTGTGATATTTTCCACTTAGAGACATATACACATATGAGAAGATAATTTTAGTTTATTTTTAATCCTTGGAGACCACCTTTCTATTCCTTTTGATTCTTTGGTGGCTTCCAAATTTATTTTCCTATGAGTGCTTGTTCCTCTTGTCTACATCTTCGAACACTCATATTTGTTCTCTCATGCTGTGTATTATTAAATGAATTTGGATGAGTGAGGATTCCATGACTATGCACTTTGTTGCCAAATGCAATTATCATAATTGGTGCATGCTCTTTGGGGAGCTCATCTAATTCATTTAATAATACTCATTTGCATTCTTTCACATTTGTTGTGTTTTAAATGTTTATGGAGGAGTGAGGATTCCATATTTGTGCATTTTTGTATTGAAATACAATGATTATAAAGTATGCACAAATCTTGGGGAGCTTCTCTATTTGTTATTTGAAGCACTCTTTTGCTCATTTCATAACATCTTGTTGTTTTTATTTGGACTCATTCGTTGTTTTCATTTGGTTTGTCGGATCTTGTAAATTGCTTGCATCATTTGACTTTAGTTTGGCAATCTTCGGATCCTCGATATAGTTCTACTCCCTCCCAAGTATTCATCATTGGATATGTGCGAAGGCACACCTTTAGAGAAATTATTACTATATTTGCCTTCTAGAACTTGTCACCCATTTCGGCAATCGATGCCAATGGGGGAGAAGTTTTAGAGGGTTTAAGGGAAGTTGGTTTATGCATTGAGTTTGTTCTTGTGCATTTGCCTCTCATGCTCTTGCATCTTTGTTGATGCTTAGCATGTGGTATATATAGAGGAAACTCCACCAATGATAATGATTGGCAATATATGCAATGAAATTCAAGTTCATCACACATGCATAGATTGTGGGGGAGTTTGCTCTATATATAGTGGTGGTACCAATATCACATACTTTTGTAGTATTTGATATTGGTATTACCATTTCATTCAATAATATTCCTTATATAAACCCTCTTAAGGGGATTGTCATCAATTACCAAAATGGGGGAGATTGAAAGAACATGTTGGGCCCCTATGTGTGGTTTTGGTAATTAATGACAATCTTTATAGACTAATGTGTGTATTAAGTTGTACTTGTAGGAATTGTTCATTGGCATTGCTTGGAGCATGTGTTGACTTCAAGATAGATGAAATAAGAAGAAGATGTGTTGTGCAAGCTCAAAATGCGCCATCTATAGAAGAACTCATGTTTGATGCTTGCCATCCTCGGTGATCATGGATCGATGATGAGGAATCAAGAAAGGTGTCCATCTTGAGAAGGACAAGATCGTCTACATCGATCTCAAGTGGATTGCTCAAGGCAAAGGTATAATATTGATAGGTTTTACCTTTTGCCGGTCTCATGTTTGTTGGGAGACCGGGTTTAGGATAGATAACCGTACTATCAAGAGGGGCTCTCGCATGAGTAACTCGGTCACATCGTTCGGAGATAGATCAAACCTTTGCATACTTGCATCATCATATTTGGTTGTTATTTGGTCTTATCCATGTGAGGATATAGAGCTTGTGGTAATCTCCATAACAAGCTCTAGTCCATCAAAAACGGATTTCCCTTTTATATCTTATTGCGTTTTGATCTTGGAGGTTTTACCGGTTTGTATTTTAGAGATAGGTAAAACCTTACATTATTTGGTTCTTACTCATGTGAGGATTTAGAGCTTGTGTTAATCTCCATGACAAGCTCTCGTTCATCGAAAACGGATTTCATATGCATTTTCTATTACGTTTTTGATGTTGGAGGTTTTATCGGTTCATCTTTTTGATAGAGGTTAAACCTTTCGTCATTTGGATCTATCCTCCCTTTCTGGACTATAATGTTTCTTTGCATTATCTTTTAGAGCTTGTTGTCCTCTTCGAAACGAGCCCAAGATCATCAAAATCGGAGTCCGGATGCAAAAGTTATGACCGTTTTCGTTCAGGGATGACCGGTAGTACCAGACCAGGGTCCGGTAGTACCGGAGGTCCGGTAGTACCGCCCCGTAGTACCGCTCGGTACTGAAAAAGGTGCGTTTGGCGACCTGGGATCCCCAGGGATTGTCCGGTAGTACCGGGAATGTCCGGTAGTACCGGGATTCGCGTTTTTTTGGCTTCAACGGTTGGATTTTCGGGGAACCTATTTAAGGGGCCTTTTTCCCCAATGGTTCCCTAACCATTCTTGCAAGTTTTCCCCTCCATTGTTGACCTTCTTGAGCTTGCTTTCTCTCAATCCCTCCAATGATTCTTGCATATTCTTGAGGGATTTGAAAGAGGAGATCTAGATCTACAATCCCACCAATCAATCTCTCCTCTAAGTGAGGGGAACATATTGGGATCTAGATCTTGGAGTCTTTTGTGGATTTCCTCCATTGTTCTTCCTCTCTTATTCCCCCATAAGCTTTTGTAGCTTTGGTGGAATTTGGGAGAGAGGGATTTGAGCACCTTTGTGGTGTTCTTGCCATTTGCATTTGGTGCATCGGTTTGAGTTCTCTTTGGAGGATTTGATTTGAGTTACTCATTGGAGCTTGTCCCTCTTGGGTTCTTGGAACCCTAGACGGTTTGTGGCCTTGGTGGCATTGTGGCCTTGGTGGCATTTGTTGGGAGCCTCCAATTAAGTTGTGGAGTTGTGCCCCAACCTTGTGAGAGGTTCCGATTGCCACCGACAAGTGCACCGATAGTGGAAGCGTGGATCGATCCCGTTGGGGTGAAATTCACCGGAGAATAAGGGAGGCCTTTTGTGGCGTTGGTGTTTTGATACCACCCCCTCTCCAAACGAGACGTACTCCATGTTGGGAGGAACTCGGTAAAATATCGGTGTCCCCGCGTGCCTCGGTTATCTCTATACCCGAGCTCTTTACTTGTGCACTTTACATTGTGATAGCCTTCGTGCTTGAAGTAATATATATCTTGCTATCACTTTTTTGTTTGTATTGCTTAGCATAAGTTGTTGGTGCACATAGGTAAACCTTAGTTGTTTCTAGGCTGTGCTTTACAAAGTAAACACTAGTTTAATTCCGCCTTTGTTGAGCCACTCTAGGAAAAGTTTTAATCGCCTATTCACCCCCCCTCTAGGCGACATCCGTATCCTTTCACATACGGTGTCATTTCAACGGATTTAGATGGTGCCATATTTAAAGTGAATGCGGCTGTTTCTAATGCATAACCCCAAAATGATAGCGGTAAATCTGTAAGTGACATCATAGAACGAACCATATCTAAGAGAGTTCGATTACGACGTTCGGACACACCATTACGCTGTGGTGTTCCCGGCGGTGTCAATTGTGAAAGTATTCCGCATTTCTTCAAATGCTCGCCAAACTCGTAACTTAGATATTCACCTCCACAATTAGAACGTAGAAATTTAATCTTCTTGTTACGTTGATTCTCTACCTCACTTTGAAATTCCTTAAACTTCTCGAAAGTTTCGGACTTATGTTTCATGAAATAGATATACCCATATCTACTCAAATCATCCGTGAAGGTAAGAACATAACGATAACCACCGCACGATGCTACACTCATTGGACCACACACATCGGTATGTATGATTTCCAATAAGTCCGTAGCTCGCTCCATCATACCAGAGAATGGAGTCTTAGTCATTTTACCCATCAGACATGCTTGGCATCTTTCAAGTGATTCGAAATCAAGTGATTCAAGAAGTCCATCGGAATGGAGTTTCCTCATACGCTTCACTCCAATGTGACCAAGACGACAGTGCCACATATAGGTCGAGTTATCGCTCGATTTCAAACGTTTAGCCTCAATGTTATTAATATGTGTATTTCCACTATCGAGATTCAACAAGAATAGACCATCTATCAAAGGTGCATGTGCATAAAACATATTACTCATATAAATCGAACAACCATTATTCTCGGACTTAAACAAGTAACTGTCTCGCAATAAACAAGATCCCCGATATAATGTTCATGCTTAACGCAGGCACCAAATAACAATTATTTAAGTATAAAACTAATCCCGATGGTAGATGAAGGGGTAGCATGCCGACCGCGATCACATCAACCTTTGATCCATTTCCCACGCGCATCGTCACCTCGTTCTTCGCTAGCTTCCGTTTATTCTGCAGCTTTCGAGTTACAAATATGAGCAACCGAACCAGTATCAAATACCCAGGCACTACTACGAGTATTAGTGAGATACACATCAATAACATGTATATCAGATATACCTTTCTTCTTGATGTTGCCGTTCTTCAAATCCGTCAAGTACTTTGGGCAATTCCGCTTCCAGTGACCTTCTCCCTTGCAGTAAAAGCACTCAGTATCAGGCTTAGGTCCAGCCTTGGTCTTCTTCGTTGGCGTGGTAACTTTCTTACCACCCTTCTTGAAGTGTCCCTTCTGCTTAGACTTGCCTTTCTTGAATTTGGTGGTCTTATTGACCAACAACACTTGGTGCTCTTTCTTGATCTCCACTTCTGCATATTTCAACATGGCAAAGAGTTCTGGCAACGTCTTGTTCATGTTTTGCATGTTGTAGTTCATCACAAAGTTCTTGTAACTTGGTGGTAGTGATTGGAGGACGCGGTAAATCCCCAAAGCATTAGGTATCACTATACCCAAGCTTTGAAGTTTGTTTGCGTGCCCAGACATCTTAAGCACATGCTCACTGACGGAGCTGCCCTCTTCCATCTTGCAGTTAAAGAACTTTTCAGAAGCCTCATAGCTTTCAATTGCCGCATGAGTCTCAAAGATCAATTTGAGATCCTCGACAATATCATATGGGTCTGAATTCTCAAACCTTTTCTGAAGCTCCGATTCTAAACCATACAAGATAGCACACTGAACTGTGGAGTACTGAGTCTTCCGAGTGAGGTAAACATTCTTTACTTCATCGGCAGCATCAACTGCAGGTGGGTCACCCAGCGGTGCATCCAGCACATAGGTCAAATTACCAGCTGTGAGGACAATCCTCAAATTGCGGAACCAATCCGCAAAGTTGCTTCCATTGTTTTTCAACTTTTCTTTCTCTAGGAACGCATTAAAATTGATGGTAGGGGCTGAGATTGATCTACAACATATTTGCAATAGTTTAGACTAAGTTTATGACAAATTGAGTTCAAATTAATAATAAAATTAATCTAGGTGAACTCCCACTCAAAACAATATCCCTCACATTGTTTTAGTGATCACACGAACCAAATCCACCACATCAACACCGATCATCACGAGAGTTGATATAGTTTCAATGGCGAACAATCGACATGTTCATCATATCTTCTATATGATTCATGCTTTACCTTTCGGTGATCCGTGTTCCGAGACCATGTCTGTATATGCTAGGCTCGTCAAGATCAAACCTTAGTTTCTACATGAGCAAATCTGGCTTGCTCACGTTGTATACACTTGCGGAATCTAACACACCCGATCATCACGTGGTGCTTCGAAACAACAAGCTTTAGCAACGGTGCTAACTAAGGGTGAACACTTTATGACTTGAAATTCATGTGCATGAGGGATCATCTTATAATGCTACCATCGTCTACTAAGCAATACAAGATGCATAAAGGATTAACATCACATGCAATTCATAATATGTGATATGATATGGCCTTTTCTTCTTTGTGCTTCCGATCTCCATCTTCAAGCACGAACATGATCTCCATCATCACCGGCATTGCATCAAGGTCAATGACGCTTCTTCATGGTTGTCGTCCATCTGCTTCAACTATTACAACTACTTTGAATAGACACGCGGGTCTTAACATAAATTAAAGACAACCATATGGCTCCTGCCGGTTGCCAACTTACAATAAGGAACATTGCATACATCAAATATAATCACAATCATGGCCATATCACATCACTGCACACCCCTGCAAAACAAAGTTAGACGCCTCTACTTTCTTTGCATGTTTTACGTGGTTTGGGGCTTTCAATAAGTGTCGTTCTAACTTACGAACATGAACCATAACATTGATACTAGTATTGTTAATCACCCGTTGTAAATTGGATCTTAACTATGCTAGGAGAAACAGGCACCCGCAAAGCCACTTATGCAATACAAGTTGCATGTCAAGCGTGGAGCAAGTCTCATGAACGATGTCATGTAAGGTTAGCCCGGGCCGCTTCATCCCAACATCCCGCAAGATGCAAAGTACACAAGAAGCAATCGACAATAAAAGCATCAACGCCCACAATGACCATTGTGTTCTACTCGTGCAACAGATCTACATATAGACACGGCTCTGATACCACTATAGGGATTCGTAGCATGGAAAACAAAAAATTTCTATCGCATACAAACAAACAAGCCAAGATCTATCTACTAGATTGTAGCAACGAGTCGATGGAATAACTCACCCTCGAAGATTCCAAAGTGTTTAATGAGAGCGGATTCTCGTGGGTGATGTAGTCGTACTCTTCCCGATCTCAATATCGCGTAGACGATCCTTCCAGCGCTGCGTTCCGGCAGCGCTCCCGCAGTCGGTCACACGTTCGGTACTCAACGAAGACCTTCCTCTCCCTTGTTCCAGCAGGCAGCGGAGGTTGTAGCACTCTCCTCGCGATTCCGGCAGCACAACGGCGTGGTACCGGAAGTAGAGGGGAGATCTCGCAGGGCTTCGCCTTAAGCCGGAGCGAGTATGGTGGACTATAAGAGAGCCCTCGATGATCTAGGGTTTAGACACGCCGAGGAGGGGGCTAGGCCGGTGGCTAGGGTTTGACCTAGGCGGCGGCGGCGAGTGCCCTAGGGCCGGCGGCGGCTATGGAGGCGGCGGTGGCTTGGGGCTAGGGTTTAGAGGTAGGGAACTTGTGTGTCTAGGAGGGGAGCCCTGCCCCTCCTCTTATAGGTGGAGGGAGGCGCGCCAGGGGAGGGGAGTCCCTCCCCAACTCGGACCCAAGGTGGCCCGGCGGTGGAGGTGGAGGGACTCCTCCCCAACTCGGATTCCACCTCCCCTCCACTTCCCAAAATTAGCCGTTTGACTTTCAAATTGGCGTTTGACTTTTCAAACAAGGATTTGATTAAATCCTCTATTTTGTTCAGCGATGACACTTAGTACATGATGCAATCATATCAACTTGATATAACACATTCATGTACCCTTCCCCTCCGGAGTGCCGGACATTCCGGAACCTTCTAGAACATTCCCGATGAAAACACCGGAACCATTCTCCAACTCCGAAACAGGACTTTCCTTATATGAATCTTATTCTCCGGACCATTCTGGATCTCCTCGTGATATCCCAAATCCCATTCGAGACTCCGAACAACATTCGGACTCTTTCTCATCATTCCATAACTACTCAAACAACGTCGAATCCTTAAGTGTGTCTCCCTACGGTTCGTGAATTATGCGGACATGATCGAGACACTTCTCCGAACAATAACCAATAGAGGAATCTGGAAATTCATATGGCTCCCACATATTTCTACGATTACTTTGCGATCGAATGAACCACTTACATACGATACCAATTTCCCTTTGTCTCACGATAGTTTACTTATCCGAGGTTATGATCGTCGGTATCTCTGCATACCTAGTTCAACCTCATTACCGATAAGTACTCTTTTCTCGTTCCCGTGATATGTGATCCCTTGTGAGCCAGTCACATGCTTGCAAGCTAATTGGATGACATTTCACCGAGAGGGCCCAGAGTATATCTATCCGTCATATGGATGGACAAATCCCACTCTTGATCCATGTGTTTCAACCAATACTTTCCGAACACTCAATGCCACCTTTATAGCCACCCAGTTACGGTGTGGTGTTTGATGTCATCAAAGCATCCATCTGGTAAAGGTGATATCCATGATCTCATGGTCGAAGGAATTAGGTTACTATGTATCAGAAAGCATATAGCAATTGAACTATTAAAATGACTTGATCTTTATGCTACGCTTATCTATAGGAGTATATCCATCATATCATTCTCCTAACGATATGATCTTGTTGTTAATAACATCTCAATGTTCATGATAGGGAAACCACAATCATTCATTAACCAACAAGCTAGTGATGTATAGAGGCTTTACTAGGGACTTCAATTTAAGTTTACAAATCACACAAGTATTAATGTTTCCTTGTTAATACTATTATAGCATGAATGTAAACATTTATCATAAACACAAAGATATAATAATAACTACATTTATTATTGCCTCTAGGGCATATCTCCAACAACTACGAGGTGTCGCTTTCATCCATGCTATCATATGGACTAGGAGAATTTTCCAGCTCACCTTGCGTTTGTTTGGAGACGTGTTCTTGTTCATGCTCCTCCATATCTTTATCGAAGTCTCGAAGTTCCTGTGACGTGATTGACTCCTGAGGGGAGCCAGGTGAGTCGGTTTTTTCTTCGATTGCGTCTAGAACTGAATTGCTACCAGCTCTAGCATCGACAAAGTCGGATCCAGTGCTTATGTGGTACACGAAACAATGCTTCTTCTTGTTCATGTTCTTGAGGTAGTGGCACAGCTGGATTTCCGCCTCCTCCATCTCAAAGTTCTCCGTGATGTCGGCAATTGCTTCGTAATCAATGTAGGGTCTTTTCATCATCTCTTTTATCCTATGCTTCAAGGGTAGTTTTTCTGCTACGACGTCCAGCGGAGCGGAGCCATAGCGGATATATTACTCATCCGTGTATCCGATCTCATCAGGGAGATCAGATCCGGATTTTTCTTCCGCCTCTTCTTCCACTACAGGAGTGGGTTGGGTGGGTTTGATTTTCTCCAGGACCTTGAACTCTTCCGCCTCTGCGGATAGAGTAGATCCGGATTTTTCTTCCGCCATGGTCATCACCTCGAGGGTGGGGTGGGAGGGTTCAGCGAAACCGAGATAGATATCGATCTCGCTGATAGACATGATCGTGTAGGTTGTCACGGGTTTCGAAGCCGGAATCCAGGTCTCATCGAGAAGGACGAGAGGGACATCACTGGTGTAGACCACACGACCCATGGCGATTTTTTTGCCGATTCCTGCACACGCAGATTCCGCCTGGAACGATGCTCCAAAGGTCACCTGCCCCACGGTGGGCGCCAACTATCGTCGGATTGTCGACAAGTATGCCATAGGGGGTCCTAGTGGCGTTGGAAGGATGGGGTGTGAGACGTCGGATGTTCCAGGAGTGGTGAGAACAAGTTTACCTAGGTTCAGATCCGACTGTGGTGATCGGGTTCTACTCCTTCTAGCAACCCAGTAATATATCGGCGTGAGCCGGATGTTACAGCGGATTACAAGATAGGTTCGCCTGTGCGAGTTGGTTGTGGTTGTGTATTGAGTTGTGCCCTAAAGGCTCCCATAGGGCCGGTTTGTATAGTCACCGGGGGGTTATAGGAGAGACCTATCCGGCTATGTTACAGAGTCGGTAACTATGTACAGCTTGGGCTACAAGTAATATTACAGGCCTAAGTCAGTAACTCTTCTGGGCCTTGTCGTAGCCAGAACTAGCTCCTCCTCTTTCTCTGACTGGGCCGCCCGTGAAACATATATCTAACCCATTGGTGGGACACCCTGGTCAGCGAGTCCTGTGGGTATACCTGGAAAGTATATCCCCAAAATCCGATGAAGCCGGGAAGTGATTCGGTGACAGACATCGTGCCTAGCCCCCGCTCGCATGGTGTATGTGAGTTAACTCAAGCGGGTATGGTTTTTACAGAAATATTTTCCTAGGGGAAAATGACAAGGCATGCGCGAAGCACAAGATCAAAAAAACCGTAGGAAGTTCAATCTTATTATAGCGCCGCTGTGGCTCGCACGGGGTCTCATAGGAGATAAGATTGCAAGGGATGAGAGTTTTCCAAGGGTCACCTTCAAAAGGACGAGGAGTCAGGCGTGCTGTTCGAAGAGGTTTGTCTACCTTCCAGTAGCCTTGAACTCCTGCTTAGCCGGTATCTTAGCTTCTCTCAGGGGCAGTCGGCGTTGTACACATGCTGAGTGCAGTCTACAGGAAGGTCAGGAGCCCCCGGGTCGATGCAGTTCTCGGGGACTTCTGCATCACTCACGAGGGTGGGTGGTGGCAGCCCGGATTCCCTCTTGAAGGTGAGGGTGCCAACCGCGTTCTTCTCCTCACGAGGCGGGAATAGTACAGCTACCACCCTCTTGGCCATGGCGTTCTCCTGAGCCGCCATCTGCTTCCTTCTCGTGGTGCCTCCGATGTAGTCCAACGTAACCAAGTCCTCGGGGTAGGCGGTGGCCGCTGTCTTGTAGACGTGCTCGAGGGAACACAAGACTTTCACCTTGTGGCAGTGGAATGTGATGATTCCGCCATTACCTCCGAGCATCTTGAGAATGTCGTAGGCGTGGTGAGTGGCCCCCCATGAACTTGGCCAGTGCGGGATAGCCGAGGATGGCGTTGTACATGATCTCAATGTGAGCCATGTCGAAGTCGATGAGCTCGATGCGGTAGTTGTCGCGTGTCCAGAACGTGACGGAGAGACGCACCTACCCAATAGGTATGGTGGTCCCGTCGGTCACTCCATAGAACGACATGGCTGACATCAACCTGTCATAGGGCACCTTGTAACTACCTCGGTGAATTACGCTCCTAGATACAAGCCTGGATGAACGGCAGTGGTTGAAATAGTACGGTGGGGCCCCAAAAGCCACTCACGGGTAGACCTTTCGACCGTCCCAACCACTTCCAATTCATCGGGACCTGCACGGGCGGCGTAATCGGCAGGCGAAGGGATCAACTACATACACAAGTGAGTATGTATGCAAGCCACCATACAAAAGTACATCAGAGCCATTCCATCTAAAAAGAAAGGAAAAATAGCAACGCCATACGGCAAGATTCAAATATCCTGAATAAATCTATAGTTTAGGATAACTCCTCATACAACACACATCAGAGTATCAAGCGGAAGCGGCAAAACAAGTCCGAGTACGGATAAGAAGCAAATCGGCATAAGATGCCATGGAAATAAGCACATCCCAACCACAGATCTCACGGATCCCCGTTCCCGGAATCTCTACACCGAACGATCGTTGCCCGCATCATCAGCCTCTTCCACCCAGTATCCGTCCTGCGAGGGTACCTGTTCATCTGAACCAATAATTTATTGTGTGAGACCCTAAGGGTACTCAGCAAGTCTTAATGCCTCTAAAGGGGACACAACCTGGGGTGACGCAATTGCAGCGAAAGATAAACCCTAGCAGTTCTTCAGATAAGCGCTAACCATCCGCCTAACCAAAGATAGACGGATGTACATGAATTGATGACAGCAGTTATAACAGTAATTTCACCAGATCCATCCTCCTCCTCGCTTACCGACGAGGAAGCGGACGAACAACCCCCCATCCGTTGGAAATTTTATTAACCATTCCATGAGTGTTGCACTATTTACTAGTCAATTACCTAGTCAAATTAAAAGCGGTACTTTAGTTATGCTTGTCTATGGTCGAGAAACTGTGCTCCAAGTCGTCCATAACCGCGGACACGGCTTTCAGAAAGTTTTACCCTGCAGGGGTGCACAAATAGCAACACACACTCGATCAACCTCGGAAAAACCAAATCAAAACCCAACGAGGCCTTCACGACAAAGCAATCACAGGATTCAGAAATATTTCAGGGGGCCACCCCATTGAGTAGACCCGCAACGAAGTAAGCTAGCTCCGAGACGGACTCAAGGTCTGCGACAATGGCTGTAAACGACTGGGAACCCCAAACGGGGCTTGTCGATACCGCGAAAACATTCCGCTTACCTAAACAGTACAGTGTGCTATACATCGCACAATCGTAAATAAAACAGTAAAGCATGGCATAAGTACAGGATCGTAAATAAAACCTCAAACTAGTTTGTGGCCCCAAGAAATAAGAATGAATCAAGCTCTGGCTTAGGGGGGTCCCATATACCTCCCGGATGTGGATAGCGCGATAAATCTTGGAACAGGAATCAAGTACTCGGGGTCTTACGGGACACAAGTGAGCAGGAAAAACCAAATAGCAGATATTGCCCACCGGTGCCACTTTCATTAGTTATCCCATTACTACTCCGGTTAAGTTGTTTAGGTACCTCGTTATCCAACAGACACCCACATACCCTACACATGCTGTTCTACGACTCGCATGGCTCAAACAACTCCTGTAGTAATGGCTCATGGGATGGAGGAACAAGCTCGGTGGGGTTTAAAGTAAAGGCTATGCAATACTTGGGATTCAAGTTAATGCAATTCGCGACTCAATGATGCAAGAATAAGATAGAGGCAATAGGTACTGTATGTATGCAAGCATGTGGAAGTGCTTGCCTGGCAACTCAGTTGAAGCGAGAGACGGATCTGGGTAGTGTTCTTGGTGCTCTTGATATGTCCCCTGCTCAGAGTCTATCCGAGAAAAACCAAACAAACAAGGGCCAACATGAATATAGAGCACAAGCATATGAATAAGATGCGTCAAGCAAACAGTCATGCCATGGTGAATGATGCACAATTTACATGGTAATAAGGTAGCATGGCATGGGTGAGGTGTGGTATACAAGAATAAGTCATTTTATTAAGGTTTGGTCACATTTTATTGTCATAATAGTTGTTGTACACTATATTTTTATATGATGCATGCTGCAATTTGAAGTCATGGATAGCATAAACAGAAAGGTCTCGTCGAGCTGATCATTTTAGACAAATCATTTGTTAAATTTGGCATTATAAATCAAAAGTTATTAATTATTTAAGTTCTAGTGGCATTTGTGGTAATTTACATCAACTTGGAATTTTAAATGTTCAAAAGGTAATTTGGATGGCATATTTGAAATCCTCTCATTTTTCTGGTCCAGAAACATATACCATATGTATTATTTGAGTTTGTTTTCCAAAAGTTATATTAAAACTGAAAATAAATTTGAATTTAAATAATTGGATTTAGTTTTTGAATTTAAACAGACAACTAGCCAACTTTGCACCCAGGCGCAGCTAGCCCCAGACGCTGACAGGGGGACCGGCGCTTACCCGGACCCACATGCCAGTGGTTAGGAGGAAAGTGGTCCGCGGGTTAAATAAACAAAACCAGAGGATTCTTTTTATAAAACGCACCCTGAGACTGACGGTGGGGCTCCGGGGACCGCGGGTTGACAAAAAGGTTTTGGGGGGTTTTGTGCAAAGCGGACCTCGGTACTGTTTTTCTTCCACAGAACTGAACAGAGCGTGCGCGACGGCGCTCGCGCGACGCGCGCGGCGCGGTGGGGGTTCGAACACGGGACCGCTGGCTCGCGCAGAGGGCCTGAGCCACTGCGGTAGGCTTGGGGTAGGTGACGGTGAGGTGGGCGCGTGCTAGATAGGGTTAGGTGGCGCGTGTTGGCGGCAGACGCTCGCGAACTCTGGCGCGCGGAGGCTGCTCGACGTAAGGGCCGCCGCGTCCAGGAAACGACTAGGAACGGGAGGATGTCTGGGAGGCGTGGCTGCTCACCGCGGGTGTGCTGGTGTAGATGGTTCGGGAAGGGGCGCGCTTGATCGGCGTCGAGGCAGACGGTCGGCGAGAGCTAGGGTTTTCGCTCGGTGCGGCGTCGGCCTGGGCTCCTGGGGCTCCTCCTGCTCAGCTCCGTGTACGGGGGTGCTGCAGGGGGGTCGACTCGGTCTTCCCCAACTCCTGGACACCGCGCCCGCCGCCTGGTACGACGTCGTCGAGAGGAGGCCGACGGCGAGGTCGTCGGGGTAGACGGTGGTGGAGAAGAGAGGGGAGGAAGCAGGGTGTCCTTGGGGTAGATCTGGGGAGGCAGAGGAGGCGGTGGGGTGGATGGGACCGAAGGGAGGAAGAGGGTGGCGTGTTGGAGAGGGGAGGTGGCTTCGGCCACCTTTATCCTCTCCACTCACGTGCACGGCTTGGGGCAGGGCAGGCACGGCTGGGGAGGCTTCCAGGTGGGGTAGGGTGAGGCCAGAGAGGTGGGCAGGGTAGGCAGGTATGGAGGGGGGCCCCTAGGGCAGGGAGAGAAGAGAGGAAGAGGGGGCCGGCTCGGCTAGGGTTTAGGAGGGGCTAGGGTTATATGGGAGGTGTGGCTCGGGTGGGGCCTGCATGGAAGAGAGGGGAGAGCTAGGGTGTAGCTGGATGGGGTTCGGTTTAGAATTAGGTGGGATTAAGGAGAGAGGGGTGGATTAGGGTTTCTAGCTAGGATGGTTATGGCCATGGTGAGAGAGGGAGCTAGGTAGAGGATAGAGAGAAGGGGGGGTGCAAGCTAGGGTTTTTGGAATCATGCATGCTCCATTTAAAGACCAAGCAAGATCAAAAGAAAAGAGGTAGGGAGAAGGTTGGGGGTTTAGGCTTATGCTCACACATGATCACGTGTATATGCATGGAGCATGGTGATTAGGGTTGTAGCTATAGGGGAAAAGAGAGGTAGATGGTGTGGTGAAGAAACTACAAGCCCAAAACAAGGTTTAAACAAAGGAGAGATGATCCATGCGAGCAAAACCAAATAACATTCAAAAGTCAAGAAAAGGGTGGCACTTGCATGGCCCATGCAAACAATAATTGCCATGTAGCTATATTGTGAAAACAACACAAAATCATGTGGCATTATTCCTTGCATTCCCAAAAGGTGGGCAAAGGCCAAGCATAAGATTATGGGTGGAATCCAACCAACCAACATGAGCTAGAGGTAAACTCCATAAAATGCCAAGCTCATATTAATTGGATGGTGGAATTATAAGGTGGTGAAAGAAAGGTGGTGGAGTTATTAAGAGATATGCCCCCAAATCAACTTGGCATTTAACAATTTATCAAGAACCAAATACAATATCAAGAGGCAACTACAATTAATAATGCACATGAGATAAGAACCAAACAAGAAGGGGTTTTATATGATGCTCAAATGCAAGGTGGCATGATGACATGAGCATGATATGATGATGATGCAACAATTATATATTGGAAGTGGCCCCTTTTATTACTAGAACAAGTAGCATTACAGGTGTTAGACAACTGGGATGCTACACACCTGCAGCTGTGCGAACGTCTCGGTGGAGATCATGTTCAGGCCCGTGCCTCTGTCAATGAGGGTATTCGCAACTGTGATGTTGATGGTGGGGGTGCAGATCATGGGGAGCGTTCCCACATGCCTGGTGGAGACGAGGTGGTCACGGGCATCAAAGGTGATGGCATACAGGGACCACTTGAGCTTCGGGTATGGGACACCTAGCCTGGCGGTGGCGTAAGTGAGTAGATTGAAATTCCGGTTGGACACCGGAGCCTGGTAACCACCGAGGATGTAGTCTATGGCAACCTGTGGCACCTGGTAGCCCCCAGGATCCTCGGTGTGCCCTTTCTCCTGCGGATGAGGGTGCTACTGCAAGGTGTTGGCCTGGTGGCCCGCCTGTGGGGTGTCGCAGCCACCGAAGTTGTTGTTACAGTGCTTGACTCTCCTCGCGCCACCGCACTCACCGCCCTGTATTGCCCTCCTTTGGTTGTTGCACATGTCATAGAGTTTCTTGAGCATTCGTCGGTGGGATGCCCATGCTTCTTGTAGAGGTGGCAGTATGGGATGTCGTCTCGTTCCCCTTCATCGTGCTCCTTGCGAGGACTCTTCCGGTCTATGTCCACAACCAGGACAACGGTGGTCTTGCGCTTGGGGTCCTTATCCTTGCTCTTGGATGAGCTCGAGGCCTTAGGGGTGGTCTCTGCCTTGGCAAGGCCGAACATTCGCCCTGCCTCCACCTTAGCACACCTTTTAGCCATGACAAAAAGTTCCGTAGCCGTGGTGAGGTTCTCACCCTGGATGTCGATCTTCTCCCTCATATTGACGTCCTCAACGCCCTCGGATAAGGCGGTGATGACATTGGAGTCCGATATCTTGGGTATCTTATTGAGGACTCGGCTAAACCGCTGCAGGAACTTGAAGAGGGTCTCTCCAGGTTGCTGGCGTACTTGGCGGAGGTCGTAGTATGTCAGCGGGCGCTCATAGGTACCCTTGAAGTTGGTGATGAAGAGGGAGCTGAGGTCAGCCCACGAGTCGATTGATTCCTCAAGAAGGTTCATCAACCAGGTGTTAATTGTGTCCTTCAAGCACATGGGAAACTAGTTTGCCATGACGCGGTCGTCGCCTCCTGCAGCCTCGATACCGGTGGTGTAGAGCTGCATGAACTCGCACGG
Organism: Avena sativa; assembly: GCA_916181665.1. Classification (NCBI taxonomy): domain Eukaryota; kingdom Viridiplantae; phylum Streptophyta; class Magnoliopsida; order Poales; family Poaceae; genus Avena; species Avena sativa. The sequence goes on along the minus strand of OV702285.1, from coordinate 415,726,958 downwards.
GTTGGTCATTTCGTCATAGCACCCAGGCTTCTCTGGGCGAAACTTGTGCGGCCAGACCACGCGGCAGAGCCCTTTGGTGAGGGCGAGGCATCTATTGGCCTGCACCGCCTTACCATTGGCGAGGGCCGTGCGATTATGTTGACCCGCATTAGGGATTTCTTCGGCGAGGCGGTCTTCTTTTCCATGCGGATGTGCTGCGGCTAGGGAGGGCGAGACGATATGGCAGCTATTGGCCGCCGGTGGGGTGACCTAGTCGGGTTTGGGGGCCTCATCGCGATGCTGATCCGAGAGCGAACCCCCAGCCCCTGACGCCTGGTCCTCGACTCGAGTCGCCAACCCCTCCGGAGAGAGGGTGGAGACATCGAGGAGCTCGACGATCCAGTCACACCACCTTCCTTTGCCTGGATCAGTCAATGGGTGATCCAGAAACTCATGCACCATGCGCTTGGCGGCTTCTGGCGTGAGACGCTCGGCGTGGCCGTGCGAGGACGCGGTGCGAGAGAGATAGGTGGCACCGCGCGAGTAGGACGGAGGGTCTCACAATGGGCGGTAAGTAGAGCCTCCCCCGTCCTTTGTCCATTGGTCCTGCTCGGAGGGGGTGCACCATGGAGCCGGCTTGGTCTGGGCCTTGCTCACTGCGCGACAGAGGGTGTGCTTGGCACGGGTCTCGGTGTGAGCCGACATGTTGCCGAGGTTGATGAAGATCTTGAAAGCGTGCCTCATACCCTGTACCTGGCATGCCAAATGTTGGAGATTTGTCCCGTGAAGGAAACTAGGGTCCAACGATCTCTTGGTTCGACAAAATTTTGCACTACAAAATTTAAAATGAACTAGAAGTGGGATCTAGATGGGATCTCACTTGACACCCTAAGGATGAACTGAATGCAGGGGGATAAACACGATCTCTCCAAGCTCTCTCAATGACCTTGGAGAGGAAGAGTAAAATCACGGCAAGGTTGACACGGTGAGAATACCCAGGTTCAGGCCACCATGCGGTGTAAATCCCTACCCCTTCTTGGTTGTATTGCTTGAAACGCTTGGCGAGGTTACAGATAAAACATGCTGATCACGCGATCAGATCTAGAGCTCCTGGAAGGAGAAGGCTAGGGTTTTCTCGATGGAAGAAGAGGCCCCTTACTATGATGACCTACCTATCCTTTTATAGGTGCCCCAGTCCTCTTCCCGCCAATGTGGCGGGAAGGGTTGCCACATGGAGACAAGGGGGGGGGGGCAGTTGAGTCAAATATGCTCTCCCTTTCTTCTGTCATGCTCTTCATGTCTTCGACAAGAGGGAGGTGGTCCCCCCATGTCATGGCCTTGTCGGCCACTTCTGGCATGGAGAAGGAGAATTCCCCCTTGCTTGTAGGTGAATTTGATAACTTCCTGCTATGAGAATAGCTGCTGTCTTTCCCTCGGAGCGCAAGTGTCCTTGCGCGGCTTGGGTACCTCAGGTGCCAAGGCGTGGGTACACCATGTGTAGGGCAATCTCCCAGGCGAGCCTAGCCTTGCGGGGTATCCTTGAAGGGAGGTTCTGCTGCATACCTAGTGAAGGTGGATTTCTGATGCTCGGTGAGGGTGCCTCTCTAAGGCTTGGTGACTATATCACCATGGACATTCAGAAGCAGAGGGGCCAAGGTACCCTGGTTGCCAATAGCCCGACAGTAGCCCCCGGGCCCCTGCTGGGACGCACGTGCCCCTCAAGGTGCGAATGGGCAGGGGCCCGAAGAGTTGCTAGAGTGCACCTGTAGCACATGGCAGTGGCACATGGATCAGCTCATCATAGCCATGAATGCCAAATAGTAGGCAGATATCCGCTGCTAGATGAGGAACTGCTTCCGCAACCCTCCCGGATAGATGCACAGTGGTTCCAAACATGGTTTTCTCCCTCAAGTGTGTTTATTTCCTTTTCTCCACCGCCATATCCTCCGTATGACACATTCCCCAAAGCTCCTCATAGGCATCCTCGCCCCTCTTCAAGCCTCATCTTTGAGTGATGGCGGCCAACAATGGGAAAGCTCCCGGAGATACCGGCGAGGAGGACGAGGCAGAGGTTGCCTCCTCTCAGGAACTACTTTGCCCCACTCTCAATTCGGACGATGACCTTCTTCAGTACCGCTTACTGCTAGCTAGGGAGTTCAACGAGTGGGGTGCCACCATCATATGGCCTGGTACGGTGGACAGCAGAAAACTCCCCGCGACAGCTTACCCCTTCGTCCTCCACACCTTACATGCGGGACTAGTTCCCCCTTCTCGGACTTATTCTTTGCTCTCTTGAAGCATTACAAGATGTAGGCATTGCACTTGCATACTAAATCGGTGTCCTCAAGTTTGTGAGACATTCTTGGTATAAAGCCCTTCCGTACAATTGTTCCGCCACTTCTACAGTCAGCGCTTCACCGCGGAGAGCTAGTGCTCTGGGTGCATCTCCCTCTACACTGGGTTTTGGTCCCTCCCTGGCTCGTGGTCGAAGAAAGCGGATAACTTCCGCTCGCGCTAGGTCTGGATGGATGCCAAAGAGATGAATCCCTCACTATCTACCCCAATGAGCCCAACGGTGAAGTCCAGCGGGTGGAGCTGATACATCGTAAACGTATCTATAATTTTTGATGTTCCATGCTTGTTTAGTATCTACTTTGCTTTGCTTTGTCTACACTTTGAGGTATTTTTATATGTTTTCTGGGACTAACCTATTAATAAGATGCCACAGTGCCAGCTGCCTGTTTTCTTCTGTTTTTGGTTCCAGAAAAGTCAAAAATTGAATATTCTCGGAATTGGACAGGACAAAAGCCAAAGTCAATATTTTACCGAGGAGAACACGAAGCCAGAAGACGAGATGGAGGAGGGCCTCGAGGGGTCCACACCCCTGGCCACATGGCCAGGCCTGGCCCGCACCTGGGAGGGGGGTGTAGCCGCCTCGGGCACCCCCTCGGCCTTCCTCTTCGTCTATAAGAAGCCCCCAATACCTAAATCCTAAGTACCCGATCAATCTTCCATGAAATAGTCCATAGCCGCCGCCACCATTGTCCCTAGATCAGGGGGATCTGAAGCTCTTCCCGGCTCTCTTCCGGAGGGGAGAGATCATCCAGGAGGCCTTCTTCATCACCATGCTAGCCTTCGGTATAATGCGTGAGTAGTTCCACCTTGGACTATGGGTCCATGTAGTAGCTAGATGGTTGTTTCTCCTCCTTTGTGCTTCCATGTTTAGATCTTGTGAGCTCCGTTCATGATCAGAATCATCTATTTGTAATCATGCTTGTTGTGTTTGCGGGGATCCGATGGATATTGAGATTACTATGTCAGATTGATTAATGATTCTATCTTATTGATTCTATCATGTTTGTGTTGTTTGAGATCTTGCATGCTCTCCGTTTCTAGTAGCTATCTTGGCCAAGTAGATGCTAGTGACTCCAAGAGGGAGTATTTATGCTCGATAGTGGGTTCATGCCTCTATTGAATCTGGGGAAGTGACATAAATCTCTAAGGTTGTAGATGTGTTGTTGCTACTAGGGAGAAAACAACGATCTCTTGTTCATGGAACAAGTGTATTATTTACTTTACACACCTTTCTTAAAGCAGTTATCCGTTGCTTGCAACTTAATACTGGAGGGGGTTCGGATGATAACATGAAGGTGGATTACTAGTCATAGATGTAGTTGGATGGCGGTCTATGTATATTGTTGTAATGTCCAATCAAATCTCATAGGATCATGAATGTCTAGTATTGCATTGTTATGCCTTGATCTATCATGTCAATTTCCCCGCTGTAATTTGTTTACCCAGCATGTTATGTTGTTTATCTTAAGGAGAACACATCTAGTGAACTATGGACCCCGGTCCAATATTTACCATTGATACATCTTCCAGTGTTACTGTTTACTTTCTGCAAGCCACCATTACCTTCCTCACCATATAGTTAATCCTTTGCTTTCAACAAACCGGTGAGATTGACAACCTCACTGTTCGTTGGGGCAAAGTATTGAGTTTGTGTTGTGCAGGTTTCCAAGTTTCTAGTAACACCTTTGAGTCGTTTCCTTCCTCCTACTAGTTCGATAACCTTGGTTTCTTACTGAGGTAAAACTTGCTGCTATGCTCATCATACCTTCCTCTTGGGGTTTCCCAGCGGAGCTCTACAGTGATCTGAGCTACACAATCAACAAGCTTTTCTGGCGCCATTGCTGGGGAGGCTAAGGATGGCTTCACAAGGGGAGTCCTTCACAACCTTTCTCTTTACTTTGTTTTTGTTTTGCTTAGTTTCTTTTGCCTTGTTTTTTGCTTATTTTTATCAAAAACTCCAAAAAATTAGTTTCGTTTGGTTTGCTTTTTCTTAACAAAAAACTCAAAAAAGATTAGTTCCTACTCTAATGCTGCTGCTGTTGGTTTGCTCCACCTTTGCAAAAATGAACTCTGCTGAGAACACCAAGTTGTGTGACTTCACTAGCACAAACAACGATGATTTCCTAAGTACACCTATTACTCCACCTGCTCCTGATGCTACCTTTTATGAAATTAAGCCTGCTTTGTTGAATTTTGTGACGAAAGAGCAATTTTCTGGTGCTATTTCTGATGATGCTGCTGCCCACCTCAATAACTTTGTTGAACATTGTGTGATGCAAAAATATAAGTATGTAGATGGAGATATTATTAAGCTCAAATTGTTTCCTTTCTCCTTGAGAGGAAAGCTAAAGAATGGTTGCTATCCTTGCCTAGAAATAGTATTGATTCTTGGATTAAGTGCAAAGATGCTTTTATTGGGAAATACTATCCTCCTGCTAAGATTATATCTATGAGAAGTGAAATAATAAAATTTAAATAACTTGATAATGAACATGTTTCTCAAGCTTGGGAAAGAATGAAATCTTTGGTTAAGAATTGTCCCACTCATGGACTGATTGCTTGGATGATTATCCAGACTTTTTATGCAGGTTTAAACTTTTCTTCAAGAAATCCGTTGGATTCAGTTGCCGGAGGTACCTTTATGACCATTACCTTAGGTGCTGCAACAAAGATCCTAGATAATATGAGGGTTAACTATTCTAAACGACACACTAAGAGAGCTCCACATGGTAAGAAGGTAAACTCTGTTGAAGAAACCTCCTCTTTGAGTGATAAATTGATGTTATCATGGTTATGCTTGTTAATGAAAAATCCCATATAGATCCAAATAATGTTCCCTTAGCCTCTTTGGTTGCTCAAGAAGAGCAGGTTGATGTGAACTTCATTAGAAACAACAATTTCAAAAACAATGCCTATAGGAATAATTTTGGTAGTAACAATAACTATAGGCCTTATCCTCCTAATAATGGCAATACCTATGGAAACTCCTACAACAATACTAGAAATGCTCCCTCTGAACTTGAAGTCATGCTTAAAGACTTTATTAGTAAACAACACATTCAACAAAATTGTGGAGGAAAAGATTTTGAATGTTGAGAAAAATATTTCCTCTTTGTCTGAAGCATAGTCCTCTTTGATTAATAAAATGGCTGCTAAACCTGAAACCTTGGAAAGTACCTTTGCTGCTACTCATGCCATACAAGTTACTATTGATGAAAATGTTAGGCTGTTAGCTCAACTACATGCTAAGTGGGAAAGAGAAGCTGAAATTGGTAGAAACAGTAGTGTGTGTACTATTACCACCACCAATATGGATGCCACCAAATCACAAGAAGTCCCTATTCCTCCTACCACAAAGCCTAAACCCAATGAGTCTACTACCAGTGATGCTAAGTTTGATTTTGATCTTGATGGTTGCAATATCTCTGAAGTGATTATGTTCCTACAAAAGCTTGCTAGAAGTCCTAATGCTAGTGATACGAATGTAGCTTTCAGCAAACACATTACATATGCTCTCATTAAAATTAAGGAAGAAAAGTTGAAACACAAAGCCTCTATCCTAGGAAAGTAGAAGATAGTTGGAAACCCACCATTAATATGAAAGTGAATGACTTTGATCTCAAAGCTTCATGTAACCTTGGTTCTAGTGTCTCTATTATGCCTAGAAAGATTTATGAAATGCTTGATTTGCCACCTTTGGAAGATTGCTACTTAGATGTCCCACTTGATGATAATGCTGAAAACAAACCCATGGGGAGTGTTAATGATGTTCTTATTATGGTTAACAATGCTTATGTCCCTGTTTATTTCTATGTTTTGGATGTTGAATACAATGCTTCTTGTCCTATTACTTTGGGAAGACCTTTTCTTAGAACTGTTGGTGCCATCATTGATATGAAAGAAGGCACCATTAAATATCAATTTCCATTCAAGAAAGGTATTGAAAACTTCCCTATGAGTAGAGAGAAGTTTCCTTTTGCTCCTCCTTTGAAAGCAAGGTTTGATGTTAATGCTTCTTCACTTGAAAATACTTGATTCTTGCTTCTTGTGCCTAACTTAAAGGCGTTAAAGAAAAATATTTCTTGGGAGATAACCCAATAGTTTTCTTGAGTATTGGAATTTATTACTTCTGTAATAACCTCTCCTTATCCTTTTTGTTTGATTTTTGTGCCAAGAATAACCTCTAAGGAGAGGGAAGTAAGATTTGAGGAGTTGCTGTCCTGAAACAGATTTTTGTGCTCCACTGTAAAAATTTGTGTAAAATCTTTATAAGTCGAATTGAGCTGTAATTTTCTGAATAAATCCCCCAGGTTGTTAGATAACTTTCGTTAGTTGAACACTTTTTGATTTGAGCAACCGAAGGTCTTCTAAAAAATCGGTTTCTACCTGCTAGTCTGTTTTGATAGATTTCTGCCATTATTTGCATTTGCTTCTTATTGATTCCTTTTTGGGTTCTCTTTGAGAAATTGAGATTTTGAGGGGATTGCTACATTAGCTTGTGTTTTTAGTGAAAGTTTTGCTGTTTTAAAACTAAACCCCAAAGTTCTATTATATTTTGAATGCACTAATGTTGCTAATGAAGATTGTGTGAAGTTTTGTATGAAGAAAAATTTGCAGGTGTAAGGAAAGAATGATGTAATGAGATAAAGAATGGACAAAATCTCAAGCTTGGGGATGTCACCCCGTGTCACCCCAAGAAATATTCAAGAGGTACAAGCGTCAAAGCTTGGGGATGTCCAAGACATCCCCTTATTCATCAATAAAAATCTTAGGTCTTTCTAGACACTTCATTTTTATTATTTATGCACTGTTGTGTTGTTCTTGGAGCGTCTTAGTTTTCATTTATGGTTTTTGTTTGCTTATTTTGCTTGAATAAAGTGGTTGGACCCCTGTTTTCGTTGTCTTGTTTCAAATAAGTTGATTGGTGTTGGAAAGGAGTAGAAAGCTCTTGCTTGAGTAGTACAAGAGGAGCTTGCTTTGACTGTGACTTAGACTTTATCATGTCATGCTAGATGTTGTTTTGACCTTATGCTTAGTGATTATTGCTGTAGCATGACTTGTTCCAAACAATTAGGATTGCTTATTGTGCCTTGAAAGAATCATGCGTTGTTTTAGCATACAAAAGCATAGTATTATGGTATTCTCCTTTGATGCTTTGTTTGGATTGACTTGGCACATGCTCACACCATGTTATGACTATGAACAAGTCACCTTAGCCTCTATGATCCTTTAGTTTTTGACTTGTGGTACCACTTTATGCTTTGATTAGTATTTTTTTGTCGCTTGATATCCCACAAGTATAGGGGATCGTGTGTAGCCTTTTCGATAAGTAAGAGTGTCGAACCCAACGAGGAGCTAAAGGTAGGATAAATATTCTCTCAAGTTCTATCAACTACTGATATAACTCTACGCACACTAAACGTTTGCATTATCTAGGAAATAAAACTAGAGCAACAAAACAAGTACTAGAGAAAGCTTTGCAAGATAATAAATAACAAGAAAGTAAAGCTAGTTGCTGCAGCAAAAAAATACACTAAACTAAGAAAACCATGAGTGTGGAATAGTGGTGGTAATTGTGGTGGCTTTGTCCAAGTTTAATTGGCGAATAAATCGGGTTCATTATCTTCGATACAATTTTCTATGTGGGAGAGGCTAAATATACATATGCTTCACTACTTGGAATTAAATGTACTATATGATTGGATTGTTAGCAAACATTGGTAACTACTAACAATGCATTAAGGTTCCCCAACCATAGCCTTAAGTTAATGGTCCTCTTACTCCCATACGTGCAACATTCCGGTTCGCGTCCTTAGGTTTCTGTCACTCCGGCAGAACTTCCCCTTCCTTTTACACATACTATAAACCCTATGATGTTTAATACATGCGCGCACAAATATAATGGACACCAAAGAACTGTACCATATCAACATACAACTCTAATGAACCAAAGACGTTCAACCATTCAATCTAAGAACAAATAAACTACACAAACATGACATAGATCATAGGATTATAACTTATAGCATCAAACACCATGTTTACATAGGATGGTACAGAGGTGTGTGGGAGGATGAACCACTACATACTAGGAGGATTAGGTGATGGATATGGCGGTGAAGATGGTGAAGAGGGCAGCGGCGCGGGGGACTCCTTCCCCGCCACCGGTATCATGGGGGGGGGCACCGCCCCTTAGCCCCCTTCCTTCATGGCTTCTTGAGTGCCCCCCCCCCCCATGGAGATGGGATCCATGGGGGAGGCGAAAACGTGGATTTGCTGGCTACAAATTCGTGGGTGGAGGTCTCTTCCACGAATTAGGTTTCCTTCTTTTATATAGCTTCTCGGATTCCCGTCACCCCATCTTAGGCTGCAGTAAATCGGGCCTAGTAGGCCCGTCCGGACTCGGAATGAGCTATATTTTATGTATAGGACGATAGTCGCGAAATTTCGTACAACATTGTAGATGAAGAGTTTTCCGTTTAACGCCAACTTCGACCCGAAACGTGACTATCTTCAAAAAGAGTTCTGAGACATATTTTTGGAAAATCCCAATTTGACTCCAACAAGGGTTCCACTTGTATTTTTGATAATTCCTACACATCAAAGTGTAAAACAAGAACATTGTGCACTTTTGCAACTATTAGTAGGTTAGTCCAAATAACTCATGAACTTTATATAAAAAGAAGTGTCAAAAGCATAATAATAGCATAAAACCATCAAAAATTATAGATACGTTATGGACGTATCAACATCCCCAAGCTTAATTCCTGCTCGTCCTCGAGTAGGTAAACGATAAAAACAATATAATTTTTGAGGTGACATACACCATCATAATCTTGATCAAACCATTTGCAAAGCATGGTTAGCTGGGATCAAAGTACTCTAAACATGAGCATGAAAGATGTAGTTCTAACAATAAGACATAGCAACCAAGTTGCAACATGAAAAGGTTACAAACAAAGATCATGAATAACAATGCATTGAAAAACGTTTGTTTGTTTCACATAAAGAAAACATAATAAGAGTGGTATTCAGCTTGTCCCTCATGGTATAGCAAATCATAAATGCATATGACACCTTCAAAGTTCATAAGGGTGACTAGATACAAATAGTTCAAGGATAAGCAATATCAACCTTATGAATCAATCAACAAGTTTTGGGACAATGCACATAGAACTAAGAATGACAAACTATGCTCTCTTAATTGGTGCCTAAGGATAGAAGGTGGAGACTCAATATAATAGTGGAAGAAGGCCCTTCAAAGGGAAGAAGGGATTTCAAGTTTCATAAAGAGCTTCCAAAAATTATGGTACTTGTTAGCTTTCAGCTCTCATTTCCCCTATCATAAGCATCTTGAAGTGATTAAGGTTAAAGTGAACAAATATGGAGTATATGCTTGACAAAGTATAAGTTGGCAATCTCATGTCCCTTGAGTATGAGGGCCGCTCCTCATGCTACCCAACTTTAGTCACCGGTAAGTTCTTGTCATAGTAAGTACATGTGTATCATAGAGAACCGCCAACGGGGTACCCCTTTCCCAATGATACATGATCTATCCCATAACAAAATGACAAGGCAAGAAAACAACGAGCATCTCGGCAATCTTCTTATTTACCATGGGAAAATGGTGCTCTAGTTTCATCTATGTTGTTTCTCCATGGACTTACAAGCTCCCCTTTTATTTCACACCGATGAAATCCGCAAATAAAAGAGCATGATATCAACTGGGTACAATGTACAAGTGGAATGTTGAAAGCATTCCCCATGAAAGCATGGTTCTGCTAATTCCAACGTATAAGTGCGAGCATATACAACATAGATAAAACTAGAGCAAGTTCTAGTTATGGGATTGCTGAGATGCTCATTGCCTGCTTGCCTTGTCATTTTGATATGGGATAGCTCTTGTATCATGTGCAAGGGGTACCCCGTTGGCGGTTCTCTATGATATACATGTACTTACTATGACAATAACTTATCGGTGACTAAAGTTGAGTAGCATGAGGAGCGACCCTCGTACTCAAGGGACATGAGATTGCCAACTTATACTTTGTCAAGCATATACTCCATAGTTTGTTCACTTTAACTTTAATCACTTAAAGAGGCTTATTATAGGGGCAATGAGATCTAAGAGCTAACAAGTATCATAATTTTTGGAAGCTCTTTATGAAACCTGAAATCCCTGCTTCCCTTTGAAGGTCATTCTTCCACTATTATATTGAGTCTCCACCTTCTATCCTTAGGCACCAATTAGGAGAGCATAATTGCCATTCTTAGTTCTATGTGCATTGTCCCAAAAATTATTGATTGAGTAAGGTGTCCTATGCATTTATATTTTGCTACTCCATGAGGGACAAGCTGAATGCCACTATGCTATGTTTTCTATATGTGAAACAAACAAACGTCTTTCAATGCATTGTTATTCATGAATCTTTGTTTGTATCATTTCATGTTGCATGTATAGTTACTTCGTATTATTGTTAGAACTTCTTCTTTCATGGTCATGTTTAGAGTGCTTTGATCCCAGCTTTCAATGCTTGCAAATGGTTTGATCTTGATTTTGATGGTGCATGTCACCTTAAAAATTATTCTTTTTATCACTTACCTACTCGAGGACGAGTAGGAGTTAAGCTTGGGGATGCTTGATACGTCGTAAACGTATCTATAATTTTTGATGTTCCATGCTTGTTTAGTATCTGCTTTGCTTTGCCTACACTTTGAGGTATTTTTATATGTTTTTTGGGACTAACCTATTAACAAGATGCCACAGTGCCAGTTGCCTGTTTTCTTCTATTTTTGGTTCCAGAAAAGTCAGAAAATGAATATTTTCGGAATTGGACAGGACAAAAGCCAACGTCAATATTTTACCGAGGAGAACACGGAGCCAGAAGACAAGACAAAGGAGAGCCTCGAGGGGGCCACACCCCCTGTCCGCGCGGCTAGGCCTGGCCCGCACCTAGGGGGATGTAGCCGCCTCGGGCACCCCCTCGGCATCCATCTTCGCCTATAAGAAGCCCCCGATACCTAAACCCTAAGTACCCGATCAATATTTCACGAAATAGTCCGTAACCGCTGCCACCATCGTCCCTAGATCAGGGGGATCTGAATCTCTTCCCGGATCCCTGCCGGAGGGGAGAGATCATCTCGGAGGCCTTCTTCATCACCATGCCAGCCTCCAGTATGATGCGTGAGTAGTTCCACCTTGGACTATGGGTCCATGTAGTAGCTAGATGGTTGTTTCTCCTCCTTTGTGCTACCATGTTTAGATCTTGTGAGCTCCGTTCATGATCAAGATCATATATTTGTAATCATGCATGTTGTGTTTGCGAGTATCCCATGCATATTGAGATTATTATGTTAGATTGATTAATGATTCTATCTTATTGATTCTATCATGTCTGTGTTGTTTGAGATCTTGCATGCCCTCCTTTTCTAGTAGCTATCTTGGCCAAGTATATGCTAGTGACTCCAAGAGGGAGTATTTATGATCGATAGTGGGTTCATGCCTCTATTGAATCTGGGGAAGTGACAGAAATCTCTAAGGTTGTAGATGTGTTGTTGCTACTAGGGACAAAAAAACGATCTCGTGTTCATGGAAAAAGTGTATTATTTACTTTACACACCTTGCTTAAAGCAGTTATCCGTTTCTTGCAACTTAATAATAGAGGGGGTTTGGATGATAAACTGAAGGTGGATTACTAGTCATAGATGCAGTTGGATGGCGGTCTATGTATACTGTTGTAATGCCCAATCAAATCTCATATGATCATGAATGTCTAGTATTGCATTGTTATGCCTTTCTCTGTCCTGTTATGTTGTTTATCTTAAGGAGAACACCTCTAGTGAACTATGGACCCCGATCCAATCTTTACCATTGATACATCTTCCACTGTTAGTTTTTACTTTATGCAAGCCACTATTACCTTCCACACCATACAATTAATCCTTTGTTTTTAGCAAACCGATGAGATTGAAAACATCACTGTTTATTGGGGCAAAGTCTTGAGTTTGTGTTTTGCAGGTTTCCAAGTTGCTAGCAACACCTTTGAGTCGTTTGCTTCCTCCTACTAGTTCAATAACCTTGGTTTCTTACTAAGGGAAAACTTGTTGTTGTGCTCATCATACGTTCCCCTTGGGGTTTCCCAATGGAGCTCTACAGTGATCTGAGCTACGCAATCAACATGAGCCGAGTGAGCTTCCCCAAGGAGGAAAGTATAATTATTGCTGCACACATCATGAGTCTACGCGCTAGTGGCTTGATGGAGATGATGGTCAAGAAAGATTTCCTTCGGCGATGGATTGCTCCTCTTCAGGTTCACATGAAAGACATGTGGGCCTACTATGGATGGACATACCACATGAAGCTTCAGGAGGGGCTCCTTAGCACTGTAAGGGTCAAGGAGGCGACGAAGGTGATGTTTTCTGCACAGAGCTTCATTTATACCCCAGCGGAGGCTCTTAATTTGAATCGCTCCTCCAGCGAGCTAAGGCGTAACATTCCAGGGTTGATGCCTTGCTACAATGCCAAGGGCTTGATCCCGGCGAGGCGAGAGGAGATAAGTAGGACTGCTACTCCAGCGGCCAGCCCGCACACGGCATGGGCCAAGGAGTCACCTGCGAGTTTCTCGGTAGGAGCGCAGGCATCATGAGGTGGGGAAGCTCCTTCCCGAAAGAGAAGGCTCTATAAGGCAGTGCCAACCTCATCTAGCGAGGAGGACGATGTCGATGAGTTTTCGTGGTGCCATCACCGCATATGCTCGAGTACAACCTTGGTGATGATATAACTGGCTCAGCGAGCTACCCTCATGTGATTCTAGGGACGGAGCACCGTGAAAAGGAAGGAGGAGCTCACGAGGGGAGCCCCCATGATATTTAGGAGGATGAGGACCTCAGCGAGGAGTCCACTGCAAGGAAAAGTTTGCGGTCTTCCTCTGAGTTGAAACGGGACTGCCAGTCTTCCGATGCAGAGTAAGTTTCACTTTTTCCATGCTTGATTTCTTCTTCTAGGCTTGACGTCGATTCTGTGCCCCGCAGGATCCAAAATCTAAGAGGGCGCGCCGAGGGGATGGTCCCGCAGCATTGCATCCTCAGGGCTACCTCTTCCTGTCGGCGTGACGGGCTCGTGTGAGTCTAGTGAGTGCGCCGATTCCTTGGTCGATGAGGTTGAGGCAACGATGGACACTTCTTCCCTAGCTTCTCCATCGGCGAAAGCGGAGTCTGTGCTCATGCCCTGGGAATAGAGTCTTGCCAAGGCGGCTTGCGCTAGGAAGATTCCACAGATCGCCATGGTGGAACCGAGAGTCGATGAAACTCGCTCCTCGAAGGAGGTAGTCGAGGGCTCCGCCAGACGGTGCCTGGTGGAGGTGAATTGTGCTCCGGCCCAGAGGCTTCCTGCACAGGAGGTGTGCCCTAGGGAGAAACCGTTCCTGATGGGCGACATGGATCTTGAGGATGCAGGGGTATTCTCCTAGTTTTAAAAATATTGTTCATGCTTCCGTAGGGAGTGCTTTGGCCAGCCTCTCTAAGGTAGGCAAGGATTTGCACAGAGCTGGGGAATAATTGGTGGCTAAGCGCACCCAGCTCGACGAGGCATGGCTGGGATTTTTGATGCCATGGAGGAGGTGTGCCAGTCCGAAGCGGTGTCACGTCTTCTCCTAGATAAATCTCGGGGATCCCTCCGGGGTATGGAGGAACATGAGGAAAACCATAACGCCCCCGAATCGGGTCTATGCAGATCTTAGCATTTCCCGCCACAATCCACATATAGGCGATTCAAAGACGCCCACCAGGCACTTTCGTGTGGGTGGGATTTTATTACAAGTGGTTACATTACAATAGTTTATGACAGAACCCACAAGAAACATATATATATATATATATATATATATACAACAATGACTCTTCGAGTCAAGAATACAAATGATACAATTCAGAGATACAACTCAAGAATAAAGCAAAATAGTATCCGAGTACGGCCAAGATACAAATGGGACTGAGAGTCCTAAAGAATAACCAAGCAGTGTCCATAAACCCTGCCCACGCCAAGCAGGAAGGGTAACCTTGCTAATGTCATCAATCACATACCTGTCAAAGCCAAAAGGTGTCGTCAAAGGGCAAAGGAAAATAGAAAGAGAACGGTCAGTACTGATGACAGTACATGGCGAGTCCTAGAATTCGGTGGTCCTCGCCTACATGGGTATGGTGGGCTCAGCGACAACAAAGCTTGCATTACCTAACTTATAGAGACACGCTACAACTTCGGCTATCAGAGCGATATAGCGATAACTATAATATAACACCAAGCATAACCCATCTGGAGATTTACCCCTCGAAGACCAGTCGAGGAAGTCCTCTAGCAGAACACACACAGTGGAAATTTTAGTTAAGAAGGTGTTTAGTTGGTAAGGCTAATTACTAATCAAATTATAGTGGCAAAACATTAATGGTGTTATCTATGATCATGATACTGTACTCTTGAGGCGTCCATAACCGTGGACACACAACTTCTCGAAAAGATTTACTCTGCAGGGGTGCACTATACCCAAACGCATGCTCAACCCTTCAGGCAACATATCATGTGTGCCATCCAAATCTCACAACAAGAACTGTCCCTTAACTACGCGCATATCTAGAGGCATCATCTACTATGTTGATCCAACCAAGAGGTATGACGATTCTCGAGGGAGGCACATCGTCTGCGTATACTATACCGAATGGCCCTGGAAAATAACTTGTAGATATCCCCTTGGAATTTCCGGCATGTATCGCTTTTATGTATGCAAGCCATGGCAATCCACCAAAATATCAAGTCCGAAGACATATCAACTCACCCATGTCCGAGGACATATTATGCGTATGCACCAAATGGAAAACCAATTTTGTAACCCTCTCGATATACAAATAGCGCCGGTAGTTGAGGGGGTTCCCAGAGGCCCCACGTTTGGTTAGCAAGATCAACTCAGAACTAGTATCATAGAACGAACGGGTCCTAGGTTGGCTCAAGTAGTTGCCTAAGGTGGTCGCTGCCGGGGCCTTATCATTAGGTGAAGCCATCACCATAACCAACATCACAAATTAATTTATCATGTTAGCAACCATAACCAGATATCACGGTTCACTTGTGTGAGAGAGGGCAGCAGATCTAAGCCGACGCTACGACTAGCAAAGGAAAATCTAGCTAGTCAAACAAGGCAATAGGATAACCAAGGCAATATGGTAGAGCAGGTAAATAAATGAACAATACTAAAGCATCGACAATAGAGATAGAAGTAGACAAAGGAAGGAAGTAAAGACTATAAATACAAAATAGGTAGAAGGGGGGAGAATGCTCGCCTGTGAAACAAAGTCGGTGACCGAAGGCTTTTCGTAACTCGCATCCACTCATTGTTCTATCCGATGAAGAGGCAAAACACTAGAAAGAACAATCGATGCAATATTTAATACTACAGTGGAAGATCCGGCATGTTTATGATATGATGAATGACATGGCATAGTGCAATGCAATTATTAATATTAAGCGGAATCAGGGTCTCGATATTGAAATATTATGGTTAGATTTGTTTATCTACCCCGCAATTTGAATGTTGACTTAACAAGACAAAACATGGTATCGGTTCACTACACAATATTAAATGGAACCGGGACAAGACAAATAGCACTCCCATATATTCCATATTTATTTAGTAGAGGAATCGACATATAACCCCGAACAATAATATATGTATGCAAGCATGGATAAATTGATATGCAGAAGTTGTTTGACAATTTATAAAATAGGGCTCGGAAAAGGGTCATACATTTTGGATTAGAGATCTTGGAGTTCGACGGGATCAGGTTCGATCTTTGGATTCCGGAAGGAGATGTCTTTGGGTCTCGGCCATCAGATCCGTGAAGGAGATCACCGCGTTCCGAGATGGAGGTCTTGGTTTTTGGAACTGGTCTTTCATCGGGTACGGAGATCTTGTCGTCTTGGAAGATATCAGCAAGAGGGTGTGCCTCTTCTCTATGTGCCAAACCAAAACTAGAAAGAGATCAACAGAAGTCAGCCTCGTTAGCCGGCCAAAAAAAACAACGGTTTTGCTAATTCTCAGACGCCTCAAACTTAACTAAGTCTCAGTCGTCTAATATACCGTTAGATCTCTTTGCTTTACGATCGGTGCAAACCTAAGTGCGTTGCTGTTTGGGCTGCTGTCCCGCGTTGCTGTTTGGGCTGCTGCCTGCTGCCACCGCCCATTGCTGTTTGGGCTGTGTTGCCCGCGCGTGCACGCGCTTTTTTGTTTTTTTGTTTTTTTGCATTCTCGTACTTTGCCTTTTCATTTTATGTGGACTGTAATTGATATAAGCTGTCATCAATCCGGTTCACATTTTTAATACGGATTATGGAGACTGTAAGGTGGACGTCGTAAGTTTTCTTTTTTTTCCTATTTTTTTGTGGTTGTTTCTTTTTTGCCAATAGTTATTTGATTATTTTTCTTCGGGTGAAAACGTTTTTTGTGAGATTTTAGTTAATTCTCAGTCATCTAACATACTGTTAGATATTTTTTGCTTTACGATTAGTGCAGACCACTTTGTTTTCCCGTATTGTGCGTCGCGCAAGAGTTCGTTTTTTGTTGCCGTGTGCGCACCCGCGCGGGCGTTTCTCCTAGGCTGTGGCACGCGCCAGTTTTTCCTGGGCTTTCTTTCTTGGGCTTTCTATGTTTATTTATGAGCTGTTTTTTCTATGTTGGATTTTCCGTTTTTTCTATGGTCTGTTTTTTCCTCTGTTTTTTTACCGGAATTTATATTGTTTTTTCTGTATAGATGAATTTTAAGGTTAGCTTAATTGTTTTAATTGGTTGTTCAATCGAGTTTCATTTGAGTTTAATTTTTTTAATTTTTTATTTGTTGGTTGTATTTTCTTTTTTCTAATTGTTTTTTCTCTCTATATTGTGTAGTTGTTATTGTTTTACTAGACTGATCTAACTTGTACTAGTAACATGTACTCCCTTTTTTTCTTTTTCATAATATAAGATGTTTTTAGCTTTTTAAATATGTAGTTTTTAAAGTGAACCTACACACTAAAAGGGCTTAGACAAAAAAAATTAGAAGCGAATTGCCACTTCATCGTAGCTGGGGGAAGGGGGACCATCGTCGGAGGGTCAATCGCAACTTGATTGTAACTGAGCTCTGCTTTGAGTTGCAACTTGATTGTAACTGAGCACCCCGTCGGTGTGGAAGGAGGGCAGTCGCAACTTGATTGTAACTGAGCACCCGTCGTTGTGGAAGGGGGCCAGTCGCAACTTGATTGTAAGTGAGCTCCTAGCGGGTCCAAGTTGCAAGTTGCTTGTTACTAGGGCCTCGTTGAGGGGGGACGGGGTGGCAGTTGCATCTTGACTGCAACCGGAGGAAGGGGAACCTTTGTCGGAGGGCCAATCGCAACTTGATTGTAACTGAGCTCTGCTCCGAGTTGCAACTTGATTGTAACTGAGCATTCCGTCGGTGTGGAAGGGGGGCCAGTCGCAACTTGATTATAACTGAGCACCTGTCGGTGTATAAGGGGGTCAGTCGCAACTTGGTTGTAACTAAGCACCTGTCGGTGTGAAAGGGGGCCCGTCGCAACTTGATTGTAACTGAGCTCCTAGCGGGTCCCATGTAACACCCTCAGAATCGGACCTATGCAAGTTTTAGCGAAACCCGCCAAACCCGCATAGAAACGATTCAAAGGTGCCCACCAGGCACTTTCGTGCGGGTGGAAAACGAAGTAATAACATTACACAACAGTCCTCGATGGGACCCACAGAACAGATATATATATACAACACGACTCCATGAGCCAAGAATACAGATATAATATACAAAGATCCAAATCACCTTGAAAATGATAGAGCGTCCGACTACGGACAAGATGCAAATGGGGCTAAGAGCCCTGAAGAATAACCAATGGCGTCCATAACCCTGCCCAGGCCAAGCCGGAAGGGCAACCCTGCTAACGACGTCGATCTCAAAACCTGCTTAAACAAAAGGGGTGCCGACAAAGGGCAAAGGAAAAAGAGAGAGCGGTCAGTACTGAGGCCAGTACACGGCGAGACTAGAATTCGGCGGTCCTCGCCTACATAGGTATGGTGGACTGAAGCGGCAGCGCAGCATGCACTAAACACCCTATAGAGACTCGATATAACTGTCGGCTATCAGAGAGGGATAAGAAAGACCTATTCGGAACCATCCTGATACTACCACCAAACATACCCATCCTGGTGTTTCCCCCTCGAGACCAAACGAGGAAGTCAACCGAGGAACTCACACAGTTGGCAGTTTTATTTATTCGGTTATCGTTGTAGCAATTACTAGTCAGGTATAGATAGTCATCCTGATATAATAAGAAGTGGGCACTTTTAGTTAACCATTCCATTATAGTTGCACACTTACTAGTCAGATACAATTAGCATGAGATATCCCAAAACCCAGCAGTAGTTGGTACTTTTATTTAGCCATTCTGTTATAGTTGCAATACTTACTAGTCAGATACAATGGTAGCGAGCGACAACCCAAACAAGCAATTGTTGGCAGTTTTATTTAGCCATTCCATTATAGTGAAGCTGATTACTAGTCATTATAAAGTCAAATTTATAGCACTACTTTAGTTATAGTTGTCTATGATCGAGATACTGTGCTCCAAGTCGTCCATAACCGCGGACACGGATTTCAGAAAGTTTTACCCTGCAGGGGTGCACAAATAGCAACACACACTCGATCAACCTCGGAAAAACCAAATCAAAACCCAACGAGGCCTTCACGACAAAGCAATCACCAGATTCAGAAATATTTCAGGGGGCCACCCCATTGAGTACACCCGCAACGAAGTTAGCTGACTCCGAGACGGACTCAAGGTTTGCGTCAATGGCTGTAAACGACTGGGAACCCGAAAATGTGACTGGGCTTGTCGATACCGCGAAAACACTCCGCTTACCTAAACAGTACAGGTGCTCCTCGCACAATCGTAAATAAAGCAGTAAAGCATGGCATAAGTACATGATAGTAAATAAAACCTCAAACTAGTTTGTGGCCCCAAGAAATAAGAATGAATCAAGCTCTGGCTCAGGGGGGTTCCATAATTCCCCCGTATGTGGATAGCGCGAATATTCAAGGAACAGGTATCAAGTACTCGGGGTCCTACGGGACACAAGTGGACGGTTAACAACCAAATAACATCTATTGCCCACCTGTGCCTCTGCTTACCTACTTCAATTTAAGTTATTAAACAATAAGTAAAGTTATGATCAACTCCAACAATAAACATGCGGCAAATGCTCCAACAACTGTGGTACTTGGCGACACGCAACAGCACTTGAGCAAGCGACTACGACGCGCAGGTCCAACTATCTACCAATCATCAGGTAATAGGATGTGTCCAAGGCAATATAAGGCTGCTAGGGATATCACGGGTACGAAAACTAGAACAACGCAACACAGATAGCAATAGATCAACCGGAGGGAATAAATGCTATAAAAGTAAGATAGGTAGAAAGGGGAAGGTGCTCGCCTGAAAACATTGCCGAAGGTTCATCCGAAGATCGGGTCGACACTCGCATCAACTCAACGGCCTTATCTGCGAAGAACCAAAACACTGGAATAAACAACGGATGCACTATTTAATACTACGGCAGAAGATCGGGCATGATGCATGTATGATGTATGACATGGCAAAGGTGCGATGCGATTAGGCAATATTAAGCGGAACTGGGGTCCGACAACTAATTGATAGGTTCATGTTGTTTAGCTACCCTGCAATTTAAATGTTGTCTTAACATGGCAAAACATGGCTTCGGTTCGCTACATAAATTTAAATGGAGCCAATATTAGACTAGATAAGCCCGCATATGGCCCCATATTTAATTATAAGGTGAATCGGCATAGTGCCCCCACACCACACAATATGTATGCAAGCATGTACAAATTAATATGCAACAATATCAATTTCATATATTATAAAAATATGAGGGTTCTCGGATAGGGGTCACACATAGGGTTGCGAAGATCTTGGTTCCGGGGGGTCGGGGCCGGACTCAGGGTTCAACAGGGATCGAGGTTCAGATTCAAGATGGAGAACTTGTTGTGTCGTGACGGAGAACTTGGGTCCCAGCGGTCGATCTTGCCGTCGCGAAGCTCTTATCGGGTCCGTGAATCGGGTCGGTCTTGGCGTTCGGGATGCAGAACTCGGCGTTCCGCGGCGAAGTGCTTGTCGTACCGGTGGCGATCTTGGCGGTCATCGGGTCCGGGAGCGGTTCTCGGCGAACTGGTCGGTTCCATGGTTTTGGTTGTCGGTGTCGGACTTGGGTCTCGGCACTGGGAGATCTTGGTGTTCCGAGGGGATCTTGTCGCATCTGAAAACTATTTGGAGTCCTTGGCGGTTTTTCTTGAAAACCCCCGGGTACACCTCCTCGTCCGAAGCATCGAACCGAGCTGCAAGGACGTACTGCGTGTCATTGGCGATACCACATCGCTTCAGGGACTCCGTGATGTGCTTGGAGCCGGAGTAGTTGTAGACGAGCTCCGAGTGCAGGGTCCTGGTGGGGAGCGACTCCCTCGACTTGGAGAGCAGCGCCTTGGGCGCCGCTGCGAGGACCGGGAACACGTCCGGCACCAGCGACGCGTTGAGGAAAACGGCCTCCGGGTCCAGCGTCCCCGACTGCATCAGGTCCAGGAGCTCCCGGCTGTTGGAGACGTCGGAGAAGAGGGCGAGGGAGAGGCTGCGGCCGCTGGCCACCGAGAAGCTTCGCATGGCACTCGCCGGCGATGGGCTCTGCGGCGCTGGCTTGAGGCCGAAGGCGAGAAGGGGGAAGATGGTGACGAGGCACGGGGGAGGCGAACTTGGGGAGGCCGGAGGAAGGAGGCGTCCGGCGGCGAGCGCGGGGCTCGGGGCGAGCTTCTGCCGAACAGAGGGCGCCACAGGAGGAGGAAGAAGAGGCGGGGCGGGGGCCCGCGGCGGCGCGGCCTGCAGATGGCGGTCGGGCCGACGAGGAGCGGAGGGCGGCGGAGGGAGGAGATGCAGCGGCGGTCGCCGGCGGGGGAAGGAGAGGCGGGTTCGGGCCAAGGAGGAGGAGGGGGGGGTGCTGACGGAGGCGAGGGCGCGAGGCCGGCGCGGGGTGAGCGGCGGCTACCGAGGAGGGAGAACGGCGGCGAGAGGGGAGGCGCTCGGGGGTGAGCTCGTCGGGGAGAGAGAGGGTGGGGAGGGGAGAAGGAACGCGAGGCTGGTGGTGGGGCCGGGGGAGCGTGCGACAGGGGTGGGTGGGGCGCGCCAGGTGGGGGCGGGATCCCGAGGTGGGATCAGGGGTGGCTGTCGGTGGGTAGCGTGTGTGGCGTGTGTGCTTGTGTGTTGTGGGTGTGTGGGGCCCAGGGGGAGAGAGGGAGAGGAGTTGGGGGTTAGGATTGATGAGGTGGCTGGGCTGAGGGTGAGGTGGAGGGACGGTGAGGTGGCAAGCTGGGGTTGGTGGGTAGACTAGGTTTAGGTATAAAAGGGTTTAGGTTTTAGGTTTTATTATTTGTAAAATATTTGAGGTGTTGTTTTGTTTTAAATCTTTTTAGCAAATAATTTTTAGGCAATTAATTTAACAGATAATTATAAGACGTATTTGAAATAAGAGAAGGGTATTTTTAGAAAACAAAAATAGGCTTATTGAAAATAGTTTCGGACAAACAAATGCATGATGATGACGATGCAATGCACAAAACAACGCGATTTTCTAGTAGGGGTTTTGCGGGATGCCACATCCCAGTTGCAAGTTGCTTGTTACTAGGGCCTCGTCGAGGGGGGACGGGGTGTTAGTTGCATCTTGACAGCAACTGGGGGAAGGGGAACCCCCATCTGAGGGCCAGTCACAACTTTATTGTAACTGAGCTCTGCTCCAAGTTGCAACTTGATTGTAACTGAGCATCCCGTCGGTGTGGAAGGGGGCCAGTTGCAACTTGATTGTAACTAAGGACCTGTCGGTGTGGAAGAGGGGCTAGTCGCAATTTGATTGTAACTGAGCTCCTAGCGGGTCCCAGTTGCAAGTTGCTTATTACTAGGGCCTCGTCGAAGGAGGGAAGGGGTGGCAGTTGCATCTTGACTGCAATCGGGGAAAGAGGGACCCCCGTCGGAGGGCCAGTCACAACTTGATTGTAACTGAGCTCTGCTCCTAGTTGCAACTTGATTGTAACTGAGCACTCGTCGATGCGGAAGGGGGGCCAGTCGCAATTTGATTGTAACTGAGCACTTGTCGGTGTGCAAGGGGGGCCAATTGCAACTTAATTGTAACTGAGCTCCTAGCGGGTCCCAGTTGCAAGTTGCTTGTTACTAGGGCCTCAACGAGGGTGGGAGGTGGCCATTGTATCTTGACTGTAACTAAGCACCTGGAAGACCCCATTGAAGGGATAGGCGCAACTTGAATGCAACCGGGAGACCTCGTTGGCAAACAGTTTGCAACTGTTGGCATGACGAGTCCGGTCGCAATTATATTTTTAAAATTAGATGATTTTTTGTTTGATTTTAACTACCGGTGGCCCTCGTCGTCTCCGAAATTGTTTGGTATGAAGTTTTTCGGCTCTTTTTCTTTTTCTAATTTGTTTTATTGTTTTGACAGTTTATCCATCGTCGTTGTCGAAATTGTTTTTCCATTTTTCCCAGTTGCAACTTGATTGTCACTAACCTACTATCGGTTTCCCGCCGAGGGGCTAGTTGCAACTTGATTGCAACTGAGCACCCGTCCGGGGAGGGGCATTTGCAACTTGTTTGTAATTGGCTCCCCGTCGGGTCCCAGTTGCAACCTGATTGTAACTGACCTTCCGTCGGTTACCCGACGAGTGGCCAGTTGCAACTTGATTGCAACTGAGAACCCGCCGGGGGAGGGGCATTTGCAACTTGTTTATAATTGGTACCCCGACGGGTCCCAATTGCAACTTGAATGTAACTGACCTTCCGTCGATTACCCGCCGAGGGGCCACTTGATTGCAACTAAGAACTCGTCGGGGGAGGGACATTTGCAACTTATTTGTAATTGGGACCCCGACGGGTCCAAGTTGCAACTTAATTGCCTTTTCTAACTTGCCTTTTATAACTTAACTTATTGTTGCATTTTTATTGCAATTAATCCTTGAGAAACATTTTTTCATGAGACACTAGATGTTTCACATAACAAGCAATATTTTCGTGAGAAAAATATACTACCATTGTCTCAAAATAAATGTTTTTATACACTAAATACATCCAAATTTGTAAAAAATTAAAACATTTAATTAAAGACAGGGACACTATTATTTTTTGAATTTTTATACTCCCTCCAATCCATATTAGTTGACTTGGATTTATCAAAATTTAGATAAACCTATATACTAAATAGTGTCTAGATTTATCCAAATCTAGACAAATTTGAATCAACTAATATGGATCGAAGAAAGTAGTTTAATTTGTTGCTTTTTATTTTCCTTTTGCAAGGGAGACTGTCGTGGAACCGTAATGTCAACGACCTTTTGGACCAGGTATCTGAAATATCGTGGAATAGCCGTAGCTGTATCACCTCGCTGTACATGTGTTTGACCAAGAGAACAGAGAGAAGAAGCGATATGGAATAGAAAGGAGGAAGATGAATTGAAACGCGGGTTGATTTTTGAGTCTGACGTCACGTGAAGTCGCCTAAGACCTAGACAAGCCCAAAAAACAACCTTTTTTGGAGTTCATTGAAACAAACAAGCACATGAGATACACACGCGTACGTGTCAGAAGCAGTGTCGATGGGAACCGGACTGGGCGGCGAACGGAAGAGAAGAGGCACATAGCGGTGGGGTCGGTGTAGAGCAGGGTAGTGGAGCATCCTGGGTCGGGATGGAGGTCGACAAAACGTGACAAGGTTGAGTACACTGCTGGAGGCCACGGGCTCGAGGCAGAGGAGGTCTTGAGCCCCAACACAACAGTGAGGATTGAGGACGCGTTGTAGCAGAACATCGCACGGCCGTAGGATATGTTGCATGCATACGTGACTAATGGTGTGGCAAGCTTGCAGGTGGCTGGTGCTTGGCCTCCTAGAGGTGACCCTGGCAGCGGGGAGACTTCTAGTGACAGTGGGTGATGTCCGCGAGGTCGCGGATGAGCACAAGGTCGATGAGACAAATAAAAGATCCGGAAAAGACTAGGGTTTTGATTTTAAATTAAAGGAGGAGACTAATTAGAAAACAAAATAGACTTTTGGTTAAAATATTTTAGAGCGAAAATATGCATGATGATACGAAAAAGAAAATAACAAGCAATTTTATTTTCGAAAAAATTTCCGGGGCATTACAACTCGACACCACTAACAAGGACCGCGTCCCGAGATCCAAACAAAGATACCCGAGGGGGAGAGGTTTGGTGATCGGATCTCCTTGTGTCAGGTTGATGGTCATGACACCACTAACAAGTATTCTTTCTATGTCTTGAAATTGTCGACACCACTAACAAGGGTTGTCGCCCATGCCAGATAGGAAAATATGAAAGTAAAGGTATCAAAGGGTGAGGCCACCTCAAACTTCCGTGGAACGAGTAGAGATCACAATAATCCACTAGTTCAATGTACAAGAGCGAATAATAAGAGTAGTCGGATGGGGATCAGTCCATCGCGCACCCAAAGCATTACTCTGCACATGTATAGGAAAATTATGCAACCCAACTCTTAGAAATCAAACTGAAGATCTGACGAGGAGTATTCATAAAGACTTGAAAAGATGATGACGTCGTCATCTTAGAAGTCACAAAACACAGGAAACATATGATGAAAGATCAGATATAGCGAAAATCAGATGTAGCACCACTGTTAAAAAGGAAAGGAAGCGGAACCCTAAAGGTACGACGGAAACCCGACCATGAGGAATCCTGGACTTCAAGAAGGTAAGAGATCATATTAAAACACACAAATATAAGAGGAGAAGGAATAAAGATAAGCAGTAAAAGGAGAGCTAACCAGATCTACCTAACACATCTGTAGTAAAATAGTTTTGACACTCTACATCGTCCGTTAGCTAGGTTAACCTACAGGCTGGACCAGTGGGGTATCGTAAAACTTTGCTCTGATAGCACTTTTAATGCTCCCAAATCGGGTCTATGCATATCTCAGCATTTCCCGCTAAAAACCCCATAGAAGCGATTCAAAGACGCCCACCAGACACTTTCGTGTGGGTGGGATTTTATTACAAGTAGTTACATCACAATAGTTTACAACAGAACCCACAAGAAACATATATATACAACAACGACTCTTCGAGTCAAGAATACAAATGATACAATTCAGAGATATAACTCAAGAATAAAGCAAAATAGTATCCGAGTATGGACAAGGTCCAAATGGGACTAAGAGTCCTGAAGAATAACCAAGCAATTTCCATAAATCCTGCCCAGGCCAAGTGTAACATCCCAAAAATACTAAACTTGAATCATCAAACTCTAATCATCAAAATTAGGGTTAACAAAAACTTTTCTAAATAAAATTATGAATGCATGCATATGAGTATGCATTGAATTTGAAATTCTTTTGAACCACCTTGTTTGTATGTTTCATTGATTGTAAAATGTTTCTTAGGTGAAATAAGCATCATCTAAAATATTTCCCACACTTTTCCTAAAGACAAATAAAGCAAAACAAATAAAATAAAGGAATGGTCATTTTGACCAATTTAACTCCCATGCCTACTTTGGCTGTCTCAAACTTTTAGAACCTAATAGAAACTTTTCTAGATCATTGCACCCCCTGATTGTACTCATAACCAAGTATCAAGGCCCACTTTGTGATCATCCAGAAACTTTCAAATGCATAGTTTAGATGACAATTCAAAATTGAATCTTTATCATATGGGAAGATCCCACTTTTTCAAAAACCACTCAAACAAGCTCAACTTTCAAAACCCAAGCATCTGCAGACTCACCAGCACCAATCTAGCACACCCACGAAAAATCTTTTCAAAATTCAAAACTTGAATTCATGCGGCCATTTCATCAAACACTTGGCAGACACAAATCAAACAAAATCAAAACACTATAGTGTACAGTGTTTTGAGCCTAACTGGTTCCCTATCTAGCTCACAACCATCTCAGTAGATCATCTAGCAAGATTAACCAAGCACTAGCACCATTGTGAGCTTGCCAAAACCATCAATGGTGAACAGACGAAGCCAACCTTGTCACCCCCATGTCGACCGCAAGCTAGGAGGAGAAGCAAGCCTAGCCAGCAAGTCTGGGAGGCAGCCCACCATCCACCGCCACTCCCTGTCCAGCGCTTGAATGTTGCCAGCCACTGGACCACACACACGGACCGCGCCTAGCTCGCCAGCAACCATGCCGACCATGCGCCAGAGCGCCACCCTCGACCGAAGCCCACAGACCGCGCGCCGTCCTCGCCGCGTGCATACACGATCGCCGCTGACCCAGGAGACCGCCAGACATCCCCGTTCGCCGCCCCATGCCACACAGCCACCGCTCGCCGTCGAAGACGCCGCCTCTGCCGCGCAGAGCGTCGCATGTTCCAGACCAACCCGCACCGCCCTACGTCTCGCCACCGTATCGTTGAGCATCGCCAGGGAACACCGCACCGTCCCCTACCTTCGCCCATGCCAATAGCTGTCTGTACCATCGCCCCCGACGAGCTCACCGTGCGCCTCGACGGTCCCCTCGCTCGACTATAAATAGAGGCCACCCCCAGCCGAATTGAGCACACCATTCTACTCCCCTCTCATCACTGATCGTGCCACACTGTTCCCGGAGCAAGGCGAGCAGCACTTCGACGGAATTTCACCAGAGCCCGCCGCCTCTAGAGAAGAAGGAAGCCAGCGATTAGAGCCGCCCCAGGAGGATCCACCGGTACCAGGAGATTCGCCGTCGTCGACTTCGTCGTTCGCCCGCCTCGCCGACCCTCGCCGACCCTCGCCTGCACCCCGGTGAGCCCCCAGCAATCCCCACTGGCCGCGCTAGGTTTCTGTCTCGCCGGCGTTGCCCAACGTCGACGATGACTCTCAGCCGTTGGATTAGAACCAGATCGAACGACCCACAGCGCCCCATACCGCTTCGCACCCCCTGTCTCACCGACGAGTGGGGACAACCACTTAAGCAGCCCGCGGAAGCGCTATGCTTAGCAGGCCGGCCCGTTAACTTTTCCCGCGCAGCCCAGTTATTTGAATTAAACCTTTTCCATTTTATTTCAAACTCACTTCTGTACCCAGTTTCAAAAATCAACCCAGATCGATTCAGTGCACCAAATTGAATGAAACTAATTTTGTTGGAAAGGTCTGGGAATGCTGAATCCAAGCCCGTTGGATTCAATTCATTTGGATCTATATATCACCCATGGTAAAAATAACAAGGCAGAATCTTTTCTGCATTCAAACATTTTTCAAATTTAAACCATAATAGCTTTTGAGTTGATTCCAACTCTCAAAAATCACATTTAACCATACCTTTCAGAATATATAAAAATATATAGGTTTAATTGCAGAAATAATGTTCAGGTAATAAAAGAATGCCCCATAGGCATCTCTAGTCACTTTATTTAATTAAAATAAAAGGGTAAAACCTTATTAAATTGTGACACCACTTTAAATCATATTCCCATGGACTAAAATATGTGGTGATGACATGTGTCAACATGATACCATATTTGGTTTGGAGAATATTAAATCTTAAGTAGTTTTTCAATGAGTAGAAATTACTTTTCTAAAAATAAAAGGAATTAAACCAAGCCTTAATCTTGTAATATTAGAGATGATGTTAGATCATCTATAGGATACTTGTGTGTGATGATTGCAAGTAGTTAAGTATTGTTTGGTGATTGTGTACATCTTATTTATTTATAGATGCTAGTACCGACCAAGGATACGAGGAGGAAGGAGGATTCTACGAAGAAGAAGCCGAGGAGAACTTCAACCACTGCTCTGCACAAGGCAAGCTTTATTAACTAAGTGGACCAATGCAAGCCAATACTTGCAAGCTATTAACCTTGCAAGCTAACACTTGCAATTTAGCAAGCTTATACTGATATTATGCAAGCCAATACTTGCTGGTTACCATGTCAACTATATGCCTTAAAGCATATATGATCATAACCACTTGATAAACCAATCCTAGTTTTACTTGCAAGCTTCTTACTTTATTTCTTTATCAAAGCCATTACTTAGAGTTTACTTAAGTGAATTATAGATACTAGAAATATATTTGAAGGTTGCTTAAAGAGCATAAAATTTGGCCTAAGCTAGATAATCTTGATATCATCCCAAGGCATAAGATTGAACTTAGTTGAAACTCCACTAGTTTACCACCCCTCATTAGTGCTTACCCCCACCTGTAGATGCTAGTGCTAAGCATAAAACTTGATCAACTTTAGATGGGAATACTTGGTGTACAAATGGTTATGAAAACCTTGGAATGATGGATCATTCTATTGAAATGTTTTGGACATGTGTTTTCTGAACACCTGATGATTTTGGTGATAAAAATGTTGAGGTATGAGCCTTAGCCCTTTATAAAACTGATGGTTGTCTGGATGCGATACCATTCCAATTTTATCGTACAACCACAATACCCGAAGATTGGGTAGGGCTTGACTGGAAACTTATGTACCTTAGTATTAGTTCCCTCATGGCCAAGGTCTGAGCTGAGGCTACCTTGTGAAGATTGTCCACCTGTGTAGTACCCAAGATAACAGTTGGTCATGGTTGGGAGGCCAAACTCACAGGAGAGGTGCTTATACTAGGGCGTGTAATTGAAAGGTTAGGATTGATTATCCGCATACTGAGTATGGTGAATTCAGGATTTGTTCCTAACGGATGTATCAAATGTTGTGGTGAAAGTGTACAATCTCTGCAGAGTGTCAAACTATTCGAATAGCCGCATCCGCGGTTATGGATAGTTGTAGTGGCCATACTATTCCCCCGTCAGACTTTTCAAAATGACTTGTGAAATGAGTTGAGACTTTGACTTGACCACAACAGGGTTGTGATATGAACTACAAGTTCCCACTTAGGAGTTATAAAATTGTGACTAGCATTCATTGCTTCTAAACTTAGTAGAGATAAATCTGGCTTTTGCAAAATAACCCTAGAGCCTAGTGTCCTATTATCAAAACCCCTTTCACTTGTTAGTATTAGTTTGCGAGTACTTAAATAGTACTCATGGCTTTGTCCCTGGGTATTCCCATGGCCAGACTATGAAGAGGAGTACCTGGAGGATGGACCCCAGGAAGGTTACGACAACTAGGATCATCTCCCATCGTCAGCACTGCCTGTGACCCCGAAGATGGAGCTTCGCCTACGCTACCATTACTATTACGTATTCCGCTGCTTGATGTTGTATTAAGAACTGGATCATGAGATTCCTATTTGTGTAAGAACTTATGTACTGTTTGTAATGGATGATGTACTATGGTATCCAATTCTGTTATGTCTCGCAAAAATGGTAATCCTGGGATTGCGATGTATGGCATAACAGGCATCTGGGATTAAAAATCCGGGTGTTGACAAGTTGGTATCAGAGCCATCCTGACCATAGGAGACCATAGTTAGACTAGAAGTTGAATCAAAAACTTAGTTTCAAAACCAAATAAAACAAATATTTACAAAAACTTATTCTCATTCTTATCCCTTTGATTCTTTTATGAAAATTCATGTTCCTCAAAAACTCTTGCAAAATACATAAAATTTGACACACTTGATCACTCTACTAACTTACTCATCCTATATTCTTATAGATGGAAGTGAAGTACAGCAAGTTTTACCAATTGGGGAATGGAGGAGACCTTATCTTTGAGAGGGATTTGGACCAGCTTTCGGAACTTCTGGAGCGTCCGCACCCCGAGTTCTTCGGAGCTCATCTCAATGATCAAGGAGGAGAAGATCTGTAGTGGCTAATTGTTGCAAGTCTCCGAGGAAAGATTGAACCTCCCACTGCGGAAGGAATTCAGTTTACCTTAAGAGAAAACAACTGGCTCGATGGACTTGCCAGGGCCATGCTGGAAGCTCTTTCCCGTCTGTATGGGCAGAGCATCAATCGGATCAAGGGTACTCGCTTTGAGTTTTGCCCAAGGCGTGATGCAAATGGACAACCACTGGAATCCCCATACCACCCTGAGCTGAAGACTCAATTGTACCACCTCAGCTTCATGATGTATGATCGTCAGCAGGAGTTGGACAACTGCCGTGACTACTGCAACCACAAGTCTTCCATCATCAAGACGAAGGACCAAACCATCGCCATGCTAGCAAAAGATCGCAAGTCTCGCCGCCGTCAGCTCGACAAGAAGGAGCGCATCATTTCCCGTCTTCGCCACCGCATCTCATCTCTGGAAGAGACCATCCACGAGAGAGACATGCAGTTGGAGGAAAGGGAGAATGCGAGAGAGGATCTTTGTGGAGACCCCTACTCCTATCTCAGCGAGGATGATGATTTTCTGGAGGATCAGGCTATGGAATTCTTCACCGATGAGGATGATTTCGCCTTCATCGATGATGATGAGGATGATGAAGCCACCGATTCCGAGGAGTAGTAGCACTTGAGCACTAGCGTAGTGAGTAGTATTTGGTCCCACTGTATCGTAGTTCTCAGAATGGTTCTTAAAACCATCTGCTTTCCTTTGTTGTGGTGTGTGTTGTATCGGGTACTATGAATGAATGAATGAAAAGCAAGTTACTAGAAAAATCTGAGTCAAACTTTAAATTTTTTTCAAAGACCCAAAACTTTAGAAATTTCCCTCTTTTCTCATGATCTACAATCTTCAGATGCCACGTGGAGGAAGTGGTTCATCCCCGGACCCGATGTTGCAGATTCTGCAAATGTTGACTTCTGACCGCGAAGCTGAAAGAGCGGAACGTCAAGCCAACCTAGCCACTCTGCAGTAGATAGCCCAGCTAGCCCACAACAACCAAGGCCACGGAAATCAGGACAACCATGGATCTAAGCTCAAGAATTTCCAGAATACCAACCCACCTGTTTTCACTAAGTCAGAAGAACCCTTAGATGCCGATGATTGGCTGCAAACCATGGAAAATAACCTAGAAGTCGCCGGAGTGGAAGCCAACGAGAAAGTTCTATTCGCCACCCACTATCTAGCCGGAGATGCTAGGGCATGGTGGAACAGTGTTCGCGCAATGACCGGAGGCCAGATGATGACCTGAGAAGAATTCAAGGTCAAGTTTAGCAGAACCCATGTGCCATCGGGTTTGATCAAGAGAATGAGAGACGAGTTCAGAGAGCTGAAGCAAGGAAGGATGACTGTAGTGGAATACCGTGACAAATTCTTGTCATTAGCTAGGTATGCCCCGGATGAGATCGACACCGAAGCCAAGAAGAAAGAAAGATTCCTGAATGGTCTACATGACGAGATGCAGACAATGTTCGTCAATATCCCCTTTGCGGATATTGAAGCCCTTGTCGACTTAGCTATCCAGATGGAAGGAAAGATCAACCAAGCCAATGAAAACCGCAAGCATCGCATGATGCATCAACCAGGAACCCATCAGACCCCAAAGTATCGCCCCAACCCATCTCCAGGATTTGCCCCAAGAACCAACAGACCCCCGATGAACCGTCCAACCTATCCCAACCGTGGAAACCCTAGGCCCGGAGGAAATCACAACAACCCCGGCAACGCTAGCAATTTCAATCGTGCCCCACCCAAGTTCAACAACAACAATGCTACCGCCAACACCAACACTGCCCCTAGGACTGGAAGCAATGCTATGCCTGTAGTAGCCAAGGACAAGTCGCAAGTGACTTGTTATGACTGTGGAAATAAAGGCCACTATTCCAACGAGTGCCCCAACAAGAAGAATGCTACAACCCCTAATGCCAATGTCCCAGCTGAGCAGCAGCGTCGTGTTCAGCCAGGAAGAAGATTTGCCCCAGGGAATTCACTCAACCGCAACGGCCGTCTTTTTCTCATGCATGCTGAAGAAGCTCAGGAAGCGCCAGACGTTGTGCTGGGTATGTTTTCGGTTAATTCAGTACTTGCACGAGTGTTGTTTGATTCTGGTGCATCGCACTCATTTGTCACCGAAGAATTTGCATGCACTAGTAAAATTCAACCAACCAAATTGAAGCATGTTATGATTGTTCAAATTCCCGGATCAACCACCAAGGCTAGGCAAATTTGCAAAGCCGTCCCTATCCGAATCCATGGCATAGATTTTTATGCTAACCTGATAGTACTCGGAACTAAAGGTTTGGAAGTAGTACTGGGAATGGATTGGATGTCCAAACATAAAGGATTAATTGACTGTGCCAATAAAGCCATCACCATGACCAGTACAGCCGGAATATCAGTCGAGCATATATCTGAAACCTTACCTCGCCAATTCAAATGCAACAAGAGTATAGCCCAACCTACCATTGACCAAGTCCGGATAGTCTGTGAATACCCCGATGTATTTCCAGATGTTTTGCCTGGTATGCCCCCAGATCGGGATATCGAGTTTATCATCGAACTAATTCCCGAAACTGGACCCATAGCCCATAGACCCTATAGTATGAACCCGTCAGAGCTAGCAGAACTGAAGAAGCAACTGGATGCCATGTTGGAAATTGGATTGATTCAACCAAGTGCGTCACCTTGGAGATCACCTGTCTTGTTTGTGGACAAGAAGGATGGAGGTAACCGTTTGTGTACGGATTATCGGAAATTGAATGATGTCACCATCAAGAACAAGTACCCCTTTCCCAAGATAGAAGATTTGTTTGATCAGTTGACCGGTGCCAAAGTGTTTTCTAAGATTGATCTTAGAATTGGCTATCATCAACTCAAAATTCGTGCTGAGGATATTCCAAAGACTGCCTTTACCACCAGATATGGATTGTACGAGTATATAGTCATGTCTTTCGGACTAACCAATGCCCCCGCTTATTTCATGAATCTCATGAATAAGATTTTTATGGACTTCCTAGATAAGTTTGTCGTTGTTTTCATCGATGACATTCTGATTTATTCCAAATCAGAAGAAGAACATGAGCTACACCTAAGGACCATTCTTGGAACCCTTAGTGAGCATCAGCTGTATGCAAATTTTAGCAAATGTGAATTCTGGTTACAGGAGGTAGGATTCCTCGGTCACATTGTATCAGCCGGAGGAATTGCTGTTGACCCTGCCAAAGTGAAAGATGTAGAAGATTGGCAAGCCCCAACCACTCAAACCCAAGTTCGTGCATTTCTCGGATTGGCGGGATATTACCGCAAATTCGTAGAAGGATTCTCGAGTATCGCCCGACCCATGACCCAATTGCTGAAGAAGGACAAGAAGTTTGAATGGACCGACAAATGTGAAGCGAGTTTTCAAGAACTCAAGAGGAGATTGATTTCAGCCCCAATCTTGATCATGCCGGATATCACAAAGCCCTTCGATGTGTATTGTGACACATCCAAGATTGGTCTCGAATGTGTGCTAATGCAAGAAGGCAAGGTTATATCTTATCTATCTCGACAACTGAAGCAACATGAGCAAAACTACCCAACCCATGACTTCGAACTCGCAGCCGTAGTTCTAGCCCTGAAAACATGGAGACATTACCTGATGGGAACCCGTTGTGAGATCTATTCGGATCACAAGAGCCTAAAGTATATATTCACTCAGAAGGATCTGAATATGAGGCAGAGAAGATGGATTGAGCTAATCAAGGATTACGACCTGGAAATTCACTATCACCCTGGTAAAGCCAATGTGGTAGTCGATGCCCTTAGCAGATTGCCGTGCCGCTTGAACTCCATGATTTTGAAGGAGCAACCAAGTTTGCACAAAGAGATGGAAGATTTTCGAATAGAATTAATAAGTGAAGGATTTTTGGCTAGCATAGAACTCCAGCCCACTTTGATCAGTCAGATTAAAGAGGCGCATAAGGGAAATGCTAGTAGAGACGGAATAAGCGTCGTATCGGTACAGACAAATTACCCGGATTCACCGAGGACGAAGGAGTTTTGTGGTACAAAGGACGCCTTTGTGTACCAGTAGATTCTGAGTTGAAATAAGTTATTTTGAAGGAGGCTCATGATACTCTTTATTCTATCCATCCCGGAGGAACTAAGATGTATCAGGATTTAAAAGTGCAATTTTGGTGGCACAAGATGAAGAGAGAAATCGGAAGCTATATCGCCAAGTGTGATATATGTCAGCGAGTCAAGGCAGGACATCAAAGACCCGCTAGATTGTTGCAACCATTAGAGATTCCGGAATGGAAATGGGATTCTGTCGGAATGGACTTTATCACTGGACTACCTACTTCTAGTAGGGAAAATGACTCTATCTGGGTCATAGTGGACAGATTGTCCAAAGTCGCCCATTTCTTACCCGTCAAGACCACATATTAGAGTTCGAAACTAGCAGAGTTGTACATCGCTAGAATCGTTAGTTTGCATGGAGTCCCCAAGAACATCGTATCGCATCGAGGAACTCAGTTTACCTCGAGATTCTGGAAGAAAGTCCAAGAAGGTTTAGGAACCCGTCTAGATTTCAGCACCGCGTATCACCCTCAGACCGATGGACAAACGGAGCGAGTAAATCAAATACTCGAAGATATGCTGAGAGCATGTGTGTTAGAATATGGATCCAAGTGGGAAGACTGTCCGCCGTTTGCAGAATTTTCATACAACAACAGTTATCAAGCCAGTTTGCAAATGGCCCCATTTGAATTCATGTATGGAAGGAAGTGTCGCACCCCTTTGAACTGGTCGGAAGTAGGAGAGAGTCAGATCTTCGGACTCGACATCGTACGAGAAGCAGAAGAGAAGGTTCACAAGATTCGTGAGCACCTCAAGACTGCCCAATCCAGACAGAAGAGTTACGCCGGCAAGAGACGTCGAGACCTCGCCTTCAAAATAGGAGACTTCGTTTATCTGAAAGTGTCGCCATTGAAGGGAATGCAACGTTTCCAACTCAAGGGAAAGTTAGCCCCCAGATATATCGGACCTTTCAAGATTCTGAACCCTCGAGGAGAAGTATCGTATCAATTGGAACTACCTGAAGAGATGTCAGCCGTGCACAACGTGTTCCATATCTCATTACTTCGCAAGTGTCTCGAAGTCCCCGAGAAGACCGAAGTGTTCAAAAATATCGATCACCATACCATAGAGATCAACGATGACCTGAACTATCCCGAAGTACCCATCCGTATTTTGGAAGAAGCTTTTCGAACTACCCGAACCCGAAGCATCAAGTTTCCCAAGATTCAGTGGAGCAACCACACAGAAGTGGAAGGTACCTGGGAGCGCGAAGATCACATCAAGACGGAGTTTCCCGATCTCTTCAAATCCTAGGTAATCTTTTCGTCCTTTTTCAAATCTCGGGACGAGATTTTGTTTAAGGGGGGAAGGTTTGTAACATCCCAAAAATACTAAACTTGAATCATCAAACTCTAATCATCAAAATTAGGGTTAACAAAAACTTTTCTAAATAAAATTATGAATGCATGCATATGAGTATGCATTGAATTTGAAATTCTTTTGAACCACCTTGTTTGTATGTTTCCTTGCTTGTAAAATGTTTCTTAGGTGAAATAAACATCTTCTAAAACATTTCCCACACTTTTCCCAAAGACAAATAAAGCAAAACAAATAAAATAAAGGAATGGTCATTTTGACCAATTTAACTCCCATGCCTACTTTGGCTGTCTCAAACTTTTAGAACCTAACAGAAACTTTTCTGGATCTTTGCACCCCTTGATTGTACTCATAACCAAGTATCAAGGCCCACTTTGTGATAATCCAGAAACTTTCAAATGCATAGTTTAAATGACAATTCAAAATTGAATCTTTATCATATGGGAAGATCCCACTTTTTCAAAAACCACTCAAACAAGCTCAACTTTCAAAACCCAAGCATCTGCAGACTCACCAGCACCAATCTAGCACACCCACCAAAAATCTTTTCAAAATTCAAAACTTGAATTCATGCGGCCATTTCATCAAACACTTGGCAGACACAAATCAAACAAAATCAAAACACTATAGTGTGCAGTGTTTTGAGCCTAACTGGTTCCCTATCTAGCTCACAACCATCTCAGTAGATCATCTAACAAGATTAACCAAGCACTAGCACCACTGTGAGCTTGCCAAAACCATCAATGGTGAACAGCCGAAGCCAACCTTGTCACCCCCATGTCGACCGCAAGCTAGGAGGAGAAGCAAGCCTAGCCAGCATGTCTGGGAGGCAGCCCACCGTCCACCGCCACTCCCTGTCCAGCGCTTGAACGTTGCCAGCCACTGGACCACACACACGGACCGCGCCCAGCTCGCCAGTAACCATGCCGACCATGCGCCAGAGCGCCACCCTCGACCGAAGCCCACAGACCGCGCGCCGCCCTCGCCGCGTGCATACACGATCGCCGCCGACCCAGGAGACCGCCAGACATCCCCGTTCGCCGTCCCATGCCGCACAACCACCGCTCGCCGTTGAAGACGCCTCCTCTGCCGCGCAGAGCGTCGCATGTTCCAGACCAACCCGCACCGCCCCATGTCTCGCCACCGTATCGTTGAGCATCGCCAGGGAACACTGCACCATCCCCTACCTTCACCCATGCCAATAGCCGTCTGTACCATCGCCCCCGACGAGCTCACCGTGCGCCCCGATGGTCCCCTCGCTCGACTATAAATAAAGGCCACCCCCAGCCGAATTGAGCACACCATTCTACTCCCTCTCATCACTGATCGTGCCACACCGTTCCCAGAGCAATGCGAGCAGCACTTCGCCGGAATTTCACCGGAGCCCGCCGCCTCTAGAGAAGAAGGAAACCAGCGATTGGAGCCGCCCCAGGAGGATCCACCGGTACCAGGAGATTCGCCGTTGTCGACTTCGTCGTTTGCCCGCCTCGCTGACCCTCGCCGACCCTCGCCTGCACCCCGGTGAGCCCCCAGCAACCCCCACTGGCCGCGCTAGGTTTCTGTCTCGCCGGCGTTGCCCAACGTCGATGATGACTCTCAGCCGTTGGATTAGAACCAGATCGAACGACCCACATCGCCCCATACCGCTTCGCACCCCCTGTCTCACTGACGAGTGGGGACAGCCACTTAAGCAGCCCGCAGAAGCGCTATGCTTAGCAGGCCGGCCCGTTAACTTTTCCCGCGCAGCCCAGTTATTTGAATTAAACCATTTCCATTTTATTTCAAACTCACTTCTGTACCCAGTTTCAAAAATCAACCCAGATCGATTCAGTGCACCAAATTGAATGAAACTAATTTTGTTGGAAAGGTCTGGGAATGCTGAATCCAAGCCCGTTGGATTCAAGTCATTTGGATCTATAGATCACCCATGGTAAAAATAACAAGGCAGAAGCTTTTCTGCATTCAAACATTTTTCAAATTTAAACCATAATAGCTTTTGAGTTGATTCCAACTCTCAAAAATCACATTTAACCATACCTTTCAGACTATATAAAAATATATAGGTTTACTTGGAGAAATAATGTTCAGGTAATAAAAGAATGCCCCATAGGCATTTCTAGTCACTTTATTTAATTAAAATAAAAGGGTAAAACCTTATTAAATTGTGACACCACTTTAAATCATATTCCCATGGACTAAAATATGTGGTGATGACATGTGTCAACATGATCCCATATTTGGTTTGGAGAATATTAAATCTTAAGTAGTTTTTCAATGAGTAGAAATTACTTTTCTAAAAATAAAAGGAATTAAACCAAGCCTTAATCTTGTAATATTAGAGATGATGTTAGATCATCTATAGGATCCTTGTGTGTGATGATTGAAAGTAGTTAAGTATTGTTTGGTGATTGTGTACATCGTATTTATTTATAGACGCTAGTACCAACCAAGGATACGAGGAGGAAGCAGGATTCTACGAAGAAGAAGCCGAGGAGAACTTCAACCACTGCTCTGCACAAGGCAAGCTTTATTAACTAAGTGGACCAATGCAAGCCAATACTTGCAAGCTATTAACCTTGCAAGCTAACACTTTCAATTTAGCAAGCTTATACTGATATTATGCAAGCCAATACTTGCTGGTTACCATGTCAACTATATGCCTTAAAGCATATATGATCATAACCACTTGATAAACCAATCCTAGTTTTACTTGCAAGCTTATTACTTTATTTCTTTATCAAAGCTATTACTTAGAGTTTACTTAAGTGAATTATTGATACTAGAAAGATATTTGAAGGTTGCATAAAGAGCATAAAATTTGGCCTAAGCTAGATAATCTTGATATCATCCCAAGGCATAAGATTGAACTTAGTTGAAACTACACTAGTTTACCACCCCTCATTAGTGCTTACCCCCACCTGTAGATGCTAGTGCTAAGCATAAAACTTGATCAACTTTAGATGGGAATACTTGGTGGAAAAATGGTTACGAAAACCTTGGAATGATGGATCATTCTATTGAAATGTTTTGGACATGTGTTTTCCGAACACCTGATGATTTTGGTGATAAAAATGTTGAGGCATGAGCCTTAGCCCTTTATAAAACTGATGGTTGTCTGGATGCGATACCATTCCAATTTTATCGTACAACCACAATACCCGAAGATTGGGTAGGGCTTGACTGGAAGCTTATGTACCTTAGTATTAGTTCCCTCACGGCCAAGGTCTGAGCTGAGGCTACCTTGTGAAGATTGTCTACCTGTGCAGTACCCAAGATGATAGTTGGTCATGGTTGGGAGGCCAAACTCACAGGAGAGGTGCTTATACTAGGGCGTGTAATTGAAAGGTTAGGATTGATTATCCGCATACTGAGTATGGTGAATTCAGGATTTGTTCCTGACGGATGTATCGAATGTTGTGGTGAAAGTGTACAATCTCTGCAGAGTGTCAAACTATTCGAATAGCCACGTCCGCGGTTATGGACAGTTGGAGTGGCCAGACTATTCCCCCGTCAGACTTTTCAAAATGACTTGTGAAATGAGTTGAGACTTTGACTTGACCACAACATGGTTGTGATATGAACTACAAGTTCCCACTTAGGAGTTATAAATTTCTAAACTTAGTAGAGATAAATCTGGCTTTTGCAAAATAACCCTAGAGCCTAGTGTCCTATTATCAAAACCCCTTTCACTTGTTAGTATTAGTTTGCGAGTACTCATGGCTTTGTCCCTGGCTATTCCCATGGCCAGACTATGAAGAGGAGTACCTGGAGGATGGACCCCAGGAAGGTTACGACAACTAGGATCATCTCCTATCGTCATCATTGCCTGTGACCCCGAAGATGGAGCTTCGCCTACGCTACCATTACTATTACGTATTCCGCTGCTTGATGTTGTATTAAGAACTGGATCATGAGATCCCTATTTGTGTAAGAACTTATGTACGGTTTGTAATGGATGATGTACTATGGTATCCAATTCTGTTATGTCTTGCAAAATGGGTAATCCTGGGATTGCGATGTATGGCATAATAGGAATTTGGGATTAAAAATCCGGGTGCTGACACCAAGCCGGTAGGGTAACCTTTCTAACGTCATCAATCACATACCTATCAAAGCCAAAAGGTGCTGACATAGGGCAAAAGAAAACACAAAAGAGAGCGGCCAGTACTGAGGCCAGTACATGGAGAGTCTTAGAATTCGGCGGTCCTCACCTACATGGGTATGGTGGGCTCAGTGGCAGCAAAGCTTACACTACCTAACTTATAGAGACACGCTACAACTTTGGCTATCAGAGCGAGATAAGAGAGCGCTAAGCGTAACTATAATATAACACCAAGCATAACCCATCCGGAGATTTCCCCCTCGAAGACCAGTCGAGGAAGTCCTTTGGCGGAACACACATGATGGCAATTTTAGTTAAGCAGGTTTAGTTGGTAAGGCTAATTACTAATCAAATTATAAAGAGGCAAAAAATTAATGACGATGTCTATGATCATGACACTGTACTCCTCAAGGCATCAATAACCATGGACACACGACTTTTCAAAAATATTTACCCTGCAGAGGTGCACTACTGTATCCAAACGCATGCTCAACCCTTCAGGCAAGATATCACGCGTTCCATCTGAATCTCACAACAAGAACTGTCCCTTAACTACATGCATATCCAGTGGCATCACCTACTGTGTTGATCCAACCAATGGAATAGGTACGACGATTCTCGAGGGAGGCATAGCGTCTGCGTCTACTATAGCAAACGACCCTGGAAGATAACTTGTAGAGCTCCCCTTGGAACTGCCGGCATGTACCGCTTTTATGTATGCAAGCCATATCAATCCACCAAAATATCATGTCCGAAGACATATCGACTCACCCATGTCCGAGGACATATTATGCATATGCACCAAATGGGAAAACAATTTTGTAACCCTCTGGATATACGAATATCACCGGTAGTTGAGGATTGGGGGTGGGGGGTCCCAGAGTCCCCATGTTTGGTTAGCGCGATCAACTAAAAACTGGTGTCGTAGAACGTACATGTCCTAGGTCGTCTCAAGAAGTTCCCAAAGATGGTCCCTGCCGGAGCCTTATCATTAGATGAATCCATAACCATAACTATAACCAACATCACATTTTTAATTTATCATGTTATCAACCATAACCAGATATCATGGTTCACCTGTGTGAGAGCGGGCAGCATACCTAAGCATGTGCCACGACTCGCAAGGGAATAGGATAACCAAGGCAATATGGTAGAGCAGGTAAATAAAGGGACAGTACTAAAGCATCGACAATAGAGATAGCAGTAGACAAAGGAAGGAAGTAAAGACTATAAATGCAAAGTAGGTAGAAGGAGGATAATTCTCTCCTGTGAGACAAAGTCGGTGACCGAAGGGTTGTCGTAACTTGCATTCACTCATCGTTCTATCTGGTGAAGAGGCAAAACACTAGAAAGAACAACTAATGCAATATTTAATACTACGACGGAAGATCCGGCATGCTTAGGATATGATGCATGACATGGCATAGTGCAATGCAATTATCAATATTAAGCGGAATCAGGGTCCTGACATTTAAATATTATAGTTCGAGTTGTTTATATACCCCTCAATTTAAATGTTCACTTAACAAGACAAAACATGGCATCGGTTCGCTACACAATATTAAATGAAATCGGGACAAGACAAATAACACTCCCATATATTTCATATTTATTTAGTAGAGGAATCGCCATATAACGCCAAACAATAATATATGTATGCAAGCATGGATAATTTGATATGCAGAAGTTGTTTGACAATTTATAAAATAGGCCTCGGAAAGGGGTCATACATTTTGGATCGAAGATCTTGGAGTTCGACGGGATCAGGTTCGGTCTTTGGATTCTGGAAGGAGATGTCTTTGGGTCTCGGCCATCGGATCTATGAAAAATATCATCGCGTTCCGAGATGGAGGTCTTGGTTTTCAAAACTGGTCTTTCACCGGGTATGAAGATCTTGTCGTCTTGGAAAATAGCAGGGAGAGGACGTCGCACGGCCGGAGGACGCGCTGTAGAAGCGCACGGCCGGAGGATGTGTTGCAGGAATACGTGACTGATGGTGTGGCAAGCTTGAAGGTGGATGGAGCTTGGCCTCCTAGAGGTGACCCTGGCAGCGGGGAGACTTCCAGTGACAGCGGGTGATGTCCGCGAGGTCGCGGAAGAGTACAAGGTCGACGAGAGGAACCTGCATGGCATGGAGGCACGGGGTCGTGTGAGGCGGCCGAAACCAGAGTTGATGGTGGGGTAGTAGGTGGCTAGCTGGGCCTTTTGGCTCGGCCAGCTGCCTCACCTAAAATATCATTATTTTATTTTTAAATAGACTTTTATTAATAGTTTTTAGACAAATAAAAGATTCAGAAAAGACCAAGGTTTTGATTTTAAATTAAAGAAAGGGACTAATTAAAAAATAAAATAGACTTTTGGTTAAAATATTTTAGAGCGAAAATATGTATGATGATGCGAAACAAGCAATTTTATTTTTGGAAAAAATTTTGGGGCATTACAAAAACCTTTCCGCCCGCATGTCGCAGGACTTGAGGAGGAGGTTCGACTTGCCCACGAGGGGGTGCACGCACAACAGCATGAGTTTTTGTGGGGCGAGGATGGCCTGAAATGGTGGTAGCAAGCACTTCTAGAGCGGGAGAGTGCCGCAGCCCTACTCGCTGTGAAGCTCGAGGCAACAGTGACAAGCTTGGGTGCGGAGCGCAGCCGCCTCAGCAAGTTGAAGTTGCAGCTGGAGGAGGGTTAGAGGGGGCTATAGCAAGAGCACACAAGATCGCAAGATCACGCGAAGGCCCACGAAGACCACTTCCTTGAGGAGAAGAAAATCTCGGTGGGGGCACAAAGAGAGCTGGAGGCGCAACTCCAAGTTGTCAAAGCTGACCTCTAGAATGTGAAGCAGGCAACGTGCCAAAAGTCCAAGGACATGAAGAAGCTTCATCACGATCTCGACGGCACCATCGCGGTCGAATGTCGTTAGCTGTTGGGTGCTGCGGGCCAGCGCATCTTCCGCAACCTCCTGACCTTGGCCCCTGACCTAGAACCTACTATCGTGATCAAACCGGCAAGCTCCAAGGTGTCAAGAGCAATCTCAGCAGAAGCGAAGAAGCACGCGGGCTCCCTCGCTGTTCTTTTTCAGCACAAGGTGGTTGAAAATGCGGTCTATGGATCTTTCGATGAGGAGACCTATGACCCAGAGTGTGGTGAAGCACCAGGGGAGGAGGACGAGGTTGGCGCTCATCAGGGACTTTAGGGCACCTTGTGATGCTTGTAACAGACATGTGACTACTAAGATTTTTCCCTTGTGGCTATGCAATATGCTTGACTTGCATGTACCACTTGTAATCTACTGCTTCTTCTTATCCCTAATCTTCCACAATGCATAGGATTAGAGAAGAGAAAAAGAGGAGTGGCGCCAAGTAATTTTACGATTGTTGGCAAGGAGTGATTCCTGCGAGCTGTGCCCATGGTGAGGACACCTTGTGGGTCTCATGTGTTAGGTTTAGCGTCGACGAGGAGAAAGTCTTGCGAGCTGCGCCCATCGTGAGGACACCTTGTGGGCCCTGGGCGTTAGATTTAGCATCAATGAGGAGCAAGTCCTATGAGCTGCGCCCATGGTGAGGACACCTTGTGAGCCTTGACAGATCCTAGACCTAGTACTCAACGCGATCTGTGGAAATCTCGGTGGATTTGTGAGCTCGTCGTCTGAACTTTCCCTGAACCGCACGAGCAAAGTACAGAGCAGAGAGAAACAGAGTTTTGCGACGCTTAAATGTCTGCGTCTTTTCTGGCTTCCTTTTATTCAGAAAGAACAACAACCTCTCCGAAACTCTACGCTCCACCACGACTCGCTGAACCCGCGCCATCCCACGGACGAGGTCATGCGGAGCGATCCTACAAAGGCGCTACTGCTGAACATGTACAGGCACACGATCAGCTCCTACTTATTCTCTGAACACGCAGAGACTGAATCAAAACTGCGTCGACAGACAATGCCGAACATTACAGCTAAATAAACTGAAAGTAAAACATGTCAACAAGATTAAAAACTAACATTCTCTCCCTTAAGCTTTGTTGGCACTAACGGATGGCTGTCATTCCAATCATCTCCCTCATCTCCAGGAACTTCACTCTCCCAAGAGCTTTAGTCAGGATATCAGCCATTTGATCCTCAGTGCGGACATGTTCCATCACAACCTGTCCATTCTCCACACATTCCCGGATAAAGTGATACCTTGTTTCAATATGCTTACTCCTGTCATGATAGACATGATTTTTGCTCAGAGAAATAGCTGATTGGTTATCCACCTTCAACTGAATCTTGATGTCTGTTTCTTCG
Organism: Avena sativa; assembly: GCA_916181665.1. Taxonomy (NCBI): domain Eukaryota; kingdom Viridiplantae; phylum Streptophyta; class Magnoliopsida; order Poales; family Poaceae; genus Avena; species Avena sativa. Next base: position 415,682,926 of record OV702285.1, on the reverse strand, counting down.
AATAGATCATTCAGTAAACGGACTAGCCATATCCCTTGGCAGGCCGCGAAAGCTGCAAAAATATACTTAGCCTGACATGATGACAATGCCACTGTTTTCTGCTTCTGAGATGACCAAGTGATTGGGCTAGAGCCAAGGTAGAAAATCATCCCAGTTGTGCTTTTCCTGTCATCAAGATCTCTAGCTAGGTCGCTGTCACTGTATCCTATCAGTTTCAGTTTCTCCGTCTTCTCCCTTTTATAGAAACAACCAATATTGAGAGAGCCTTGTACATACCGCAATATATGTTTCACAGCCACCATATGTTCTTTGGTAGGACTCTCCATGAAGCGGCTGACCACACCTACAACATAGCAAATGTCTGGCCTTGTGTGAGTCAAGTACCTCAAGCTGCCCACTATACTGCGGTAATCAGTTGCATTTACCGAAGGGCTTTTACTCCTTCTGCTCAGCTTCAACTTGTGCTCAAAAGGTGTGGCGGCTGGATTGCAGCTGTCCATGCCACATTTCTTCAAGATATTTGAGGCATATCCTGCTTGGCCCAAGAAAATTTCCTCTGAAGTTTGCTTCACCTCTATCCCAAGGTAGTAACTGAGCAAACCTAGATCACTCATGATGAACATTTTCTTCATCTATTCTTTGAATGAAGTGATCTCTGTGATTTTCTCTCGAGTAATTATAAGGTCATCCACATAAACCCCAACAAGCAGACTAGAGTCTCCCGCTGACCTTTTGTACATGGCATGCTCAGCTGGGCATTTATCAAACCCCAAAGCAATCAAGGTCTTGTCAAGCTTTGCATTCCAGGCCCTTGGAGCTTGCTTTAGGCCATAGAGTGATTTCTTGAGTCTGAGTACCTTGTGCTCTCCACCTTTCTGCTCAAACCCGGGAGGCTGGGAAACATAAACTTCTTCTTCTAGTTCACCATTCAGAAAAGCTGATTTAACATCCATGTGATGAATTTTCCAGCCCCTTTGAGCAGCTAATGCCATGATCAAACGCACGGTTTCTATGCGGGCAACTGGGGCAAACACCTCTTCATAGTCTATGCCATGTCTCTGAACATATCCTTTTGCTACAAGTCTTGCCTTGTGCTTCACCACTGTACCGGCAGAGTCCTTTTTCAACTTATAAACCTACTTCAGGCCGATAGCTTTGTGACCCTTTGGCAGCTCACTGAGTTTCCAAGTGTCATTTGCAGTGATAAAGTTCATTTCCTCTTTCATCGCCTGCTGCCAGTGTTTGCTCTTCTCTGCTTCCTTGAATGTGGAAGGTTCTTCTTGACCGAGTAAACAGACGTTCGAGTAATCATCTTCCACTGTCTCGGACTCCTCATACAATTCCCTTAGCAAGCGCTTGCCCTGAGGTCCTTCCGACGGCTCGGTCTGAGGAGTTCCTCCTGTCCCCGACAAGCCTGGTGCTGTGAGAGGTGTCCCAGCTTCCGGAGGTTCAGACAAAGGTAATGGTAGCGGGATCACCGTGTTGTATCTTGCACGACGAGTCCTGTTAGGAATCTCTGGCATGTCAAGAACTGCTGAGCCAGAATCTTTCCCTGTCGCTGCAGGGGTCGGAGCATCTTTAGCAGTTTTGCCAACACTTTCAGAGTTGTCTATCTGAAACTCTGCTGCCCGTGCCGGATAATGAACAGTAAAGACAGACTTTGCATTTTGCTCATTTTGGAGTGCATTACTCAAACTCCAACATCTGTCCTCCTCAAAAACTGCATCTCGAGAAACCGCCAATTTTCCCGAGTCCGGATCAAACATGCGGTAGGCTTTCGAGGACTGCTCATAGCCAATGAACACCATTTGGCTGCTCCTATCTGACAACTTGCTCAAGCCGGCCCCAACTTCTTCACATGAGCTACACAACCAAAAGTGCGAAAATGTGCAACCGATGGTTTCTTTTCATGCCATGCTTCGTAGGGAGTCATTCCTTTTACACTCTTCGTCGGAGAGCGATTAAGAAGATAAACTGCAGTACTTACTGCCTCTCCCCAAAACCGAGCTGGCATTCTCATGCTTTTCAGTAAACTTCGAGCCATACTCACCACGGTCTGATTTCTCCTCTCCACCACACCATTATGCTGAGGTGTATATGGTGCAGTGAGGTAGTGCTTGATCCCATGATCATCACAATGACTGACAAAAGCATGTGAGGTGAACTCCCCACCACGGTCAGTCCTGATCGCTTTCAGCTTCAGGTTTTTCTCTGTCTCAGCTGCTCTCTGAATCTTCTTCAGTGCATCGAGTGCCTCATATTTGGACTTCAGCAAAGCTACCCACATATATCTGGAGAAATCATCCACAACCAACAAGAAGTATTTCTTTCCTCCCGTTGTTGAAGGACTGATTGGTCCACACAAGTCACTATGCACAAGTTGCAGTTTCTTTGTAGCCCTGTAGGTTGCTTCATATGGGAACGGCAGTCAACGCTGTTTAGCCAACATACAACCATCACACACTTGTTCTATCTGCTCCAACGTGGGCATTCCCTGCACCATTCCTTGTGACGCCAACGCACGCAGAGCTCTGAAGTTCAAATGGCCAAACTGCATGTGCCACAACCAAATTTCCTCCTTAGCATGAGCAAGCAGACACACTGGTTCTGCAGGTTGCAGTTTGAGGATATACATACGGTTCCTCGTCCTGTTCACCATGGCGAGCACCTTCCTCTGCTTGTCCTACACTGTCAGGACACCGTCCTCACCCGAGTACTTACAGCCGATCTCGTCCAATAGACCCAGGGAGATGATGTTGTTTTTGAGACGAGGAATGTAATAGACATCTGTCCGGATACGGTGCTCGCCGGTGTGACATTGCATGAGCACTGAACCCCTTCCGCAGATCTCTACGGTATTGCCATCACCAAATATCACACGGCCATTCACAGTCTCATCCAGCTCGGCGAACTTGTCGGAGCAGCCTGTCATGTGATTGCTTGCTCCGGTATCTAGGTACCAAAAATTATCTTGAGTTCCAGTTAGTTTGGGATGAACCTTCTCCTCGTTTAGCAACACTTGCCCTGATTGGAATTCAGTGCCTGGTGTCACCTCACACACCTCTAGCATGAGGAGTGCAGGATTTTCATCCTCCTTCTCTGTCAGGTTCACCTTCTCATGCTTTGGCTCTAGACAATCAGACTGAAAATGCCCTTTTTCATTACAGTTATAGCACCTAACTTTGGTGATATCAAATTTACCTTTCTTTTTCTGCTTGCCTTGATCTTTCACTGGCTTTCCACGATCACCGCCCTTTTTCCCAGCAGTGTTGCCTGAGCTGCCAGCGTTATCATTGCCCTTCTTCCCCTTCATGAGGTTCTCGAGCGCCTTCGTGACGAGCATCAGCTGCTCGTCTCCGCCCTCGCCACTGCAACGGCGCCCGCGTTGGTTCTGCTCGTGTGAAGCAAGGCGACCAACGGCCTCACTGACCGACATGGTGCTCAGGTCGCCCCACTGCTCGATGGTGTTCACCACATCGGAAAAACGGCTGGGCACCGCGCTGAACAACCGGTCGATGACGGCCTCGTCAGTGATCTTCTCACCGAGAGAGCGAATCTTGGCGAAGAGAGTGGTTAGCTTCTGGGAGAAAGCTGTAATGGTCTCGCAATCATCCATCTCCAGCCTGTCCAACTGCCTCTTCAATTGCTTGAACCGAGCCTTTTTCACACGGTCCTCGCTGACGCGCATCCGCCGGATCACCTCCCAGGCCTCTGCGGCGGTCTCGTACTCCGCGAGAGCCATGACCATGGAGTCCGAAACGGACTGAGAGAGTGCCGCGAATGCATCCTCATCCTTGGATGAATCGTACTCCCCCTTCCCTTCAATCGCGCTCCAGCAGCGGAGGGAGCTAAGGATGATTTTCATCTTCACCGCCCATAGCCCATAGTTGGTGTCGGTGAGCTGCGGGTAGTGGATTGGGACGCCTCCCCTTGACAACAATGAATGCGCCACGACGACGCCCTCGCTGGCCCCGGCATCGGTCCCCAGTAGCTTGGTCAACAGCGTGTACTTTCCGCCGCCGCCGCCCGGAGGTGTCTTGTCGCCCATCTTCAAATCACCGCCGCCAACGCCACCACCTCACCAATCGCCACCAGCAACCAGTGCTCTGATACCAAATGACAGATCCTAGACCTAGTACTCAATTCGATCTGTGGAAATCTCGGTGGATTTGTGAGCTCGTCGCCTGAACTTTCCCTGAACCACACGAGCAAAGTACAGAGCAGAGAGAAACAGAGTTTTGCGATGCTTAACTGTCTGCGTCTCTTTTGTCTTCCTTTTATTCAGAAAGAACAACAACCTCTCCGAAACTCTACGCTCCACCACGACTTGCTGAACCCGTGCCATCCCACGGACGAGGTCATGCAGAGCGATCCTACAAAGGCGCTACTGCTGAACATGTACAGGCACACGATAATCTCCTACTTATTCTCTGAACATGCAGAGACTGAATCAAAACTGCGTCGACAGACAATGCCGAACGTTACAGCTAAATAAACTGAAAGTAAAACATGTCAACAAGATTAACAACTAACAAGCCTTGGGCGTTAGATTTAGCGTCGGTGAGGAGTAAGTCCTGCGAGCTACACCTATGGTGAGGGCACCTTGTGGGCCTTAGGCGTTTTAGAAGGGTCTCTAAGACTTAATGAAGGGCACCCCATGGGCCTCGGCGAGGACCTCCCATGAGGCCTCACGAAGCACGTCCCGTGATGGCCTCCCTGGGGGACTTCTTCTTCTTTGTCTACTAACATAGGCAACCCCCCATGTGAGGACACCCTGTGGGCCTCTGAGATTCCCTCGAGCAAGGTTATGGAAGAATGGTCTCTTGTGAGACATAGGTAAGGGAACCTCGTGGGCCTCGGCGAGGACCTCCCTTGAGGCCTCACGACGTACGACCCTTGACGGCCTCTAGCAAGACTTAGGCGAGGGTATCTTGTGGCACCTCAGCAAGCCTCCTCTATGAGGCCACACGGAGCACGCCTTGATGGATCCAAAATTAGCCATCTTCCACCGCGTTTAAACATTGTTTTAGTGAAGCAATTGACAACAAACTCTCAATCCTTGCCACTAAGGACAATAATTGCAAAGATATGCAAAAACTTGCTTTGGATTGTGTTGTGCAGGAAATCATGACTTTTAATGTGAAATCAGGAGTCATAATGAAGGTTTTTGAGGAAGTCCACATGGCCAAGTAATTGGGAAGCAATTCCCAGGCATCAGCAAGCATAACGACAACTGGTATGGGCAGAGCCCTCCCGTACCATCCGCCCATACCAGGTGGCAACGACTTTGTCTCGTCAAACCCTACAACTTTCATGAAGATGCCTATATATTTTGAGACTCCAGTCGCCAGCGTGAGAGCCGCCATTCTCAGATTACATCACAACTCCACCAAAGGAGATCCACACCATATTTCATCCATTGTTCATCACCTCCATCACCATCCCCTCCATTAGCCATAATCATTGCTTTGTACTTTAGATATCCTTGTGATTTGGCGACCACTATAAGAATATTCGATTTGAATCTAAGTATTTTGCACAATGTTTTCCTATCCTAGATCTATTCATTATGAGTGATTAGTCCTCACTAGATGCGGGTTGAGGAGAAACCTCGCATCAATTGTGTGCATCTAATTCATGGGAGTATTGTGTTTTGTTTGCATTTGATATTTGTATCTTTTGTTTCTTTGTCTCTTATCTCGATCCATGGACTTGTAAGTACCCTAGATACAAGAGATTGATAAAGTCTTGAGGTGAGATACTTCGCTAGCTGCGATCTCATAGGAACCTCAGTGACTGAAATGCTAGTACGGTCTTTGCTTAGTGTGGCGCCCCGCAAAAACCACTACTAGAAAATCGCGTTGTTTTTGTGCATTGCATCATCATGACCGCATGCTCATGTCATCATGCCAAATTGCATTTGAGCATCGTCATCATCTTGCATTTTCTTGCATAAAATTATTTTCGGAAAAACCTATTTTTGTTTTCTAAACGCCCCGTCTTTGTGCAAACACAAAACCGGGTCTCCGGATTAATTTGTTTTGTCGGCCAACGGTTTGCAAAAACCTGTTTAAAACAAATGAAATATTTAATTTTTTTTGGGGGCAGCCAAACCGGGCCGATCCGACCCAGTCGGCCACCCCCAGTGCAAAACCAGACAACCCTAAATCTTTTCCTACCCAGACCTATCCTACCCAGCCTCCCTCCACATCACTCCCTCCAATCCCATGCCGCCACCTCATCACTTCCCCAAACCCAGCCACTCCCAGCCCTCCACCTCACCCCCTGGACCCCAATCCCCACCCACATGCCGCCGCCACCTGCTCCAACTCCCCTCTCTCTCTCCCCCGCCTGGCCCCACCCCCTCCTATTCCCGCCCAAACCCCTACCTGCATCGATCCACCCCACTTCCCCTGGCCCCACCCCGAGACCACCTGCCTCTCCCTGGCCGCCCGACAGGCCCCACCACCCGCCTCGGGATCCTGCCCGTGACCCCCGCCCCGCATCTCCCTCCTCCCACCAACCGCGCCCTCCTCTCTGCCTCGATGCGCCGCCCCCTCCTCCCGGTCGTCGCCAGAGCCGCCGCCCTTGCCCACCGACGCGCCCCGCGCCTCCTCTCTCGCTCCTCCTCGTCTCCCTCCCCGCTCGCCCGTCCCCCTCCCGCAAGCTCGGCCGCGCTGCCGCGGATCCCTGCCTCCTCAGCCTCAGCTCGCCGCCGCCGCCCTGGGTCCGAGCCCCGCTGCCGCATCCTCCCCGGCCCGGCCGCATCTCCGTCGCTGTCCTCTCGGCCTCCTCCACCGCCCCGCAAGCCCGGCCCCGCGCCATGGCCTCTCTCTGTCCAGCGACACCAGGGCCATCCCCTCCTCCTCGAGCAGAGAAGCTCCTCCGCTGAACCATCTCCCGAGCCAACGCGAGCGGGCCCTGCAGCGATGTTGACGCCTCTGCCTATAGGTCTCCTTCCTCTGCCCTGACACGCTCCCGTGGCCACCTTGGATCTGGCCGTGCCAAGCTTACCTGCTGCCATGCCATGTTTTGCGACCCGTGTCCATCGGCCTCTATGTTTTCTGCCCATGTGCGGCCGTGTTGCAGGCTCGGGTGCTGTTGGTTTTGGCAACTGTTCTGGTGTCTGTTGCTGAAGATGTGAACCACCAAGTTCGTCACTGGCCCTTATCTCGTCGACAAGTTATTCGCAAAGGACCAAGACCGGTAGCACTTGACGAACCATAGACAAGACCTTCATCATGGATGACAAGTACCACAACATGGCCTCGAAGGACGCGGACGCCAAGGCCCCGAACCCCGACCCCGGAACCGGAGGGCGAACCCGAAGACCATGAGTCCTCCTTCAAGGATCCGGTGGCCGAGACCCTGGTGCGACAAGTACTCCTTCTCGGATGCCAAGGTCACCGACGCGGAACGACAAGACCTCCTTCCCGCACCGATGCCGACGACGTCGCACGCCAAGTTCTCCTTCCCGGATTCAAGAACTCCTTTCCGCACCGACGCCCGAGGACCGGACGCCAAGGTCGCTTACAAGGAACGCCAAGTTCGCCACCTTGAACGCCATGACCGTCTACACGGACCCAAAGACCACGGATGCAACAAGATCGACACCGACCAGGGCGAGTCCGATGTGCCCCCGACGCCAACCAAGTTCTTCTTCTCGGATGCGACAAGTTCGACTTCCCGTTGTCCGAGACCGATCCCTTTGAACCATTCTCCCCGTCGCCCCTGAGTCCGAACCCCGAACCCCCGGAGCCCAAGTGCGCCGAACCCTAATGTGTGACCCTAAGCCCCTATTTTTATAATAATATATACTTGTTGCATATTAAATTGTCATACTCGCATGCATATTTGTGTGGTTTGGGGGCATTATGCCGATTCACCTCATAATTAAATATGGGGCCCATATGCGGGCAAATCTAGTCTTATATTGGCCTCATTTAAATTTGTGTAGCGAACCGGTAACTTATCTTGCCCTGTTATTACAACATTTAATTTGCGGGGTAGATAAATAACTTGAACCGTTTAATTAATCGTCGGGACCCCGGTTCCGCTTAATATGATCTAATTGCATCGCACCTTGCCATGTCATGCATCATACATGCATCATGCCCGATATTCTGCCGTTATATTAAATAGTGCATCCGGTGTTTCTTCTAGTGCTTTGCTTCTTCACGGATTAGGACGATGAGTTGATGCGAGTATCGACCCGATCTTGGATGAACCTTCGGCAATGTTTTTAGGCGAGCATCTTCCCCTTTCTACCTATCTTACTTTTATAGTATTTATTCCCTCCTGTTGATCTATTGCTATCTGTGTTGCGTTGCTCCAGTTTTCGTTCCCGTGATATCCCTTGCAGCCTTATATTGCCTTGGACACCTCCTATTACCTGTTGTTTGGTAGATAGTTGGACCTGCGCGTCGTAGTCGCTTGCTCAAGTGCTGTTGCGTGTCGTCAAGTACCACAGTTGTTGGAGTATTGCCGTGTGTTTATTGTTGGAGATGATCAAGACTTTAATTATTGTTTAATAACTAAAATTGAAGTAGGTAAGCAGAGGCACAGGTGGGCAATAGATGTTATTCGGTTGTTAACCGTCCACTTGTGTCCCGTAGGACCCCGAGTTCTTGACACCTGTTCCGAGATCGAGCGCGCTAACCACATGTGGGATGTATGGGCACCCCATCGATTTAGTACCTGATTTCAAAGTACTGTACTGGGGGCCACAAGTAGTTTGGGGCTTTATTACTATCCTGTACTTATGCCATGCTTTACTGCTTTATTTACGATTGTGCGAGGAGCACACTGTACTTTTTTGGAAGCGGAGTGTTTTCGCGGTATCGACAATCCCAGTTTTGGGTTCCCAGTCGTTTACAGCCACTGACGCAAACCCTGAGTCCGTCTCGGAGACCGGCCGACTTCGTTGCGGGTAGACTTAGTGGGGTGGCCCCCCGTGCTTGCTTTGGGTCTGGGAAACATCATGACTTAGGCCCCGCCGACATACCGATGGGTGTATGTTAACTGATCTGGCAAAAAGGGTCGAAGTGCGTGTGGATACTTTGGTGCACCCCTGCAGGGTTACATCTTTTCGAGAAGCCGTGTCCGCGGTTATGGACGACTTGGAGCACAGTGCTTGATCATAGAAAACTATAACTAAAGTTTACTGTTATAACTTGACTGGTATCCGATATGACTAGTAATCACCTTCACTGCAACGGAATGGCTAAATAAAAGTACCAACAACTGCTGGATTTTGGGATATCTCATGCTAATTGTATCTGACTAGTAAGTGTTGCAACTACAACGGAATGGTTAACTAAAAGTGCCCACTGCTTATTTTATCAGGATAACCATCTATACCTGATTAGTAATTGCTGCAACGATAACTGAATAAATAAAACTGCCAACTGTGTGAGTTCCTCGGTTGACTTCCTCGGTTGGTATCGAGGGGAAACACCAGGATGGGTTTGTTTGATGGTAGAATCAGGTTGGTTCCGAATAGATCTTTCTTATCCCTCTCTGATAGCCGATAGTTATATCGAGTCTCTATAGGTTGTTTAGTGCATGCTGCCGCTGCCGCTCAGTCCACCATACCTATGTAGGCGAGGACCGCCGAATTCTAGCCTCGCCGTGTACTGGCCTCAGTACTGACGCTCCTCTTTTTCCTTTGCCCTTTGTCGGCACCCCTTTTGTTTAAGCAGGTTTTGCGATCGACGTCGTTAGCAGGGTTACCCTTCCGGCTTGGCCTGGGTAGGGTTATGGACGCCATTGGTTATTCTTCAGGGCTCTTAGCCCCATTTGCATCTTGTCCGTAGTCGGACGCTGTATCATTTTCAAGGTGATTTGGATCTTTGTACTGTATTTCTGTATTCTTGACTCATTGAGTCGCTGTTATATATATCTGTTCTGTGGGTCCCATCGAGGACTGTTGTGTAATGTTATTACTTTGTTTTCCACCCGCACGAAAGTGCCTGGTGGGCACCTTTGAATCGATTCTATGCGGGTTTGGTGGGTTTTCACTAAACTTGCATAGGGCCGATTCTGAGGGTGTTACACTTAGCGACCCATTCGGGATCACAACAACATCGCCACTTAATGCTTTGATCTATGTTTTATACTTAATAATCGTTTGTAGCCTGTTACTTCGGCGTGCACTCTGTTGGATTAAAATATTATCCCGCTGCATCACGGGGGCTCTAGTATATTAGGATGTGTTGCCCACAAGAGATTATATCCATTCAAACATTACACATGGCTATGCTTATTATTATATTTTATCTCATATGATGTGCAACTGCAGGTGGATCTTCAACCCTGGCCTATCTCCATCCATTGATTCAACACATTATAAAAGTAAACTAGATTGGTTCAGTAAAGTAAGGTAAAACGAAGAAACAAAGTCTTGTAGACGTGTCCTTTTTATTTCCTTTTAGTATTACTTTCCAAGGTTCGATTAAACCTAGGTCTTCTAGGGAAAAAGATATTATCTACATCCATGAATCCGGATTGAAGGTATCACGCCTCGTGGTGACCCCCCTAGGGACATGCTTCTGCTCTGTATGCTAACATAGGCAAGCCCCTGACAAGGACACCTTGTGGGCCTCAAGAGGGACCTCTCGTGAGGCCCCCCAAACTTCTCGTGGAGTAAGTCCGCATCTGCCTTTTTCTTTGGGGGTGTCATCACGCCAGAAGTGTTTGCAAGATGGGAGAGGAGTATGCACTCTGTGGTTCTCGTATGTGTGTTGCACGAGGATGTCAAGCGCCAATGACTTTGGTGAGGTGGCCTTGCGCGTGGTGATCAGTCCCGCGGGCTAGAGCTCAGTCACTTGGGGTCCAGTCGGCTGGGAAGACCCAAGCATGTGCACCATCCTAGGCCCCGCTCGTGTGATGCACATGAGATATCCAAAAAGAGCGCATACGCTCAATGCATTATCACTTACTGAGGTAAGGATGCATGAGGCGCCGCTGGGGCAAATTTATTTTATTCCTTGCATGACGATGTCCATTACAAGCACTCCACAGGGTGGGTGAAGGCATCTCATTGCTACGTAGGTTCTCCACGAGGTGGGCTTGCAGTGGAAAGTTTGCTAGTGGTGTCGTGGGGGCGATGGTAGCCCCCTAGAGCCAGCCCCCGAGCCGTGGGCTGCTAGGCCGGCATGCGAGTTTGCTTGGAGGCGCCCATGTAGTAGTTCTTGTGGTTGAGTGACCCGATGTTGTGTATTTTCCATGTGGAGTCTCGACGAGGTGTGGCTCTGGTGCCACGCTTGTGGCGATTGTTGCATGGAGTAGCTTGGTGTGGCCAGAGTTGCAGCTAGTATCAGGAGTGGAGATGCCGCTTGAGCTTTTATGTCCCGACCTCGTGGTGTAGCCCTGATGGAAACCGCGAGGCTCCGCTGCAGCGTGGATTCCTACCGTTTTTGTCACATCCCAAAATTTTCCAAATTTTGAAATGTGAAAAATAAATAAACAAAATAAATAATTGTTGAAATTTAGGGTGAAAAGAAACTTTTGTTTCTAAATGGAAACTTAAAATCCCATTTTGAACAAACTTTGGTTAATGTTTGAATCCAACTAAATACAAATCAAGTAGAATGCATTCTTCATAAATGCATCTTGAAATTTAAACACTTGGAAAATAAACCAAAACCCTAAATCCCTAGTGGAAGAAAAACATTTCCAAGTTATCTCAAAGACTAAAGATTTGATCCATATAATTTTTTTGTCAACAAACATTTATAAATTATCAAGAATGACAAATAGAAATAATATAAAACCATATGAATTGGTTTCACTTAATTTGGAACCATAGATAAAATCTTATGAATTTAATAAGATAAGGAAATTGAATTTCCAAAACTAATAAAGCACCTATCTGGAAATCCATACCAAATGGGAGCAAATAACCCTAAAGACATTTAAAAGGATAAAGAATTATTAAATAAGATTTTACAAATTTGAATCACCAAGTTTGGATTTATAAATAAAAAGATATGGATTTTATAAGATAAAGAAAGAAATATTAAATGAGGAATATTTAAAGGCCAAATTAAATCTTAGCCAAATCCATAAATGGATTGAGTATAATCCAAATCCAAATGAAATAATGGGATCAAAGAAATCTTCCAAGTGAAATTTATGGAATTAAAACCATATTTAATATTCATTGGAATAAAGACAAATACCCAAATTAAATGGTTAATAAATCATATTAAAAATATTCCAAATAATTCAAAGTGAATTATTTGACACCCTAATAAATAAATAAAACCTACTAAAAAGGTTTTCTGAAAAATTGACATTTAAATAAGGGATGAAAATTTATTTGATCTTAATTGGATTTAAAAACAAGGGCCTACTTTAAATAATTAATATACCTAAAAAGAATAAAAATATTGTTCTAAATTTGACTTTTGAGTGTGTTGTTAAATAGTATTAAAATTTACCCAAAGTTTGGTGGTGGTTTGAATTCAAATGGAGTTTGAATTGTTTGAATAAAAATCAAAACATAAATTCAAAACAGAAAAAGAAAAGCATTCAATATAAAAAAATTGAAACTAACCCAACCCACTGCCAGGGCCCAGTCCAGCCCAGCAACGCAGCCCACCTGCTCACCCCACTCGCGAACCGTTTTCACCCAGGAACTAATGCGCCCCGTCGCTGATCTGTAGACCCCACTCCCACTCCCTCCACCTCGCTGACGGACGGACCCCACACAACTGTGCTTCGTTCCCACCCGCGACCAGTTCCTCGCTGCCGTTCCCAGGCGAGTAACTCCGACGTTGAATTCGTTTAATTGTCTGTGTTAATATCTCCAGTAACCATGCATACATAAACGCCTACGCCCCCTCTTCCATTCCCCCCAAGCAGCACCTCCTCTCTGCCTCCAGGCTGCGCAAATTGCGAGCTCGAAACCCTCTGCCCCGACAAGCTTCTCCGGCCAATTCCGGCGCCGTCCAACCGCCCCTCGTCTCCCAGAGCACACGATCTTACTCCCCTCTTCCGTGCGCATCTGCCAGTGTGTTCCACTCACCCGCGCGCGTTCACTAGGCTCGGCAATGACCAAGACCGAGAGCGCCGCCTCCTGCCTCGACTCCGGCGAGATCCCCCTGTGAGCATAGACCGCCCCTGTCCCTCCTGTTGATGCTCCTATTATCTACGCACTCGTCCGCGTCTAACCATACCTTTTGTTGGAATTATGCCCTAGAGGCAATAATAAAGATGTTATTATTATAATTCTTGTTCATGATAAAGTTTATATTCCATGCTAGAATTGTATTAAGCGGAAACTTTAATACTTGTGTGGTTTGTGAACAACACCGTGTCCCTAGTACGCCTCTATGGACTAGCTCATTGATTAATGATGGTTAAGGTTTCCTAACCATAGACATGAGTTGTCGATTAATAATGAGATCATATCATTGGGAGAATGATATGATGGATAGACCCAAACTAAGCGGAGCAATTAAATCGTGTCATCGTGTTCATTTTTGTGAAGATTTTATTATGTCAAATATTGTATTCCTTAGACCATGAGATAATACAACTCCCTGGTATCGGAAGAAATCTTTGAGGTCATCAAACGTCATCCTATGATAGGGTGATCATAAAGGTGTCTCTCAGGTGATCGGAAAGTACCTGTTGGGTTGTATGTATCGAGATGGGATTTGTCCCTCCCAAGTTGGAGAGATATACTTCGGGACCACTCGGTAATCGATATCAACACCGCTTGCAAGAATGTGGTTAAGGAGTTAATCACAAAGTGATATCGGATTACGGAACGAGTAAAGTACTTGCTGTGAACGAGATTGAACTAGGTATGACGGTACCGACGAGCAAATCTCGGGCAAGTAAAATATCGCGCGACGAAGGGAATATATATATGGGATTGATTGAATCCTGGCATCGTGGTTCATCCGATATGATCATCGATGAATGTGTGGGAGTCAATATGGGTTTCCAGACCCCGCTGTTGATTATTGATAGAAGATCATGTCTGCATATTCTCGAACCCGAAGGGTCACACGCTTAACGTGTCTCGACGCTAGGATAGATTGGATAATTGGTTTATGAGTTTTTGTTCGGAGTCTCGGAACAAAAACTCATAAACCAATCTCATCTATTCCCCCTTATTGTTTGCATCTCCTATATTAGATATTGGCTTTCCCGTTCGCATCCGTAGAAATTATTTGATTTACTATGCTGCGAAACCCTTCACCTTTATCTTGCCTTAGGGTGACCTGCAGCCTCGCCCCCGATGACGAACCGAAGCACCCGACGCCGCCGCTGACTCCGGCGAGTAATCCACTCCGTTCCTGTGCGCCCCTTGACGAACAACCACTACGTTGAGCTTCCCCATGCCACGGTGAGTCTGGTGAGCATCTTCACTCTCTCCCGCGCTTCCTAGTTCATCAGCAACGCCACCGTCCGAGCGTGCGCCGCCAGCCGCCGCCAGCGCCGCCAGATCTTGGTCGAGCAGCTGTGGTCCGTTGGATCTCGATCCGTTGGCTAGGATAGATTCATTAAACGAAGGGGTACGTGTGATCTGTGTTGTGCGATTAAGTGAGATCCTGCGGCCAGTATTGATCGATCCGCATGAACCGTTTTCAGCCAGTAGAATTATGCGACGTGGACAGAGTTTGATTTAAAAACAGAAATTTGATCTATTAGATATGCAAACTTGCAAATTCATAACTTTTATTCTACACGTCCAAATTTTGCAAATTTTATATCAATGGAATCAGCAGGACAAGTACTTTGCAACCAAGCACTTTGTTTAATGTTTTGCTTCTGGAAAATTGGTTGAATTTGCAGAAACTTGTGTAGGCATAATTTGAATATAAAAATTGTTCTAGATATATTTTTAAGGTGAAATCTTTGATAAATGGTTTTTTTAACCTACTGACCATAGGAACCAACTTATGAATTTAAAATTGTATTTTGTGAAGCTAAGGAATAAATATTTGAATTAGAGCATTTCTAGTCAAATAAAAATATTGTTTATGTGTTAAAAATGCTTTTTGAGTAAAATCTTTGGGAAATGATTTTAACTAAACTCTCTAACCCTAAACACCAAGTTTTGAGATTTAAAAATATAACTGATGAACCTTATAAAATTATTACCTTGCAAAGGGCATTTTTCAACAACATAAAATATCATCTTGGCATAATATTTGGTTATGAGATGAAACCTCTTGCAAATGGTTTTACCACTTTTGTAAATGACTAATATGAGCTTTAAAATGTTTAGAGCCTAGTAGAAACCACTTCTCCAAATAAAACCATCTTTTGCATGCTTGCATGCATGGCCGTGTTTTTGTTATTTTATGTGGTGAAATGGTTTGAATGCTAGTTGAATATGTGTTTGCTTGATTGAATTGTAGTGAAGTTAGAAGAGTGTGATATTTGCAAGATCAAGAAGTGAACTAACATTCTCTACTAAAAAGGCAAGTGACACTATCATCCATGTCCTACTATTTTCATTATACTTAGTGGATTTTTGTAACATGCATGATAAGACTACTATATTTCTATGCTATGCTATGTCCTATTAGGATACCCTTATATCTTCTTTAGTGAAAACATTGTAGTTGTAGTATGCTTAGACCTGCTATATATTTGGAATGGGATACATGATATGTTTATATAAAGTGTTGGAAAGTTATATGTTTTATATAATAAAACAAGTACTCAATGAACCACCTGGGTGGAAAAGGATACTCAAGATTTGGACAAGGTGGCAACAAAGGGAACCATGTTTATATGGTTATATTTTTGTGTGTGCACTAGAAGAAAACCACCTAGGGACTTAGAGATTGAACATGTTTCTCGTACAGTGGCTTCCACGTACAGCCACATGCTAAATGGGCTCTGGCTTAGTCAACTACATAGTGGAAGACCCATGCATTGGCATCTTCAGGTTAACTAGAATTGTGTATGGGGAATATATCCCTACATTGGTGCCTGGTTGACAAGCTAGCATTGTGTATTGGGAGGACTTCTATGGAAAGACTTTGTCACATTCTCGATCTGCCAGTACTCCATTTTGGTGAGTACTTATCCAGCGGCCACTGGTGGCATCAAGACGAGGTTGTGTCATGTGGGTAAAGTGTACAACTTCTGCAAAAGATCAAAATTCTAAGTACTTAGCCGTGTCCCCGATTATGGACAATTCTGAGCAACTAAGGCCTGAAGCTATGGAAGATCTCGACATTCCAATTTCTCAAAATAAAACTTGATGGTGACAACAAGGGATTAGAAGCACTTGGAGATTTCTAAGGAGTTCAGAAAGATTTGACCAATGATCAAAACTATTTTTGAAAAGATAGGATAAAACTATATTGCTTTCTGCAAATGAGCCTAAACCCTACTTAGCCAAATATGCATATAGTGGTAGGTTCCACTTATTTCTACATAGTAGTGAAACTTGCCAATACAATTCAAATGTATTGACCCTTGTGGCTGCAACTTATTATGTTGCAGGTTTGTTTGATGTTAGTGAAATGTGTTGAATAGGATTACAAGTCTACAACCAACATGATTACCTGTGGCACTTTGAAGATGAAGGACTCCATGCTATATAGATATTCTGCTGCATTGTAATGTGATAGCCAAATGAGCTATGTAAGATGTAATGAATTATTTTATTCCTGGTTATAAAGTTGTATTATGACCTTTGTTTCTTGATATTAGATCTTAACTGTGGATGCTAGCTATTTATCCAGGGACTAGCATTGTAAACACAGGAATCTCTACCTTATTAAAGGTTGGGACCCTTACAGATGGTATCAGAGCACTATGTTGCCTGTAGGATTGTAATCCTAGGATTGGACAAAACTCCTTAGAAAAATAGGAGTTGTATTTGTTCCAAAACTTATCTACAAACAATCTTGTAAACTCTTTCCTCAAACTTTTTGGTTTTGATTCTACATCTCTTCCTTTTCAACTTGATGGACAAAGCCTTCACCATGACCAATGGCTTCAACTTTAGTTTCACCAAGGACTTCAACTTAGACATCACTAAGGACTACAAGTGAGAACCAAGAGACATTAGATTGCCTACCAAAAGCAGTGATATCATGTTAAGTGTATGGATCATATTGACCTATGAGGTATGACTATACTAAGATAATTATTTCAAGAAAACTTGTTGTTTCCTTCAACTCATGAGTTAAGCTCATAAGTTGTTAAGTGAATAGTTGCTTGTTGATTGCTTGATTGTTTGTTTGAACTTGATTGTTTTGGGTGATGTGTTAGAACTTATTTAGTCTATCTGTCATTACTTATCCCTATCAAACCAACAGATGCCTCCCCGTCATGCCAATCCCAACCAAAACAATAACAACATCACTCTCGAGATGCAGCAGATATTGGAAGCTCAAGCTCAACTGACACAGATGATGACACAATTTATGCAACATCAGAATCAGAACAACAACAACAACAACAACAACAACAATCAAAATAATCCTCCAGCTCATGACATGCTCACCAGGTTTCTAAAACTAAGGCCTGCAAGGTTCTCTGGGACAATTGATCCAATGGTAGCCAATGACTGGTTACGTTCGGTGAATAAGGACTTAGTGACTGTGGGCTACACCGATGAAGAAAAAGTTAGGTTTGCATCACATCTGCTTGAAGGACCAACAGCAACATGGTGGGACAACTTTCAGATCACCACTCCCCTTGAGAATGTTACTTGGGATATTTTTGAGGATGGTTTCCGTACAGCTCACATCTCATCTGGAGTGATGAACTTGAAGAAAAAGGAGTTCCACAATCTGAAACAGCGTCACCTCAGTGTGGCTGAGTACATTGAAGAATTCAACAATCTGGCACGCTATGCACCGGATGAAGTTGACACAGATGCTAAGAGAAAGGAGAAATTCCTTGAAGGACTTAATGATGAATTGAACCTACAGCTATCTGTTGCCTATGTCCCAACTTATCAAACACTCTGTGACAAAGCCACCATTTTGGAAAACAAGATGAATCAAGTTGAGAACAGAAAGAGGAAGCATAAACTCAAGTATCACTCAGGATCATCACAAAAGAAGCGTTCATTCAAAAAGAACAATGAAGATTCTGAACCACATCAGCATCACCACAACAACAATGGAAGTGATAATAATGGAAATGATAATGACAATGGAGATGACCTTGGTCAGAACCAACATGACACTTCCAGGAAGAAAGATATTAGCCAGTTGCAGTGCTATAATTGTAAGGAGCTTGGACACTATGCATCAGATTGTCCTGAGAAGAAAAAGAAAAAAGGATGCTAGAAACTCCAATGGAAATAACTCCAATGTGACCTAGAAAGGAAATATGAATCACATTGACATGGATGGGAACCTTGAATAAATAGAAGAAGTGGATGTCAAGAAATAGTTAACTCAAAAGAGTCAAATAAGGATTCCTTGTATGGATATCAAGTATAGAACCCATAGTCAAGTGAACCATCAATGTAACCCTATGAGACTTTCTTTTAAGGGTGGTAGTACCCTAGTTGTTTTCATGCCAACTTGTAACCCTAGCCTTCCCAAATCTCGGGACGAGATTTCTTTTAAGGGTGGTAGCCTGTCACATCCCAAAATTTTCCAAATTTTGAAATGTGAAAAATAAATAAACAAAATAAATAATTGTTGAAATTTAGGGTGAAAAGAAACTTTTGTTTCTAAATGGAAACTTAAAATCCCATTTTGAACAAACTTTGTATAATGTTTGAATCCAACTAAATTCAAATCAAGTAGAATGCATTCTTCATAAATGCATCTTGAAATTTAAACACTTGGAAAATAAACCAAAACCCTAAATCCCTAGTGGAAGAAAAACATTTCCAAGTTATCTCAAAGACTAAAGATTTGATCCATATAAAATTTTGTCAACAAACATTTATAAATGATCAAGAATGACAAATAGAAATAATATAAAACCATATGAATTGGTTTCACTTAATTTGGAGCCATAGATAAAATCTTATGAATTTAATAAGATAAGGAAATTGAATTTCCAAAACTAATAAAGAACCTATCTGGAAATCCATACCAAATGGGATCAAATAATCCTAAAGACATTTAAAAGGATAAATAATTATTAAATAAGATTTTAAAAATTTGAATCACCAAGTTTGGATTTATAAATAAAAAGATATGGATTTTATAAGGTAAAGAAAGAAATATTAAATGAGGAATATTTAAAGGCCAAATTAAATCTTAGCCAAATCCATAAATGGATTGAGTATAATACAAATCCAAATGAAATAATGGGATCAAAGAAATCTTCCAAGTGAAATTTACGGAATTAAAACCATATTTAATATTCATTGGAATAAAGACAAATACCCAAATTAAATGGTTAATAAATCATATTAAAAATATTCCAAATAATTCAAAGTGAATTATTTGACACCCTAATAAATAAATAAAACCTACTGAAAAGGTTTTGTGAAAAATTGACATTTAAATAAGGGATGAAAATTTATTTGATCTTAATTGGATTTAAAAACAAGGGCCTACTTGAAATAATTAATATACCTAAAAAGAATAAAAATATTGTTCTAAATTTGACTTTTGAGTGTGTTGTTAAACAGTATTAAAATTTACCCGAAGTTTGGTGGTGGTTTGAATTCAAATGGAGTTTGAATTGTTTGAATAAAAATCAAAACAGAAAAAGAAAAGCATTTAGTATAAAAAATTGAAACTAACCCAACCCACTGCCAAGGCCCAGTCCAGCCCAGTAACGCAGCCCACCTGCTCACCCCACTCGCGAACCGTTTTCACCCAGGAACTAAGCCGCCCCTTCGCTGATCTGTAGACCCTACTCCCACTCCCTCCACCTCGCTGACGAACGG
The DNA here is from genome assembly GCA_916181665.1 of Avena sativa. NCBI lineage: Eukaryota > Viridiplantae > Streptophyta > Magnoliopsida > Poales > Poaceae > Avena > Avena sativa. The sequence goes on along the minus strand of OV702285.1, from coordinate 415,663,077 downwards.
ACCCCACACAACTGTGCTTCGTTCCCACCCGCGACCAGTTCCTCGCTGCCGTTCCCAGGCGAGTAACTCCGGTGTTGAATTCGTTTAATTGTCTGTGTTAATCTCTCCAGTAACCATGCATACATAAACGCCTACGCCCCCTCTTCCATTCCCCCCAAGCAGCACCTCCTCTCTGCCTCCAGGCTGCGCAAATTGCGAGCTCGAACCCCTCTGCCCCGACAAGCTTCTCCGGCCAATTCCGGTGCCGTCCAACCGCCCCTCGCCTCCCAAAGCACATGAGCTTACTCCCCTCTTTCGTGCGCATCTGCCAGTGTGTTCCACTCACCCGCGCGCGTTCCCTAGGCTCGGCAACGACCAAGATCGAGAGCGCCGCCTCCTGCCTCGACTCCGGCGAGATCCCCCGGTGAGCACAGACCGCCCCTGTCCCTCCTGTTGATGCTCCTATTATCTACGCATTCGTCCGTGTCTAACCATACCTTTATCATGCCTTAGGGTGACTTGCAGCCTCGCCCCCGACGACGAACCGAAGCACCCGACGCCGTCGCTGACTCCGGCGAGCAATCCACTCCGTTCCTATGCGCCCCTTGACGAACAACCACTATGTTGAGCTTCCCCATGCCACGGCGAGTCTGGTGAGCATCTTCACTCTCTCCCGTGCTTCCTAGTTCATCGGCAACACCACCATCCGAGCGTGCGCCGCCAGCCGCCGCCGGCGCCGCCAGATCTTGGTCGAGCAGCTGTGGTCCGTTGGATCTCGATCCGTTGGCTAGGATAGATTCATTAAACGAAGGGGTACATGTGATCTGTGCCGTGCAATTAAGTGAGATCCTACGGCCAGTATTGATCGATCCGCACGAACCATTTTTAGCCAGTAGAATTAAGCCACGTGGACAAAGTTTGATTTAAAAACAGAAATTTGATCTATTAGATATGCAAACTTGCAAAATTCATAACTTTTAATCTACACGTCCAAATTTTGCAAATTTTATATCAATGGAATCAGCAGGACAAGTACTTTCCAACCCTGCACTTTGTTTAATGTTTTGCTTCTGGAAAATTGGTTGAATTTGCAGAAACTTGTGTAGGCATAATTTGAATATAAAAATTGTTCTAGATATATTTTTAAGGTGAAATCTTTGCTAAATGGTTTGTTTTGAACCTACTGACCATAGGAACCAACTTATGAATTTAAAATTATATTTTGTGAAGCTAAGGAATAAATATTTGAATTAGAGCATTTCTAGTCAAATAAAAATATCCAGGACCAGATGGTTTCAATGGACACTTTATCAAAAAATATTGGGGGACTATCAAACAACAATTCTATCAATTATGTTCTGCCTTCCATGAAGGAAATATGAATTTACAGAGTATTAATACTGCCTTTATCACTCTTATCCCAAAAATAGATGGTCCAACTACCTGCTCTGATTTCAGACCGATCTCATTGGTCCGTTCAACTTTAAAGATTATCACTAAACTCATTGCCAACAGGCTCCAAAAAGTCATTATTCCCCTGATTCATCAAAACCAATATGGCTTTATTAAGACAAGGAACATCCAGGATTGTCTTGCTTGGGCTTTTGAATACCTTGACATTTGCCATAAAACCAAAAAAGAAGTGGTTGTTCTCAAAATTGACTTTGCAAAAGCCTTTGACAAAGTGGACCATAAAGCCATCATTGCCATGATGAAACATTTTGGATTTGGAGATAAGTTTATCTCATGGATTTCTTCTATCCTACATACTGCTACCACCTCCATCATCCTTAATGGAGTTCCTGGAAAAAAATATAAGATGCTTAAGAGGGGTAAGGCAGGGTGACCCTCTATCACCCATCCTCTTTGTTCTGGTCTCTGATATTCTACAAATTGCTATAAACAAAGCCTGTACAGATGGGGAAATCAGGATCCCACTAGACAGATCATATGGACAAAAGTACCCTATATTACAATATGCTGATGACACACTTATCATCTTCCCAGCTGACCAAGATCAGCTCATCAAATTAAAGACTATACTGGAAAAGTTCTCAAACTCCACTGGACTGAAAGTGAACTTCCAAAAAACATCCATGGCACCTATCAATATATCAAATGAAAGATGTCAGGAACTTGCTAACTGCATTAACTGCAGAACTGAGAGTATGCGTTTTACCTATCTAGGTTTGCCTATGGGGACGAATAAACCAAAAGTTGATGACATGATCTTCATTGTAAACAGAGTGGACAGAAGATTATCTAGCCTGGCTAACTTATTGTCCTATTCGAGCAGATTAATGCTCATCAAATCCACCATTTCTGCTATGCCCATCTTTGCTATGCGTACTCTTATGGTACACTTGACAATCATAGACCATGTGGAAAAATCTTGCAGGATCTTCCTATGGAACAATAAGGATATTCAGAAGAGTGGGAAATGTCTTGCAAAATGGGAAACTGTCTGTCTCCCCAAAAAGAATGGGGGACTAGGAGTGCTTAATCTAAGGACACAAAATCAAGATCTCATTATTAAGTTTTTATTCAAATTCTTCAACAATAAAGATATCCCTTGGGTTAAGATCATATGGGAAGCACATTACAAGGATGGAAAACTGCCCCAGGGTAGAGCTACCAAAGGTTCATTCTGGTGGAGAGACTGTTCAACACACATTGACACATTCAAACAACATGCTACTTGTCTGACAGGTAATGGTAGCTCCTTTGTTCTGTGGAAAGATAAGTGGAAGGACTCCACCCTCCAAAATAAATTCCCACAACTCCACTCGGTTGCCAAAAATCAAGAGATTACCCTACAGATTGCTACCCAACTGATCAACAGTGATCCTATGGACACTTTTCATTGGCCCCTTTCAGACATTGCAATGCAACAGTTTAATGAGATGCGTGATATGATTTAGAGTATGACCAGACCGAATGATAGTGACAAGTGGATTCTCCCATGGGGTGATACTTTATCTACCAAAAAAATATATGAAGCCATCTTGGATCCACAAGAAGCACCACCTCCTTTTAAATGGATATGGAAATATTGCTGTTTATCCAAGCAAAAATTCTTTTTCTGGCTCCTACTACTGGACAGGCTCAACACTAAAGAAATGATGCTAAATAAAAATTTCTATGTGGAAGACAGTAACTGTGTTCTCTGCGATGATGGACAAACCTTTCAGCATGAAAGCCTCATGCACCTTTTCTTTGAATGCGATTTCAGTCAAAATCTTTGGTGGAAAATGAATATTGAATGGGACACAAGTCTACCTGTCATAGAAATGTTGCTGGAAGGGAAGCAAAGACTAAACTCCATCTGTTTCAGAGAAATTCTTATTATAGGATGTTGGAGCATATGGAACCATAGAAACAAAATAATCTTTGACCAGGAGAATATCAGTCAAGACAGATGTCTGTTCATGTTCAAGGAATCTTTCTCTCTGATTATGCATAGGGCAAAACCTAGTCTTAGAGAAGGGATGACTCAATGGCTAGATACATTGTGAATCTCTTCCTCTGACATTGTAATAATAAATCTGTAAATATCAGCCACCTTGGCTTTATAAATGAAAAATGGCACAGTAGGGAATTTCCCTACTGTTTGTGCTAAAAAAAAGTCAAATAAAAATATTGTTTATGTGTTAAAAAATGCTTTTTGAGTAAAATCTTTGGGAAATGATTTTAATTAAACTCTCTGACCCTAAACATCAAGTTTTGAGATTTAAAAATATAACTGATGAACCTTATAAAATTATTACCTTGCAAAGAGCATTTTTCAACAACATAAAATATCATCTTGACATAATATTTGGTTATGAGATGAAACCTCTTGCAAATGGTTTTACCACTTTTGTAAATGACTAATATGAGCTTTAAAATGTTTAGAGCCTAGTAGAAACCACTTCTCCAAATAAAACCATCTTTTGCATGCTTGCATGCATGGCCGTGTTTTTGTTATTTTATGTGGTGAAATGGTTTGAATGCTAGTTGAATATGTGTTTGCTTGATTGAATTGTAGTGAAGTTAGAAGAGTGTGATATTTGCAAGATCAAGAAGTGAACTAACATTCTCTACTAAAAAGGCAAGTGACACTATCATCCATGTCCTACTATTTTCATTATACTTAGTGGATTTTTGTAACATGCATGATAAGACTACTATATTTCTATGCTATGATATGTCCTATTAGGATACCCTTATATCTTCCTTAGTGAAAACATTGTAGTTGTAGTATGCTTAGCCCTGCTATATATTTGGAATGGGATACATGATATGTTTATATAAAGTGTTGGAAAGTTATATGTTTTATATAATAAAACAAGTACTCAATGAACCACCTGGGTGGAAAAGGATACTCAAGATTTGGACAAGGTGGCAACAAAGGGAACCATGTTTATATGGTTATCTTTTTGTGTGTGCACTAGAATAAAACCACCCAGGGACTTAGAGATTGAACATGTTTCTCGTACAGTGACTTCCGTGTACAGCCACATGCTAAATGGGCGCTGGCTTAGTCAACTACATAGTGGAAGACCCATGCATTGGCATCTTCAGGTTAACTAGAATTGTGTATGGGGAATATATCCCTACATTGGTGCCTGGTTGACAAGCTAGCATTGTGTATTGGGAGGACTTGTATGGAAAGACTTTGTCACATTCTCGATCTTCCAGTACTCCATTTTGGTGAGTACTTATCCAGCGGCCACTGGTGGCATCAAGACGAGATTGTGTCATGTGGGTAAAGTGTACAACTTCTGCAAAAGATCAAAATTCTAAGTACTAAGCCGTGTCCCCGGTTATGGACAATTCTGAGCAACTAAGGCCTGAAGCTATGGAAGATCTCGAAATTCCAATTTCTCAAAGTAAAACTTGATGGTGACAACAAGGGATTAGAAGCACTTGGAGATTTCCAAGGAGTTCAGAAAGATTTGACCAAAGATCAAAACTATTTTTTGAAAAGATAGGATAAAACTATATTGCTTTCTGCAAATGAGCCTAAACCCTACTTAGCCAAATATGCATATAGTGATAGGTTCCACTTATACATAGTAGTGAAACTTGCCAATACAATTCAAATGTATTGACCCTTGTGGCTGCAACTTATTATGTTTGCAGGTTTGTTTGATGTTAGTGAAATGTGTTGAATAGGATTACAAGTCTACAACCAACATGATTGCATGTGGCACTTTGAAGATGAAGGACTCCATGCTATATAGATATTCTGCTGCATTGTAATGTGATAGCCAAATGAGCTATGTAAGATGTAATGAATTATTTTATTCCTGGTTATAAAGTTGTATTATGACCTTTGTTTCTTGATATTACATCTTAACTGTGGATGCTAGCTATTTATCCAGGGACTAGCATTGTAAACACAGGAATCTCTACCTTATTAAAGGTTGGGACCCTTACAGTTTTCCTTTGGGAATTGGTTTTGTCTCATTGAGCTTGGAGTGTTGGTGAGATGTGATTTTTGCCTGATGAGTTCATCCTCTGGGCGCTGTGAGCGCTTGGCACTAGGCGCCAGGCTCCGTCTGTGATTGTTCGCAGGAAAACGGCGAGTACACCTCCCTATTTTGGATGGAGAATGCCGCTGATGACGAGGGTAGCCCCCGAGCACTGGCTCCCTTCGTCACCTTCTCGGTCGGGTTCCGCTTCCAGAGGGTTGTTTTCTTCTTCCTCACGGGTGGTTCTATGATATCTTCGTTAATGGGTGCGTGGTCGCAGTGAATTTGTAAGCTTCCTAGACAGAGTGCCTCACATCCCTCTCGTCGCCTTGAACAGTGATTGTGCCACTGTAGCATGGTAGCTTGACGAGGTTGTAGGCGTGGTGTGTTACTACCATGAACTTTGCCAGCACGGGGAAGCCGAGGATGGCGTTGTAGGGCAGACCTACATGTGCCACATCAAATATGGTGTGTTTCGTGTGCTAGTTTTTGTGGGATATGAATGTGATGGGGAGTGTGACCTGCCCCAGGGGCTCGATTTTTTCCTTCAGTCACCCCCGAGAAAGGTCTTGTAGGCATCAGACACTCATAAGGCACTTGGAGCCTCTCAAACGTCTCCACCGAGATGACATTAAGGCATGTGCCTCCATTGATGAGGGTGTTTTTCATGGCTATGTTGTTGATGGTTGACGTGCATACCGATTGTATGATGCCCACATTCTTTGTAGACTTAGGGTGGTCGCCGCTATCGAAGGTGACATGGAATTGGGACCACTTGAGCTTCCTTTCCTTCGACTTGGGGAAAGTTGTGGCTGTCTCGCGCGTGAACTTCTTTAGGTGGTGCTTAGACAGGGGATCCTGAGCTCCTCTAAGGATGCACACCATTGCCCGTGGTTCCTAGAATTCTCCATTGTTTCCCTCGGGGAGATTCTTTTTCCCTCGCCGAGGTAGTGTTGAGAGGCGTTGGCCTGGTGATTTGACTGGTAATTGTTGTTGCAGTTGTTCTATTGACTGTTATTTTGGCAATTTTCATGCCCGTAGCCGCGTCCGTTGCCGCGGCGCCTCCTGTTTTCATGTTCTCCATGGAGCTTCTTGACATCAAAGCAATTCTCCATGCCGTTAGAGTGTGCCTTGTGGAAGATGCTGTAAGAGCGATTCACCATGTTTTCACTTTCTTTTTGTTGTCAGTGTTGCCCTGGTGCTTGTGCTCGAGTTTTGCCGCGAGTATGACCTGGTTCTTGGGCTTTGCTTCCGTGGTATTGTCCACATATTTGCTCTTGCCTTTTATTTTTTTGTGTGAGGTGGTTGCATTAGCATATTATTTGTTGTGCTTGAAGAGATTCTATTCCTCGGCCTTGGCGCACTTCTCAGCTAACTCGAAAAGCTCGACCACTGAGCTAAGCTCGTCATTCATGGCAAGCTTCTCGAGCATGTTGGTGTCGATGATGTCATCGGATTGATGACAAGTACGCCATAGGGGGTCTTAAGGGTGTTGAGAAGATGGGGTGTGAGCCGTATGGTGTTCTGGGAGCGGCGAGCACAAGTTTATGCAGGTTTAGATCCGACTGCGGTGATCGGATCCTACTCCTCTAGTAACCCAGTAATATATTGGAGAGAGCCAGATGTTACAGCGGATTGCAAGAGAGGTTCGCCTCTGCTAGTTGGTTGTGGTGCATTGCCCTAATGGCTCCCTCATGTTCGGCTTATAAAGGCGCCAAGACCTAGGGTTACAGGAGAGACCTATCCGACTACGTTACAGAGTCGGTATTATATACTGCTTGGACTACAAGTAATACTATAGGCCTAAGTCGATAAGTCTTCTGTGCCTTGCCGTAGCCGGAATTTACTCTGTCCTCTTTCCCTAACTGGGCCGCCTGTGAAGCAAAGCTCTAACCCGTTGGTGGGCCACCTTGGTCAGCGAGTCCTGTGGGTATACCCAGAAAGTATATCCCCAATAGTAGCCCCCGGAAGTCTCCAAGATCCAAAGTTGGTTTAATTGTCTAGATTGATGGTTTCTTCGGCTTGCATAATATTGAAGGGTTCCCCAAAACTTCATTCAAATATGTAGGATTCTGAATCTCATCTAGGTCAGATCTATCTTCTAGAGTTCAGTAATTTCCACGTTCAATATCAAACTTGAACCGGATTTTGGAAGTTGACGTGCCTGACAACTTTTCTAGAGCATGAATGACCTACACTGACTTTTTGGACCCACCATGCAAGTGACCCGCATGTTAGTGACCCAGAATTACGGGAAGTGGAGATTCCCATCGATTGCAGTTCAAAGTTTGAACATTTTTCACTAAACTAAGATAAACTCATTAAAATCAGAGAAATTAGCTTAGAAGCTTGAAAATTCATGAAACTTGGGTATTATCCATCAAATATTTTATACTTTGTGAGAAAATTGAGGCGGTGAGATTTTGAGACATATATAGTCTTTGTAGTTGCTTCACAACGGAGGCCATTGTTGTCACTTGGAAAATTTAAAATAACATCAAATTTGGAAACACCCTTTGTAAATATAGTTTGAAATGTCAATATGTAGTTATGCATCGATCTACCAAACATGGACATGTTATCATAAACTATGGCAAACATATTGCCATGAACTTGATCATCTGGTTTGAAAGCCATGAATGTTGATACATGGTACGCCATATTATGAAACAAGTTTCTTCAAAAGTTGTCAAATTTTAGCATACTTTTTCATGGAAACTAGGTAGTGCATATAGCAAGATACTCTACGAAAGAAAGACATTTCTTCAATTTATATATATTTTATTTGGATTTTTGTTTCAAAAGGTCCCAAATTTGGTTGAATTAGCATTCATATCAAGAAGTTGAGGGGTTTTTTGGTTAAGCTTATCTATCGCTTTTAGCTTTATTTTATAAGCCACTTTTATTTTGGATTTTGGCTTATACCATCATTCAACGATGTTAGGGTAAAATCTAAAAGCCAAAGCCAAAAACACCTTTGTGTCTTATAAGCCAAAAATCAAAAGCCAGAATTAAAACCCAACCAAACAATGCCTAAATCTTGCGGAACTCTTGGTGTTTCTCCCTTGTTTTAGTACTTGGGTACCTTCAAATGAATTTAACAAAACATATGACCAAGTAGGTCTCATGCACTTATAGATTAAACTTTGAGATACTTTCATTAAATTGTGGTAGCGCCATTCTATTCCACGAATATAACCATAAAGTTTGAACATTATTGAAAATTATATAAACCCTAAACCTCGAAACCCTAAACCCTAAACCTTGACTATGAGATCTTGGCACATGGCTTAATAAGATTGATATGATACCCAGATCAACAAGTTGCAACTTCTTTTCTAGAAGCTCATCTAAAAAGAACTCTAAGGTTAAGGATGCTTGGCCTAGAGCAATTTGAGGATGGGTGATCGACCGGGAAGTGGGTACCGGGTGCGCAAGAGTGAGGAAAAGGTTTGCGGAAAAGACTAGTGTTGGTCTGTGGGGCTAGTCTAGAGATCCTATTGAGCTTCCAGGAGTGATAACCCGGGCACAGAGAGTCCGGGGTGTTACAAGTGCTATCAGCGACGACCCTCGTGGTTACATGGGCGTGTGCGGGTCAGTGGCGGACATGTGGAGCATGGAGTGTGTGGCCCATAGTGGACACGGCATGGCACATGTGCCAGCACTGGACGCACAAACATGTGCCAAGAGGGGACGTTCCTGGCTTGTTGTTGATCAACGAGGGCGTCGATCTTCTAAGGGTGGGTCTATGTGAGATCCTGGCACATGGCTTAATAGGATTGATAACATACCATATCAACAAGTTGCAACTTCTTTTCCGGAAGCTCATCTGAAAATAACTCTAAGGTTAAGCCCGGGCACGGAGAGTCCGGGGTGTTACAGTGACCAAGCAGGTATCATGCACTTATAGATCAAAATTTGAGATACTTCCATTAAATTTGGTAACGTCATTTTATTCCTCGAATATAAGCATAAAGCTTGCACAATATTGAAATTTCCCTAAACCCTAAACAACCCCTAAAACCTAATACATAAACCCATAAACCCTAAACCCTCAACCCATAAACCCCGACCAAGGGGGAAGGTCGAGGCCTTATGTGGGCCCCACCCCTAAAACCCTAGGCATCCCTCCCCACCTTATCCAATGGGGGGGCATCCCCTACATGGGCCCTTTCTCCAGGAAGGGGACCATTTAGGTGGACTGTTGATACCTTCGATCCGGATTATGGATGTAGTATAGCTCTTTTCCCTAGTAGACCTAGGTTTATCGAATCCTCGGGAAGCAGAAAGCAAAGTGAGATTACTTAAACGGACCTTCGAGAGTTTTAGAATTCCTTTTGTGTTTTCACCGGACCAAGAGTTTGCGATATTTTTGTTGTTGTTGATGATGGAGAGAGAGAGGGCCTAGGGTCTTCGGTTTTCACTAGTAGCTGTGCAAAACAATCTGATGGGAATAAAAGATAGTAATAAATTATGCATGTAATTGTTAGATCAAGATAATTATATGTGGGCAGTGCATCCATAATTGCTATTGCCTCCGCAACCGCTTATAGCAATAGCCTACTAGTCTCATCCATAGAAGAAAGAGAACTAATGATATGCATAGTGATGTCACTGTTTAATCCCAAGTAAATCCCTCACATACAACTATACTACCCCTTCTGTCGCTGGGGTTCCTATCCTGTTGATCAGTCATTACTCACACTCCCTTTACCTGGATCAATCCTCAGGGTCTTGGGTACCTGACAAGTCCTTAGATTGAGGCAAGAGAGGGTACTACAATCATCATGTCATACAAACTAATACATGATCCCATCTATGATAAATATCATGCACAAAAATCTACATGGCTAGGCCGAAGCCCTTAGCCCAAGGAGAATTATCCACACATAGAGATGAAATCAACAATCATAAACATGTAATAGAGATCATAAGGTTTGATAGCAAATAGTCTTACAATGTCGCCAATTGGAGAAGAGATCTACTATTACAAGTGGTGGAAGATGCCTATGATGGTGGAGAAGGGTTTGGATATTTAGATCTAGATCTATTCCTCCAACGTGGCGGCTTCTGGTGGCAGGGAGAGTTGAGGTCGAAAAGAAGCGCCATTTCCCGTCGCCCGAAGCCTCTTTATATAGGGGTCCCTTCACGAAAGTTGTTCTGTTTGACCTAATGGAGTCAATGCCAACTATACGGCCGAAACTATACGGCCCGAATAAATTTCTCGTCGTATAGTTGGTCATTAAGGCTTCTGCCTCCACTTCTGTGGCATCCCGCAAAAACCAGTACTAGAAAATCGCGTTGTTTTTGTGCATTGCATCATCATGACCTCATGCTCATGTCATCATGCCACCTTGCATTTGAGCATCGTCATGTCATCTGACATTTGTTTACATAAAACTATTTTCGAGAAGCCTGGTTTTGTTTTCTAAACGCCCCGTCTTTATTTAAATTAAAACCCGGGTCTCCGGAATATTTTGTTTCGTCTACCAACGGTTTGCAAAAGCCTCGTTTTAAATAATAAAATATTTATTTTATTTTTAGGGGGCAACCAAACCGGGTCGATCCGACCTAGCCGGCCACCCCCAAAATTACCCAAAACCAGCCTGTCTAATCCTGCTAAGACACTAGTACCAAACACGGCCTTATTGTTTTCTTCCTCTGTTTGTACGGCAGCACATCGAGAGGAGCCACGTCGGCACCGGGGCGATGGGACGGCTGAGACGAGTGTCGCCTCTCCTTAAAACCCCCGTGTCCCTACACACCTAACCCTAGCTCTCCTTCCTCTATCCCCAACCGCGCCGCCGTCGCCGTCCTTCTCTTGCTGCAGCACGCCTTGCATCCTTCGTCATGACCTTGCTGCCATGCTCGACCTCCTCAAATTCTGCCGCTGCGTTTCCGACAAGCCGGCGCCTGGATCACCACGTGCCTAGCTAGGCTCGGGAAACGTTCCTCTACGACATCCTCTTCGTCCCTATCAAGGACAGCAAGCTAGAGCCGTCCGGGTCAGCACCATCGAGCTCATCATCATCAGCGTGATGTTGCCGTCTACATCCTCGTCCATGTTGCTGGAGTTCAGCGACAAGGCCAGCTGTTTACATCTTCGTGTTGCGGTGAGACTCGCTGTTAATCCCCGCTCTTCCCCATCGTCTTCTGTGCATCTTTGTCGCTGTTCTGCTCGCGTCCGTGCTCACCTCCACCATAGACGAGCTGGCGTTGTTTTGTGTTCTGCTGCTGTCCCTTGCACGCGCACAGTCTGGCCAGCACCCTGCACCGCATGTCCCTGATCAATTCAGCTAGCTTGTTCTGCACGAGTGTTATGATTCAGCTGCTTGACTGTTTGCTACCGCGGGTATACATTCAGTGTAACGGCAATATGTTCAAAACAGAAGTTCTATGCCCTTCGTTATCTTCAACCGAACTTGTAGGAGAAGCTCCCAGTTTTCAGTAGAATCAAATGGCGCACAAAATGGTGGCTTAAATCTCTCAAAATCATCTTCCAAAGTCGAGCCGATCTCGTGGCCGTTTTCTGACAGAACATCCAGTGAATATCGCGTTCATTTCCGTCTCTGTTCCCAGTTTCCTCACGGCTTTCTCAGTGGCTTTCCGGCAAGCATCTTCATGGCTAACTCATCTCCTATGTTTCATCTATGTGCAGAATCAAACGGAATCACCATCAGAATAGTGTACCGCTGGAAATCATCAAGCAAAGCTAGACCAAGCTGGCTTGCTTCCAACGTAAAATTAATAATTCAGTCTAAACCGAACGACCTGTTCTTGTTGCTATTGCAGTAAAGCCACTGTTTCCTATCTCTCCCCAACCCGCAGCTCCTTTAGTGCTTAAACAAAATTGTGCATAAGTCCCTATGATTTCTATCTCTGGTCAATATCTAGGCAAACACTTTTGAAATTCAAAGTTAAACAAACTTATGAAAGTCAAACTTTGCTATAACTTTGACCAAGTTTTAAAGATGCACTGAAGACAAAAGTCCAAATAGGAAACTTGTTTGTTATTCAATTATAAACATGAATCTGTCCTCTGTTTATTTTTGTCAAATATTGAAAATAATAAAGGTTTTGAGATTAATCTTAAATGCTTTAATAAATGTTAAATAATTTTTTTCTTCACTTTATCCAAATATTGCAAATGATATATGTTTTTGAATCGGAAAAATGTGAGGAATCTGTTTATGCTATTTATAATATCATTTGAGAAATTTACAAATTTCGAATTAATAAATGTCCATTTCTTAAATATTGCATAACTTTAAATCCGTAATTCCGAATTCAACAAATAATATATCCAAATCGATCAGCGCGACGAGACCTCTTCAACCATGATATACATGTTATCATTTGCATCGTGTATTAAGAGCAGTTTTATGATCAGTACTGTTTATGCAAGAAAAACATGCTAGATAAAATTGGAAACTAATTGTTTCTTATTAATAATGCCTCACAAATGCGATATCATCAATGAGCGATGCTCCTAATACCTTTTCAACATAGTTTGCATCATTAACTTGCCATATCATGCATCATATCATGATCATGCCGATTCTTTTGCATTAGTTGTAATTGTTGCATCGCTTGTTCCTTTTAGTGTTTGCTTCTTCTCGGATAGGACGATGAGGTGTTGTGAGCTTCGACAAGTTCTTCAGTTATGAAACTTCGGCAATGTTTTCAGGCGAGCATCTCCCCCTTTCTACCTATCTTACTTTTATAGTATTTATTCCCTCCTGTTGATTTATTGCTATCTGTGTTGCGATGCTCTAGTTTTTCGTACCCGTGTATCCATTGCAGCCTTATATTGCCTTGGACACCTCCTATTACCTGTTGTTTGGTAGATAGTTGGACTTGCACGTCGTAGTCGCTTGCTCAAGTGTTGTTGCGTGTCGTCTAGTACCACAGTTGTTGGAGTATTGCCGTGTGTTTATTGTTGGAGTTGATCAAGACTTTGATTACTGTTTAACAACTAAAATTGAAGTAGGTAAATGTAGAGGCACAGGTGGGCAATAGATGTTATTTGGTTGTTAACCGTCCACTTGTGTCCCGTAGGACCCCGAGTACTTGATACCTGTTCCTTGAATATTCGCGCTATCCACATCCGGGAGGATTATGGGACCCCCCTGAGCCAGAGCTTGATTCATTCTTATTTCTTGGGGCCACAAACTAGTTTGAGGTTTTATTTACTATCCTGTACTTATGCCATGCTTTACTGCTTTATTTACGATTGTGCGAGGAGCACCTGTACTGTTTAGGATCGTGACCCGTTTTCGCGGTATCGACAAGCCCAGTCACACTTTCGGGTTCCCAGTCGTTTACAGCCGGCCCCACAAACCTTGAGTCCGTCTCGAAGTCAGCTAACTTCGTTGCGGGTATACTTAATGGGGTGGCCCCCTGAAATATTTCTGAATCTTGTGATTGCTTTGTCGTGACTGCCTCGTTGGGTTTTGATTTGGTTTTTCCGAGGTTGATCGAGTGTGTGTTGCTATTTGTGCACCCCTGCAGGGTAAAACTTTCTGAAAGCCGTGTCCGCGGTTATGGAGGACTTGGAGCACAGTATCTCGATCATAGACAACTATAACTAAAGTAGTGCTATAAATTTGACTTTATAATGACTAGTAATCAGCTTCACTATAATGGAATGGCTAAATAAAATTGCCAACAATTGCTTGTTTGGGTTGCCGTTTGCTACCATTGTACCTGACTAGTAAGTATTGCAACTATAACGGAATGACTAAATAAAAGTACCAACAACTGCTGGGTTTGGAATATCTCATGCTAATTGTATCTGACTAGTAAGTGATGCAACTACAATGGAATGGTTAACTAAAAGTGCCCACTGCTTATTATATCAGGATGACTCATGCTATCTTTATTTGACTAGTAATTGCCGCAACTATAACGGAATGAATAAAACTGCCAACGGTGTGAGTTCCCCGGTTGCCTTCCTCGTTAGGTCTCGAGGGGGAAACACCAGGATGGGTATGTTTGGTGGTAGTATCAGGATGGTTCTGAATAGGTCTTTCTTATCCCTCTCTGATAGCCGACAGTTATCTCGAGTCTCTATAGGTTGTTTAGTGCATGCTGCGCCGCCGCTCCAGTCCACCATACCTGTGTAGGCGAGGACCGCCGAATTCTAGTCTCGCCGTGTACTGGCCTTAGTACTGACGCTCCTCTTTTTCCTTTGCCCTTTGTCGGCACCCCTTTTGTTTAAGCAGGTTTTGAGATCGACGTCGTTAGCAGGGTTACCCTTCCGGCTTGGCCTGGGCAGGGTTATGGACGCCATTGGTTATTCTTCAGGGCTCTTAGCCCCATTTGCATCTTGTCCGTAGCTGGACGCTCTATCGTTTTCAAGGTGATTTGGATCTTTGTTCTGTATATCTGTATTCTTGACTCATGGAGTCGTTTTGTATATATATCTATTCTGTGGGTCCAATCGGGGACTGTTGTGTAATGTTATTACTTTGTTTTCCACCCGCACGCAAGTGCCTGGTGGGCACCTTTGAATCGTTTCTATGCGGGTTTTGCGGGAAGCGCTGAAACTTGCATAGGGCCGATTCTGAGGGTGTTACAGAGTGGTATCAGAGCTCAGCAGTTGCGATACCCCACAAGTCTAGCCTGTAGGATAACCTAGCTAACGGCCGAAGTAGAGTGTCAAAACTATTTTTGAAAAAATCGGTTGGATAGTTCTGATTAGGTCTGATTTTACTCCTTACCCCTCTGCTGCTCTCCTCTCACCTCTGCGTGTTTTGAATCCGCTCTCTTCTCTCTCTTCGAGTCCAGGATTTCTCGTGGTTGGGTTCCATCGTACCTTCAGGGTTTCGCTTCCTCCTTTGGTGACGGTGTTGCTACATCTGGTCTTCATGCTGTCCGAGGAATCCTTCGTCTGGTGGACTTCTCTTTGTTCCTTCTCGTGCCTTCTGGTGTTTTCTGACGCGACGACATCATCTACGCCAGATCCTATGCAGAGTCTGCATCACTCCTTTGTTTCTGAACCTCGATTATCGAGATCTTCAGTCTGATTCCAAGAATGGTTGCACGCTTTTCTACTGATTGTGCAGAGTAATAGTTTGGGTGCGTGATGGATTGGCCCCCATGCCGACTACCCCTTCTATTCGCTTTTGTACATTGAAGTGGATGAGAATGCATCGGTTCCCTCTTTTTATCGAAACTAGAGGTGGCTTTATTTGTTGATACCTCTACCTTCGACCTTTTGTTCCCGGAGTGTTCTCTCGACGATCACGGACAACGACCTCTTGTTAGTGGTGTCGCGAGGATCTACACGAAGCGAGAAGACGCAGATCGCCGACCTTCCTTCCGGTACCATGAGGCGGATCTCGAGGGCGAGATCCATTGTTAGTGGTGTCGAATTGTGGCATCCCGCAAAAACCACTACTAGAAAATCGCGTTGTTTTTGTGCATTGCATCATCATGACCTCATGCTCATGTCATCATGCCACCTTGCATTTGAGCATCGTCATGTCATCTGACATTTGTTTACATAAAACTATTTTCGAGAAGCCTGGTTTTGTTTTCTAAACGCCCCGTCTTTATTCAAATTAAAACCCGGGTCTCCGGAATATTTTGTTTCGTCTACCAACGGTTTGCAAAAGCCTCGTTTTAAATAATAAAATATTTATTTTATTTTTAGGGGGCAACCAAACCGGGTCGATCCGACCTAGCCGGCCACCCCCAAAATTACCCAAAACCAGCCTGTCTAATCCCTGCTAAGACACTAGTACCAAACAAGGCCTTATTGTTTTCTTCCTCTGTTTGTACGGCAGCACATCGAGAGGAGCCACGTCGGCACCGGGGCGATGGGACGGCTGAGACGAGTGTCGCCTCTCCTTAAAACCCCCGTGTCCCTACACACCTAACCCTAGCTCTCCTTCCTCTATCCCCAACCGCGCCGCTGTCGCCCTCCTTCTCTTGCTGCAGCACGCCTTGCATCCTTCGTCATGACCTTGCTGCCATGCTCGACCTCCTCGAATTCTGCCGCTGCGTTTCCGACAAGCCGGCGCCTGGATCACCACGTGCCTAGCTGGGCTCGGGAAACGTTCCTCTACGACATCCTCTTCGTCCCTATCAAGGACAGCAAGCTAGAGCCGTCCGGGTCAGCACCATCGAGCTCATCATCATCAGCGTGATGTTGTCGTCTACATCCTTGTCCACGTTGCTGGAGTTCAGCGACAAGGCCAGCTGTTTACTTCTTCGTGTTGCGGTGAGACTCGCTGTTAATCCCCGCTCTTCCCCATCGTCTTCTGTGCATCTTTGTCGCTGTTCTGCTCGCGTCCGTGCTCACCTCCACCATAGACGAGCTGGCGTTGTTTTGTGTTCTGCTGCTGTCCCTTGCACGCGCACAGTCTGGCCAGCACCCTGCACCGCATGTCCCTGATCAATTCAGCTAGCTTGTTCTGCACGAGTGTTATGATTCAGCTGCTTGACTGTTTGCTACCGCGGGTATACATTCAGTGTAACGGCAATATGTTCAAAACAGAAGTTCTATGCCCTTCGTTATCTTCAACCGAACTTGTAGGAGAAGCTCCCAGTTTTCAGTAGCATCAAATGGCGCACAAAACGGTGGCTTAAATCTCTCAAAATCATCTTCCAAAGTCGAGCCGATCTCGTGGCCGTTTTCTGACAGAACATTCAGTGAATATCGCGTTCATTTCCGTCTCTGTTCCCAGTTTCCTCACGGCTTTCTCAGTGGCTTTCCGGCAAGCATCTTCGTGGCTAACTCATCTCCTATGTTTCATCTATGTGCAGAATCAAACAGAATCACCATCAGAATAGTGTACCGCTGGAAATCATCAAGCAAAGCTAGACCAAGCTGGCTTGCTTCCAACGTAAAATTAATAATTCAGTCTAAACCGAACGACCTGTTCTTGTTGCTATTGCAGTAAAGCCACTGTTTCCTATCTCTCCCCAACCCGCAGCTCCTTTAGTGCTTAAACAAAATTGTGCATAAGTCCCTATGATTTCTATCTCTGGTCAATATCTAGGCAAACACTTTTGAAATTCAAAGTTAAACAAACTTATGAAAGTCAAACTTTGCTATAACTTTGACCAAGTTTTAAAGATGCACTGAAGACAAAAGTCCAAATAGGAAACTTGTTTGTTATTCAATTATAAACATGAATCTGCCCTCTGTTTATTTTTGTCAAATATTGAAAATAATAAAGGTTTTGAGATTAATCTTAAATGCTTTAATAAATGTTAAATAATTTTTTTTCTTCACTTTATCCAAATATTGCAAATGATATATGTTTTTGAATCGGAAAAATGTGAGGAATCTGTTTATGCTATTTATAATATCATTTGAGAAATTTACAAATTTCGAATTAATAAATGTCCATTTCTTAAATATTGCATAACTTTAAATCCGTAATTCCGAATTCAACAAATAATATATCCAAATCGATCAGCGCGACGAGACCTCTTCAACCATGATATACATGTTATCATTTGCATCGTGTATTAAGAGCAGTTTTATGATCAGTACTGTTTATGCAAGAAAAACATGCTAGATAAAATTGGAAACTAATTGTTTCTTATTAATAATGCCTCACAAATGCGATATCATCAATGAGCGATGCTCCTAATACCTTTTCAACATAGTTTGCATCATTAACTCGCCATATCATGCATCATATCATGATCATGCCGATTCTTTTGCATTAGTTGTAATTGTTGCATCGCTTGTTCCTTTTAGTGTTTGCTTCTTCTCGGATAGGACGATGAGGTGTTGTGAGCTTCGACAAGTTCTTCAGTTATGAAACTTCGGCAATGTTTTTAGGCGAGCATCTCCCCCTTTCTACCTATCTTACTTTTATAGTATTTATTCCCTCCTGTTGATCTATTGCTATCTGTGTTGCGATGCTCTAGTTTTTCGTACCCGTGTATCCCTTGCAGCCTTATATTGCCTTGGACACCTCCTATTACCTGTTGTTTGGTAGATAGTTGGACTTGCGCGTCGTAGTCGCTTGCTCAAGTGTTGTTGCGTGTCGTCCAGTACCACAGTTGTTGGAGTATTGCCGTGTGTCTATTGTTGGAGTTGATCAAGACTTTGATTACTGTTTAACAACTAAAATTGAAGTAGGTAAATGCAGAGGCACAGGTGGGCAATAGATGTTATTTGGTTGTTAACCGTCCACTTGTGTCCCGTAGGACCCCGAGTACTTGATACCTGTTCCTTGAATATTCGCGCTATCCACATCCGGGAGGATTATGGGACCCCCCTGAGCCAGAGCTTGATTCATTCTTATTTCTTGGGGCCACAAACTAGTTTGAGGTTTTATTTACTATCCTGTACTTATGCCATGCTTTACTGCTTTATTTACAATTGTGCGAGGAGCACCTGTACTGTTTAGGATCGTGACCCGTTTTCACGGTATCGACAAGCCCAGTCACACTTTCGGGTTCCCAGTCGTTTACAGCCGGCCCCACAAACCTCGAGTCCGTCTCGAAGTCAGCTAACTTCGTTGCGGGTATACTTAATGGGGTGGCCCCCTGAAATATTTCAGAATCTTGTGATTGCTTTGTCGTGACTGCCTCGTTGGGTTTTGATTTGGTTTTTCCGAGGTTGATCGAGTGTGTGTTGCTATTTGTGCACCCCTGCAGGGTAAAACTTTCTGAAAGCCGTGTCCGCGGTTATGGACGACTTGGAGCACAGTATCTCGATCATAGACAACTATAACTAAAGTAGTGCTATAAATTTGACTTTATAATGATTAGTAATCAGCTTCACTATAATGGAATGGCTAAATAAAATTGCCAACAATTGCTTGTTTGGGTTGCCGCTTGCTACCATTGTACCTGACTAGTAAGTATTGCAACTATAACGGAATGACTAAATAAAAGTACCAACAACTGCTGGGTTTGGGATATCTCATGCTAATTGTATCTGACTAGTAAGTGATGCAACTACAATGGAATGGTTAACTAAAAGTGCCCACTGCTTATTATATCAGGATGACTCATGCTATCTTTATTTGACTAGTAATTGCCGCAACTATAACGGAATGAATAAAACTGCCAACGGTGTGAGTTCCTCGGTTGCCTTCCTCGTTAGGTCTCGAGGGGGAAACACCAGGATGGGTATGTTTGGTGGTAGTATCAGGATGGTTCCGAATAGGTCTTTCTTATCCCTCTCTGATAGCCGACAGTTATCTCGAGTCTCTATAGGTTGTTTAGTGCATGCTGCGCTGCCGCTCCAGTCCACCATACCTGTGTAGGCGAGGACCGCCGAATTCTAGTCTCGCCGTGTACTGGCCTCAGTACTGACGCTCCTCTTTTTCCTTTGCCCTTTGTCGGCACCCCTTTTGTTTAAGCAGGTTTTGAGATCGACGTCGTTAGCAGGGTTACCCTTCCGGCTTGGCCTGGGCAGGGTTATGGACGCCATTGGTTATTCTTCAGGGCTCTTAGCCCCATTTGCATCTTGTCCGTAGCTGGACGCTCTATCATTTTCAAGGTGATTTGGATCTTTGTTCTGTATATCTGTATTCTTGACTCATGGAGTCGTGTTGTATATATATCTGTTCTGTGGGTCCCATCGGGGACTGTTGTGTAATGTTATTACTTCGTTTTCCACCCGCACGCAAGTGCCTGGTGGGCACCTTTGAATCGTTTCTATGCGGGTTTGGCAGGAAGCGCTGAAACTTGCATAGGGCCGATTCTGAGGGTGTTACAACTTCACAGCTCCTGGTTCCTTTGACGTGTTGGAAATCTCGTATCTTTGGCATTTATGTTGTGATTCCCATAATTATATGTCAGTACCTGCGCAGGGAAAAATAGCAAGAAAGGATTGCATACCCCTTTGATCATTAGGCATTAGTGGCAGGGTTTAGATAGATATTTCATCAAATATATGAATAATATCTTGTTTAAATGCAGACGTGGATGCCTATATTTCACAGCCATCAACCTTCCCAAACTTAAACTTGATCGTCCTCGAGCAAGAAAACCAAAATCAAAAAGGAACTCAGCATTTAAATTGAAATAACGAGATGATGATCTTACTCATGATTTGTAGTCTCATATTTCCTCCACTTTATTAATCTGAAAAACTTTAGCATAGATAGAGTAATGGTGTAGAGGTCCCAACCTGATACGGTAGAGATCCCTGTGTTTACAGTGTTAGTACCTGGATCGAATAGCTAGCATCCACAGTTTAAGATGTAATATCAAGAAACAAAGGTCATATTACAACTTATAACCAGGAATAAAATAATACATTACATCTTACATAGCTCATTTGGCTATCTCATTACAATGCAGCAGAAATATCTATATAGCATGGAGTCCTTCATCTTCAAGTGCCACAGGCAATCATGTTGGTTGTAGACTTGTAATCCTATTCAACACACTTCACTAACATCAAACAAACCTGCAACATAATAAGTTATATCCCCAAGGGTCAATACATTTGAATTGTATTGGCAAGTGATACTATGGTAGAATAGTGGTATCTATCATCTATATGCATTTGGCTAAGTGTAGCTGAGGCTTGCTTTGCTCAAAATAAGGTTTTCCTTCTCAATTGAAAAACACTAAGTTTTTGTTTGTCAAAATCACCCAAGGAACAACCAATAGAATTGGTTAACCTTTAACCCTTGTTTAACCACAAGATTTTAACTTAGAAATTGGGATGAGGAGATCCTTGATAGCTTCAATGTCTTGATGCTCAAATTGTCCATTGCCGGGGACACGGCTAAGTACTTAGATTTTACTCTCTTGAGAGGTGATGCACTTTCCCCACAAGACTCGACATGCATCGAGACAAGATCTTACAGAAGCCTTCCCTTAGACCAAATGGACGTGTTCCAACCTATCACCCCTAACACCTTCTGTCCATCTGGATAAGTTATTGCAACCTATATGATCTAGGCAGAGCCCATATTGCCATGTGGCTGCACTAGAAGCTTCTGAACATTTGACATCTCAAATCTCTTTGTTCCTAGGTGGCTTTCCACAGGTGAGATACACAAGGTTCACCAGTTCACTGGCCTTGTGTAACCACTCAACATATCCCATTCATACCATTCCACCTAGGTGACTCATTCACATAGTTGTTTTATTAAGCAAAACACAAGTCATAGACTTAGAAATATTTCATAGCATGAATAATACACCCTTGTTTTCTACTAGCTAGGCTAAGCATACAACTAGAAATAATCTTAACTTAGGGAAAATTCTACTAAGGCATCATCTACTAGGATTTCCAAAGGCATAGTTAACACATAGAAAATTCCATGCAAGTCCTACTTAAAATATCACTAATGCATAGTTAAAATAATAGGACAAAATGTATTAAGTACCACTTGCCTTTTTAGTAGAGAAACTAGGTTCACTCCTTGAGCTTTCAATTGTCACACTCCTCAAAGTTCACTACAATTCAATCAAGCAAGGCACATATTCAAAACTAGCATTCAAACAATTCACCACATAAAATAATAAAAACAAAGCAATGCATTCAAAAGATTGTTTTATTGGAAAAGTGATTTCTAATAAGGCTATAAACATTTCAAAACACCTATTGGTACTTTATAAATGTGGCAAAACCATTTAAAAACAAGTTAGTGAAAATGGGCCATTTAAATCATTTTTGTTTTGCTAGAAATGATTTTAATCAAAGGAATGATTTATAGTGTTTGCCAAATATGTTTTTAAGCACAAATGTTAGTGTTTATGGTGAGAGTGTTTAAAATAAATCCATTTGGAAAAGGTTTTACTCAAAAATCATTTTTAAATCATAGCAACATTTTTTGTTTTACTAGAAATGATTTTATTCAAAGGAATAATTCCTTGTGTTAGACGAATTCATTTCTAAATCCAAATGTTGGTGTTTAGGGTCAGAGATTTCAAAACAAATCTATTTTCAAAAGGATTTACTCAAAAATCATTTTTAAAACAATTTTTATAACCAAAATAGCCTTACATATGTTTCTGCAAAAGCACCTAATTTTCTAGAAGAAAAATACTAAACTAATGCCACTGTTGCAAAGTTCACATTTTTCTGAATCCATTGATATAAAATTTGTAATTTTTAGCCAAGCAGAACAATAGTTATGAATTTTGCAAATTTATTCATCTAATAGATCAAAATCTGTTTTTTAAAACAACAGTCAGGCCACACGTCATAATCCTATTGGACGATACCAATTCGTTCGGATCGAGCAACACTGGCCGTAGGTTCTAATTTGAATCGTACGACACAGATGTAATCATACCTCTTCGATAAAGATTCTATCGTGTCCTTTGGATCCGCATCTAACATCTCTGAGCGCAACGACCAAGTACTAGCAGCGCTTGGCGACGACGCTCTGGTGGAGACATTCTGGCGACTATAGGAAGCAAGGAAGGGAATGGAGGTGCTCACCGGGTTCGCAGGGATGTGGATAAGCTCAAGGTCGTTGTGGGATGGCTAGGGGCGCACAGTCGTGTCGGCAATTGCTCGCCGGAGATGCTCCTGGCGAGCTCGGGCATCGTCGTTGGCGAGGCTACAAGGCACGGGAGGGCAAGCTGATGGTGTCGTTAGATGCGCAAGAGTCCAGTGAGTATACGAGCGTCACTGAGTGTGAGAGGGGCGGTCAACGATTACCAGGGGAGGTCGTAGGAGTGGACGCAGACGACAACGACGTTCAATCGAGGAAGAAGCCGACGCTCTGGGCACGCGCGGGTGAGCTGAGGGTGCTGGTAGATGCGTACGCGGTTGTTGGTCAAGCTTGTGTGATCTAGGAGGTAGGGTGCGGTCGGGTGTCGCCGGAATTTCGAGCTAGAGCTCGTCGGAGCAGTGGGGTTGCAAGGTCAAATTGAGGCAGCCCTGTGGCGTGTAGGTGTGGGGTAATGAGGGGAAACCGAGGGGAGAGAGGGGCGATTAGTGGGGCATGGTCGCTGGAGAGATTAACGTCGCCATCAACGCGAATTTACGCGGATTGAAAACAGGCAGAAACGGCCGGGGAGAGGGGCGAGGTCGGCGTGCGAGGAAGAAGGTGATGACTGGGCAGAGGTGGGGTCGCGCGGTCAGTGGATGAGCGGGTGTGGTTGCGAGTGAGAAAGGTCTCGCGGGGAGAGAGTGGCCCGGGTGTGAGTGGGCTGCTAGTTAGGCCAGATTGGGCTAGACTGGGCCTGGTTTGTTGGGTTGTTTTCGTTTTCTATTTTTTCTTTCTAATTCTTTTTCTTTTTATTTTCTGATTTCTGTTTTCAATTTGAATCAAATGTTTCAAACTTCTATTTGAATTCAAATTCTTGCCAAACCTTTTTAGTAGGTTTGAACTATTTAATAGTGGGTTTAATTAGTCCACTTTGAATTATTTCAAATAATTTTTTTGTGAATTAATATTTACTTAAAATGGGGCTTTTGTCTTTATTTAACTAATTTGAATATGGTTCCAAACCATATTATTTTATTTAAATAATTCTTTTATTTTTTTTAAGTTAATTAGATAACTTTTAATCCACTTTGGTAATTTCAATTATTTTTCTCATGATTTAATTAATTATTTATATTAGGAATCTAGTCTTTATTTAAATTGAATATGGTTTAATCCCATATAATTTTATTTAAATAACTTTTATTCCTTTATTATTATTTGGATTATGTTTATTCCATTTGTTTATGGATTTGGCCAAGATTTAATTTGTCTTTTAAATATTCCTTATTTATTTATTTATTTCTTTCTTTCTTTGTCTTATAAAATCCATATCTTTTTATTTATATTTCCAAAATTGGTGATTCCAATTTTTACAATTTTATTTAATATTTATTTATATTTTTAAATCCTTTTAGGATTACTTTGCTCACAATTTGGTATGGATTTTTAGTTAGGAGCTTTATTAGCTTTGGAAATTAATTCCTTTTATCTTATTAAATTCAGAAGTTTTTATCCATGGCTCCAAATTAAATGAAACCAATTTCCATGGTTTTATAATATTTTTATTTATCATTTTTGATCATTTATAATTGTTTGTTTCTTAATTTTTATATGGAACAAATCCATAGTCTTAGAGAGATCTTTGAAATGATTTATTTCATTAAGGTTTAGGGTTTTTGGTTTAACTTTTCCAAGTGTTTAAATTTCAAGATACATTCATTGATGAATGCTTTTCACTTGATTGAAATTTTGTTGGATGCCCTTTTCACTCAAATTTTGTTCAAGAAGGGTTTTGTTGTTTCCATTTAGAAGCAAAAAGTTTCTTTTCACCCTAAATTTCAATAATTATTTCTTTTGTTTATTTATTTTTCACATTTCAAAATTTGGAAAATTTTGGGATGTGACAAATGGAAAGCATATCATACGAGTTTCATGAATCCTTATAGCGCAAAAAATTATTGTAAGCATGGATGGTTCAAAAGAGTAAACTTTATTCCATGTCGTGTAATCAACTCATAAGCTTGCCTTTGAACAATATAGTGTAATCATGTAAGATTGAGAGTGTGAGAGTTTGTCATGAAAAACATATACACTAAAGTATCTCAATTATCCCACATAAATAAATCAAGACTTCTCAAGCACTACTTTTCTATTCATTGTCCTTCAAGAATTTCAGTTCTTAAGTAATTGAGAGCATACCTAAAAATCATTAGTTTATCGCAATGTGATGGACACTCGTGGCATCACTAAGGTTTTTGTTCCTTTTGCATAATGATTTGTCATATCAGCTAGAGGAGTGATTCCATCATGTTAACAGCTACCCAGGAGTGCCAAGAATCTTACCCATTATAGCATTGCTACTACATATGTTTAATCAACTCATAGCCGAAATCTAGGAGTTTCCTCCATGAAGATCGTTCATAGGCTAGCGGAGTTGGCATCCCATGAAGTTTGACACGCATAAAGCTATATCATTATTATGATTCACAAGTCAAACTTTGGCATGCTCACAAAAACTACTAAACATTAATTCAATTGAAAAATTCTTTCAAAGAGAGCTATGAAGTCAATCATTATTTTCGGTGGTGTAGAGTGTCTCTAGGAATAAACTTTCAAGACTAAACACTACAACATCCAAGCCTTCAATTATGAGACTTTTTCTTATTTGAATTGTTTAGCGAACTTTAGGCAAGACTTGGTTAACTACAAGAGCTGGAACAAAATGTACTCAATTAAATACCCATGCAAACAAAATTGTACTACAATATAGAGACTCACTCCACCGATATAACATCCTATCATTAATACTAACTAGCATGGGTTTCTCAAACTTCAAAAGTGGGGAGTCACAAGGCATACCTCTCATGTTTGGTTCCACTTCTCTCTTCCCTTTTTATTTGTTTCTTGGAAACTCAAAGTCAATCACCCTCCTGCAAATACATGAAAATTCGAGGCAAAAAGAAAATAAAGAGGGAAAATAAAGATAAACGGAGAAATCTTTTTGTGGTTTTTGAGAATGGAATTAAAGAATAGAAAATTGGCAGCAAAGATCGGCTTGAAAATCTCAAACAAAATAAAATAACTAAATTTAAAGTGTTGGGGAAACCAACACGAGTGCTTATAAACTCAAATAAAAGCATTACCTTGAAAATAAAGTAAAGAAAATGAAATCCAAAAAAATAGATAGAAAACCTCCCCAAGCTTAGGCTTTTGCAAGCCCTTAAAATCATTGAGGTGGGGAAAAAGTTGTAACTCCAGTCCGCAAATTGAGTTGATAAGTTACTTGTTGTTTCTCAGAGGTTTAGGGCGATATTATGCATCTCCTCCACAGTTCCTCCAAGTTCTTAGAAATCTTTATATGTAGCGAACCGGTTCAATGGCTGCTCCTCCTGATGAGGAACTTCTTGCTCCTCCTCTTGGTTCTCATCCTCTTCCGTAATCTCTTCCTTGGGTTAGTGTTGCTCAACCTGCAAATCATAAAGCATGCGTCCTTCCTCGATAGAGAAAAGACCATTAGGAAAAGGAGCAGGGTAGAGACGCCCAGCTCCAGCAATATGCATATAATAAACACCACCTCTCCCAGTGAGCATTCCACAAGCCCTCAAAGTAGAGAAACCAACACGTCGCTCACCTAGTACCGGTTGTAACTCACCTAGGTCGATGCCCAGGGCATTGGCGACGACGGTGATGACGCCTCCACATGTGATTGGTCCTTGGCTTTGGGAGGATTGGTACCCCAAGTAGCGCACAAGAATTGCACCCAAGTGGAGTGACAAGTTGTTATAGTTGATAGCATCTTTTGCGAGGACTAAGATGTCCTACTCATTGAGTCTTGTAAACTCATTACATGCCTGCAAGGTGTTAGCAATGACATAGAACAAATAGCAAATAGCAGGATGTTGAATATTTTTCCCTTTACTTACTCTATAAGTAAAGCTCATTCTATTATAGCAGAGTTCAGGGAAAGGTTCTATGCTGGTAAAATATGCGCGTAGAGCATTAGGATCATTGTTGGGCAAACCAAAACAATTGCACCATTCATCAAGTGATAATGAATAATTTTTATTCATGAGTCGGAAAGAAATTCTATCCTTCCCATGCCATGTTTTAACGGTGCTTTTCAATGAACTAAGAAATTCAATGGTTAACCGGCGATAGGTTGATGTATCATGAAATACAAAGTTTTGCAGGCCAACCCTATTGCAAAGTAAATTAAATCCATCAGAAATATAGAGTTGGTTCAATATGATGGGGCAAGCCCACATAGTTGCCTTCACTTCTTGGTTTTTGGTCCTGCCGAAACAATCACGGTGGGACTCGTTCCTGAATCGTATCCCCATGTGTTCCTGAGCTGCAGCCGAGAAGAACTAGCGGCGACAAGAGCTCGCATTTGTCTCCTCGTGTTCATATTCTAAAAATAAATAAGAAAGACAAATATAAAACTTTTTGATCCAACAATAATAGTCATAGCATATTCCTCATCATAGCACACTAAAGAATCTCCTCAACATAATAATCTTGGCAAGAGAATCATGGTATATAGTTCAAAAATAAGTCTCATCCTAGATTGATAATGACAATAGATCAGATATGAATTCATGAAAAGTAATTGGAGGATCGAAGGAGAAACATACCATAGATCACTTGTGTGCAAGGAAATCGAACGAAATTGAGTAGGGGTGAAGATCCCTTGAGGTTTTGAGAGAGTTTGGAGGAAGAAGAGAGAAAAAAGGTTGATGTTTTGATGATTTGGGTACCTTCCCGTGCGTTTAAGTGGTCGGACGCAACTATACGGTCCGTCCGTATAGTTGCTATGATGGCAAACAATTAGGGTTTCTAGGGTTTCTTTCCTGGTGGCTGTAACTATACGGCAAGAACTTTTGTTCCCGTTGTATAGTTGGTCGTAAACCTTTTGTATCCCGAGATGAAAAATTATCGTGGCTCAAATAACTATATGATCGGAGCTATACGGCGGGAATTTTTATCCCCGATGTATAGTTGGTCGTTAAATCTTCTGTAGACATAAAAAAATTTCTATTTCTTCAAGAATTACTTTTTAGACTAAAACTTATCGAAACACCTTATTTTATAGAAAAATTACAGACTAAATTGTCGACCAACTTTGGCATTTATAAAACAGGAATTTTTAGTACCGCTGAATCTCTCCTTCTCACTGGAGTTTTCTAGCACTCTTTATTCTATATAAAACTTAAAAACTTAACTCAAACCTTTATTTCATATGGGTTGCCTCCCATGCAGCGCTCTTTTATGGTCAATAGCTTGACCTTGATGTTGCTTACTTAGGCCAGATGAGTGGAACACCCACTCCAAAATAGTTGGCCTTCAAAGTGATGGCCTCCTTCTCATCTTGCTTGGCTTTATTTTTCCTGGGAAAATGAATAACAAAAGGATCCCACGAAGGCAACTGAAGCTTCACGTTCCCTTCATGAAAATTAATTAAAGCCTTAATAGTTCTTAAGAAAGGACGGCCTAATATGATAGGAGCAGTAGCATCTTCAGTCATGTCAACAATAAGAAAACCAATAAGAGTAGGACATCCTTTAATGTGCACTAAGGTATTTTATTTAATGCCTACTTCTTTTTTATAAGTAGAATCTACTAGATGTAATTTTAGTTCGGTGATTTAAAAAGAGCCAAGATTTTACTTATTAAAAAGACTCTTTGGAATTGTTGAAACACTTGCACCTAAATCACAAAGTGCAGCTATTTCATTAGTCCAAATTTTAATCTTAATGGTCGGCTCAAATATATCATCTAGCTTAACAGGTAATTTTTTAGCAATTTTCTTATATTCTTTCTCAAGCTCACGTACCTTTATTGCTACCTGATTAACGAACTGTTGATACATGGCTTCCTCATTTCCTTCACTTACAGGAATCTTGACATTGATTCTTTTTACAAGATCTTCAACTGTGTAGTTCGGTGAAGGAGCATTGCTATAATCGAGTTCTTCAGGCTCCTCCCTTTGGATTCTTATCATCTTGAGGTCTTCTACTAGATTGGGCTTAGCTTTACCTGCAAATTTAGCTAGAATGAGAGTTTGACTCTCGGTTATCTTACCTAGATGCGCCTCAACAATTCTTGTTCTTTCTTGGAGGGCCTGCAAATCATTCCTCAAACTAACAGCTTGGTTAGATAATTTACCAATCATAGAATCATGATTCTCTGTAATTTTAACTAAAATATTGTTTTGATCATTTTGTGAGTCCATAAAAGATTTAAGAATTTCTTGGAGACTACTGTTACTTGATGCCATATTATTATTAGAGTTACCTCCAGGACTAGAATAATGTTTCTGAAAATTTAGATTATAATTCTTTTTCCAATTAGGGTTATAATCATTAAGAGCTATGAAGTCTATTTCTCCAATAGTTGGTTCGGGAGTAGCTCTTATCTGGGTTTCCTTACCTTTGAGGGATAATATGAGCTCATCCAACTTAGCATTGAGTTTTTCAATTTCTTGAGGTGTGACGGAGTTCACCTTCTTCGTGTTTGATCTTTCCACATGCCATTGGGCATGGTTGTCTAGCAGCTGCTTTGCTTCGGTAATTTTTTTACCCATAAATGTTCCTCCAACTATAGTATCAAGCATAGACTTAGACACAGGGTTAAGAGATTCTTGTGTCTTTGAAATTGCTTATGCAAGTTATTATAAGATTTAGCCTGTCGATGTTTCAATTTTTGAAAAACTTTTCTAGTTTCATCCTTTTCAGTAAAAACTTGTAACAAATCTACTTTGTTTTCCTTAACAAGTTCAGAAGGTATACCTTTTTCTTTCATGGTTTTACGCACTTTAGGCATAATATCAGGGTTTATAAGAAGTATTCCCTTTTCCGGCTTAATGCTAAAATCAGGATTATATAAAGAATCATTCTTAGCCCTAGTAGACATCAATTCCAAACATGCTTTAATAGTTAAAGTATTTATCGATCCTCCTACTGATAAATCGAGCAACTCTCTGCATTGAGTATTAAGACCGTGGTAAAATAAGTGGAAAACAGTTGACTCATAATAGCCATGATTAGGAATACTATTTATCATTCCAAAGAATCTATCCCGGGCTTGTGGGTAGTTTTCTCCCGTGTTCTAACTGAAGTTGCCTATATTCCTTCTAATTTATGTTACCTTTGTAAAAGGATTAAACCTGTTTATGAATTTAACAATACAATTTTCCTAGCATTTTATGTAATGACGAGGGAGAGAATATAGCTAGTCTAGAGCCTTACCTTTAAGAGACCAACAAAATAATTTTAGACGAGAGAAATCTCTAGGCAAACCTTTTGGTCCAAGTGATGTTATCACATCGTAGAACTCTCTAAGATGTCTTCCTGGGTCTTCATCTTCCCTTCCGCTAAAAGCTTTTTCCTGCAAAATTTTAATAATCTCACAATCAAATCGATATTCTCTAACTCCAGGATTAGGAAATTCTATTGGTTGTTTAAGAAAAGCAGAATTTGGAGCACTGTATTCTCGGAGAGTTTTCTCAAGTTTCTTGGGAGTTGTCCTGATTTCCATGAAGTCACTTAGGTTTTCAACTTCAACCTTATTCGACCTCAAAAGTTTTTCAATAATTTCCACGTGCCTCAGAGCAGGCACGCGCTCAAAATAATTTGGTAGATAGGTCCCACCAGAGCGTGTAGACCATTTGTATCCTAGGGAGAGCATCTTGTAATAGTAACACCTGAAATTTCAAGAGACAAAACACTTAGAGCTTAGCTCCCTCACAACAGCGCTAGAAAATAGCTTGATGGCTGATCGTTTGTAGCTAGTGTCAAAGTTAAGATGTCGATCCCATAGGGAGCCTAAAGGTAAGTGTTTATGGGTGAAGTCTCTATCACACCCGAAGGTGTCACAGGTCTTCGAGTGAATTGACTGCAAGTATTGAAATAAGAATAGAATTTGGATTAGAGGAATGTATTTAAATAAAACAAAAATGTAAACTTCAAAAATAAAAAAATAAAAGTAAAGAACGATTTGTTTGGTGTTTTCTGTAGATGACAAAGTAGGCGCGAGGAGATTCAGTTCATGATGATAGTGAATGTGCTAGGTGGATGAGTGATAAGTGTAACAATTATAATCTTATAAGTATGTGTGTAGGCGAGCATCCCATAATTAGCCAGAACTCCTCTTGTTAGATTTCATCCCAACTTCAATAATCCTACTAACATGTTACCACTACCATGGTCAATCACTAGATGATTACAATCCTTCAGGTTGCTTAGCTATTAATCTCCTTGGATCGGACTAATGGAATAATCACAGTGGCTCCTCGTGATGAAGGGAATATGCCCGAGAGGCAATAATAAAGTGGTTATTATCATATTCCTTGTTTATGATAAATGTTTATTTTGCATGCTATAATTGTATTAATACGGAAACATTAATACATGTGTGTTTAATAAACAAACAAAAAGTTCCTAGTTATGCCTCTCTTATAAACTAGCTTGTTGATTAACAAGATGATCAAAGGTTTCCTGATCATGGACATTGGATGTTGTTAATAACGAGGTCACAACATTATTGGAATGATGTGATGAAAATTCATCCGAAGTATAGCATTACGATCAAGTTCATTGTGTTTATATTGCTATAACATCATACGAAGTAATCTTAGTCCTTAGACCATGAGATCATGTCAATCACTAACACCGGAAGAGTATCTTGATAACATCAAACGTCACACCGTAACAGGATGATTATAAAGATGGGTTCAGTACTACGAGATGTTGAGGCTCATGGATAAAGAGTGGAATTTGTCCATCCCGATGACGGAGAGATATACTCTGGGCCCTCTCGGTGATATCACATTAGTTAGCTTGCAAGAAAGTGATTTGAACACTAGAATGTTATATCACGGGAGCGAGAAAAGAGTACATGTCGGTAACGAGATCAAACTAGGTATGGAGATACCGATGATCGAATCTCGTACATGTAATATATCGCGAGGCAAAGGGATTGAGTTACATGCGTATAAGGTTCTCACGATCACAGAAGTCATCTTTGAATATGTGGGAGTTAGTACGGATCTCCAGGTCCGGCTGCTGATTATTGATCGGAGAGGGGTCTCGATCATGTCTACATTATCACGAACCATAGGGTGACACACTTAAGGGATACCGACACCATTTGGAGCAAATAATATGCCAGAGAAGAAAAAGGAAAGCACATGAATTTATTTCACTAGACATCAAAACAGTTTCGGTTGAAATTGCTGAAACCGGTTCTGCATGTGAAATTGAAATGTTGTAAGGGATTTTATGTGAATGTTTGTTAATTATAGTAATTAACAAAAGTCTGAATAAATAAATAAAAGAGTTTTATTTAAATGAGAGCTTGCATTAAATTTGGTGGAAATTTAATGCATGTGAGTGGATTTTTGAGTGGAGGCATGTTTATGTGAGTGGAGGCTTTTAATTTTGAGTGGGAGCTCCACCCACATGAATGTGGAAGAGGTGGGGGCAGCCCACCATGGATAGGTGCCTAGCCCCTTGGGTCTCCCCTCTCCCCATAAAAGGCCTCCCTCTCCTCCTCTCAAAGTACACCTCCTCGCGAAGGATCTCTCTCCCCCTTTTAGAATTTCCCCATGGTCTCGGATCAGCGAGATACATGTTCCCGGTGGATTTTTCTGGAAGGATTTATTGCTTCCGCTGCTTCGCTAGAGCGAGGGCGCGGAGGTTGTCGGGGTACCCGGACGTGTGTGCGATCACGGATGCACCACTGCTTTGCGGTGCTGGACTAGATGGTGCTGGACCTGTTGGACCGGATGGACTTCTTCTCGATCTTGATATCGGCAAGTGTTCGACTACATCATCCACGAGTACAACCTCGTTAACGCTATTCGGTCTTCGAGGGTATGTATTTGATGGATGTATATCCACCCGTTGCTTGTATCTAGTAGATAGATCTTGGTACATAGTTGTTCCCATCATAGGGAATTTTTTGTTTTCTATCCTGTGAACCGTAAACGTGATCCTCGAGTAAAACTAGTTTCCCATTGATATCCCTATGTCACTCGGGGGTCGCCGGTCTGCTAGCGAACAAGATTCTATCTATGTAGAACAAATCATCATGTTGTTTGGGCCCTTAATTAGACAACAAGCATTAAACATCCCACAGATAGTCAAGCACACATAATATAGTAATTAAAATCACACATAAACTTAATGGAAAATATATAGGCACATCATATCTCACCAATCCCTTACATCTCCCACGCCCAAGGGAACTTACTCACACATGAGATAAGAAAGCATCATCAATATAATTAAAAAAGGGAGTTCTTCTTGATATTACCGTGGAGATCCACAATAATAATATAAATAAATCCAACACAATTTAAGATGGGAAGAACAATCTCAAACCCTAGTCTTGCAAGGTGGAGATCTCTCTATCTCTCTCTCAAGTACAAGTAATTTCTATGGAGGTGTGGTGGCTAGGAGATCGAAGATTGTGGAGCAAGATGAACAACGTCTTCTCCTTCTTCTCCGAATCTCTTCTTTTTCCCTTCTAGATGGGATGGCGGCTCGTGTGTTCTGTTTTCGTCTTCGGCCTCTTCACGAAAGTTGCCCCTTTTAACAAGACGAAGCTGATGGGAACTATACGACAGGAACTATACAACCAAAAAAATATTCCCGCTGTATAGTTGCTCGTTAAAGATACTTTAAGCTCCCCTTGATTGCTTCCAAAAGGAGACTTGCTTGTTTTCTTCTGAATATTGTATTTCTGCTGTTAAAACTCTCTGTTGAGATTCAGAACCTAAAAAACACATTAAAAACCATGTTTTCTTTGCTACCGAAGTATTAGCGTTAGGTAAAGCTAGAAAACCATCAAATCCAAATGAAAACCATCAATAGAAACCATAAAAAATGTGTCGAATCTCACAACTATTAGGATGCCAAGCGGAAGGAAGTGACATATGAGATTGGTGATAAAGCTTACCTTCGAGTTTCACAATTGTGTGGAATCAAGAGATTTAGGATCAAAGGCAAGTTATCACACGATTTATCGGGCCATACAAAATGTTGGCTCGTAAAGGAGAAGTTGCATATCGGTTGGAGTTGCTAGAATTTTTTTCCGCCGTGCGTGATGTGTTCCATGTGTTCCAACTGAAAAAGTGTCACCTAGGAATGATTGAGACACCTATGAGGGATACAATTCCGATTGATGAAGTCCAGTTGGAAAATGACTTAACCTACGAAGAGAAGCCTATCAAGATTTTGGAAACAGTAGAAAGATTTAATCGTAGTAAAACCATCAGGTTCTGCAAGGTACAACGGAATCACCTGTTGGGAATATTCCCTAGAGGCAATCATGCATGATGATATTTTCCATTGTATTCATAAAGATATTAAGTTGTCCTTGTATAAACATCTAATGTGTATCATTGAATATGTGATTCAGTTGTGGAACTATACATTCATGTTGTTTGTACTAAATATCCTTGGTCACTGAGGTTGTGATGGACACACAACTTAGACCAATGCGAAAGTTGGCCGATGGCTCGGTTCCACTTGTCATGGGCATGGATATGCTATTCCTACTTACACAGATTTGGATAAAGAGTTTAGCGAGTCAGATTGACCCATATTGAGGTACAACGAACAAGTTGTCATTTGTATATCTCAATCAATGTAATCCTTAGACCTAAGGTTGTTGCACAGTCTGAGTAGAGGATCACCGACTTAGGTTCTATCAAACGCTAATCCGTAACTGGGAAGTTATAAAGGCAGAGTTTGGGTCGAGTGAGAATCAAGCTGCGTGATGTGAATAAGCAAGATGGGATTTTGCCCCCTCCAGTTGGAGAGATATTCTCTAGGCCCTCTCGGATGATATGATTTGGAAAGCATGGACATGTATGACTCGGTTAAGTCTATAAATAAATACGAGGTACACAATCACCAAACGAGACTTAATTATTTCTAATCATCACACAAAGGTTCACCCTAGATGATCTAGAATCATCACTAACATTACAAAGATTAAAGCACTTGTCTCATTTATTTTATTTTAGAAAAGTATTTTCTACTCATTGAAAAACTACTTAAGATTTAATATTCTCCAACTCAAACATGGGATCATGTTGACACATGTCATCACCACATATTTCAGCACATGGGAATGTGATTTAAAGTGGTGTCACAATTTACAAAGTTTTAACCTTTTTATTTTAATTAATTAAAGTGACTAGAAATGCCTATGTGGCATTCTTTTATTACTTGATCATTATTTCTGTAAGTAAACCTATATATTTTTATATATTCTGAAAGGTATGGTTAAATGTGATTTTTGAGAGTTGGAATCAACTCAAAAGCTTTTATGGTTGAATTTTGAAAAATGTTTGAATGCAGAGAAGCTTCTTCCTTGTTATTTTTACCATGGGTGATCTACAACTCCAATTGGTTTGAATCCAATGGGCTTGGATTAAGCACTCCAGTACCTTTCTAACAAAATTGGTTTCATGCATTTTCGTTCAGTGAATCGAGCTGGGTTGATTTTTGAATCTAGGTACAGAACTGGGTTTGAAATTAAATGAATAAATCTAAATTTGAATTAGTGGGTTGCGCGGGATGTTTAACTGGGCCGGCCCACTACGCACAGCGCGCGCGGGCTGGTTAAGTGAGCGACCCCACTCGTCAGTGAGACAATGAGTGGCGAAGCGGTACGGGGTGATCTAGGCTGCATGATCTAACTCTAATTGAACGGCTCTGGTTCATCGTCCACGTCGGGCAGCGCCGGCGAGACAGAACCCTAGCGCGGCTGGTGGGGGTCGTGGGAGGCTCACCGGGGCTCAGGCGATGGTCGGCGACAAGGGCGAACGACAAACTCGATGACGGCGATCCTCCTGGTACTGGTAGCTTCTCCTGGGGCGGCTCCAATCAACGGTGCCTCTCCTCCTCTACAGCAGCGAACTCTGGTGAAATTCCGGCCACTTGGTGCTCGCCTTGCTCCGGGAGTGAGTGGGGAGGGGGGGGGGGGGTATCAGTGAGAGGTGGGGAGTGAACTGGTGTGAAGAAAACGAGCGGGGGAGGCTTCCTTTTATAGTGGCTGAAGGGGACCGAATGGCACGGGTGGAGGTCGTCGGTGTCGACGGCACAGAGTGCTACTAGCATGGAAGACGATATGGGGCGGTGTTGTGCTCGCTAGCGAAGCTCAAAAGCATGGTGGAGAGGCGTGGGGAAGTGCGAATCGGTCAGAACACGTCGACACTCTGGGCAGGTCCGACGGCAATTTTAATGGCGCACAACGTGCATGGTCCGTGCAGCGGAGAACGAAGATGTCTGACGGGGTGCTGGGGTGCTGGCGATCACGTCTGCAAGCGGCGAGGGCAGCGCGCGGTCTGGGGGCATGTGTCGCGGTTGGCACACTGGCGCGCTCTCGGCTCGCTCGCAGAGAGGCTTGGCATGA
This sequence comes from Avena sativa, assembly GCA_916181665.1. Taxonomy (NCBI): domain Eukaryota; kingdom Viridiplantae; phylum Streptophyta; class Magnoliopsida; order Poales; family Poaceae; genus Avena; species Avena sativa. The sequence continues at coordinate 415,626,839 of OV702285.1, read as the reverse complement.
GCTTGCCGTGTGGTCCAGGGGTTGGCAGTGCTCGGGACTTAGACAGGGAGTGGTGGTGGACGGTAGTCAGTTCTCCAGACATGCTTTCTTGGCTTGGTGCTTCTCCTAGCTTGTTGTCGACATGTGGGTGGCAAGTTAGGCTCGACATGGTCACCATTGATGTCTATGCCAAGCTCACAGTGGTGCTAAGGCTTGTTAATTTGGCTAGATCATCTACCGAGAGTATAGAGTGAGCTAGAGAGGGAACAAGGTTGGCCAAAATAACTTCTCCTAATAGTGTTTTGTGTTTGTTTGTTTGTTTGCGGCTGACAAGGTGTTTGATGAAATGGCCAAAATAATTTTAAATTTGAATTTTGGATTCAAACTTGGTGGGTTTGCTAGGTACATACTAGGGAGTCTTGGGTTAGTTGGATTGGTCAAGGGGCACTGGTTTGGTTTGGTTTTGAAAATGTGCGATCTTAACATATGTTAAAGATTCAATTTTGAATTGTAATTTGCATGGGGTTGCTAAATGTTTCTGCAAGTTTTAAGGGTGGGCTTTGAATCACTTTTACTTGGTCTAGCAAGGGGTGAAAATAATTGGAAAACTTTCTGTTTGAAATCTTGGACTAGAAACACTCAAAGTGACCTAGTGAGCAAGATTGGCAAAAATGACCATTTGCTTAATTTGATTTGTTTTTGATTTTCTCTTTATTTGTTTCTTCTTGGAAATGTTTTATATTATGTTATTTTCATCTTTAAACCATTCCTTTCTATTTAGGTTAATCACACAAGTCAATTCATGCATTCATCAAATCATCACATACACACATGCATTCATTTTGTTTTTGTTTAATCAAAGTTTTTGTTAACCCTAATTTTAGTGATTAGAGTTTGATGATCATTGTTTCATATTTTTGGGATGTTACAAATTGGCGTCTAGCGGTGATGCTAAAGCTCACTAGCCGACTTGCTTATCTAGGATCCTGAATCACTAAGTAACCATCAGAGGGATGTTGGTTCTAGTGGGAGCATAAATATTAAAGTGTTTAATATGCTTGATCTTTTATGAATACATGTCTTAAGTGTTTTGCATATTCTGTTGTAGATCATGGCACCAAGTAACAGTCACTCTCAGATATCCGGTTTTGCTTTGAGAACCATTCTTGAGAAAGATAAACTGAACAACACTAATTTTACCAACTGGTATCGAAATCTAAGAATTGTTATCAAACAAGAAAAGAAGGACCATGTCCTAGACAACCCCTTTCCAGATGAGCCGAATGATAATGCGACTATCGCTGCCACCAATGCCTACCATCGAGATAAGGATGAGTCCACAGATATTAGCTATTTTATGCTTGCTCACATGGAACCGGACTTGCAAAAGAAGTTTGACAATGTTGAGGCCTACAATATGATCGAAAGCCTCAAAAGTATGTTCCAGGCTCAAGCGAAGACTGAGAGGTATCAAGTCTCTCAGGCTTTGCTGAGTTGCAAGATTAAGGATGGTGATCCACTAAGTCCGCATGTGATGAAAATGGTTGGTTAAGTGTAGTCTCTGGAGAGGCATGACTAACCCATTAGCGAAGAGTGCTACGGATATAATTCTGAACTCTCTTCCTAGTGCGTATGGTCAGTTCATTTCAAACAACCACATGCATGGTATGGATAAGAAGTTCACTAAATTGCTTGGGATGCTCAAGCAGTCAGAGGCAGATCTCAAAAAGGGTGCCAGTCAAGTGTTGATGGTGCAGAATAAGGCTAAGTTCAAGAAGAGTTCTTGGATTAAGAAGAAGGCTAAGTCGGGAGGAAAGCAGGCTCAGGACCCGGTCCCAAGCGCTTCTTCAGGGACTAAGCCATCTCCTTCAGCCTAATCCACTTGCTTCTACTGCAAGGCGAATGGCCACTGGAAGAGGAATTGCAACAAGTACTTGACCAACAAAGCCAAGAGTGGAGGTATGACTTCTGACTCAAGTACACTTGTTTGCAATGTTATAGACATTTATCTTGATGATGCACCAATAGTTCGTGGGTATATGATACCGGATCAGTTATTCACATCTGCAACTCATTGCAGGGACTGATAAGAACTAGGAGCGTAGCAAGAGGCGATGTTGATATTCGAGTCGGCAACAAAGCGAGAGTCGCTGTCAACACCCGAATTTTTAATCCTAGATGCCTGTTATGCCATACATCGCAATCCTAGGATTACCATTTTTGCAAGACATAACAGATTGGTACCATAGTTCATCATCCATTACAAACCATAATAAAGGTCTTACAAATAAAGGATCTCATGATCAAGTCTTAATACAATCAACGCAGCGGAATATATAATAACGGTAGCATGGTCGAAGTCCATCTTTAGGGTCACAAGCAATGCTGACAATGGGAGATGATCCTAGTTGTCATAGACTTCCTGCTGTCCATCATCCTGGTAGTCCTCTTCACAGTCTGGCAATGGGAATAGCCAGGGACAAAGCCATGAGTACTCTTTAAGTACTCGCAAACTATCACTAACATGTAAAGTAGTTGAGTAGGAATCCTAAGCTCTAGGTTTATTTGCAAAAAGTCAGGTTTATCTCTAACTGAGTTTAGAAGTAGCTTAATGTTTTACAACACTTAAGTGGGAACTTAGTTTTCATGTTCACAACCCTGTTGTGGTCAAATCAAACTCATAGTTCACTTCACAAATCATTTTGAAAACATCTGACGACGGAACAGTATGGCCACTCGAATTGTCCATAACCACGGATGCGGCTATTCGAATAGTTTGACACTCTGCAGAGGTGGTACACTTTCACCAAAATATTCGATACATCTGTCAGTGACAATCCTGAATCATCATACTTAGTATGCGGTTAATCAATCATAACCTTTCAATTACACACCCTAGTATAGGCACCTCCCCTATGCGTTTGGCCTCCCAACCATGACCATTTGTCATCTTGGGAACTACACAGGTGGACATTCATCATGAGGTAGCCTCAGCTCAAACCTCTTCTGCAAGGGAACCCATACTAAGATATATAAACTTCTAGTCAAGCCCTACCCAATTTCTAGCATTGTGGTTGTACGGTAAAATTGGAATGGTATCACATCCGAACCCAACCATCAACTTTTATAAAGGGCTAAGGCTCATGCCTCAACATTTTCATCATCAAATCATCTTGTGTTCATAACACATGTCAAAACCTTTTCAATAGAATGAATCTTCATTCCAAGGTTTTCATAATCATCTTCACCAAGTATTCCCATCTAAAGTGATCCACTTTTATGCTTAGCACTAGCCACTAAAGTTGTGGGTATTCACTAATGAAGGGTGCTAATCAAGTGTGACTATCCAAATCTAGTCTCATGCCTCAGTATGACATCTAGTTCTAACTACTTAGGCCTAGTTTTATGCTCTTTATGCTATCTATTGTAGAGATCCCAGCCTTTAATAAGGTAGAGATACCTGTGTTTACAATGCTAGTCCCTGGATCAATAGCTAGCATCCATAGTTAAGATGTAATATCAAGAAACAAAGGTCATAATACAACTTTATAACCAGGAATAAAATAATTCATTACATCTTACATAGCTCATTTGGCTATCTCATTACAATGCAGCAGAAATAACTATATAGCATGGAGTCCTTCATCTTCAAAGTGCCACAGGCAATCATGTTGGTTGTAGACTTGTAATCCTAATCAAGACACTTCACTAACATCAAACAAACCTGCAACATAATAAGTTACAGCCACAAGGGTCAATACATTTGAATTGTACTGGCAAGTTCCACTACTATGTAGAAATAAGTGGATCCTATCAATACATGCATACTTGGCTAAGTAGAGTTTAGGATCATTTGCAGTAAGAAATATAATTTTATCCTATATTTTCAAAATAGTTTTGATCTTGACAATCTTTCTGAACTCCTTGGAAAACTCCACCTGCTTCTAATCCCTTGTTGACACCATCAAGTTTTACTTTGAGAAATTGGAATGTCGAGATCTTCCATAGCTTCAGGCCTGAGTTGCTCAGAGTTGTTCGTAATCGGGGACACGACTAAGTACTTAGAATTTGATCTTCTGCAGAAGTTGTACACTTTACCCACAAGACACAATATCGTCTTGACGCCACCAGTGGCCGCTGGATAAATACACACCAAATGGAGTACCGGCATATCGAGAATGTGACAAAGTATTTCCATAGAAGTCCTCCCAATACATAATGCTAGCTTGCCTACCAGGCACAAATGTAAGGATATATTTCCAATACATGAATCCGGTTAACCTGAGTAGGTGCCAATGCAAGGGTCTTCCACTATGTAATTGACTAAGCCAGAGCCCATTTAGCATGTGGCTGTACACTAAAGCCACTGTACGAGAAACATGTTCAATCTCTAAGTCCCTGGATGGTTTTCTTCTAGTGCACATACAAAAAGATATCCATATAAACATGGTTCCCTTTGTTGCCACCTTATCCATAATTGAGTATCCACATCCCACCCAGGTGGTTCATTGAATACTGGTTTTATTATATAAAACATATATTTTTCCAACACTTCATATAATCATATCATGTATTCCATCCCAAGTCTATATCAGGGCTAAGAATACTACAACTATGATGTTTTCACTAAGGAAGATATAAAGGATTTCCTAATAGGACTTAGCATAGCATAGTAATATAGTAGCCCTATCATGCATACTACAAAAATTCTGCGAAGTGTAATGAAAATAGTAGGGCATGGATGATAGTGCCACTTGCCTTTTTAGTAGATAATTTTGGTTCACTCCTTGATCTTGGAAAAATCACACTCTTCAAATTTCACTACAATTCAATCAAGCAAGCACATATTCAAACTAACATTCAAACAATTCACCACATGAAATAATAAAAACAAAGCAATGCATGCAAGTTTGCAAACGATTGTTTTATTTGGAAAATTGGTTTCTAATAGGATATAAACATTTTAAAACACCTAAAGGTCATTTATAAATGTGGCAAAATCATTTGTCACCAAGTTAGTGAAAATGGGCCATTTAAATCATTTTGTTTTGCTAGAAATGATTTAAATCAAAGTAATATTTTGTAGTGTTAGCCAAATATATTTTTAAACCCAAATGTTAGTGTTTATGGTTAAAGGGTTTAATATTAATCCATTTGCAAAAAGGTTTCACCTAAATTCCATTTTGAAATCAAAACAATATTTTTTATTTGCTAGAAATGCCTTTAATAAAGTAACAATTTACTAGGTTCATCAAAATATTTTTATAAAATCCTAAAACTTGGTGTTTAGGTCCAAAGAGTTTAAATCAAATCATTTTCCAAAGGTTTTACCCAAAAAGCATTTTTTAAACATATTCAACATTTTTATTCAACTAGAAATGCTTTTATTCAAAGATTTATTCCCTAGTATCACAAAATATTCTTTTAAATCTACAAGTTGGTTCTTATGGTCAGTAGGTTCAAAAAAATCCATTTAGAAAAGATTTTCCCCTAAAAACATTTTTAGAGTAAATTTTATACTCAAAATATGCCTACACATGTTTCTGCAAAAACAACACTTATTACAGAAGCAAATCATTAAACAAAGTGTATGGTTGGGTAGAATTCTTTTTCCTGATTACAATTATATAAAGTTTGAAAATTTTGGACATGTAGATTTAGAGTTATGAATTTTACAAATCCTATCATCTAATAGATCAAATTTCTGTTTTAAAAACAAATCACTGACCACGTGGCTGTTTCTTACTGGCGCGTACCGGTTCACGCGGATCGAGCGTTACAGAGTGTTGGATCTAAAGTAAATCGTGCGGCTCAAAGCACACGATACCCCTTCGTTTATAATCTAATCTCAGCCAGGCGATTTAGATCTAACGGCTACAGCGCAACTACCAGAAACTGGCGGCGCTCGACGGCAGCGCGCTGCGGCGACGCTCTGTCAGCGACGTTGCCGAAGATTTAGGAGGTGCGGGAGAGGAAGAAGGCCATTACCGAACTCGCCGTGATGAGGAGAAGCTCGAGGTGGTGGCTGTGCGCCGAGGGGTGCTCGGGAATAGCGACGATTGTTCACCGGAGTTGGTCCAGGCGTCGGACGTATCTGTTCGTCGTCGTTGGCGAGGTTGCAGGTCATGCCAAGGCAAATGAATGACGCTGTTAGATGCGCGCGAGGATGATGAACACGCGACTAACAACCAGAGAGGAGGGGGCAGTTTGTGCTTATGGGGAGGGGTCGCCGGAGTTGAGGCAGGAGACGGTGGCGAGAAGGCTTTGTTGTTGCCGAGCTTTCGGGGAGTGCGAGGCCAAGCGAGCGATACTGGGAGATGCAGGAGATGCTGGTGAGCCAGAGGGCTAGGGAGGGTCTAGCTTCGCCGGAATCGGCCGAGGAACACGTCGGAGGCAGTAGGGTTCAAGCTCGCGATTGCGGCAGCCTGGTGGCAGAGATGAAGTGGTGTCTGAGGGAAAAGAGAGAGGGGGCGATGGCGTTTAAGAGTGCTTCGTCGCTGGCGAGGTTTAATCGCGCATTCACGTGAATTTATGAGGAGTAAACGAGGCAGAAACGACGAGCTGCGAGGGGGGAACGGTCGCGGGGTGGAGACGATGACTGGTAGTGTGGGGTCGCGCTGTCAGCAAGAGAGAGGGAGTGCGCGTGGGTTCATGCGGTCATCGACTGAGAGGGTGATATTGCGAGTAAGAAAGAGCAGAGGCAGAGGGATTTCCAGGTGGGCTCTTGGTGGGCTAGTTGGGCCTGCTTAGCTAGGTAGGTTAGTTTGGGCTGGTCCATTCTATTTTTTTTCCTTCCCTCTTTTCTTTATCTTTTTCTATTTTTCATTTCTATTTTCAAATTCAACATTCATTTGAATTTAGATTTAGTTTTCAAACCCTTTTCAAACTTTCAGTAGGTTTTATTCTGTTTATTAATGTTTTTAAATTTCCAATTTTAGAATACTTCGAAAATTCCTTTTATGGTTTACTATATATTTAAAATAGACACTTGTCATTATTTAAATAGGATTTTAAATATAATTTCAAACTTCTATTTGAATTCCAATTTTTTTATCAAACCTTTTTGAGTAGATTTTATTTATTCAATAGTGCAAACAATTCACTTTGAATTATTATTTAAAACATTTTAATATGATTTAATGTTCATTTAAATTGGGAATTTGTCTTTATTTAAATAAAATTGGATATTAATCAATCCTTATGATTTTATTTAATTAATCCATTACTTCTTTTATTATTCAATAATGTTTCATTTCATTTGTTTCGTCAAGATTTAATTTGGCTTTTAAATATTCCTTATTTATTTATTTATTTATTTCTTTGTCTTATAAAATCCATATCTTTTTATTTAAAGATCCAAAATTTGTGATTCCAATTTGTATATTTTTATTTAATATTTGTTTATCTTTTTAAACCCTTTTAGGATTAATGTGCTCATGATTTGGTATGGATTTTAGCTAGGAGCTTTTATTAGCCTTGGAAAATATTTCCTTTTAACTTATTAAACTCATAAGTTTTTATCTATGGCCCAAAATTGAGTGAAACCAATTTCTATGGTATTATAATATTTTTATTTATCATTCTTGATCATTTATAAATATTTGTTGACAAATTATTATATGGATCCATAGTCTTAGAGAGATCTTGGAAATGAATTATTCCTTTAGGGTTTTAGGGTTTTGGTTTAGCTTTTCCAAGTGTTTAAATTTCAAGATACATTATTGATGAATGCCTTTCACTTGATTGAAATTTTTGTTTGATTCCCTTTCCATTCAAAGTTTTTGTTCAATATGGGTTTTGACGTATCCATTTGGAATCAAAAAGTTTCTTTTCACCCTAAATTTCATCAATTATTTATTTTGTTTATTTATTTTTCACATTTCAAAATTTGGAAAATTTTGGGATGTGACAGGCTACCACCCTTAAAAGAAATCTCGTCCCGAGATTTGGGAAGGCTATAGGTTACAAGTTGGCTTGAAGACAACTAGAGTACTACCACCCTTAAAAGAACTTTTTGTAGGGTTACATTGATGGTTCACTTGACTATGGGTTTAATGATTGATATCCAAACAAGGAATCCTTATTTGACTCAACTGAGTTAACTAATTCCTGCCAGCCACATCATCTAATTCTTCAAGGGTTCCATACATGTCGATGTGGTTCACATGTACTTTCTAGGACACATTGGAATTGCTTTCATTGGAGTTCCTAGCATCCTTTTTCTTTTTCTTCTCAGGACAGTCTGATGCATAGTGTCCAAGTTCCTTACAATTATAGCACTGTAACTGGCTAATGTCTTTCTTCCTGGGATTGCCATGTTGGTTCTGACCAAGGTCATCTCCATTGTCAGTATCATTTCCATTATTATCACTTCCATTGTTGTTGTGGTGATGCTGATGTAGTCCAGAATCTTCATTGCTCTTTTTGAATGAACGCTTCTTTTGTGATGATCCTGAGTGATACTTGAGGTTGTGTTTCCTCTTTCTGTTCTCAACTTGATTCATCTTGTTTTCCAAGATGGTGGCTTTGTCACAGAGTGATTGATAAGTTGGGACATAGGCAACAGACAACTGCAGGTTTAAATCATCATTAAGCCCTTCGATGAATTTATCTTTCCTCTTAGCATCTGTATCAACTTCATACGGTGCATAGCGTGCCAGATTGTTGAATTCGTCAATGTACTTAGCCACACTGCGGTGATGCTGTTTCAGATTGTGGAACTCCTTTTTCTTCAAGTTCATCACTCCAGATGAGATGTGAGCTGTACGGAAACCATCCTCAAAAATAGCCCAAGTCACATCCTCAAGGGGAGTGCTGATCTAAAAGTTGTCCCACCATGTTGCTGATGGTCCTTCGAGCAGATATGTTGCAAACCTAACTTTTTCCTCGTCGGTGCAGCCAACAGTAACTAAGTCCTTGTTCACTGAACGTAACCAGTCATTGGCTACCATTGGATCAGTTGTTCCAGAGAACCTTGCAGGCCTCAGTTTCAAAAATCTGGTGAGCATGTCTAGTGCTGGAGGATTATTCTGATTGTTGTTGTTGTTATTGTTATTTAGATTCTGATTTTGCATAAACTGGGTCAGCAACTGCGTCAGTTGAGCTTGAGCTGTGATCAATTGCTGCATCTCGGGAGTGATATTGTTGTTGTTGTTTTGGTTGGGGTTGGCACGACGGGGAGGCATCTGTTGGTTTAATAGGGATAAGTAATGATAGATAGATCTAAAGAAGTTCTATCACACAACCAAAAACAATCAAGTCCAATCAAACAATCAATAAGCAACTATTCACTTAAAAACTTATGAGTTTAACTCATGAGTTGAAGGAAACAACAAGTTTTCTTGAAACAATCTACCTAGTATAGTCATACCTCATAGGTCAGTATGATCCATACACTAACATGATATCAATGTCTTAAATAGTTGGTAGGCAATCTAATGTCTCTTGGTTCTCATTTGTGGTCCTTAGTGATGTCCAAATTGAAGTCCTTGGTGAAACTAAAGTTGAAGTCATTGATCATGGTGGAGGCTTTGTTCATCAAGTTGAAAAGAGGGAAGATGTAGAATCAAAACTAAAAAGGTTGAGGGAAGAGTTTACAAGATTGTTTGTGAATAAGTTTTGGAACAAATACAACTCCTATTTTCTCCAAGGGGTTTTTTCCAATCCCAGGGTTACAATCCTACAGGAAACACAGTGCTCTGATACCATCTGTAGAGGTCCCAACCTTTAATAAGGTAGAGATCCCTGTGTTTACAATGCTAGTCCCTGGATCAATAGCTAGCATCCACAGTTAAGATGTAATATCAAGAAACAATGGTCATAATACAACTTTATAACCAGGAATAAAATAATTCATTACATCTTACATAGCTCATTTGGCTATCTCATTACAATGCAGCAAAAATAACTATATAGCATGGAGTCCTGCATCTTCAAAGTGCCACAGGCAATCATGTTGGTTGTAGACTTGTAATCCTAATCAACACACTTCACTAACATCAAACAAACCTACAACATAATAAGTTACAACCACAAGGGTCAATACATTTGAATTCTATTGGCAAGTTCCACTACTATGTAGAAATAAGTGGATCCTATCAATATATGAATATTTGGCTAAGTTGGGTTTAGGCTCATTTGCATAAAGCAATATAATTTTATCCTATCTTTTCAAAATATTTTTGATCTTTTGACAATCTTTCTGAACTCCTTGGAAAACTCCAAGTGCTTCTAATCCCTTGTTGATACCATCAAGTTTTACTTTGATAAATTGGAATGTCGAGATATTCCATAGCTTCAGGCATTAGTTGCTCAGAGTTGTCCGTAACCGGGGACACGGCTAAGTACTTAGAATTTGATCTTCTGCAGAAGTTGTACACTTTACCCACATGACAGAATATCGTCTTGACGCCACCAGTGGTCGCTGGATAAATACACACCAAATGGAGTACCGGCATATCGAGAATGTGACAAAGTATTTCCATAGAATTCCTCCCAATACATAATGCTAGCTTGCCTACCAGGCACCAATGTAAGGATATATTTCCAATACATGAATCCGGTTAACCTGAGTAGGTGCCAATGCAAGGGTCTTCCACTATGTAATTGACTAAGCCAGAGCCCATTTAGCATGTGGCTGTACACGGAAGCCACTATACGAGAAACATGTTCAATCTCTAAGTCCCTGGGTGGTTTTATTCTAGTGCACATACAAAAAGATAGCCATATATGTAGGGGTTCGTAGCATGGAAAACAAAAATTTTCTATCGCATACAAACAAACAAGCCAAGATCTATCTACTAGATTGCAGCAACGAGTCGATGGAATAACTCACCCTCGAAGATTCCAAAGTGTTTAACGAGAGCAGATTCTCGTGGGTGATGTAGTCGTACTCTTTCCGATCTCAAGATCGCGTAGACGATCCTTCCAGCGCCGCGTTCCCGCAGCGCTCCCGCAGTCGGTCACACGTTCGGTACTCGACGAAGACCTTCCTCTCCCTTGTTCCAGCAGGCAGCGGAGGTTGTAGCACTCTCCTCGCGATTCCGGCAGCACAACGGCGTGGTACCGGAAGTAGAGGGGAAATCCCGCAGGGCTTCGCCTTAAGCCGGTGCGAGTATGGTGAAGCTTTATGAGAGAGGCTATTAGTGGTCTAGTAATTAGACACACCAATTAGAGGGCTCTAAACCAATTAGAAGGCTCTAAACCGAATAGCTCTAAACCGGGGTCTAGATCTAGGGTTTAGTTTAGAGGATAGGAAACTTGTGTGTGCTAGGAGGGAGCCCTGCCCCTCCTTATATAGGTGGGAGGGCTGGCCGGCCAAGGGGAGGAGTTCCTCCCCAACTCGGCCTAGGGAGGTGCGCCGGCCAAGGGGAGGAATTCCCCTCCAACTCGGCCTCCACCTCTCCTCCTCTTTTCCCACTTCCCAAAACTGCCGTTTGACTTTCAAACTAGCCGTTTGACTTTTCAATTTAGGATTTAAATAAATCCTTTATTTGGGACAGCAAGAATACTTAGTACATGATGCAATCATTCCAACTTACAATGACACATTCATGTACCCTTCCCCCTCCGGAGTGCCGGACATTCCGGGACCTTCTAGAATGTTCCCGATGAAAACACCGGAACCATTCCCCAACTCCGAAACGGAACTTTCCTTATATGAATCTTATTCTCCGGACCATTCCGGATCTCCTCGTGATATCCCGGATCCCATCCGAGACTCCGAACAACATTCGGTCTCTTTCTCATAACACCATAACTACTCAAACAACGTCGAATCCTTAAGTGTGTCTCCCTACGGTTCGTGAATTATGCAGACATGATCGAGACACTTCTCCGAACAATAACCAATAGAGGAATCTGGAAATTCATATGGCTCCCACATATTTCTACGATTACTTTGCGATCGAATGAACCACTTACATACGATACCAATTTCCCTTTGTCTCACGATATGTTACTTATCCGAGGTTATGATCGTCGGTATCTTTGCATACCTAGTTCATCCTCGTTACTGATAAGTACTCTTTTCTCGTTCCCGTGATATGTGATCCCTTGTGACCAAGTCACATGCTTGCAAGCTAATTGGATGACATTTCACCGAGAGGGCCCAGAGAATATCTATCCGTCATGTGGATGGACAAATCCCACTCTTGATCCATGTGTTTCAACCAATACTTTCCGAACACTCAATGCCACCTTTATAGCCACCCTGTTACGGTGTGGTGTTTGATGACATCAAAGCATCCATCCAGTAAAGGTGATATGCATGATCTCATGGTCGAAGGAATTAGGTTACTACGTATCAGAAAGCATATAGCAATTGAACTATTGAAATGACTTGATCTTTATGCTACGCTTGTCTATAGGAGTATGTCCACCATATCATTCTCCTAACGATATGATCTTGTTGTTGATAACATCTCAATGTTCATGACAAAGAAACCACATCATCAATCAACCAACAAGCTAGTGAAGTATAGAGGCTATACTAGGGACTTCAAATTAAGTTTACAAATCACACAAGTATTAATGGTTTCCTTGTTAATACTATTATAGCATGAATGTAAACATTTATCATAAACACAAAGATATAATAATAACTATATTTATTATTGCCTCTAGGGCATATCTCCAACAGTCTCCCACTTGCACTAGAGTCATCTAATCTAGATTACATGGTAATATACCGAACACCCATGGCAGTTTGGTGTTGGTCATGTTTTGCCCTCGGGAGAGGTTTAGTCAACGGATCCGCCACATTCAGATCTGTGTGTACTTTGCAAATCTTTATATCCCCATCCTGGATATGTTCTCGAATAGCGTGAAAACGCAGCTTGATATGCTTCAGCTTCTTGTGTGACCTTGGTTCTTGCGCATTGGCTATGGCGCCCATGTTATCACAGTAGATAGACATTGGGTCCAGCGCACTAGGAACCACACCCAGCTCTGTAATGAACTCTTTCATCCATATCGCTTCTTGTGAAGCCTCCGAAGCAGCCATGTATTCCGATTCAGTTGAAGATCTCGCCACAACACTTTGCTTTGCACTCCTCCAGCTAACTGCTGCACCATTCAAAATAAATACGTACCCAGATTGTGATTTAGAATCATCTGGATCGGTGTTCCAACTAGCATCGGTGTAACCATTAACAACGAGCTGTTCATCACCTCCATAAGAAAGAACCATATCCTTAGTTCTTCTCAAGTACTTAAGGATGTTTTTGACCGCTGTCCAATGATCCACTCCTGGATCACTTTGATATCTGCTAGTTAGACTAACAGCATATGCGATGTCGGGTCTAGTACATAGCATGGCATACATTAGAGATCCTATGGCTGAGGCATAGGGAGTCTTACTCATCCTTTCTCTATCTTCTGCCGATGTCGGACTTTGAGTTTTACTCAAGGTCGTATTGGGCAACATGGGCAAGAACCCTTTCTTGCTTTCTTCCATTCCAAACTTCTTTTAGAACTTTGTCCAAATATGTACTCTGTGACAATGATATTTGGCGTTTCGATCTATTTCTATAAATCTTTATGCCTAATATGTAAGCTGCTTCGCCAAGATCCTTCATTGAAAAACTATTATTCAAATACTCTTTGACACTATTAAGAAGGTCTACATCATTCCCAATCAACAATATGTCATCCACATACAGTATTAAGAATGCTACAGAGCTCCCACTCACTTTCTTGTAAATACAAGCTTCTCCATAAGTTTGTATAAAACCAAAACTTTTGATTACCTTATCAAAACGTTGATTCCAACTTCGGGATGCTTGCTTCAATCCATAGATGGACCGTTGAAGCTTGCATACCTTGTTAGCATCTTTAGGATCGACAAAACCTTTGGGTTGTATCATATACAACTCTTCATCAATGTCTCCATTGAGGAATGCTGTTTTGACATCCATCTGCCATATCTCATAATCATAATATGCAGCGATTGCTAACATAATCCTCACAGACTTTAGCTTCGCTACCGGTGAGAAAGTCTCATCGTAGTCAACTCCTTGAATTTGTCGAAACCCTTTTGCGACAAGTCGAGCTTTATAGACAGTAACATTACCATCAGCATCTGTTTTCTTCTTGAAAATCCATTTGTTTTCGACAGCCTTCCGGCCATCCGGTAAGTCCACCAAAGTCCATACTTGGTTTTCGTACATGGATCCAATCTCGGATTTCATGGCTTCTTGCCATTTATTGGAATCTGGGCTCATCATCGCTTCCTCATATGTCTCGGGGTCATCGGTGTTGTCCACCAACATGACATTCATAACGGAATCATACCAATCTGGAGTGGTACGATTTCTCGTTGACCTCCGAGGCTCTGTAGCAACTTCAACCGAAGTTTCATGATCACCATCATTAGCTTCCTCTCTTATTGGTGCAGGCACCACAGGAACTTCTTCCGGTGCTGCGCTACTCGTAATTTCGAGAGAAGGTTCGACAACCTCGTCGAGTTCTACTTTCCTTCCAGTCACTTCTTTCGAGAGAAATTCCTTCTCTAGAAAGGATCCATTCTTGGCAACGAAGATTTTGCCTTCGGATCTATGATAGAAGGTATACCCAATAGTTTCCTTCGGGTATCCTATGAAGACGCATTTTTCCGCTTTGGGTTCAAGCTTGTCCGGCTGTAACTTCTTTACATAGGCTTCGCATCCCCAAACTTTAAGGAACGACAATTTAGGTTTCTTCCCAAACCATAATTCATACGGTGTCGTTTCAACGGATTTAGACGGTGCCCTATTTAAAGTGAATGCGGCTGTTTCTAATGCATAACCCCAAAATGTTAGCGGTAAATCTGTAAGTGACATCATAGAACGAACCATATCTAAGAGGGTTCGATTACGACGTTCAGACACACCATTACGCTGTGGTGTTCCCGGCGGTGTCAATTGTGAAAGTATTCCGCATTTCTTCAAATGCTCGCCAAACTCGTAACTTAGATATTCACCTCCACGATCAGAACGTAGAAATTTAATCTTCTTGTTACGTTGATTCTCTACCTCACTTTGAAACTCCTTAAACTTCTCGAAAGTTTCGGACTTATGTTTCATGAAATAGATATACCCATATCTACTCAAGTCATCCGTGAAGGTAAGAACATAACGATAACCACTGCGCGATGCTACACTCATTGGACCACACACATCGGTATGTATGATTTCCAATAAGTCCGTAGCTCACTCCATCATACCAGAAAATGGAGTCTTAGTCATTTTACCCATTAGACATGCCTCGCATCTTTCAAGTGATTCAAAATCAAGTGATTCAAGAAGTCCATCGGAATGGAGTTTCTTCATACGTTTCACTCCAATGTGACCAAGACGACAGTGCCACATATAGGTCGAGTTATCGCTTGATTTCAATCGTTTAGCTTCAATGTTATTAATATGTGTATTTCTACTATCGAGATTCAACAAGAATAGACCATCTATCAAAGGTGCATGTGCGTAAAACATATTACTCATATAAATCGAACAACCATTATTCTCTGATTTAAACAAGTAACCGTCTCGCAATAAACAAGATCCTGATATAATGTTCATGCTCAACGCAGGCACTAAATAACAATTATTTAAGTATAAAACTAATCCCGATGGTAGATGAAGAGGTAGCGTGCCGACCGCGATCACATCAACCTTTGATCCGTTTCCTACGCGCATCGTCACCTCGTTCTTCACTAGCTTCCGTTTATTCTGCAGCTCCTGTTTCGAGTTACAAATATGAGCAACCGAACCAGTATCAAATACCCAGGCACTACTACGAGTACTAGTGAGATACACATCAATAACATGTATATCAGATATACCTTTCTTCTTGATGTTGCCGTTCTTCAAATCCGCCAAGTACCTTGGGCAATTCCGCTTCCAGTGACCTTCTCCCTTGCAGTAAAAACACTCAGTTTCAGGCTTAGGTCCAGCCTTGGTCTTCTTCGTCGGCGTGGTAACTTTCTTACCACCCTTCTTGAAGTGTCCCTTTTGCTTAGACTTGCCTTTCTTGAATTTGGTGGTCTTATTGACCATCAACACTTGGTGCTCTTTCTTGATCTCCACTTCTGCAGATTTTAACATAGCAAATAGTTCTGGCAACTCTTTGTTCATGTTCTGCATGTTGTAGTTCATCACAAAGTTCTTGTAACTTGGTGGTAGTGATTGGAGGATGCGGTAAACTCCCAAAGTATTAGGAATCACTATACCCAAGCTTTGAAGTTTATTTGCGTGCCCAGACATCTTAAGCACATGCTCACTGACGGAGCTACCCTCTTCCATCTTGCAGTTAAAGAACTTTTCAGAAGCTTCATAACTTTCAATTGCCGCATGAGTCTCAAAGATTAATTTGAGATCCTCGACAATATCATATGGATCTGACTCTTCAAACCTTTTCTGAAGCTCCGATTCTAAACCATACAAGATAGCACACTGAACTATGGAGTACTGATTCTTTCGAGCGAGGTAAACATTCTTTACTTCATCGGTAGCATCAGCTCCAGGTGGGTCACCTAGCGGTGCATCCAGCACATAGGTCAAATTACCAGCTGTGAGGACAATCCTCAAATTGCGGAACCAATCCGCGAAGTTGCTTCCATTGTTTTTCAACTTTTCTTTCTCTAGGAACGCATTAAAATTGATGGTAGGGGCTGCCATTGATCTACAACATATTTGCAATAGTTTAGACTAAGTTTATGACAAATTGAGTTCAAATTAATTAATGAAATTAAACTAGGTGAACTCCCACTCAAAACAACATCCCTCACATTGTTTTAGTGATCACACGAACCAAATCCACTACATCAACACCGATCATCACGAGAGCTGATATAGTTTTAATGGTGAACAATCATCATGTTCATCATATCTACTATATGATTCATGCTTTGCCTTTCGGCGATCCGTGTTCCTGAGGCCATGTCTGTACATGCTAGGCTCGTCAAGATCAAACCTTAGCTACCGCATAAGCAAATCTGGCTTGCTTACGTTGTATTCACCCGCGGAATCAAAGACACCCGATCATCACGTGGTGCTTCGAAGCAGCAAGCTTTGGCAACGGTGCATACTAAGGGTGAACACTTTAGAACTTGAAATTTATGTGCATGAGGGATCATCTTATAATGCTACCGTCGTCTACTAAGCAATACAAGATGCATAAAGGATTAACATCACATGCAATTCATAATATGTGATATGATATGGCCTTTCTTCTTTGTGCTTCCGATCTCCATCTTCAAGCACGAACATGATCTCCATCATCACCGGCATAGCATCAAGGTCAATGATGCTTCTTCATGGTTGTCGTCCGCCAGCTTCAACTATTACAACTATTTTGAATAGACACGCAGGTCTTAACAGAAATTAAAGACAACCATATGGCTCCTGCCGGTTGCCAACTTACAATAAGGATCATTGCATACATCAAATATAATCACAATCATGGCCATATCACATCACTGCACACCCCTGCAAAACAAAGTTAGACGCTTCTACTTTCTTTGCATATTTTACGTGGTTTGGGGCTTTCCATAAGTGTCGTTCTAACTTACGAACAAGAACCACAACATTGATACTAGCATTGTTGATCACCCGTTGTAAATTGGATCTTTACTATGCTAGGAGAAACAGGCACCCGCAAAGCCACTTATGCAAAACGAGTTGCATGTCAAGCGTGGAGCAAGTCTCATGAACGATGTCATGTAAGGTTAGCCCGGGCCGCTTCATCCCAACATACCGCAAGATGCAAAGTACACAAAAAGCAATCTACAATAAAAGCATCAACGCCCACAATGACCATTGTGTTCTACTCGTGCAACAGATCTACATATAGACACGACTCTGATACCACTGTAGGGGTTCGTAGCATGGAAAACAAAAATTTTCTATCGCATACAAACAAACAAGCCAAGATCTATCTACTATATTGCAGCAACGAGTCGATGGAATAACTCACCCTCGAAGATTCCAAAGTGTTTAACGAGAGCAGATTCTCGTGGGTGATGTAGTCGTACTCTTTCTGATCTCAAGATCGCGTAGACGATCCTTCCAGCGCCGCGTTCCCGCAGCGCTCCCGCAGTCGGTCACACGTTCGGTACTCGACGAAGACCTTCCTCTCCCTTGTTCCAGCAGGCAGCGGAGGTTGTAGCACTCTCCTCGCGATTCCGGCAGCACAACGGCGTGGTACCGGAAGTAGAGGGGAAATCCCGCAGGGCTTCGCCTTAAGCCGGTGCGAGTATGGTGAAGCTTTATGAGAGAGGCTATTAGTGGTCTAGTAATTAGACACACCAATTAGAGGGCTCTAAACCAATTAGAAGGCTCTAAACCGAATAGCTCTAAACCGGGGTCTAGATCTAGGGTTTAGTTTAGAGGATAGGAAACTTGTGTGTGCTAGGAGGGAGCCCTGCCCCTCCTTATATAGGTGGGAGGGCTGGCCGGCCAAGGGGAGGAGTTCCTCCCCAACTCGGCCTAGGGAGGTGCGCCGGCCAAGGGGAGGAATTCCCCTCCAACTCGGCCTCCACCTCTCCTCCTCTTTTCCCACTTCCCAAAACTGCCGTTTGACTTTCAAACTAGCCGTTTGACTTTTCAATTTAGGATTTAAATAAATCCTTTATTTGGGACAGCAAGAATACTTAGTACATGATGCAATCATTCCAAATTACAATGACACATTCATGTACCCTTCCCCCTCCGGAGTGCCGGACATTCCGGGACCTTCTAGAATGTTCCCGATGAAAACACCGGAACCATTCCCCAACTCCGAAACGGAACTTTCCTTATATGAATCTTATTCTCCGGACCATTCCGGATCTCCTCGTGATATCCCGGATCCCATCCGAGACTCCGAACAACATTCGGTCTCTTTCTCATAACACCATAACTACTCAAACAACGTCGAATCCTTAAGTGTGTCTCCCTACGGTTCGTGAATTATGCAGACATGATCGAGACACTTCTCCGAACAATAACCAATAGAGGAATCTGGAAATTCATATGGCTCCCACATATTTCTACGATTACTTTGCGATCGAATGAACCACTTACATACGATACCAATTTCCCTTTGTCTCACGATATGTTACTTATCCGAGGTTATGATCGTCGGTATCTCTGCATACCTAGTTCATCCTCGTTACTGATAAGTACTCTTTTCTCATTCCCGTGATATGTGATCCCTTGTGACCAAGTCACATGCTTGCAAGCTAATTGGATGACATTTCACCGAGAGGGCCCAGAGAATATCTATCCGTCATGTGGATGGACAAATCCCACTCTTGATCCATGTGTTTCAACCAATACTTTCCGAACACTCAATGCCACCTTTATAGCCACCCTGTTACGGTGTGGTGTTTGATGACATCAAAGCATCCATCCAGTAAAGGTGATATGCATGATCTCATGGTCGAAGGAATTAGGTTACTATGTATCAGAAAGCATATAGCAATTGAACTATTGAAATGACTTGATCTTTATGCTACGCTTGTCTATAGGAGTATGTCCACCATATCATTCTCCTAACGATATGATCTTGTTGTTGATAACATCTCAATGTTCATGACAAAGAAACCACATCATCAATCAACCAACAAGCTAGTGAAGTATAGAGGCTATACTAGGGACTTCAAATTAAGTTTACAAATCACACAAGTATTAATGGTTTCCTTGTTAATACTATTATAGCATGAATGTAAACATTTATCATAAACACAAAGATATAATAATAACTATATTTATTATTGCCTCTAGGGCATATCTCCAACAATATAAATATGGTTCCCTTTGTTGCCACCTTATCCATAATTGAGTATCCACATCCCACCCAGGTGGTTCATTGAATACTTGTTTTATTATATAAAACATATATTTTTCCAACACTTCATATAATCATATCATGTATTCCATCCCAAGTCTATAGCAGGGCTAAGCATACTACAACTATGATGTTTTCACTAAGGAAGATATAAAGGATTTCCCAATAGGACTTGGCATAGCATAGTAATATAGTAACCCTCTCATGCATACTACAAAAATTCTACTAAGTGTAATGAAAATAGTAGGGCATGGATGATAGTGCCACTTGCCTTTTTAGTAGAGAATTTTGGTTCACTCCTCGATCTTGCAAAAATAACACTCTTCAAATTTCACTACAATTCAATCAAGCAATCACATATTCAAACTAACATTCAAACAATTCACCACATGAAATGATAAAAACAAAGCAATGCATGCAAGCATGCAAAAGATTGTTTTATTTGGAAAATTGGTTTCTAATAGGCTATAAACATTTTAAAACACCTAAAGGTCATTTATAAATGTGGCAAAATCATTTCTCACCAAGTTAGTGAAAATGGGCCATTTAAATCATTTTGTTTTGCTAGAAATGATTTAAATCAAAGTAATATTTTTGTAGTGTTATCCAAATATATTTTTAAACCCAAATGTTAGTGTTTATGGTTAAAGGGTTTAATATTAATGCATTTGCAAAAAGGTTTCACCTAAATTCCATTTTTAAATCAAAACAATATTTTTTTATTTGCTAGAAATGCCTTTAACAAAGTAATAATTTACTAGGTTCATCACATATATTTTTCTAAATTCTTAAAACTTGGTGTTTAGGGTCAGAGAGTTTAAATCAAATCATTTTCCAAAGGTTTTACCCAAAAAGCATTTTTTAAAAATATTCAACATTTTTATTCAACTAGAACTGCTTTTATTCAAAGATTTATTCCCTAGTATCACAAAATATTCTTTTAAATCTACAAGTTGGTTCTTATGGTCAGTAGGTTCAAAAAAATCCATTTAGAAAAGATTTTTCCCTAAAAACATTTTTAGAGTAAATTTTATACTCAAAATATGCCTACACATGTTTCTGCAAAAACAACACTTATTACAGAAGCAAATCATTAAAAAAAGTGTATGGTTGGGTAGAATTCTTTTTCCTGATTACAATTATATAAAGTTTGAAAAATTTGGACATGTAGATTTAGAGTTATGAATTTTACAAATCCTATCATCTAATAGATCAAATTTCTGTTTTAAAAACAAATCACTGACCACGTGGCTGTTTCTTACTGGCGCGTACCGGTTCACGCGGATCGAGCGTTACAGAGTGTTGGATCTAAAGTAAATCGTGCGGCTCAAAGCACACGATACCCCTTCGTTTATAATCTAATCTCAGCCAGGCGATTTAGATCTAACGGCTATAGCGCAAATACCAGAAACTGGCGGGGCTCGACGGCAGCGTGCGGCGGTGACGCTCTGTCAGCGACGTTGCCGACGATTTAGGAGGCGCGGGAGAGGAAGAAGGACATTACCAAACTCGCCGTGATGAGGAGAAGCTCGAGGTGGTGGCTGTCCGTCGAGGGGCGCTCAGGAATAGCGGCGATTGTTCACCGGAGTTGGTCCAGGCATCGGACGTATCTGTTCATCGTTGTTGGCGAGGTTGCAGGTCATGCGAAGGCAAATGAATGACGCTGTTAGATGCGCGCGAGGATGATGAACAGACGATTAACAACCAGAGAGGAGGGGGCAGTTTGTGCTTATGGGGAGGTGTCACCGGAGTTGAGGCAGGAGACGGTGGCGAGAAGGCTTCATTGTTGCCGAGCTTCTGGGGAGTGCGCGGCCAAGCGAGCGGTACTAGGAGATGCAGGAGATGCTGGCGAGCAACCCATTAAGCACCAGAGGGCTGGGGAGGGTCTGTCTTCGCTAGAATCGGCCGGGGAACACGTCGGAGGCAGTGGGGTTCGAGCTCGCGATTGCGGCAGCCTGGTGGCGGAGATGAAGTGGTGTCTGAGGGAAAAGAGAGAGGGGGCGATGGCGTTTAAGAGTGCGTCGTCGCTGGCGAGGTTTAATCGCGCATTCACATGAATTTACGAGGAGTAAACGAGGCAGAAACGACGAGGTGCGAGGGGGGAATAGTCGCGGGGTGGAGACGATGACTGGCAGTGTGGGGTCGCGCTGTCAGCGAGAGGGAGGGAGTGCGCGTGGGGTCATGCGGTCAGCGACTGAGAGGGTGAGATTGCGAGTAAGAAAGAGGAGAGGCAGAGGGATTCCCGGGTGGGCTCTTGCTGGGCTAGTTGGGCCTGCTTAGCTAGGTAGGTTAGTTTGGGCTGGTCCATTCTATTTTTTTCCTTCCCTGTTTTCTTTATCTTTTTCTATTTTTCATTTCTGTTTTCAAATTCAACATTCATTTGAATTCAGATTTATTTTTCAAACCCTTTTCAAACTTTCATTAGGTTTTATTCTATTTATTAATGTTTTTAAATTTCCAATTTTAGAATACTTCAAACATTCCTTTTATGGTTTACTATATATTTAAAATAGACACTTGTCATTATTTAAATAGGATTTTAATATATTTTCAAACTTCTATTTGAATTCCAATTTTTTTACCAAACCTTTTTTAGTAGATTTTATTTATTCAATAGTGCAAACAATTCACTTTGAATTATTATTTAAAATATTTTAATATGATTTAATGTTCATTTAAATTGGGAATTTGTCTTTATTTAAATAAAATTGGATATTAATCAATCCTTATGATTTTATTTAATTAATCCATTACTCCTTTTATTATTCAATAATATTTCATTTCATTTGTTTGGTCAAGATTTAATTTGGCTTTTAAATATTCCTTATTTATTTATTTATTTATTTCTTTGTCTTATAAAATCCATATCTTTTTATTTAAAGATCCAAAATTGGTGATTCCAATTTGTATATTTTTATTTAATATTTGTTTATCTTTTTAAATCCTTTTAGGATTACTTTGCTCATGATTTGGTATGGATTTTAGCTAGGAGCTTTTATTAGCCTTGGAAAATATTTCCTTTTAACTTATTAAACTCATAAGTTTTTATCTATGGCTCCAAATTGAGTGAAACCAATTTCTGTGGTCTTATAATATTTTTATTTATCATTCTTGATCATTTATAAATATTTGTTGACAAATTATTATATGGATCCATAGTCTTAGAGAGATCTTGGAAATGAATTATTCCTTTAGGGTTTCAGGGTTTTGGTTTAACTTTTCCAAGTGTTTAAATTTCAAGATACATTATTGATGAATGCGTTTCACTTGATTAGAATTTTTGTTTGATTACCTTTACATTCAAAGTTTTTGTTCAAGATGGGTTTTGATGTTTCCATTTGGAATCAAAAAGTTTCTTTTCACCCTAAATTTCATCAATTATATATTTTGTTTATTTATTTTTCACATTTCAAAATTTGGAAAATTTTGGGATGTGACATCTATACAATCTTTCCAAAACTCACAAAGCTCTAACTAAAAATAATAAAGAACTTTGGTAAAAAGAAAAGAATAAAGCTTGCCAATAAAACTAGGATTTGGTATAATCAAGGTTGCATAACCAAAGCATGCCTAATGTGTTGCATAGGTTATCTTGTAGGGTTAGGCTTGCAAGTAGGACTTGCATGGTTTATCTTAGCTTGCCTTGATTGGTGAAGTGGTTGAAGTTTTCTTCTTCTTCGTAGTACTCCTCCTCCTCCTCGTAGCCTTGGTCGGTACTAGCGTCTATAAATAAATACGAGGTACACAATCACCAAACAATACTTAACTACCCCTATTTAGCACACAAAGATTGACACTAGATGATATAACATCATCACATGAAATAAATACCTAGTCTTATTTATTTTATTTTGGAAAAGTAATTTCTACTCATTGAAAACTACTTAAGATTTAATATTCTCCAATGAAAATATGGGATCATGTTGACACATGTCATCACCACATATTATAATACTTGGGAAATGTGATTTAAAGTGGTGGTCATATTTTATAAAGTTTAAAATCACTATTTTATATAATTAAGTGACTAGAAATGCCTATGTAGCATTCTTTTATTGCTAGTCCAAGATCACTGCATGTAAACCTAAATATTTTTACATATTCAGTTAGATCTTGTCAAATGTGATCTTTGAGAGTTGGAATCAACTCAAAAGCGTTTAGGGTTGATTTTTGAAAAATGTTTGAGTGTAGAAAAGTCCATGTCTTGTTATTTTTACTATAGGTGATCTATAATTTAAAATGATTTGAATCCAATGGGCTTGTATTTATAATTTGAATACCTTTCTAACAAAATTGGAATCAGGTCATTTGGTTCAGTAAATCACTTTGAATTGACTTTTTAATCTACTGGCAGAACTAGGTTTGAATTAAAATGGAAAATGATTTTTTGAATCTCGGGGCTACGCGCGGGAAAGTTACTGGGCCGACCCAGCTGCACAGCGCACGCGCAACGGGCTGCTGACAGGGGGTTTTACTGGTCAGTGGCTCAGATAATCCGAAGCGGTAAGTTTCAACGATTAGAACAAGATCTATGGCTGAGGTGCGTCGTCTCCGTCGAAAGGCTCCGACGAGACCGAACCCTAACGGCGATGATGGGGGTACGCGGTGTCTCACCTGGGCTCCAGCTAGGGTCAGCGATAGAAGCGAACAACATTGTCAACAACGGTGGTTCAAACGGTGGTCGCGGAGGCTTCTGGGGTGGCTCCAATCAACGGCTACTCTCCTCCTCTACAGCAGCGGACTCTGGTGAAATTCCGGCGGCTTGGTGCTCGCCTTGCTCCGGGGAAGGGTGTGGGGTGGTTCTAAGAGAGAGGGGAGTGAGATGGTGTGGAGAATGAGGGCTGAGGTGGCCTCTATTTATACACCAGCGAGAGGGGCAGTGCGACATGGTCAGGCTCCTCCGACGATGTCAGTACAACGTGCTACGGGCATGGCGAAGGGCATAGGCCGGTGTGGTGTCTCCTGGCGATCCTCACTGGCTTAATGGCATGACACTGGGTAGTCGAGAACGGTCGGGTGCGTTCGGTACTCTGAGCGGAAACAGCGGTGTTCGAGACGGCGTATAGGTGCTTCGTGTCGTGCGGCGGCGAACGGCCGTGTTTGGGAGGTAGCTAGGGTCATGGCGCGTGCAGTTATGTCTGGAAAGGCGAGGCACGGAGTGTGCGAGCGTGTCGTCTGCGGCGCTCTGGCGCGCTCTTGGCATGGGAGAGAGAAAATGGGCACGGCGTTTTCTCGGTGGTCTAGGGCTTGGCTGCGCTCAAGGGTTATATAGAGGGTGGAGGTGGACGATGGCCTGCCTCCTGGACATCGTGGACGGGCACGGCGCTTCCACCTACGTGTTGTCCATGGTCGGCCGGTAATGGTGGCTCGGGTGGCGCGGCACTAGTGCATGCAGTGAAAAGGGGGCTGGTTCAATGCAGTGTTGGGTGCTAGGGGTGACAAGGGGAGTAAGTTGGGGACAATGGTTTGATCAAACACTGCTCAAAAAGTAGAAGTTAGGCAAGTTTGATCTGTGTTCACCAGGTGTTTGATGAAATGGCCGCATGAGATCTGAATTTGAATTTTTGGCTGAATTTTGGAGAGTGTTCTGGTCACATGCTTGGTAGTCTCTGGTTTCTTGGGTTTGGTAAGGTGAAGTGGTTTGGTTGGTTTTTGAGAAATGGGGATCTTAGTACCTACACTTGATTCAATTTTGAATTGTCCTTTAAATAGATTTGGAATTTGTTTCTGTTGGTTTGTAAAGTGGGCTTGGGTTCACTTTGACTTGGTCTATCAAGGGGTGAAAAGAATTGAATCTGTTTCTGTTAGAAACCTTGGACTAGGAACACTCAAAGTGGTCTAGTGGTTAACTTGGGTCAAAATGACCATTTGCTCATATTGCTTATATCTGATTTTCCTTCATTTGATTCTGCTTGGAAATGATCTAGATGATATTTTTTTCATCTTCAAACCAATCCTTAGCATTCATAACAATCAAACATGGTAATTTCAATCATTCATGCATTCATCACACTCACATGCATTCATATTGATTTTAATAAGAAAAGTTTTTGTTAGCCCTAAACTTGGGTTATTAGAAGTTGATACTCTTGATTAATATTTTTGGGATGTTACAAACCTTTCCTCCTTAAACAAAATCTTGTCCTGATATTTAAGAAAAAGAAAACTAGGAACTAAAGAGATCTGGAAACTCAGTCCTAATGTAATCTTCTCGTTCCCAAGTAGCTTCTTCTTCACTATGGTTACTCCACTGGATCTTGAGAAACTTGATACTCTGGGTTCTGGTGGTTCTAAAGGCTTCTTCCAAAATATGAATGGGTACTTCACGATAACTTAGGTCCTTGTTGAGCTCTATGGTTGTGTGACCAATATTCTTGAAAACTTTGGTCTTCTCCGGGACTTCTAGGCATTTGCAAAGTAACGAGATGTGAAACACATCATGCACGGCTGACATCTCCTCCGGCAGTTCCAGTTGATATGATACTTCTCCTCAGCGATTAAAAATCTTGAAGGGTCCAATATATCTGGGGGCTAACTTTACTTTGAGTTGGAAACGTTGCATTCCTTTCAAGGTCAATACTTTCAGATACATGAAATCTCCGATAGCGAAGGCTAGGTCTCTACGTCTCTTGTCAGCATAACTCTTCTGTCTAGACTGGATGGTCTTGAGGTGCTCACGGATCTTGTGAACTTTCTCATCGGCTTCTCTTAGGATGTCGGGTCCGAAAATCTGACTCTCTCCTACTTCTGACCAATTCAGTGGGGGTACGACACTTCCTTCCATACATAAACTCAAATGGGGCCATTTACAAACAGTCTTCCCATTTTGATCCATATTCCAACACACAAGCTCTCAACATATCTTCGAGTATCTGGTTTACTCGTTTTGTTTGTCCATCAGTCTACAAGTGATAAGCTCTGCTGAAATCTAGTCTGGTTCCTAATCCTTCTTGGGCTTTCTTCCAAAATCTCGAGGTAAACTGGGTTCCTCGATCTGACACAATGTTCTTGGGGACTCCATGGAAACTGACTATCCTAGCAATGTACAACTCTGCTAGCTTCGAACTCTGATAAGTGGTCTTGACAGGTAAGAAATGTGCTACTTTGGACACTCTATCCACTGTGACCCAAATAGAGTAATTTCCCTTACTAGATGTAGGCAAACCGGTGATAAAATCCATTCCAACTGAATTCCATTTCCATTCTAGAATCTGCAATGGTTGCAAAAGTCCCGTGGGTCTCTGATGTCCTGCTTTGACTCTCTGACAGATATCACATTTGGCAATGTAGCTTCCGATTTCTCTCTTCATCTTATGCCACCAAAATTGCTCCTTCAAATCCTAATACATCTTCGTTCCTCCCGAGAGGATAGAATAAAGAGTATCATGGGCTTCTTGCAAAATAACTTGTTTAAACTCTGAATCTACGGGCACATAGATTTGTCCTTTGTACCACAAAACTCCTTCTTCATCTTCGGTGAATCCGGGTACCTTCCATGTACCGATACGATGTTTGATTCCGTCGATAATAGCATTTCCTTTCTGCGCCTCCTTGATCTGACTGATCAAAGTGGGTTGAAGTTCTATGCTAGCCCAAAATCCTTCACTAACTAGCTCCACTCTGAAATTTTTCATCTGATGCAAACTTGGCTGGGCTTCTTTTATCATGGTGTTCAATTGACACGGCTATCTGCTAAGAGCATCTGCTACCACATTGGCTTTGCCGGGGTGATAGTGAATGTCTAGATCATAGTCCTTGATTAGCTCTATCCATCTCCTCTGTCTCATTGTTTGGCACGAAAAAAGCAAAAAATAATAATGTATGCGGGCGTGCCAGTATACAAAGTATACAAAAAAAGACAAGTAACATAGGAAAACACATCTTTATTAATTCTTTGGAGAATTACAAAGTACAATTTCCACAATTACAAATATTGCGCCTTGATAATATCTGACTTGGATCAACGATTATGTAGTTCCAAATTCCCGGGGCCTCGCGAGACACCCGGTTAATTACATCCGCGGGATCAAGCCGCAGAATACCTCCGATTAAGCTGCGCTGATGATCGTCGTTGTTTAGATAATCTTGAGAATAAGGAGATTAGCTTTGTTCCGCCGAAGCACAATCATATATGCTATCTCGACGTGCATAATAATGAGAGATTTATTCGACAAGGAGGGTGGCTTTTGCCTCGTCGGTGCCCAGCCATATGGCCCTTGCCTCATCAAAGTAGTGTTGCTTTTGCCTCGTCGGTGCCCAACAACGGTATGACTATCTCATCAAAATTACGACGTGTTGATGGCATAATGACTGAGCTTCGTCGTCACTTGGCCATAGTGTAGTCTAGCCTCATCGGCACTAGCCATAAAATGATGTATAGGAATCGACCTTCACCTTATAGAGATTAGATCGTGAATCCGAGATGGGCAATTGATGAAGCGTTGCCTTACTCGTTTTATCAACCGAACTCCTTCATAAGGCTCGAGGTTGAGCACCACCGATATAGATGAAACAATCGGACGATGACTTTGACATAACCCATATGAATGACCTCGATGAGACGGTCGCTGCTATGGTTGTGGCATAATTATTGTATGCGCTTTGCATGACCGACTTCGATGAGACAGTCGTTACCATGGTTGTGATAATCTTTATGGCCGACCCTGACAAAGCAGTCGTACCATGATTGTGGCCACACGGCCGCCGACCTTGATGAAACGATCGGGCCATGGTTGTAAAGATTAACGGCTGCATCTAGCATCCCATACGGATGATCTAGAGCAGCCATGTTGAGACAAAATCAACGATACAAGCAGATCTTATATTATCTCACCTTGCAAATAAGACTTCATGGACGGCGGGAGTAGTAGCGGCATCTTGGCGCCGCTGATCGCCTTCGACGTAGTGTGGGAATTAAGAAATTTTATGGTCTAAGTGGTGTTCTCACGTGGCCGGAGCAAGACTTCGCAACTGCGTCGCCCGTGCTACGCGTGTGAATTTTACTAGAGCAGAGCTTCGCTATTGCGTTACCCGTGCGGAGCAGCCTGCATCCCTCCTGAACGAGGAGTGTAATAGCTTTATATAGGCATTGGCTGGCTTGCAAATCACGTCCAACACTGTTTCAACTGCCTAGGAGTCTATCTGCTGAAAACGCGTAGAGTTTGAACAGATAATATATTATATCCCTACGAGGTCCGTAAAGTCAGCGTATAAATACTGGTCGTCTGGCCGTAGACATCCGGAAATTGGATCCAGCGGCGGTGTATAAATACTGGCCGGTAGACGTCAAGGTAACAAATCTCCAACGCCCCATGGGCATGCATGTCTTTGCGCGTAGAGCCACATGCAGTCGTCGTGTATTGGATGTCTAGCTCTTCCCGTCTCCAAAACTGTAGTCTCGTATTTGTATGGCAGCTGATCGATTGGTGCTCCAAAGCTCTAGCTAGCTAGCTCACTTCATGTAAAAACCTTTGAAAACTCATGTCCCTTAAATAGTTAGTCAAAATTATAATCTGTTTTTACCATTATAATGTAGACAATGAACTCTATAAATAAGTCCAATATTAAATATATATTCTTTCACAAATGTTTTACACATTGTGGGGCCCATGTGTCATAGACGAGGAATGTGTAATATATATTTACATTATGAATTCTTGGTACAAAAATTCATCAAACAAATGCCCCCCGCCGAGTGTAGTGCGTATGGCAAAGCAAACGGACTATACTCGGGGAAAAACGAGCTAAGTATATAACCTTTTTTTGGCGGTGTAAGTTTTAAAAAAACCCTTAATCCGATTAAGAACTGAACTTGAATAAACGTCTAGAGAAAGTCATGCATGGCTATAGATGTTTAGTCCAGAATCCTCCCGGACATCTATTCCATATACATGCCATGCCTTATGAATTGAAGATATTATTTTCTGCTCGTCAGTTAGCCATCCAATATTCTACTGCCTTGAAGTACAACTAGAGAATTCAGGCTTCAAGCAACAAGCGGGACGAGGGCTCATCGAATCAGTGTGTTCACACATATTGTGCTGATAGCAACTTATGTTGCCAAACTAGATAGAGCCTTGGGCTAACCAAGTGCTAAACCGTAGTGTATGCTCATACTACAACATGGAGTGATAGGTGGATTGATTATAACAATCTGTGGTCAAATACTCATACCATATACGACAAAGAAATATGTGAATTTAATAGCGAATGGGGATGCTATTATCTTATAAACATCCATAAGGGCGAGTATAATTACAATAAAATATGGCGAAATACTCATGCCATGTTCTAAGAGAAAACTCTCTCATTTTATATATTCCCATCGCGACCAGGTACAAATGGTGCCAGCCGATGAGATAGTTCTTTGATTTGCCCAGGATTTGGCTGATGCAAAGAACTAATTTATCAAGTTAGATGCGACGTACAATAATATATGGTGCCGGCCATCACACTTGAAGGGTTTCACAGAACGACACTGGCCGCACTGGCGTGCCTTCCTGCTCACCTGAATTCTCCCGAGTTTGATGTGATCATAGACAATGCCAGCCATCAGACTGGAAGTGTTCCACAGCTTGGTGCTGACCGCACTGGCGCACCTTGCTGCTTCCCATATTTAAAGCGTCGGGATACCATCGACGTTGCAGATAGACTAGGAGAGGATGATGCCTCCGGTTTCGTTGTCTTGGTCACTAAGGGATATTGCCCCCTAGTGAAATATTGGTTGATGTAGAATGCTAGTTGTTGGACAAGCATCAATGGCGTCATGCACGACAAACGATATCATTGAGTAGAAATACCTTATCATGGATGCACAATGAATAGTTAGGTAACTTATCATTCTCCCTTAAGACCACGAGCATAAATACGAATCACGGCAAGAAAATCCAGAAAAAGAAAAAAAGAATATTTTTTATAGATTTGGGATGTTGGCTTTCCCATGGAACACCAGCTATGAACGTGACGCCAGAAAAAGGTAACTCAAGAGCTAATCATCAGGAACTGTCGAAGGACCATAACAGTTGTGACTAGATAACTTAACTTCTGTGAGTGTATGTGAAAAACATCATGATTTCATGATGCCTTCAGAGGGATGGGAATTCATACTCTAGACTTCATGCGTCTTGATGATCCCAAGACTTCATCATGCCTCCTGCGCATGCCTCAATAACACAAAGGCATAGGCAAGGATGATTAAAGTAGTATGGTTATAGGATAATTGGCTTGGCGATTTTTCATGGCCATGTTGAGGGTTGGTACGTGACTACTCCCCTCCTTCATTCAAATGAGTCCCCTATTTCTTGACTTGCTTGATGTAGACTTGCTTCTTTGGTTGACTCTTTTTTATTGAAGTATTCCTTGAATTTCACGACTTTTGATGGGATTTCCTCATTCGTAGGAGAGGATTTTATTGAGCTTCTTGGAGAATATTCCTCCGCGGTTACTAGGGGACTCACCTTCAGAATTTGAAGAGCAGTCACACACCTTTGTGGACTACATAGACCCTCATAGGTCATTTTGGCTATGGTGGAATAACACCCTGGGGGTGTCAAGAGGCTCACACTGAACTCAACTTTTGTTGACCAGGCAATGCCTTTCTTGCTCTTTTCCTATAGGTTACCCCAGGGCATCGTGCCTCGGTGAGCCTAAAACATGGCAAGAAACATGAGAAGTA
Source organism: Avena sativa (assembly GCA_916181665.1). Lineage (NCBI taxonomy): Eukaryota > Viridiplantae > Streptophyta > Magnoliopsida > Poales > Poaceae > Avena > Avena sativa. The sequence goes on along the minus strand of OV702285.1, from coordinate 415,595,383 downwards.
TGGAACCTCAGAGAAGAAGTATCCCAAGTATTTTCACCACCCTCTCTGAAAGCATACACTCCATCATGTGTCGTGTGTGGTGGGTATAGGTACCGCTCCACTTTGTTACATGTGCCACCTTCAGACTAGCTTGAGGGTGCCTAAGTCTTTAATCACTAGCATGGTGTGTGCAGGGAAAGCCTTTATTGTAGGACATTGATGTCCATGGTTTTTTTTTAAACTTTACTTTTTTTAGGGAAAACAAAAAAAAAGAATGAAAGAAGAAAAAAAACAAAAAGAAATAGAGAAAGAAGCAAATTGGGCGTGCGGAGATGATCACGCATAGTATTTCTTTAGGTACCTCCCATTAATAGGAGGCATTGGTCGTTCTCCATGTTGATTGATGAGCTGATATGCACCGCCATCATACACTTGCTCAATAACAAATGGCCCTTCCCATTTAGGCTCAAGTTTTCCCTTAGCTTTGCCTTTTACCACAATGGGGCGCCTAAGTACGAGAACAAGTTCTCCCTTCCGAAAAACTCGTGTCTTAACAAGTTTATCATACGCACGCACCATGTTGCAACGATATAACTCTAAATCTTGGAGTGCATTTAGCCGATCTTCTTCCAAGGAATCTAGCTGCTGAAAGCGCAGCCGGATTTGCTCATCTTGGGTAATCTCATCATGAATGGCCACTCTTAGGGATGGAAGCTCCACCTCTAGAGGAAGAACAACCTCACTCCCATATATCAGGGAGTAGGGTGTTGCTTGAGTTGGTGTACGAACCGTAACACGGTATGCCCATAAGGCTTCATAGAGACGATCATGCCAGTCACGATGATGCTTATGAACTGTCTTTTTCAAAATCTGACCAAGGGTCTTATTAAATGCTTCAATTAACCCATTTGCTTGTGGATAATATCCTGTGGAATAATTCCATTGGATTTTATATGTAGCCATGAACTTGACCATTTTACGGGACTTAAAAGCCTTGGCATTATCCGAAGTAATGCGATGTGGAATTCCAAAGCGATATATAATATTACGCTCTAGAAAGTTTATAACATTGTCACTCTTTACTTCTCTTAATGGTACTTCCTCCGCCCACCTAGAGAAGTAGTCTGTTGCTGCAAGTATGAACTTGTGCCCCCTAGAAGATGGCGTCTCAAATGGACCAATGACATCTATACCCCATGCATCAAAAGGCCATGCAGGTACAGTTGGATGTAACGGAACTGGCGGTTGGTGCTTTATAACACCATGAAATTGGCAGCTGTGACATGACCTTGCCACTCTAAGACAGTCTGTCATAATCCCTGGCCAAAAGTAGCCACTTAGTTTGATACTATGATACATTTTTGTTCCACTTTGATGCCCACCGCATACACCATAATGAACTTCTTGCAGGATCTGATCCGCTTCATTTTTTGACACACACCGTAGCAACATTTCTTGCCCAAAAGAACGCCGATACAAAGTCCTTGCTTTGACTAAATAGGAAGGCAGGCGTCGCTGCAACCTGCGCCTTTCCACTATATCACTTGGGAGTATCCAATGATTAAAGTAATCAAGGAATAGCTTGCGCCAGTCATCCTCACTGCTGACATTGGCTACAACGTGGTGTAATTTATATTCTTGCGGTATCAATTCTAGTACAGCTGGAAGGAGCCACCTCTCTTCTATCTTTACCTGAGCGGCTTCACCCTCAGGAAGTACTAATGATGATGCAAGTTTTGCTAATGCATCTACAGAGGAATTCTTGCTTCGTGGGACATGTAATAATTTAATGTGCTCAAACTTCCTCATGAGGATTTGCGCTGCCGTGTGATATGGCACCAATTCTGGCTTGCGTACCTCGTATATGTTATTGACTTGGCGAACAATGAGTTGAGAATCGCCATATACTAGTATGTTACGTACGTCTATAGAAAGCGCAAGTAGAAGGCCAAAAAGAAGAGCCTCGTACTCGGCCTCATTATTGGAGCACTCTTCCTTCAGAAGAGAGAAAGAGTGGTGAATAGTTCCTCCTTGAGGAGTCTTAAAAACCAACCCAGCACCGGCTCGTCGTTTTGTTTCACCATCAGGTTCTACCTCTGTGCGAGATTCCCCATCAAAATATAGTTACCATTGCGACTCAATATCGATAGTAAATACTTCTTCATCAGGTAGCTCAATAATCAAAGGGGAGTCGTCTGGTATAGGATGTGCCGCGAGAAAATCAGCCAATGCTTGACCTTTAATCGCTTTTTGTGGAACATAGGTAATGTCATATTCCATCATGGATAGAGCCCATTTTTCAAGGCGACCCATAAGCACAGGTTGATTTAGAACATACTTTATGGGATCAGTGCGTGCCACAAGTTGTATTTGATGTTCTAGCATATAATGTCGTAGCTTTTTTAGAGCAAAAATAAGGGCTAAACACAACTTCTCTATGGGAGAGTAATTGTGTTCTGTCGCCTGCCATGGTTCGACTTAGGTAGTAGCAGGCTACTTATTTTCCTTCATCATTATGTTGGGCTAGTAATGCACCTACCGAGGATGGTTGTGCAGAAATATAAAGAATGAGAGGTCTTCCTTTGACTGGAGCAGCTAGAACGGGAGGGTTTAATAAATAGCGCTTAATGCTTTCAAACGCGTTATGACATTTCTCATCCCACTCGAATGGAACGCCTTTCCTCATTAATCTTGTGAAGGGCTGAGTGCGTCCTGAGAGATTAGAAATAAAGCGACGTATATACGCCAAATGACCTTGTAAGGATTTCAATTCTTTAAAATTTGTGGGTGGTGGCATGTCTTGTACCGCCTTGATGTGCTTCGGTGAAATTTCAATGCCACGGTGATGAACAATAAAACCCAAAAATAGACCATATTTTTCTGCAAAGGCGCATTTAAGAGGATTCATCTTGAGTTGATGTTTCCTCAAACGATTAAAGACAACACGTAGATCATCCTGATGATGCCGGATGTCTTTGGTTTTGACAACCATGTCATCAACATAGCATTCCACAATGTCGTGAATGAGATCACCCAAAACGTTGGTCATGGCCCGTTGATATGTCGCACATGCATTCTTTAATCCAAAAGGCATTACTTGATAATAGAAATTGCCCTTGGGTGTCCGGAAAGCGGTGTTAATGGCATCACGCTGTGGCATCCCGCAAAAACCACTACTAGAAAATCGTGTTGTTTTTGTGCATTGCATCATCGTGACCGCATGCTCATGTCATCATGCCACATTGCATTTGAGAAACTAATTGCGGAAAAACCTGTTTTTGTTTTCTAAACGCCCCGTTTTAATTAAATAAAATGTTTAATATTTTTAGGGGACAGCCGAACCGGGCCGATCCGACCCAGTTGGCCACCCCCAGTACAAACAGCCTGTCTAATTCCTATCCCTACCCAAACCTAGTCTACCCACCTATCCTAGCCTGCCACCTCACCTTCCCTCCAACTCATCACACCCACCGCCACCTCATCAATCCACCAGCCCCCTCTCCCTCTCTCCTCCTGGGCCCCACCCCACACAGCACACACTCCCCACTCCTACCCTCTCTCCCTTCCACCCTGGCCCCACCCGTAGCAACCCACCCACACCCCGCCTGGCCCCACCCCTCCCTCACGCGTTCCCACTTCCCCACCCACGCGCCCCACGTCCTCCCCACCTGCCCGCGTCCGGCCCCACCCCGGTCCCACCGCCCCCGTCGCCACGCTCCAATCCTCTCCCTCCCTTCTCCTCTCTCCCGACCCCGCCCTCTCCTTCTCCCTCCGGCAGCCGCGGCGCCCCGCCGAGCCGCCTCTCCTTCTTCCTCCGGCCGCCGCGCACCTCGCCGTCGGTCCTCGCCCCACCCTCTCCTCTCTCCACCTCGTGTCGGCCTCTCTCTCTGCCCCGCCGGAGGCCACCTCCTCGAGCCTCCTCCTCGCCGTCCTTCACCCTCCCCTCACCTCCGGTCGCCACCGGCCCGGCCCTCTGTGCCGCCGCCCTCCGTCGGCCTCGCCGCGGCCTCTCCTCCCCGCCCCGCCGCCTTCGCGCTCGCCCCCGAGCCCTCCTCTTCCGCGCCTCCTCGTCGCCGACCGCGGCCCCTCCACCACGCCGGAACCGCGTCGCCGGCCGCGCCCCGCCAAGCTCCTCGCCGGCCGTCTCCCCTCTCTGTGCCGGCTGCCCAGTGTCGCCTCGCCCTCACAGGCCTCTGGCGCCTCCACCCTGCCCCGGACGCGCCCTCCTCGCCGCCTTCCCCGGTCGCCGTCGACCTCGGCCACGACCACGGCCCGCCGGCTCCTCGACCCCGCCTCTGCACCCCGACCTCCGCCGCGGCCGCGCGCCCTCGACCGCTCCGACCGAGCTCCGCTGTGGATGTCGCCAAGGACCCCACCGCGAGCCGCCCCGGTCTTCCTCCCCAGCGCCGGCGTCCTGCAGGCCCTCTCCCCTCCGCCTGGCGCGCCGCCCTCCCTGCAGCCGCCATGGCGCATCCCGCTCTCGGCCTCGTCCCGGCGAGCTCGCCATCGTGCCTCCGTTCCTGCTTGCGCGCGTCTGCGATGATGTGCTTGTACATGGTTGCTTGAGTGAAGATGCCGGGATGTGGTGGCCGTGTGGAGATGTTGACCACCTCAGCTATTTTTGGCCTTCACTTGAGGATAATCATGGTACTGCAGAAGACCGAGGACCGGCAACTGACGATGTAACCCGGATATCCCCACCTTGTACGCCAAGCCCTTCTTCGGAACCCGAAGACGCCGAGACCCTGGACACCAAGTTCCCCTCCCAGATTTTGAAGCCCGATCCCGCCAAGATCTTCTTGACATCAGGGCCTTCGATATGGTTCCAACAAGATCGCCTACACGGACATCAAGTTATCCAACCCTAGAGCCAAAGACCGATCCCGGCGCCCGAAGCCGAGAACCCCGACAAGAACCATGACACGGATACACTGAGTTCTCCATCGAGGACACCAAGGCCGTCGACATGGAACCGAGGGACGTCAAGCACTGCACCCCGGACGCCGAGACCGTCCCGATACACGGGCCCGACAAGATCTGCGCGACGGCAAGATCGACCGCTTGGACCCAAGTTCTCCGTCACGACAGTTTCTCCATCTTGTATCCGATCCCACCGAGACCGAACCTCGCCGAACCCCGAACCCTGAACCCCTCGGAGCCCAAGATCGTCGAACCCTAATGTGTGACCCTGATCCGAGCCCCTATTTTTATAAATGCCATCTATATAAATTGTTGCATATTTAAATTGCCATGCTTGCATACATATTGTCATGTGGTTTGGGGGCCTTATGCCGATTCACCTCTGATTAAATATGGGGCCCATATGCGGGCAAATCTAGTCTTATATTGGCCCCATTTAAATTGGTGCATCGAACCGGTACTATCTCTTGCCCTGTTAATACAACATTTAATTTGCGGGGTAGTTAAATAACTTGAACCATTTAATTAATTGTCGGGACCCCGGTTCCGCTTAATATGACCCAATTGCATCGCATCTTTGCCATGTCATGCATCATACATGCATCATGCCCGATCTTTTGCCGTAGTATTAAATAGTCCATCCGGTGTTTCTTCTAGTGCTTTGCTTCTTCACGGATTAGGCCGATGAGTTGATGCGAGTGTCGACCTGATCTTCGGATGAACCTTCGGCAATGTTTTCAGGCGAGCATCTCCCCCTTTCTACCTATCTTACTTTTATAGTATTTATTCCCTCCTGTTGATCTATTGCTATCTGTGTTGCGTTGCTCTAGCTTTTCGTACCCGTGATATCCCTTGCAACCTTATATTGCCTTGGACACCTCCTATTACCGTTGTTTGGTAGATAGTTGGACCTGCGCGTCATAGTCGCTTGCTCAAGTGCTGTTGCGTGTCGTCAAGTACCACAGTTGTTGGAGCATGGCCGCATGTTTAATGTTGGAGATGATCAAGGCTTTAATTATCATTCACTTTAATTACTGTTTAACAACTAAAATTGAAGTAGGTAAGCAGAGGCACAGGTGGGCAATAGATGTTATTTGGTTGTTAACCGTCCACTTGTGTCCCGTAGGACCCCGAGTACTTGATACCTGTTCCTTGAATATTCGCGCTATCCACATACGGGGGAATTATGGGACCCCCCTGAGCCAGAGCTTGATTCATTCTTATTTCTTGGGGCCACAAACTAGTTTGGGGTTTTATTTACTATCCTGTACCTATGCCATGCTTTACCGCTTTATTTAAATTGTGCGAGGAGCACCTGTACTGTTTAGGTAAGCGGAGTGTTTTCGCGGTATCGACAAGCCCAGTTTTGGGTTCCCAGTCGTTTACAGCCATTGACGCAAACCTTGAGTCCGTCTCGGAGTCAGCTAGCTTCGTTGCGGGTGTACTCCAAGGGGTGGCCCCCTGAAATATTTCTGAATCCTGTGATTGCTTTGTCGTGAAAGCCTCGTTGGGTTTTGATTTGGTTTTTCCGAGGTTGATCGAGTGTGTGTTGCTATTTGTGCACCCCTGCAGAATAAAATTTTCTGAAAGCCGTGTCCGCGGTTATGGACGACTTGGAGCACAGTATCTCGATCATAGACAACTATAACTAAAGTAGTGCTATAAATTTGACTTTATAATGACTAGTAATCAGCTTCACTATAATGGATTGGCTAAATAAAACTGCCAACAATTGCTTGTTTGGATTGTCGCTTGCTAATTATATCTGACTAGTAAGTATTGCAACTATAACAGAATGGCTAAATAAAAGTACCAACAACTGTTGGGTTTTGGGTTATCCCATGCTAATTGTATCTGACTAGTAAGTGTTGCAACTACAACTGAATGGTTAACTAAAAGTTCCCAATGCTTATTATATCAGGATGACTATCTATACCTGACTAGTAATTGCTGCAACGATAACTGAATAAATAAAACTGCCAACTGTGTGAGTTCCTCGGTTGACTTCCTCGTTTGGTCTCGAGGGGGAAATACCAGGATGGGTATGTTTGGTGGTAGCATCAGGTTGGTTCCGAATAGGTCTTTCTTATCCCTCTCTGATAGCCGACAGTTATATCGAGTCTCTATAGGTTGTTTAGTGCATGCTGCGCCGCCGCTGCAGTCCACCATACCTATGTAGGCGAGGACCGCCGAATTCTAGTCTCGCCGTGTACTGGCCTCAGTACTGACCGCTCTCTCTTTTTCCTTTGCCCTTTGTCGGCACCCCTTTTGTTTAAGCAGGTTTTGAGATCGGCGTCGTTAGCAGGGTTACCCTTCCGGCTTGGCCTGGGCAGGGTTATGGACGCCATTGGTTATTCTTCAGGGCTCTTAGCTCAATTTGCATCTTGTCCGTACTCGGACGCCGTATTGTTTTCAAGGTGATTTGGATCTTTGTATTGTATATCTGCATTCTTGACTCATTGAGTCGCTGTTATATATATATCTGTTCTGTGGGTCCCATCGAGGACTGTTGTGTAATGTTATTACTTCGTTTTCCACCCGCACGCAAGTGCCTGGTGGGCACCTTTGAATCGTTTCTATGCGGGTTTGGCGGGAAGCGCTAAAACTTGCATAGGGTCGATTCTGAGGGTGTTACAGAGTGGTATCAGAGCTCAGCAGTTGCGATACCCCACAAGTCCAGCCTGTAGGATAACCTAGCTAACGGCCGAAGTAGAGTGTCAAAACTATTTTTAAAAATCGGTTGGATAGATCTGGTTAGGTCTGCTTTTACTCCTTACCCCTCTGCTATTCTCCTCTTACCTCTACGTGTTTTGAATCCGCTCTCGTCTCTTTCTTCGAGTCCAGGAATTCTCGTGGTTGGGATTTCGTCGTACCTTTAGGTTTTCGCTTCCTCCTTTGGTAACGGTGTTGCTACATCTGGTCTTCATGCTATCCGAGGAACCCTTCGTCTGGTGGACTTATCTTTGTTCCTTCTCGTGCCTTCCAGTGTTTTCGACGCGACGACATCATCTACGCTAGATCCGATGCAGAGTCTGCATCACCCCTTTGTTCCTGAACCTTGTTTGTCGAGATCTTCAGTCTAAATTCTAAGGGTTGGTTGCATAATCTATCTGTTCGTGTATAGAGTAATGCTTTGAGTGCGGGATGGAGTCGCGACCATACCACTACTCTTATCATTTGCTTTGTATATCGAATGGTGGATCGATGCAATTCTACTCCTTCCATGGAAGTTAGAGGTGGCCTTACCTTTAACTTCGTCCGTTGTTTATCCGGAGTGTTCTCTTGACGAACGTGAACAACGACCATTGTTAGTGGTGTCGCGAGGATCTACACGAAGCGAGAAGACGCAGATTGCCGACCTTCCTTCCGGTACCATGAGGCGGATCTCGAGGGCGAGATCCATTGTTAGTGGTGTCGAATTGTGGCATCCCGCAAAAACCACTACTAGAAAATCGCGTTGTTTTTGTGCATTGCATCATCGTGACCGCATGCTCATGTCATCATGCCACATTGCATTTGAGCATCGTCATCATCTTGCATTTGCTTGCATAAAACTAATTGCGGAAAAACCTGTTTTTGTTTTCTAAATGCCCCGTTTTAATTAAATAAAATGTTTAATATTTTTAGGGGGCAGCCGAACCGGGCCGATCCGACCCAGTTGGCCACCCCCAGTATAAACAGCCTGTCTAATTCCTATCCCTACCCAAACCTAGTCTACCCACCTATCCTAGCCTGCCACCTCACCTTCCCTCCACCTCATCACACCCACCGCCACCTCATCAATCCACCAGCCCCCTCTCCCTCTCTCCTCCTGGGCCCCACCCCACACAGCACACACTCCCCACTCCTACCCTCTCTCCCTTCCACCCTGGCCCCACCCGCAGCAACCCACCCACACCCCGCCTGGCCCCACCCCTCCCTCACGCGTTCCCACTTCCCCACCCACGCGCCCCACGTCCTCCCCTCCTGCCCGCGTCCGGCCCCACCCCGGTCCCACCGCCCCCGTCGCCACGCTCCAATCCTCTCCCTCCCTTCTCCTCTCTCCCGACCCCGCCCTCTCCTTCTCCCTCCGGCAGCCGCGGCGCCCCGCCGAGCCGCCTCTCCTTCTCCCTCCGGCCGCCGCGCACCTCGCCGTCGGTCCTCGCCCCACCCTCTCCTCTCTCCACCTCGCGTCGGCCTCTCTCTCTGCCCCGCCGGAGGCCACCTCCCCGAGCCTCCTCCTCGCCGTCCTTCACCCTCCCCTCACCTCCGGTCGCCACCGGCCCGGCCCTCTGTGCCGCCGCCGTCCGTCGGCCTCGCCGCGGCCTCTCCTCCCCGCCCCGCCACCGTCGCGCTCGCCCCCGAGCCCTCCTCTTCCGCGCCTCCTCGTCGCCGACCGCGGCCCCTCCACCTCGCCGGAACCGCGTCGCCGGCCGCGCCCCGCCAAGCTCCTCGCCGGCCGCCTCCCCTCTCTGTGCCGGCCGCCCAGTGTCGCCTCGCCCTCACAGGCCTCTGGCGCCTCCACCCTGCCCCGGACGCGCCCTCCTCGCCGCCTTCCCCGGTCGCCGTCGGCCACGACCCCGGCCCGCCGGCTCCTCGACCCCGCCTCTGCACCCCGACCTCCGCCGCGGCCGCGCGCCCTCGACCGCTCCGACCGAGCTCCGCTGTGGATGTCGCCAAGGACCCCACCGCGAGCCGCCCCGGTCTTCCTCCCCAGCGCCGGCGTCCTGCAGGCCCTCTCCCCTCCGCCTGGCGCGCCGCCCTCCCTGCAGCCGCCATGGCGCAGCCCGCTCTCGGCCTCGTCCCGGCGAGCTCGCCGTCGTGCCTCCGTTCCTGCTTGCGCGCGTCTGCGATGATGTGCTTGTACATGGTTGCTTGAGTGAAGATGCCGGGATGTGGTGGCCGTGTGGAGATGTTGACCACCTCCGCTATTTTTGGCCTTCACTTGAGGATAATCATGGTACTGCAGAAGACCGAGGACCGGAAACTGACGATGTAACCCGGATATCCCCACCTTGTACGCCAAGCCCTTCTTCGGAACCCGAAGATGCCGAGACCCTGGACACCAAGTTCCCCTCCCGGATTTTGAAGCCCGATCCCGCCAAGATCTTCTCGACATCAGGGCCTTCGATATGGTTCCAACAAGATCGCCTACACGGACATCAAGTTATCCAACCCTAGAGCCGAAGACCGATCCCGGCGCCCGAAGCCGAGCACCCCGACAAGAACCACGACACGGATACACTGAGTCTCCATCGAGGACACCAAGGCCGTCGACATGGAACCCAGGGACGTCAAGCACTGCACCCCGGACGCCGAGACCGTCCCGATACACGGGCCCGACAAGATCTGTGCGACGGCAAGATCGACCGCTTGGACCCAAGTTCTCCGTCACGACAGTTTCTCCATCTTGTATCCGATCCCACCGAGACCGAACCTCGCCGAACCCCGAACCCTGAACCCCTCGGAGCCCAAGATCGTCGAACCCTAATGTGTGACCCTGATCCGAGCCCCTATTTTTATAAATGCCATCTATATAAATTGTTGCATATTTAAATTGCCATGCTTGCATACATATTGTCATGTGGTTTGGGGGCCTTATGCCGATTCACCTCTAATTAAATATGGGGCCCATATGCGGGCAAATCTAGTCTTATATTGGCCCCATTTAAATTGGTGCATTGAACCGATACTATCTCTTGCCCTGTTAATACAACATTTAATTTGCGGGGTAGTTAAATAACTTGAACCATTTAATTAATTGTCGGGACCCCGGTTCCGCTTAATATGACCCAATTGCATCGCATCTTTGCCATGTCATGCATCATACATGCATCATGCCCGATCTTTTGCCGTAGTATTAAATAGTCCATCCGGTGTTTCTTCTAGTGCTTTGCTTCTTCACGGATTAGGCCGATGAGTTGATGCGAGTGTCGACCCGATCTTCGGATGAACCTTCGGCAATGTTTTCAGGCGAGCATCTCCCCCTTTCTACCTATCTTACTTTTATAGTATTTATTCCCTCCTGTTGATCTATTGCTATCTGTGTTGCGTTGCTCTAGCTTTTCGTACCCGTGATATCCCTTGCAGCCTTATATTGCCTTGGACACCTCCTATTACCGTTGTTTTGTAGATAGTTGGACCTGCGCGTCATAGTCGCTTGCTCAAGTGCTGTTGCGTGTCGTCAAGTACCACAGTTGTTGGAGCATGGCCGCATGTTTAATGTTGGAGATGATCAAGGCTTTAATTATCGTTCACTTTAATTACTGTTTAACAACTAAAATTGAAGTAGGTAAGCAGAGGCACATGTGGGCAATAGATGTTATTTGGTTGTTAACCGTCCACTTGTGTCCCGTAGGACCCCGAGTACTTGATACCTGTTCCTTGAATATTCGCACTATCCACATACGGGGGAATTATGGGACCCCCCTGAGCCAGAGCTTGATTCATTCTTATTTCTTGGGGCCACAAACTAGTTTGGGGTTTTATTTACTATCCTGTACCTATGCCATGCTTTACCGCTTTATTTAAATTGTGCGAGGAGCACCTGTACTGTTTAGGTAAGCGGAGTGTTTTCGCGGTATCGACAAGCCCAGTTTTGGGTTCCCAGTCGTTTACAGCCATTGACGCAAACCTTGAGTCCGTCTCGGAGTCAGCTAGCTTCGTTGCGGGTGTACTCCAAGGGGTGGCCCCCTGAAATATTTCTGAATCCTGTGATTGCTTTGTCGTGAAAGCCTCGTTGGGTTTTGATTTGGTTTTTCCGAGGTTGATCGAGTGTGTGTTGCTATTTGTGCACCCCTGCAGGGTAAAATTTTCTGAAAGCCGTGTCCGCGGTTATGGACGACTTGGAGCACAGTATCTCGATCATAGACAACTATAACTAAAGTAGTGCTATAAATTTGACTTTATAATGACTAGTAATCAGCTTCACTATAATGGATTGGCTAAATAAAACTGCCAACAATTGCTTGTTTGGATTGTCGCTTGCTAATTATATCTGACTAGTAAGTATTGCAACTATAACAGAATGGCTAAATAAAAGTACCAACAACTGCTGGGTTTTGGGTTATCCCATGCTAATTGTATCTGACTAGTAAGTGTTGCAACTACAACTGAATGGTTAACTAAAAGTTCCCACTGCTTATTATATCAGGATGACTATCTATACCTGACTAGTAATTGCTGCAACAATAACTGAATAAATAAAACTGCCAACTGTGTGAGTTCCTCGGTTGACTTCCTCGTTTGGTCTCGAGGGGGAAATACCAGGATGGGTATGTTTGGTGGTAGCATCAGGTTGGTTCCGAATAGGTCTTTCTTATCCCTCACTGATAGCCGACAGTTATATCGAGTCTCTATAGGTTGTTTAGTGCATGCTGCGCCGCCGCTGCAGTCCACCATACCTATGTAGGCGAGGACCGCCGAATTCTAGTCTCGCCGTGTACTGGCCTCAGTACTGACCGCTCTCTCTTTTTCCTTTGCCCTTTGTCGGCACCCCTTTTGTTTAAGCAGGTTTTGAGATCGACGTCGTTAGCAGGGTTGCCCTTCCGGCTTGGCCTGGGCAGGGTTATGGACGCCATTGGTTATTCTTCAGGGCTCTTAGCTCAATTTGCATCTTGTCCGTACTCGGACGCCGTATTGTTTTCAAGGTGATTTGGATCTTTGTATTGTATATCTGCATTCTTGACTCATTGAGTCACTGTTATATATATCTGTTCTGTGGGTCCCATCGAGGACTGTTGTGTAATGTTATTACTTCGTTTTCCACCCGCACGCAAGTGCCTGGTGGGCACCTTTGAATCGTTTCTATGCGGGTTTGGCGGGAAGCGCTAAAACTTGCATAGGGTCGATTCTGAGGGTGTTACACACGCTCATCCATCTTAATTTGGTTATAGCCAGATGACCCATCCATAAAGGACAAGGCACCATAACCTGTAGTAGAGTCAACAACCATCTCAGTGATGGGTATAGGGAAATCATCTTTGGGACAAGCACGATTTAGGTCGCGAAAGTCGACACATGGCCGCAATTGCCCATTACTTTTCTCTACAGGGACAATATTTGCTAACCATTGAGCATATTGTACCTCCTCAATGAATCCAGCAACGATTAGCTTATCCACCTCGACGATAATACGATCTTGCAGTTCTGGCCGAAAACGGCGTGGTTGTTGCTTCACTGGCCTGAACTGGGGATCAATTGCCAGCTTGTGTGTAGCGACCTTAGGATCAAGCCCTGGCATTTCTTTGTAAGACCATGCAAAACAGTCTCGAAACTCCAACAGGAATAGCCGATAACTCTCACGTTCTTGCAGTGTTAGAGAGGCGCTTACAAAGGTAGGACGTGGGTCATCCTCTGTACCCAAATTAATTTCGACAAGCTCGTCGACAGTGCATTGACCACCATCTTCAAGCTGTGCTGGTGCAGGAGCAGCATCAACTACCTCTCCTTGATTAATCATCATGGATTTGTGAATCTGAGATAGAAGGAAATTTTCATCTTTTATACCACTACGTGCATTTAGAGCAGCATGAAAAGAACGAAGTTGGTGTGGGGTTTGATAGAAACTATTACCACCACCCAGGTCATATGTTGGTTCTCGACTTTCACTATTTTGAGCATTATTCACATACGTCACGTGGCACATCAAATGTTGCACGGTATCATGATCTTCATCCTCGCCTTCAGAAGATTCTGAGCGGATTTATCCCAAACCATAGTTCGGTTGTGCTTTCTTCTTATTCTTAACGAGCTTTTCAGCTTGATCCCACCATCTTTCACAAATGGCGGGTGGTGAGGGTAACCTGCAGTTTCTTTGAAGTTTAATACCCGCCTTTTCCAACAAGCGAACCATTCTAGGTTCCACCTTCATAGTATTTGATGATACATCAACATCAAAGAGAGAGGGAGAAAGATTAATTATATGGTCACAAGGTTGTGATTGTGGTACCTTATATAGGAGAGTAGGATTGGAGCCTCTACATTGGCCCGGGACCAACCGTACCTCCAATGGCATTGCTATTGATACATACATGGATGGGGGCTGTTTAAGTGTAGCTCCCCTTGAATTTTCTATTTCTTTCACCCTTCTCCTTACTGTTCCTTCCGGTGGCGCCGAGCTTTCCGTTGTGGGCATATCTAGCATAATAGGAAGAGGTGCTTTGCCCACATTGTCAAGGAGTTTAGGAACTCCTGCACATGCAACACTTGTATTAGACATAACATCGGTTGATGATGGTGTTAGAAGAATAAAAGACTCCTTAGTTTCGAGATCATGGATATTTATGGGCTCAGATACAGACCTCAGTACGAGAGGAGATTCGGTAGAAGCTTCCACACTCGATAAGAGTGGTGGTGTTTGTAATGTGGCATTAAAGAAGGCCTTATTGTGCAGATAAGCATGCACATAATTGCGAGCCATCATCGTGGAGGATCTCCCCCTACCATGCCCTCTTCCATGTATTTTCTTGGAGGAGAGTTGGCTAGATGAAGATTCCACCCCCATGGATGGTGTGGAGCTAGGTGTGACCAAAATATCCACTGGAGGAGTCACACGCCCTTGTCGGGTTTGTGGCTCTTCGCACGGGAAGTAATATTTGGCATCAGCATGATGCGCCTCTTGGATGGTGTACGGTTTTGTGTTTCCCGCTATACGATGTTTCTCTCCACTTCCATCCACAAATTTGAGACATTGGTGTAGTGTAGAGGGAACCACTTGATATTTATGTATCCATGGTCTTAAAACTGAATAGGAAGTCTTTGCTTCTATCACAAAGAAGCGCACCTTAAAACTGAAAGCTGACATTTGTATTTTCACAGTAATAGAGCCTAGTGCTGACCTTCCTTGATTATCAAAACCACATATGACGACTTCTGTTGGCTCTAAATCATCCAACGTGAAGCCCGCACGAGTTAGGCTTCGAATGGGTAAGATGTTGACAGCAGAACCAGGATCAATGAGGATGCGCCTCAAGTGAGCGGTTCCAATATTTCCTTCTATGTAAAGCGGACGATTATGATTATCATCCACAATCACCTTATCTTCCTCCGTGAAGGTAATCTCATTTGTGGTCAAGAAATTACAAACTATTTGATGCTTTGCCATGTTACATCATAGCGTTTAGGATCTTCTAGTGCTTGAATAAGATCTTGGCGACGTTCAGGCACCAACATTAGTGCATCGTAGACACTTAAAAGTGCTGGAATGCGTTTTAGATGGGCCACTATATTATAATCTATGTTGGGAGGTGTCCCGCCATCCTCGGCCGGATTTTCCTGTCCATCATGATTTTGTGCGACATCTTTAGGATCATTTATCTTTTCTTTCACAACCCTCTTGGGTTGAACTTTCTGAAGTTCGGGTAAAACTTTTCCTCCTCGTAAGTTCATATTTGCTTCAAGAGGAGGTTCAGACAATGAACTCTGTGCATGTAGAGTCTCTTTCTCATGTGGTGTTACTGCATCATCAGAAGAGATACTAGTATTTGACGAATAGTCAAGTATAATATTGCATGTAGCTTTATTTGAAGAAGGCTGGGAAGTGTTTTCCTCTATCTTATCTTCTATAGAACTGATCTTCTGCCTCCAGTTGCGGGGCATGAACTGCTCCAAAGTGGGCAATATACGGTTTGATCGAGGGTAAGACTCGTCACCTTCAGAGGTCGGCACAAACCTAGGCGGCATGCGACGTTGGCTTGGATTGTATCCTCTACCCAGCCTCGGCTTGTTATGATAAGATGCCAACCATGTTCCTTGTCCATCTAACTTTCTCGACGAAGGCATGTAAGGCTTGACCTCATGTGTTGATGCTCTCGCACCAGCTCTAGAGGGTGCGTGACTTACTCTTAGGCTAGTAAAATTTTCTTCAACTTGAGATAGTGGCACCCATGTTTCGTGCTCTTTCTTTGACATGGGATTCATTTTCACAGTCACCATGTTGACAGTGTGATAATTTGGATTTCTAGCATCAGGTTGTATTTGAAGCCTTTTTTCATTGATGGCTCGTTGGAGCCATTCCTTAAAAGAAACACAGTCCTCGATGACATGACCCACATATCGATGATATGGATAATACAAAGGGTTGTCCTTCATGTTCACTTGATCAGGACGTTTCGGATCAGGCAAATTTAGATGATTATGTGCAATCACTTGATCGAAGAATCCTTTTATCATTTCTCTCCGAAATATGTATTGCTTCCTAAGAAGCTCTTGAATAGTGGGACGTTGCCTTATCCCCTCTGATTCATTTCTTATGCCTAGCATAGGCACGTTGTTCGTTTGCACAACCCTTGTTGTATTTGCCTCATTGGACACCTTGGGCTTGGTCACAATATTTGGCTTTGCCGTCGAGTTGAAACGCTTGGCATGATCTCTAGCATTTTTATACAACTCCATGATTTGAGGAGACTTTTCGAACTCTAGCTTGGTCGCGGCCACCGCTGAGCTGAGTGCACTAAATGTTTTAGGTTCCCGTCGGGACACTTCAAGCGACCAGTGTTGTTGCATTCCATGGACGCACATCTCAATAGCATCTTCTGTGTGCATGTCCCTTGCTAGGCGTACAAAGATATTACAAAATTTGACGATATATTCATCAATCTTCTCATCCTGCCTTTGTCGAACTTGTTCTAACTCGACCACTGAGAAATCTTTTTTCATTGTTATGAAATGTGCTTTGAAGAGATTCTTCATGCTTTTCCAATCAGGAATAGAACCGACAGATAGGCGACTATACCAATGAAAGGCAGCGCCTATCAAAGAACCCGAGAATTGTCGCAGTAGAAGCGAGGGGTTGCGAGCAGTATCTCCACATGTTGCCTCAAAATAAGCTAGATGTTCTCGTGCATCACCTGTTCCATCAAATTGACGAAACTTAGGCGGATGCCACCCTGCGGGAAAGGCTACAAGATCATGCCATGACTCATATGGTTTTCAAGCTCACTCTCACAAGTTTGAGGGGCTTGTTCTATTGTAAATCTCTTCATTTTATTATCAACCATGTCTTCAATCATTTTATGATAGTTTCGGAGCATATCTGGTTGATCCACCAAGCTATTAGGTAGTACACCCGTGCTAGGAAGAACTTGGGGAGATTGCTTAGCCGCCTTAGCTGCCCTCGCAGCTTCTATTTCTTCCACTTGTGGATCAACGACTCCTTGATTCATAATTTGGGGTATACCCCGATCTGAACCACCAAGGAAATCTAAGAGTTTATCGAACTTTGATGCTAACTGATCTAACTGCTGTTGTTGCGAGTGTAATTGCAACCCAAGTTGTTTGTCACGTGATCCTGATGCAGCCGGATCAGTATGAATATTTAATGTTTCCGTCACACCCGTATCACCTTCCACGCGATCAGAAATCACATGGGCCGGTACAATGTTCTCATCTTCGAATTCACACTCTTCCTCTGACATCATAGAACGTGCAAAGTTAGAGTAGAGAGGAGATCCAGATAGTCTCTCTAATGAGGAACTAGAGTATCTATCATAACTATCACCAGAACCATCACTTTTGTGGTCTTCCTCTTCTCCTGCATGATGAGAAGAGCTATCTTCCAATATTTCTGAGGCAATGGCTTTTAAACGAGTACCCATTCCTTGGCGCTTAAGATATTGCTGAAGCAATGTCGGATCTTGCGGAAGGTGCGATGAAAGCAACACATAACGACGAGAATATTGTGGATCATTCGTGTGTGATGATTGTCCATCTGTTATGGGGAGGCAAGGTGCAACCGATGAGGATGGTGCGTCCCCATCATGCTTTTCTCTTTCTGAACTCTTGAACCAGCCACGAACATTTCCAAGGTTTAGGAAATCTTTGGAAAAGGAGGCCTTGGGGTTGGGCATGATCTCTTCATCAGAAGGGTAAGAAAACTCTTGTTCAAATGGCGGGGGAACCCAGTTGTTAGGAGTATGTTCATCGTGTGTGCTCAAAGTACCACACATAACAGTATCTTTTGCATCATTCTTTCCAACTTCTTTTATCGCATCATTTCCGCCTTCCGAAGGCACGTTCATGGAATTACTTACAATTCCTGCTCCGTGAGATGGTATTGAAGGGTTTTGTTCTTGCATTGGATCAACCACCATAATGTTATTTTCTTGACCCACATCCTCTGAAGGAGCTGGTGGAGTCTTTATAGTACTGTCCACCTCCATGTGTTGCATTGAGGGTTGCGACTTTAATTCGATAGCGCCCTTATGAAGGGACACTACTTCTTCTTTCTCATGAGCATCCTTTTGAGGGGACACTGCGGGATTCTTGGGAGGTACTTCTAGCCTCTCGCCTGTTCCATCACCTTGTTGTCGTGGTTTTGGAACAAGAAGTTCAATGAGGTAGTTATACCTCTCATGTTGGAGTAATGTTGGTGAGAGTTGTAGTGTGATCTTATCATAAAACGGATGAACACGTCCATCCGATCTAACTCGCACATGTACATTACCAAGCACAACCTCTTGTAGTTCTTGATAAAGTGCACGTCGATTCATTCTACGCTTATCACGCTTGTGTTGATTTGCCCAAGGGGATATGAAGTTCTTGGTGGAACAGACGGTGTAGGGAGAAGTGGTGCAGTTGTTTGGCTAGCCGTTGGTGGTGGAGCCGAGGAAGATACAACCCCAACAGGTTGTCGTACAGGATAATATGGAGGCGGCATATTCTGCCCCCTGTTTACAGTTGGTGCACTTGAATTATTCTCACGATGATGTTCATGGAGATTTTGCTTTTTTCTCGGGGACACAGGTCGCCACTCTTGACGAGACCATGAGTTCCAGTGCGAGTTCTGCTGATGTTGAAAAGTTGGCGCGGGCGGGGATCTCCGACGAGGTGCCCAAGTTCCACGATCATTCTGTGGGCGATAGCTAGGAACATGCCGTCTAGCTTCACCTTGCCGTGATGACTCGGGCACTTGTGAATAGGGGCCATGAGCTTGAAATCTTGACTCGTGGGCATGACGGTATGGAAATTGAGAGCGTTGCGTAGGTGCATGATTCCTTGGCATGCCCCCATTTTGCAAAGGTGCCTCACGGCCATGGACTTGTTGTTGTAGCATTCTCAATTGGTGTTGAAGCTGCTGCAGCTGCTGCTGGACATCATTAGAACGAGGCGCCGGGGTTTCATTAGAGAGTACCTCGAACTTGTTTTCACTTTCTTTCTCTCCGGCAGTAACATGACATGCCGAGACAATTATAGATGGATTGAAGTGATTCAATGTATTGCCAATGGAAGGGTCGCATCCTGAAAAGGTAGCGTCACGCTTCAAAGTGCGAGTCCAAAATTCATTCATGATTGCTTGCCTAACAAGCTCTTTCACCCGACGTGGCCTTGTGATCCACTCAGCTGGAGAAATGTTGTAAGGTTCATTAATGGGGTCAAGATACTCCTCATCATCAAGTGACAACGACGTATCAGGCTCCAAAATATTACCGCTCAGCCGAGCGTGTAGCTTTTTCAGATTGCTACGCTTTCGACGATAGTTACGAAGAGCATTAGCATTTTTGTTGGATCGCGCATTGCGCACGGACCAAGACAGGCGGTAAGCAGCCTTGTCGAGCCCCTCCAACAGTTTAGCCTTTTCACCCACTATGGTCGAAGAAGGTAAACTCAACATGTTATGAGCCTCCTCAATCAAGGCCTTGCGTTCCTCACTAGCCTTGAAAGCAGCGTATTTTTCAGCCTTCCTAGTTTCAACGGAACAAACGGATGCCGGATCATGTATCTTGTGGTAATAGACCTCATCTCCGTGTTCGATGCCTACCACGGGAGACCACGATCCAAACTGGATCAGAGTCGAAGCCGGGATGTGCCTCATGGCTTGCTCCATGGTAATGGTAGGGAAGGAGTCACCTACAAAAGGGAATCCCTCGTGTTAGTATATTGACGTGTACGACGCAGTTGATGAGCCACTTATACACTAGGTTAAACATATTTTATCCAAGTGCAAAAAATAAATCACCCCACACGCATGCATGGACCCTTTATATTTTCATCATCGGGTATGATACCACAACATCAAACAATAAATCACTTTTTATTTCCGGTGAAACTCATTTATGATTGGTATCCGAAAGAACAGGTGCTAAGCAAGAGTACTGCATGCATACGGCCCCATGCACTTCTTTTGTTTTTTCACGAAGGAGTAAATACAACAGCTCTACTACCATCTAATTCTTCTTTAAACACTTTGGCTCCTATACATGATTAACTATTTTGGGACAAGAATTTTATGTCAAAAGAGAAGACTTGTAAGACAATCGGACTTCCTGACAATGATAATCGGAGTGACAAGCACACACTGTTTTTTAACAAGCGCATGCATCACAATCAGAAGGATGCGTGCATGAATTATACACCCCCTCCTTTTTTTCAAAGAAATACCTCTAGCTGATCCCTCGCTAGGTATGGCATGGGTGCATATAGAAATGGAAACACGCACATGATACTTTTGGAGGTAGAGCGTCGGCTCATGCAAAGAAACTGGGATAGAACGATAATCGGAGCGCAGCAGAGATGGGAGGAGAATCTGGTCCCACCGGGCGTGCCATTTTGTTTGGCACGAAAAAAGCAAAAAATAATAATGTATGCGGGCGTGCCAGTATACAAAGTATACAAAAAAAGACAAGTAACATAGGAAAACACATCTTTATTAATTCTTTGGAGAATTACAAAGTACAATTTCCACAATTACAAATATTGCGCCTTGATAATATCTGACTTGGATCAACGATTGTGTAGTTCCAAATTACCGGGGCCTCGCGAGACACCCGGTTAATTACATCCGCGGGATCAAGCCGCAGAATACCTCCGATTAAGCTGCGCTGATGATCGTCGTTGTTTAGATAATCTTGAGAATAAGGAGATTAGCTTTGTTCCGCCGAAGCACAATCATATATTCTATCTCGACGTGCATAATAATGAGAGATTTATTTGACAAGGAGGGTGGCTTTTGCCTCGTCGGTGCCCAGCCATATGGCCCTTGCCTCATCAAAGTAGTGTTGCTTTTGCCTCGTCGGTGCCCAGCAATGGTATGACTATCTTATCAAAATTACGACGTATTGATGGCATAATGACCGAGCTTCATCGTCACTTGGCCATAGTGTAGTCTAGCCTCGTCGGCACTAGACATAAAATGATGTATAGGAATCGACCTTCATCTCATAGAGATTAGATCGTGAATCCGAGATGGGCAATTGATGAAGCATTGCCTTACTCGTTTTATCAACCGAACTTCTTCATAAGGCTCGAGGTTGAGCACCACCGATATAGATGAAACAATCGGACGATGACTTTGACATAACCCATATGAATGACCTCGATGAGACGGTCGCTGCTATGGTTGTGGCATAATTATTGTATGCGCTTTGCATGAACGACTTCGATGAGACAGTCGTTACCATGGTTGTGATAATCTTTATGGCCGACCCTGACAAAGCAGTCGTACCATGATTATGGACACATGGCCGCCGACCTTGATGAAACGATTGGGCCATAGTTGTAAAGATTAACGGCTGCATCTAGCATCCCACACGGATGATCTAGAGCAGCCATGTTGAGACAAAATCAACGATACAAGCAGATCTTATATTATCTCACCTTGCAAATAAGACTTCATGGACGACGGGAGTAGTAGCGGCATCTCGGCGCCGCTGATCGCCTTCGACGTAGTGTGGGAATTAAGAAATTTTGTGGTCTAAGTGGTGTTCTCACGTGGCCGGAGCAGGGCTTCGCAACCGCGTCGCCCGTGCTACGCGTGTGAATTTTACTAGAGCAGAGCTTCGCTATTGTGTTACCCGTGCGGAGCAGCCTGCGTCCCTCCTGAACGAGGAGTGTAATAGCTTTATATAGGCATTGGCTGGCTTGCAAATCACGTCCAACACTGTTTCAACTGCCTAGGAGTCTATCTGCTGAAAACGCGTGGAGTTTGAACAGATAATATATTATATTCCTACGAGGTCCATAAAGTCAGCGTATAAATACTGGTCGTCTGGCCGTAGACATCCAGAAATTGGATCCAGCGGCGGTGTATAAATACTGGCCGGTAGACGTCAAGGTAACAAATCTCCAACGCCCCATGGGCATGCATGTCTTTGCGCGTAGAGCCACATGCAGTCGTCGTGTATTGGATGTCTAGCTCTTCCCATCTCCAAAACTGTAGTCTCGTATTTGTATGGCAGCTGATCGATTGGTGCTCCAAAGCTATGTAAAAACCTTTGAAAACTCATGTCCCTTAAATAGTTAGTCAAAATTATAATCTGTTTTTACCATTATAATATAGACAATGAACTCTATAAAATAAGTCCAATATTAAATATATATTCTTTCACAAATGTTTTACACATTATGGGGCCCATGTGTCATAGACGAGGAATGTGTAATATATATTTACATTATGAATTCTTGGTACAAAAATTCATCAAACACTCATATTTAGCTCCTTCTGGATGAAAATATACTTCGGACTCTTGTGATCCGAATAAATCTCACAGCGGTTACCCATGAGGTAATGTCGCCATGTCTTCAAGTCTAAAACTACGGCTGCTAGTTCGAGGTCATGGGTAGGGTAATTCTTCTCATGTTGCTTCAGTTGTCGAGATAGATAGGATATGACTTTGCCTTCTTGCATTAACACACATCCGAGACCAACCTTGGATGCGTCACAATACACATCATAAGGCTTTGTGATATCCGGCATGATCAAGATTGGGGCTGAGATCAATCTCTTTTTGAGCTCTTGAAAAATTGCTTCACATTTGTCTGTCAATTCAAACTTCTTATCCTTCTTCAACAATTGTGTCATGGGTCTTGCATGCTCTAGAATGCTTCTACAAACTTGCGGTAATATCCCGCTAATCCAAGAAATGCACGAACTTCGGTTTTAGTGGTAGGGGCTTGCCATTCTTCAACATCCTTAATCTTTGCGGGATCGACAGTAGTTCCTCCTACCGATACGATATGTCCTAGGAATCCTACTTCCTTTAACCAGAACTCACATTTGCTAAACTTAGCATACAATTGATGCTCTCTAAGGGTTTCAAGGATGGTCCTCAGGTGTAGCTCATGGTCTTCTTCTGATTTGGAATATATCAGAATATCATCGATAAAAACAATGACAAACTTATCCAGGAAGTTCATAAAAATCTTATTCATGAGATTAATGAATTAAGCGGGGGCATTGGTTAATCCAAAAGACATGACAGTGTACTCATACAATCCATATCTGGTGGTAAAGGCAATCTTTGGAATATCCGTTGCACGAATCTTGAGTTGATGATAACCAGTTCTAAGATCAATCTTAGAAAACACTTTGGCACCGGTCAACTGGTCAAACAGATCTTCTATCTTCGGCAGTGGGTACTTGTTCTTAATGGTGACATCATTTAGCTTCCTATAATCCGTGCACAAATGGTTACCTCCATCTTTCTTACCACAAATAAAACAGGTGATCTCCATGGCGACGCACTGGTTTGAATCAGACCTATCTCCAGCATAGCATCCAGTTGCTTCTTTAGCTCCACTAATTCAGACGGGTTCATACTATAAGGTCTCTGAGCTATGGGTCCGGTTCTAGGGATTAGTTCAATGATAAACTCGATATCCCGATCTAGGGGCATACCGGGCAATACATCTGGGAATATGTCGGGGTATTCACAGACTACTCTGACTTGGTCAATGGTTGCTTGGGCTAAACTCTTATTGCACTTGAATTGACGGGGCAAGGTTTCAGATACATATGCTCTACTGATACTCCAGTGGTACTAGTCATGGTTATGGATTTTTTGGCACAGTCGATTAATCCTTTATGTTTTGACATCCAATCCATTCCTAGTACTACTTCCAAACCTTTGGTTCCTAGTACTATTAGATTAGCATAAAAATCTATTCCATGGATTCTGATAGGTACGGCGTTGCAAATTTGTCTAGCTCTGGTGGTTGAACCAAATATTTGAACTATCATAACATGCTTCAATTTTGTTGGTTGAATCTTACTAGTGCATACAAATTCCTCTGTAACAAACGAGTGCGATGCTCCAGAATCAAACAACACTCTTGCAAGTACTGAGTTAACAGAAAACATACCCAGCACCACATTTGGCGCTTCCTGAGCTTCTTCAGCATTCATGTGAAACAGACGACCGTTGCGTTTGAGCGAGTTCCCTGGGGCGAATCTCCTTCTAGGCTGAACATGGCACTGCTGCTGAGCTGGTGCATTCACATTGGTGGCTGCTGCAAGCTTCTTGGGACACTCGTTGGAGTAGTGACCCTTCACTCCGCATTCAAACCAAGTAACCTGAGACTTGTCTTTTCCTGCAATAGGCACGACATTGCTTCCAGTCCTTGGGGCAGTATTGTTGTTGTTGTTGTTGTTGGACTTGGGCGGTGCACGGTTGAAATTGTTGGAGTTGCCGAGGTTGTTGTTGTGGTTTCCTCCGGGCCTTGGGTTTCCTCCTCCGAGGTTGGGACAGTTCGGACGGGACATAGGGGATCCATTGTTTCTCGGGGCATATCCAACAGACGGGTTGGGGCGATACTTCGGGGTATGGTGAGATCCTGGTTGATGTATCATTCGATGCTTGCGATTCTCATTGGCTTGGTTGATCTTGCCTTCCATCTGGAATCCACTAGGGCTTCAAAGTCGGCGAAGGGAATGTTGACTAGAACTGTCTACATCTCATCATGCAGACCATTCAAGAATCTCTCCTTCTTCTTAGATTTAGTACTAATCTCATCAGGGGCATACCTAGAGAGAGACAGAAATCTGTCACGATACTCTACCACAGTCATCCTTCCCTATTTCAGCTCCTTGAATTCATCCCTCATCCGCAGAATCAAACCTAGTGGCACATGGGTTCGGCTGAACTTGAGTTCGAATTCATCCCAATCCATCATCTGTCCTCCATTCATGGTGCGAACGCTATTCCACCAAGCTATTGCATCACCTTCCAGATAATGGGTGGCAAACAGTACTTTCTCATTGGCCTCCACTCCTACAACTTCTAAGTTGTTCTCCATGATCTGCAAATAGTCATCAGCATCTAATGGCTCTTCAGACTTACTAAATATGGGGGATTGGTGTTTTGAAAGTTCTTGAGCTTGGATCCATGGTTATCCTGGTTTCCATGGCCTTGATTATTATGGGCCATCTGAGCTATCTGTTGAAGGGTGGCTAAATTAGCTTGAGGTTCAGCTCTTCCAGCTTCACGGTCAGCAACCATCATTTGCAAGATTTGGATCATTGGGTCTTGAGATGAGCTGCTCCCTCCGCGAGGCATATGAAGATTGAGATAGATCATGGTATAAGAGGGAAATTTATAAGGTTCATGGATTTGTTTTTGAAAATCTTTTAAACTTTGATTTTGACTCTAATTTTGCCAACTAGCAACTTTCTTTTCATTCATAGCACCCAATACAAACACACACCTCACTAAGGTAACAAATGATTTTAAGAACCATTCTGTGAAGCTACGATACTGTGGGACCGGATACAACTCACACCTACGGTAGTGCTCAAGTGCTACTACTCATCAAAACCGGTGGCTTCGTCATCATCAATGAAGGCAGAATCATCATCATCAGGGTGGAAGTCCATGTCTTGGTCCTCCAGGTAGTCATCATCATTGCTGAGGTAGGAGTAGGGATCTCCACAGATATCTTTCCCTTCATTCTCCCTCTCCTCAAGCTGCATGTCCCGCTCATGGATGGTCTCCTCCAAGTCTAACATTTTGTGACGAAGGAAGGCAATGATGCAATCCTTCTTGTCACACAGATGGCAAAGTGACTTGTGCTCCTTCACAAGGATCGCAAGGGTCTGGTCCTTCTTGACTGCAATGGCATAGTTGTGGTTGGCGTAGGCGGGGGTGTTGTCCAACTCCTTCTACCTGTCATACAACATGAAGTCGAGATGATCCACTTGATGCTTCAGCTCCGGATGGCCTGATACCTCCAATGGTTGTCCCATAGCATCAAACCTTGCGTAGTACTCAAAGCGAGTGCCCTTGATCTGGTTGATACTTTGCCCACACACACGGGCAAGAGCCTCCTGCATAGCCCTAGCGAGTCCGTCTAGCCAGTTGTTCTCCCTCAAGATGAATTGGATCCCCTCTGAGGTGGGTGCCTCCATCTTGCCTCTGAGATTGGGAACGATCGGCCATTGTAGTTCTCCTCCTTGCTGATCATTGAGCTATGATCCGAAGAACTCGGTGTGCGGGTGCTCAAGAATTTTCGAGAATTGGTTTAAATCGCGCTCGAAGATGAGCTGTCCTCCATTGACCAACTGGTAGAACTTGCTATACTTGACTTCCATCTGTAAGAGTGTAGGATGAGTAAGTTAGTGAGGTGATTAAGTGTGTCAAATTTTATGTAAGATTGCAAGAATTTTTGAGGAACATAAATTTTCTTGAAAGAATCTTAGTGATAAGAATGAGAATAGGTTTTCATAAATACTCACTTCTTTTGTTTTGAAACTAAGTTTTTGATTCGAGTGTCCATTCTAAGTAGGGTCTTTTATGGTCAGGATGGCTCAGATACCAACTTGTCAACACCCGGATTTTTAATCCCAGATGCCTGTTATGCCATACATCACAATCCCAGGATTACCATTTTTGCGAGACATAACAGATTGGTACCATAGTTCATCATCTATTACAAACCATAATAAAGGTCTTACAAATAAAGGATCTCATGATCCAGTCTTAATACAATCAACGCATCAGAATATATAATAAAGGTAGCATGGTCGAAGCTCCATCTTTAGGGTCACCAGCAATGCTGACGATGGGAGATGATCCTAGTTTTCATAGACTTCCTGCTGTCCATCATCCTGGTAGTCCTCTTCATAGTCTAGCCACGGGAATAGCCAGGGACAAAGCCATGAGTACTCTTTAAGTACTCTCAAACTATCACTAACATGTAAAGTAGTTTGAGTAGGAATCCTAAGCTCTAGGTTTATTTGCAAAAAGCCAGGTTTATCTCTAACTGAGTTTAGAAGTAAAGAAAACTAGTTTAATATTTTACAACACTTAAGTGGGAACTTAGTTTTCGTGTTCACAACCCTTTTGTGGTCAACTCAAAGTCATAGTTCAATTCACAAGTCATTTTGAAAAGATCTGACGACGAAACAGTATGGCCACTCCAATTGTCCATAACCACGGACGTGGCTATTTGAATAGTTTGACACTTTGCAGAGGTGGTACACTTTCACCACAACATTCGATACATCCATCAGGGACAATCCCGAATCATCATACTTAGTATGCGGATAATCAATCCTAACCTTTCAATTACACAGCCTAGTATAGGCACCTCCCCTATGAGTTTGGCCTCCCAACCATGACCATCTGTCATATTGGGAACTACACAGGTGGACATTCATCATGAGGTAGCCTCAGCTTAAACCTCTTCTGCAAGGGAACCCATACTAAGATATCTAAACTTCTAGTCAAGCCCTACCCAATTTCGGGTATTGTGGTTGTACGGTAAAATTGGAATGGTATCGCATCCGAACCCAACCATTAGCTTTTATAAAGGGCTAAGGCTCATGCCTCAACATTTTCATCATCAAATCATCTTGTGTTCATAACACATGTCAAAAAATTTCAATAGAATGAATCTTCATTCCAAGGTTTTCATAATCATTTTCACCAAGTATTCCCATCTAAAGTAATCCACTTTTATGCTTAGCACTAGCCACTAAAGTTGAGGGTATTCACTAATGAAGGGTGCTAATCAAGTGTTACTATCCAAATCTAGTCTCATGCCTCAGTATGATCTAGTTCTAACTACTTAGGCCTAGTTTTATGCTCTTTATGCTATCTATACTATCTTTCCAAAACTCACAAAGCACTAACTAAAAATAATAAAGAACTTTGGTAAAAATAAAAGAATAAAGCTTGCAAGTAAAACTGGGATTTGGTATAATCAAGGTTGCATAACCAAAGCATGCCTAATGAATTGCATATGTTATCTTGTAGGGTTAGGCTTGCAAGTAGGACTTGTATGGTTTAGCTTAGCTTGCCTTGATTGGTGCAGTGATTGAAGTTTTCTTGTTCTTCGTAGTACTCCTCCATCTCGTAGCCTTGGTCGGCACTAGCGTCTATAAATAAATATGAGGTACACAATCATCAAACAATACTTAACTACCTCTATTTATCACACAAAGGTTCACACTAGATGATCTAACATCATCACATGAAATAAAGACCTAGTCTTATTTATTTTATTTTGGAAAAGTAATTTCTACTCATTGAAAACTACTTAAGATTTAATATTCTCCAATTAAAATATGGGATCATGATGACACATGTCATCACCATATATTATAATACTTGGGAATGTGATTTAAAGTGGTGGTCATATTTTATAAAGTTTAAATCACTATTTTATATAATTAAGTGACTAGAAATACCTATGTAGCATTCTTTTATTGCTAGTCCAACATCACTGCATGTAAACCTAAATATTTTTACATATTCAGTTAGATCTTGTCAAATGTGATTTTTGAGAGTTGGAATCAACTCAAAAGCATTTATGATTGATTTTTGAAAAATGTTTGAGTGTAGAAAAGTCTCTGTCTTGTTTTTTTTACTATAGGTGATCTATAATTTCAAATGATTTGAATCCAACGGGCTTGGATTGATAATTTGAATACCTTTCTAACAAAATTGGAATCAGGTCATTTGGTTTAGTAAATCTCTTTGAATTGATTTTTGAATCTACTGATAGAACTAGGTTTGAATTAAAATGGAAAAATATTGTTTGAATCTCGGGGCTACGCGAGGGGAAGTTACTGGGCCGGCTCAGGTGCACAGTGCACGTGCAGCGGGCTGCTGACCAGGGGGTCCTACTAGTCAGTGGCTCAGTTAACCCGAAGCGGTATGTTTCAATCTGAGCCCTGCGATTAGAACAAGATCTATGGATGTGGTGCGTCGTCTCCGTCGAACAGCTCCAACGAGACCGAACCCTAACGGCGACAGTGGGGGTACACGGTGGCTCACCTGGGCTCCAGCTAGGGTCGGTGATGGGGGCGAACGAGGTTGTCGACGATGGCGGTTCAAACGGGCATGTCGAAGAGGGGCAGTGCGGCATGGTCAGGCTCCTCCGGTGATGTCAGTACAGCGAGCTACGGGCATGGCGAAGGGCATAGGACGGTGCGGTGTCTCCTGGCGATCGTCACTGGCTTAATGGCACGACACGGGGCGGTCGAGAATGGTCGGGTGCGTTCGGTGCTCTAAGCGGAAACGGCGGTGTTCGAGATGGAGTTCAGGTGCTTCGTGTCATGCGGCGGCGAACGGTCATGCCTGGAAGGTAGCTAGGGTCATGGCGCGTGCAGTTATGCGCGGTGAGGGCGAGGCGCGGCGTGTGCGAGCGTGTCGGCTGCGGTGCTCTGGCACGCTCTCGGCATGGCAGAGAGAAAATTGGCGTGGCGGTTTCTCGGTGGTCTAGGTCTTGGCTGCGCTCGAGGGTTAGACAGGGGGTGGCGATGGACGGTGGCCTGCCTCCTGGACATCGTGGATGGGCGCGACGCTTCCTCCTGCGTGCTGTCCATGGTCGGCCGGCAATGGTGGCTCGGGTGGCGTGGCACTAGTGCATGCAGTGAAGAGGGGGCTGGTTCAATGCAGTGTTGGGTGCTAGGGGTGAGAAGGGGAGTAAGTTGGGGACAATGGTTTGATCAAACACTGCTCAAAAAGTAGAAGTTAGGCAAGTTTGATCTGTGTTCACCAGGTGTTTGATGAAATGGCCGCATGAGATTTGAATTTGAATTTTTGGCTGAATTTTGGTGAGTGCTCTGCTCACATGCTTGGTAGTCTCTGGTTTCTTGGGTTTGGAAAGGTGAAGTGGTTTGGTTAGTTTTTGAGAAATGGGGATCTTAGTACCTACACTTGATTCAATTTTAGTTTTCCTTTAAATAGATTTGGAATTTGTTTATGTTGGTTTGTAAAGTGGGTTTGGGTTCACTTTGACTTGGTCTAGAAAGGGGTGAAAAGAATTGAATTTGTTTCTGTTAGAAACCTTGGACTAGGAACACTCAAAGTGGTCTAGTGGTTAATTGAGGCAAAATGACCATTTGCTCATATTTTTTATATTTGATTTTCCTTCATTTGATTCTGCTTGGAAATGATCTAGATGATATTATTTTCATCTTCAAACCAATCCTTAGCACTCATAACAATCAAACATGACATTTCAATCATTTATGCATTCATCACACACACATGCATTCATATTGATTTTAATAACAAAATTTTTTGTTAGCCCTAAACTTGGGTGATTAGAACTTGATACTCTTGATTAATATTTTTGGGATGTTATAGTCGCTGCGTTGGAAGTCGGCATGATGCAACTTCATTTACCTTACGGATTCATTATGGAACTGAATAATTGTTATTATGTTCCAGTGCTCAGTCGTAACATTAGTTCTGCTTCATGTTTAATGAGGCAAGGCTATGAGTCGAATATCAAGAATAATGTTTGTTCTTTATATTTGAATGATATGTTTCATGGATTTGCACCTGATATGTTGTAAACGTATCTATAATTTTTGATGATCCATGCTTGTTTTGTATCAACTTTCTTATGTTTTGTCTACACTTTGAGGTATTTTTATACATTTTCTGGACCTAACCTATTGATAAGATGCCGTAGTGCCAGTTGCTTGTTTTCTGCTGTTTTTGGTTTCAGAAAATCTAGTAAGGGAATATTCTCGGAATTGGATGGGACAAAAGCCAAAGTTCCTATTTTTCCATACGCAACACGGAGCCCGAAGGAGAGACGAAGGGGAGCCACGAGGCGGCCACACCATAGGGTGGTGCGGGCCCACCCTAGGCCACGCCAGCCCGTGGTGTGGGCCCCTCGAGGCTCCACCGACCTTGCCATTTCGCCTTTATATACGTCTCCTCGAGACGTAAACCCAACACGGATCCGATCTCCACAAAAAGTTCCGTGGCGCCGCCGCCACGGAAGAGGAGATTCGGGGGGACAGAAGTCTCTGTTCCAGCACCCTGCTAGGATGCGGAATTGCCCTCGAAGCCATCTCCATCGACTCCACCGCCATCTCCATCATCGTTGCTGACTTCCATGATGAGGAGGGAGTAGTTCTCCCTCGATGCTAAGGGCTCTACCAGTAGCTATGTGTTCATCTCTCTCTCTATGTGTGATCTTATTGTGGTCATGAGCTTTGTAATCAAGTAGATCTACTCTGCTACTCAAGTGCTTTAATTGTAATATCCGGTTATCCCCACGTGTGTGAAGTTGACATTGTGCACACCATTTGGCACTTAGGCTAAAGATTACAGAAATACTTATCATGAGTTATATATTGAGTTGGATGTGTTTATGAAATTGTGGTGTTTGTTGGAACCATCTAGCGCTCAAGGTGACAGTGTGAGGTTACCTAGATGGGGAATGAGAACTTTAAGGAGAGCTTTTGTAGCCCTACCATGGATTGGAGTTTTCCAACCGAAGAGTATTTTAGAGTAGCATAACAAAGAGAAGACATTTATATGAGAGTGTCCACTAGTGAAAGTATGATCCCTAGGCCTTGTTTCTAAGCATTGTAACACCGTTTACAACTAGTCCTGCTACATGTTTGCTTTCTTCCATCTTTATTTCAGATTTCCTTTAGTCTCTTCCTCCCCGTCAAGCTCTTTTCTAGCATCGTTGTCTTATAATCATATGTACTACTTGTATTTTACTATCTCTTCGCCGAACTAGTGCACCTATACACCTGACAAATGTATTGGGTGTGTTGGGGACACAAGAGACTTCTTGTATCTTCATTGCGGGGTTGCTTGAGAGGGATACCTTCGACCACTTCCTCCCTGAGTTCGATAAACCTTGGATGATCCACTTAAGGGAAACTTGCTGCTATTCAATAAACCTCTCCACTTTGAGGCCCAACACTGTCTACAAGAATAGAAGCATGCGTAGACATCAAGATCTTTTCTGGTGCCGTTGCCGGGGAGGTAAGGTAAAAGGTACTCACATCCTCTATCTACTAAGCTATCTTCTAGTACTATTGCTGGTGTGTGAGTGCTCGAAGTTATTTCTTTAGATTCTGCAATTATATCTTTTTGTTTCTTGTTTTTATTTTCACTAGTTAGGCTTAATGGAAAACATCGAAAAAATTAGAGAGCTTTATAGTATTTATCTTGAGTTAGGAAATGAAGGTTTGAACAGAAAATTAAAAAAGTAATTGAACTTTATTTCCATGCTAATAGCAATGTTATTAGTATGAATTCTTTGAACATCATTATTGCTAATGCGATGGAAACGTCTAAGCTTGGGGAAGCTAGTTTTTATGAAAATGATCTTTTTAGTTCCCTAGATTTAGAGGAGAAAATTTGCTATGATGATACTATACCTCCAATATATGATGAATATGATATTTTTAGTCCACCTACTATTGACGAGAAAATTAATTATGATTACAATATGCCTCCTATATTTGATGATTATGGTGATGAGAATAATAATGATAACTATTTTGTTGAATTTGCTCCCACTACGAGCAACATAAGGTCTTCGAAAAAATCGGTTTTTACCTGCTGGTCTCGTTTTGACAGATTTCTTCCATTATTTGCATTTGCCTCTTATCGGTTTCTTTTTGAGTTCTCCTTGATCACTTGAGCTTTTAAAAGGAATTTCTACAGTATATTGTGTCCTAATGTAAGTTTTACTTGTGTTTAAACTAAACCCAAAGGCTTGTTATATTGAATACACCAATGTTGCTAATGAAGATTATGTGAAGTTTTGTATGAAGGAAATTTTCAAGTGTAGGGAAAGGACGAGGTGATGAGATGAAGAATGGAAAAAAGCTCAATCTTGGGGATGACACCCCATGTCGCCCCAAGAAATATTCAAGAGGTACAAGCGTCAAAGCTTTGGGATGCCCAAGGCATCCCCTTCTTCATCAATAAAAATCTTAGGTCTCTTTCTAGACACTTCATTTTTATTGTTTCATGCACTTTTTTCTTGTTCTTGGAGCGTCTTAGTTTTCATTTTTAGTTTTATTTTTCTTTTCTTTCTGCAATAAGTTGGTTGGACCCCAGCACACTTCTTTTGGAGAGAGACACGCTCCGTTTTCACTCTTATTGTTCTGTGAGTGTTCACTTTTGCTAGAACTGCGTTTAGCTTTAGTTTTCTTCCGCTTTTTGCTTAGAACTTTTTAGTTCTTCTCGGGTCCTATATTTTCTCTCTGGGCTTCCATATTCGTCTTCTGAGTCTTTCTCTAAAGTCCTATATTCGTTCTCTGGGTTCCCATATTCGTTCTCTGGACTCCCGTATTCTTCTTCTAGGGTTTCATATTTGTATTCGCCTTCTCGGGTCCTATATTCGTCTTCTAGGGCTTTGGGGATTTGTGAGACATGCTCACTGATATTTATTGATTATTATCTTTGTGAGTTGTTTCAAATAAGTTGATTGGTGTTGGAAAAGAGTAGAGAGTTTCATACTTATAGTGGTACAAAAAGGAGCTTTGTTTTGACTATGGCTTAGACTTTATCATTTCATGCTAGATGTTTCTTTGATCTTATGCTTAGTTTTTATTGTTGTAGCATGACTTCTTCCAAAAAATTGAGATTGCTTATTGTGCCTTGAAAGAATCATGCGTTGTTTTAGCATACAAAAGCATAATATTATGGTATTCTCCTTTGATGCTTTGTTTAGGTTGACTTGGCACATGCTTACACCATGTTAAGAATATGAACTAGTCACATTAGCCTCTATGATCTTTTAGTTTTTGACTTATGATATCACTTTATGCTTTAATTAATAATGTTTTGTCGGTTTGCATGATTATGGCCATTATTTCTCTCTTAGTTGGTCGCTCCCAGTCTTTTGCTAGCCTCCACCTATACTAAGTATGAGCTCTACTCGTGCATCCAACTCCCAAGAAACCAAGTTATTCCAAAAAGTCCACTATAAACTCCTATGCATGGTGTGTCACACCATTCCAAGTATATTCATGTTTTTATCTATCTTCCAAATTAAACTTTTGTTATGTGAAAATTAGTGATTAAAGCTCTCACGAACTTGATGGCACACTTTATTTTTCTTGCACTTAATAAACTTGAACCATTGTGCCCATCTATGTGCTTATATGCTTGCAAGTTATAAGTTGGGAGTTAGCAGAACCATGCTATCATGGGGAACGCTTTCAACACTTGTACATATCTATTTGGTTGATATCATGTTCTTTTATTTATGGATGTCGGCGGTGTGAAATAAAAGGGGAGCTTGCAAGTCCATAGAGTATTGTATATGTGTTAGAGAAACGCCTAGGAGGCTAGCCTAAGCCATGCCTAATCATGGTGGAAACTTGCAGCATAACCATAGTGAACAATCTATGAAGCATCTTCAGACAAAAAAATAGAAAAAAAGAGAAAAAAATAGCACCATACCCATGGTAAATAAGAAGATTGCTGAGATGTTTATTGTCTGTTGCCTTGTCATTTTGATATGAGATATCTCTTGTGTCATGTCGCAAGAGGTACCCCGTTGGTGGTTCTCTATGATACACATATACTTACAATGACAAGAACTTGCTTGTGACTAAAGTTGAGTAGCATGAGGAACGACCCTCGTACTCAAGGGACATGAGATTGCCAACTTATAATTTGTCAAGCATATACTGCCTTTAACTTTAATCACTTCAAGATGCTTATCATAGGGGCAATGAGAGCTGAAAGCTAATAAGTACCATAACTTTTGGCAGCTCTTTATGAAACTTGAAATCCCCGCTTCCCTTTGTGAAGGGCTGTGTCACATCCCAAGATTTTCCAAATCTTGTAATGTGAAAAATAAATGAATAAAATAAAACTTTGTTGATTTTCAGGGTGAGAAGAAACTTTTTGAATCCAATTGGAAACCTTCAAACCTATTTGGATCAAATAAAATCCTAAAGGGATTTAAAAAAATAAAATAAATAATAAAGCTAAAAATATTTGGAATTACTATTTTTGAATCTTTTAATAAAAGATTTTGGTTTTCAAATGAAAAGGAAGAAATTTAAATAAGGAATATTTTATAAGCCAAATTAAAACTTGGCCAAACCTTTGAAATAAAATATTTCTATTTGATAAAAATAGTAAAGATTTAAAATAAATTAATAAGGATTTAATATCCAAGTTTATTAAAAATAAAGGTTTTACTATTTTAATTAAACATTAAAACTTATTTATTCATTTTAAATAAGTTTTCCAAGTATTTTATTTTCAAATAAAACCTAATGATTTGGTTTTGGAAATATTTAGATTTCAAATGGAGATTTTAATTAAATTAAAACCCATTTGATTTATTAACTAATGTCCATTTTATTTAATTATAAATGGACCCTAAAATAAAATTATTTTATTATTTTGGGACATGGAATGTTGTTGTTAAACAGAACCAAAAACCCAATACAAGTGTGGTGAATGTTTGAATTAATTTGAATGCTTGATTGGTTGTTTGAATTGCAAAACAGAAAATAGAATTAGAAAAAGAAAAAGCATTTGGACAGAAAAAAATAGAGTCGGACTCGACCCAACTAAGCAGGCCCAGCAACCCATTTCAGCCCAGCTACCTCCCCCACGCGCGAATCATTTTACACTCTTTTCCGCACCCGCGCAGACACTGACTGGTGGACCCTCTTTCCCTCTCACTCCCTCGCTGACAACAAGGTCCCACCTCTCCTGTTCATCGTCTTCGAGCCCGCGTCGATTACTCCCTGCCGTTGCAGCCATTACTCCGGCGATCAATACACGTTGATTCCGCGCCCGTTACTCGCCGTGACTGCGCCCTATTAACCGCCCTGGCCTCCTCTCCATTTCCCCTCACGCGCCTCCCTCTCTCTGCCCCCAGGCCGGACGAATTTCTCCACGCACCCTCACTGCTCCGACCACCGTCCCCAGCCAATTCCGGCGACTCTACGCCACCCCTTGCCTCCCCAAGCACACGGACACCTTCCCCAGATCCTTGCGCACCTGCCCGTGTCATCCGTTCACCCGCGGGCGCCCCAGAACGTCGACTTCGACAACCTCCGAGCGCCGCCGCGTCTGCCTCTCTCTCCGGCGAGTTTTTCTGGTAAGTCAAGACCACCCCGAGCCCTCTCAATCATGCACACATCATCACCGTGTCTTTGCACGTTTGACCATGCGTTTTGTTTGTCTCCTAGTGACCCATAGCACCGTCCTCGACGACGACAGAGCGTGGCCGAGGCGCAGCTCCACTCCGGCGAGCGATTAAGCCCGCTCCAGTGCGCCCCTCGCCCAGACAGCACCACCTTGAGCTTCCCTAGTACCCTACGAACACGGTGAGCATCCTCGTTTCCTCCCTTGCTTCCTGTAGCCGCCGTAGCACCACCGCCTGACCGTGCGCCGCCGCTAGCCACCGACGGCGCCGCTCGAGTTTGGTCAATCGGATTTGCACCGTTTGATCTCAATCCTAGGGCCAATATTAGAACCTGAGCGAAAGGGTACGGGCTAGTCTGAGCCGCGCGATCTATTTAGATCCAACGCCCTGCAGAGCGCAATCCGCGCGAACCGGTACCGCCCAATAAGAACAAGCCGCGTGGCACTGATGATTTAAAACAGAAGTTTGAAATCTGATTTAGATGCAGATTTGAAAACCTTGTAACTTTTGATCCACACGTCCAAAATTTGCAAACTTTATATCAATAGAATCAGTGGAACAAGCCCTAGCCAACCATGCAATTTGTGTAGTAAAAATCCTCTGGTAAAATGTTTGTTTTTGCAGAAACATTTGTATGCTTGTTTAGGTTATAAAAATTATTCCAAAATGTTTTTAGGGTTGAAATCTTTGCAAATTAGTTTGTTGTGAACCTACTGACCCTAGGAACCAACCCATGGTTTTAAAAATGGATTTTGTGAAGAATAAGAATAAAAACTTGAATTAGCCCATTTCTAGCCAAATAAAAATATTGATTTTGTTATGAAAATGATTTTGAACAAAAACCTTTGGAAAATGTTTTGATTCAAAGCTACTGACCCTAAATGCCAGGTTTTGTGAACTAACCACTTATTTGGTGAACAATATAAAATTGTTGCTTTGCTAAAAACATTTTCCACCACATAAAATATTGATTGGATTTAAAAATGGTTTATGGATAAAATCCTTTTTGCAAATGACTTTGCCACTTTAGAAAATGACCACTTTGATCCTTACAAAGTCTAAAGCCTAGTAGAAACCATCTTTGCAAATAAAACTATCTTTTGCATGCTTGCATGCATGACTTAGTTCCTATTGTTTTGAGTGTGATGTTTTGTTATTGGTTGGAATGCTAGTTGAATTTGTGTTTGCTTGATTGACTTGTAGTGAAACTAGAAGAGTGTGAGATTAGCAAGATCAAGAAGTGAACCAACATTCCCTACCAAAAGAAAGGCAAGTGACACTATCATCTAAAGTCCTACTATTTTCATTATACTTAGTGGATTTTGAAACATGCATGAAAAGAATTTCTATACTTATGCTATGCTAAATCCTAATAGGATACCCTTATATATTCCTTAGTGAAAACAATGTAGTTGTAAAATGCTTAGCCATGCTTTATATTTTGAGAAGAGATACATGTTGAGATTTTATAAAGATGAGAAAAGACTTGTGTTTTATATAATAAAACAAGTACTCAATGAACCACCTGGGTGGACAAGGTTACTCAAGTTTGGACAAGGTGGCAACAAAAGGAACCATGTCAATGGCAATCTCTTTGTGTTGTGCACCAACAGAAAACCACCCAGGGACTTAGAGATTGAACATGTTTCTCCAATTGTGGCTTTCGTGTACAGCCACATGCTACATATGGCTCTGGCTTAGTCAACTACATTGGGAAGACCCATGCATTGTCTTCAGGTACTGAAAATGAGGGAACTCGAAACCCTACATGGGTGCCTGAAGACAAGCTAGCAATGGTGTATGGGAGGACCTCTGGAAAGACTTCGTCACATTCTCAGTCTGCCAGTACTCCATCTTGGTGAGTACTTATCCAGCGGCCACTAGTGGCAACAAGATGAGAGTGTGTCATGTGGGTAAACTGTACAACTTCTGCAGAAGATAAAAATCTAAGTACTTAGCCGTGTCCCCGGTTATGGACAATACTGAGCAACTAAAGCTTGAAGCTATGGGAAATCTCGACATTCCAATTTCTAAAAGAAAACTTTTAAGTGACAACAAAAGACTTGATGCACTTGGGGATTTACCAAGGAGCTCAAGAGATTTTGATAAAACTTGATGCACTTGGGGTAGCCAAGGAGCTCAAGAGGTTTGGATAAAAACTTGAAGCAC
The DNA here is from genome assembly GCA_916181665.1 of Avena sativa. Lineage (NCBI taxonomy): Eukaryota > Viridiplantae > Streptophyta > Magnoliopsida > Poales > Poaceae > Avena > Avena sativa. The sequence continues at coordinate 415,557,232 of OV702285.1, read as the reverse complement.
TTGGGGTTACCAAGGATATCAGGAGATTTTGATAAAAACTTGAAGTACTTGGGGATTTACCAAGGAGCTCAAGAGATTTTGATAAAAACTTGAAGTACTTGGGGTGTACCAAGGATCTCAAGAGATTTTGACAAAGACACTTGGGGATTTACCAAGGAGTTCAGAAAGATTTGAAAAAAAAGGAACAAAACCATTTTCAAAAGATAGGATAAATTATTGCTTTCTGCAAATGAGCCTATAACCCTACTTAGCCAAATATGCATGTAATGATAGGATCCACTTATATTCAACATAGTAGTGAAACTTGCCAATACAATTCAAATGTATTGACCCTTGTGGCTGTAACTTGTAATGTTGCAGGTTTGATTGATGTTAGTGAAGTTGATTGATTAGGATTACAAAGTCTACAACCAACATGTCTGCCTGTGGCACTTTGAAGATGAAGGACCCCATGCTTATAGATATTCTGCTGCAATGTAATGTAATAGCCAAATGAGCTATGAAAGATGTAATAAAATTATGTTATTCTTGGTTATAAAGTTATATTATGACCTTTGTTTCTTGATATTACATCTTAACTGTGGATTCTAGCTATTGATCCAGGGACTAGCATTGTAAACACAGGGATCTCTACCTTATTAAAGGTTAGGACCTCTACAGGCTGATACTTCCAATTAGCATCACCATTCTATATGATAATTTGCCTGATATATGTCTTATTATGAGGTGTTACTTATGTCTTTTCATCTGTTTTTGCATGTTGGATGATTCTTGGAGGATGAACTGTCGGAGTCAGGATTCTGATGGAAAAAGAGGTGTTTTAATGCAATTTCGCGAAGATAAGAAAAATATTGGAAAATCATATTTTCCCAGAAGACGAAGGAAGCCAGAAGGGGAGGCGGAGTTGGTCCACAGGGGGCCCACACCACCCAGGCGCGGGCCCCCTTGGGTCGCGCCTAGGGTGGGTGTGGCCCACCTGGCCGGCCTCCGACTCCGCCCTCTCACCTATATCTTCCTCTCGGAACCCTAATACCAGGGGAGAGCAACCACAGAAAGATTTCCGCCGCCTCTACGGGGCGGAAAACACTGAGAGAGAAAGAGCTCTCCGATAGATAGATTTCTGCTGGGGGAAATCCTTCCCGGAGAGGGGAGATCGTCGCCATCAACACCATCGTTAAGCTAGGATTCATCGGGATCATCATCATCATCCACACCATCATCTCCACCAGCACCATCATCACCACTCCATCCCGGTGTAACAATCGTGTTGAATACTTGCATAGTTCTTAGGGGAAACTTTCCCAGTGTTGATTACTATTGTAGTTGATGCTTGTGAGTGGAACCATTGGATTATTATTTATGTTCAGATTGTTATCCATCACCATATCATCTTTGATCTTGATCCATATGATGTCTCGTGAGTAGTTTGTTTAGTTCTTGAGGACATGGGAGAATTCATGTTGTTAGTAGTGGATTTGTGTTGAGTTATTATTCAATGGTTTAGTATTTAAGTTGTGGTGCTATTCTTCTAGTGGTGTCATGTGAACGTCGACTACATGATACTTCACCATTTATGGGCCAAGGGGAATGCATTGTGTATTTGGCTACTAATTGTGGGGTTGTCGGAGTGAAAGAAACCTGAACCCCCGTTAGGACACCTTTGCACAAGGGAGTGTAGGATCTCAGAGTTTAAGGCTGTGGTTAGATTTATATCTTAATTGCTTTCCTGTAGTTGCGGATGGTTGCAGGGGGTTTAATCACAAGTATGTACTAGACAAAGTAAGCACAGGTTCACCCACACAACAGTTACAACACCAAAGAAGGGTACTCAACTATTTGAAGCGAAAGGACTTGACAGAATTCCCATGTGTCCTCGAGAACATTTGGTCTTTATAAATATTTCCATCGGCTTGTCCTTTGCTAAGAAAGGATTGGGCCACGTGTTGCAGTTGTTCGTTGTCTTTATTACTTGCACTTTGTTTTGTTGCTTTATCAAAAAAAACCTAAAAATCCGTTTGCTAAGTATTTATAGAGATTTCCTTCTCCATACCACTAGTCAACACCTTGTGCTCCTCGTTGGGATCGACACTCCTATTTATCGAAAGTACTATGATCGTAACATCCCAAAAATCATTTCAAAGTTTGCATATCATCCATGCATTCATAATCATTTTAGGATCATTTTCAAAGTCATATAAAAAACAGAAGCATTTGAATGTCTATTATTTTATGTAAGCAAGGCAATGGCCCAATGCTATTCTCTAGTATGAGATTATTTGTTTTAAACCAAAGATTTGAACTTAGAGTGGATAGTGGTTTTCCAAAGCTTGGACAAAATTTTTAAAACAAAGTATGAATTCAAAACCTCTCTTATGTTTTTATTAAACAATTGATAAAGGCATTGTTTATTTTTAAATTCAATTGTGCCCATGTATTTCCAAGTGTACAACATTGTTCTATAACCAATTATGTACTTATTTCACCTTACAAAAATCCAGGAGTTGTTTGAATCAAACCACTTTAAATTCATTTGAAAAAGATTCCTAGAAAATCAAACAGAAAAAGAAAAAGATAAAAGAAATAGAAAAGGGCTGGCGCTGGCAATTGAGCCCAATAACAGAAGCATCCCACTAACCAGCCCACCCGGGATTTCCCTCTCTCCCTGTTTTTCTCACCGCACGCGCGCTACCCAATCAGTCGCTGGCTAGTGGACCCTCGCCAGCTCACCACCGTCTTCCCCAAATCACGCCCACGACCACGTCGCCGGCTATTTCCTCTGCCATCACTGCCGCGCTTTAAACTCGAGTAATTGCCGGCGTTTCCGTGCGCGATCCTCGCCCCTGCTCTGGCTACAAAACCCCCTCCTCACCCCGCACCTTTCCCCTCACACCACTCGCTCGCTCCACCACCAGGCTGCCTCTATTTCATGTTGCACCGCCGCAGACAGAGCCAGCTCCGGCGAGATATTCCGGTAAGTCTGGTGTTCGCGCCCACTAGCGCCGCTAGTCTTTGGTCATGGGCGTGATTTGGGGAAGACGGTGCTGAGCTGGCGAGGGTCCACTAGCCAGCAACCATTAGCGCCGCTAGTCTTTGGTCGCTTGCGTCATAGCCGTTAGATCTAGATCGGGCGTGTAGAAATAGATCACTTAATCGAAGAGGTAAGTTAGATCTGGGCCGTGCGCAATTAGTTAGATCCAACGGCCCGCGAGCGTGATCCAGTGCGAACCAGTACCAGCGAATCAGAAAGCGCCGCGTGGCTAGAGTTTAAATTTAAAATCTGGAAATAGATCTATTAGTTGTTCAAATTCTAAAATTCATAAATTTTGATCCCCACGTTTAAATTTTGTAAATTTTATATCATTGGAATCAGGAGAAAGAATTATATCCATTTATGCACTTTGTTTAATAAATTGCATCTGTAAAATGTGTTGTTTTTGTAGAAACATCTATAAGCTTATTTTGTATATAAAAATTATATAAAAAATGTTTTAAGGGCCAAATTAATTTTATTTAGTGTATAATTGTTTTGTTTATGATTCAGTACTGTTTCACTTGGCTTGTTTGATTTAGAAAATCATCACATGGCATTTGCATGCATTCATATATTTTTTCTTGTATATTTTGATATGTGAATTTGGTGCTATCATTTTATGTGTAGATTTTGGTGCTAATAGTGATTGTTGTTAGATGTATATATTTGTATATTGGAGTTTTCCCATATGTTAGGGGGCTTCCTGAATATTTGCACCTCTACCTGTATTATATATTGTGGCCTTTGGCCCCCAGAGTAATACAAGTTGCATATTCCTGACATGGTATCAGAGCTAGGTTAGCCTACTCCTACTCGCAACTTCGTCGCTACAGCCGCCACCGTCCCTGTCGCCGACGGCCTTGCCGTCGTCGCCGCCGGCGGTCGCCTCCTGTCCCCGCCTAGTTCCTAGCCGTCTACCGCCGTTGCTCGTTCTGTCTCCCGTTCCAGATTGGTTCCAGATCGATCTCTGTTTCTCGGTCTCCAGAGATCTCCAGATCGATCGCTGTAGCCGACCTCCAGATCGGCTGCCTATCCGCCTCGATCTCACGGGCCCATATGCCTAAGTATACCTGCCTGCGTCGATCTCTAGATCTCCAGATCGGAGGAGTACGCGCACCTGTACCTGCCCGCGTCGATCGCTGCAGATCGAAGCCGGACGTGTACGTCGGCCCGCCCCCTGCCTGGTCCTCCTGCAAAGCGGCACGTATGCCATCGCCTTGTCCTCCTGCAAGCCGCACGTACGCCAGCGCCTGGTCCTCTGCTCCTGCTTCACGTGATGCTTCACGTGCTGCTTCCCAGTTGACCTCCCAGCCTCCACTCGCTGGGTCAGACCGCCAGATTTCTGCCACCGGCTTGCCAAACCGCTACCGGGAATCGATCCCCGGCTACCGGAATTGTCCTCCCCCGGCCCTTAGGCACCACCTCTCGTCCCGGTTAGCCGGAATTTCGCCGGATTTTGCCCGGCATCTGCCTGCAGCTGGGTTGACCAGATCTGTCCAAAAAAAATTGAGAGAGATGTCTTCTGCATCGGGCTATGTTGCGATTCCTCGCCGCCCGGTGATCTTCGATGGCGCGAATTAATCTGATTTCGCTGCCTTTATGCGCGTTCACATGCGCGGTCTCCGTCTTTGGGGTGTGCTCTCCGGCGAGGTCTCCTGTCCACCGTGCCCCCTGGTCCTGTGGCTCCTCTTCCGCCGACGATGATTGTTCTCGGTGTTGATGCTTCTCAGGAGGCCAAGGATGCTGCTCAGAGTGCCGATGATAGTGCTTTTGCTGCTTATGAGCTGAAGTTCAAACAGTACTCTGCTGATCTCGAGACCTATCGCCACGCTCTGACTGCCTACACTCAGTGGGTCGATGAGGATGCTCGTGCTGCTGTTGTTCTCACCTCCAGTGTTCTGCCTCAGTATGATGCTGAGTTCATGAGTCTCCCTACTGTTGCCGCTCAGTGGGCACATCTTCGCCAGCGCCATCAGCCGTTTGGGGATGCTCTTTACCTGTCCGTGGTTCGCCAGGAGCATGCTCTTCAGCAGGGTGATTCCACTATTGATGAGTTCTATACTCAGAGTGCTGCTATCTGGCGTCAACTTGATTCTCTCTGTACTGCTGTTTGTGGCACATGCTCGTGCTGCCAGATTGTGCGCTCGGATTTGGAGTTTCACCGCATCTATGAGTTTCTGTCTCAGCTCCGCCAGGATTTTGAGCCCCGGCGTGCTCAGCTGAATGCTCGTGGTCGTGTTCCGCTCTCTGAGGTATTGTCTGAGCTTCGGGCTGAGGAGACCCGTCTCCGTGGTGCTGGTCTTCTTGCGGTTCCATCTGTGCTTGCTACTCGTGGTCCTCCTATGCTGCCTTCTCCCTTGACTCAGCCGCGGTCCTCTGTGCCGCCGCAGATACTACCCACTCCTCCAGGTCAGGGTCAGAGTCAGCACCAGCAGTCTCATGGTCAGAGTCAGCACCAGCAGGCTCGTGGTCAGGGTCGCCGTGGTTCTCTTCGTCACTACTCTTACTGTAACAGGGATGGCCACACTTGGGCTACCTGTTATACACGGGATCCCAGTTTACGTCAGCAGCACCAGGCTCGTGGGCAGTCGGCTCCTTCCGGATCTTCAGCAGTTGCTCTCTCTGATCCGGACATTATAAGGAGTCTTCGCGGTCTGCTTGCTGCTATAGGCTCTTCTTCGACGGGCACTGCTGGTTCTGTGACTGATTCTTCAGGCACTGCGCGACCATCACCTTCTACACAGTCAGGTACATCTCCGTGGTATATGGATTCTGGAGCTTCTTTTCATATGACCTCTGAGTCTTATTTTCTTTCCGCTCTTCGTTCTCTCCCTTCCCCTGTTCGTGTTCTCACGGCCGATGGTACCTCTCTTCCTGTTTCTAGTCGGGGCACCCTTTCTACTTCTTCTTTTTCTGTTCCTGATATTTCTCATGTTCCTCGTCTTAAGATGAATCTGTTCTCTTCTAGCCAGCTTACTGACTCTGGTTGTCGCGTCATTCTTGATGCTGATTCTTGTGTTGTCTAGGACCGTCGCACACAGACCCTGGTTGGAGCTGGCCCTCGCAGACGTGACTCTTTAGGTCTTTGGGAGTTAGACTGGCTTTGTGTTCCTTCCGCTGCCACTTCATCTGCCAGTTCTTCTCCGGTTTTTGCCTCTGCTACCAGCTCCTTTCAGCAATGGCATTATCGTCTTGGTCACCTTTGTGACTCTCGCCTGTCGTCATTAGTTCATCGTGGTCTTCTGGGGTCTGTCTCAGAAGATGGGTCTTTACATTGTTAGGGCTGTAGGTTGTGCAAACAGATTCAGCTTCCCTATCCTACTAGCGCGTCTATATCTCATCGACCTTTTGATTTAGTTCATTCTGATGTTTGGGGTCCGGCTCCTTTCGCTTTGAAAGGGGGCCATCGCTACTATATTTTATTCATCGATGACTTTTCTCAATACACTTGGTTGTATTTTATGCGCTCTCGCAGTGAAGTGCTCGCCATATATCAGTGTTTTGCGGCCATGGTCCGTACTCAATATTCTACACCCATTCGTGTGTTTCGTGCTGATTCTGCTGGTGAGTATATCTCCTAGATGCTGCGAGGTGTTCTTGCTAAGCAGGGTACCCTCACTTAGTTCTCCTGTCCTGGTGCACATGCCTAGAATGGCGTTGCTGAGCGCAAGCACCGCCATCTTCTTGAGACCACTCGTGCCATGATGCTTGCTTCTTCTCTTCTGCCGCATTTCTCGGCTGAGGCTGTCGCTACGTCGGCTTACCTCATCAATATACAGCCCTCTGCCGCTCTGCAGGGTGGTATCCCTCTTGAGCGCCTATCTGGTCATTCTCCAGACTACTCCTTGCTTCACCTGTTTGGTTGTGTTTGCTATGTTCTCCTTGCCCCTCGCAAACGCACCAAACTGACCGCTCAGTCTGTTGAGTGTGATTTTCTTGGATATAGTGATGAGCATAAGGGCTATTGCTGTTGGGACCCAGTTGGTCGCCGGATGCGTATCTCTCGCGACGTTACCTTTGATGAGACGCGCCCTTTCTATCCTCGTCCCACCGCTGGTACCTACCCGGTGGAAGATATCTCTTTTCTTCTTTTTCCTGACACACCTCCTTCTACTCCTATCGTGTCTTCTTCAGGACCCCCTCTCCCTGATGTCTCTTCTTCGACACCATCCTCCTCTGCTCCGCCCAGTTTCCCTAGTCCTCCTCATTCTACGGAGCCTTCTTCTACTATTCCTTCTTCTTCCTCGTCGTCTCCCGAGTCGTCTTCCTCCGATGAGCTTCCCTCTACTCGTCCTGTTCGCCAGCTTCGTGCCCCCAACCGTTACTCTCCTAGTCAGTATGGTCTTTCTGTTGCCTCTGATCCGACTTCTTATCGGGATGCCGAGCATCATCCTGAATGGCAGATGGCCATGGCTGAGGAGATTGCTGCGCTTGAGCGCACTGGCACCTAGGATCTTGTCTCTCCCCCTCCCGTTGTTCGTCCTATCACTTGTAAGTGGGTCTATAAAATTAAGACTCGCTCTGATGGATCTCTTGAGCGCTATAAAGCGCGCCTTGTGGCTCGTGGTTTTCGGTAGGAGCACGGTCGCGACTATGATGAGACCTTTTCTCCTGTGGCTCATATGACCATTGTGCGCACTCTTCTTGCTATCGCTTCTATTCGACACTGGTCTGTGTCTCAGCTTGATGTTCAGAATGCATTCCTTAATGGTGAGTTGAGTGAGGAGGTTTATATGCAGCCTCCTCCTGGGTATTCCGTTCCTGCTGGGATGGTTTGTCATCTTCGGCGTTCTCTCTATGGCCTCAAACAGGCCCCTCGTGCCTGGTTTGAGCGCTTTGCCTCTGTAGTGACTGCTGCTGGTTTATCTCCTAGTGTTCATGATCCAGCGCTGTTTGTTCACACTTCTCCTCGTGGACGCACTCTTCTTATTCTCTATGTTGATGATATAATCATTACTGGTGATGATCCTGAGTATATAGCCTTTGTTAAGGCTCGTCTTCGTGATCAGTTTCTTATGACTGATCTTGGTCCTCTTCGATATTTTCTTGGGATTGAGGTTTCATCCACTTCTGATGGCTTTTACATCTCCCAGGAAAAGTATATTCATGATCTTCTTGCTCGTGCTGCTCTTGAGGATGAGCGCACTGTTGAGACCCCTATGGAGCTTAATGTTAAGCTTCAACCTACTGATGGTGATCCTCTTCCTGATCCGACGCGTTATCGTCATCTTGTTGGGAGTCTTGTTTATCTTGCTGTCACTCGTCCTGACATTTCTTATCCTGTTCATATTCTGAGTCAGTTTGTTTCTGCTCCTACCACCGTTCATTATAGTCATCTTCTCCGTGTTCTTCGTTATCTTCGTGGTACGATCACACGTCGCCTTTCCTTTCCTCGTTCCAGCTCCCTCCAGCTCCAGTGCTATTCGGACGCTACGTGGGCGAGTGATCCTTCGGATCGCCGTTCACTTTCTGCTTACTGTGTGTTTCTTGGTGGTTCGCTCATTGCTTGGAAGACGAAGAAACAGACAGCGGTTTCCCGTTCGAGTGTTGAGGCTGAGTTGTGTGCTATGGCCTTGTTGACTGCTCAGGTGACCTGGTTACGGTGGTTACTTGTGGATTTTGGGGTCTCTATTACCACACCTACTTTGGTTTTGTCTGACAGTACAGGTGCTATTAGTGTTGCACGTGATCCGGTCAAGCATGAGCTTACCAACATATTGGTGTTGATGCTTTCTATACACGTGCTCAGGTGCAGGATCAGGTTGTTGCGCTTCAGTATGTGCCTTCAGATTTACAGTTGGCGGATTTCTTTACGAAGGCACAGACCAGAGCGTAGCATGATTTCTTACTCTCCAAACTCAGTGTTGTGGATCCACCATGAGTTTGAGGGGGGGGGTGTTAGATGTATATATTTGTATATTGTAGTTCCCCATATGTTAGGGGGATTCCTGCATATTTTCACCTGTACCTGTATTATATATTGTGGCCTTTGGCCCCCAGAGTAATACAAGTTGCATATTCCTAACAATTGTGGTTGTGAAGATTGTTGCTACTCCCCCAACTACCAAGGCAACTGGTGCTTCATATTTTTGTCCCAATATTTTGACTATGCATTAGAGATATTTTTGTATAGGGCTTGCATGAATATTTTGCTAAGTATCTATATGCTATGCTTGGGAAATCCTAGTAGTTGTATAATTGTTAGAATTTTCTCTAAGTTAAGATACTTGCTATTTTCCATGCTTAGCCTAGCTAGTAGTAACCAAAAGTGGAATATATATACATGTTATGGAAAATATTTCTAAGTCTTTGACTTATGGTTTTGCTTAATAAAACAACTAAGTGAATGAAACACCTGGGTGGATTGGTAATTGCTTGGTGGTTTTGGTTGAGTGGTTACACAAGGCCCATTTTCTTGTGTATCTCACTTGTGGATTGCCACCCATGAACAAAGGGATTTGAGATGCCAAATGTTAAGAAGCTTCTAGTGCAGCCACATGGCATTATGGGCTCTGCCTGGATCATATAGGTTGCAATAACTTAGCCAAATGGACAGTTTGCGGTAGGGGATTGATAGGTTTGGAGCGCGTCCATTTTGGTCTAAGGGAAGGCTTCTGAAAGGTCCTGTCTTGGTGAAAATCAAGTCTTATGAGGAAAGTGCACAACCTCTGCAGATGGAAGAACCTAAGTACTTAGCCATGTCCCTGGTATTGGACAATTTGAGCATCAAGACATGGAAGCTATCAAGAATTTCCTCATCCCAATTTTCTAAGTTAAAACTTGTGGTTGAACAAGGGTGAAGGTTCACCAATTTCTATTGGTGGTTCCTTGGGAAAGTTTTACCAAACCAAAACTTAGTGTTTTCAACTAATAGGTAAAACCTATTTTGAGCAAAGCAAGCCTAAGCTACACTTAGCCAAATTCATGTAGTAACTAGATGTTAATATTCTACTAAGGTATCACTTGCCAATACTATTCCAATGTATTGACCCACTGTGGCTGTAACTTGTGATGTTGCAGGTTACTCTGATGATGATTAGGGGTTATGAGTCTACACTCAACATGCTTGCCTGTGGCACATGAAGATGAAGAATTCTATTTTATATTGTTAAGTTAAACTCTTGTACTAGCCTATGGCTATGGAGTTGTAAAAGACTATGTTATCTCTGGAATGACGTTGTAATAATGACCTTTGTTTCTATGTACTTCATCATAAACTGTGGATGCTAGCAATTGATCCAGGGACTAGCATTGCAATCACAGGGATCCTTACCTTTATAAGGGTGGGATCTTACAGATGGTATCAGAGCACTGTGTTGCCTGTAGGATTATGACCCTAGGATTGGATTAGAAACCACTAAGGAATTTTTTCAACAACTTCCACACTTGTCTTTTTCTTCTCGTAAACTTTTCTAATCTTATTTCTCATCTCTATTTGTAGATGAACTCCATCAACAAAGCCGTGAGGAAGGGACCACTCATGGCCATGACCTTGGAGTGTGATATAGAATTCCCCAAGGCCCTCAAGGACCTCATGGTTGCCATGGGGGTACATGGTGCAGCTGTGTACAAAGGATTCCCCGTGATGGATGAAGGAGTAGAGTACTGGTGGGTGCAACTTCACTTGTACAAAAACGTGGAAGACAACCACAAGGAATCAGGATTCTTCATGGTCACAAAGTCAGTAATGCACACCACATTCTTTGACTCTACAAGAAATGCAGCTTGGAAGGCCATCAAGGAGCTTGGAGATAGACTCAAGTGCAGAATGCTTAACACCCAAAATGACCTTAGGGAAGAAAAGAAGCATACCCAAGAGTTAGAGGCTACCAACCAACGTTTGAGAGAGGACATCATAGACTTAGAAATGGAGTCATGTGATCAGGATCGACAGATTGCCTCTAGGGATGCCCTGTTAGCCAACTTGGCAAGTGAGATGGGATTGTAATGTACTTCGTTAGTTGGACCACCACACTTATCGTTTTATTTCCAAAAAAATTATCTAAGTTATGTTGAACCATTGATGCTTGTAATGGATTTGTGTATGCCATGACTTGTATGATTGTTGCCAAAGATATGCTTGTGATACTTTGTCATGTCATTTTTCTCTATTGATGTTGATTCTAACTTTTCTCTATCTTATAAAAATAGATGCTTGCTGTTATTATCAACAAGGCTGAAGAGTTCAAGGGAACTCGTTTTGGCACTCGTCTTATTGAGCTCACTAGCATGCTCAACCTTCCGCTCCCTAGCATCATGACGCTTCCCCTCACAAAGTTTGAGAGGAAGGACCTTTGGGGTTTCAGAGTCACTCAGCCCGGACGCCAGACAAAGCCGACCATGGAGACCATCACCTTCAAGTTGATGCATGACGACAAGGAGAAGGGCTTAGATATAGTTATGCATGAGTTGCTTGGGCGTCTGGTAGGGAGACACTCCAAAGAGCTTAGGGGTCTTTACTTTAACCCCTTCGGGAGACGCGACGAGGAGGGTGAGGCTATTGAGTTCGAGGATGCTGCTAGAGAGACGGTGGAGCCGATTCGCCTGTACCTTCCGGACCTAGAGGTTCTTATCAGGCACCTAGATACTGATAGGACCAACGTCATTCTTAGCAATGACGAGCTCCAGGTGTAGCTTCGTGAGAAGGACAAGCTCTTCACGGAGCAAGAAGAGATAGTCAAGGAAATGGAGGCCAAGTTTGAAAGCCAGGACAGGAAATTCAAGAGCCAAGAGAAGAGATTCCAAGACCAGAACAAGAAGATCCGCGAGATGAAGGAAGAGCTGGAGGACAAGGACTTCGAGCTCGAGCACCAGCAAGGTGTGATTGAGAGACTTCGCTCACAGAAGAGGGCTCTTAGGGCCAAGATAGAGGCCTTGACTACCAATGTCGAGGAATACAAGACCGCTATGGAGAATGCATGTCTTACACTTGTTGATGAGGAGGTTGATGCAGAGGAGTAGTGATGACTACTCATTTATCTTTCATTTACCATGCTTATGATTATTGAGTCGCAATGACCATCCAACATGTGGGTGGCTTTCTATGGTGTGTTTATTTTTACAAACTTGTTGTTTACATCGTCTGAACTTTAAGTTATTTTGATGCTTGTTTTGGTGATTGTCTATGTGATGTATTGTGCATGTTAAGCATCTATGGGTATCTCATTCTTATCCTTATGAAAACCACAGATGCCTCCTCGACGTGCCAACCCCAACCCAAACAACAACAATGTCACCCCGAGATGCAGCAGCTGATGACAGCACCGGCACATCTGATGCAGATGATGACCACTTTTATGCAGAATCAGAATAACAACAACAACAACAACAATAACAACAACAACAATCAGAACAATCCACCAGGATTTGACATGCTCACCAGATTTCTAAGACTGAGGCCTGCAAAGTTCTCAGGAACTACTGATCCCATGGTCATCTGTTAGAAGGACCAGCAGCAACTTGGTGGGATAACTTCCAGATAACCACTCCCATTGAGGATGTGACATGGGCTATCTTTGAAGATGGATTCCGTACAGCTCACATCTCATCCGGAGTGATGAATTTGAAGAAGAAGGAGTTCCATAACCTGAAGCAGCGTCACCGCAGCATGGCTGAATATATTGAGGAGTTCAACAATCTGGCGCGTTATGCACCGGATGAAGTTGATACCGATGCCAAGAGGAAGGAGAAATTCCTCGAAGGACTGAACGATGAACTGAATCTGCAGCTATCTGTTTCCTATGTCCCAACCTACCAATCACTTTGTGACAAGGCCACCATCTTGGAGAACAAGATGAAATAGGTCAAAAGCAGAAAGAGGAAGCACAACTCTGACAAGCATAGCTCGGGATCGTCTCACAAGCGTTCCCATCATGATGATAGTGGGAGTTCTAGATCCCACAAACATGGAAAGTACAACAGCCACCACAACCACAACCGCCATCATGACAACAAGCATCACCGTAGTCATGATAATGACAAGTACAAAAACCACAAGAGTGGACACAAGAGTCACCACAGTGGAGGTGGAAGTGGCAGTCAGCCTGCAAAGAGAGATATCAGTCAGGTTGAATGTTTCAAGTGTAAGAAGCTGGGGCACTATGCAAATGAGTGCCCAGAAAATAAAGTTGAAGGAACCAACAAGCCCAACCCTTTCCAGAAGGGACAAGTGAACCACATCAATGTGGAAGAGATTTATGAGGAGTCCGATGCTGTGGCTGGTAAGTTTAAACTCAATTCTATTCCAGCACTTGTTCTTTTTGATACTGGTGCATCACATTCATTCATATCAAAAGCATTTGTTGATAGAAATGGGTTTCCAACTGAAAATATTGGGTGCCCAATAAAAGTAAGTTCTCCCGGTGGAGACATGATAGTAAGTCTTAGATGTCGTGATCTAGTGATAGAATTTGGAAAACATAAGTTTCCAGTGAGTCTGATAATCCTAGATTCCCAAGGATTGGATGTCATTTTGGGAATGGACTGGATGAATAAGTACAAGGGAGTACTAGATTGTGCCAATCGTACTGTCGCACTCACAACCCCGGAAAAGAAACGGATAAGATTCAAGTCTAACTTTGAATCAAAAGGGAGTAAGCTAAATTCTCTTAAGGGGGTTAGTTAGATAGTGTGCCAATTGTGAGAGAATATCCAGATGTGTTTCCAGATGAATTGCCGGGAATGCCACCAGATAGGGATGTGGAATTTCTGATTGACTTGCTGCCAGGATCAGGACCAATAGCAAAGAGACTTTACAATATGTCAGTTGATGAGTTAAAAGAACTCAAGAAACAACTTGGAGAACAGTTGCAGAAAGGATTTATTCAACCAAGTTCTTCATCTTGGGGAGCACCAGTCTTGTTTGTGGAAAAGAAAGATAGAAGTCAAAGGTTATGCATAGATTATTGTTCACTCAATGAGGTGACTATCAAGAACAAATATCCTTTGCCCAGAATCAATGACTTGTTTGATCAGCTAGAAGGAGCCTGTGTGTTCTCAAATATTGATCTCCGGTCAGGTTATTTTCAGCTTAAGATAAGGGAACAAGACATACCAAAGACAACTTTCACCACTAGGTATGGATTGTATGAGTATACCGTGATGCCGTTTGGATTGACCAATGCACCAGCTTACTTCATGAATATGATGAACAAGGTGTTCATGGAGTTCCTTGACAAGTTTGTTGTCGTTTTCATCGATGACATTTTGATCTACTCCAAGAGCAAAGAAAAGCATGAAGGACATTTGTGTTTGATACTTGAGAAGCTTAGAGAGCATAAGCTGTATGCCAAATTTAGCAAGTGTAAATTCTGGCTGAATGAAGTCGGATTTCTCGGACATATTGTGTCAGGAGATGGTGTAGCGGTTGATCCCGCAAAAGTGTCAGCTGTAACTGAGTGGGAACCTCCTAAGTCAGTGAAAGAAGTACGTAGTTTCCTTGGCTTGGCATGATACTATAGAAGATTCATTGAGAATTTCTCAAAAGTATCTAAGCCAATGACGGAATTGCTTAAAAAAGACAAGAAATTTGATTGGACCGAAGGATGTGAGCTCAGTTTCCAAGAGTTGAAGAAGAGAATAGTGACAGCACCAGTCTTATGTCTGCCAGATTTGGAAAAAGATTTCCAAGTGTATTGTGATGCATCTCATCATGGATTAGGTGCAGTTCTAATGCAGGAAGGGAAAGTTGTGGCTTATGCCTCGAGACAACTCAAAACCCATGAAGTAAATTACCCTACTCATGATTTGGAGTTAGCCTCTGTTATCCATGCACTCAAAACATGGAGACATTATCTTTTGGGAAAGCGATGTGAAGTGTTCACAGATCACAAAAGTTTGAAGTATATCTTCACTCAGAAAGAAATCAACATGAGACAAAGAATATGGCTAGAACTCATCAAGGACTATGACTTGAGTTTGCAATACCACCCCGGTAAAGCAAATGTTGTAGCGGATGCACTAAGCCGTAAGGTATTTGTGAATGGCCTTACTAAGGGAGAGTTGCCAGATGATCTGTGTGCCCAATTTAGAGATCTCAGATTAGAGATTGTGCCTGAAGGACATCTCATGTCATTGGATGTTCAACCCACCTTGTTGGACAAAATCAAGGAAGCCCAAAAGACGGAGAAGGAAATTGAAGAGATTAAGGAAAAGATTGGCAAAGGAAAAGCCAAAGGATTCCGTGAAGACGAACATGGTACTTTATGGTATGGAAAACGTATCTGCGTTCCGCAAGATCCGGAGCTTCAGAAACTGATTTTACAGGAAGCACACAACTCACCGTATTCCATTCATCCGGGTAACACCAAAATGTACATGGATATGAAGGAAAGATTTTGGTGGAATAATCTCAAGAAATACATCGCCGAACATATTGCTTTGTGTGATGTATGTAGTAGAGTGAAAGCGGAACATCAGAAACCAGCAGAGTTGCTACAACCACTACCTATTCCTGATTGGAAGTGGGACAAGATTGGCATGGACTTCATCACCGGATTGCCAAGGACCAGGTCACGATATGATTCTATTTGGGTAGTAGTGGATCGCCTCACTAAAGTGGCTCATTTAATACCCGTGAAGACCACCTATACAAGTGCTAAGTTGACAAAGATCTATATGAATAGGATTGTGTGTCTACATGGAGTACCCAAGGGTATTGTGTCTGATAGGGGAACCCAATTCACTTCACATTTTTGGATGCAACTACATGAATCATTGGGAATGAGATTGGAATTCAGTACTGCTTTTCATCCCCAGACCGATGGACAGATAGAAAGGACCAACCAGGTACTAGAAGATATGTTGAGGGCATGTGCCCTAGACTATGGAACTAGTTGGGATGAAAGTCTGCCTTACGCGGAATTCTCTTATAACAACAGCTATCAAGCCAGTATTGAGATGGCACCGTTTGAGTTTCTCGATGGAAGGAAGTGTACTACCCCATTACTATCGAATGGTGTGGGAGAAAGAAACTTGTTCGGGCCAGAACTAATCAAAGAGGCTGAATAGAAAGTCAAGCTAGTAAAGGACAGATTGAAGATAGCACAGTCCCGACAGAAGAGCTACGCAGATCCTAAGCATAGAGAAGTCACCTATGAAGTGGGTGATAGAGATTACCTTAGAGTGTCACCACTTCGTGGAGTGAAGAGATTTGGAGTCAAAGGAAAATTGGCCCCAAGATATGTGGACCATTCAAGATTGTGAGTCGTAAAGGAGAAGTATCTTATGAAATTGAATTGCCGGAATCATTGTCTGCCGTTCACAATGTGTTTCATGTGAGTCAGCTAAAGAAATGCCATCCAGAGATGGAAGAGACTTCTTTGAAGGATACTATACCTTTAGAGGAGGTCCAATTGGAAAGTGACCTCACCTATGAAGAAAAACCTGTCAAGATTCTTGAGATTGCAGAAAGAGTTACTCGGACTAAGACAATCAAATTCTGCAAAGTTCAATGGAACCATCATTCCGAAGAAGAAGCGACATGGGAAAGAGAGGATGACCTTCGGAAAGACCACCCTCACCTATTTGCTAGCCAATCCGAATCTCGAGGGCGAGATTCACCTTAAGGGGGTTGGATTTGTAACATCCCAAAAATCATGATTTCAAAGTTTGCATATCATCCATGCATTCATAATCATTTTAGGATCATTTCAAAGTCATATAAAAAACAGAAGCATTTGAATGTCTATTATTTTATGTAAGCAAGGCAATGGCCCAATGCTATTCTCTAGTATGAGATTATTTGTTTTAAACCAAAGATTTGAAATTAGAGTGGAGAGAGGTTTTCCAAAGCTTGGACAATTTTTTTAAAACAAAGTATGAATTCAAAACCTCTCTTATGTTTTTATTAAACAATTGATAAAGGCATTGTTTATTTTAAATTCCATTGTGCCCATGTATTTCCAAGTGTACAACATTGTTCTGTAACCAATTATGTACTTATTTCACCTTACAAAAATCCAGGAGTTGTTTGAATTCAAACCACTTTAAATTCATTTGAAAAAGATTCCTGGAAAATCAAACAGAAAAAGAAAAAGATAAAAGAAATAGAAAAGGGCTAGCGCTGGCAATTGAGCCCAATAACAGAAGCAACCCACTAACCAACCCACCCGCGATTTCCCTCTCTCCCTGTTTTTCTCACCGCACCCGCGCTACCCAATCAGTCGCTGACTAGTGGACCCTCGCCAGCTCACCACCGTCTTCCGCAAATCACGCCCATGACCACGTCGCCGGCTGTTTCCTCCGCCATCACCGCCGCGCTTTAAACCCGAGTAATTGCCGGCGTTTCCATGCGTGATCCTCGCCCCTGCTCTATCTACAAAACCCCCTCCTCACCACGCACCTTTCCCCTCACACCACTCGCTCGCTCCGCCACCAGGCTGCCTCTATTTCGCGTTGCACAGCCGCAGATAGGGCCAACTCCGGCGAGATATTCCGGTAAGTCTGGTGTTCGCCCCCACTTCTCGTTCACCCTAGGATGATCCCCTGATCCTTGCGCACCTCCTGATCCCCTTTGTTCATATTCTTGTGATCCAGAGCGTCGACTTCGACAAGCTCCGTAGGCATCCGACGCCGTCTCCAACTCCGGCGAGAGATTGAGGTAAAGTCCGACCGCCCCGCGCCTCCTCCTTGGCCCGATCAGGTTCGCCTGAGCATTGCGCACACACTGATCCCCTCGATTTGTGCTAGGGTGGCCAGTATCGTCGCCTTCGTCGCCGTCTGAGCAAACCCGACACTGCCTCCAACTCCGACGAGCCCCAGCAGCCTCTGCAGCATGCCCCCACCCACGCCAGCAACACTTTGAGCATCGTCGTGTGCCCGCGAGTCTGGTAAGCCACTGCTCGACACTTAGCCCCCTCTGGAATCACCGGAGCGTCGCCGGCAGAAGCGCTGTCGCCGCCAGCAACCATTAGCGCCGCTAGTCTTTGGTCGCTTGCGTTATAGCCGTTAGATCTAGATCGGGCGTGTAGAAATAGATCACTTAATCAAAGAGGTAAGTTAGATCTGGGCCATGCGCAGTTAGTTAGATCCAACAGCCCGCGAGCGTGATCCAGTGCGAACCGGTACCAGCGAATCAGAAAGCGCCGCATGGCTAGAGTTTAAATTTAAAATCTGGAAATAGATCTATTAGTTGTTCAAACTTGCAAAATTCATAACTTTTGATCCCCACATTCAAATTTTGTAAATTTTATATCATTGGAATCAGGAGAAAGAATTCTATCCATTTATGCACTTTGTTTAATAAATTGCATCTGTAAAATGTGTTGTTTTTGCAGAGAAATCTATAAGCTTATTTTGTATATAAAAAATGTTTTAAGGGCCAAATTAATTTTATTTAGTGTATAATTGTTTTGTTTATGATTCAGTACTGTTTCACTTGTCTTGTTTGATTTAGAAAATCATCACATGGCATTTGCATGCATTCATATATTTTTGCTTGTATATTTTGATATGTGAATTTGGTGCTATCATTTTATGTGTAGATTTTGGTGCTAATAGTGATTGTGGTTGTGAAGATTGTTGCTACTCCCCCAAGTACCAAGGCAAGTGGTTCTTCATATTTTTGTCCCAATATTTTGACTATGCATTAGAGATATTTTGTATAGGGCTTGCATGAATATTTTGCTAAGTATCTATATGCTATGCTTGGGAAATCCTAGTAGTTGTAGAATTGTTAGAATTTTCTCTAAGTTAAGATACTTGCTATTTGCCATGCTTAGCCTAGCTAGTAGTTACCAAGGGTGGAATATATATACATGCTATGGAAAATATTTCTAAGTCTTTGACTTATGGTTTTGCTTAATAAAACAACTAAGTGAATGAAACACCTGGGTGGATTGGTAATTGCTTGGTGGTTTTGGTTGAGTGGTTACACAAGGCCCATTGCTATGGTTTACCTTGTGTATCTAACTTGTGGATTGCCACCCAGGAACAAAGGGATTTGAGATGCCAAATGTTAAGAAGCTTCTAGTGCAGCCACATGGCATTATGGGCTCTGCCTGGATCATATAGGTTACAATAACTTAGCCAAATGGACAGTTGGTGGTAGGGGATTGATAGGTTTGGAGCGCGTCGATTTTTGTCTAAGGGAAGGCTTATGAAAGGTTATGTCTTGGTGAAAATCAAGTCTTGTGGGGAAAGTGCACAACCTCTGCAGATGGAAGAACCTAAGTACTTAGCCATGTCCCTGGTATTGGACAATTTGAGCAACAAGACATGGAAGCTATCAAGAATCTCCTCATCCCAATTTTCTAAGTTAAAAATTATGGTTGAACAAGGGTGAAGGTTCACCAATTTCTATTGGTGGTTCCTTGGGAAAGTTTTACCAAACCAAAACTTAGTGTTTTCAACTGATATGTAAAACCTATTTTGAGCAAAGCAAGCCTAAGCTACACTTAGCCAAATTCATGTAGTAACTAGATGTTAATATTCTACTAAGGTATCACTTGCCAATACTATTCCAATGTATTGACCCACTGTGGCTGTAACTTGTGATGTTGCAGGTTACTCTGATGATGATTAGGGGTTATGAGTCTACACTCAACATGCTTGCCTGTGGCACATGAAGATGAAGACTTCTATTTTATATTGTTAAGTTAAACTCTTGTACTAACCTATGGCTATGGAGTTGTAAAAGACTATGTTATCTTTGGAATGACGTTGTAATAATGACCTTTGTTTATGTGTACTTCATCTTAAACTGTGGATGCTAGCAATTGATTCAGGGACTAGCATTGCAATCACAGGGCTCCTTACCTTTATAAGGGTGGGATCTTACAATGATACACCCCCTATACTTGTGGGTCATCAAGACTATTTTCTAGCGCCGTTGCTGGGGAGTGAAGCACTATTAAAGTGTGGAACTGGTAAAGGAAACTTCTACTATGAGTATTGCTTTTTATTTTTGTTCATTGATTTGTTTCCAATATGGATAACCCACTTGGTTTTCTGTTTGGGAAAACTACTACTGTTAGGGTAGTAGATGAACCACCACCTATTGAGATAGATCCTTTTAAGATACTGTAACATCCCAAAAATACTAAACTTAGATCATTAAACTCTAATCATCAAATTTAGGGTTAACAAAAACTTTTCTAATTAAAAATATGAAAGCATTCATATGTGTGTGTATTGAAATTTGGATTCTTTGGAATTGCCTTGGTTTTGTGTTTCTTTTCTTGTAAAATTATTCTTAGGTGAAATAAACATCATCTAAACAATCCCCAAACTTTTCCCAAAGGCAAACAAATCAAAACAAACAAATTAAGTGAATGGTCACTTTGGCCAATTTAACTCCCATGTCTACTTTGGCTATCTCTAACTTTCAGAACTTAACAGAAACATGTTTGGATCTTTGCACCCCTTTATTGTACTCATAATAAGGTACCAAGGCCCACTTTGTGATCATCCAAAAACATTTAAATGCATAGTTTAAATAACAGTTTAAAATTGAATCTGTTTCATATGGGAAGATCCCACTTTTCAAAAACTACTCAAACAAGCTCTATTTTCAAAACCCAAGCATCCACAGAATCCTCAACACATGCCTAGCACACCCACCAAAAATATTTTCAAAATTCAAAACTAAAGTTCATGCGGCCATTTCATCAAACATGTTGCAGATTCAAATCAACAAAATCACAAACACTATTTTGAGCAGTGTTTTGAGCCAACCTTGTTCCCTCTCTGGTTTCACTAGGCTTAGTAGATCATCTAGCAACCTTAACTAAGCTCTAGTGTAAGCTTGTCAATATCATCAATGGTGAATAGGCCGAGAGCACCCATGTCACCCCAGTGTGGACAGCAAGCTAGGAGAAGAACTAGCCGTGCCAACCTTGTCTGGGAGGTAGCCCATGCCTCACCGCCCCCTCTTGACCAGCCCTAGCTCGAAGACAATGACCAAAACCGCCAGGAACGCCGCGCCCGTGCCGCTGTCAACCATGCCGACGCGCGCCGCAGAGCACGCGCTGTTCCCACGCAACCCGACCACCTCTATCCCTCGCCGCCCGCCAGCATGCACCCCACCGTCCCAGGAGACCACCAGACATGTTCATTTCACCGCCCTTACCCCGCAGCCACCGCTCGCCGTTGAAGACGCCGCCTCTGTCGCGCAGAGCACCGCACGTTCCCGACAGTTTGCCACCGCCCCTACACGCGCAATAAAGCAATAGAGCATCGCCAGGAGACCACCCGTCGAACGCCAACCTCGGCCATGCCTCTAGCTGCCCGTAGCCATGTAGCCACCGTCGCCTGCCCATCCCGTTCGGTCTCGCCGTCGAGCCTATAAAAGGAGGCCACCCCCAGCCGATTGAAGCACACCATATCACTCCCCTCACCTCACTGATCGTTGCACCCCTTAGCCGGAGCAAGGCGAGCAGCGCATTGCCGGAATTGCGCCAGAGCTCGCCGCTGCAGAAGAGAAGAGGAGCCGTTGATTTCGTCCACCCCAGGAGCTGCCGCGACCACCCCTGAGCTCGCCATCATCGACTTTGTCGTTTGCCCGCCTCGCCGTCGTCACTAGAGCCCCGGAATGCCCCCTATGCACCCCCACCGAGACGCTC
This sequence comes from Avena sativa, assembly GCA_916181665.1. Taxonomy (NCBI): domain Eukaryota; kingdom Viridiplantae; phylum Streptophyta; class Magnoliopsida; order Poales; family Poaceae; genus Avena; species Avena sativa. The sequence goes on along the minus strand of OV702285.1, from coordinate 415,535,641 downwards.
GGGTTCGAGCTCGCCGGTGACCTGTTCATCATCGTCGACGACCCTCAGCCATTGATCTCACTTCTAATCGAACGCACCACATCGCCCCGTACCGCTTCACGTTTAAAGAGTCACTGACCAGTAGACCCCCCCTGTCAGTTGCGCCCCGCGCCGCGGAGTGACACTGGGCCGGCCCATTAAACCTTCCCGCGCAACCCACTCGTTTGAATTTAGATTTCTCTATTTAGATTCAAACTCAGTTCTGTACCTAGTTTCAAAAATCAACCCAACTCGATTCAGTGAACCAAATTGCATGAAATCAATTTTGTTATAAAGATATTGAAATGCTTAATACAAGCCCGTTGGATTCAAATCATTTGGATCTGTATATCAACCTTGGTAAAAATAACAATAGAGAAGCTTTTCTGCATTAAAACATTTTTCAAATTTAAACCATAATAGCTTTTGAGTTGATACCTTGGTAAAAATCATATTTGATCATACCTTTCAGAATATATAAAAACATATGGGTTTACTTACAGAAATAATGTCCAAGTAATAAAAGAATGACACATAGGCATTTCTAGTCACTTTATTTATTAAAAAAAGGTTAAACCTTATTAAATTGTGACACCACTTTAAATCACATTCCCATGTACTGAAATATGTGGTGATGACATGTGTCAACATGATCCCATGTTTGGTTTGGAGAATATTAAATCTTAAGTATTTTTTCAATGAGTAGAAATTACTTTTCTAAAAATAAAATAAATTAGACAAATGCTTTAATCTTGTAATATTAGTGATGATGCTAGATCATCTATAGAACCCTTTTGTGTGATGATTGAAAGTAGTTAAGTATTGTTTGGTGATTGTGTACCTCGTATTTATTTATAGACGCTAGTACCGACCAAGGATACGAGGAGGAAGGAAGATACTATGAAGAAGAAGCTGAGGAGAACTTCAACCACTGCTCTGCACAAGGCAAGCCTAATACTACTAGTTGATTGAGCAAGCTAATACTTGAAAGATACTCTACTTTAGCAAGCCTTGCTAATCAAGTTGATCTATGCAAGCTAATACTTGCTTGTGACTATGCCAACTATATGCCTTAAGCATATGTGCTCATACCCACCTTATAACCCAATCCTAGTTTTACTTGAAAGCTTTCTAATTTATTTCTTTATCAAAGCTATTTCGTAGAGTTTATTTAAGTGACTTGTAGATACTAGAAAGATAATTGAAGGTTGCATAAAGAGCATTAAATTTGGCCTAGCTAGATAATCTTGATTTCATCCTAAGGCATGAGATTGAACTCAATTAATCCCCACCTGTTTACCACCCGTCATTAGTACTCACCCCCACTTGTATATGCTAGTGCTAAGCATAAAACTGGATCAACTGGAAATTGGAATAATTGGTGGATAATGTTTATGAAAACCTTAGAATGATGAGTCATTCTACTGAGATGTTTTGACATGTGTTTCCGAACACCAGATGATTTGGAGGATGAAAATGTTAAGGCATGAGCCATAGCCCTTTTTAAAACTGATGGTTTTCTAGATGCGATACCATTCCAATTTTACCGTAGAACCACAATACCTGAGAATTGGGTAGGGCTTGACTGGAAACTTATATACCTTAGTATGGGTTCCCTCACGACAAAGGTCTGAGCTGAGGCTACCTTGTGAAGATTGTCCACCTGTGCAGTACCCAAGATGACAGTTGGTCATGGTTGGGAGGCCAAACTCACAGGAGATGTGTCTATACTAGGGCGTGTAATTGAAAGGTTAGGATTGATTATCCGCATACTGAGTATGGTGAATTCAGGATTTGTTCCTGACGGATGTATCGAATGTTGTGGTGAAAGTGTACAATCTCTGCAGAGTGTCAAAATATTCGAATAGCCGCGTCCGCGGTTATGGACAGTTGAAGTGGCCAAACCGTTCCCCCGTCAGATGTTTTCAAAATGACTTGTGAAGTGAATTGAGATTTTAACTTGACCACAACAGGGTTGTGATATGAAATGCAAGTTCCCACTTAGGTGGTATAAAATTTCAACTACCTTCTCTTGCTTCTGATCTTAGTAGAGGTAAATCTGGCTTCTTGCAAAACAACCCTAGAGCTTAGTGTCCTATTACAAAAACCCCCTTCACTTGTTAGTATTAGTTTGCGAGTACTTAAAGAGTACTCATGGCTTTGTCCCTGGCTATTCCCGTGGCCAGACTATGAAGAGGAGTACCAGGATGATGGACCCCAGGAAGGTTACGACAACTAGGATCATCTCCCATCGTCAGCATTGCCTGTGACCCCGAAGATGGAGCTTCGCCTACGCTACCTTTATTATTACGTATTTCCGCTGCTTGAGTTGTATTAAGAACTGGATCATGAGATCCTTATTTGTGTAAAACCTTATGTATGGTTTGTAATGGATGATGTACTGTGGTATCCAATTCTGTTATGTCTCGTAAAAATGGTAATCCTGGGATTGCGATGTATGGCATAACAGGCATCTCGGATTAAAAATTCGGGTGTTGACAGTTGGTATCAGAGCCATCCTGACCATAGGACACCCTAGTTAGACTGGACGTTCGAATCAAACACTTAGTTTCAAAACCAAAGGAAGCGAATATTTACAAAAACTTATTCCCATTCTTATCACCTTTATTCTTTCATAAAAATTCATGTTCCTCAAAAAAACTCTTGCAAAATACCTAAAATTTGACACACTTGATCACTCTACTAACTTACTCATCCTATATTCTTAATAGATGGACGTGAAGTACAACAAGTTTTATTAGTTGGGGAATGGAGGAGACCTTATCTTTGAGCGGGATTTGGACCATCTTTCAGAAATTCTGGAGCATCCGCAGCCCGAGTTATTCGGAGCTCAGCTCAATGATCAAGGAGGAGAAGATCTGTAGTGGCTAATTGTTGCAAGTCTCCGAGGAAAGATTGAACCTCCCACTGCAGAGGGAATTCAGTTCACCTTAAGAGAGAACAACTGGCTCGATGGACTTGCCAGGGCCATGCAGGAAGCTCTTGCCCGTCTGTGTTGGCAGAGTATCAACCAGATCAAGGGAACCCGCTTTGAGTTTAGTCCAAGGCGTGATGCTAACGGACAGCCACTGGCAGCCCCATACCACCACGAGCTGAAGACCCAATTGGACCACCTTAGCTTCATGATGTACGATCGTCAGCAGGAATTGGACAATTTCCGTGACTACTCCAACCACAAGTCCGCCATCATCAAGACGAAGGATCAGACCATCGCCATGCTAGCAAAGGATTGCAAGTCTCGCCGCCGTTAGCTCGACAAAAAGGAGCGCATCATTGCCCGTCTTCACCACCGTATCTCAGAATTGGAGGAGAACATTCACGAGAGAGACATGCAGTTGGAGGAAAGGGAGAATGTCGGAGAAGATCTTCGAGGAGACCCCTACTCCTACTCAGCGATGGTGATGATTTTCTAGAGGATCAGGCTATGGATTTCTTCACCGATGAGAATGATTTCGCCTTCATCTATGACGATGAGGATGATGAGGATGACAACTACACCAACTCTGAGGAGTAGTAGCACTTGAGCACTAGCGTAGTGAGTTGTATTCGGTCCCACTGTATCGTAGTTGCCATAATGGTTTTTAAAACCATCTGTTTACCTGTGTTGTGGTGTGTGTTTGTATCGTGTGCTATGAATGAATGAAAAGCAAGTTGCTAGAAAAATCTTAGTCAAACTTTAAAAACTTCTCAAAGTCCCTGAACCTTAGAAATTTCCCTCTTTTCTCATGATCTATCTCAATCTTCAGATGCCACGTGGAGGAAGTGGTTCATCCCCGGACCCGATGTTGCAGATCCTTCAAATGTTGGTTTCTGACAGCGAAGCTGAAAGAGCCGAACGTCAAGCCAACCTAGCCACCCTTCAGCAGATAGCTCATCTAGCCCACAACAATCAAGGCTAAGGAAACCAGGACAACCATGGATCTAAGCTCAAGAATGTCCAGAACACCAACCCACCTATTTTCACTAAGTCGGAAGAGCCCTTAGACGCCGATGATTGGCTGCAGACCATGGAAAACAACCTGGAAGTCGTCGGAGTGGAAGCTAACGAGAAAGTTTTGTTCGCCACCCATTATCTAGCCGGAGATGCAAGAGCATGGTGGAACAGTGTTTGTGCAATGACCGGAGGACAGATGATGACCTGGGAAGAATTCAAGGTCAAGTTCAGCAGAACCCATGTGCCACCGGGTTTCATCAAGAGAATGAGAGATAAGTTCAGAGAACTGAAGCAAGGAAGGATGACCGTAGTGGAGTACCATGACAAAATTTTGTCATTAGCTAGGTATGCCCCGGATGAGATTGACACCGAAGCCAAGAAGAAAGAACGATTCTTGAATGGTCTGCACGATGAGATGCAGACTGTGTTAGTCAATATCCCCTTTGCTGATATTGAAGCCCTTGTCGACTCTGCCATCCAGATGGAAGGAAAGATCAACCAAGCCAATGAGAACCGCAAGCGTCGCATGATGCATTAGCCAGGAACCCATCAGACCCCAAAGTATCGCCCTAACCCATCTCCAGGATTTGCCCCGAGAACCAACAGACCCCCAATGAACCGTCCGAACCTATCCCAACCGTGGAAACCCAAGGCCCGGAGGAAATCCCAACAACCCCGGCAATTTGGGCCATTTCAACCGTGCACCACCCAAGTTCAACAACAACAATGCTACCGCCAACACCAACACTGCCCCGAGGACTGGAGGCAATGTTGTGCCTGTTGCAGCAAAGGACAAGTCGCAAGTGACTTGTTATGACTGTGAAAATAAGGGTCACTACTCCAACGAGTGCCCCAAGAAGAATGCCGTAGCCCCCAATGCCAATGCCCCAGCTCAGCAGCAGCGTCCTGTTCAGCCTGGAAGAAGGTTTGCCCCAGGGAATTCGCTCAACCGCAACGGCCGTATTTTTCTCATGCATGCTGAAGAACCCCAAGAAGCGCCAGACGTCGTGCTGGGTATGTTTTCTGTTAATTCAGTACTCGCTAGAGTGTTGTTTGATTCTGGTGCATCGCACTCATTTATCACTGAAGAATTTGCATGCACTAGTAAGATTCAACCAACCAAACTGAAGCATGTTATGATTGTTCAAATCCCCGGTTCAACCACCAAAGCTAGGCAAATTTGCAAAGCCGTCCCTATCCGAATCCATAGCATAGATTTTTATGCTAATCTGATAGTACTCGGAACTAAAGGTTTGGAAGTAGTACTAGGAATGGATTGGAGGTCCAAACATAAAGGATTGATTGACTGTGCCAAGAAAGCCATAACCATGACCAGTACCGCTGGAATATCAGTCGAACATATATCTGAAACCTTACCGCGTCAATTCAAGTGCAACAAGAGTATAGCCCAACCTACCATTGACCAAGTCCGGATAGTCTATGAATACCCCGATGTATTTCTAGATGTTTTGCCCGGTATGCCCCCAGATCGGGATATCGAGTTTATCATTGAACTAATCCCCGGAACAGGACCCATAGCCTAGAGACCATATAGTATGAACCCGTCTGAACTAGAAGAACTAAAGAAGCAACTGGACGCCATGTTGGAAATTGGATTGATTCAACCAAGTGCGTCACCATGGAGATCACCTGTCTTGTTCGTGGACAAGAAGGATGGAGGTAACCGTTTGTGTACGGATTACCGAAAGTTGAATGATGTCACCATCAAGAACAAGTACCCATTGCCCAAGATAGAAGATTTGTTTGATCAGTTGACCGGTGCCAGAGTGTTTTCTAAGATTGACCTTAGAACTTGCTATCATCAACTCAAGATTCGCGCAGAGGATATTCCAAAGACTGCCTTTACCACCAGATATGGATTATACGAGTATACTGTCATGTCTTTTGGATTAACCAATGCCCCCGCTTATTTCATGAATCTCATGAATAATATTTTTATGGACTTCCTGGATAAGTTTGTCGTTGTTTTCATCGATGACATACTGATTTATTCCAAATCAGAAGAAGAACATGAGCTACACCTAAGGACTATTCTTGGAACCCTTAGAGAGCATCAGTTGTATGCCAAGTTTAGCAAATGTGAATTCTGGTTATAGGAGGTAGGATTCCTCGGCCACATTGTATCAGCCGGAGGAATTGCTGTTGACCCTGCAAAGGTGAAAGATGTCGAAGATTGGCAAGCCCCAACCACTCAAACCCAAGTTCGAGCATTTCTCGGATTGGCGGGATACTACCGCAAGTTTGTAGAAGGATTCTCGAGTATCGCCAGACCCATGACCCAATTGCTAAAGAAGGACAAGAAGTTTGAATGGACAGACAAATGTGAAGGGAGTTTTTAAGAACTCAAGAGAAGATTGATTTCAGCCCCGATCTTAATCATGCCGGATATCACGAAGCCCTTCGACGTGTATTGTGACGCATCCAAGATCGGTCTCGGATGTGTGCTAATGCAAGAAGGCAAAGTTATATCTTATCTATCTCGACAACTGAAACAACATGATCAAAATTACCCAACCCATGACCTCGAACTCGCAGCCTTAGTTCTAGCCCTAAAGACATGGAGGCATTACCTGATGGGAAACCGTTGTGAGATTTATTCGGACCACAAGAGCCTGAAGTATATATTCACTCAGAAAGAGTTGAGTATGAGACAGAGAAGATGGATTGAGCTAATGAAGGATTACGACCTGGATATTCACTATCAGCCTGGTAAAGCCAATGTGGTAGCAGATGCCCTTAGCAGATTGCCGTGCCGCTTGAACTCCATGATTTTGAAGGAGCAACCAAGCTTGCACAAAGAGATGGAAGGTTTTCGAATGGAATTATTAAGTGAAGGATTTTTGGCTAGCATAGAACTTTAACCCACTTTGATCAGCCAGATCAAAGAGGCGCAGAAAGGAAATGCTAGTATCGATGGAATCAAGCGTCTATCGGTATAGGCAAAGTACCCGGATTCACCGAAGACGAAGGAGTTCTGTGGTACAAAGGACGCCTTTGTGTACCAGCAGATTCTGAGTTGAAAGAACTGATTCTGAAGGAAGCTCATGATACTCTTTATTCTATCCACCCCGGAGGGACTAAGATGTATCAAGATTTGAAAGAGCAATTTTGGTGGCATAAGATGAAGAGAGAAATCGGAAGCTATATCGCCAAGTGTGATATATGTCAGCGAGTTAAGGCAGGACATCAAAGACCCGCTGGATTGTTGCAACCATTGCAGATTCCGGAATGGAAATGGGATTCTGTTGGAATGGACTTTATCACCGTATTGCCTACTTCTAGTAGGGGAAATGACTCTATCTAGGTCATAGTGGACAGATTGTCCAAAGTCGCCCATTTCTTACACGTCAAGACCACATATCAGAGTTCGAAGCTAGCGGAGTTATACATCGCTAGAATCGTTAGTTTGCATGGTGTCCCCAAGATCATCGTATCAGATCGAGGAACTCAGTTTACCTCGAGATTCTGGAAGAAAGTCCAAGAAGGTTTAGGAACCCGATTAGATTTCAGCACCGCTTATCACCCTCAGACCGATGGACAAACGGAACGAGTAAATCAAATACTCGAAGATATGCTGAGAGCATGTGTGTTGGAATATGGATCTAAGTGGGAAAACTGTCTGCCATTTGCAGAATTTTCATACAATAACAGTTATCAAGCTAGTTTGCAAATGGCCCCATTTGAATTCATGTATGGAAGGAAGTTGTCGCACCCCTTTGAACTGGTCGGAAGTAGGAGAGAGTCAAATTTTCAGACCCGATATCCTATGAGAAGCAGAAGAGAAGGTTCACAAGATTCATGAACACCTCAAGATAGCCCAGTCCAGACAGAAGAGTTACGCCGACAAAAGACATCGAGACCTCGCCTTCAACATAGGAGATTTTGTGTATCTGAAAGTGTCGCCATTGAAGGGAATGCAGCGTTTCCAGCTGAAAGGAAAGTTAGCCCCCAGATATATCGGACCCTTCAAGATTCTGAACCGTCGAGGAGAAGTGTCGTATCAATTGGAACTACCAGAGGAGCTGTCAGCCATGCACAATGTGTTCCATATCTCATTACTTCGCAAGTGCCTCGAAGTTCTAGAGAAGACCGAAGTGTTCAAGAATATTGATCACCGGACCATAGAAATCAACGATGACCTGACCTATCCCGAAGTACCCATCCGTATTTTGGAAGAAGCTTTTAGAACTACCAGAACCCGACGCATCAAGTTTCTCAAGATTCAGTGGAGCAACCACACGGAAGAGGAAGCTACCTGGGAGCGCGAAGATCACATCAGGACGGAGTTTTCCAATCTCTTCAAATCCTAGGTAATCTTTATCGTCCTTTTTCAAATCTCGGGATGATATTTTGTTTAAGGGGGGAAGGTTTGTAACATCCCAAAAATACTAAACTTGGATCATCAAACACTAATCATCAAATTTAGGGTTAACAAAAACTTTTCTAATTAAAAATATGAAAGCATTCATATGTGTGTGTATTGAAATTTGGATTCTTTGGAATTGACTTGGTTTTGTGTTTCTTTGCTTGTAAAATGATTCTTAGGTGAAATAAACATCATCTAAACAATTCCCAAACTTTTCCCAAAGACAAACAAATCAAAACAAACAAATTAAGTGAATGGTCACTTTGGCCAATTTAACTCCCATGCCTACTTTGGCTATCTCTAACTTTCAGAACTTAACAGAAACATGTTTGGATCTTTGAACCTCTTGATAGTACTCATAACAAGGTACCAAGGCCCACTTTGTGATCATCCAAAAACATTTAAATGCATAGTTTAAATGACAGTTTAAAATTGAATCTATTTCATATGGGAAGATCCCACTTTTTCAAAAACCACTCAAACAAGCTCAAATTTCAAAACCCAAGAATCCACAAAATCCTCAACACATGCCTAGCACACCCACCAAAAATCTTTTCAAAATTCAAAACTAAAGTTCATGCGGCCATTTCATCAAACAGGTTGCAGATTCAAATCAACAAAATCACAAACACTACTTTGAGCAGTGTTTTGAGCCAACCTTGTTCCCTCTCTGGTTACACTAGACTTAGTAGATCATCTAGAAACCTTAACTAAGCTCTAGCACCACTGTAAGCTTGTGAATATCATCAATGGTGAACAGGCCGAGAGCACCCATGTCACCCCAGTGTGGACAACAAGATAGGAGAAGAACTAGCCGTGCCAACCTTGTCTGGGAGGTAGCCCATGCCTCACCGCCCCCTCTTGACCAGCCCTAGCTCGAAGACAACGCCCAGAAACGCCAGGAACGCCGCGCCCGTGCCGCTGTCGACCATGCCGACGCGCGTCGCAGAGCACGCGCCGTTCCCACGCAACCCGACCACCTCGAGCCCTCGCCGCCCGCCAGCATGCACCCCACCGTCCCAGGAGACCACCAGCCATGTTCATTTCACCGCCCGTACCCCGCAGCCACCGCTCGCCATCGAAGATGCCGCCTCTGCCGCGTAGAGCACCGCACGTTCTCGACCGTTTGCCACCGCCCCTACACGCGGAATAAAGCCCTAGAGCATCACCAGGAGACTACCCGTCGAATGCCAACCTCGGCCATGCCTCTAGCTTCCCATAGCCGTCTAGCCGCCGTCGCCTGCCCATCCCGTTCGGTCTCGCTGTCGAGCCTTAAAAGGAGGACACACCCAGCCGATTGAAGCACACCATCTCACTCCCCTCACCTCCCTGATCGTTCCACCTCTTAGCCGGAGCAAGGCGAGCAGCACATCACCGGAATTGCACCGGAGCTCGCCGATGCAGAAGAGAAGAGGAGCCGTTGATTTCGTCCACCCCAGGAGCTGCCGCGACCACCCCTGAGCTCGCCGTCATCGACTTCGCCGTTTTCCCTCCTCGCCATCGTCACTAGAGCCCCGGTATGCCCCCTATGCACCCCCACCGACCGTTGATCTCACTTCAAATCCAACGCACCACATCGCCCCGTACAGCTTCGCGTTAAAGAGTCACTGACCAGTAGACCCCCCCTGCCATTTGCGCCCCACGCCGCGGAGTGACACTGGGCCGGCCCATTAAACCTTCCCGCGCAGCCCACTCATTTGAATTTAGATTTCTCTATTTAGATTCAAACTTAGTTCTGTACCTAGTTCCAAAAATCAACCCAGCTCGATTCAGTGAACCAAATTGCATGAAACCAATTTTGTTAGAAATATATTGAAATTCTTAATCCAAGCCCGTTGGATTCAAATCATTTGGATCTGTAGATCAACCTTGGCAAAAATAACAAGACAGAACCTTTTCTGCATTCAAACATTTTTCAAATTTAAACCATAATAGCTTTTGAGTTGATTCCAAGTCTCAAAAATCACATTTGATCATACCTTTCAGAATATATAAAAACATATGGGTTTACTTACAGAAATAATGTCCAAGTAATAAAAGAATGCCACATAGGCATTTCTAGTCACTTTATTTATTTAAAATAAAAGGTTAAACCTTATTAAATTGTGACACCACTTTAAATCACATTCCCATGTACTGAAATATGTGGTGATGACATGTGTCAACATGATCCCATGTTTGGTTTGGAGAATATTAGATCTTAAGTAGTTTTTCAATGAGTAGAAATTACTTTTCTAAAAATAAAATAAATAAGACAAATACTTTAATCTTGTAATGTTAGTGATGATGCTAGATCATCTATAGAACCCTTTTATGTGATGATTGAAACTAGTTAAGTATTGTTTGGTGATTGTGTACCACGTATTTATTTATAGATGCTAGTACCGACCAAGGATACGAGGAGGAAGGAGGATACTACGAAGAAGAAGCCGAGGAGAACTTCAACCACTGCTCTGCACAAGGCAAGCCTAATACTACTATTTGATTGAGCAAGCTATACTGTCAAGATACTCTACTTTAGCAAGCCTTACTAATCAAGTTGATTTATGCAAGCTAATACTTGCTTGTGACTATGCCAACTATATGCCTTAAGCATATGTGATCATACCCACTTGATAACCCAATCCTAGTTTTACTTGCAAGCTTTCTACTTTATTTCTTTATCAAAGCTATTTCGTAGAGTTTATTTAAGTGACTTGTAGATACTAGAAAGATAATTGAAGGTTGCATAAAGAGCATTAAATTTGGCCTAAGCTAGATAATCTTGATGTCATCCTAAGGCATGAGATTGAACTCAATTAATCTTCTCTTGCTTCTGAACTTAGTAGAGGTAAATCTGACTTCTTGCAAAACAACCCTAGAGCTTAGTGTCCTATTATAAAAAAAACCTTCACTTGTTAGTATTAGTTTGCGAGTACTTAAAGAGTACTCATGGCTTTGTCCCTGGCTATTCCCATGGCCAGACTATGAAGAGGAGTAACTACTAGGAAAATGGTTGTCTGTGGCGCACATGGAATGCCCATCTGTGGCGCACTAGCCGTGCGCCACTAGCCTTGCGCTACGGCTATCTCCTAGCCGTGGCACACTGCCTAGTGCGCCACGGTTGTGTCGACATAGGCGTAGCGCACCTGCTAGTGCGCCACGGCTATGTGGGCAGGTGCGCTACGCGTAGGATCTTCTGTCGCGCACTTCCTAGTGCGCCACTAAGCTTCTGAGGTGCGCTTTAGGAGTAGTGCGCCACAAAAGGTAGGTCATGTGCGCCACAGGTGTTTTGTTGTTTTTTTAATTTCCGAGCTAGATTATATACAATACAGATTATATACAATATTACAGGCAGATATACACACACATATACAAGATATACAATTATATATATAAATACACAATTTGAAAAACAAGATTGAAACAAATACATATAGATAAGTCTCATACATGAATACATAGTATAAGTTACATTGTTTCGATCAAGTTACAAAGTAGTTGGTGACATGCGAATACATGTGTCGATCGAACAAGTTAGAGCTCGAAAGCTCGCCTAGACATCTAAACTAGCTAGACACAAACGTGGGATAAACAACCAAAGAAGATAAGCATGATCACCGCCGCGACGAAGGTGTAGGTCTTCATCCGGTTCCTTGTCCTAACTCCTGCTAGATAGCGCGTGTATCTAGCTTCCGCCTCCGCCATAGTGTTGTACCCTTTGTAGCTATTGCCGCTGAAACGGTGCACCTGTCTCCAGCAGTCTTTCCAATCATCGTAGACTCCGGGAACCCGTCCCTTGTACACGACGTACCACGTCATCTATAAGTTGACAATAATAATTGACCGGTGATTGAAAAAAAAACATATATAATTAAAGTTGCATATGAAGATACACTTATAGAAAGTACTCCTAAATCAAAAAGACCAAACTCAAAAAGCATGCCTCATATATAACTAGGTTGTTCGACACAGGAATATGCTACGATGGAACTGTTCGCCAAGTATGATGCACAACACTTGGACCTGTGCATAGCACAAGGCGAACAATCCCATCGCAGCACATTCACATATAGTGTGCCACGACATTTCAATCATCGACATTATTCTTGAAAAAGACCAAAGTAACTCGAAAAGAATGCCTCATATATATATACATAGGTTGTTGGACACAGGAATATGCTACGATGGAACTGTAAGCCAAGTAGGATGCACAACATCTAGACTTGTGCATAACACAAGGCTTATAGTCCCGTCGTAGCACATTCACATATATATTGTGCCAAGACATTTCAATCATCAGCATTATTCTCGAAAAAGACCAAAGTAGCTCGAAAAGAATGCCTCATATATAACTAGCTAGGTAGTTGGACACAGGAATATGCTACGACGGAACGGTTAGCCAAGTAGGATGCACAATTCCTGGACTTGTGCATATCACAAGGCTAACTATCCCGTCATAGCACATTCACATATATATTGTGCCATGACATTTCAATCATCGGCATATTCTCGAAAAAGACAAAAATAACTCGAAAAGAATGCCTCATATATAACTATCTAGGTCGTTAGACACAGGAATATGCTACGACGGAACAGTTAGCCAAGTAGGATGCACAATTCCTGGACTTGTGCATATCACAAGGCTAATTATCCCGTCATAGCACATTCACATATATATTGTGCCACGACATTTCAATCATCGGCATTATTCTCAAAAAAGACAAAATATCTCGAAAAGAATGCCTCATATATATACATAGGTCGTTGGACACAGGAATATGCTACGATGGAACCGTGAGCCAAGTAGGATGCACAAGACCTAGACTTGTGCATATCACAAGGCTCACAATCCCATCGTAGCACATTCACATATATAGTGTGCCACGACATTTCAATCATCGGCATTATTCTCGAAAAAAGAGTAAGGAAAAAAAGAAGGACCAAAGTGAGCAAAGGACCAAAGAGTAAGCAAAAAAACCAAGCATTGATTGATATATAATAATAATAATAAGCAAAAGAAGTAAGCGATGATTCATAAACCTAATAAGATAAGTATAGTAGCATCTACACTTGTCCACACACACACAAAGGTCATCTATAGTTTGTAACTACAACTAGGCCAACATCAAGCCTTCTGGCTCGGCTTAGGGAACGGGAGGACGCCTTGTCTCGTCATGAACTTCCTATAGTCACCCTGCATCTCTAGGCGATCTTCTATGTCACGGTTATTCGGGATATTTCCTCCGTAGAAGATCCCCCCCGAAGTCATGACATCACGAAAGATGATTGCCCCAAACTGCTGATGGATGCGATACATCTCTTGTCTAATATCTGAATCAGTGATCTTGGCCTTTGGTTCGGCCCACTGTTTGAGATGATCTGGCAGCGTAGAATTCTGCTGGTCAAGTACGAACGCCCTCATGTGATGGAGTGCGTAGTAGGCTTCCTTCTTACTGTTTTCCGGCTGCTTCACGCAGGGGAACTCCGTTACGTGGTTGAAGACGTGCCTGCCGAACTAGACCTTCGTACGCACGAAGGTGGTGCCTTCCGTAGAGGTGGTCCTATCTGGCATGTTGATTATGGTGGCGACCAGACTATCGCACATGTTTTTCGTGATATGCATGATGTCGAGGCTATGAGGTGTGCGGAGAAACTTCCAGTATGGCAACTCCCACAAAACAGACCTTGTTTTCCATACCTTCATCAGCGGCTTGTCTTGTTGCTGCCTCTTTCGCTTCTTTCCAGGCTTAGGACAATCTTTCCAGTTTTTCAACAACTCTTCCACTTCTTCGCTGCTCCTACGCTCTGGGATTCCTCGGGTCTCGGATTTGCCATCGAACAGGTCTCCACGTTTTCTCCATGGATCATTCTTGCCGAGCCACCTCCGGTGCGCCATGAACACGGTTTTCGATGACCCTGGATCTTTCTCTAGTTGGAGCTAGCTTGTGTGATCCATGCACCTAACGCATGTGCAGAATCCTTGGATAACCTGCCCCGAGATATACCCGCAACCTGGATAGTCTTGCACCGTAGTGACCAACGCTACTCTCATAGTGAAATAATCTTGTGCGACGGCGTCGTAAGTATTGGCTCCAGATTCCCATAACGTGGCTAGCTCCTCTTTCAACAGCCCGAGATACAGATTGATGTCGGTACCAGGTTGTTTCGGCCCTTGAATTAGCATACTCATTTGTATGTACTTCTTCTTCATGCACAACCATGGAGGGAGGTTGTACATCCATACAAACACGGTCCAAGTGTTGTGCGTGCTGCTCTAGCTACCGAACGGATTGAGTCCATCGGTACTCGCACCAAGCCTGATGTTCCTCGAATCTCCACCGAATTATGGGAATTCGAGGTCCAATGCTTTCCACTGGCTAGCATCTGAAGGGTGCGTCAACAGCTCATCCTTTTTGGGGTCATCATCATCATCTCCTGGCTTCTTCCTTTCCGCATGCCATCGCATGAGCTTCGCTTCCTTAGGGTCCGCGAAATAGCGCTGCAGACGAGGAGTGATAGGAAAGTACCATACCACTTTTCAAGGTGATTTCTTCCCTTTCTTGTATCGACTCACGCCGCACACTGGACATGTGGTTTTCTCCGCGTCCTCGCCCCGATAAATGATGCAATCGTTGATGCATACGTGATATCTAACGTGCGGTAGATCGAGAGGACAGACGATTTTCTTGGCATCCTCGATACTAGTTGGACACGTGTTCCCCTCCGGGAGACGATCGTGCCAGAATGCCATCATATCATCGAAGCTTGCGTCGCTCAATTTGTGTTTTGCCTTCATCTCCATAGCCTTGAGCGTTACATTCAACCGGGTATCATCGGGCCTGCATCCTTCATACAATGGAGTAACCGCGTCTTTATCAAGTTGCGCAAGCTTGCTTTCTCTCTAGCGGCAGCCCTGGCGTTACTCGTCTGCTTGAGAAGCAGCTCTTGCACATAAGGGTCCCGCACCCAGCCTGACGTTGTTCCATCGTCGTCTCCTCCTCCGGCATCTAGATCATCATCATCCCGGTCTGCTTCCGCACCTTCACCATCTCCAGGAGACTCTTCATCATCTCGCCCGTTCTCTCCGTGATGATGATCATCGTCATGTTGCCCACCTTCACCGTCTCCATTGTCTTCGTCATCGCTTATCCAACGAGTGTATCCATCCATGAAACCATGGCAGAGCAGGTGCGCCTGCAGATTCCCGGAATCTGGGTCGATCACCCAGTTGAGTTTGCATCTTCTGCACGGACATCTTATATCCGTCTTGTTATTTCGTATCATGTCGGCCGTCGCACATTTCAAAAATCTAGCCACAATGTCTTCGCTCATTATGAGCACCATTTTTGCCTGCACGGTACACGGTACAATTAGAAGTCTATTAGAACCACACAATCAATGCATGCATGCAATGGTCGATAGAAAATTTTGGCATGACCTATCCTAAAATTAGGACCTTTGCGAAATGCCAAAGTCTTGCCAAAATGGAAATGAATCAACATTTTGGCAAAAAAAATGGCAACTTGTTCACATACAAACACAAGAGAGAGAGACCGATCCATACACACATGAACATATCATTATCCTCTCCATACACACATGCATGAGCATCATCGATACTCTCCATATACACACACATATGACCATCGATCCTCTCATACACACATCATGAGCATCGATCATCTACATACATATGAGCATATTATCCATATACACATGAACACATCCTTACATGGACAACTTACCGAGATGAGCGACCAATCGTGAGAAAGATGGAAAGGAGAGGTGCACGCGAGACCGGAGAAGGAGATGAGAGACCGGAGACCTTCCTCTATTACTTATGTAACATCGAAGGCAAGTTCTACATGCTAAAAATGGTGAATGGGTGGAGAAATTGAGGTGGGAAGGAGAAGATCCCGACTAGATCTAAGGAGGAAGAAGAAGGGGAAAGTGAAGTGTGGGGTGGTGGATGATCACACATGTGCACATAAAGTGGAGCTGCCAAAAAAATCGCCACATCCGTGGCGCACTCGGCCCCAGTGCGCCACAGGGATTAGTAACATCCGTGGCTCACATGCCGTAGTGTGCCACGAATGTGTCTGGCCGTTTCACAGCAGAGAGGGGCATGCGCTTAGGCGTAGCGCACCCCCTCCATGTGCGCCACGGTTGACGCTAACAACCGTAGCGCACCTACCCTATGTGCGCTACGGATGTCTGGCGTGCGGCCAACAAGGCCCTGTCCCACACATATCTGTGGCGCACTATGGTCATGTGCGCCATGGTTGTTCTAGTTACTAGTAGGGCACTGCCCATAGGTGAGCCACGCCTGGTTTAGCCGTGGGGCACTTCAACCATGTGAGCCACAGATGTGCTGATTACCTATAGCCATTTTCCTAGTAGTGAGTACCAGGATAATGGACCCCAGGAAGGTTACGACAACTAGGATCATCTCCCATCATCAGCATTGCCTGTGACCCCGAAGATGGAGCTTCGCCTACGCTACCTTTATTATTATGTATTTTCGCTGCTTGAGTTGTATTAAGAACTGGATCATGAGATCCTTATGCATGAAATTGGTCCTTGTGAGCTTGGGGACATTGAAGTGGTTATTCACCTTGCTAATAAGGAAACCATTTGCCCTATTGGTATTGTAAGAGATGTGGAGGTTCTCTGCGGTAAGATTAAGTATCCTGCTGATTTTCTGGTGCTTAATTCAGCAGCTAGTAAAACTTGTCCTATCATTTTTGGTAGACCCTTCTTGAACACTTGTGGAGCTATTATAGATTGTAAAAAGGATAAAGTTTTAACTAAGTTTAATGGAGATTATTATGAGTTTAACTTTTCCAAATTTTCTAAAGCTCCTTGTGGAAATAGCTTTCCTAATAAAGCTTTCAGGATGGAACAACTTGCTTCTATTGATCCAGTTTATGACCTTGGACCTCTTTTTGATGACTGTAAGTATACTCATTCTGATGATAAAGTTGTTGCCAGTGACAGTTATATTTTCAACTTTATTCATAGTGCTACTGAAAGTTATTATGATAGAGGGAAACATGGTTTTATGCATCTCAATAATATGAAGTTTCCCCGTTTTATGTTGAGAGCTTTGAAGTTGCATTTTTTTGCCTTCCTATGCTAGTGGATTTTTGTTTCAATAATTTGTTTTCTCATGATACCCCCATGCATAGGAAGTGGGTTAGACTCAAATGTGTTGGTTATTTGCTTCTTGATGCTCTCTTTCGCTTCAAATATTTATCTCCTATGTGAGCATCTTTGAAACTACCATGTCTAGCTTAAAGGCATTAAAGAAAAGTACTTCTTGGGAGATAACCCAATAGTTTTTTTGAGTCTTGGAGTAATAACTGCTCCTTATCCTTTTTGTTTTGGTTTTTGTGTCAAGTTCAACTACTTTTTTTAAGTAGAGGAGTTGTGAAAAGTGGCTGTCCTGGGACAGATTTTTGGTGCTACATTGTAAAAATTCATGAGAGAGCTCAGTACTTCAGATGGAGCTGTATTTTTCTGTGCTTGTTCTCCAAATTGTTACCCAACTTTCATTAGTTTTGCACTTTTTGATTTGAGCAACAGAAGTTTTCAAAAAAATCAATCTTTACCTGCTGGTATGTTTTGATAGATTTCTGCCATCATTTGCATTTGCCCCTTATATTGATTCCCTTCCAGATTCTTTTGGGTGTTTGAAAAAGAGTTGCTACAATAGTTTTTTTTATGGACTTCAGTTGAAGTGTGAACCTAAAGGTTTATTGTTTTTGCTTACACTAATGTTGTCATTGAGGTTTGTGTAAGGCCTTGTATGAAGGAAATTCCCAGGAGAAGGAGAAAAGGAATCTGCAGAGTTCGTCTTTGAATAGTTAAAAGTGGTGAAAACAGAAGGTTCGTGAAACCCCAATCTTTTTATATTTTTGATGTTTTTAATACATAAGGCAAGTTACGAGACGAAACTGAAGAGGAAACGGAGCCCGGGGTGGACAAACCCACCCCAGGCGTGGGCCCAGCATGGCCACGCCTGGAGGGGGTTTGCCACTATAAGATCCCACCTTTATAAAGGTAAAGATCCCTGTGATTGCAATGCTAGTCCCTGGATCAATTGCTAGCATCCACAGTTTAAGATGAAGTACACAGAAACAAAGGTCATTATTACATCGTCATTTCAGAGATAACATAGTCTTTTACAACCCCATAGCCATAGGCTAGTACAAGAGTTTAACATAAAAATAATAAAATAGAAGTCTTCATCTTCATGTGCCACAGGCAAGCATGTTGAGTGTAGACTCATAACCCCTAATCATCATCAGAGTAACCTGCAACATCACAAGTTACAGCCACAGTGGGTCAATACATTGGAATAGTATTGGCAAGTGATACCTTAGTAGAATATTAGCATCTAGTTACTACATGAATTTGGCTAAGTGTAGCTTAGGCTTGCTTTGCTCAAAATAGGGTTTACCTATCAGTTGAAACACTAAGTTTTTGTTTGGCAAAAACTTTCCCAAGGAACCACCAATAGAAATTGGTGAACCTTCACCCTAACTTTCAACAATTATTTATTTTGTTTATTTATTTTTCACATTTCAAAATTTGGAAAATTTTGGGATGTGACAGCCACCCTCGAACTCCGTCTCCGCTTTTTTCCAATGCCAAAACCTTCCTTATGCATTAAAACTTCATAATATATAACCCCTGGGTTCCCCGAGGTTCGTGCATCATGTTTTCGTTTTGATCTGTCTCTTCAGGAAATCTTCTCAAGATTACAGCAAAACTCGGAGCTAATCCGTACTCTTACTATTTAGTTCGAGGAACTAAGGAAGTTGATTGAGGAGCTTATCAAGAGAATGCCACCACAACCAAGGGAGTAATTCGTCATCAGGTTGGGCATCCCCTTGGCTTGTTCCAAGCTTGGGGGAGTGTCGCGGTATCACCACCATTATCTTTTATCTTTTAACTTTTTAGTGGATTCATATCTGTGGTAGAGAGGTTATCTTATAGTTTGGTTTGCATGTGGAATTATCTCCCATTTAGTTGTGTTGGATATTGGCTAGTTCTTAGGGGGAACTTTTCTGGTGTTGATTACTATTGTAGTTGATGCTTGTGAGTGGAACCATTGGATTATTGTTTATGTTCAGATTGTTATCCATCACCATATCATCTTTGATCTTGATCCATATGATGTCTCGTGAGTAGTTCATTTAGTTCTTGAGGACATGGGAGAAGTCATGTTGTTAGTAGTGGATTTGTTGAGTAATTATTTAATGGTTTAGTATTTAAGTTGTGGTGCTATTCTTCTAGTGGTGTCATGTGAACGTCGACTACATGATACTTCACCATTTATGGGCCTAGGGGAATGCATTGTGTATTTGTCTACTAATTGTGGGGTTGCCGGAGTGACAGAAACCTGAACCCCCGTTAGGACACCTTTGCACAAGGGAGTGTAGGATCTCAGAGTTTAAGGTTGTGGTTAGGTTTATATATTAATTGCTTTCCTATATGTGTGGATGCTTGCAGGGGGTTTAATCACAAGTATGTATTATTCCAATTAAGGTTTGTACATTAGCACAGGTTCACCCACACAACACTTACAACACCAAATAAGGGTGCTCAACTATTTGAAGCGAAAGCACTTGACAGAATTCCCATGTGTCCTCGAGAACGTTTGGTCCTTATAAGTATTTCCACCGGCTTGTCCTTTACTAAGAAAGGATTGGGCCACTTGTTGCAGTTGTTCGTTTTCTTTATTACTTGCACTTTGTTTTGTTGCTTTATCAGAAAACCCCGAAAAATTCGTTTGCTAAGTAGTTACAGAGATTTCCTACTCTATACCACTAGTCAACACCTTCTGCTCCTTGTTGGGATCGATACTATTATTTATCGAAAGTACTATGATACACCCCCTATACTTGTGGGTCATCAAGGGCATTTCTTTTACTTTTATGTTGAGTCTCCATATTCTATATTTATGCACCAATTAAGAGAGCATAGTTGTCATTCTTTGTTTTATATGCATTGTCCCAAAACTTATTGATTGATTCATAATGTTGATATTGCCTATTTTTGAACTATTTGTATCTAGTCACCCTTATGAACTTTGAAGGTGTCCTATGCATTTATGTTTTTCTATACCATGAAGGACAAGCTGAATACCACTTTTGCTATGTTTTCTATTGTGAAACAAACAAGCGTCTTTCAATGCATTGTTATTCATGATCTTTGTTTGTACATTTTCATGTTACAACATAGTTGCTATGTCTTATTGTTAGAACTACATATTTCATGCTCATGTTTAGAGTACTTTGATCCCAGCTATCAATGCTTTGCATTACCATGATCAGTTGTGATAGCATGTCACCTCAAAAATTATTCTTTTTATCACTTACATACTCGAGGACGAGAAGGAGTTAAGCTTGGGGATGCTTGATACGTCGTAAACGTATCTATAATTTTTTATGCTCCATGCTTGTTTTGTAACAACTTTGTTATGTTTTGCCTACAGTTTGATGTATTTTTATACATTTTCCGGTACTAACCTATTGATACGATGTCGCAGTGCCAGTTGTTTTCTGCTGTTTTTGGTTTCAGAAAAGCTAGTAAGGAAATATTCTCGGAATTGGACAAGACAAAAGTCAAAGTTCCTATTTTTTCAGACGCAACACGGAGCCCGAAGGAGAGACGAAGGGGAGCCACGAGGCGGCCACACCATAGAGTGGAGCGGGCCCACCCTAGGTCGCGCTAGCCCATGGTGTGGGCCCCTCGAGGCTCCACCGACCTTGCCCTTTCGCCTATATATACGTCTCCCCGAGACGTAAACCCAACGCAGATCATATCTCCACAAAAAGTTCCACAGCGCCGCTGCCATCGAAGAGGAGATTCAGGGGGACAGAAGTCTCTGTTCCGGCACCCTGCCAGGACGGGGAATTGCCCCCGGAGCCATCTCCATCGACTCCACCGCCATACCCATCGCTGTTGCTTACTTCCGTGATGAGGAGGGAGTAGTTATCCCTCGAGGCCAAGGGCTCTACCGGTAGCTATGTATCCATCTCTCTCTCTCTATGCGTGATCTTATTGTGGTCATGAGCTTCGTAATCAAGTAGATCTACTCTGCTACTCAAGTGCTTTAATTGTAATCTCCGGTTATCCCCACATGTGTGAAGTTGACAGTGTGCACACTGTATGGCACTTAGGCTAAAGATTACAGAAATACTTATCATGAGTTATATATTGAGTTGGGTGTCTCTATAAAATTGTGGTGTTTGTTGGAACCATCTAGTGCTCAAGGTGACAATGTGGGGTTACCTAGATGGGGAATGCGAACTTTAAGGAGAGATTTTGTAGCCCTACCATGGATTGGAGTTGTCCAACCGGAGAGTAGTTCAGAGTAGCATAACAAAGAGAAGACTTTTATATGAGAGTGTGCACTAGTGAAAGTATGATCCCTAGGCCTTGTTTCTAAGCATTGAAACACCATTTACAACTAGTCCTGCTACATGTTTGCTTGCTTCCATCTTTATTTCAGATTGCCTTTAGTCTCTTCCTCCCCGTGAAGCTCTTTTCTAGCACCATTGTCTTATAATCATTCGTACTACTTGTATTTTACTATCTCTTTGCCGAACTAGTGCACCTATACACCTGACAAGTGTATTGGGTGTGTTGGGTACACAAGAGACTTCTTGTATATTCATTGCAAAGTTGCTTGAGAGGGATACCTTTGACCACTTCCTCCCTGAGTTCGAGAAACCTTGGGTGATCCACTTAAGGGAAACTTGTTGTTGTTCTACAAACCTCTGAACTTGGAGGCTCAACACTGTCTACAGGAATAGAAGCATGCGTAGACATCAAAACCCGTCCAGGATAGGTTATTTATTTTGAATCTTGATGGTGAGTCAGTTTATAACATAAATGTTAAAAGGTTGAAACCAAATGATCTGAATATGACTTACTTTTGTCACTGTCGGCTTGGTCATATAAGTTGGAAACGCGTGAAGAAGTTCCATGATGATGGACTTCTAAATTTGTTCGACTTGGAATCATTCGACACATGCGAATCTTGCCTACTCGGCAAAATGACCAAGACACCTTTTGCAAAGAGTAGCAAAAGGGCGTCCGACTTGTTGGGACTACTACATAGTGATTTATGTGTACCAATGAGCACAACAGCCAGGGGAGGTTATGAGTACTTCATTACCTTTACTGATGATTTGAGTCGGTATGGATATATCTACTTGATGAAACATAAGTCGGAAGCCTTTGAAAAGTTCAAAGAATTACATAATGAAGTATAGAATCAACTTGGCAAGAAAATAAAGTTTCTTCAGTCGGACCGAGGAGGCGAGTACATGAGCCATGAGTTTGATGACCATTTGAAAAGTTGTGGAATAGTTCCTCAACTTACTCCGTCGGGAACGCCGCAGAGGAATGGTGTCTCGGAAAGGTGGAATCAGACCTTTTTGGACATGGTACAATCAATGATGAGTCAGACAGATCTGCCTTTGTCATTTGGGGGTTATTGTCTAGAAACGGCGGCATTCACACTAAACAGAGTACCATCTAAGTCAGTAGAGAAGACACCGCATGAGATGTGGACAGGCAAAAAGCTGAGTTTGTCTTTTCTTAAGATTTGGGGCTGTGATGCTTTTGTCAAGCGACTACAGTTGGACAAGCTAACGGCCAAGTCGGATAAGTGTATTTTCGTGGGGTATCTGTGGGAAACCTTGGGTTACTACTTCTACAGACGAGAAGAGGGCAAAGTGTTTGTCGCTCGGAACGGTGTCTTCCTTGAGAAAAAGTTTCTCAGTCGGGGAGTAAGTGGGAGCACGGTGCAGCTCGAAGAAATTCAAGAGGAAACGGCTAGTAGCGAGTCGGCAAAAACCTTGGAGGTTGAGCCGGTCGTGGTAGCTGAGCCGGAATAAGCACATGTACTACAAAGATCGGCAAGATTACGAAGTGTTCGTGATGTATTACTGTCTGCCAGATGGTGCAAGACCTGTCGAGTGCAAAAGGGTCTTTAAGAAGAAAACTTATATGGATGGAAATGTTTCCGTCTATAAAGCATGTCTTGTCGCGAAGGGGTTCCGACAAATTCAAGGAGTTGATTACGACGAGACTTTCTCGCCCGTAGCGATGCTTAAATCAGTTTGGATCATGTTGGCTATAGCAACCTATTTCGACAATGAGATATGGCAGATGGATGTCAAAACGGCTTTCCTTAACAGAAATTTAACGAGGACGTGTATATGATACATCCCAAGGGTTTTGTCGATCCGGCTAGTGCTGACAAACTGTGCAAACTTCAGAAATCCATTTATGGGTTGAAGCAAGCATCTCGGAGTTGGAATATTCGCTTTGATGAGGTAGTCAAATCGTTTGGCTTCATCAAGAGTGGTCATGGTTCTTGTTTATACAAGAAGTTTAGTGGGAGCAAAGTAAACTTTCTAATCTTATATGTGGATGTCATATTATTGATTTGAAATGATGTCCAGATGTTGCAAGAAACCAAGGAATCATTGGAAAGGAGTTTATCAATGAAAGACTTGGGTGAGGCAACATATATTCTCGAAATCCAGATCTATAGAGATAGATCAAGAAGGCTCACTGGATTGAGTCAGAGTACTTATTTGGACAAAGATTTGAAGAAGTTCAACATGGAATTGTCTACGAAGGGGTTCTTACCGATGTCCCATGGTGTAAAACTTGTCAAGACTCAGTGTCCTTCGACGACTGATGAGAGAAGTTGGGTGAGTGCGATTCCATATGCTTCTGTAGTCGGATCCATCATGTATGCCATGATTTGTACTAGGCCGGATGTTTCCTATGCTCTAAGTGTTATGAGCAGATACCAGGCTGATCCTGGAGAAATCCACTGGACAACAGCTAAAAATATCCTAAAGTACTTGAGAACGACTAAGGATATGTTTTTCGTTTATGGAGGTGAAGATGAACTCAGTGTAAAGGGTTACACGGATGCGAGTTATCTTACCGACTCTGATGATTCTCATTCGCAATCCGGGTATGTGTTTTTAATAAATGGACGGGTTGTGAGCTGGAAGAGTGTAACATCCCAACATTTAGGACAAAACGAAGGGTAGATTTAGGATTTTGTGCATTTGTAGGCATGCATCTGAAAATCCGGGTAAATTTTTCGCCAAATTATAAGACTAGAGTGATCAGAATTCTCACTCCGAGGAATTAGGTTTAGTGTCATCCAAGGGGAAGTGTGATGAATTTTGACATGACCTCTATTGTTTTCTGGAATTATGAGGGGAGAAATTTGAATTATAAATAATTATTCACAATAATATAAATACATGTATTATAAACAAAAGTATAAAGATTATTTAAGATCAACATTACATTGTTCTTTTACAATAAAAGAATAAAGGAAAAATTATAATAAACAGTGAAATGAATTAAAAAATGAAATAAATGAATGATATAAATACTTATAAGAAATGAAATACAATTAAGAATAAAGAATACGAAAGTTTTTACAAATAAATAAGAATTGAATTCTTATTAATAAATATTGTATAATAATTACAACTTAAGAATATAAAAATAAGAAATTACACTTTGTTTCAACTATAGACAAAATATTTATTATCCTCACAATCACAAGTACAAATAAAATATAAGAATAATTGACTTTACAAAAAGAGAAAGAATTTAACTTCGTTAAAAGGGATTACAGTAGTACAATGACCTTACAGATATTCAAAGAAAATGAATTAAATTACAAAAAGTAATAAAAGAAAACCTAAACTAATTAGTAAATCATTCCTAATATAATCTTCTATGGTCTCCTGTCAGTATCTTTGTCCCTGCAAATCAACTCAAACAAAACAAGAGAAAAGGAGTAAGTGGTTAGTGTTGATTAGTTTTGCTCTCAGTTTAGCAATGAAATGCATTGCTATTTACATCATTGATCAGAGTAAAATGAGGGCCAAACGGAGTAGTATATGTTCTTATTTCGAATCTGGACTCAGAACCACATCATAGGCAAACAGGAGCAAATTTCACCAATTGAGAAGAAGGTAAAAAGTAAAATAGTAATACCAAGCAAAATATCTAGTTTCAGTTGATCTGATCCATTTGAGTGATGCAAGCACACCAACATCTCACACAACACATGCAAATGTGTGTGTTGTCAACACAACAAGGCATGTATTAGAAGTAGAATAGAAGCAGCTGTAGCAAAGCAACCTGCTTGCTTATTCTTTCTCTATTCCAGAAACCCATCAGAGTATATTCACAATCCATAGAACCAGCATCAGATATCTCTCAAGAGCACATAAGAACACCACCACATTATCCATTTCCACACATACACCAGAGCACTGCTTGATTGCCGTCACCAGCAAACCACCATAAATCAGAGCCACTATGGTTATCTAATCAAGAAGGAGGCCAGTAGAAGATCAGGGAGGAGAAGGTCAACTAGATCAAAACCAAAGCACCAGGAAGAGGTACTCAAGACACACCAAGCATCAGCGCATACTGCTAAACATCAGGTTGCTATTCATCTCTAAGCCAGCCTGAGTACTTAATATCAATTCTTCTCCTACTTTTTTCCCAAGATGGTTTTGGGTGAGAAGGAGCTCTCGGTATAGTGTAGAACTGTTACACTAGTTCATCCCAGAGTTGTTAAAAGCCAACAAAGTATATGTTCTTATCTTAGAAAGATTTGGCCTCAGCCTGTTGCATCCTTGGCTTGGACAAAATCTTAAATAAACCAATCATGATACCTAGCCACTGTTGTGCACACTCCAGGTATGGAGACACCACAACAGCAACAAGGGCAGCAGATAACAACAACAATAATAGAATATGTTCTTATTCTTAAAACTGGAGCCTCAACCTTTTGCATCATAGGCAAGGGTTGGACTAAATCTTGGTCAAGTAAATCTGTAGCAGAACATGTAGTTGATCTAGACAACTGTGCATCCTCCCAAGAGGTACCACAGCAGCTAGATCATCTACAAAAGCCACAAATATTGCATACAGGACATAGCCATCAAATCAAAGCATCAACTTTATAAAATCTTAAACAAGCTAAATCATTTTCCTAAGCCAATCTAGATAGGAATCATTTGGATATAGTTATTATCATGTGAACCATCTCACAACATACATCAAGTTCATGGCAAAGTCTACCTGCATAAAAATCATATCTCTTAGATATAACACCAAGGATTAGGAGTACAATTTCATTGTCACCTTGGACAGACAACTAACCCTAATAGCATCGCCTCATTTCTCTTGGTTATGGAAGTCTTCTTGCCAGCAAAAGCACAAGTTCTTTTTCTAGCTGCTTATCATTGACAGACTGAATACTAGAAACTTGTTGAAGAGAAAAAAGTTTTCACTGCCCTCCTATAATTGTGTGACTTCTGGTTGTCTTGCTGAGGAAATTTAACTCCTTTATTCTGGGATTGCCCTTTTGCAAAAGCATGCAGGGATGAAATATGTCCTACCAAAAATATTGACCCAACTCTACATGAGGCCTTGGCAGATATAAAATTCAGTTTGAATGTCCCATTTGCAATGGAAATAATTATTTTGGGGTCCTGGGGAATCTGGATTTGCAAAAACAATGAAATCTTCAATAACAAGCATGCTTGTCTTGGAGAATGGAAGCCTATTGTATCCCAAGAATTAATATGGGTTCTGTTTAGAATTAAGAAAAAATATTATCAGGATTTCAAAGCCTGGATCAATACCCATTTGGATAGGAGATAGCTAGCCTTGTAATGATATCCCTCTCTGAGGTGGTCTTGGACTTGTAAATATGTACATATGTAACTCTTTATGATTATATAAAAATTGCAGTGGGGGCTTTCCCTACTATTTCACCCTAAAAAACCAAATAGCATCTAACATGTTCTTAACTACAAAACTAGGAATCAAGCACATATGTTCTCTCTGCCAGAAATGACAAGAAGCAAAAGTGTTTCCAAACCAATCATTATTCTCATACACCACTGTTTGCAAGAAACTACAATTATCCTTAATAATTATACACTTATTTGCATTTAACCAAACCATTAATCTACTAGCAGGAGCTAAGTAGCTTTTGTTCATTTCTTCGGATCAAATCAAAACACTGACTAAATAATCAACTTGGACTGAACCAAAACAGGGCATACATGAGCAAGTCGAACCCACAAACACAATCAAGCCAATGGTGCCTAGTAATATATAAACCCTACATAGCAACCTCTCAATTATCAGCTAACATTTGGTCAGAAAATCATTACCACAGCCCAATTCCAAAATTACCTAAACCTAAATCATACACCTAGAGCACAATTAATTATAAGGAAAAGTCTATACTTATTGTAGACCAAGTTACATACATCTTGCTGATGATATGAAGATCCAGAACACCACATTAGATTCATAGAAATCATTCCTAACAATCTAACATGCTTAAACTTCTTTCGTAGCATACATATATGTATATATATATCAAGAGTAACATCATACTTTTGTACTATGCAACTTAATTGCATATGCAAATTAGAACTAAGTCAAGATTACTAGCAGATAATCACAATCACAAACACAAGCAATTAGATGAATAGGAAACTACTATAAAACCATCAATGCAAAACCAATATAGCACATCACCATAATGCCCATCTCACCAACATCACAATCTAGTATATGACCAGCAAACCACCACTTAAACCTAACACAGATCTTAGACAGTTCATCGGCTCGAGGGCCGGTCACATAGATATTACCTGAATCTGAGTAACAGAAGAAATAAGAGGAGCATAGTAGTCAAAATAGGAAGAAGACTCGGCGCCGGGATTGCACAATTTCAGCATCGTCCCACCGGCGTTAGAGAAATAACCTGTCCATTTGGCAATTCCATTGTCCACTATCACCTCAATCAATTCCTGGGGCAGCAAATCGTGACTGTCGGGATTGCAGGAACCCTACCGAACCACTAGTGTGGAAGAGATGAGCATCCAATAGAACAGCAGGGAAAAATCATGGCATGGTAGAGGAGGCATAGAAGACAGAGTGGGACATCCACGACGCGGGGGCGCTACCGTGCCAGAGCACCCAACACGAAAAGCTAGGGTTAGCCATAGTCGGGGGAACTTGTGCGGAGCAGGAAGGAGAGGTGGCAGTAGGGTTCTGGTGGAGGGAGGCCCAGACAGGCAGACGATGACAGCTGGAGTAGGCCGGCGACCGGCCGAAGTGGAGCTAGAGGTGGCGCATCGTGCGAGCAGAGAGGGGAAAGAGAGGAGCGACAACATGGGTGCGTGTGTCGTGTGCGGGTGTGTATGTTCAGATGAGAGGAGGGTGTAAGTTGGGGCCGAGGTGGGGTTTAACCCCCAAGCCCAATTGGGTCGGGTTAGATTAGATTGGCTAGCGGGCCAAATTTAGTTGTTTAGGAAATACTAAAGAAATAAAAATAAGAAAAATAAAGGAAATTATCAAAATACCCTCTAAACATTTTAAGCTCTAGAAAATTTTAGAAAAATCCTAAAAATATGTTTAATACATCAAAATGTTTATTCAAATAATATCTACCTAAGAAAAATATAATACTACTTAATTGAGTGAAATAAAATGCAACTAAATATTAACACTCTTAAATATCTAAATGAAATTTAGTAAATTTAGAAAAATTCCTAAAAATAAATAAAATTCATTTTTATACATCAAAAAGAAATCTCTTATCTCATAAAAATATTAACTTAAATTTTTTACAAATAAAACTTAAAACAAATATTTAAAGACATTGGATAATTGAGAAACTTTATAAAAAATAAAGATAATACTTAAATATAAATAAAATTCAAATTTAAGACTTAAGTAAGAATATTTAATAGGAAAATACTAAATATATTATTCCAAAATCATATAAAATTCTTAGATCATATATCTTCAATTATCTAAATTATTAAAATGAGGTAGTTGTTTTGTTAATTATTTAAAACTATTTCCTAAGTAAGAAATAATCATATTAAAAACACAATATTTTAACTCTAATTAGAATAAACCCATAATTATAATTTAGGATACTATCTAGTTGTAAACAATCAACTTTATAGTATTCTTTTAAAACCTTTAACTAACTACAAGTCAAAGATTTACAAATTTATTTTTGCAAAGCATTAACTTATATTAGAAGTAAGTGATCTCAATTCATATATAATCATATTTAGCAAACCTAGTATTCACTAAATAAATTATAAAATAAATTCACCTATCTTTCTTTATCTAGAAAAAAACTTATAGTATAATCTAAAAATATTACACATATTAAATTTAAATCTTTTAAAAAAAGTTCCATAATAATAAGATTTCATATTTGATTATGCTTAGGGAAAACCCTAATAGTTGATAATGCTGCAAATGTTATATTTCAAGTCCAATTAAATTTGTATAGTTTACTTTGGTCTGATATACTTTAAGCTAGGAATACAATGACTCAAGTTCATTTAAAACTTATTAAAAACCATAGCTTCAAACCTATTAATCTTCAGATTTGAATAACTTAACATAAATAATATTTTCTTCAAATGTTATTCTTTTTGCCACTTCAAAAGAAACACTATACATTTTCATTTAAGTCATAACAAAATTAAAACATAAACCTTGTAATAATTACATGATACCACTCAATCTTAGAATTGTATTATGATTGTACTTTACCTTCATGACTTATATGTTTATCTCAAAATCTTTGCAACCACACTATTTTGTGAAGTAAACTTGAAGATAAACCAAACCTTAAAATAAATCATCTAAGTCCATCTCACTTGTAATGATTGGGGAATTACTTGGGACTTTACATTATGCATCCCATTATGTATGCATAACAGCATATTGCTTCTTTAAACATTGTCCTTACCAGGAAATGATGATATTTTTGTAGAACCCGAGGTCAAGGGTCAAGTCGAGACATTCGACTATAATACTTCGCCATATCAAGGAAAGTTCACACTTGCTCATGTCCTTCGGTTATTTTATGTAAAGTATTTTGCAAATCCAGTGTTGTCATCACCTGCATTCCAAAAAGGTCAAAAACACTATTTTTATAATTATTGTGAACTATTGGTTACTGATCCAGGGTGATCAGCTAATCTATTAAATATGGTCGTTGGAATACCACTACACAGGAATATATCATCTAGGACTTAATAACCAATGTCGCTAGTGATTCTCGCATCGTATATTACGCGTTAACCATGAGATTTGGAGTGGAACGGAGAAGTCAGCTGGGTCGTCTCCCTTTTTCATGCATCCGACACTCTTCTGGACGTTTTGTAAGTTGCGGATAGTGGGTATAGACGTTTTATACGGGGAAAGGTCTACCGTGGATCTGGGCTCACAAAAGACAGATTTCTAGTGTTAATGGTTGTTGTGTATATCCGACTAAGGTATAGCCGTTTTATACAGGGAAAGGTCTACATTGAGTGTGGGCACACAAAAAATTGCGCTGTATGTAGGGTCGCGGAGAAGGATAGTGATTGGCTAGGATCATATACTAGGCCCCACACCATAGGAAGTGTGGACGGGAAAGATTCTCCCGGTTATGCAACAAGGATTTGATCTCTCATACATAAAGTAACGCACCTATGCAAGTGTAAGAACTGTAACTTGTTACCCCCTGTTCCGGGAAGGAGCTGCGAACGCTGCAGGAAAGGAACTCCATGAAAGTTCTGGTAAACTTGTGAAGGCTGACGGACATAGCTTTTCAGAATAAAAGCAACCTTTGAAGAAATATTTACGAAAACTTGCATTGCCTACGACCTATGGTCTGTGGCTGTAGATATAGTGCATCAAACACTCCTTTTAGTGAACTTGCTGAGTAAGCTCGTAATCAACGTATCTTCTTAACCCTTGCTAGATTCCAAAGAAATTAAATACCAAGAAGAGGAAATACTTTATTCCATTGAATATCAAGAAGAATTCTTCTATGAAGAAATAGAAGTATCCGGAAGCGTCGAAGGGAACAATTATGAAAACATCTATGGAATGGAGACCGACGTATCTGAAGTATAAATGTATCATATATAGTGATATAGTACAGTAACATAGATCTCTATCCTCTATCTATATTAAATCTCGTATAAACCTTAAAGTTTAGTTTGCTTCTTTATATTTTCCTCAGAGTTATTATAGTTTAGCCCTGAGTCATCGGGATACCTCTATGGATCTAGGTGGATCTCGAATTCTTCATGTAATTTCTGGTTTTAATAATGATAATGTATGTTGTGGACCCGCTTTGTTTCTATTATACCACTCTGAGGATGTAATATTTGAAGAATGCTGATCCGTGAGTGTTATGTCCACGACTATAGTATACTACAACATGCATTGGTATGCTAGGTCACTACAGCTGGTATCAGAGCAAAATCTTTGACCTTAGGTTGGAAACCTATTAAATGGGTAGAACTTGTAGGAAGCATGTTAGCAACGGTAAAGATTTCTCTAGAAATATGATGATTATTCACTTGAGAATTACATTGTCGTGTTTCTAGTGCGATAATTCTTTATTATGATGCAAATTGGGGCAATAATACTAAATTATAACCTAGTAGGACTAATTATAATCTCTTATCTATAGTGGGTAATGACATCTTGGTACTCAAACCGGAATGTTCAAGTGATGTATAGGACTTTAGAGGACTATGTAGGTGATTGGACAGAACTTTTGAGATAACTTTTAGGGAATATGGAATTGCAAATCTCGACTTTTCGTCAAGGTTTATAGTTTCCATTAAAGGAAAGTGTTAGTCAAGTACTGTGTAGTGCTTACCTTACCAAAAAAACGAGGATAAGAGAAGTAACATCATATGCGAAGATGAGATGTATGGCGGCGGTATATCAAATTGTAGTTTTAGAAGCAATAATCAGGCTTCAAAAACAAGAATCCAAGTTAACTGGTAGGTAGTAATCTGATACGTCCAATTTGCATCACCATTCTATATCATAATTTGCCTCTATTCATTGATATATTTCTTATTAAGATGTGCTACTTATGTCTTTTCATCTGTTTTTGTATGTTGGATGATTCTTTGAGGATGAACTGCCAGAGTCAGGATTTTGATGGAAAAAGAGGTGTTTTGATGCAATTTCGCAAAGATCAGAAAAATAATAGAAAAACTATGGAAAATCATATTTTCCTAGAAGATGAAGAAAGCCAGAAGGGGAGGCGGAGATGGGCCACAGGGGGCCCACACCCCCCAGGCGCGGGCCACCCGAGGCCGTGCCTACAGGGGGTGTGGCCCACCTGGCCTACCTCTGGCTCCGCCCTCTCAACTATATTTTCTCCTCGAATCCCTAAAACATGGGGAGCGACCATAGAAAGATTCCGCCGCCTCTGCGGGGCGGAAAACACCAAGAGAGAAAGAGCTCTCCGGCAGACAGATTTCTATCGAGGAAATTCCTTCCCGGAGAGGGGAGATCGTCGCCATAAACACATCATCAAGCTAGACTTCATCGGGATCATCATCATCCACAACATCATCTCCACCAACACCATCATCACCACTCCATCCTGATGTAGCAATTGTGTTGAATACTTGCATAGTTCTTAGCGGAAACTTTCCCGGTGTTGATTACTATTGTAGTTGAAGCTTGTGAGTGGAACTATTGGATTATTGTTTATGTTCAGATTGTTATTCATCACCATATCATCTTTGATATTGATCCATATGATGTCTGATGAGTAGTTCGTTTAGTTCTTGAGGACATGGGAGAAGTCATGTTGATAGAAGTGGATTTGTGTTGAGATATGATTCAATGGTTTAGTATTTAAGTTGTGGTGCTATTCGTCTAGTGGTGTCATGTGAACGTTGACTATATGATACTTCACCATTTATGGGACTAGGGGAATGCATTGTTTATTTGGATACTAATTGTGGGGTTGCCGGAGTGACAGAAACCTGAACCCCCGTTAGGACACCATTGCACAAGGGAGTGTAGGATCTCAGAGTTTAAGGCCGCGGTTAGGTTTATACCTTAATTGCTTTCTTGTAGTTGCGGATGCTTGTAAGGGGTTTAATCACAAGTATGTATTAGTCCAAGTAAGTTTGGTAAATTAGCACAAGTTCAGCCACACAACACTTACAAAACCAAAGAAGACTACTCAGCTATATGAAGCGAAAGCACTTGACAGAATTCCCATATGTCCTCGAGATCGTTTGTTCCTTATAAGTATTTCCACCGGCTTGTACTTTGCTAAGAAAGGATTGGGCCACTTGCTGCATTTGTTTGTTGTCTTTATTACTTGCACTTTATTTCTTTGCTTTATCAGAAAACCCCTAAAAATCCGTTTTCTACGTATTTACAGAGATTTCCTGCTCCATACCACTAGTCAACACCTTCTGCTCCTTGTTGGGATCGACACTCCTATTTATCAAAAGTACTACGATACACCCCCTATACTTGTGGGTCATCAAGACTATTTTCCGGCGCCGTTGCCGGGGGGTGAAGCGCTATTGAAGAGTGGAACTGGTAAAGGAAACTTCTATTGTGAGTATTGCTTTTTATTTCTGTTTGTTACTTTGTTTCCAATATGGATAACCCACTTGGTTTTCTGTTTGGCAAAATTACTACCACTATTAGGGTAGTAGATGAACCACCACCTGTTGAGATAGATCCTTTTAAGATACCTACAAGTATTGTTGATCGTGTTATGGATAATTATTATTTAGGGGATGGAACTGTCCACCCTGGTGATCACTTGCTTTTTATCCATGAATTATACGGGTTGTTTAAGTGTGCAGGTATCACAACTGAACAGGTGAAGAAGAAGTTACTCTCTATATCCATGAAAGGAAGAGCTAAAGAATGGTATAAGCTGCTGAAGAATGGACAATCCATGGAATGGGAGGAAATAGTACCTCTCTTTTATTCTAAATTCTATCCTCCTAGTGAAATTCATAAGGATAGGAATCTGATATATAACTTTTGGCATCGTGACGGAGAGAGTACAGCTCAAGCTTGGGGGAGATTGAAGTTACTAATGCTTAAATGTCCTATTCATGAATTCCCTAACAATATTATTATCAATAAATTTTATGCTAGGATTTCTCTTCATGATAAAGATTTACTAGATGCTTCTTGTGCTGGATCATTCACATGTATGAAGGAAGAAGCTAAATGGGATCTCCTAGACCGTATTCAAGAGAACACTGAAGCTTGGGAGAATGACAAAGGAAGAAATTCAGGTATAAACTATGATTATGAATGCATTAAATCTTTTATGGGAACTGTTGACTTCTGTGATATTAGTACTGAGTATGGTCTTGATTCCCAAAGTATTGCAAATTTTTCTAAGGCCTTTGCCTCTTACATAGAAATTTCCAAAAAGAAGTGGAATAAGTACCATGCACCTTATAAAGATGTTGTTAGTCATGTTCCTGTTAGAAGCACTGAAGTTTGTACTATTGATCATATTGCCTGAACCTTATTGTAACATCCCAAATTTCATCAAATACAAAAGAATTTTATTGCATCCATAGCATCATGGCATTTTGACCTTGCACAAAAAATTTCAAAGCTAAACCCTAAGTAAAACCATATTTAAACCCTCTTTTTATTTTATATAACAGGCATGGTTTTATTTTTAATTTCAAAAGACAAAAGAGTTTTGGAGTGGCTAGTCGTGTTTGACACCCTTTTAAACACTAGGTTCACATCAACAAAATTTGGTGAAAGTTTGAATATATTTGGAGTTCATTTGGTGATTCAAATCGCATTTGAAAAATCAAAACAGAAAAAGAAAAAGAAAAAGGGAAAAACTAATAGCAGCAACCTATCTAGCCCAACCCAACCCGCGGCCCAACTAGCAGCCCACCCAGGAAACCCCCTCTCCCCTCTGTTTCTCACCCCGCCCGCGCACACCCCCCTCGCTGACAAACATGGCCCACTGCCACCTCAGCTCATCGTCCCCGCGTGACCCGCTCCCCTCTTCCTCGTTGCCGTTTCTTGCAATGAAATCGCGGCGTCAAATCGCATTGATTGCGCCAGTGATTCACCCCATGACCACGCCTTACTTAAGTGCCCTTTCCCCCTCTCCATTTCCCCTCAAACCCCAAGCCCTAAGCGCCACCAGGCTGCAATAATTTCTCGTCCAAACCCTCTCTGCTTCGACGAGCTGCAGCGCCGATTCTGGCCAACTCCGGCCACCCCTCTGCTCCTGGTTCCCACGAGCACACTCCTCATCGCCTCGCGCAACTCCTAGTACCTTTCCCTATCCCGCGCGTGCTTCAGAACATCGACAAGGACAACGCTAGCATGCCATCGTCCTCTGCTGCAACTCCGACGAACTTTTTCGGTAAATCCTGACTGCCCTTTCCTCTCTGGATGATACGCGTACACTCGCCATGTTCATGCGCATCTAACGCCACCTCTGGCTCGCCTTTTCATGCCTTGTAGCATCGTCAACAACCACACCCGAGCGAGCCCGACGCCGATGCCAACTCCGACGAGCAATCGACGACGTGCTCGTACGCCCCCGCTCCGTCCACGACCACGTCGAGCATCACCATGTCTCTACAATCCCTGTAAGCACCCGCACTTCCCCCGTACCCCCTGGCCTCGCCGGAGCGCCGTCACCAGACGCGCCGCCGCCGCGCTTGCCATTTGCGCCGCCCATCTATGGCCAGTGCGTTCAGATCCGTTAGATTCAGATCTAGTGGCTAGGATTAGAAGTGAGAGTGAAGGGGTACAGTTAGATTTGGACCGTGCGATCTAACTTGGATCCAGCGGCTCACGAGCATGATCCGGACGAAGCGGTACGGGCCAATTAGATGGCTCCGCGTGTCAGGATTTTTCTTTTAAAATCCATATTTGAATAATTAGATGAATTAACTTGTAAAATTCATAACTTTTGTTCTGTTTGTCCAAAAAATGCAAGTAATATATCAATGGATTCAAAAAATTAAATCCTACACATCTATGGGCTTAGGTTTGTACTTTGCTTCTGTAAAAATGGAATTTTATGCAGAGACATTTGTAGGCTTATTTACAGTATAGAAATTATTTAGAAAATGTCTTAAAGACTAATTTGAGTCTATTTAGTCTATAAAAGTTTAGTTTTGTGTTTAGTACTGTTTACTTGTCTTGTTTGGTTTAAGAAAAATCATCACATGGCATTTGCATGCATTCATATATTTTTGCTTGAATAATTTGAATGTAAATTTGGTGCTATCATTTTATGTGTAGATTTTGGTGCTAGTGGTGATTGTGATTGTGAGGATTGTTGCTACTCCCCCAACTACCAAGGAAAGTGGTGCTTCATGTATTTGTACCATTATTTTATTATGCACTAGTGATATTTTGTATAGGGCTTGCATGAGATTTTGTTAAGTATCTATATGTTGTGCTATGGGAAATCCTAGTAGTTGTAGTCTTGGTAGGGTTTTCTCTAAGTTAAGATACTTTTTTATCTTGCCATGCTTAGCCTAGTTAGTAGAAAACAAGGGTGGATTATAGACATGCTATGGAAAATATTGTTAAGTCTTTTAATTGTGTTTTTTCTTAATAAAAAAACTAAGTGAATGAATCACCTGGGTGGATGGTATGTTTGGGTTATGTTGAGTGGTTACACAATACACATATCTATGGTCTACCTTGTGTATCACACTTGTGGAAAGCCACCCAGGAGCAAAGGGATTTGAGATACTTAGTGTTTAAGAAGCTTCTTGTGCAACCACATGGCATATGGGCTCTGCCTTGATCATATAGGTTGCAATAACTTAGCCAGATGGACAGTTGGTGATAGGGTGATAGGTTGGAGCGCGTCCATTTGGTCTAATGGAAGGCTTCTGAAAGGTCTCGTCTCGATGCATGTCGAGTCTTGTCGGGAAAGTGCACCACCTCTCGAGAAGGAAAAATCTGAGTACTTAGCCGTGTCCCCGGCAACGGACAATTTGAGCATCAAGACATTGAAGCTATCAAGAATCTACTCATCCTAATTTCTAAGTTAAAAATATGTGGTTGAACAAGGGTAAAGGTTCACCAATGTCTATTGGTGGTTCCTTGGGAGTTTTTGTCAAACAAAAACTTAGTGTTTTCAACTGATAGGCAAAACCTATTTTTAGCAAAGCAAGCCTAAGCTACACTTAGCCAAATTCATATAGAAGATAGAAACTATTATTATACTAAGGTATCACTTGCCAATACTATTCCAATGTATTGACCCATTGTGGCTGTAACTTGTGATGTTGTAGGTTACTCTGATGAGGAATAGGGTTATGAGTCTGCAGTCAACATGTTTGCCTGTGGCACATGAAGATGAAGACTTTACTTTATTTTGTTAAGTTGAACTCTTGTACTAGCCTATGGCTATGGAGTTGTATAAGACTATGTTATCTCTGGAATGACGATGTAATAAAGACCTTTGTATCTGTGTACTTCATCTTAAACTGTGGATGCGAGCATTTGATCCAAGGACTAGCATTGCAATCATAGGGACCTTTACCTTTACAAAGGTGGGGTCTTATAGATGGTATCAGAGCACTGTGTTGCCTATAGGATTATGACCCTAGGTTGGATTAGACTAAGAAACCACTAAGGAAAATTTCAACACTTTGTAAAATTCCACACTTGTCTTTTCTTCTCGTAAACTTTTCTAATCTTTTTTCTCACCTCTATTTGTTGATGAAATCCATCAACGAAGCCATCAGGAAGGGACCACTCATGACCATGACTTTGGAGTGTGAGACGGAGTTTCCCTAAGCACTCAAGAACCTTATGGTTACCATGGGGATACATGGTGCAGCTGTGTATAAGGGATTTCCTGTGATTGATGAAAGAGAAGAGTATTGGTGGGTGCAACTTCACTTGTACAAGAACAAGGAAGACAACCACAAAGAGTCGGGATTCTGCATGGTCACCAACTCTGAAATGCACACAGCATTCTTTGACTCTGCAAGAAATGCAGCTTGGAATGCCATCAAGGAGCTTGGTGATAGGCTCAAGTGTAGAATGCTCAACACTCAAAATGACCTTAGGGATGAAAAGAAGCATAGCCAAGACTTAGAGGCTGCCAATCAACATTTAAGAGAAGACATCATAGACTTAGCATTAGAGTCTTGTGAACAAGATCGACAGATTGCCTCTAGGGATGGCCTGATAGCTATTTTGTCAAGTGAGTGAGAATTGTATCGTACTCTGTTAGTTGGACCACCACACTTGTCATTTTACTCGCAAAAACTTGTCTAAGTTATGTTGAACCTTGGTGTTTGTGATAAATTTGTATGCCATGACTTGTGTGTTTCATGGATGATGTATGCTTTTGATTTTATTTTATTTTTGTCTTGTTTCCTACTTGTGTTGTACTAATATTTTTCTCTTACAATAGATGCCTAGCGTTGTTATCAGCACCGCCGAGGAGTTCAAGGGAACTCGTTTCGGTTCTCGTCTCGTGGAGCTCACTAGTGTGCTCAACCTCCCACTTCCTAGTTTCACGACACTCCAGCTCACTAAGTTTGAGAGGAAGGACCTTTGGGGCTTCAGAGTCACACAGCCGGGACGCCATACACACCCACCCACGGAGGACATCACCAAGTTGATGCATGATGACAAGGAGAAAGGCTTAGATGTAGTCATGCAGGAGTTACTTGAACGCCTGGTTGGGAGGCACTCCACCGAGCTTAGAGGCCTCTACTTTCACCTGTTTGGGAGACGCGGTGAGGTGGGTGAGGCAGTAGAGTACGATGACGCTACTAGAGAGACGACTGAGCCAGTTCGTCTGTACCTTTAGGACCTAGAGGGTCTTATTAGACACCTTGACACGGAGAGGACCAACGTCATGCTTAGCAACAACGAGCTCCAGGTCCAGCTAAGGGAGAAGGATAAGCTCTTCGCAGAGCAAGACGAGATCGTCAAGGAAATGGAGGCCAGATTTGAAAGCCAGGACAAGAAATTCAAGAGTCAGGAGAAAAGAGTCCAAGACAGAAACAAGAAGATCAGGGAGATGAAGGCTGAGTTAGAGGCCAAGGACTTAGAGCTTGAGCACCAACAGGGAGTGATCGAGAGGCTTCGCTCACAGAAGAGAACTCTCCGTGCGAAGATCGAGGCCTTGACCACCAATGTGGATGAGTACAAGACCACCATGGAGAATGCAGGTCTTACCCTTGTTGACGTAGAGGTCAACATGGAGGAGTACTATAGACTACTCGACTATCATTTATCTATCATACTTTGATTATTGAGTCGCAATGACCATCCAACATGTGGATGGCTTGCTATTGTGTGTTTGCATTTTCAAAACCTGTTGCTTATGTCGTTCAAACTCTATGTTATTTTGAGCTTGGTTATTGTGATTGTTTCTATGTGTTGTATTGTGCATGTTAAGCATCTATGGGTATCTCATTATTATCCTTATTGAAACCACAGATGCCTCCCCGTCGTGCCAACCCCAACTAAAACGACAACAATAACGTCACTCCCGAGATGCAGCAGTTGATGACAGCTCAAGCTCAACTGATGCAGATGATGACACAGTTCATGCAGAATCAGAACCAGAACAACAACAACAACAACAACAACAACAACAACAACAACAACAACAACAACAACAACAACAACAATAGCAACAACAACAACAACAACAACAGCAGCAGCAGCAGCAACAACAACAACAAGAACAACGACAACACCAATAACAACAACAACAACAACAACAACAACAAAAACAACAACAACAACAACAACAACAACAACAACAACAACAACAACAGGAACAACAACAACAACAACAACAACAACAACAACAATAACAACAACAACAACAACAACAATCAGAATAATCCTCCAGCATTCGACATGCTCACCAGATTTCTAAGACTGATACCTGCAAAGTTCTCAAGAACCACTGATCCAATGGTAGGCAATGACTGGTTACATTTAGTAAACAAGGACTTAGTCACTGTCGGCTGCACCGACGAGGAAAGAGTCAGGTTTGCAGCACATCTCCTTGAAGGACCGGCAACAACCTGGTGGGACAACTTTCAGATCACCACCCCCCTTGAGGATGTGACACCCTTTTAAACACTAGGTTCACATCAACAAAATTTGGTGAAAGTTTGAAAATATTTGGAGTTCATTTGGTGATTCAAATCACATTTGAAAAATTAAAATAGAAAAAGAAAAAGAAAAAGGGAAAAAATAATAGCAGCAACCTATCTAGCCCAACCCAACCCGCGGCCTAACTAGTAGCCCACCCAGGAAACCCCCTCTCCCCTATGTTTCTCACCCCGCCCGCGCACACCCCCTCGCTGACAAACATGGCCCACTGCCACCTCAGCTCATCGTCCCCGCGTGACCCTCTCCCCTCTTCCTCGCTGCCGTTTCCTGCAATGAAATCGCGGTGTCAAATCGCGTTGATTGCGCCAGTGATTCACCCCATGACCACGCCCTACTTAAGTGCCCTTTCCGCCTCTCCATTTCCCCTCAAACCCCAAGACCTGAGCGCCACCAGGCTGCAATAATTTCTCGTCCAAACCCTCTCTGCTTCGATGAGCTGCAGCGTCGATTCTGGCCAACTCCGGCCACCCCTCTGCTCCTGGTTCCCACGAGCACACTCCTCATCGCCTCGCGCACCTCCTAGTACCTTTCCCTATCCCACGCGCGCTTCAGAACATCGACAAGGACAACGCCAGCATGCCACCGTCCTCTGCTGCAACTCCGGCAAACTTTTTCGGTAAAACATGACTGCCCTTTCCTCTCTGGATGATACGCATACACTCGCCATGTTCATGCGCATCTAACGCCACCTCTGGCTCGCCTTTTCATGCCTTGTAGCATCGTCAACAACCACACCCGAGCGCGCCCGACGCCGATGCCAACTCTGACGAGCAATCGACGACGTTCTTGTACGCCCCCGCTCCGTCCACGACCACGTCGAGCATCACCATGTCTCTGCGATCCCTGTAAGCACCCGCACTTCCCCCGTACCCCCTGGCCTCGCTGGAGCGCCGTCGCCAGACGCGCCGCCGCCGCGCTTGCCATTTGCGCCGCCCATCTATGGCCAGTGCGTTCAGATCCGTTAGATTCAGATCTAGTGGCTAGGATTAGAAGTGAGAGTGAAGGGGTACAGTTAGATTTGGACCGTGCGATCTAACTTGGATCCAGTGGCTCACGAGCATGATCCAGACGAAGCGGTACGGGCCAATTAGATGGCTCCGCGTGTCAGGATTTTTCTTTTAAAATCCATATTTGAATAATTAGATGAATTAACTTGTAAAATTCATAACTTTTGTTCTGTTTGTCCAAAAAATGCAAGTAATATATCAATGGATTCACAAAATTAAATCCTACACATCTATGGGCTTAGGTTTGTACTTTTCTTCTGTAAAAATGGAATTTTATGCAGAGACATTTGTAGGCTTATTTTTCAGTATAGAAATTATTTAGAAAATGTCTTAAAGACTAATTTGAGTCTATTTAGTCTATAAAAGTTTAGTTTTGTGTTTAGTACTGTTTACTTGTCTTGTTTGGTTTAAGAAAAATTATCACATGGCATTTGCATGCATTCATATATTTTTGCTTGAATAATTTGAATGTAAATTTGGTGCTATCATTTTATGTGTAGATTTTGGTGCTAGTGGTGATTGTGAGGATTGTTGCTACTCCCCCAAATACCAACGAAAGTGGTGCTTCATGTATTTGTACCATTATTTTATTATGCACTAGTGATATTTTGTATAGGTCTTGCATGAGATTTTGCTAAGTATCTATATGTTGTGCTATGGGAAATCCTAGTAGTTGTAGTCTTGGTAGGATTTTCTCTCAGTTAAGATACTTTTTTATCTTGCCATGCTTAGCCTAGTTAGTAGAAAACAAGGGTGGATTATATACATGCTATGGAAAATATTGTTAAGTCTTTGACTTGTGTTTTTTCTTAATAAAAAAACTAAGTGAATGAATCACCTGGGTGGATGGTATGTTTGGGTTATGTTGAGTGGTTACACAATACCCATATATATGGTCTACTTTGTGTATCACACTTGTGGAAAGCCACCCAGGAGCAAAGGGATTTGAGATACTTAGTGTTTAAGAAGCTTCTTGTGCAACCACATAGCATATGGGCTCTGCCTTGATCATATAGGTTGCAATAACTTAGCCAGATGGACAGTTGGTGGTAGGGTGATAGGTTGGAGAGCGTCCATTTTGTCACATCCCAAGATTTTCCAAATCTTGTAATGTGAAAAATAAATGAATAAAAATAAAACTTTGTTGAGTTTCAGAGTGAGAAGAAACTTTTTGAAACCAATTGGGAGCCTTCAAACTTATTTTGATCTAATAAATCCTAAAGGGATTTAAATAGATAAATAAAACAATAAAGTTAAAAATATTTGAAAATACTATTTTGAATCTTTTAAATAAAAGGTTTGGTTTCAAAAGAAAAGGATAGATTTATAAATAAGGATTATTTTATAAAGCCAAATTAAAACTTGGCCAAGTCTTTGAAATAAAATATTTCTATTTGATAAAAATAGTAAAGGTTTATTTAAATAAAATAAGAAGGATTTAATATCCAAGTTTATTAAAAATAA
This sequence comes from Avena sativa, assembly GCA_916181665.1. Lineage (NCBI taxonomy): Eukaryota > Viridiplantae > Streptophyta > Magnoliopsida > Poales > Poaceae > Avena > Avena sativa. The sequence continues at coordinate 415,492,758 of OV702285.1, read as the reverse complement.
AGGTTTTGCTATTTTAATTAAACATCAAAACTTATTTATTTATTTAAAACAAGTTTTCCAAGTATTCTTTATTTTCAAATAAAACCTACTGATTTGGTTTTGATAATATTTGGTTATCAAAAATGGAGTTTTGAATAAATCAAAATCTATTTGATTAATAAACAAGGTCTATTTATTTAATTAATAATGGACCCTAAAATAAAAATATTATTTTGATCTTTGGACTTTGGTTTATGTTGTTAAACAGAACCAAATTCAATTGCAAAGTTTGATTGTTTGATTTGTTGATTGAAATTCAAAACAGAAAATAGATTTAGAAAAAGAAAAAGCAATTTGAAAGAAAAAAATAGAGTCAGACAGCAGCCCAACCCACCTGGCCCAGGAAGCCCAACTCCAGCCCAGCTTCTCTCCCTCCCGAAGAAAACGTTTCACACTCAGTTTTTAACCCGCAGAGCGACTGACGAGTGGACCCTCTTTCCCTCACACTTCCTCGCTGACAGCAGGGTCCCACTTCTCTTGTTCATCGTCTTCGAGCCCGCGCCGATTACTCCCTGCCGTTGCAGCCATTACTCCGGCGATCAATACGTGTTGATTCTGCGACCGTTACTCGCCGTGACTGCACCCTATTAACCTCCCTGGCCTCCTCTCCATTTCCCCTCACGCGCCTCCCTCTCTTTGCCTCCAGGCCGGACGAATTTCTCCGCGCACCCCACTGCTCCGACGAGCATCTCCGGTGAATTCCGGCGAACCACTGCCGCCCCTTGCCTCCCTGAGCACACGACCGTGATCCCCACTCCCAGGCGCACCTGTCTGTGTCCTCTGTTCAACCGCGGGCACCCCAGAGCGTCGACTTCGACAACTTCCGAGCGCCGCCGCGTCTGCTACCTTCTTCGGCGACGTCCCCTGGTAAGCACAGACCACCCCGCGCCCTCTCCTTCACGCACGCAGCTTCGCCTTGATCTTGCGCATCTAACCGTGTCCTCGTTTTCCCTCGGGGCGAACCGCAGCACCGCCCTCGACAACGACCAGAGCCGCCCGATGCCGTTCCCCACTCCGGCGAGCAATCCCGCTGGAACCAGTGCGCCCCTTGCCAGACCAACACCACCTCGAGCTTCACCGTGACCTCCTGAACCCGGTGAGCACCTCCCCTCTCTCTTTGCTTCCTAGAACCGCCGCTAGCCCACCGTCTGAGCGTGCGCCGCCGTCTGCCGCCGCCAGCGCCGCCACTAGTTGGCAAGCGTGCTGCGCGCCGTTGGATCTTAATCGTACGCACGCGATAGATTGTTAGCCGAAGGGGTATCGATCCATCTATGCCGTGCGTTGTTAGTTTAATCCTACGGCCAGCATCACTCGATCCACCCGAATCGGTATCGACCAGTAACATCGCGACGCGTGGCCAGTCTTCGATTTAAACAGAATTTGAAAACAGATTTAGATGCAAATTTGAAACCCTTGTAACTTTTGATCCACACGTCCAAAATTTGCAAACTTTATATCAAATGAATCAGTGGAACAAGCCCTAGACAACAATGCAATGTGTTTAGTAAAAAGTTTCTGTTAGATTTTTTGTTTTTGCAGAAACATTGGTATGCTTGTTTAGGTTATAAAAATTATTCAAAAATGATTTTGAGGTTGAAATCTTTGCAAATTGGTTTGTGGTGAGCTTATTGACCTTAGGAACAACTTGTGGATTTAAAAATGTATTTTGAAAAGATTAGGATGGATTAATTGATTTAGCCCATTTCTAGTCAAATAAAATTATTGTTTTTGCTAAGAAAATGATTTTGAACAAAAACCTTTGGAAAATGTTTTGATTCAAAGATACTGACCCTAAACACCAAGCTTTGTGAAACAACAACTTATTTGGTGAGCAACATAAAGTTTTTGCTTTGATAAAAACATTTTTCACCACATAAAATAATGAATGGATTTAAAAATGGTTTATAGATAAAACCCCTTTTGCAAATGACTTTGCCACTTTGGAAAATGACCACTTTGAACCTTACAAAGTTTAGAGCCTAGTAGAAACCACCTTTGCAAATAAAACTACCTTTTGCATGTTTGCATGCATGACTTAGTTCCCATTATTTTGTGTGTGAATTGTTTGATTGATTATTGGTTGGAATGCTAGTTGATATTGTGTTTGCTTGATTGATTTGTAGTGAAGTTAGAAAAGTGTGAAACTAGCAAGATCAAGAAGTGAACCAACATTCCCTACCAAAAAGGCAAGTGACACTATCATCAAAAGTCCTACTATTTTCATTATACTTAGTGGATTTTGAAACATGCATGAAAAGAATTTTATACTTATGCTATGCTAAATCCTAATAGGATACCCTTATACATTCCTTAGTGAAAACAATGTAGTTGTAAAATGCTTAGCCATGCTAGATTTTTGAGAAGAGATACATGTTGAGATTTTATGAAATTGAGAAAAGACTTATGGTTTATATAATAAAAAAAAGGACTCAATGAACCACCTGGGTGGACAAGGATACTTTGAGTTTTGATAAGGTGGCAACAAAAGAAACCATGTCTATGGCAATCTCTTTGTGTTGTGCACCAAAAAAATAACCACCCAGGGACTTAGAGATTGAACATGTTTCTCCAACTGTGGCTTTCGTGTACAACCACATGCTACTTATGGCTCTGGCTTAGTCAACTACATTGGGAAGACCCATGCATTGTCTTCAGGTTACTAAAAATGGGGGAACTCGGAATCCAACATGGGTACTGAAAACAAGCTAGCAATGGTGTATGGGAGGACTCTCTGGAAAGACTTCATCACATTCTCAATCTGCCAGTACTCCATCTTGGTGAGCACTTATCCAGCGGCCACTGGTGGCAACAAGATGAGAGTGTGACATGTGGGTAAAGTGTACAACTTCTGCAGAAGATAATAAAATCTAAGTACTTAGCCGTGTCCCCGGTTATGGACAATACTGAGCAACTAAAGCTTGAAGCTATGGGAAATCTCGACATTCCAAATTCTAAAAGAAAAACTTTTAAGTGACAACTAAAGACTTGATGCACTTGGGGGTACCAAGGAGCTCAAGAGGTTTTGATAAAACTTGATGCACTTGGGGATTTACCAAGGAGCTCAAGAAATTTTTGACAAGGACTTGAACACTTGGGGATTTACCAAGGAGTTCAAGGGATTTTGATAAAGAGATTTGACAAAAGATCAAAACCATTTTGAAAAGATAGGATAAATTATTGCTTTCTGCAAATGAGCCTAAAACCCTACTTAGCCAAATATGCATGTATTGATAGGATCCACTTATAATCTACATAGTAGTGAAACTTGCCAATACAATCCAAATGTATTGACCCTTGTGGCTGTAACTTGTAATGTTGCAGGTTTGATTGATATTAGTGAAGTTGATTGATTAGGATTACAAAGTCTACAACCAACATGTCTGCCTGTGGCACTTTGAAGATGAAGGACCCCATGCTTATAGATATTCTGCTGCAATGTAATGTAATAGCCAAATGAGCTATGTAAGATGTAATAAAACTATGTTATTCCTGGTTATAAAGTTATAATATGACCTTTGTTTCTTGATATTACATCTTAACTGTGGATGCTAGCTAATGATCCAGGGACTAGCATTGTAAACACAGGGATCTCTACCTTATTGAAGGTTGGGAACTCTACAGATGGTATCAGAGCACTGTGTTGCCTGTAGGATTTGTAACCCTAGGATTGGACAAAAACCCTTAGGAAAATAGGAGTTGTTCTTGTTCCAAAACTTATTTACAAACAAACTTGTAAACTCTTTCCTCAACCACTTTGATTTTGATTCTACATCTCATCTATTTTCAACTTGATGGAAAAACCTACCCCATGACCAAAGACTTCACCATGGGCAAAGGACATCATCAACTCTAAAGACTTCAACATCTTCAACTCTAATGACTTCAACATCTTCAGCATATTCACCAAGGACTTCAACCTTGGATACCACTAAGGACAAGTGAGACAAGAAATCTTGCTCAAGATTTGGAGACTAAGGAAACACAAGTTAGAAGGAGCCCACATCACTTGAAGTTTGATGACCAATAATTTATCCCAAGGAACCATGATCTCATGCAAGAAGGAATCACCAAGAAGGATGGAAAGATCACAAGTGAACCCAATAGATGGACCATCATATATATAGTTAAGTCAAACACACCAACTTTTGTGGTGTAACAAAAATATTTTGTTGCCTAAAAATGTGCTTGAATTTTGATGTTTGAGTGAAAAGTTGTTTTTGATTGCTTACACATTGTTTGTGTGAATTGTGATATGTGTGATTAGAATTGATTCCTTAGAAATATTTTCCCTATTCTAATCTTAGTTCAACCCAAATAGATGACTACTCCAAGAGACTCCAACATCAAGGTTGATGACAACAACACCAACCAAGAGGACAACATGAAAGAGCTCATAGCAACCCAAAACCAGTTGAACCAAATGACAGCTCAATTCATAGCCAACACTAGTGGGCAAGATCCAACCCTGCAAGGATTTTTGGAAACTCAAGCCCAATTGATGCTTAAGGTGACAGATCAAATGATCAACATGGAAGACAACTATTCCAAAAGAGTTTGTGACAACAAGGATGACAGAAATGTTATTCTAGATGGAGCCCCAGCTTGCATTATTTGTGGAGACAAGGATCACACTTCCAAGGAGCATGGAGATCAATGCCCCAACTATGAAGAGAAACATCATGTTGGCCACTGTCCCACCTCTCAAGCTACTTGCTACCTATGTGAAGGAAATAACCATGTCCCTATCCAATGCCCCATCTACTCCATAGTGGAACAAAGGAAACAAGGTGGAGTGCAACAAATGATTGCAAACTATCAAGAAGGATCCAAATCTACCAAGAAGAATGATGACAAAGGAAAAGGGCCACTTATACCTCCATGCAAAACAACCCAATTCAAAGGACCAAAGAAAGGGCATATGAATTTTCCAAAGAGTAATAGAAGGTCCAAGAAACATGTAGACATTCCTACCTACCAGATAACATATGAACAACATGAACTAGATGCACTCCTAGCTTGGGAGAAACCCAAAAAGAAAAAGAAGGACAAAAGCCATGTGCAATGTCATCATTGTAAAGAAATGGGACACTATTCCAGTGAATGTCCAGAGAAACAGAAGTATAAAGAGATTGGCCAAGTGTGGTGCAACAACTGCAAAGAGCTAGTCCATTATGCAGCAACTTGTCCACAAGAGACACGTAAAGAACTCAAAGATATCATATGTTTCAATTGCAAAGAACCAGGACATTATGCAAGCAATTGTCCAGAAAAGATGAAGAACAAGTTAAACAAGCCTATGAAGGATCTCAACCTTGGCCCATGAGTCAAGTGTGGAAACAAAGGACACCAAGCAGATGTTTGCCCAGAGAAGTTTCCCCAAGATCCCAAGCAAGCCAACATGTAATGTAGTTGGAAAATTTTTAGGGGTGGTAGTACCCTAGATGTTTTGAGCCTACTTGTAACCCTAGCTTTCCCAAATCTCGGGACGAGATTTATTTTTAGGGTGGTAGCCTGTCACATCCCAAGATTTTCCAAATCTTGTAATGTGAAAAATAAATGAATAAAAATAAAACTTTGTTGATTTTCAGAGTGAGAAGAAACTTTTTGAAACCAATTGGGAGCCTTCAAACTTATTTTGATCTAATAAATCCTAAAGGGATTTAAATAGATAAATAAAACAATAAAGTTAAAAATATTTGAAAATACTATTTTGAATCTTTTAAATAAAAGATTTGGTTTCAAAAGAAAAGGATAGATTTATAAATAAGGATTATTTTATAAAGCCAAATTAAAACTTGGCCAAGTCTTTGAAATAAAATATTTCTATTTGATAAAAATAGTAAAGGTTTATTTAAATAAAATAATAAGGATTTAATATCCAAGTTTATTAAAAATAAAGGTTTTGCTATTTTAATTAAACATCAAAACTTATTTATTTATTTAAAACAAGTTTTCCAAGTATTCTTTATTTTCAAATAAAACCTACTGATTTGGTTTTGATAATATTTGGTTTTCAAAAATGGAGTTTTGAATAAATCAAAATCTATTTGATTAATAAACAAGGTCTATTTATTTAATTAATAATGGACCCTAAAATAAAAATATTATTTTGATCTTTGGACTTTGGTTTATTTTGTTAAACAGAACCAAATTCAATTGCAAAGTTTGGTGAGAGTTTGATCTGTTTTGGTTGTTTTATTTGTTGATTGAAATTCAAAACAGAAAATAGATTTAGAAAAAGAAAAAGCAATTTGAAAGAAAAAATAGAGTCAGACAGCAGCCCAACCCACCTGGCCCAGGAAGCCTAACTCCAGCCCAGCTTCTCTCCCTCCCGAAGAAAACGTTTCACACTCAGTTTTTAACCCGCAGAGCGACTGACGAGTGGACCCTCTTTCCCTCACACTTCCTCGCTGACAGCAGGGTCCCACTTCTCCTGTTCATAGTCTTCGAGCTCGCGCCGATTACTCCCTGCCGTTGCAGCCATTACTCCGGCGATCAATACGCGTTGATTCCGCGACCGTTACTCGCCGTGACTGCGCCCTATTAACCGCCCTGGCCTCCTCTCCATTTCCCCTCACGCGCCTCCCTCTCTCTGCCTCCAGGCCGGACGAATTTCTCCGCGCACCCCACTGCTCCGACGAGCATCTCCGGTGAATTCCGGCGAACCACTGCCGCCCCTTGCCTCCCTGAGCACACGACTGTGATCCCCACTCCCAGGCGCACCTGTCTGTGTCCTCCGTTCAAACGCGGGCACCCTAGAGCGTCGACTTCGAAAACTTCCGAGCGCCGCCGCGTCTGCTACCTTCTCCGGCGACGTCCCCTAGTAAGCACAGACCACCCCGCGCCCTCTCCTTCACGCACGCAGCTTCGCCTTGATCTTGCGCATCTAACCGTGTCCTCGTTTTCCCTCGGGGCGAACCGCAGCACCGCCCTCGACAACGACCAGAGCCGCCCGATGCAGTTCCCCACTCCGGCGAGCAATCCCGCTGGAACCAGTGCACCCCTCGCCAGACCAACACCACCTCGAGCTCCACCCGAATTGGTATCGACCAGTAACATCACGACGCGTGGCCAGTCTTCGATTTAAGCAGAATTTGAAAACAGATTTAGATGCAAATTTGAAACCCTTGTAACTTTTGATCCACACGTCCAAAATTTGCAAACTTTATATCAAAAGAATCAGTGGAACAAGCCCTAGCCAACCATGCAATGTGTTTAGTAAAAAGTTTCTGTTAGATTATTTGTTTTTGCAGAAACATTGGTATTCTTGTTTAGGTTATAAAAATTATTCCAAAATGATTTTGAGGTTGAAATCTTTGCAAATTGGTTTGTGGTGAGCTTACTGACCTTAGGAACCAACTTGTGGATTTAAAAATGTATTTTGAAAACATTAGGATGGATTAATTGATTTAGCCCATTTCTAGTCAAATAAAATTATTGTTTTTGCTAAGAAAATGATTTTGAACAAAAACCTTTGGAAAATGTTTTTATTCAAAGCTACTGACCCTAAACGCCAAGCTTTGTGAAACAACAACTTATTTGGTGAACAACATAAAGTTTTTGCTTTGATAAAAACATTTTTCACCACATAAAATATTGAATGGATTTAAAAATGGTTTATAGACAAAACCCCTTTTGCAAATGACTTTGCCACTTTGGAAAATGAACACTTTGAACCTTACAAAGTTTAGAGCCTAGTAGAAACCACCTTTGCAAATAAAACTACCTTTTGCATGTTTGCATGCATGACTTAGTTCCCATTATTTTGTGTGTGAATTGTTTGATTGATTATTTGTTGGAATGCTAGTTGATATTGTGTTTGCTTGATTGATTTGTAGTGAAGTTAGAAAAGTGTGAAACTAGCAAGATCAAGAAGTGAACCAACATTCCCTACCAAAAAGGCAAGTGACACTATCATCAAAAGTCCTACTATTTTCATTATACTTAGTGGATTTTGAAACATGCATGAAAAGAATTTTATACTTATGCTATGCTAAATCCTAATAGGATACCCTTATACATTCCTTAGTGAAAACAATGTAGTTGTAAAATGCTTAGCCATGCTAGATTTTTGAGAAGAGATACATGTTGAGATTTTATGAAATTGAGAAAAGACTTATGGTTTATATAATAAAAAAAGGACTCAATGAACCACCTGGGTGGACAAGGATACTTTGAGTTTTGATAAGGTGGCAACAAAAGGAACCATGTCTATGGCAATCTCTTTGTGTTGTGCACCAAAAAAAAACCACCCAGGGACTTAGAGATTGAACATGTTTCTCCAACTGTGGCTTTCGTGTACAACCACATGCTACTTATGGCTCTGGCTTAGTCAACTACATTGGGAAGACTCATGCATTGTCTTCAGGTTACTGAAAATGGGGGAACTCGGAATCCTACATTGGTACTGAAGACAAGCTAGCAATGGTGTATGGGAGGACTCTCTAGAAAGACTTCGTCACATTCTCAATCTGCCAGTACTCCATCTTGGTGAGCACTTATCCAGCGGCCACTGGTGGCAACAAGATGAGAGTGTGACATGTGGGTAAAGTGTACAACTTCTGCAGAAGATAATAAAATCTAAGTACTTAGCCGTGTCCCCGGTTATGGACAATACTGAGCAACTAAAGCTTGAAGCTATGGGAAATCTCGACATTCCAATTTCTAAAAGAAAAACTTTTAAGTGACAACTAAAGACTTGATGCACTTGGGGGTACCAAGGAGCTCAAGAGGTTTTGATAAAACTTGATGCACTTGGGGATTTACCAAGGAGCTCAAGAAATTTTTGACAAGGACTTGAACACTTGGGGATTTACCAAGGAGTTCAAGGGATTTTGATAAAGAGATTTGACAAAAGATCAAAACCATTTTGAAAAGATAGGATAAAGTATTGCTTTCTGCAAATGAGCCTAAAACCCTACTTAGCCAAATATGCATGTATTGATAGGATCCACTTATAATCTACATAGTAGTGAAACTTGCCAATACAATCCAAATGTATTGACCCTTGTGGCTGTAACTTGTAATGTTGCAGGTTTGATTGATATTAGTGAAGTTGATTGATTAGGATTACAAAGTCTACAACCAACATGTCTGCCTGTGGCACTTTGAAGATGAAGGACCCCATGCTTATAGATATTCTGCTGCAATGTAATGTAATAGCCAAATGAGCTATGTAAGATGTAATAAAACTATGTTATTCCTGGTTATAATGTTATAATATGACCTTTGTTTCTTGATATTACATCTTAACTGTGGATGCTAGCTAATGATCCAGGGACTAGCATTGTAAACACAGGGATCTCTACCTTATTTAAGGTTGGGAACTCTACACATTTGGTCTAAGGGAAGGCTTCTGAAAGGTCTCGTCTTGATGCATGTCGAGTCTTGTCGGGAAAGTGCACCACCTCTTGAGAAGGAAAAATCTAAGTACTTAGCCGTGTCCCCGGCAACGGACAATTTGAGCATCAAGACATTGATGCTATCAAGAATCTACTCATCCTAATTTCTAAGTTAAAAATATGTGGTTGAACAAGGGTAAAGGTTCACCAATGTCTATTGGTGGTTCCTTGGGAGTTTTTGTCAAACAAAAACTTAGTGTTTTCAACTAATAGGCAAAACCTATTTTGAGCAAAGCAAGCCTAAGCTACACTTAGCCAAATTCATATGGAAGATAGAAACTATTATTATACTAAGGTATCACTTGCCAATACTATTCCAATGTATTGACCCATTGTGGATGTAACTTGTGATGTTGCAGGTTACTCTGATGAGGAATAGGGTTATGAGTCTACACTCAACATGTTTGCCTGTGGCACATGAAGATGAAGACTTTACTTTATTTTGTTAAGTTGAACTCTTGTACTAGCCTATGGCTATGGAGTTGTATAATACTATGTTATCTCTGGAATGACGATGTAATAAAGACCTTTGTATCTGTGTACTTCATCTTAAATTGTGGATGCGAGCATTTGATCCAAGGACTAGAATTGCAATCATAGGGACCTTTACCTTTACAAAGGTGGGGTCTTATAGATGGTATCAGAGCACTGTGTTGCCTATAGGATTATGACCCTAGTTTGGATTAGACTAAGAAACCACTAAGGAAAATTTCAACACTTTGTAAAATTCCACACTTGTCTTTTCTTCTCGTAAACTTTTCTAATCTTCTTTCTCACCTCTATTTGTTGATGAAATCCATCAACGAAGCCATCAGGAAGGGACCACTAATGACCATGACTTTGGAGTGTGAGACGGAGTTTCCCTAAGCACTCAAGAACCTTATGGTTACCATGGGGATACATGGTGCAGCTGTGTACAAGGGATTTCCTGTGATGGATGAAGGAGAAGAGTATTGGTGGGTGCAACTTCACTTGTACAAGAACAAGCAAGACAACCACAAAGAGTCGGGATTCCGCATGGTCACCAGCTCTGAAATGCACACAACATTCTTTGACTCTGCAAGAAATGTATCTTGGAATGCCATCAAGGAGCTTGGTGATAGGCTCAAGTGTAGAATGCTCAACACTCAAAATGACCTTAGGGAAGAAAAGAAGCATACCCAAGACTTAGAGGCTGCCAATCAACATTTAAGAGAAGACATCATAGACTTAGCATTAGAGTCTTGTGAACAAGATCGACAGATTGCCTCTAGGGATGGCCTGATAGCTATTTTGTCAAGTGAGTGAGAATTGTATCGTACTCTGTTAGTTGGACCACCACACTTGTCATTTTACTCGCAAAAATTTGTCTAAGTTATGTTGAACCTTGGTGTTTGTGATAAATTTGTATACCATGACTTGTGTGTTTCATGGATGACGTATGCTTTTGATTTTATTTTATTTTTGTCTTGTTTCCTACTTGTGTTGTTCTAATATTTTTCTCTTACAATAGATTCCTAGCGTTGTTATCAGCACCTCCGAGGAGTTCAAGGGAACTCGTTTCGGTTCTCGCCTCGTGGAGCTCACTAGTGTTCTCAACCTCCCACTTCCTAGTATCACGACACTCCAGCTCACTAAGTTTGAGAGGAAGGGCCTTTGGGGCTTCAGAGTCACACAGCCGGGACGCCATACAGACCCACCCACGGAGGACATCACCAAGCTGATGCATGATGACAAGGAGAAAGGCTTAGATGTAGTCATGCAGGAGTTACTTGAACGCCTGTTTGGGAGGCACTCCACCGAGCTTAGAGGCCTCTACTTTCACCCGTTCGGGAGACGCGGTGAGGTTGGTGAGGCAGTAGAGTACGATGACGTTACTAGAGAGACGACTGAGCCAGTTCGTCTGTACCTTCAGGACCTAGAGGGTATTATTAGACACCTTGACACGGAGAGGACCAACGTCATGCTTAGCAACGACGAGCTCCAGGTCCAGCTGAGGGAGAAGGATAAGCTCTTCGCAGAGCAAGACGAGATCGTCAAGGAAATGGAGGCCAGATTTGAGAGCCAGGACAAGAAATTCAAGAGTCAGGAGAAAAGAGTCCAAGACAGAAACAAGAAGATCAGGGAGATGAAGGCTGAGTTAGAGGCCAAGGACATAGAGCTTGAGCACCAGCAGGGAGTGATCGAGAGGCTTCGCTCATAGAAGAGAACTCTCCGTGCGAAGATCGAGGCCTTGACCACCAATGTGGATGAGTACAAGACCGCCATGGAGAATGTAGGTCTTACCCTTGTTGACGTAGAGGTCAACATGGAGGAGTAGTATAGACTACTCGACTATCATTTATCTATCATACTTTGATTATTGAGTCACAATGACCATCCAACATGTGGATGGCTTGCTATTGTGTGTTTGCATTTTCAAAACCTGTTGCTTATGTCGTTCAAACTCTATGTTATTTTGAGCTTGGTTATTGTGATTGTTTCTATGTGTTGTATTGTGCATGTTAAGCATCTATGGGTATCTCATTATTATCCTTATTGAAACCACAGATGCCTCCCCGTCGTGCCAACCCCAACTAAAACGACAACAATAACGTCACTCCCGAGATGCAACAGTTGATGACAGCTCAAGCTCAACTGATGCAGATGATGACACAGTTCATGCAGAATCAGAATCAGAACAAAAACAACAACAACAACAACAACAACAACAACAACAACAACAACAACAACAACAACAACAACAACAACAACAACAACAACAACAACAACAACAACAACAACAACAACACCAGCAACAACAACAACAACAACAACGACGACGACGACAACAACAACAACAACAACAACAACAACAACAACAACAACAACAACAACAACAACAACAACAACAACAACAACAACAACAACAACAACAACAACAACAAAAACAACAACAACAACAACAAAAACAACAACAACAACAACAATAACAACAACAACAACAACAACAACAACAACAGCAGTAGCAGCAGCAGCAGCGGCGGCGGCGGCAGCAGCAGCAACAACAACAACAACAACAACAACAACAACAACAACAACAACAACAACAACAACAACAACAACAACAACAACAACAACAACAACAACAACAACAACAATAACAACAACAACAACAACAACAACAATAGCAGCAGCAACAACAACAACAACAACAACAACAACAACAACAACAACAACAACAACAACAACAACAACAACAACAATTAGAATAATCCTCTAGCATTCGACATGCTCACCAGATTTCTAAGACTGATACCTGCAAAGTTCTCAGGAACCACTGATCCAATGGTAGGCAATGACTGGTTACATTTAGTGAACAAGGACTTAGTCACTGTCTGCTGGACCAACGAGGAAAAAGTCAGGTTTGCAGCACATCTCCTTGAAGGACCGGCAGCAACCTGGTGGGACAACTTTCAGATCACCACCCCCCTTGAGGATGTGACTTGGGCTATTTTTGAGGATGGATTCCGTACAGCTCACATCTCATCCGGGGTGATGAACTTGAAGAAAAAGGAGTTCCACAACCGCAGTGTGGCTGAATACATTGAGGAGTTCAACAATCTGGCGCGCTATGCACCGGATGAAGTTGATACTGATGCTAAGAGGAAGGAGAAATTCCTCGAAGGACTTAATGATGAGTTGAACCTGCAGCTGTCTGTTGCCTATGTCCCAACCTACCAATCGCTTTGTGACAAGGCTACCATCTTGGAAAACAAGATGAAACAGGTTGAGGGTAGGAAGAGGAAGCATAGCTTTGATAAGCACAGCTCGGGATCGTCTCACAAGCGTTCCCATCATGATAATAGTGGAAGTTCTGGATTCCACAAACATGGAAAGTGCAACAACCACCACAATCAAAACCACAACCGTCATCATGACAACAAGCATCATCGCAGTCATCACAATGACAAGTATAAGAACTACAAGAGTGGACACAAGAGCCACCACAGTGGAAGTGGAAATGGAAGTCAGCCTGTAAAGAAAGATCTCAGTCAGGTTGAATGTTTCAAGTGTAAGAAGATGGGGTACTATGCTAATGAGTGCCCAGAAAATAAAGTTAAAGGTGCCAACAAGCCCAATCCCTTCCAAAAGGGACAAGTGAACCACATTAATGTGGAAGAAATATACGAAGAGTCTGATGCTGTGGCTGGTAAGTTCAAGCTCAATTCTTTTCCAGCACTTGTTCTTCTTGATATTGGCGCATCGCATTCATTCATATCAAGATCATTTGTTGACATAAATGGATTACCAACTGAAAATATTGGGTGTCCTATAAAAGTAAGCTCTCCCGGTGGAGATATGATAGTGAGTCTTGGATGTCGTGGTCTAGTGATAGAATTTGGGAAGCATAAGTTTCCAGTTAGTTTGATAATCCTAGAATCCCAAGGATTGGATGTCATTCTGGGAATGGATTGGATGACTAAGTATGAAGGAGTACTAGATTGTGCCAATCGTACTGTCACACTCACAACCCCGGATAATAAAAGGATTAGATTCAAGTATAACTTTGAATCAAAAGGGAGTAAGCTAAATTCTCTTAAGGGGTTAGCATAGACAGTGTGCTAATTATGAGAGAGTATCCGGATGTGTTTCCGGAGGAATTGCCTGGAATGCCACCAGATAGAGATGTTGAGTTTCTGATTGAATTACTGCCAGGATCTAGACCAATAGCAAAGAGACCTTACAAGATGTCAGTTGATGAGTTGAAGGAACTCAAGAAACAACTTGGAGAACATTTACAGAAAGGATTTATTCAACCAAGTTCTTCGTCTTGGGGTGCACCAGTTCTATTTGTTGAAAAGAAGGATAGAAGCCAAAGGTTATGCATAGATTACCGTTCACTCAACAAGGTAACTATCAAGAACAAGTATCCTTTGCCTAGAATCAATGATCTGTTTGATCAGCTAGAAGGAGCCCATCAGCTAGAAGGAGCCCGAGTGTTCTCAAAGATTGATCTCCGGTCAGGCTACTTTCAGCTAAAGATCGGGGAACAAGACATACCTAAGACTGCTTTCACCACTAGGTATGGATTGTATGAGTACACCGTGATGCCATTTGGTTTGACAAATGCACCAGCCTACTTCATGAATATGATGAAAAAAGTGTTCATGGAATATCTTGACAAGTTTGTTGTCGTATTCATCGATGACATTTTGATCTACTCCAAGAGAAAATAAGAGCATGAAGAACATTTTATGATTGATACTTGAGAAGCTTAGGGAGCATAAGCTGTATGCCAAATTCAGCAAGTGTAAATTCTGGCTGAATGAAGTCGGATTTCTCGGACATATTGTGTCAGGAGATGGTGTAGCGGTTGATCCTGCAAAAGTGTCAGCTGTAACTGAGTGGGAACCTCCTAAGTCAGTGAAAGAAGTACGTAGTTTCCTTGGCTTGGCAGGATACTATAGAAGATTCATTGAGAATTTCTCAAAAGTAGCTAAGCCAATGACAGAATTGCTTAAAAAGACAAGAAATTTGATTGGACTGAAGGATGTGAACTCAGTTTCCAAGAGTTGAAGAAGAGAATAGTGACAGCACCAGTCTTATGTCTGCCAGATTTGGAAAAAGATTTCCAAGTATATTGTGATGCATCTCACCAAGGATTAGGTGGAGTTATGATGCAAGAAGGGATAGTTGTAGCTTATGCCTCGAGACAACTCAAAACTCATGAAGTGAACTATCCTACTCATGACTTAGAGTTAGCGTCTGCTGTCCATGCACTCAAAACATGGAGACATTATCTTTTGGGAAAGCGATGTGAAGTGTTCACAGATCACAAAAGTTTGAAGTATATCTTCACCCAGAAAGAATCAACATGAGACAAAGAAGATGGCTAGAACTCACCAAAGACTATGACTTGAGTTTGTAATACCACCCCGGTAAAGTAAATGTTGTAGCGGATGCATTAAGCCGTAAGGTTTATGTGAATGGCCTCACCAAGGGAGAATTGCCAGATGATTTGTGTGCCCAATTCAAAGATCTCGGATTGGAGATAGTTCCTGAGGGACATATGATGTCATTGGATGTTCAACCTACCTTGTTGGCCAAAATCAAGGAAGCCCAAAAGACGGACAAGGAAATTGCAAAGATTAAGGGAAAAATCAGCAAAGGGAAAGCCGAAGGATTCCATGAAGACGAACAGGGTACTTTATGGTATGGAAAACGTATCTGCATTCCGCAACATCCAGAGCTTCGGAAACTAATTTTACAAGAAGAACACAACTCGCCATATTCCATTCATCCGGGTAACACCAAAATGTACATGGATGTGAAGGAAAGATTTTGGTGGAATAATCTCAAGAAGGACATCGTTGAACATGTTGCTTTGTGTGATGTGTGTAGTAGAGTGAAAGCAGAACATCAGAAACCAGCAGGATTGCTACCTATTCCTGATTAGAAGTGGGATAAGATTGGTACGGATTTCATCACCGGACTGCCAAGGACTAGATCAGGATATGGTTCTATTTGTGTACTTCATCTTAAACTGTGGATGCTAGCATTTGATCCAGGGACTAGCATTGTAATCACAGGGACCTTTACCTTTACAAATGTGGGGTCTTACACTTATGTTGATAAAACACCTTTCCCAGCTAAGGTAAAGGAGTATTCTATGATGATTAGGGCGAATAACAAAAGTACAAAGAAAACTGTGGAACCTGATGAGCAAATGAATACTGAACTTATGGTAGCTATTGTGAAAGATCTTGACACTAGAAATATAAGGGATGATCACATTGTCTTCTGTGAAGATGCTTCAAATATTATATCTCATCCTAGTAAAGCAAGAAAAGCTAGTGTCCCCGTGCTTTCTGTGAGAATTGGTGACCATTGCTACTATGGTTTATGTGATATTGATGCTAGTTCTAGTGTTATTTCTTATGATCTTTATAGGGAAATTATGCATGAAATTGGTCCTTTGAGCTTGAGGACATTTATGTGGTTATTCACCTTTCTCATAAGGAAACCATTTTCCCTATTGGTATTGTAAGAGATGTGGAATTTCTTTGCGGTAAGATTAAGTATCCTGCTGATTTTCTAGTGCTTAATTCAGCAACTAGCAAAACTTGTCCAATCATTTTTGGTAGACCTTTCTTGAACACTTGTGGAGCAATTATAAATTCTAAGAAGGAGAAAGTTTTAACTAAGTTTGATGGAGATTCTTATGAGTTTAACTTTTCCAAATTTGCTAAAGCTCCTTGTGAAAATAGCTTGCCTAATGAAGATTTCAGGATGGAACAACTTGCTTCGATTGATCCAGTTTATGACCTTGGACCTCTTTTTTATGATTGTAAGTATGCTCATTCTGATGATATAATTGTTTCCTGTGACAGTTATATTGTCAACTTTATTCAAAGTTCTACTGAGATTTATTATGAGAGAGGGAAACACGGTTTTATGCATCTCAATAATGTTAAGTTTCCCCGTTTTATGTTGAAAGCTTTGAAGTTGCATTTGTTTGTCTTCCTATGCTAGTGGATTTTTGTTCCAATAATTAGTTTTCTCATGATACTCCTTTGCATATGAAGTGGGTTAGACTCAAATGTGTTGGATATTTGCTTCTCGATGCTCTCTTTCACTTCAAATATATATCTCCTATGTGAGCATATTTGATATTTTCAATCCTAACTTAAAGGCATTAAAGAAAAGTACTTCTTGGGAGATAACCCAATAGTTTTGTTGAGTCTTGGAAGTTATTACCTTAGTAATAACCGCTCTTATCCTTTTTGTTTTGGTTTTTGTGTCAATATCAACTACTTTTGAGAAGTAGAGGAGTTGTGAAAAGTGGTTGTCCTGGGACAGATTTTTGTGCTGCATTGTAAAAATTTGTGAAGAAGCTCAATACTTCGGATGGAGATGTATTTCTCTGTGCTTGTTCTCCAAGTTGTTACCCAACTTTCATTAGTTTTGCACTTTTCGATTTGAGCAACATAAGTTTTTCGAAAAAACCACTCTTTACCTGCTGGTCTATTTTGATAGATTTCTGCCATCATTTGCATTTGCCTCTTATATTCATTTCCTTCCAGATTCTTTTGGGTTTTTGGAAAGGAGTTGTTACATTAGCTTTTTGTTTTGATAAATTTCAGTTGAAGCTTGAACCCAAAGGTTTATTGTTTTTGCATACACTAATGTTGCCATTGAGGTTTGTGTAAGACCCTGTATGAAGGGAATTTCCAGGAGAAGGAGAAAAGGAATCTACAGAGTCCATTTTTGAATAGGTAAAAAGTGGTGAAAACTGAAGGTTCATGAAAACCCTATATTTTTATATTTTTGATGTTTTTATTGCATGCGGTAGGTTACGAAACAAAACAGAGGAGGAAATGGAGGCCAGGGTGGCCACACCCACCCTAGGCGTGGGCCCCAGCTGGCCGCGCCTGGAGGGGGTGTGATCCCCCTGAGCTCCGTCTCCGACTCGTTTTTGCACCAGTACTTCCTTATGCATTGAAACTTCGTAATATATAACCCCCCGGATCCCCCGAGGTTCGTATATAATATTCTCGTCGTGTTTTCATTTCGATCTGTTTCTGTTAGGAAATCTTCTTAAGTTTAGAGCACCATGGTGTCCGCCAACGACAAAGGAAAGAAGACCGAGGAAGATGATCCTCAAAACCCCAAGGAGGAGGAGATCTTGGTTGGGGATGAGGAATACATGGAGGAGAACTAGCATTCGTACACCCGCGCTACCGTCCCAAGCATTGGAGTGGTGGCAAACCCTACCAATCTTAGAAGGACAACACGGATGTCTACAGGAGGGAAACCCCCGCGTCTTATCTTCGCTCCACGGTCACCTTCTTCACGTACCAAGAACCCCTTCCATAATCTTATACATGAGCAACAATACCAACAGGTGCCCAAAGGGAACTTGCCCTCAGTTTGGGATCTGGCTCGTTCTAACCATGCAGGGAAGGAACATTCTAAGAAGGAAGAGTGGGGAAAGAATAACAAGGACTGGGATTCTCGGTCTGATATGATCATGAACCGCATTGAGCAAAATTCGGAGTTGATTCGTATTCTGACCTTCGAGATTGAGGATTTGAGGAAACTGATTGAAGAGCTTATCAAGAGAACACCACCACCACCGAAGGAGTACTTCATCATCAGGTTTGGCATCCCCTTGGCTTGTTCCAAGCTTGGGGAGTGTCGCGGTATCACATCATTATCTTTCATCTTTTACCCTTTTTAGTGGATTCATATCTTTGGTAGAGAAGTTATCCTATAGGTTGGTTTGCATTGTGGAAGTATCTCTCCTTTAGTTGGTTATCTATGTATCCCTTGGTGTGAGTGCCTTTATGGAATATTAATGAGAAGCCTCATCTTTTACTTTTTGCACTTCTTATTTTAGTTTGCAATCTCTGTTATATGATTGATCTTGTTGATCAGTATATTTGTCTTCAAGGAAGATTGCATGTTTGCCTTAACTTGTATGTTTGCTTGTTTCCTTCAACTCTTTTGCTTGCTACCTAGCCTTGCTAGCCAAAAACCTGTTTTGAGAAGGCATACTTCTCATGCATCCAATTCCTTTGAACCAAAACATGTGCCATTTGTGTCCACCATATCTACCTATTAGCATTATTGCTATTCCAAGAAAATTCTCAAGCTTCATCTATATTTCGAATTAAAAATTATTTTGTTATGTGAACACTAGTTAGTAAAGCTCTCACGAACTTGATGGCACACCTTATTTTCTTGCCCCTAATAAACTTGAACCATTGTGTCATTGAAGTTGTATATGCTTGCATCTATACGTTGGGATTAGCAGAACCATGTTGTCACGGGGAACGCTTTCAACACTTATGGATACATATCCAGTTGATATCATGCTCTTTTGTTTGCGGATGTCATCGGTGTGAAATAAAAGGGGAGCTTGTAAGTCCATGGAGTTATGTATGTGTGTTAGAGAAACGTCTGGGCCGCTAGCCTAAGCCATGCCTAATCATGGTAAAAACTTGCAGCATAACCATAGTGCGCAATCTATGAAGCATCCTCAATAAAAACCTATGCAAATAGAAAATAAAAAGATCGTTGAGATGCTCGCTGTCTACTTGCCTTGTCATTTTGATTATGGGATAGCTCCTGTATCATGTGCAAGGGGTACCCCGTTGGCGGTTCTTTATGATACACATGTACTTACAATGACAAGAACTTACCGGTAACTAAAGTTGAGTAGCATAAGGAGCGACCTTCGTACTCAAGGGACATGAGATTGCCAACTTATATTTCGTCAAGCATATACTCCATCTTTGTTCACTTTAACCTTAATCACCTCAGGTCCCTTATTCAGAATGTACTAAGTAAGATTCATTGAAGAAATGCTTCTCCAAAGCAATAAGTTTGCGGCACAAGCATAGTCTTCTGCTAACCCATATTTCTATTATAACGAATGTAGCTAACATGAACTAAAAGCAAGCTCTTGTTCGAGGAAGTCGAAATTGTTAGTTTTTGCTAGCTTGAACTGAGTTGTTCCTGTTGGTGCTAGGGTTGCCAAGGGAGTTGAAGATGCTTATGATAGGGGCAATGAGAGCTCAAAGCTAGTAAGTACCATAATCTTTTGGAAGCTCTTTATGAACTTGAAATACCTGTTTCCCTCTATGAAGGGACCTTTCTTCTACTTCTAAGTTGAGTAAGTAAACCTACTTCCTCTCTATCTCCAGCAAGCATTTGAGTTGTTGTGTTTCAGGCATTCATATGATGATTTATTCAATCATGTTCTTCATCTTCCTTGTTTGCACAAAACTCTTATCTATTGAGTATTACTTTGAAAGCCATCATTGTGAAAAAACTTTTATGTTGAGCAAAGAGTACTCTTGTTGTAAATCTTCTACAAAAGATTTTTGAGAAACTGGTTGCCAGCTGTTCTCTGACGAAGAACAAAGTTTGCCAATTCCAATTACGATTTATCTTTATGCATCTCTATTGTGACTCCTCTACTTGTTGCAAGCCAAGTTATATAATGGTGAGTTGCTTTCTTCTATGATTTGTGTAATGGTAAGTGTGATGCTTCTTGTCCGTATTCTTTTATCGACACTTCACTCCATAAACCTGTGGACATGTTTACTGAGCTCAGTTTTCGCTTGGGGAAAAGCGAAGGTCTAAGCTTGGGGGAGTTGATACGTCCAATTTGCATCACCATTTAATATCATAATTTGCCTCTATTCATTGATATATTTCTTATTAAGAGGTCTTACTTATGTCTTTTCTCTGTTTTTGCATGTTGGATGATTCTTGGAGGATGAACTACCGGAGTCAGGTTTCTAATGGAAAAAGAGGTGCTTTGATGCAATTGCAACTTCGCGAAGATCAAAAAAATAGGTGCTTTGATGCAATTTCGCGAAGATCAAAAAAATAGGTGCTTTGAGGAGCTCTCCCACTATTCCTATCCAGTTTAAGCCAAATTTGGACTTCCTCAAGAAAAGTGTTGCACAAGATTATCATTCGGATTCATCACATGAATTGGCTAAATTTGGTTTTCATCAACAAGGACCTCCCATGATATCTTCGTTTGGATCTGATCAGGCTAGGCCTCTGTTCTTTGGAAGTTTCTCTGATCCTATTTTGGTGGATCATGAACATGATCATAAGGAAGTTTTTACTGGTTCAAAGTTTGTACGTCATTTTTGCATGCAACTGCCTCCTGTCACGTTAGAGAAGATAGAAGATATGAGACAGGCTCTTTACTCTGACCAAGATATCATGCATGCTTTGGACTTGAATTTTGTCCCCAACAAAGCTCTGGTTTTTGAAATTCTGGGACGTTGCTCAAATTGTGGAGATCGTGATCATCTTGTGGATTCTTGCCAGAAAAGTTGCGACTGTATTATTGCTCTAGGCCATAAATGCTCGATTTGTTCTAATCTGCACAGCCCATGGTGTGTTAAATGTTTAATATCTGGTCACCTGGCGAGTAAGTGCGTCTTGGGCTGGCGTTGTCAGAATTGTCATTTATTGGGCCACTGGGCCAGGAATTGCCCAAAGAGGATACAAAGGGTTTGGCAAAAAAAAATCAGCATTAAACAATCAGGCCGATATTCCTGGTCGGAATATCTGGGTAGTTAAGAAGTAGCCAGTTTTTTCACCTGGAGTTTCACCCCCTCCCTCTCCTGCCGCTTCATCTCCTTCTCTGCCGGCTGATGAAGTTTCTCTCTCCACCACAACAATGGCTAACTTCCCTGTGAACCCCTTAGCTTTTCTCCTCAATGGCTTGACTATTGATCCGGGGCCAGTGGATCGCTTGGTGAGGTCTCATATGGTGGTACCAGCCGAAGCTCCCCTACAGCATGATAGAAAGGTAATTGCTGAGACCAACAGATTTATTACGATTCAGCTTAGAGAAGACTATAGGGTTCAGGCGATGAATCTTCTCAATGAGTCTCAGCTGTTTGTCAGTCGCTTTGATGATCATCCTTTAGGACTTGGCATTTTTACTTTGTCTGAAACCCTGATTGCGGATGCTACAGTAGGAACAACCTTTGAGATTGATGATATTACCACTGTCACCTTTGTGAAACACAATGAAGCCAGAAATATGCGTCTGACTACTTTTGGTAGGGAAACCTGGATACAATTCTTAGCTTTTCCCCTTGATTACCAGACTAGCCAATATATTCATAGTGCTGTTCAGGATTTTGGTCTGTTGTCTATGTGGCATAACCCTAGAGGGGATGATAAATCTGTGTTGGTCAAGGTGTGGATTGTCCATCCTAATTTTGTTCCCAAAAGCTTGGTTATTCATCAGCTTGGTGGGGCCAGGCATTCCTGGATTGTTCCTGTTATTTTACTCAGATGTGCAGATTGGAATGCTGATTTGCCTGAAATCCTGCCCCCTCCTGAAGATCCTGAACCTGATGATGGCAATCCCCATCCCATGCATGGTGAAGGTTTATCTGCTGAACAGCTCTACCAATAGCAGCTTGACAATTGGAATCAGCAGAACCAGATGCCTAGAGGTGGACATGCTCAAGGTGGAAATGCTGGAGGTATGAACAATGCTGCTCTGTTTCATCAACATGGACAATTTTTCCCTGCTCAAGTGATTGCTACACTTTTTGATAATAATGTTGCACAAGATGAGAATATTGTTGCACCAATGGTAGATGATGCTGCAGTAGTTCTAAACCCTCCTTTGATCAACTTTCAGCAGGTCCAAGCTTCACAGGGGGGTTCCTTTTCAGGATGGTGTGCCACCCCCAATCACTAATGTTCAGGACAGTCCTATGCAATCTTGGCATGATAGTATATCTGATGTATCTGATGGAAATTCTTCTGGTTCAAATTTGATGCAAGTTGACACCACCTTATCCATCAACTATGCTCTGGTTAATGACAACCTAATGGATGTCAGTTCTGAAATTTGGATGGCAAGGAACTTTGCTAAATCTGCATTCATGGAGTTTTGCTTCCCTAACTTTGCTCTGGATAATGCCAAGACCCTCCCTATCTCTCTATCTCTGCCAAAGTTTATGCAGTTTGAATTGGTTGATGAATGGGAGTTATTGCTTCATTCAAGGAAGGGGCAGGTAATGAACTCTAATAAATTTTTGGTGTCTTCTGGTATGTTACCTTTTACTCAAGATGACACCAAAAGGAATATTCCTGAGCTTGATGACACAGAAGTGGTTTCCGTTGGGACACCTATCTCTACTAACCAAGTCAGAAGAACCTCAAGGTCTACTAGATACAGGGGCTTTAAGCCTAAAATCATTTGTGACTCCAAGCACACTAAATCTAAAGTGAAACCAAGGAAGATTCCAGAAGTTCAGGCTGTTGAAGTCACAGAAGAGACTGATATGACCCAGATAAATTCTGTCCATGTTGACATGATTCCTGAGAGGACTCTTCTTGCAACTCCAATCCCAGTGCTCTAGTCTATTGGAATCTCTCTTTGTGGTGTTCCTCAGGAAGATCTCACTCCTTTGAAGCTCATGGAAGGATGGCAGGAGAAGGAGAATGTTGACAGTGCCTAGTGCCTGTCCACTTCTACTTTGATTTCTTTACTTTTGAGTTGTAATAATGTCACTACTTAAAAAATGGGTTATTTTGTGTTGGAACATCAGAGAGATTAATGCTAGAGAGAAACAATTAGCCTTAATGAATTCTATTAATGTAAGTGGATGTTCAGTTATTTGTCTTCAAGAAACAAAAAAGGAGGATTTTGATCAGAAGTTTATTAAAGCTTACTGTCCATCAAGATTTGATGAGTTTGTCTTTGTGCCTTCTGTGGGGGCTTCTGGTGGCCTCATTATTATATGGAATAGTTCAATTTTTTCTAGAATGGTCATGCATTGTGAACAATTTGCTCTCTCTGTTCATTTCACTTCAACCCATTCTGGACAGTCTTGGACTTTAAATAACATCTATGGCCCTTGTAATGGTGAATTGAGGGAGAAATTTATTGAATGGATGTTTGAGGTGAATATTCATGATGATGAAGACTGGATCAAAATGGGTGACTTTAACTTTATTAGGTCCCCTGCAAATAGGAATAAACTTGGGGGGAATGTTAATGACATGCTTATCTTCAATGACTTCATTAGAGAACAACATCTCACTGAATTGCCAATTAAAGGAAGAAAATACACCTGGAGTAACATGCAACAAGATCCTCTGTTGGAGCAACTTGATTGGTTTTTTACTTCCATCCACTGGAAAACTAGTTTTCCCAACACAGTTGTTTCAACACAAGGCAAACCAACCTCTGATCACACTCCTGTGTTGTCTCTATTCAGACTAAGATCCCTGGTAGTAGGATTTTTAGATTTGAAAACTTTTGGGTAGCTCATCCTGGACTTCTAGAAGTTGTAGCAGAATGCTGGAGTAAACCAACTCATAAATCCAATAGTGCTGCAAATCTTAATGCAAAGCTTAAAAAGTTGAGATATGATTTGAAATTTTGGAGCAAATCAATTTCAAAGTTGTCCACTTGTATTGAAAATACCAATAGAGTTCTCTCTGAACTTGATAATATGGAGGACAGAAGACCTTTGTTCTGTCAAGAAGTAAATTTCAGGAGAATTCTAAAAGCTCATCTAGCAAGACTATTACAGTACCAAAATACTTATTGGAAGAAAAGATGCATAGTTAGATGGACAAAGTTTGGAGATGAGAACACAAAATTCTTTCATAATTTTGCTACTGAAATATATAGAAAGAACAATATTGCCTCCCTCAAACTTTCAGATGGTTCTTTTGCCACTGAGCATGCAGACAAAGAGCAAGCTATTTATCAAGTCTATAAAGAAAGATTGGGCACTTCTACTCAGCCTGAGATGCTTTTTGATCTTCAACATCTGATTACTCCAACTGAGGGCCTTGAAGTTTTATCCATACCATTTACCAGGGAAGAAATTGACAAGGTGGTGAAAGAGATGCCAAGTGATAAAGCCCCAGGCCCAGATGGTTTTAATGGTCTCTTCCTAAAAAGTTGTTGGCACATCATCAAGGAAGACATCTATTCCTTATGCTTTCAATTTTATGAAGGAGATCTGAATCTAGAAAGTATAAATATGGGTCATGTTACACTTATTCCAAAGATAGGTTCACCTGAATCTATCAATGATTTCAGACCAATCACTCTACTAAATTGTGTTCTGAAGCTGATAACCAAAATTTTGGCTAACAGGCTACAGAAGGTAATATTGAAGATTATTCATAAAAATCAATATGGTTTTTTAAAAGGCAGAAACATTCAGGATTGCCTTGCTTGGGCATTTGAATTTCTTTATCAATGTGAAGCTTCTAAGAAAGAGATCATTTCACTTAAGTTGGATTTTTCCAAAGCCTTTGATACCATTGATCATATGGCTATGATGAAAATTATGAAACAGATGGGTTTTGATGATAAATGGCTAAAATGGATTGAAATTATTTTTGGCACTGGAAAGTCTGCTGTCTTGCTCAATGGAGTACCTGGGAGACAATTTCACTGCAAAAGAGGTGTTATACAAGGAGACCCTTTGTCCCCCCTAATTTTTGTGCTTGCTGCTGATTTACTACAATCTACAATCAATAATGCATTTAGAGAGAACATACTCAGGGCCCCTTTCTCCCCTGATTTTGGACAGGATTTTCCAGTTGTTCAATATGCAGATGACACTTTGATTATAATGCAAGCAGACAAAGATCAAATTCAAATAATGAAAGGGATTCTTCAGAATTATGCTGTTTCTACTGGTTTATAGATCAATTTTCATAAATCTCACCTAATACCAATAAACCTGGCTGACAACATCTCTAAGTAAATTGCAGATATACTGGCATGTGCAATTGCCAAAATGCCTTTCACTTATTTGGGGCTTCCTCTTGGCACCACTAAACCCACAGTTTTATGATCTTATGCCACTGATTGACAGAGTTGAGAGAAATGTGTCTGCTTCATTCATGATGATGTCTTATAGTGGGAGAGTAACTGTGATTAATTCCTTACTGGCTTCAGTTGCAACTTTCATAGTGTGTGCAATCAAATTGCCAGATAAGATTGTGGGGCACATAGAAAAAATTCAGAGACATTGTTTGTGGAACAAGAAAACTGAAGAGGGTGAAAAATGCAATTCTCTGGCTTCTTGGGATATGATATGCAGGCCAAAAAGTAAAGGAGGTGTAGGCATCCTCAACCTTAGAA
Source organism: Avena sativa (assembly GCA_916181665.1). Lineage (NCBI taxonomy): Eukaryota > Viridiplantae > Streptophyta > Magnoliopsida > Poales > Poaceae > Avena > Avena sativa. Next base: position 415,466,685 of record OV702285.1, on the reverse strand, counting down.
TTCAGAATGAAGGCCTGCTACTTAAATTCCTGCATAAGTTTTATAATAAGGATGACACACCATGGGTCTCCCTAGTCTGGAATGCATATTACAGCAACAATATTCCTCATGCTTCTGGGCCTTGTTGCTCTTTCTGGTGGAGAGAGGTATCTAGACTTTCACATTTATTCAGAAGGATAGCTAAAATCTCTATTGGTAATGGGGCTACTACACTGTTTTGGAAGGATTAGTGGTCTGCAACTATCTTAGGAGAGAGTCACCCGATCATTTACTCCTATGTAAGGAATGAAGATATCTCCGCACAAGAGTTTCTTACAGCAGATAGTTTGACACATCTCTTCTATCTTCCTCTGTCACCTGAAGCACTAGCTGAATTGAGAGAAATTCAAAATAGCTGCAGAGAAATATAACTAAGGGAGCATTCACATGACACTTGGAGCTATGTTTGGGGGGGCCAAAGATTACACTTCCAGCAAATACTACCAATATAATTTCAGAAATCTAAACCCACACATATCCTTTAAATGGCTGTGGAAGTCGAAGTGCACTGCAAAAGTGAAGTTCTTTGGGTGGCTGGTTCTGTCTGACAGATTGAATACAAGAAACATGCTCAGAAGAAGACATTATGCACTTGGGACTGGATATGACTGTTTTATGTGTAATCACAATACTGAAGAAACAATTGAACACTTGCTTTTTCACTGCCCCTTCAGTCAAGCTTGCTGGGTTTCAATTAACATCTATTGGTCTATGGCTAACTCTAGACTTCAGATCATTGATCAAGGAAAAAAGAGCTGGAATAAAAAGCTATTTATGGAAATTACCCTGCTTGGCTCCTGGAACATCTGGAAAGAGAGAAACAACCTCTGGTTTAATAACATACAACCCTCAGTCCAGGCTTGGAAGTCAAGATTGGCTGCTGATCTGTCACTGCCGATTCATAGGACAAAAGAGGATTTACACCCACTTATCAAGAGTAGTATTCATAATTTGTTAATCTTTTGAGATCCTAGACCTTTCTAACCTGTCTTTTGGAGATCTTCCTCTCCTTCTGTCTTTATGCAAATATGTAACTTTATAGACTCTGATCTATTATTAATGAAAATGAGGAAGTAGGAACCTTTCCTACTGTTATTACCCTAAAAAAGAGATCAGAAAAATACCAGAAAAACTACGGAAAATCATATTTTCCCAGAAGATGAAGAAAGCCAGAAGGGGAGGCGGACATGGGCCACAGGGGGCCCACACCCCTAGGCGCGAGCCACCCCTAGGCCACGCCTATAGGGGTGTGGCCCACCTGGCCCACCTCTGGCTCTGCCCTCTCGCCTATATTTTCTCCTCGAAACCCTAAAACACGGGGAGCGACCATAGAAAGATTCCGCTGCCTCTGCGGGGCGGAAAGCACCAAGAGAGAAAGAGCTCTCCAGTAGACAGATTTCTGCCGGGGAAATTCCTTCCCGAAGAAGGGAGATGGTCGCCATCAACACCATCATCAAGCTAGACTTCATCGGGATCATCATCATCCACACCATCATTTCCACCAGCATCATAATCACCACTCCATCCCGCTGTAACAATTGTGTTGAATACTTGCATAGTTCTTAGGGGAAACTTTCCCGGTGTTGATTACTATTGTAGTTGATGCTTGTGAGTGGAACCATTGGATTATTGTTTATGTTCAGATTGTTATTGATGGGGATATACCTACCGGGGTATGCCCAGCAGGATGTTTCCTATTGGCCCAAGCCGCTAGCGAGTGGGCCTGCAGGACGGCGATTGGACCGAGACTTGGCGAGGATTCAAGCGACTGGAAGCTGGAGGCCTAGAAGCGTAGCTAGGCCCAGTCGGACTAGGTCAAAGAACCACCGAATCCTTAACTAATTCGATTGTAATCTGTAAACCCTAGCGAGGTGAGCCTATATAAACCTCCCTAGGGTACACATAGAGGATATGTTCCATCATACACTCAAGCGACTCGCCGCCTAGTCGTCGAGCTCGCCCCCTTGTACTCTCATCATAATACAATCTAGCAGGAGTAGGTATTTACCCTCCGGGGGGCCAAACCTGGGTAAAACCTTGTGTCTCCGCCCTCATCTCGCACCGCAGATGGTTGGCCGCCCTTGCCCCATGTTCTACTACTTGCTGCCGATTGCAGCATCTGCCGTGGTCATTCCCACGACAGTGGCACCCACCGTGGGGCCTGGCCGGTCAGGCCGGTGTTCTGCGGTGAGATCCAATCTGCCCATCAACGAGTCGATCGTCACCGGCTGCATGATCGCGACCGGCGATATGCTCCAGATCTTGCCGAGCAGCTACGTCCCGGCGACGCGACCCGTCACACATAACGTGATTCTGCCGGTCGGCATGATCAGCCTCTTCGTCGGTCTCACCGACGTCATCGTCTCGGAGGACTCGGCTCGCATCCGCGAGTCGCCGCCATGCGACCGTCTCTCTGAGAGCCAGGTCCGCACGATTCACCGCCTCCCCTCCGAGTACGACTCGGCCCACAGCAACATGGACGAAACCACCGCGGCCGTGGACGACGCGACCCTCAACGATGACGCCGATTCGGCAACCCCGGCGTCGGCCGCCGGATCCATCGTCGCCGCGTTGCCCACGGGCTCCATCACCCAGGTCTCCAACGTCGGAGACTTCGAGGACCCCTCCATCCTTGGGATCTTCGACTTCGACTCCGGGTCGGAGAACTCCGCCGACCTCCACGACGGAACCAGTCGCCACGCCGTGACCTACATGGCGACTGACGCCGACCCCCCGGAAGACCCCTTCTCCATGCCAATCCCACCAAAAGCGACGGCAATGGAGGTCGAGGAACTCCGCCTACAGCTGGCGGAGGCAGTCCGCAAGGAGCAAGCCGAGCGCGAAAAATTTCGCCTCTAGCAGGTGACATCGCAGGAGCTGTCGCGCTATCACCAACTCCGAATCAGGTCGCGCCTGAACCCTATCGTCCAGGGGCGCGCCCTGAACTTCAACGATGAGAATGACCCGGCTCGCATGGCCGAGCGCACGATCTGCGAGAACGCGCCGCCAGGAGGAAGCGCTCGACCCCCACCAGGGGCGACGGCCAACGACGCCCCACCACCACCCAACCGTGCGCCCCCCAGGGACCAACCAAGGATTGTGGTATCCTCACGAGAGCGAGACGCGAACGACCTCCTGATGTTCTCCACCCCAATGGACAACGTCGTCGCGAGCCGAGCAGCAATCGACAACATCCAAGTAACCGGGGAAGGCGCCCTGCAGATCCAGTACGCCAAGGCTCTGCTCGCCAAAGAAGTTGAGCAACAAAACGCGGGCGCCGACTCCCAGGGTCGGATGTACTCGCGTTCATCAGGTAGCAGGGCGGCCTCGAGCGGCCGCCCAATGGTGGCGAATACCCTCAACTGCCCACCACCCGAGCCCCTGCAGCTCCAACAGCGACCCGCGAATGCGACACTCTCCAACAACGACCCACGGCCAGCGAACAACTTCGTCGCCGCCAACGGTCAGCCCATCGACGCACGCACCCACATCATCAACAACCAGAGATGGAGCGCACGCCATCCTGAAGACCTGAGGCATACCCTCACCAATCGCTGCGACGGCGAACCAAGGGGATCGCTGAGCCGATTCGGACCCTAGTGCTTCGGACCGATGATCCGAGGCGAAAGATACCCGGCGAACTTCAAAGCGCCGAAGGAAATCGAGAAGTACGACCCCTCGTACGATCCGTCCGTGTGGCTGGACAGTTACCTCATGGCGATGGGGATCGCCGGCCACACCGACCTACTCGCCGCCCGCTACATTCCCCTGGTGATGGAGGGAGCGTGCAGACAGTGGATTAACACCCTCCCCGCAGATAGCATCGACTCCTGGGAGGAAATGCGTGATGCCTTCGTCAGGCACTTCGAGGGCTTATACACCCGTGCCACCACCATCGAGGACCTGGAGCAATGCGTCCAGGGACGCCGCAAATCGACCCGCAGTTGGGTCCAACGGTGGCAAGACCTATGGTATAACGCGGCCGGAATCCACCCGGACACCGCGATCCACTTCTTCAAGACCTCATGCCGCTACGAGCCCCTGGTCACCAAGCTCAAGCGAGTGTACAGAACACTCGACAACATACCGGACCTCCTGGAGATCGCAAAGAGGTACGCGGAGAAGGACCCAAACCAAGAAACCGACGAAGAGTCAGGAGGAAATCGCCGCACGAGCGGCCACGACAACGGGAGGCGACCCGAGTTACGCTACAGCAACACTCGCCTCACCGGCAAACGCCGCGGTGACGGGCGAGTCGACTTTGTCGCCAACGCCGGATACGCGCCGCGCGAACCCAAGATCTTCCGCCGCGACGGTGGCAACTACAAGGAAAAGGCGAGGTTCGATCCCACGGACCTCCTCAACCAACCTTGTGTGTTTCATAGCAGGGAAGGAAAGCCCGCCACGCACACGACTGCCGACTGCCACTCACTCAAGGAGATCGATAAGGCAAGACGCACGCGGGAAGACCCCGACAACAACCCGCCAAACGGCGGAAAGTTCGGCAGCGTCGCCGACTCGCTCCACACCTTCACAGGCTTCAACACGAAGCGCGAGAAGAAGGTCATCGCCCGCGCCATCGCCGTCAACGCGATGTCCCAGATAGACATCCCCAAGTTCCTCAACTGGTCTAAGCAAACAATCACCTGGAGCCACGAGGACCACTCGCCACGGATCGAATATCCGGGCCGAGTCGCCCTAGTGGTCAAGCCCAAGGTGGGAGACTACTGGCTCCCCAAAACGCCTATGGATGGCGGAAGCTCCATCAACATCCTGTACCTGGACACGTTCATGCGACTGCGGCTCCCGTAGTCGATGATCGAGACGACCTACACCACCTTCCATGGCATCGTCCCTAGTCGGAAGGCATACCCGATCGGCAAGTTGCGCTGCCAGTCACCTTCGTCCCACCAGCAAACTTCCGCACCGAGCGGATCGTCTTTGAGCTGGTGCCATTCAACAGCCCCTACCACTGCGTCCTGGGGCGCCAGGCGTTCGCCAAATTCGTGGCAGCGCCCCACTACGCGTACAACGCGATGAAGCTACCTGGGCCATGCGGCATCATCATTGTCCATGGCGACCCCGACATGGCCGCAGAATGCGAGGCCAAAGGCGCCGAACTAGCTGACGCCATCATCACGTGTAACATCCCAAAAATATTAAACTAGAATCATCAAACTCTAATCATCAAATTTAGGTTAACAAAAACTTACCTAAAAAAATGAGAAACCATGCATGAGTGTATGCATCCCATTTTGAATTCTTTTGAATTGCCTTGTCTATGTGTTTCCTTGCTTGTAAAATGATTCTTAGGTGAAATAAACATCATCTAAACAATCCCCACACTTTTCCCAAAGACAAATAAATCAAAACAAACAAAATGAGTGAATGGTCAGTTTGGCCAAATTAACTCCCATGCCTACTTTGGATGTCTCTAACTTTCAAAACTTAACAGAAACTTGTTTGGATCTTTGCACCCCTTGATAGTACTCATAACAAAGTATCAAGGCCCACTTTGTGATCATCCAGAAACATTCAAATGCATAGTTTAAATGACAGTTTAATATTGAATCTATATCATATGGGAAGATCCCACGTTTTCAAAAACCACTCAAACAAGCTCAACTTTCAAAACCCAAGCATCTACAGACTCACCAGCAGCAACCTAGCACACCCACCAAAAATCTTTTCAAAATTCAAAACTTGAATTCTTGCGGCCATTTCATCAAACACCTTGCAGATACAAATCAAACAAAATCTAAACACTATTTGGGACAGTGATTGGAGCCTAACTTGTTCCCTCTCTGGACACCACTAGCCTTAGTAGATCATCTAACAACCTAAACTAATCTCTAGCACTACTATAAGCTAGCCATTGTCATCAATGGTGAGCAGGCCGAGTGCACCCTTGCCACCCACATGTCGACAGCGAGGTAGGAGAAGCACCAAGCCTAGCCAACATGTCTGGGAGCAAGCTAACACCCCACCGCCACTCCCTGTCCAGCGCTCGAACCTTGCCAGCCCCTGGACCACACGCACAGACCATGCCAAGCTCGCCAGCAACCATGCCAAGAGCGCGCCCCGTGCGCCACGCTCGACAGACGCCCACAGACTGCACGCCGCCCTCGCCGCGTGCACACGTGATCACCACCGTCCCAGCAACCCCGCAGACACGCTTGTTCGCTGCCGCGCGGACCACGCATGTTGTGCGCCATAAAAACTTCTGTCGGGCACGCGTAGAGCACTGCCGCGTTCCGACCAATCCGCACCGCCCCACTCCTAGCCACCAAGTCGTTGAGCTTCGCCAGGGAGCACAGCACCGCCCCCTACCGTCACCCACGCCGATAGCCCTCTGTGCCGTCGACCACGACGAGCTCAGCTTGCGACCCGTCGGTCCCCTCTCGCCACTACAAATAGAGGCCACCCCCAGCCGAATTGAGCACACCACCTCACTCCCCTCTCACACAGAACCACCCCGCCTCAGTCCCGAAGCAAGGCGAGCAGCGCATCCCCGGAATTTGGCCGGAGCCTGTCGCTGCTGGAGAAGAAGGGAGCCAGCGATTGGAGCCACCACAGGAGAAGCTGCCGGTACCAGGAGGTTCGCTATCGTCGACTTCGTCGTTCGCCCGCCTCGCCGACCCTCGCCTGAGCCCCGGTGAGCCCTCGACGACCCCACCTGCCGCGTTAGGTTTCTGTCTTGCCGGTGCTGCCCGACGTGGATGATGAACCAGGGCCGTTAGATTAGAACAAGATCCCACGGCTCACATTGCCCCGTACTGCTTCGCACCCGCTCATCTCACTGACGCGTGGGGGCAGCAACTTAACCAGCCCGCGTAAGCGTTGTGCTTAGCAGGTCGGCCCAGTATCGTTTCCCGCGCATCCCAGTCATTTGAATTTAACTTTTTTCATTTTATTTCAAACACAGTTTGAAATAACCACTTTTGTTAGAATCAACCCAGGTCGATTCAGTGCACCAAATTGAATGAAACCAATTTTGTTAGAAAGGTATTGAAATGCTAAATCCAAGCCCGTTGGATTTAAATCATTTGAATCTATAGATCAACCTTGGTAAAAATAACAAGGCAGAACCTTTTCTGCATTAAAACATTTTTCAAATTCAAACCATAAAAGCTTTTGAGTTGATTCCAACTCTCAAAAATCACATTTGATCATACCTTTCAGAATATATAAAAACATTTGGCTTTACTTACAGAAATATTGTTCAAGTAATAAAATAATGCCACATAGGCATTTCTAGTCACTTTATTTAAGTAAAATAAAAGGTTAAACCTTATTAAATTGTGACACCACTTTAAATCACATTCCCATGGACCAAAATATGTGGTGATGACATGTTTCAACATGATCCCATGTTTGGTTTGGAGAATATTAAATCTTAAGTAGTTTTTCAATAAGTAGAAATTACTTTTCTAAAAATAAAAGGAATTAAACCAAGCTTTAGTCTTGTAATATTAGTGATGATGCTAGATCATCTATAGGAAGGAGGATACTACGATTGCAAGTAGTTAAGTATTGTTTGGTGATTGTGTACCTCGTATTTATTCATAGATGCTAGTACCGACCAAGGATACGAGGAGGAAGAAGGATACTACGAAGAAGAAGCCGAGGAGAACTTCAACCACTGCTCTGCACAAGGCAAGCCTTACTAATCAAGTTGACCTATGCAAGCCTTACTAATCAAGTTGACCTATGCAAGCCTTACTAATCAAGTTGACATATGCAAGCCTTACTAATCAAGTTGACCTATGCAAGCCTTACTAATCAAGTTGACCTATGCAAGCCTAATACTACTAGTTGAATGTGCAAGCTAACACTTGCAATTTGGCAAGCTTATACTGATATTGATGCAAGCCAATATTTGCAAGCTATTAACTTAGCAAGCTTATACTGATATTGATGCAAGCCTAATACTACTAATTGAATGTGCAAGCTAACACTTGCAATTTGGAAAGCTTATACCGATATTGATGCCAGCCAATACTTGCTTGTTACCATGCCAACCATATGCCTTAAGCATATATGATCATAACCACTTGATAAACCAATCCTAGTTTTACTTACAGGCCTTATACTTTATTTCTTTATCAAAGCTAGTACTTAGAGCTTACTTAAGTGAATTGTAGATACTAGAAGGATAATGGAAGGTTGCATAAAGAGCATAAAATTTGGCCTAAGCTAGATAATCTTTATGTCATCCTAAAGCATGAGATTGAACTTAGTTAAGCTCCACTAGTTTACCACCCCTCATTAGTACTTACCCCACTTGTAGATGCTAGTGCTAAGCATAAAACTTGATCAACTTTAGATGGGAATACTTGGTGGAAAAATGGTTATGAAAACCTTGGAATGATGGATCATTCTATTGAGATGTTTTGACATGTGTTTCCGAACACCAGATGATTTTGATGATGAAACCGTTGAGGCATGAGCCTTAGCCCTTTACAAAACTGATGGTTGTCTGGATGCGATACCATTCAAATTTTACCGTACAACCACAATACCCGAGAATTGGGTAGGGCTTGACTGGAAACTTATATACCTTAGTATTAGTTCCCTCACGGCCAAGGTCTGAGCTGAGGCTACCTTGTGAAGATTGTCCACCTGTGCAGTACCAAAGATGACAGTTGGTCGTGGTTGGGAGGCCAAACTCACAGGAGAGGTGCTTATACTAGGGCGTGTAATTGAAAGGTTAGGATTGATTATCTGCATACTGAGTATGGTGAATTCAGGATTTTTTCCTGGCGGATGTATCGAATGTTGTGGTGAAAGTGTACAATCTCTGCAGAGTGTCAAACTATTCGAATAGCCGCGTCCGCGGTTATGGACAGTTGGAGTGGCCATACTGTTCCCCCGTCAGATGTTTTCAAAATGACTTATGAAATGAATTGAGACTTTGACTTGACCACAACAGAGTTGTGATATGAAATACAAGTTCCCACTTAGGTGTTATAAAAGTTCAACTAGCTTTTCTTACTTCTAAACTTAGTAGATGTAAATCTGGATTTTGCAAAACAACCCTAGAGATTAGTGTCCTACTACAACCCCCCCCCCCCCTCACTTGTTAGTATTAGTTTGCGAGTACTTAAAGAGTACTCATGGCTTTGTCCCTGGCTATTCCCGTGGCCAGACTATGAAGAGGAGTACCTGGAGGATGGACCCCAGGAAGGTTACGACAACTAGGATCATCTCCCATCGTCAGCATTGCCTATGACCCCGAAGATGGAGCTTCGCTTACGCTACCGTTGTTATTACGTATTTCCGCTGCTTGAGTTGTATTAAGAACTGGATCATGAGATCCTTATTTGTGTAAGACCTTATGTATGGTTTGTAATGGATGATGTACTGTGGTATCCAATTCTGTTATGTCTCGCAAAAATGGTAATCCTAGGATTGCGATGTATGGCATAACAATAATCTGGGATTAAAAATCCGGGTGTTGACTAGTTGGTATCAGAGCCATCCTGACCATAGGAGACCCTTGTTAGACTGGACGTTTGGAATCAAAAACTTAGTTTCAAAACCAAAGAAAGCAAATATTTACAAAAACTTATTCTCATTCTTACCTCTTGGACTCTTTCATAATAATTCACGCTAGCAAATATTTACAGAAACTTATTCTCATTCTTACCTCTTGGACTCTTTCATAAAAATTCACGCTACTCCAAAAGTATTTCAAAGCTTACATCAAATTTTGCACCCTAGATCACTTTTAGTAAAACTCACAACTACGCTAGTGCCCAAACGTAGTGAGTTGTATTCGGTCCCACTGTATCGTAGTTTCCAGAATGGTTCTTAAAACCATATGTTTTCCTTTGTTGTGGTGTGTGTTTGTATCGGGTGCTATGAATGAATGAATGAAAAGCAAGTTGCTAGAAAAATCTGAGTCAAACTTTAAAAACTTTTCAAAGTCCCGAAACCTTAGAAATTTCCCTCTTTTCTCATGATCTATCTCAATCTTCAGATGCCACGTGGAGGAAGTGGTTCATCCCCGGACCCGATGTTGCAGATCCTGCAAATGTTAGTTTCTGACCGCGAAGCTGAAAGAGCCGAACGTCAAGCCAACCTAGCCACCCTTCAGTAGATAGCCTAGCTGGCCCACAACAACCAAGGCCAAGGAAATCAAGACAACCATGGATCTAAGCTCAAGAATTTCCAGAATACCAACCCGCATGTTTTCACTAAGTCAGAAGAGCCCCTAGACGCTTATGTTTGGCTGCAAACCATGGAAAATAACTTAGAAGTCGCCGGAGTGGAAGCCAACGAGAAAGTTTTGTTCGCCACCCACTATCTAGACGGAGATGCCACAGCATGGTGGAACAGTGTTCGTGCCATGACCGGAGGCCAGATGATGACCTGGGAGGAATTCAAGGTCAAGTTCAGCAGAACCCATGTGCCACCGGGTTTGACCAAGAGGATGAGATATGAGTTCAGAGAACTAAAGCAAGGAAGAATGACCGTAGTGGAATACCGTGACAAATTCTTGTCATTAGCTAGGTATGCCCCGGATGAGATCGACACCGAAGCCAAGAAGAAAGAAAGATTCCTGAATGGTCTGCACGATGAGATGCAGACTGTGTTAGTCAATATCCCCTTTGCGGATATTGAAGCTCTTGTCGACTCTTCCATCCAGATGGAAGGAAAGATCAACCAAGCCAATGAGAACCACAAGCGTCGCATGATGCATCAACCAGGAACCCATCAGACCCCAAAGTATTGCCCTAACCCATCTCCAGGATTTGCCCCGAGAACCAACAGACCCCCGATGAACCATCCGACCTATCCCAACCGTGGAAACCCTAGGCCCGGAGGAAATCACAACAACCCCGGCAACTCTAGCAATTTTAACCGTGCCCCACCTAAGTTCAACAACAATGCTACCGCCAACACCAACACTTCCCCGAGGACTGGAAGTAATGTTGTGCCTGTTGCAGCATAGGACAAGTCGCAAGTGACTTGTTATGACTGTGGAAATAAGGGTCACTACTCCAACGAGTGCCCCAACAAGAAGAATGATGCAGCCCCCAATGCAAATGCCCCAGCTCAACAGTAGCGTCGTGTTCAGCCAGGAATAATGTTTTCCCTAGGGAATTCACTTAACCGCAACGGCCGTCTTTTTCTCATGCATGTTGAAGAAGCTCAGGAAGCGCCATACGTCGTGCTGGGTATGTTTTCTGTTAATTCATTACTTGCAAGAGTGTTGTTTGATTCTGGTGCATCGCATTCATTTGTCACCGAAGAATTTGCCTGCACCAGTAATATTCAACCAACCAAACTGAAGCATGTTATGATCGTTCAAATTCCCGGTTCAACCACCAAGGCTAGGCAAATTTGCAAAGCCGTCCCTATCCGAATCCATGGCATAGATTTTTATGCTAATATGATAGTACTCGGAACTAAAGGTTTTGAAGTAGTACTAGGAATGGATTGGATGTCCAAACATAAAGGATTGATTGACTATGCCAAGAAAGCCATAACCATGACCAGTACAGCCGGAATATCAGTCGAGCATATATCCGAAACCTTACCTCGTCAATTCAAGTGCAACAAGAGTATAGCCCAACCTACCATTGACCAAGTTCGGATAGTCTGTGAATACCGCGATGTATTTCCAGATGTTTTGCCCGGTATGCCCCCTGATCGGGATATCGAGTTTATCATCGAACTAATCCCTGGAACAGGACCCATAGCCCAGAGACCATATAGTATGAACCCGTCTGAACTAGCAGAACTGAAGAAGCAACTGGATTCCATGTTGGAAATTGGATTGATTCAACCAAGTGCGTCGCCATGGAGATCACCTGTCTTGTTTGTGGACAAGAAGGATGGAGGTAACCGTTTGTGTACGTATTATCGGAAGTTGAATGATGTCACTATCAAGAACAAATACCCATTGCCCAAGATAGAAGATTTGTTTGATCAGTTAACCGGTGCCAAAGTGTTTTCTAAGATTGATCATAGAACTGGTTATCATCAACTCAAAATTCGCGCAGAGGTTATTCCAAAGACTGCCTTTACCACCATACATGGATTATACGAGTATACCTTTATGTCCTTTGGATTAACCAATGCCCCCGCTTATTTCATGAATCTCATTAATAAGATTTTTATGGACTTCCTGGATAAGTTTGTCGTTGTTTTCATCGATGACATTCTGATTTATTCCAAATCGGAAGAAGAACATGAGCTACACCTAAGGACCATTCTTAGAACCCTTAGAGAGCATCAGCTGTATGCCAAGTTTAGCAAATGTGAATTCTGGTTACAGGAGGTAGGATTCCTCGGCCACATTGTATCAGCCGGAGGAATTGCCGTCGACCCTACAAAAGTAAAAGATGTAGAAGATTGGCAAGCCCCAACCACTCAAACCAAAGTTTGTGCATTTCTCGGATTGGCGGGATACTACCGCAAGTTCGTAGAAGGATTCTAGAGTATCGCCAGACCCATGACCCAATTGCTAAAGAAGGACAAGAAGTTTGAATGGACCGACAAATGTGAAGCGAGTTTTCAAGAACTCAAGAGGATATTGATTTCAGCCCCAATCTTAATCATGTCGGATATCACGAAGCCCTTCAACATGTATTGTGATGCATCCAAGATCGGTCTCGGATGTGTGCTAATGCAAGAAGGCAAAGTTATATCTTATCTATCTCAACAATTGAAACAACATGAGCAAAACTACCCAACCCATGACCTCGAACTCGCAGCTGTAGTTCTAGCCCTGAAGACATGGAGGCATTACCTGATGGGAAATCGTTGTGAGATTTATTCGGATCACAAAAGCCTAAGTATATATTCACCAAGAAGGAGTTGAATATGAGGCAGAGAAGATGGATTGAGTTAATCAAGGATTACGACCTGGACATTCACTATCACCCCGGTAAAGCCAATGTGGTAGCAGACGCCCTTAGCAGATTGCCGTGCCGCTTGAACTCCATGATGTTGAAGGAGCAACCAAGTTTGCACAAACAGATGGAAGATTTTCGAATGGAATTAGTAAGTGAAGGATTTTTGGCTAGCATAGAACTTCAACCCACTTTGATCATCTAGATCAAAGCGGCGCAGAAAGGAAATGCTAGTATCGACGGAATCAAGCGTCGTATCGGTACAGGCAAAGTACCCGGATTCACCGAAGACGAAGAAGGAGTTCTGTGGTACCAAGGACACCTTTGTGTACCAGCAGATTCTGAGTTGAAAGAAGTTATTCTCAAGGAAGCTCATGATACTCTTTATTCTATCCATCCCGGAGGAACTAAGATGTATCAAGATTTGAAAGAGCAATTTTGGTGGCATAAGATGAAGAGAGAAATCGGAAGCTATATCGCCAAGTGTGATATATGTCAGCGAGTCAAGGCCGGACATCAAAGACCCACTGGATTGTTGCAACCATTGCATATTCCGGAATGGAAATGGGATTCCGTTGGAATGGACTTTATCACCGGATTGCCTACTTCTAGTAGGGGAAATGACTCTATCTGGGTCATAGTGGACAGATTGTCCAAACTCGCCCATTTCTTACCCGTCAAGACCACATATCAGAGTTTGAAGCTAGCGGAGTTATACATCGCTAGAATCGTCAGTTTGCATGGAGTCCCCAAGAACATCGTATCGGATCGAGGAACTCAGTTTACCTCGAGATTCTGGAAGAAAGTTCAAGAAGGTTTAGGAACCTGCCTAGATTTCAGCACCGCGTATCACCCTCAGACTAATGGACAAATGGACAAACGGAGCGAGTAAATCAAATACTCGAAGATATGCTGAGAGCATGTGTGTTAGAATATGGATCTAAGTGGGAAGACTGCCTTCCGTATGCAGAATTTTCGTACAACAATAGTTATCAAGCTAGTTTGCAAATGGCCCCATTTGAATTCATGTACGGAAGGAAGTGTCGCACCCCTTTGAACTGGTCGAAAGTAGAAGAGTCAGATTTTCGGACCTGACATCCTACGAGAAGCGGAAGAGAAGGTTCACAAGATTCGTGAGCACCTCAAGACAGCCCAGTCTAGACAGAAGAGTTAGGCTGACAAGGGACGTCGAGACCTCGCCTTCAACATAGGAGATTTTGTGTATCTGAAAGTGTCGCCATTGAAAGGAATGTAGCATTTCCAACTGAAAGTAAAGTTAGCCCCCAGATATATCGGACCCTTCAAGATTCTGAACCGTCGAGGAGAAGTGTCGTATCAATTGGAACTGCCCAAAGAAATGTCAGTCGTGCACAATGTGTCCCATATCTCATTACTTCGCAAGTGCCTCGAAGTTCCAGAGAAGACTGAAGTGTTCAAGAATATCGATCACCGGACCATACAGATCAACGATGACCTGACCTATCCCAAAGTACAAATCAAACAAAATGTCAGATACAAATCAAACAAAATCTAAACACTATTTGGAACAGTGATTAGAGCCTAACTTGTTCCCTCTCTGGACACCACTAGCCTTAGTAGATCATCTAACAACCTAAACTAATCTCTAGCACTACTGTAAGCTAGCCATTGTCATCAATGGTGAGCAGGCCGAGTGCACCCTTGCCACCCACATGTCGACAGCGAGCTAGGAGAAGCACCAAGCCTAGCCAACATGTCTGGGAGCAAGCTAACACCCCACCGCCACTCCCTGTCCAGCGCTCGAAGCTTGCCAGCCCCTGGACCACACGCACGGACCATGCCAAGCTCGCCAGCAACCATGCCGAGAGCGCGCCCCGTGCGCCACGCTCGACAGACGCCCATAGACCGCGCGCCGCCCTTGCCGCATGCATATGTGATCACCACCGTCCCAGCAACCCCGCAGACACGCTTGTTCGTCGCCACGCGGACCACGCACGCTGTGCGCCATAAAAACTTCCGTCGGGCACATGTAGAGCACCGCCTCGTTCCGACCAATCCGCACTGCCCCACGCCTAGCCACCAAGTTGTTGTGCTTCGCCAGGGAGCACAGCACCGCCCCCTACCGTCGCCCACGCCGATAGCCCTCTGTGCCGTCGACCACGACGAGCTTAGCTTGCACCCCGTCGGTCCCCTCTCGCCACTATAAATAGAGGCCACCCCCAGCCGAATTGAGCACACCACCTCACTCCCCTCTCACCCAGAACCACCCTGCCTCAGTCCCGAAGAAAGGCGAGCAGCGCATCGCCGGAATTTGGCCGGAGCCCGCCGCTGCTGGAGAAGAAGGGAGCCAGCGATTGGAGCCGCCCCAGGAGAAGCTGCCGGTACCAGGAGGTTCGCCGTCATCGACTTCGTCGTTCGCCCACCTCGCCGACCCTCGCCTAAGCCCCGGTGAGCCCCCGACGACCCCCACCTGCCGCGTTAGGTTTCTGTCTCGCCGGCACTGCCCGACGTGGATGTGAACCGGGGATGTTAGATTAGAACAAGATCCCACGACTCACATTGCCCCGTACCGCTTCGCACCCCCTCGTCTCACTAACGCGTGGGGGCAGCAACTTAACCAGCCCGCGTAAGCGCTGTGCTTAGCAGGCCGGCCCAGTATCGTTTCCTGCACAACCCAGTCATTTGAATTTAACTTTTTCTATTTTATTTCAAACACAGTTCTGTACCTAGTGTCAAAAATCAACCCAGCTAGATTCATTGCATCAAATTGAATGAAACCAATTTTGTTAGAAAGGTATTGAAATGCTGAATCCAAGCCCGTTGGATTTAAATCATTTGAATCTATAGATCAACCTTGGTAAAAATAACAAGGCAAAACCTTTTCTGCATTCAAACATTTTTCAAATTCAAACCATAAAAGCTTTTGAGTTGATTCCAGCTTTCAAAAATCACATTTGATCATACCTTTTAGAATATATAAAAACATTTGGGTTTACTTATAGAAATATTGTTCAAGTAATAAAAGAATGCCACATAGGCATTTCTAATCACTTTATTTAAGTAAAATAAAAGGTTAAACCTTATTAAATTGTGACACCACTTTAAATCACATTCCCTTGGACCAAAATATGTGGTGATGACATGTGTCAACATGATCCCATGTTTGGTTTGGAGAATATTAAATCTTAAGTAGTTTTTCAATGAGTAGAAATTACTTTTCTAAAAATAAAAGGAATTAAACCAAGATTTAATCTTGTAATATTAGTGATGATGCTAGAACATCTATAGGACCCTTTTGTGTGATGATTGCAAGTAGTTAAGTATTTTTTGGTGATTGTGTACCTCGTATTTATTCATAGACGCTAGTACCGACCAATGATACGAGGAGGAAGGAGGATACTACTAAGAAGAAGCCGAGGAGAACTTCAACCACTTCTCTGCAAAAGGCAAGCCTTACTAATCAAGTTGACCTATGCAGGCCTTACTAATCAAGTTGACCTATGCAAGCCATACTAATCAAGTTGACCTATGCAAGCCTTACTAATCAAGTTGACCTATGCAAGCCTTACTAATCAAGTTGACATATGCAAGCCTAATACTACTAGTTGAATGTGCAAGCTAATACTTGCAATTTGGCAAGCTTATACTGATATTGATGCAAGCCAATATTTGCAAGCTATTAACTTAGCAAGCTTATACTGATACTGATGCAAGCCTAATACTACTAGTTGAATGTGCAAGCTAACACTTCCAATTTGGCAAGCTTATACTGATATTGATGCAAGCCAATACATTTTACCATGCCAACCATATGCCTTAAGCATATATGATCATAACCACTTGATAAACCAATCCTAGTTTTACTTACAGGCCTTATACTTTATTTCTTTATCAAAGCTAGTACTTAGAGCTTACTTAAGTGAATTGTAGATACTAGAAGGATAATTGAAGGTTGCATAAAGAGCATAAAATTTGGCCTAAGCTAGATAATCTTTATGTCATCCTAAGGCATGAGATTGAACTTAGTTAAACTCCACTAGTTTACCACCCCTCATTAGTACTTACCCCCACTTGTAGATGCTGGTGCTAAGCATAAAACTTTATCAACTTTAGATGGGAATACTTGGTGGAAAAATGGTTATGAAAACCTTGGAATGATGGATCATTCTATTGAGATGTTTTGACATGTGTTTCTGAACACCAGATGATTTTGATGATGAAACTGTTGAGGCATGAGCCTTAGCCCTTTACAAAATTGATGGTTGTCTGGATGCGATACCATTCCAATTTTACCATACAACCACAATACCCGAGAATTGGGTAGGGCTTGACTATAAACTTATATACCTTAGTATTAGTTCCCTCACGGCCAAGGTCTGAGCTGAGGCTACCTTGTGAAGATTGTCCACCTGTGCAGTACCCAAGATGACAGTTGGTCATGGTTGGGAGGCCAAACTCACAGGAGAGGTGCTTATACTAGGGCGTGTAATTGAAAGGTTAGGATTGATTATCCGCATACTGAGTATGGTGAATTCCGGATTTGTTCCTGACGGATGTATCGAATGTTGTGGTGAAAGTGTACAATCTCTGCAGAGTGTCAAACTATTCGAATAGCCGCGTCCGCGGTTATGGACAGTTGGAGTGGCCATATTGTTCCCCCGTCAGATGTTTTCAAAATGACTTATGAAATGAATTGAGACTTTGACTTGAACACAACAGAGTTGTGATATGAAATACAAGTTCCCACTTAGGTGTTATAAAATTTCAACTAGCTTTTCTTACTTCTGAACTTAGTAGATGTAAATCTGGCTTTTGCAAAACAACCCTAGAGCTTAGTGTCGTACTACAACCCCCCCCCTTCACTTGTTAGTATTAGTTTGCGAGTACTTAAAGAGTACTCATGGCTTTGTCCCTGGCTATTCCCGTGGCCAGACTATGAAGAGGAGTACCTAGAGGATGGACCCCAGGAAGGTTACGACAACTAGGATCATCTCCCATCGTCAGCATTTCCTGTGACCCCGAAGATGGAGCTTCGCCTACGCTACCGTTGTTATTACGTATTTCCGTTGCTTGAGTTGTATTAAGAACTGGATCATGAGATCCTTATTTGTGTAAGACCTTATGTATGGTTTGTAATGGATGATGTACTGTGGTATCCAATTCTGTTATGTCTCGCAAAAATGGTAATCCTGGGATTGCGATGTATGGCATAACAGGCATCTGGGATTAAAAATCCGGGTGTTGACATCACGGCGGAGGCCAACCACACCGAGGAGCTCGCCAAGTACGCGAGCGGGGTCAACAGCGACGACCCCACCATACTCAAGAAGACCAATTCGGAGGGTGGCAACTCCACCGCCTTCGAGGCAACGACACACACCCGCACCATCGAGCTGGTCCCAGGCGACTCCAGCCAGACGGTGACGATCGGAACGGGCATGAGCCCAGCATAGGAAGGCGCGCTCATCGATTTCCTCCGTGAGAATAGGGACATCTTCGCATGGAATCCATCCGACATGCCTGGTGTACCGAGGGAACTCGCTGAGCACAAACTCAACGCCGACCCCAAAGTGCGACCTGTCAAGCAGTCGCTGCGGCCCTTCAATGAAGAGCGTCGACGAGCCATCGCCGAGGAGGTGCAGCGTCTACTTGCTGCAGGCTTCATTCGTCCAATCAAGTACTCCAAGTGGCTGGCAAACCCAGTCCTGGTCGAGAAGAAAAACGGGACCTAGAGAATGTGTATCGATTACACAAATTTAAACAGCGCCTTCCCGAAGGAGCAATTCGTCCTCCCACGGATTGACCAAATCATCGATTCCACCACGGGCGGAGGCGCTATGCTTCCTCGACGCCTACTCTGGGTACAACCAGATCAAAATGGCCGTCGAGGACGAAGAGAAGACGGTGTTCATCACGCCATTCGGAGCCTTCTGCTACACTGCCATGACCTTCGGCCTCAAAAACGCTGGGGCGACCTACCAGCGGTGCATGAAGGAGTGCCTTGGGAGCCAAATTGGACGCAATATCCACATCTACATCGACGACGTGGTGGTGAAATCCACTCGCAAGGGAGATCTACTCGCCGACCTGGCGGAAACCTTCGCCAACCTACGAAGGTACAAGATAAAGCTAAACCCAGGAAAGTGCACCTTCGGTGTACCAACTGGACAGCTACTGGGATACGTCATCTCCAAGCGCGGGATCAAGGCGAACCCCGCCAAGATCAACACGATCGCCCGACTCGGCAGACCCGAGTGCCTGCGCGACGTCCAGAAGCTGGCCGGGCGAGTCGCGGCTCTCAGTCGCTTCATCCCCCATTTAGGCGAGAAGGCGATGCCCCTTTATCGCCTAATGCGCAAGAACCCCACCTTCCAGTGGGACAAGGAGGCAGATGACGCGCTCCACGCTCTCAAGGAGGTGCTACTCGCAGCACCGCTACTCGCCGCCCCCGTCGACAAGGAACCCATGCTGGTCTACGTCGTGGCTTCTGAGCGCGTCGTCAACACCGTCATGGTCGTCAAACGGCTAGAGGAAGGGAAGGAACGCCCGGTGTAGCGACCCGTATACTACATCAGCGAAGTCCTCACCGAGTCGCGCCAGCGCTACCCGCAGTACCATAAATTGGTATACGCGGTCTTCAGAGCATAGCGGCAACTGCCGCACTACTTCCAGGAGCACCCAATAACGGTCGTCTCCTCAGCACCGTTGCAGGACATCATCCGCAACTGTGAGGCGACCGGGCTAGTCGCCAAGTGGGCCGTCGAGATCGGCGTCCACAACATCAAGTATGAGCCGCACAAGGCGATCAAGTCGCAGGCTCTCGCGGACTTCCTCGCCGATTGGGAGGAGGCCCAGCAGCCGGAGAAGCTTCCATACCTCCATTACTGGAGCCTACACTTCGACGGCTCCAAGAATGCAGACGGTGCAGGAGCGGGGATCGTGCTAACATCTCCGAAGGGCGACAAGCTCCGCTACGTCCTCTACCTTGACTTCACACCCTACACCAACAACATGGCCGAGAACGAGGCGCTACTCCATGGCATGCGAGCAGCCAAGGAGATGAACATCAATCGCCTGCGCAGCTACGGAGACTCTGACCTCGTCGCCAGGCAAGTCGCCGGCACCTGCGACGCCGTCTCCCCCACCATGGCGGTATACCGCCAAGCAGTGTACCAGCTGGGAGGACACTTGGCTGGCTACTCCGTCGAGTGGATCGACAGGCGGAATAACGAGGAGGTCGACGCACTGTCTCGCATCGGTTCGGCTCAACTCGCACCACCTGCTGGCGTCTTCCTCGACACCATAACCAAACCCTCCATCTCTCCCCCAAGGGAGATCGACATCGGAATCCCGCTGCAACCAGAAGCAGCCCTGGTCGCACTAATCGCCGAGCCAAGCGACTGGACCGCGCCATACGTCGCTTACCTGGAGGGAGGCACCCTACCCGCGGAAGAAACGGAGGCCCGGATGATAGCACGCCGCTGCAAGTCCTTCGTCATCATCAACGGCGATCTCCACAAGCGCAGCGTGACCGGCGTGTTCCAACGCTGCGTCCAACCCGCTGAAGGATGCAAAATCCTCCAAGACATCCACTCCGGCGACTGCGGCCACCACGCCGGCGCCCGCTCTCTGGTCGCAAAGGCCATGCGACACGGCTTCTACTGGCTCACCGCACACGCAGACGCTGTCGACATTGTCCAGCGGTGCGTCGGATGCCAGAAATACGCCAACCAGACTCATGTGCCGAGCTCGGTGCTCAAGACAATCCCCATCACCTGGCCGTTCGCCGTGTGGGGCATGGACATGGTAGGCCCCTTCAAGAAGGCCCCCTCTGGCTTCACCCACCTCCTAGTCGCAGTCAACAAATTCACAAAATGGTGGAGGCCAAGCCAGTCCACAAGTGTGAAGGGAAGACCGCTCCCAAGTTCCTACGCGAGCTCATCTATCGCTACGGGTTCCCAAACAGCATCATCACGGACAACGGCACCAACTTCGCCAAGGGAGCCATGGCCGAGTTCTGTGAAGAGCACAACATCCGACTCGACCTCGCCTCAGTCTCTCACCCAAAGTCCAATGGCCAGGCGGAACGCGCCAATCAGAGCATCCTCCATGGCCTGAAGCCACGGATACAAGTCCCACTCGAGCGCACCGCCGGGTGTTGGGTCGAGGAACTCCCCTTTGTCATCTGAGGCATCTGCACCTACGTCAATAGGTCGACAGGATTCACCCCCTTCTTCATGGTTTATGGTGCCGAGGCAGTCATGCCAACCGACCTCGAGAACGACTCACCAAGGGTGGTCAACTAAATGGAGGCCGACAACGAGCTCACACGCCAAGACGGAGTATACCAGCTCGACAAAGCACGCGACCTAGGTCGCTCCCGCACCACCATCTACCAGCAAGGGCTCCACCGCTACCAGAGCCGGCGAGTACGGACTCGCACTTTCCAGGAAGGCGACCTGGTACTGCGCCTAATCCAGGACAAGAAAGGCATGCACAAGCTCTCACCCCCTTGGGAGGGACCATTCGCCATCGGGCGTGTCCTAGGCAACGACGCCTACTACCTCACCAACGTCCGAGGCGACGGAAAACTCGACATCAAGAGGCCATGGAATGTAAACCTCCTACGGAAGTTCTGCTCTTAGAACTCCAGACATGTACCCCCTACCCGCTATGAAATAAAACAGATTGGTTACCGCAAAATTGCGTCTACTCTCCGTGTCGTGTGCCACTCGCACTCGTAATAACAGCGTTACGCTATTCGCAGAAGTCAACCTTTGGCAAAGCGACTGGCACGGCCAAGTAGTGCGGTACTAGGGCACTGGGAAAACTCAGGCCTCGTACCGTCCACGAAAAACGCCAACCCGGAGCCACATTGGAGTCGCCTAGCTCGACTGGATCCCCGAGCCAAGACAACTGCACTTGCTCCCCATAGCGACCAAGTCATCCGCATCCTCGGCAGAGCGACTCGAACGGCAAAGTACCACGCTCGGGGACTGACACCCGACCAAAGACGAGCGGCTAGGAAAAATGCCAAGTATGAGAGCGTGCCCAGGACTTGCCATGCGACTGATCTTATGGATCGGGCAGTAGTGACGCGCCTAACATAACGCGCTTAGTCCTCACCTACCTTGGTCTTGCGACTAGAACGGCCAAGTACCACGCTCGGGGACTCGGCAACCCAACCCCGTTCGCGCCCGGGAAAACGGCCAAGTAAAGAGCACCCCTAGGAGTCGCCACGCGACTAGCTTTCCGAACCATGGATAGTCGACCTTAATTCACTAACAGTTCACAAAAAATATAAAAACGAGGAAAACCCCAAAAAAAGGGCGGACGTGCTCGGGGACTCGCACAACCAACATCCAAATCGCAAAACGACTGAAAAAATAACACGAGCATTACTTTATAGCACCAAAATTTGTTTCGCGTATAAGGAGAGTTACATTGTTATTATATACTAATGCTGAATGGCAAAACATTTTTACTCTGCAGGCTTTGACGAAAACGCGTCACCATCCCTGCGGCTGCGGATAAAGGGAACGTAAGGGTTTGATGGGTACGTCGTCAGCTCGCCTGCCATCGCCGCACGGAACGGCTGTTCCACCTTGAAGTCCCGGTGCTTCGGCTCAGGGTCATTGGGGGTGATAATCATCTCCTGGTAGGGGATGAGGTCGCCCATCGCCCAAACATGGTCGGAGTATACCACGGCTCGGTCCGTCAGCTTCAACACCTCGGCAATCTCCACCGAGCCCGTCGACGAGGGGTAACCGCTCGTGACATCGTCGAGGTCGAAGTCATCCGGGAAGTGGGCGAGCCCAAGGCTGAGCGTCGTCGCCGCCTCATGAAGGAAGGCCGACCGCGTCATGAATTCCACGACCGACGGGGCCTTCTCCGGGTAGCGCCATACCTCGACAAGGTCGCTGGGAATCACCTCTGTGGGCGACATCTCCTGAAGGTATGCACAGAGGCAAGTCGCTGACAACGCGGCTGAGTCGACCAGGGTGGTCACACACTGACGCGCGTCGTACGACTGCGCCTCTTCCGCGTTATCAGTGATCCGGCCTGCAGCACACAAACAAGCAGTAAGCAAAACATCAAAACCGCAACACGGTACGTGCAATCGGAAGTCGGCTGAAGGAAAGCTTACCAATCAGCGGGTGGCAGAGGTCCGTGATGAAACTTTGAAGAGAGATAAATAATTTTGCAACCCAGCAACGAGCGCATCAGATACCTTCCGTTCTTCAGTGGCAGAAGTGACGGAAGCCTTGGCTCGTCCTTCCGCCGAGCTCGCTTCCGCCTTCGCCTCCTTGAGCTCACGCTCCAGATCGGCGATTCTCTTTTCGGCCATGCTCAAAGAGGATTGAGCCGCCGTCAAGTCACCTACCGGGACAAGGCCTTGGCGAGCCTCCTTCACCTCAGCCGCACTACTCTCTGTTTCCAGAACAAAACGGTCAACACCGTGACAAGTAAGCGACGAGTGCCACTTAAGTTATATACTAACCCGCAGCCGCTTGAAGCTCCTTGTTCGTCTCCTGGACGGCGACGAGCTCCTTCTCCACGCGGCACTTCGCAGCAAGCCGCTCGACTGACTCGCGCTGTAGACCCTGTGCAACAACCACATCGTCAACAACAAACAATTCCTAAGCGCCCAGCCGCTGAAATCCAGCGACTAGGCACTCGGGGACTGGACAACAAATTCCTCCGCGCCCACCCGCTGAAATTCAGCGACTAGGCACTCGGGGACTGGAAAACAAATTCCTAAATGCCCAGTCGCTGAAATTCAGCGACTAGGCACTCGGGGACTGGATAACATAAAAAGTATTAAGAATCCGACCACTAAAATTCAGTGGCCGGATCCTCGAGGACTGGACATACCTGGATGGCAGCACCTAGCATGCCATGAAGTTCCATCACATCCACCGACACGAGCACAAGAGGAGTGTGGCCACGACGTTGTTCAACCTCCGTGCCGGCGGCACCAGGAAGCTGGCTCGATGGCACTAAGCCCGCCGCGGCAGCCTTCGCCACGAAGCGAGGGAATGTCGCCACTGCGGCCACTGCGCCACTCGAGGTCGGCTCGGCCGCATCGGTTGAGCCAGCAAGCACCGTACGTTGCGACCCCGCATCTTCCATGGAGTTCGAAGCTACTTTCGCTGCGGTTGGAGGCTCGCTCGGGGCAGTCGCCGGCTCGTCGGAGACCGTGACGACGTCGTCGCCCTTTGTTCTTTTGATACCTTCGGCGGGAGCAATGACTTCGTCGCCCTTCCTCTTCCACGAGGGATCAGCTGGCACCTCTGTGGCGACCGGCGCAACCTTGGCCACTGAAGGATGGCCTATCTTCTTAACTCTAGTCCTGCGAAACAACTCTATCAATAAAGCTCTCCGATCAGAACACAAGGGAAGCAGACGAGTAAAAGATCAAGGAGCACTCACTTGGCGACCGGAAGAAATCGCAGGCCGGTGCGGATGCTGGCCGGCTTTTCCAGTTATGGCCCCAGTTTCCGACTGAGGCCCATCTCGAACACATTGTGTGCCCAAGACACTGATGGCTTCTTCAAAGATGAAGCCGCGGCGGGAGCCTCCATGGAAATCGTTGTGGGAGCTTCCCTTGGTGGCGAGGCCCCTGCGGCTGGAGCGGCCCCCAAGCTAGTGACTGGGGCGAATGGCGGTGGCAACGACGCCAGTGGAAATTCGTCCATTGCGACGGCGGCACCAGTCACCGCGGCCGCGTGCGCCGCTTTTTCCTCGGCCGAGCTGGTGGCGTCGGAGCTACTCGCAGACCGAGGCGGAGACGTCGTCGTCGCTGATTTCACCTTCTTCTTCGGCGGAGCTTGCTTCTTCTTCTTCGACGGCGTAGCCTCACGGTGTGAGGTGTGCTCAGGAAGCTCGCCGTCGTCATCATCATGGGCCTCGAGGCTCTTGCTGGCCTCGAGTTCGCGCTGGTGCTGCCCGCGAGTCTTGCGAACCTTGGGGGCAGCAACCTCCACGGGTTCGTCATCCTCATCGTTGTTGTTACCGCCCTTGTCACTCTCGAAGTTGCCCTTGTTGGGCAATGACTCGCTCCCGTCCTGGGCGGACGAGCTTGAGTTCTCGCCGTCTGCCGGCGGGAGCCACCCTTCCACCACTTGAAACAACTGCACCAAAAACAGACTAAATTAGCACAACCGCGAATGCACAAACTGCGACTGCGAGTGCAAATGGAATAATAGCTTACCGTTGGAGCTGGGCGCCTTGCGGTATAAGGTGCGACCCTGGCCTTCGCGTCGAGATACACCGTCTGGGTGATCTTCTTCAATGCCAGGGTGTAGTCGTTGAGTCTCCACTCAACAAGGCAGGATTTCGTCGGGTCGTCCTTGCCCGTATACTCGTACATGTAATGGTCACGGCTGGCCAGGGGCACGAGCCATCGCCCGAGCCAGCAGTTGTAAAGGTTGATGGTTTGGAGGCCTTTCTTCTTCAAATTGTGAATGGTCTGCAGCATCTCGTTGATGACCATCCGCTGCTCCAATGGGAGTTTGATAACCTGGAGCCGACGCGGCTCGGGCCAGACGGCGGAGTACCTTGGAAGCGCCACTTCATCAGCTGGGTTGATTCGGTGACGTAGAACCAGCTCTTCTTCCACTCGTTCGCCGCTTTGGTGGGCAGCATCAAATTGAAGAAGGATGCCTTCGACTTCAGCTGGAAAGTTAGTCCGCCCGCGGCTAGCATTGGGTCGCCTGTCTCTTCGCGGCTGATTCTCCCGTGGAATAGATCTTGCCACAGGGGGAAGTAGGGCCTGCAGCCCAGGTAGCACTCGCAGAACGCCACGAAAATGGCGATCTGCTCGATGTTGTGTGGACCTAGATCCGACGAAAATGAGGAAAGAAGGATGCGCGAGATCGGAGGAAGTGAGGGAAGCGTTTTCCACGTTCGCCCTTCACTCTCCTTATATAGCGGTTGTTACCCGCCATTTTTGGGAGCCGTTACTACGCGGTGATTACGCCAATATTACCGTTGGGTTACCCAACGGCTAGTTTGACAAAAACTGACGGTCCAACTTCGTCTACTCAACTCGCTGCCTCCAGTGACTCGATGATTCATCGACCCATTCGCCAAGCTGCGATATGATTGGTCGCCGTTATTGCGACTAAAATGACTAGTTCTTTCCTTTGTTCAGGAGTCCACCACCGATTCGACTAGGCGTCCGCATTGGACCCGCATACTCCGACTGCCAGCAAACGCCTGTGACGAATCAACGATGGCCTCGGGGACTACTGATGGGGATATGCCTACCGGCGTATGCCCATCAGGACGTTTCCTATTGGCCCAAGCCGCCAGCGAGTGGGCCTGCAGGACAGCGACTGGACCGAGACTTGGCGAGGATTCAGGCGACTGGAAGCTGGAGGCCCAGAAGCGTAGCTAGGCCCAGTTGGACTAGGTCAAAGAACCACCGAATCCTTAACTAATTCGGTTGTAATCTATAAACCCTAGCGAGGTGATCCTATATAAACCTCCCTAGGGTACACATAGAGGATACGTTCCATCATACACTCAAGCGACTCGCCGCCTAGTCGTCGAGCTCGCCCCCTTGTACTCTCACCATAATACAATCTAGCAGGAGTAGGTCTTTACCCTCTGGGGGCCGAACCTGGGTAAAACCTTGTGTCTCCGCCCTCATCTCGCACCGCAGATGGTTGGTCTCCCTTGCCCCATGTTCTACTACTCGCTGCCGATTGCAGCATCTGCCGTGGTCATTCCAACTACAGTTATTCATCACTGTATCATCTTTGATCTTGATTCATATGATGTATCGTGAGTAGTTCGCTTAGTTCTTGAGGACATGGGATAAGTCATGTTGTTAGTAGTGGATTTGTGTTGAGATATTATTCAATGGTTTAGTATTTAAGTTGTGGTGCTATTCTTCTAGTGGTGTCATGTGAACGTCGACTACATGATACTTCACCAATTATGGGCCAAGGGGAATGCATTGTGTATTTGGCTACTAATTGTGGGGTTGCCGGAGTGACAGAAACATGAACCCCCATTAGGACACCATTGCACAAGGGAGTGTAGGATCTCAGAGTTTAAGGTTGTGGTTAGGTTTATACCTTAATTGCTTTCTTGTAGTTGCGGATGCTTGCAAGGGGTTTAATCACAAGTATGTATTAGTCCAAGTAAGGTCGGTACATTAGCACAGGTTCACCCACACAACACTTACAAAACCAAAGAAGACTACTCAGCTATATGAAACAAAAGCACTTGACAGAATTCCCATGTGTCCTCGAGAACGTTTGGTCCTTATAATTATTTCCACCGGCTTGTCCTTTGCTAAGTAAGGATTGGGCCACTTTCTGCGTTTTTTCGTTGTCTTTATTACTTGCACTTTATTTCTTTGTTTTATCAGAAAACCCCTAAAAATCCGTTTGCTAAGTATTTACAGAGATTTTCTGCTCCATACCACTAGTAAACACCTTCTGCTCCTCATTGGGATTGACACTCCTATTTATCGAAAGTACTACGATACACCCCCTATACTTGTGGGTCATAATAATCCTACTACTATACCTAAAGATTTCATAAATTTGGAACTTAGGTTGGATCATGTTGCATTTGTGCAGACTAAAGCTACCTTAGCTGTCGAATACATAGATCATAATAGGACATTACTCAATACCTACCATGACACGTATTAGGTTATAGTCCAGAAATTGGATATTAACCTTGGGGAGTATGTTGATCCTACTAAAGCTAAAGAATGCAAAAAGGAGTTAGATAGAGAAGCTAGGCATCTTAGAACAGTCTTCTCGAGAGAGGTGTATGAAGAGAATGAGTTTGAGGGATCATAGTCTGAAACCTGTGCCTATTATCAAAATGGGCCTTAGAAACATGTAGACCATGGACAAGTATAAACAAAAAGGAAACTTAGGAAACATCCAATCCAAGTATTCCAGTTTGGAATCACGATGGATGGGGAGTAGAATCTTACACTAGAGCCGGGGAGAATCTCATACCCTGTGATCTTAGTAAGGGAATGGAAACCAGTTATATTAGCATGAAACCTATGGTCCATATGGGGGTAGTACCAATCCCATTGACCCGGAAGAAGGCACTGACATTTATTACCTCTATAGGTATGACTGAATCAAGAAAAAGGCAGAGAACACACCTTATTACGAAAGTGCGTTTGAAGGTGGACATGGGAATTTCATGGGAGATCACGCATTTTCTAGTCATTTCTCAATGGCTAACCTCAATTTAAGTACTTCTAATCAAGAGTGCGCATCCTCTGGATGTTTATATACTCCAGAAGGTAGTCGTCGGACTTCGCGTCATCATGGACGGAATTCCAGAAAGCACTAGAAAGAGGGATAAAAGTAAAAAAGAGACAATCCATAGAAGTAGAGGGCTTAAATAATGTACATATCCACTAATGTGCATTGTAGTGTTTGAGAGGCATGAGGTAATAAGTGAGAGTATGCTCATATGAGTAAGTGAGGTCTTGTAATATACAAGTAATGTATTAGTTGAGAGTTAAGCCGTAATGGTGAGGATTGTTTGTTATAGCTTACTAGTTGAATGTCCGTGCGTTGCCACGACCTAACAAATTTAGATTATATTGGTTAAATTATTTTTTTATTTATGATACGTGCGATAAAAATAACTCATGATTGCATAGACTCCCATTATTTTAGAATAGAAACATCGATCAGGCAAAAAATGCAAGATGCAAGAAAATCCATGCATGAAAGAACAAATAAAACTACTAAACTGAACCCAAAAAAATCCAATAAAACCCTGACATTAAACATATTTTGTGATAAAAATATGTATTATATTAAGTGAATGAAAAAATGTATTCTTGACATTAAATAGTCTTAAAGACAGCTCTGAGCAATATACTCTCCAAAATCATGGGCAAATCTAGGAGCCAAATCAAATGATCAGGTCATTTATTGTATTGAACTCTATAAGCAATCTCCATAAAAACATAACACATAATAGGTACTCGCAAAAAAATCAAATATTTTTACAACTATGAAACATGAATATACAGCAGGACAAAGACCAGAGCATTGAGTCAACAATGCTTATATGTATATCAATAGTAGCTAATAAAATAGCAGAGGTCACATGTAAACATTGCTTTTGTTACTGAATCCTCTTGTAATTCATATATACTAGAAATTCTTGGCATAGACTACCATAACAACTTCCAATTATATTAATATATATATATATATATTAGTCATCAAGTTTGTTTTTGCCACTTTGTTAAGCATCAACTATGTTTCGTCAACCGTCTAAGTCTACCAATCACAAGATATTCCGCCCACTGCCCGCTCTTGAATGAGCTAATTCTACCCATAAATATATCGATCATAGTCTTACTTCACAAATGCATTCATCTTTCACCGCACGCCACCCTTTTTACCCACACCTTGTAAGAAGAGAATGTGTTCCCTTGGTCCTCTACTCTGAAAAAAGTCTGTCATGATGTTTTTTTCCAAATCTTGTATGACTTGAGGGATGTTGGTTTTATAAATAATTGTGCTTGTACGTGAGAAACCATTACTTAATGGTCGGACTATACAGAGAAGAAGAGCAGAGGAGGAGAACCAAAACTCTTACCAAACCAAACTCGAGGAATACTGGATGCGCACGTCGAGGTTTTAGTAACAGCCATCGCCATTCTACTGACGCTATTCTTGAGATATCCGTGATGGAGCAGAGTAGATGAGCTTGATATCTAAGAACACAGAAAAGTATAGTAGCTTCAGACACAATATGCACTTGCTGACTTGCATCGAAATACCAACAAGTTTTATGTCCTAAGTAACATATCATGTACACTTAAAAGGAAATTGGAAATTATTTGTATCCCTATCAGCTAAAAGAGCATATTAACTTCTTACAGATTAACAAAAGTAATGCAACTAACAATGTCATACATTCTCAAGGCTAGCATGGATAGATCTAAACAGTAAGAACAATGAAAAAACATGATTGTTCTTATGAGCGCAGACGAAAGCATAGCATCTTATTCGGTTCTATGATTTCACAAAATATAGCACACTCCAAACCACAAATGAATGATGGTGCAAACATTAGGTAGCATATCGTTCAAGGTCGAGGCAGCATTTCCTACTTTCTTATATGTCCTGTTCAAGGAAGCTTACCGTCTCGACAAGTGTTGAATGCTGGTCACACTTTGGGGCAGCCAGATAGAAATTTACATGCAATTGAAGAACTCATAGAGGCTCTGATACACACCAAACAGAACCATGATAGCATTATATCTTTCTTTCTAAAGTATAAATTAGCATCACATCTCAATTCAGTCAAAAAAACTTTTTTGTGTTCATCACGAAGATGAAGAGAACTCGGCGTCAAGCGTATATAAGTGGATAGATTTGTGTGCTTAGAGCTAATAAATATTGAAAAATGATTTAACAAAGAAATAAAATTCCTACAAAGTGATAAAATATCTCACTTGTCCGGTAGTTTGACATTGCCGGCGGCCATGCCATTCCATAGGTTCATCCTAAAAGCCTCGGGACAAGCTAGTCTGTCACCTCGTCCAAGGAGATTGACAATACATGTGTATTGATTTATGTTTGGGCTCGACCCATATTCCTTTTTTGTAGTTTCATAATACCTGCATCAGACCATGAAAGTGGACCTAACAGGAACAAACGGAACTCTGATTTAAGAAAGCAAGTAAGATTAACTCAACAAACACAAAAACATCTTGAGCTTTATTCATGTATAATTCTTTTCCTGATAAAGATGCTCGTGTGAAAAGTAATCTCATTTTCAACATGTTGCATGGACCACTGCACTAAGAAACTACAAGGCTTCCTTTGTATACTACGTCACACCATAAGACAATAGCATGTGTTTCCATTTCCCGAGACCTCGCATTGGAGCATCAACATTTCCCGACCTGGCATACATAGCATGTATGCAGGAGTTTCCCAGTCAATCGATCAAATCTAGATTTTCTCGCAAATCACTAGATCTGCTTACCTGTTCTTGCAATAGCCAAACTGGCACATGGAATCATCGTTGTAGATCTCGCTACCTAAATACATGAATCCATCTTCCATACATCCAGTTGAAGTACAAGTTAATGAGTGTGTGCTCCTAATGAAGTTTATCACTTTTGTGAATTCAAGGTCACTTACCTGTATACCTGATGACGAGTGGGTTGATGATGAACATGCCCCCGGCTAGCCTGATGGCCAGTGTGTGGACTGCCTTCCCCTATCTCAGGCTTGGCGCCACATACATCATACTTGAACTGGCAGGCGTGTCCTTGACATTGGCGGAGCGCCTGTCACGATATGAGGTCGAAAGAAAGGCTTCCGGATGGCTGGCGCATGAATTGACGTTGATGAGGGGGTTTAAGGAGACGACATTGCGGAGGAAAATTTCACCGAGCAGCTGGCGTGCTGGGGGTGCTGACAATATTTGTCTAGAAGGGTCTTAAAGAGGAAGAGAGAGGGGGAAATTTCACCGAGAAGGCGGCGCGCTGGGCACCGACAGTATTTCATGAGCGTGGGCATGCGGGCGTCGGCTGTGACATGGCGCGCCATCGCGCGAAGAGGGGAGGAGGTGTAGGTAGTGGGCATCGAGGGACAGGAATGGCAGGGGTCGGGCGTCCGCGGCGATGGCATCACGCTTCTCTTTGGTTCTTCCTCGCTTGGGTGTGGTGGCCTAGGGCTTATAGCTCCTATGCGACGTCTTTACGTGGAATTGGAAGGAAAGCGACATCGTTGAAAAGAATAGCTCGCATGCTATGGTTGTGAGGCAGCTAATATCCCAGGGACACATGGGCCTTAAAACGATTGTAAGGACACATTTAACTTTGTTCCAAGATTAGGGTTAAGCCAAACCGGTTGATTGGGATAGCCAGTCAAGCCAGTCAAACCAACCGCTTCCGACCGAGAGCGCGCGTCACACTGACTGTAGCTTCCCCAACGGCGGCGGCGGACCTCACCCATCGTTCTCGGCGCCGGCACCGGCGGCACGGCAATTAATTTTGGCGGCGGCGCTTTCGTTCGATGGCGAAGGTGGTGAGTGCCATTTGAAAGCTAATTCCTCTCACATTCTTCTCAATTCGAGATCTGAGCGTGCCCATTGATGCTAGATTGTGGAGGCGAGGGTGTGCTGAACGGGGCGAGGGGAAACAATATGGAGCATTGAGAGGGGACTTCTAATTGGTATATCCCGTATCTCTGCACTTAATTTCTCTAAGGTTGAGCTCTTTGTTCACTTCCGCTAGCTCACAGTGTCCGCCAAAAACAGGGGAGACGATGTTGCGCGCCAAACCTTCGAATTCCGCATCAATTTCTTTCCCTCTAGGGCTGTTTTAGTTGATGGCAGCACGCAGATCATTGAGAGAGACACGGTTGTTAAATGGGAGGTGGAATTAGAACATTTTGATCCCCAAGAGCTAATAAACATGGGAGAGGAGGCGGTGAGGAAAATGGTGGAAAAAATTGGGGATAGTGTGGTTTGGGGGCCAGAGCAAGAAGTTTCTTTGTTACAATTTGATGATTACAAATGTGACTATGTTAGGGTTGAGACAGGTGAACATATAGTTAATGAAATCGATGAGCGAAACGGTTGGACAAGCAAAACTGTTCTGTTTTTAGCACAACTCATTGATCTGGAACCTGATTCGAGGGTTGGATATGTGGCCTCGAAGCTGGCTGCTCAGATGGTCGAGGATGATTGGGATGCACAAAGGCAAGTAATGCCTATACTTACTGAGTTGGAAGTGTTAACAGTGGAGGATGATGATGCTAATGCACAAGGGGAGGCTGCAGATGGTAATGCACAAAGGATTGTAACTATTGATTGGAATTCAGTTAAGATACATGACCGGACTGATTTGGTCATTGCACCAATAGATGACATTGAAATGGCAAAGCTTTTTGGCATTCCGATAGATGACAGAGACAAGGAGAAGAAGAGGGATGAAGCTGCAAATGATGGTGACAACCATTTAAGAGATGAAGAGGCAGATATAGATCTAGAGTTGTTGGAAAATGCTGCAGTTCATGTAGATGATGCACATGATGATGAGCTAGTAACAGTTTATGACAAAGAGGACCCAGTTATTGAAGTTGGGAGATTGTTTCCAAGCATGGATGAATTCAGGATGTGTTTCAGGACATATGCAGTCAAACGTGAGTTTTCTACTAAGACTATGTGGACTGATAAAAAGAAGTTCTATGCAAAATGCATAGGTTATGATGGTGGTGCCAAGCCTTGCAAGTGGTATATATCTGCTAGACGCCAACCTGATGGAAGGACAATAAGAGTGAATAAAATTCCAAAACCTCATACTTGCATTACAAGTTCTCAAACAGTTACAAAGATGACATCACAATTATGGGTTGCAGAAAAGATCAAGCCCATTTTAGCCACAACACCAAACAACACTACAAAGAGACTGAAAATAGACTTGGAAAAGCAGTACCCCATTAAGCTGAATTATACTATAGTGTGGAAGGCAAAGCAAAGGGCAATGAAAGAGATATATGGTGATTGGGCAAATACCTTTCGAATGCTTTATAACTTCAAAGCAGAAGTAGAGAAGAGGTCACCTGGCAGTGTTGTGGAGATAGATACTGAGGTAACAGCTGATGGGAAAGTCTTCTTCTCTAAATTCTTCATGGCTTTAAAGCCTTGCATCGATGGCTTCAAAGCAGGGTGACGTCCATATTTGAGTATAGACTCATCTTTCTTGACTGGAAATTGGAATGGTCAACTAGCAGCATGCAATGCTTTAGATGGACACAATTGGATGTTCCCTGTAGCTATTGGCATGTTTCAGTCTGAGACATAGGCATCATGGACATGGTTCATGATGCAGTTGAAAAGATGCATAGGGCCAGTCTCTCCATTGGCAGTGCACACAGATGCATGTAAAGGTTTAGAAAATGCAGTGAAGATTGTTTTCCCTCATGCTGAGCAGAGGGAGTGCTTCGGCCATATGTGGATGAATTTGATCAAATAATTCAGAGGAGATGATTTTGGACGCATGTGGCCAGCAGCAAGATCTTACACCAGGCAGACACATTCATATCACCTTGAGAAGATTAAGGCGGCATGCTCTGAGGAGGATAGGGTCAAGTTTTGTACATGGTTGGAAACCTACCATTCTCTTTTATGGTACAGGTCTGGTTTTAACACTGCCATCAAATGTGATCATATCAACAATAATTTGGCAGAAAGTTTCAACAACAAAGTGAAGGAGTTAAAAGACTTGCCTGTCCATGAAATGGTTGACCAGATCAGGATCATGATCATGAGGTTGTGGGAATTGAGAAGAAGGATTGGTGATGTTCTTCAAGGAGATAAGCTTCCTGATGTTGTGCAGCAGGTGGTCAACAGGAGCAGAAATCTTGCACATTTGCGTGTTGAGAAATCCTCATTGTGGGGTGCTAAAGTCAGAGATACAAAGACTGGCAGGAGGCATGTTGTTGACACTCAATTGCATGAATGCACATGCCTTGAGTGGCAACACACTGGGAAGCCTTGTGAGCGTGCCATACTTTTCTTGGCCTCCAAACATAAGCTAAATATGCACCCATATTTGCATGAGTATTATTCTGTAGCAAAATTCAAGACTGCATATGGAACACCAATTCTAGCACTTACAGATCAGTCTCAGTGGCCTGAAGTGGACATTCAGTTCTCCTTGTGTCCTCCTTTGATGAAAAGAAAGGCTGGCAGGCCCAAGCAGAGTAGATTCAAGGCTTGGTTTGAGAAAGGTGGGAGCAGCAAGAAGGGAAAGAAAGATGGAAAGAAAGATGCCAAGCCAAAAAGGGCCCAAAAAGGTAACAAGAATAGATGCAAACTCTATGAAGAACTTGGACACCGAGCTGGCTCTACCAAGTGCAGATACACTGCTGAAAAGCCAAAGTATGTTCATCCAAAATCTATCCCATTTCTTGTGATGATTTTTCTCCCCCAGCTAACTTGCTTGTTTTCAGGAGGAAGCGTGGAGAAAAAGGCCCACCTCTTGTTGTTGACGAATGCTGGCCAATGAAAAGGGCAAGAACCAATGGCCAAAGAAAGAAGAGAACTAACCAGATCATGTTTGGTGCTGCTGAGGTGCAATCTGAACTTGTTTTGGAGGATGATGTGCAAACTGTTGAGGCTTTAGGGCACACCGTTTCTGATTTGGAAGCTCTGGTGCAAAATGAGGGGCAAAATGAGCCTGTTGTTGAGGCTCTAGTGCAAAATGATCCTGTTGTTGAGGCTCTGGTGCAAAATGAGCCTGTTGTTGAGGCTCTGGTGCAAAATGAGCCTGTTGTTGAGGCTCTGGTGCAAACTGACCATGTTGTTGAGGCTCTGGTGCAAAGTGACCATGTTGATGAGGCTCTGGATCATGATCATGAGGTTGTTGAGGAGGTGCAGGAGGAGAAGGAGACTCTTGGACGTGCTGTGGGGAGGCCAGATGGTAATGGTAAGAAAAAGAAGAGCATAAACCTGTTGTGTGGTGTGAAACTTGTGAAGGAGAAGAAAACGAGGGGTAAGAAGAGCCAAAAAAATAGACTTTGAATTTGGCACTTGTTGTTGTAAACATTTGTTATTGTAATAATTTGGCAGTTGTTGTTGTTGTAAACATTTGTTATTATAATAATTTTTCACTTGTTGATAATTTGGACAAAATTCAAATATGATGGTAAATTTGAATTTCAACAAATGTAGCTATGTCACTTTTCTATGTTTGTATGAGCTTCCAACGTTTTTCTCATATGTACAATACAACTCATCCTCACCCTGGTCCCTTTTGTGAAGTACAACTCACCCTCACCCAAAATAGGGTAGAAATGGGCTCCAAAGCTAGGGTAAACCACCCCATTTCTAAGCAAGTTTTTTTTCGACCATTTCTAAAACCAAGTTTGATATTTTTCCTCAAAACTATGTCACATAACATGACACCATGCGAAGGTTTTGTATTTTTTTGATTTTTTTTTTGAATTAGTTATGCACATTTGAATGTCTGGTCAAACTTGAAGGGTTTTCATAAATATTCTTAGATAGGGGCTGAGGCTCACAAAACTAGCATTGGATCTCTGATGAAATAGCATGTTGTGAACCTAAAAATGATTGTTACAAAAAATCATCAGCATGAAATCATGTACCTGTAGTTCATATCTTACCCACTTCCAGCCGATTCGGCGGGATTTGTCTTTTTCACCAGGGATGGAATAAAAGGTTTGAGATACTCAAGTTGGGAAATTGTACATGCTAGGTGGTCTAGTATTTTCGAAAAATAGGATGTTACCATTTTGAAACTTCAATTTGGTGGTTGCTTCACAAATCCCCTCCTCTTTCGGCACTCAGAAAATAGAAAATGGATTTTCTGCGCGTCGAAAAGGAAAACTTTGTGCTACAACATTGTTAGTCATCCCATTATAGACATGCATGCCCAATATGGGCACATTATCACAAACTATGCCTTGATGCTAGCCATATCATTGGTCATTTGACCCGAAAGCCAGAAAACCTCGAAGGAGATAGGTCATTTTGTGAAGGGTTTTTTGAAATATGATCAATAGACCAAGTTTGATATTTTTCCTCACAACTATGTCACATAACATGACACCATGCGAAGGTTTTGTATTTTTTGATTTTTTTGAATTAGTTATGCATATTTGAATGTCTGGTCAAACTTGTGAAACCCCGTTGACTGCATCCTAAACCCAGCTAACCCTAAGGCCGAATGAGGAACGTAGATCTAACCCTAGCGCGACACTGTGGCCGTCCGATCGCGTCTTCTAGAAGGATTCCGCGGGTGGCTCTGGGCGATCCGTGGAAGGGCTTGTTCTGCAACCTAATTGGTTGGCGTCTCTTAGAAGGATTTCGCGGCTAGCTCTTGGCGATCCGTGGGATGGATGATTCTGGAATTTGATTGGCTTCATCGTTTTTTAGAAGGTACAGCATGGCACACTCTTAGAAGGTACAGCATGGCACACTCCATTGACCATTGGACCGAGCGTGGCATGCGAGGGCGCTGGGCGGGGCGGGCTGCACCATGCATGCAGCTGCCCCTAGCGTCGCAGTCTAGCTATTTTGCGTGCAACAGCGCTGCAGCGTATTTACTCCCTTCGTCGCATTAAATAAGTGTACGTCTAACAACTTTCTTTAGTCAAACTTACTCCCCTCAGGTTCATTATAATAAGGTAAATACTATGTATCTAAGTCCAATAAGAAACAAATTGTCGGACGGGTCCGTGGCCGTCCATCTCGCCTCCATCAAGCGGCCCTTATTTGGCTTTCCTTATCACTTGTTTTCATAGTAATAACTGCCCAGTTTATTCCCAAAATTTCGCCCCGTTACGGATCGTAACTCCTCCTCGCCGCCTTGTTCCTAAATCAATCTACTCGCCGTTGCCCTGCTCTCCTCGGAGATCCTGTTCTCCATGCGGCGCCGCATCCTCCCATCCAGGCTGAAGCCTGTGCCTCCACCTGGCTAGACTTCTACGCCTGTAAAAGGGGCGCTCCACTGCGGGGAATCTTGTTGTGCATCATTTACCGCCGGCAGACGGCATAGCGGCTCAGCAGGGCCATCAAGGCTACTCTCCTACAGAAGCATATGGTTGTAGGATGCTTCCACCAATGATCCTTTCAACAACTACACGATTTAGCAGAAGGTAACTACATCTGAACAAATCCATGTATTCTTTTATATATGTTTTTATGAAGTTTTTGTGCTTCTACTATGTGCAAGTTCTGTTGAGATTTCTTCATCTTGTTGCTTAGAAATATCCGTGGTTCATATTTAACTTACTTGTGCTTCTTCTTTGATTAGAGTTTGCATAATCAGCAGAGGATATGAATCCATGTTCTAAATATGCCCTACATCCAATTCCTTGCTTCAATCATTACTCACGGATCATATACAAAGATTGACGAGCTTCAGTAACACAAAACACAAGCTTCTACACCTTAGGTCATATATTATAATGTAGCAATTACAATCCATTGCTTCCTATAGTTCATTTAAAAGCTTCCGGTATTCTGAACAAAGCATCTACTATGTGCAAATTCTGATGAGATTGCTTGATTTTGTTGCTTTGAATTCTCCATACTTCATATTCAAATTACTTGTGCTTCTTCTCTGCATAGAGTTTGCTTCAGTTCAACCATGCTTGCATGTTTTCATATTCTTAGCTTGGTAAACATTTGCACTCTTCACATGAATGTTACTTTTGTCTTCTCACCAAATAGAGTCTGCTCCATCTCAGTAGTGCTTCATGTTTTCAAATTCTTTTTAACTGTGTAAAATCATATGCAAGTTTTGTGATTCCGTCATGTACACGCTATACTAAGGTTGCATGAATATAATGCTTCATAAATGTTTTCTCTTGATATCACTTTCTGCTTATATTATGTTGCATCTCAACCACGCTTTTAATTTTTTTTATTGTAGTTTAACTGCTGACGCTAGGCTTACTGTTTTGGTACTTACATACGCTTGTCTCATGTTTCTTAAATTTGCACCCACAATTTGCTGGCAAGATGAGTTATGTCGAGTTAGCATAAAATCGGTGCTTTCAAATAGTCATTCTTTTGATGTATCATACCTTTATTTCAACCCTAAATAGTGCGCGGCTGTTGAGCAATGCTTCTAGTTTTTTCTATTTGTTGTTCTCAATGTTAGGAGCATTATATTTAAACGTTGTCCTTGTGCTTCCTGCATATTCTCATATATGTTACTCAATGCAGGTCCACGTATTTTAGATACCTTTTTTTTTAATGGACACAATCGGCTTGCCAAACTAGCTTTGTAAGTTTGGGATTTTTGGAAGCTCGAACTTTGGGATTTTTGAAGCAAGCTGAACCGGTACAAGAAGCAAGATAGTTGTTTCTTTCAAAGATAGAAATTCCATGTACGTGGTTTTTGGAAGCTCGAACTTTGGGATTTTTGAAGCAAGCTGAACCAGTACAATAAGCAAGATAGTTATTTCTTTCAAAGATATAAATTACATGTACATAGGAAAGCTTAGTACTTGAAACTATTGTAACTCCGAAGAGTTCATCTATTTGGATCATCAGTTTTAAATATGGTACGAAGCAAAGATTATGTATCACTGAGAAGACGGGAGAATATTTCTAATGTGTTTGAAATATCCGTGATAAGAGGTTGAAGCACTATAATAATCGAGACTTCATGACGCATATCTGTAGGTCATAGCAGGAAACATGTATTATAGAGGATGAAACATTATAGTGTTGGCTTTTGGAAGCTACAAAAACTGTAGGAAACGTGTTATATGAAGGGTGAAATACTATATCAAAGATTTGTTAGATGCAAATCTATACGCGTAGAGATCTTTTATAATGCATAGTGATATTTGGTGAAAACATATCATGTGTGATAATTGATGGAAACAAATCATGCAATTTTCTTGCCGGCAGTTACTCGGGATCAATCGGAATTAACGGCAAGGAGATAGCTACATGCATGTTTTCTATTAATATTTAATATGGAAGCAAACTATGACAATCCCGCTACTAACGGCAAGGAAGCAGCGACCCGCATGTTTCCTTCCCAATCGAATGGACAAATAACCACACATCCTACGGCGAGGGACTAGTCCGATGGAAGCTTAGTATCGGCGTCCGATCCCTAGCAGTGCCCCTTATAATAAATGAGACTTTGCATGATACCACATCTATGTTATTTTGCACTATGGAGTAGTAACTTAGACTATTAACATATGCATGATACCACATCTAAGTTACGCCCATATACTCCCTCCGTCCGCAAATAAATTGAAGAGACCATTTGCTAAATGTTATTGGACTTGATTTCCATGAAGCAATTTTTTCTACTTTCAAGTGCATTGGAAAGGTAGAAGTACACTTTTTTTGGACAAATTTTGAAGCCAAACATACATTTATTTATGGACAGAGGGAGTATGCATGTCACTATGACCAGCCTAAGAAAAAATATCAAAATCTAAAATATGTAATAAATATAACGTACAGCGTGGCACACTCCATTGACCGTTGGACCGGGCGTGGCATGCGAGGGCGCTGGGCGGGGCGGGCTGCACCATACATGCATGCTATGCAGCTGCCTCTCGCGTCGCAATCTAGTTATTTTGCGTGCAACAGCGCTGCAGCGTATTTACTCCCTCCGTCGCATTAAATAAGTGTACGTCGAACAACTTTCTTTAGTCAAACTTACTCTCATCCGGTTCATGCGCTATACAAAAAGTCAATATTTATAAATCTAAAATATCAACTTTGACTACGTATATAAGAAAAAAATCAAAATCTAAAATATTATAAACTTAGTTCCATACTCCCTCTATTCCCTCCAATTGACATCCCTCTGATTACTCCCCACCGATTTTTCTTGCGTGTGTAAAAACGAACGAGTTTGTTGCATGCGGTGTGTAAAAACGAACGAGTACCTTGGTACTAGATTCCTGCATTTATTACCGAGTAAATCAAGGCCAAATTCTATTCTCTTTTTTATTTTTCACTGCCAATGAACAACTACCTTGGATGTTTTTTCTCTCTTTCGCATTAATGCATGCATGCATGCAGGGGCGGGGGCGACGGTGCAGGGGTCACGTCGCATCCTAGCAAATTTTTTCTCTCTTTCGCATTGATCACGCACGCGGCTACGCCCGCTGCCCACACGCAACGCGGCGCACGCGGCTGCGCCAACGCTGGATACCCACGCCGCCCTTCACGCCCTGTCCTCAATAAATAGGCAAAACGCCTTTGCCTCCTCATCTCATCTTGCCCCTCATCTTCAACCTCAAGCCCGTCCCTTTGCCTCCTCCTAGCCCCCAAACACTCCGGCGACCATGGCGACCTCCCCCCTCAGCTTCCCTTCCGACACCGAAGTTAGCGACGAGGACAACTACCCGGACCACAAGCAGGTCTGGGAGTAGGAGGCGCCCACGCGCCCCAAGCATGGAAAGAAGGGACGCAAAGCCCCGCCCTGCCCCTGGGCGGAGGGCCCCTTCGTCCACAGCCCCGTCCCCGGCGGCGGCAACCTCCCCGATGACGGCCCCTCCGAAGAGTACTGGAAGACGGCGGAGAAGGAGGCAAAGGAGGAGGCTGCCTACACCAGCTGGGAGGAGAAGCAGGCCAAGCGCTCCTTGAAGAAAAGGCGCAGACGGGAGGATGAGGAACGACGGGAGGCTAATCGCTGGGACTTCCAGGAGGAGCAGCGGCGGCGGGAGCACCGGGAGAGGCTGGCGGATTGGAATGCTGTGGCGGCTCGGAGGGCGGTGGCACCGGCACCGCCTCCACCGCCGATGGAGTAGGGTAGCTAGGGTTAGGTTTTAGGGGCTAGCCCAGGGTTTAG
This sequence comes from Avena sativa, assembly GCA_916181665.1. Classification (NCBI taxonomy): domain Eukaryota; kingdom Viridiplantae; phylum Streptophyta; class Magnoliopsida; order Poales; family Poaceae; genus Avena; species Avena sativa. The sequence continues at coordinate 415,425,468 of OV702285.1, read as the reverse complement.
GCGGGGCGCCTATTCCCTTCTATATTATTGTACTTTTTTCTTTTCATTGTAATGTTATCCCAATGTTATCGATCCGGCTATCTAATATAAGGAATGTTATCCCAATATTATATATCCCCTTGTTTTATTGTAATATGTGTTTTATTGTATTGTCATTTGTCAAAACACCCAAAACAACAAGTGTATAAAACAAAAGACACAAAAACAAGTTCTCATATAATACTCGTGCAATATTTATAAAATGAGTGAAATTAGAAAAGCTCAAAAGGAAGAGTAATTTAACGTAATGATGGTTGATTATTTTCAAACAACACATGGTTTATTTTCAAACAAGACATTTACATATTTACATAAGTAGCGCCCAAGTTATGTTAGTTAAATGGATGCCCTTGGACTTCATTTATATATTTACTTTCGCAAAAAAAAATATTGCAACCTGAGCACGAGTATCTGCAGATCGACACGTCCCTATTTAGATTGTAACGTGAGTACCTTTTTTTTGCCCAATCAACATATAGTTACTATTGGGCCTAGATACGTCCATTTTGGCCTGGCTAAGTTCTATTTGGGCCTGGCCTTTTTCAATCCTCGTCAATTGTTTTTTTTACTTTTCAACCCCTCCACCTCCCCTGCACACATATAAAAGGAACACTGAAGAAACTGACAAAACTGAAGGAACACTGATTTTGAAAACAGAGCAGCTCAAAATTAGCCCGAATTTGTGTTGCATTTTATTCAAGCCAAAGACATAGACCATTACATCCATTACAAAGCATCACTCGAACACTGACTGCGCTGTCTAATGACTAACGATCAGGAGATAAACTAATCCGAGAGAAATTACACACAAAAAAAACCGGCCATCAGATTGTCCTACTTCTTCAATTCGATGATTTGTCTTAGCTGCTTGTTCATCTTCTTCAGCTCGTCCTTCACTTCCGCATCCACCGCAGTACCAGCGGAAATGGGGTTGCCACATCCCAATTGCTCCACCACGGACGGGTTTTCGAGCTCCCGGGATGCTACCTCCACCCCAATTCGCTCGATGTACTCATCAAGCCACTCAAAATGCCCACATTTTGGCAGTTCCTAAAATCGCAGAGATGAACCCTAAATCCCAAATTCGATGAAATGCATGAAATTTCGAAAGAAAAGCGAGAAATTGGCGCTCGGAACACTCAGATCTCACCTTTCCTGGCTCGGGCTTGCTCTCACACTTCACAAATTCCCGGCCAATGTTGCCGTTCTTGTCGGTGGATGTGACAAGCCGCTTCAGGGGCGCGGTATGGGGGCAATCGGGGCACCTCCTCATCGGCACCGCACCATACCGAGGCCATGAGCGGTGGGAGGAAGCAGATCTCGACATCCCTCGCCAGCGTTGCCGCACTTGCTCACCGGAAAAGAAAACGGAAGGGGATGAGATGCTAGAACGGTGGCGGGAGTGCTCGGGTGCGGGGACGGATCGGGGCCAACGGCTCTCTTCAACCACAGGGTGGGTCCCACGATATGAGGTGGACATCAGGTGAGTTCTGCCGTGACGTGGAGAGGCTGTGGGTCCTACTGTGCTCAGCTGATTCGAATTCGTTGACGGTCTCGTGGGGTTCAGTAGAAGTGTTGCACGGGAGCTATTTGCCGCTTCAGAAGTGTCGCATGCGAGCTATTCTTTGCAATGATGTCGCTTTCCTTCCAATTCCACGTAAAGACATCGCATAGGAGCTATAAGCCCGGTGGCCTATGCGCACTCGCGTAGAGGTGCGGATGTGTGGGCGGCCGTACGAGGCCTCCATGAATCTCTTGTTAGCGACAATAGTTCTAAGGATAGTCCTATTCGTTTGGGGATGTACGGTTCCTTCTCAACTAATTGACCTGACATTCCGTGATAGCAAAAATGATTGCTAACAAGAGATCCATGATTCTAGGAGAAAATTCGGTTTCTTTTTTGTATGCCAAACAATAGAGCGCGGTGGCATTTTTCCAGTAATTTTGTCAAAGTGTGACACCGTGTGACACCACCACTTTGCTTTTAATAGTAAAGATAAAAACCATGTATAATACATGGTATAGGTTTGGTTGTTATTTGGATTTGGTTCTTGATTTCCTTATGTGACAAGCACTGTGCATAGAATAGAGCTCAGAAAACATATGCATGATGTAAGTATGAGTATTCGTTTTATGTAACAGGACTAGAGAGGGTATGGATGCGGGAGTAGAAGCAGGGTTTGAAGGACAACGTTTGGAGCAAGAAGCTAAGCAGAGGGAAAGTAATGAGGATGTAACTGCAACTGGACCATCAACTCATCCATTGACAGAGGAGAATTTCATGCAATACATGCAGATGATGCAAGAGTACCAGAATAAGTTCATGCAAGAGATACTTAAACGAATTGGACCCGGAGAGGAAAACAAAGATCTCAAAGTAAGTCTTTCTGATTTCCAAAACACCAAACCAATTCCTTTTTCGTCTGCATCAGAACCTATAGATGCGAAGGATTGGCTAATGGATACAGAAAGGAACCTTAAAACAGTTGGATGCAATGATGAGGAGAAGTTATGATATGCAACATTTCTTCTATCCGGACCTGCCGCAAATTGGTGGGAGAATCAATTAGCTATGCACACACCAGAAGAGATTTTCACTTAGGAAGAATTCAAGCAGAAGTTTTGTGAGTATCATGTTCCAGAAAGCATTATGGAATTTAAAAGGAGAGAATTCAAGGACTTACGACCAAATGATGAAACTGTGATGAAATATATTAGTAACTTTAGTCAATTATCCCGTTATGCAATTGTTGAGGTAAATACGGAGGAGAAGCGCAAGAAACAGTTCTTGGAAGGACTAAACCCTTATATGAAGATGAAAATACGAGGGGCTGCAACACGACGTTTCTAAGAGCTGGTTGATGTAGAAATTACTTTCGAGGATGATTACAAGATGCTATTGGAAGAGAGAAAGAAATTAGCCAAGAAAGGAGCTAAAAGGGTACCGAAGAAGTTTCAATTTACTAAGTCAACATCAAACTTAAGTTTTATACCTGGATTCATATCCACAAGTGGTACATCAAAGTATGAGGCATCAAAATGAAAGAAACAAATCATATGCAGTAAATGTGGAGCATCAGGTCATATAAGGAGGGATTGTTGGAAGACCGGAAATGTGTGCTATAGGTGTGGTCCAGACGGACATAAGAGATATGAATGTCCCAACAAGTTGGTTACTCAAGGAGAAAAATCACCATCAAGGGGTGGAAACTTTGGATGGAACCACATCGACAAGGCTACAATAGGTATGTTTAGCATCAGCAGTCCTTTGTCAATAATGTTGTTGAAGGTCAAAAGCAATCTCATGAAGTTCGGGAGGAAGTATAAATTAGCATTAGGCATGAACCATAACTGAATCCAGATTGAAAATAAAATCAAGGAGTGTCGAGTTTATTAAAAACATCACTCTGGAAAGACAAGAAACTAGGAGGAAAGAAGAAAACTCAAGACGAGACTATCGGAAATCAAACTTCGGGACGAAGTTTAATTTAAGGTGGGAAGTCTGTAACATCCCAGCATTTAGGACTAAACGAAGGGAAGATTTAGGATTTTCTACATCTACATGCATGCATCTGAAAATCTGGGTGAATTTTTCACCAAATTATAAGACTAGAGTGATCAGAATTCTCACTCCGATGAATTAGGTTTAGTGTCATCCAAGGGGAGTGTGATGAATTTTGACATGACCTCTATTTTTTCTGGAATTATGAGGGGAGAAATTTGAATTATAAATAATTATTCACAATAAGATAAATACAAGTATTATAAACAAAAGTATAAAGATTATTTAAGATCAACATCACATTCTTCTTTTACAATAAAAGAATAAATGAAAATTATAATAAAACAATGAAATGAATTAAAAAAATGAAATAAATGAATGATATAAATACTTAGAAGAAATGAAATACAATTAAGAATAAAGAATACTAAAGTTTTTACAAATAAATAAGAATTGAATTCTTATTAATAAATATTGTATAATAATTACAACTTAAGAATATAAAATAATAAATTACACTTTTTTTCAACTATAGATTAAATATTTATTATCCTCATAATCACAAGTACAAATAAAATATAAGAATAATTGACTTTACAAAAATAGAAAGAATTTAACTTCATTAAAAGGGATTACAGTAGTACAATGACCTTACATATATTCAAAGAAAATGAATTAAATTACAAAAAGTAATAAAAGAAAACCTAAACTAATTAGTAAATCATTCCTAATCTAATCTTCTATGGTCTTCTATCAGTATCTTTGTCCCTACAAATCAACTCAAACAAAACAAGAGAAAAGGAGTAAGGGGTTAGTGTTGATTAGTTTTGCTCTTAGTTTAGTAATGAAATGCATTGCTATTTACATCATTGAGCAGAGTAATGAGGGCCAAACGGAGTAGTATATGTTCTTATTTCTAATCTGGCCTCAGAACCACATCATAGGCAAACAGGGGAAAAATTCACCAATTGAGAACAAGGTAAAAAGTAATATAGTAATACCTAGTAAAATATCTAGTTTCAGTTGATCTGATCCATTTGAGTGATGCAAGCACACCAACAGCTCACACAACACATGCAAATGTGTGTGTTGTCAACACAGCAAGGCATGTATTAGAAGGAGAATAGGAAGAATCTGTTGCAAAGCAACCTACTTGCTTATTCTTTCTCTATTCCAGAAACCCATCAGAGTATATTCACAATCCATAGAACCAACATCAGATCTCCCTCAAGAGCACATAAGAACACCTCCACATTATCCATTTCCACACATATACCAGAGCACTGCTTGATTGTAGTCACCAGCAAACCACCATAAATCAGAGCCACTATGGTTATCTAATCAAGAAGGAGGCTAGTAGAAGATCAGGGAGGAGAAGGTCAACTAGATCAAAACCAAAGCACTAGGAAGAGCTACTCAAGATAAATTCAAGACACACCAAGCATCAGCATATACTGCTCAACATTAGGTTGCTATTCATTTCTAAGCCAGCCCGAGTACTTAATATCAATTCTTCTCCTACTTTTTCCCAAGATGGTTTTGGGTGAGAGGGAGCTCCCAGTATAGTGTAGAAGTGCTACACTAGTTCATCCTAGAGCTGTTAAAAGCCAACAAAGTATATGTTCTTATCTTAGAAATATTTGGCCTCAGCCTATTGCATCCTTGGCTTGGACAAAATCTTAAATAAACCAATCATGCTACCTAGCCACTGCTGTACACACTCCAGGTATGGAGACACCACAACAGCAACAAGGGCAACATATACCAACAATAATAATAGAATATGTTCTTATTCTTAAAACTGGAGCCTCAGCCTTTTGCATCATAGGCAAGGGTTGGACTAAATCTTGGTCAAGTAAATCTGTAGCAGGACATGTAGTTGATCCAGACAACTTTGCATCCTCCCAAGAGGTACCATAGCAGCCAGATCATCTACAAAAGCCACAAATATTGCATACAGGACATATCCAACAAATCAAAGCATCAACTTTATAAAATCTTAAACAAGCTAAATCATTTTCCTAAGCCAATCTAGATAGGAATCATTTGGATATAGTTATTATCATGTGAACCAGCTCACAACATACAACAAGTTCATGGCAAAGTATACCTGCATAAAAAGCATATCTCTTAGATATAACACCAAGGATTAGGAGTACAATTTCATTGTCACCTTGGACAGACAACTAAGCCTAATAGCATCTAACATGTTCTTAACTACAAAACTAGGAATCAAGCACATATGTTCTCTCTGCCAGAAATGACAAGAAGCAAAAGTGTTTCCAAACCAATCATTATTCTCATACACCAGTGTTTGCAAGAAACTACAATTATCTTTAATAATTATACACTTATTTTCATTTAACCAAACCATTAATCTACTAGCAGGAGCTAAGTAGCTTTTGTTCATTTCTTCGGATCAAATCAAAACACTGACTAAATAATCAACTTGGACTAAACCAAAACAGGGCATACATGAGCAGGTCGAACCAACAAACATAATCAAGCCAATGGTGCCTAGTAATAAATAAAACCTACATTGCAACATCTCAATTATCAGCTAACATTTGGTCAGAAAATCATCACCATAGCCCCAATTCCAAAATTACCTAAACCTAAATCATATACCTAGAGCACAACTAATTATAAGGAAAATTCTATACTTATTGTAGACCAAGTTACATACATCTTGCTGATCATATGAAGATCCAGAACACCACATTAGATTCATAGAAATCATTCCTAACAATCTAACATTCTTAAACTTCTTTCGTAGCATATATATATATATATATCAAGAGTAACATCATACTTTTGTACTATGCAACTTAATTGCATATGAAAATTAGAACTAAGTCAAGATTACTAGCAGATAGTCACAATCACAAACACAAGCAATTAGATGAATAGGACACCTCTATAAAACCATCAATACCAAACCAATATAGCACATCACCTTAATACCCATCTCACCAACATCACAATCTAGTATATGACCAGCAAACCACCACTTAAAACCTAACACAAATCTTAGACACTTCATTGGCTCGAGGGCCGGTCACATAGAGATTACTTGAATCTAAGTAACATAAGAAATAACAGGAGCATAACAGTCAAAATAGGAAGAAGACTCAGCGCCGAGGTTGCACAATTACAGCACCATCCCACCGGCGTTAGGGAAATAACCTGTCCATTTGGCAATTCCATTGTCCACTATCACCTCAATCAATTCCTAGGGCAGCAAATCGTGACTGTCGGGATTGCAGGAACCCTGCCGAACCACTAGTGTCTAAGAGATGAGCATCCAATAGAATAGCAGGGAAAAATCAGGGCATGGTAGAGGAGGCATAGAAGCCAGAGTGCGGCATCCATGGCACGGGGGCGCTACCGCGCCGGAGCACCCAACCCGAAATCTAGGGTTAGCCATAGTCAGGGGAACTTGTGCGGAGCAGGGAGGAGTGGTGGCAGTAGGGTTCTGGTGGAGGGAGGCCCAGACGGGCAGACGATGGCAGCTGGAGTAGGTTGGCGACCGGACGAAGTGGAGCTGGCGGCGGCGCATCATGCGAGCAGAGAGGGGAACGAGAGGAGTGACAATGTGGGTGCGTGCGTCATGTGCGGGTGTGTGTGTGTGTTCGGATGAGAGGAGGGTGTAAGTTGGGGTCGTGGTGGGGTTTGGCCCCCAAGCCCAATTGGGATGGGTTAGATTATATTGGCCAGCAGGCAAATTTAGTTGTTTAGGAAATGCTAAAGAAATAAAAATAAATAAGAATCAGAAAAATAAAGGAAATTACCAAACTACCCTCTAAACATTTTAAGCTCTAGAAAATTGTAGAAAAATCCTAAAAATATGTTTAATACATCAAAATGTTTATTAAAATAATATCTACCTAAGAAAAATATAATATTACTTAATTGAGTGAAATAAAATGCAACTAAATATTAACACTCTTAAATATCTCAATGAAATTTACTAAATTTAGAAAAATTCCTAAAAATAAATAAAAATCATTTTATACATAAAAATAAATCTCTTATCTCATAAAAATATTAACTTAAACTTTTTACAAATAAAACTTAAAACAATATTTAAAGATTGAGAAACTTTATAAAAATAAAGATAATACTTAAATATAAATAAAATTCAATTTTAAGACTTAAGTAAGAATATTTATTAGGAAAATACTAAATATATTATTCCAAAAACATTTTAAAATTATTAGATCATATATCTTCAATTATCTAAATTATTAAAATGAGGTAGTTGTTTTGTTAATTATTTAAAACTATTTCCTATGTAAGAAATAATCATATTCAAAAACACAATCTTTTAACTCTAATTAGACTAAACCCATAATTATAATTTAGGATACTATCCATGAAGGGAATATGCCCTGAGAGGCAATAATAAAGTGTTTATTATGTGTATTCCAAGTATATGATAGATGTTTATTTTGCATGCTATAATTGTATTAATACGAAAACATTAATACATGTGTGTTTAATAAACAAACAGAAAGTTCCTAGTTATGCCTCTCTCTCATAAACTAGCTCGTTGATTGACAAGATGATCACAGTTTCCTGATCATAGACATTGGATGTTGTTAATAACGAGATCACAACATTAGTGTAATGATGTGATGAACATTCATCCGAAGTATAGCATTACAATCAAAGTCATTGAGTTTATATTGCTATAAACAACTTACGAAGTGATCCTAGTCCTTAGACCACGAGATCATGCCAATCACTAACACTGGAAGAGTTTCTTGTTGTCATCAAACGCCACACCGTAACTGGGTGATTATAAAGATGGCTTCAAAGATACTAAAGTGTTATGTTGAGACTCATGGATCAAGAGTGGAATTTGTTCATCCCGATGATGGATAGATATAATCTGGGCCCTCTCGGTGATATCACATTGGTTAGCTTGCAAGCAAGTGATTTGATCACTAGAATGTTATATCAAGGGAACGAGAAAAGAGTGCATGTCAGTAACGAGATCAAACTAGGTATGAAGATACCGATGATCGAATCTCGGACATGTAATATATCGTGAAACAAAGGGATTAAGATACGAGCGTAAAAGGTTTTGACGATCACAGGAAAGTCATCGTTGAATGTGTGGGAGTCAGTATGGATCTCCAGGTCCCGCTACTGATTATTGATCGCAGAAGGGTCTCGATCATGTCCGCATTATTCGCGAGCCATAGGGTGGCACACTTAAGGGACACTGACATCCAGTTGGAGCAAATGTTTCATGCCGGAAAGAATAACAAGCGCAGGAATTTATTTCACTAGATATCGAAACAGGTTTTCGGGTGAAATTGCAGGAAGTGTTTTTGCACGTGAAATAGAATTCTAGCAAGGGGTTATATGTGAATGTTTGCCATTAAAGTAATTGAAAAAATTCTGAATAAATAAAAAGAGTTTTATTTAATGAGAGTTTGCATTAAATTTGGTGGAAATTTAATAGCAAGTTTGAGTGGGATTTTGAGTGGAGGGATTTGAAGAGGTTTTTTGTGAGTGGAGTGTCCACCCACATGAATGAAGGAGGGGAGGGGGCAGCGCCCATGGCCGGCGGCCACCCCCTTGGGTGCCCCCCTCCTCCTATAAAAGGCACCCCTCTCCCTCTCTCTCACTCACACCTCCTCTTGAAGGATCTCTCTCCCCCTCTAGAATTTATCCCCATGGTCTCGGACTAGCGAGATACATGTTCCTGGTGGCTATTCGGCAAGAAAGGGTTGTGCTTCCGCTGCATCGCTGGAGCGAGGAGGCGGAGGTTGCTCGATGTCTTGTATGTTTGGGCGAGCACGGATGCGTTGCTGCTTTGCGGCGCTAGGACTTCCTCTCGATCTTGAGATCGGCAAGAGATCGTCTACATCAACCACGAGTTCAACTCGTTAAGCTTTGCCGGTCTTCAAGGGTATGTTCTCTACGGATATACATCCGCCCGTTGTTTGTATCTAGTAGATAGATCTTGGTACATAGTTCCCATCGTAGGAATTTTTTTATTTTCTATGCTGCGAACTCTACAGTGGTATCAGAGCCGGATCTATGCGTAGATGCTTTACACAGGTAGTACACATATGAGTATGTGGGCGATGATGATCATGTTGTTGCTCCTTAGTTGTAATTTTGGATATTGGTGGCATAGTGGGATGAAACGGCTCGGACAAACTATACATGTCCTCGCACATGAGACATGTTCCATGATTGACATGCAACTAGTTTGCATAAGTGGCTAGCGGGTGTCTGTCTCTTCTACTATAGTCAATATATATTTTGCAACGAGTTGTCAAAAATTTGGTTATCCTCGTTGTGGTTCATGTTCGTAGGTAAGAACGGTTCTATCTTCGAAAGCCCTAAGCCACGTAAAACTTGCAATGGATAAATTAGAGGCGTCTAGTTTAGATTGTTGCTGGGCTAGTGTTATGATATGGTATTGTTGTAAGTAGAAGTATGAGATGATACTCTTACAACACACATAACGTGTAAGTTCCATAGACCTTGGCCTTACACACAAAGGCATGATAGTGATCATATCACGGTGCACATGATAGAGATCATATGCGGGAACCATATCATTTCACTAATAAACATGTGATGTTTGGTAGCATCTTATATTGCTTGTTTAGCGCTTTATTCGCATAATAATATAAATCCTCATTTAAATATCAAGATAAGAATGTGTTCTTCCTTTAGTATGCACCGATTATGTTTTCGTTGCTCCAAGACATCACGTGATGATCGGGTGTTCTTGGATCCATGACCATATATCGGGTGTAAGACAGTTACACACGCGAATACTAAGGTTCTAACTTGACGAGCCTAGCATGTACAGACATGGCCTCGGAACACGGACTGAAAGGTTAAGCATGAGTCATATAGTATATATGATGCCCATTTGATGCTCGCCTTTGAAGCTACACAGACTCACGTGATGATCGGACTTGGTGTAGTGGATTTGGTTCATGTAATCCCCAAAAAGGCACGAGGGATGTCATTTTTGAGTGGGAGTTCATTCGTAATGTGGATTAGTTGAACTCAATCTATCATAAACTTATTCTAAACTTTACAAATTCTGTTGTAGATGGCACCACCTGCTTTTAATTTCAATGTGTTCATGGAGAAAGAGAAACTTGCAACGAACGGTAGCAACTTTACCGAATGGGCCATGAATTTGAGGATTCTCCTCTCTGCTGCACAAAATAAATATGTGCTAGAAGCGCCGCTAGGCCCCCCACCTTTTGAGGATGCCCCTGACAAGGAGAAGAATGTCTATCAGACTCGTCAGGAGGACCACAACTAAGTTCATTGCAGCATATTGTATGGGCTAGAGCCGGAACTTCGAAAGCCTTTCGAAAACGGCAATGCATTTGATACAATGGGTGAGTTGAAAATGATTTTCGACACACATGTTGCTGTAGAGAGCTACAATGCTTCAGAAAAGTTCTTTAGCTGCATGATGGAAGAGCACAGCTCCATTAGTGAGCATGTACTCAAGATGTAGGGTTACGCCGATAAGCTTGTTTCCTTGGGAATATCGATTCCCATTGACTTAGTCATCCATCGTGTTCTGCAGTCTCTGCCACCTAGCTATAAGAGCTTCGTGATGAACTATAATATGCAAGTCATGAAGAAGTCTCTCCCCGAGCTTATGTCAATGCTTAAAACTGCAGAAGTGGAGATCAAAAAGGAACATCAAGTGTTGATGATCAATAAGAACACTAGTTTCAAGAAAGACAAGAAGGGAAAATGGAAGGGAAGTAAGGGCGGCAAGCTGGTTTCCGTTCCTAAAAAGAAACCCCGAGTTGGCCCTAAGTCTGATACCGAGTGCTACTATTGTAAGGGGACTGGCCACTGGAAGCGCAACTACCCCAAGTATTTGGCAGACATGAAGGCCGGCAAGGCAAACAAAAGTATATATGATATACATGTTATTGATGTGTACTTGACTAGTGCTCGCAGTAACACCTGGGTATTTGATACCGGTTCAGTTGCTAATATTTGTAACTCGAATCAGGGGCTATGGAACAAGCGACCGCTAGCAAGGGGTGAGGTCAAGATGCGTGTCGGCAATGGATCAAGCGTTGATGTGATCGCCGTCGGAACGCTGCCTCTCCATTTGTCGACAGGATTAGTAATAAACTTGAAAAATTGTTATCTGGTGCCAGCACTAAGCATGAACATTGTATCTGGATCATGTTTGATGCGAAGTGGTTATTCATTTAAATCCGAGAACAATGGTTGTTCCATTTATATGAATTAAATCTTTTATGGTCATGCACCGATGATGAATGATTTATTTCTATTGGATCTCGATAATAATGTAACACATATTCATAATGTTGATGCTAAAAGGATTAAACTAAATGATGATATATCCGCATATATGTGGTACTGCCGTCTAGGTTATATTGGCGTCAAACGCATGAAGAAGCTCCATTCGGGTGGACTTTTGGAATCACTTGATTTTGAATCATTTGATACATGTGAGCCATGCCTTATGGGCAAGATGACTAGAACACTGTTTTCTAGTTCAATGGAACGGGCGATAGATTTATTGGAAATCATACATTCTGATGTATGAGGTCCAATGAGTGTGTCGGCAAGAGGTGGATATCGTTATTTTGTTACTTTCACGGATGATTTGAGTAGATATGGTTATATCTACTTGATGAAACACTAGTCTGAAACCTTTGAAAAGTTCAAGGAATTTCAGAATGAAGTGGAAAATCATCGTAATAGAAAGATCAAATATCTACGGTCCGACCGTGGAGGTGAGTATATAAGTTACGAGTTTAGCACTCACATGAAAGAGTGTGGAATTGTTTCACAACTCACACCTGCCGGAACACCACAGCGAAATGGTGTGTCGGAACGTCGTAATCGTACTTTATTGGATATGGTTCGATCTATGATGTCTCTGACGGACTTGCTGTTGTCATTTTGGGGTTATTCACTAGAAATTGATGCATTCACTTTAAATCGGGCACCATCTAAATCCGTTGAAAAGACACCGTATGAATTATGGTTTGGAAACAAACCTAAGCTGTCATTTCTTAAAGTTTGGGGACACGATGTTTATGTGAAGAAAGTTCAACCGGACAAACTCGAACCCAAAGCAGAAAAATGTGTCTTCATAGGATACCCTAAGGAAACAATAAGGTATTCCTTCTATCACAGATCCGAGGGCAAGGTTTTTGTTGCCAAGAATGGATCCTTTCTAGAGAAAGAGTTTCTCATGAAAGGTGTGAGTAGTCGGAAGGTAGAACTCGAAGAGGTTATTAAACCTTCTCTTCAAAGTATGGCGAGTAGCACAGCGCCGGAAGTTGTTCCGGAGTTGGCTTCACCAGTTGAAGAAGGAACTAATGATAATGATCATGAAACTCCGAAAGAGAGTACTACCAAACCTCGCAGGTCTAGCAGGACGCGTGCAACTCCTGAGCTGTATGTAAATACTGTCATGAATTTCATGGTTGATGAAAATGATGACCCTGTGATTTATGAAGAAGCGATGATGAGCCCGGACTCCAACAAATGGTTAGAAGCCATGAAATCTGAGATGGAATCCATGTATAAAAATCAAGTTTGGAACTTGGTGGACTTACCTCACGACTGAAAGGCCGTGGAGAATAAATGAATTTTCAAAAGGAAAACTGATGCTGATGGTAATGTAACCGTCTATAAAGCTCGACTTGTCGCAAAGGGGTTTTGAAAAATTCAAGGAGTTGACTACAATGAGACATTCTCTCCCGTAGCGATGCTAAAATCAGTTAGGATTATGTTAGCAATTGCTGCATATTTCGATTATGGAATATGGCAGATGGATGTCAAAACCGCGTTTCTCAATGGTAATATTGAAGAAGATTTTTATATGATACAACCGAAGGGTTTGTTGATCCTAAGGATTCTAACAAGGTGTGCAAGCTTCAACGATCCATCTATGGATTGAAGCAAGCATCACGAAGTTGGAATCTCCGCTTTGATGAGGTGATCAAAGAGTTTGGATTTTTCCAAACTTATGGAGAAGCTTGTATTTACAAGAAAGTGAGTGGGAGCAATGTGGCATTTCTGATACTATATGTGGATGACATATTATTGATCGGAAATGATATAGATCTTTTAAACAGTGTTAAAAGTTATCTAAACAGCAAATATTCAATGAAGGACCTAGGTGAAGTGTCATGCATATTAGGCATAAAGATCTATAGAGATAGATCTAGGCGCCTAATAGGGCTATCGCAAAGTACATACCTTGATAAGATTTTAAAGAAGTTTAAAATGGAAGATAGTAAGAAGGGGTTCTTACCTATGACCCAAGGCACGACATTGAATAAGACTCAAAGTCCGGCTACGACGGAAGAAAGAGAGAAAATGGACAAAATCCCCTATGCTTCAGCCATAGGCTCTATAATGTATGTCATGCTATGTACAAGACCGGATGTGGCACATGCTATTAGTTTACTAGTAGGTACCAATCGAATCCAGGTTCGGAACACTAGAAAGCGGTCAACAATATCCTTAAGTACTTGCGAAGAACTAAGGATATGTTTCTTGTATACGGAGGTGAAGAAGAGCTCGTCGCTAAGTGTTATGTCGATGCTAGCTTTGACACCGATCCGGATGACTCTAAGTCTCAATCCGGATATGTATTTCTCATGAATGGCGGAGCGGTTAGTTGGAGGAGATCCAAACAACCTGTGGTGGCGGGATCAACAACGGAGGCCGATTATGTTGCTGCTTCGGAAACCGCTCAGGAAGCTATAGAGGTCCCAACCTTTAATAAGGTAGAGATCCCTGTGTTTATAATGCTAGTCCCTAGATCAATAGCTAGCATCCACAGTTAAGATGTAATATCAAGAAACAAAGGTCATAATACAACTTTATAACCAAGAATAAAATAATTCATTACATATTACATAGCTCATTTGGCTATCTCATTACAATGCAGCAGATTATAACAATAGCATGGGGTCCTTCATCTTCAAAGTGCCACAGGAAGACATGTTGGTTGTAGACTTGTAATCCAATTCAACATACTTCACTAACATCAAACAAACCTGCAACATTATAAGTTATAGCCACAAGGGTCAATACATTTGAATTGTATTGGCAAGTTTCACTACTATGTAGAAATAAGTGGAACCTATCAATATATGCATATTTGGCTAAGTAGGGTTTAGGCTCTTTTGTAGAAAGCAATATAGTTTTTTATCCTATCTTTTCAAAATAGTTTTGATCTTTTGACAAATCTTTCTGAACTCCTTGGAAATCTCCAAGTGCTTCTAATCCCTTGTTGACACCATCAAGTTTTACTTTGAGAAATTGGAATGTCGAGATCTTCCATAGCTTCAGGCCTTAGTTGCTCAGAGTTGTCCGTAACCGGGGACACGGCTAAGTACTTAGAATTTGATCTTCTGCAGAAGTTGTACACTTTACCCACATGACACAATCTCGTCTTGACGCCACCAGTGGCCGCTGGATAAGTACACACCAAATGGAGTACCGGCAGATCAAGAATGTGACAAAGTCTTTCCATAGAAGTCCTCCCAATACACAATGCTAGCTTTTCTACCAGGCACCAATGTAAGGATATATTTCCAATACATAATTCTAGTTAACCTGAAGATGCCAATGCAAGGGTCTTCCACTATGTAGTTTACTAAGCGAGAACCCATTTAGCATGTGGCTGTACACGGAAGCCACTGTACGAGAAACATGTTCAATCTCTAAGTCCCTGGGTGGTTTTCTTCTAGTGCACATACAATAATATAGCCATATAAACATGGTTCCCTTTGTTGCCACCTTGTCCAAAATTGAGTATCCTCATTCCACCCAGGTGTTCATTAAGTACTTGTTTTATTATATAAAACATATATTTTTCCCAACACTTCATATAATCACATCATGTATTCCATCCCAAGTCTATAGCATGGCTAAGCATACTACAACTACGATGTTTTCACTAAGGAAGATATAAAGGATTTTCCTAATAGGACATAGCATAGCATAGTAACATAGTAGCTCTATCATGCATGGGCGTACGCAGGGGTGGGGCCGGGTGGGCCGTGGCCCACCCAAAATTTTAGAGAATAAATAGACTACCACTAAACTAATTTTTATCATCTAAAAAAAATCTGAAGACCAGTTTGGTAGTATTTATTTTTCAGTCGTGGGAATAGTTGATTGTATAAAAATAGGGACAACACTAAGCGTCCCTGGGTTGTTGCCATCGTCCCGGTTCTCCTGCTAACACTTGTCCTGTATTTTGTCAAAACTCCACTTTTACTACAAAATGTGTCGTTTTTGCTACAAAATATCCTGCTTTTGCATGTAGAAAAATGGTTCATCCATGGGACAAAATTTAAAAGACATATCTTGTCAGATACATTTTATTGAGAAAAAATATCATTTTTTAGACAGTCATCACGGGCGTGTTTGGTTGGGCCGCCAATTTCTCGCACGGCGTAGGAAGAAATAAGCCTTTTTAGAGAGCTAGGCTGCATGGAGTTGTTGCACTGCACGGTTTTTAATGTAGGCAAAAACTTGGCCAGCTGGAAACGCTGAAATCTGTCGTTTCCACGCACCCAGGCTGTAAGGTTCCCAACCTTTAATAAGGTAGAGATCCCTGTGTTTACAATGCTAGTCCCTGGATCAATAGCTAGCATCCACAGTTAAGATGTAATATCAAGAAAGAAAGGTCATAATACAACTTTATAACCAGGAATAAAATAATTTATTACATCTTACATAGCTCATTTGGCTATCTCATTACAATGCAGCAGATTATAACAATAGCATGGGGTCCTTCATCTTCAAAGTGCCACAGGCAGACATGTTGGTTGTAGACTTGTAATCCTAATCATTAAACTTCACTAATATCAAACAAACCTGCAACATAACAAGTTACAGCCACAAGGGTCAATACATTTAAATTGTATTGGCAAGTGATACTATGATAGTATAGTGGAGTCTATCATCTATATGCATTTGGATAAGTGGAGCTTAGGCTTGCTTTGCTCAAAATAGATTTTCCTTATCATTTGAAAACACTAAGTTTTTGTTTGTCAAAATCATTTCCAAGGCATCTCCCAATAGAAATTGGTGATCCTTCAACCCTTGTTCACCCACAAGTTTTTAACTTAGCAATTGGGATGAGGAGATTCTTGATAGCTTCCATGTCTTGATGCTCAAATTGTCCTTTGCCAGGGACATGGCTAAGTACTTAGATTTTACACTCTGCAGAGGTGGTGCACTTTCCCCACAATACTTGGTTTCACCAAGACAAGATCTTTTAGAAGCCTTCCCTTAGACCAGAATGGACGCGTTCCAACCTATCATTCCCCTACCACCAACTGTCCATTTGGCTAAGTTATTGCACCCTATATGATCCAGGCAGAGCCCATATTGCCAAGTGGCTGCACTTAAAGCTTCTCAACATTTGACATCTCAAATCTCTTTGTTCCTGGGTGGCCATCCACAAGTGAGATACACAAGGTAAACCATAGAAATGGGCCTTGTGAACCACTCAACACAAACCATTCCTTCCATTCCACCCAGGTGATTCATTCACTTAGTTGTTTTATTAAACAAAACACAAGTCCTCAGACTTAGAAATTTTCCATAGTATGAATATATATTCCACCCTTGTTTTCTATTAGCTAAGCTAAGCATGATAGTAATAGGAATCTTAACTTAGGAAATTTCTACTAAGGTTTCATCTACTAGGATTTCCCATAGCATAGTTTATACTTAGCAAAAATTCCATGCAAGTCCTACTTAGAAAGATCACTAATGCATAGTGAAAATAATGGGACAAAAGTATGAAGCATCACTTGCCTTTTTGGTGGAGAGTATAAGTTCACTCCTTGATCTTTGCAATGTTCTCACACTTCAAATCACTACAATTCAATCAAGCAAACAATATTTCAATCTACCATTCAAGCAATTCATCACATAAAATGATAGAAACAAAACAATGCATGCAACCATGTAAAAGATTGTTTTATTTGTAAAAGTGGTTTCTAATGGGTCATAAACATTTGAAAACACCTAATGGTCATTTTATAAAGTGTCAAAATCATTTGCATAAGATTTTACTTCATAAACCATTTTTAAACTAAGTCATTATTTTATGTGGTGAGGAAATGCTTTTAATAAGGCAACTTTCTATAGGTTTCACAAAATATGTTTTCAAACCATAAAACCTTGTGTTTAGGGTCAGAGAGTTTATTTCCAAAACATTTCTCAAATGTTTTCTTTCAAAAGCATTTTTAATAAATAAACATTATTTTTATTTGACTAGAAATGGTTTAAATCAAAAGTTTATTCTTTTGCTTCACGAAATACATTTTTGAAACCACTAATTGATTTCTAGGATCAGTAGGTTCAAAACAAACCATTTGCCAAAGATTTTATCCCCAAAATCATTTTAGAACAATTTTTATATTCTAAACATGCATACACAAGTTTCTGTAAAAACAATCATTTTACTAGAAGCTTTTTACTAAACAAAGTGCATGGTCAGAAAGTACTTGTCTTGCTGATTCCATTGATATAAAATTTGTAAAATTTGGACGTGTGGTTTGAAATTTATGAATTATTCAAATTGGATCATCAAATAGTCAAGTTTCAGTTTTTAAAACACACTCCAGGCTACGTGTCATATTCTGATTCGTCTATACCTCTTCGCGCGGATCGGCTAACACATACCGTAGGATTTCACTTGATCGCACGACACAGGTTGCTACTTACCCCTTCGCTCTCGTTCTATCGAATCCGTCAGATCAAGATCTAGCAGTTCAGGGCATGTGACCAAAAGCTAGCGGCGCTCGACGGTGGCTGGCATCGGCGACGCTCGGGCGGCGGCGCTCTGGCTTTTCCAGGAAGCTAGGGGAAGGGAGGGTATGCTCACCGTGTTCGTCGGGACGTGCTGGAGCTCAACGTGCTCGTGGTTGGCGAAGGGGCGCACATAGATGATGGCGATTCCATGTCGGAGTTGTCGTCTGCGTCTGGCACTTGCTGTCGACGTTGAAGGCGAGCCTACGGGTCCTGCGCGAGTGAATGGCGAGCACCTGGATGTTCACAAGGCACAGGCGAACAAGTTGGCATGAAACTCTGGTCGAGGCGCACACGGGTTCAAGCGATGAGGCTCACCGGAGTTGTTTGCAGACGGCGGTGCTGTTGGTTGACGTCGTTGCCGGCGTTGTGGGTCAAGCGCGGGCTAGTCAAAGCCACTGGGAGATGCGTCTGAAAGAGGGGAGCAGGCTCGAGTGGTTGAGGGGTCAAGGTGCGGCGAGGGGCTACCGGAATCGGCCGGGGAAGCCGTCGGATACAGTGGGGTTCGGGAGAGAAATTAGGACGGCCTGGGGGCGTAGAGGTTCTGGCGAGTGAGGGGAATGAGAGAGGGGGAGCAGGCGAATTAGTACGCGTGATCGTGGGGCTGATTAATCGCGGTGTTACTGCGTATTACGTCGGCATTGATTTGGCAGCAATGGCCGGCGAGGTCAGCGGGAGGGTGAGGAAGAAGGGAGCTGGCGGTGGGGTCGTCTCGTCAGCCATAGAGGGGAAGGGGAATGGGTCCAGGCTGTCAGTGAGGGCGTGGGTTAATTATGCGGTGAGAAAAAGTTTCGCTCGGGTGAGAGGGAGAGGTGGGCTGGACTGGGCCTAGTGGGCTCGCTGGCTGGTTCCATTTTTTTATACTGAAACCTTTTTCTTTTTCTATTTCTAATTTCTGTTTTGGTTTTGTTTAATTACTTCAAACACTCATTTGAATTCAAACCTTTGCCAAATTTTGTGAATAATCAAACACTGTTTATTACCATATTCTGATGTCAAATTTAGAATAAAACTTTTATTCCTTTAGTGCCTTTTTAATTATTTAAAGTAGGTCCTTGTATTAATTTATTCAAGATTTAATAATGTTTTTATTTCCCATTTTAATTCTAAGTCCTTCCAAAACCTTTCAGTAAGTCTTTTTTACTTAATAGGGTGTCAAAATATTCACCTTGAATTTAATTGGAAAATATTTAATATGATTCATAAATCATTTGAATTGGGTATTTGTTTTAATTCCAATGGAATTTGATATAGTTTTAATTCCCTAAAGTTTATTTGTAAGATTTATTTAACCTTAATTAAGTTGAATTAAACATATTTTATTTCACTTGGGTAAATTCCAAAATACTATTTTCTCAAGATTTACTTAATCATTTCTAATAGGGATTTTGTCTTTATTCAAATGGTAATGAAAATTTGGTTAATGCCACTTTATTTTTATTTTTGGAAAATTCTTTATCTTTTTATTTTATTTGGATTTGGATTAAATTCATTCCACTTGCTTATGGTCTTGGCCAAGATTTAATTTGGTCTTTAAATATTCCTTATTGAATAATTTCTTTCTTCATCATATAAAATCCATATTTTTTTTATTTATAGATCCAAAGTTGGTGATTCCAATTTGTAAAATCGTGTTTGATATTTATTTATCATTTTAAATATATTTAGGATTATTTTCTCACCATTTTGTATGGATTTTAGATAAGTGCTTTATTAGCTTTGGAAATTACTTTTCCTTATTTTATTTAAATTCATAAGATTTTATCCATGGTTCCAAATTAAGTGAAACCAATTTCTATGGTTTTATAATTTTTTTCTATTTTTCTTTCTCGATCATTTGTGAATGTTTGCTGACTAATTTTTATATGGATCAAATCCATAGGCTTGGAGATAACTTGGAAATCATTTTCTATTCCCTTAGGGCTTAGGGTTTGGATTTATTTTCCAAGTGTTTAAATTTCGAGATGCATTTTATGAGGAATGCATTTCTCTTGATTTGGATTTTGTTGGATTCAAATGTTAATCAAAGTTTGTTCCATATGGGATTTTAAGTTTCCATTTAGAAATAAAAGTATTCTTTTCATCCTAAAATTCAACAATAATTTATTTTGTTTATTTATTTTTCACATAACAAGATTTGGAAATTCTTGGGATGTGACAGGCTACCACCCTTAAAATAAATCTCGTCCCGAGATTTGGGGAGGCTAGGGGTTACAAGTTGGGTCAAAGCATCTAGGGTACTACCACCCTTAAAAAATTTCCAACTAGATTACATCCTGGCTTGCTTGGGATCTTGTTGAAATCTCTCTGGGCAAACATCTGCATAGTGTCCTTTGTTTCCACACTTGAAACATGTGACAAGGCTGAGATCCTTCATAGGCTTTATCTTGTGCTTCATCTTTTCTGGACAATTGCTTGCATAATGTCCTTGGTTACCACAATTGTAACATGTGATAAGATTGAGTTCTTCACGTATCTTCTGTGGACAAGTTGACACATAATGGCCTAGATCTTTGCAGTTGTTGCACCACACTTGGCTAATTTCCTTATACTTCTTCTTCTTGGGTTTCTCCAAAGCTAGGAGTGCTTCTAGTTCATGTTCTTCATATGTTATCTCAAAGGTAGGAATGTTTCCTGGTCTCCTTGACCTTTTGTTATTCCTTGAATAATACATATGTCTCCTCTTTGGTCCTTTAAATTGAGTCATATTGCATGGAGGTGCAAGCTGAGATTTTCCTTTGTCTTCATCCTGCTTGGTAGACTTTGCTCTCTCATGGTAGTCTGCAATCAGTTGTTGCACTCCATCTTGTTTCCTTTGTTGAACTATGGAATAGATGGGGCATTGGATTGGGACATGATTATTTCCTTCACATAAGTAACAAGTAGCTTGGGTTGTGGGGCATTGATTAGCTGGATGTTTCTCTTCACAATTGGGGCATTGATCTTCATGCTCTTTGGAAGTGTGATCCTTGTCTCCACAAATATTGCAAGCTTGGGTTCCTCCTAGAATATCATCTTTGTCATCCTTGTTGTCACAAACTCCTTTGGAAGAGTTGTTTCCCATGTTGATCATTTGATCTGTCACCTTATGCAACAATTGGGTTTGGGTTTCCAAAAACCTTTGCATGGTTGGATCTACCTCACTGGTGTTGGCTATAAATTGAGCTGTCACTTAGTTCAACTGGGTTTGGGTTACTATGAGTTCTCTCATGTTGTCCTCTTGGTTGTTGTTGTTGTTGTCACCATCCTTGATGTTGGAGTTTCCTGGAGAAGTCATCTGTTTGGGTTGGTTTGGGATTAGAATAGGCAAAAGATTTCTAAGTAAGAATTCTAATCACACACATCACAATTCACACAAGCAATGTGCAAGCAATCACAAACAAACATTCCACTCAAACAACAAGTTTCAAGCATGTTTTTAGGCAACCAAAAATATTTTTGTTACACCACATAAGTTGTTGGGTTTGACTTAATACTAAATATGGTGGTCCATCTATATGGTTCACTTGAGATCATTCCATCCATCTTGGTTGATTTTTCTTGAACAAGATCTTTGTATCCTTGGAGAATTTCTTGAATCTTGGTCACAAAACTCCAAAGTGATGATGGTTCCTTCTAAGTTGTGTTTCCTTAGTCTTCAAGTCTTGAGCAATATTTCTTGTCTCACTTGTAGTCCTTAGTGATATCCAAGGTTGAAGTCCTTGTTGAGAATAAGGTTGAAATCACTTGAAGATGTTGAAGTCATTAGAGTTGATGAAGTCCTTTGCACTTGGTGAAGTCTTTGGCCATGGGGTAGGCTTTGTCCATCAAGTTTGAAATAGAAGAGATGTAGAATCAAAACCAAAATGGTTGAGGAAAGAGTTTACAAGATTGTTTGTAAATAAGTTTTGGAACAAATTCAACTCCTATTTTTGTAAGGGGTTTTTGTCCAATCCTAGGTTTACAAATCCTACAGGCAACACAATGCTCTGATACCATCTGTAAGGTTCCCAACCTTTAATAAGGTAGAGATCCCTGTGTTTACAATGCTAGTCCCTGGATCAATAGCTAGCATCCACAGTTAAGATGTAATATCAAGAAACAAAGGTCATAATACAACTTTATAACCAGGAATAAAATAATTTATTACATCTTACATAGCTCATTTGGCTATCTCATTACAATGCAGCTGATTATAACAATAGCATGGGGTCCTTCATCTTCAAAGTGCCACAGGCAGACATGTTGGTTGTAGACTTGTAATCCTAATCATTAAACTTCACTAATATCAAACAAACCTGCAACATAACAAGTTACAGCCACAAGGGTCAATACATTTGAATTGTATTGGCAAGTGATACTATGATAGTATAGTGGAGTCTATCATCTATATGCATTTGGCTAAGTGGAGCTTAGGCTTGCTTTGCTCAAAATAGATTTTCCTTATCATTTGAAAACACTAAGTTTTTGTTTGTCAAAATCATTCCCAAGGCATCTCCCAATAGAAATTGGTGATCCTTCAACCCTTGTTCACCCACAAGTTTTTAACTTAGAAATTGGGATGAGGAGATTCTTGATAGCTTCCATGTCTTGATGCTCAAATTGTCCTTTGCTAGGGACATGGCTAAGTACTTAGATTTTACACTCTGCAGAGGTGGTGCACTTTCCCCACAAGACTTGGTTTCACCAAGACAAGATCTTTCAGAAGCCTTCCCTTAGACCAGAATGGACGCATTCCAACCTATCATTCCCCTACCACCAACTGTCCATTTGGCTAAGTTATTGCAACCTATATGATCCAGGTAGAGCCCATATTGCCAAGGTGCTGCACTTAAAGCTTCTCAACATTTGACATCTCAAATCTCTTTGTTCCTGGGTGGCCATCCACAAGTGAGATACACAAGGTAAACCATAGAAATGGGCCTTGTGAACCACTCAACACAAACCATTCCTTCCATTCCACCCAGGTGATTCATTCAGTTAGTTGTTTTATTAAACAAAACACAAGTCCTCAGACTTAGAAATTTTCCATAGTATGAATATATATTCCACCCTTGTTTTCTATTAGCTAAGCTAAGCATGATAGTAATAGGAATCTTAACTTAGGAAATTTCTACTAAGGTTTCATCTACTAGGATTTCCCATAGCATAGTTTATACTTAGCAAAAATTCCATGCAAGTCCTACTTAGAAAGATCACTAATGCATAGTGAAAATAATGGGACAAAAGTATGAAGCATCACTTGCCTTTTTGGTAGAGAGTATAAGTTCACTCCTTGATCTTTGCAATGTTCACACACTTCAAATCACTACAATTCAATCAAGCAAACAATATTTCAATCTACCATTCAAGCAATTCATCACATAAAATGATAGAAACAAAACAATGCATGCAAACATGTAAAAGATTGTTTTATTTGTAAAAGTGGTTTCTAATGGTTCATAAACATTTGAAAACACCTAATGGTCATTTTATAAAGTGGCAAAATCATTTTCATAAGATTTTACTTCATAAACCATTTTTAAACTAAGTCATTATTTTATGTGGTGAGGAAATGCTTTTAATAAGGCAACTTTCTATAGGTTTCACAAAATATGTTTTCAAACCATAAAACCTTGTGTTTAGGGTCAGAGAGTTTATTTCCAAAACATTTCTCAAATGTTTTCTTTCAAAAGCATTTTTAATAAATAAACATTATTTTTATTTGACTAGAAATGGTTTAAATCAATTTTTTATTCTTTTGCTTCACCAAATACATTTTTGAAACCACTAATTGATTTCTAGGATCAGTAGGTTCAAAACAAACCATTTGCCAAAGATTTTATCCCCAAAATCATTTTAGAACAATTTTATATTCTAAACATGCATACACAAGTTTCTGCAAAAATAATCAATTTACCAGAAGCTTTTTACTAAACAAAGTGCATGGTCAAAAAGTACTTGTCTTGCTGATTCCATTGATATAAAATTTGCAAAATTTGGACGCGTGGTTTGAAAGTTTGAATTATTCAAATTGGATCATCAAATAGTCAAGTTTCAGTTTTTAAAACACACTCCAGGCTACGTGTCATATTCTGATTCGTCTATACCTCTTCGCGCAGATCGGCTAACACAGACCGTAGGATTTCACTTGATCGCACGACACAGGTTGCTACTTACCCCTTCGCTCTCGTTCTATCGCATCCGTCAGATCAAGATCTAGCGGTTCAGGGCATGTGACCAAAAGCTAGCGGCGCTCGACGGTGGCTGGCGGCGGCGACGCTCGGGCGGCGGCGCTCTGGCTATTCCAGGAAGCTAGGGGAAGGGAGGGTATGCTCACCATGTTCGCCGGGACGTGCTGGAGCTCAACGTGCTCGTGGTTGGCGAAGGGGCGCACAGAGATGATGGCGATTCCTCGCCGGAGTTGTCGTCTGCGTCTGGCACTTGTTGTCGATGTCAAAGGCGAGCCTACGGGTCCTGTGCGAGTGAATGGCGAGCACCTGGATGTTCACAAGGCACAGGCGAACAAGTTGGCATAAAACTCTGGTCGAGGCGCACACGGGTTCAAGCGATGAGGCTCACCGGAGTTGTTTGCAGACGGCGGTGCTGTTGGTTGACGTCGTTGCCGGCGTTGTGGGTCAAGCGCGGGAAAGTCAAAGCCACTGGGAGATGCGTCTGGAAGAGGGGAGCAGGCTCGAGTGGTTGAGGGGGCAAGGTGCGGCGAGGGGCTGCCGGAATCGGCCGGGGAAGCCGTCGGAGACAGTGGGGTTCGGGAGAGAAATTAGGACGGCCTGGGGGCGTAGAGGTTCTGGCGAGTGAGGGGAATGAGAGAGGGGGAGCAGGTGAATTAGTACGCGTGATCACGGGGCTGATTAATCGCGGCATTACTGCGTATTACGCCGGCATTGATTTGGCAGCAACGGCCGGCGAGGTCAGCGGGAGGGTGAGGAAGAAGGGAGCTGACGGTGGGGTCGTCTCGTCAGCCATAGAGGGGAAGGGGGAATGGGTCCAGGCTGTCAGTGAGGGCGTGGGTTAATTCTGCGGTGAGAAAACGTTTCGCTCGGGTGAGAGGGAGAGGTGGGCTGGACTGGGCCTAGTGGGCTCACTGGCTTGTTCCATTTTTTTATATTGAAACCTTTTTCTTTTTCTATTTCTAATTTCTGTTTTGGTTTTGTTTAATTAATTCAAACACTCATTTGAATTCAAACCTTTGCCAAATTATTTGAATAATCAAACACTGTTTATTACCATATTCTGATGTCAAATTTAGAATAAAACTTTTATTCCTTTAGTGCCTTTTTAATTATTTAAAGTAGGTCCTTGTATTAATTTATTCAAGATTTAATAATGTTTTTAATTCCCATTTTAATTCTAAATCCTTCCAAAACCTTTCAATAAGTCTTGTTTACTTAATAGGGTGTCAAAATATTCACCTTGAATTTAATTGGAAAATATTTAATATGATTCATAAATCATTTGAATTGGGTATTTGTTTTAATTCCAATGGAATTTGATATAGTTTTAATTCCCTAAAGTTTATTTGTAAGATTTATTTAACCTTAATTAAGTTGAATTAAACAACTTTTATTTCACTTGGGTAAATTCCAAAATACTATTTTCTCAAGATTTACTTAATCATTTCTAATAGGGATTTTGTCTTTATTCAAATGGTAATGAAAATTTGGTTAATGCCACTTTATTTTTATTTTTGGAAAATTCTTTATCTTTTTATTTTATTTGGATTTGGATTAAATTCATTCCATTTGCTTATGGTCTTGGCCAAGATTTAATTTGGTCTTTAAATATTCCTTATTGAATAATTTCTTTCTTCATCATATAAAATCCATATTTTTTTTATTTATAGATCCAAAGTTGGTGATCCCAATTTGTAAAATCTTGTTTGATATTTATTTATCATTTTAAATATATTTAGGATTATTTGCTCACCATTTTGTATGGATTTTAGATAAGTGCTTTATTAGCTTTGGAAATTACTTTTCCTTATTTTATTTAAATTCATAAGATTTTATCCATGGTTCCAAATTAAGTGAAACCAATTTCTATGGTTTTATAATTTTTTTATATTTGTCTTTATTGATCATTTGTGAATGTTTGCTGAAAAAAATTTATATGGATCAAATCCATAGGCTTGGAGATAACTTGGAAATGATTTTCTATTCCCTTAGGGCTTAGGGTTTGGATTTATTTTCCAAGTGTTTAAATTTCCAGATGCATTTTATGAGGAATGCATTTCTCTTGATTTGGATTTTGTTGGATTCAAATGTTAATCAAAGTTTGTTCCAGATGGGATTTTAAGTTTCCATTTAGAAATAAAAGTATTCTTTTCACCATAAAATTCAACTATAATTTATTTTTCACATAACAAGATTTGGAAAATCTTGGGATGTGACACAGGCCCTGGCGAGCGTCGCATCCCTACCATTTGCACGCGTGGGGAAGCACGGGAGACGGGACGTTTTCGGCTTAACTCCCAAGCCACTCCCCTCACCACCCAGTCCCACTCCCCTCACCACGAGCCCCGACCATGGCAGTCGATCCTCCGCCCCCCTTAGTTCCGTGGCCTCAACATCGGCAAGGTGAGCGCGTATAGCCTATGGGCTGTCGTTCAGCTCGAGAAGCTCGCAGGCGGCAAAGAGGCGGCCCTTGCGAGGGCGCCTGGAAATTGGGACATATTATAGAACTATAATATCATGAGATTTTACTGTGCTATTTACATTAACTTTTAGGCAGATTTTGTCTTCCACATGGGTCAGCGCAAAAAAAAATTTGGAGTGTGCCCACCCTCTAATTCATTCCTGCGTCCGCCACTACTATCATGCATACTACAAAAATTCCACTAAGTGTAATGAAAATAGTAGTACATGGATGATAGTGTCACTTGCCTTAGTAGTTGGTGGTGTTGGTACACTCTTCGCAATAACACACTTGACAATCAACACAATCTATCAAGATAAACAACCAAGACAAAACATACACAAGATCAACACTAATGGGAACACAAAAATCATGCAAAGTATGCAAACATGCAAGATGGCAATTTTAATTGTACAAATTTTTATAACAAGGTTCTGAACATTACTAAGTGATTTATGAACATTTTATATTTTCAAGATTACAAATGCAACCATTTGTGCAATTGTAGCAATTAGCAACATTTTCTAATAGTTGGAAAGGCCATTCTCACTAAATAATTGCCATGGTCTTATTTATACTATAATAAAATTATATTTTGGTCTTACTGTACAGAGGGTTCAATTTACAACCATTTGCAAAAGTATTCACCTAAAAATAATTTACACAACATTTTTTATACTCAAAATACTCCACAAATGGTTCTGTATAAAACGTGATTTTAACAGACTCAAAAATACCGAATTATAGTTCCACTGTGTTCTACTCGTTTTTGTGAATCCATAGACATATTATTTGCTAAATTTGGATATACATAACTAAAGATATAACTTTTATGGTGAAAATGACCAATTAAACCATTTAATTTATAAATCCAATTTTTGTACATATAATAAGTAATATTATTGCAGAAATGGATTCTACGGAATCTCAGATTTTCAGGGATACCAACTTTATAATTTTTGGACTTCTAAATATTTTTCTATGAATTATACGAGTTCGTACTAAAATCTGAAAAAATCAAATTCGGGAATTGACTGAAATTGACTTTGACCGATCTGACTGAGTTGACTGTTGACTACGCTGATGTCATGATGATGTCAGAATTGACTACAGAAAAGTTGCTCGGATGGAAAAACTTTGTCAACACCCGGATTTTTAATCCCAGATGCCTGTTATGCCATACATCGCAATCCCAGGAATACCATTTTTGTGAGACATAACAGAATTGGATACCACAATACATCATCCATTACAAACCATACATAAGGTTTTACACAAATAAGGATCTCATGATCTAGTTCTTAATACAACACAAACAGCGGAATACGTAATAATAACGGTAGCGTAGGCGAAGCTCCATCTTCGGGGTCACAGGCAATGCTGACGATGGGAGATGATCCTAGTTGTCGTAACCTTCCTGGGGGTCCATCCTCCTGGTACTCCTCTTCATAGTCTGGCCATGGGAATAGCCAGGGACAAAGCCATGAGTACTCTTTAAGTACTCGCAAACTAATACTAACAAGTGAAGGGGGTTTTTATAATAGGACACTAAGCTCTAAGGTTGTTTTGCAAAAAGCCAGATTTACCTCTACTAAGTTCAGGGGTGAGAGAAAACTAGTCAAATTTTATAACACCTAAGTGGGAACTTGAATTTCATGTCACAACTCTGTTGTGGTCAAGTCAAAGTCTCAATTCATTTCACAAGTCATTTTGAAAACATCTGACGGGGGAACAGTATGGCCACTCCAACTGTCCATAACCGTGGACGCGGCTATTCGAATAGTTTGACACTCTGCAGAGATTGTACACTTTCACCACAACATTCGATACATCCATCAGGAACAAATCCTGAAATCACCATACTCAGTATGCGGATAATCAATCCTAACCTTTCAATTACATGCCCTAGTATAAGCACCTCTCCTGTGAGTTTGGCCTCCCAACCATGACCAAATGTCATCTTAGGTACTGCACAGGTGGACAATCTTCACAAGGTAGCCTCAGCCCCAACCTTGGCCGTGAGGGAACTAATACTAAGGTATATAAGTTTCCATTCAAGCCCTACCCAATCTTCAGGTATTGTGGTTGTACGATAAAATTGGAATGGTATCGCATCCAGACAACCATCAGTTTTATAAAGGGCTAAGGCTCATGCCTTAACATTTTCATCACCAAAATCATCTGGTGTTCGGAAACACATGTCAAAACATCTCAATAGAATGATCCATCATTCCAAGGTTTTCATAACCATTTTTCCACCAAGTATTCCCATCTAAAGTTGATCAAGTTTTATGCTTAGCACTAGCATCTACAAATGGGGTAAGTACTAATGAGGGGTGGTAAACTAGTGGAGTTTAACTAAGTTCAATCTCATGCCTTAGGATGACATCAAGATTATCTAGCTGAGGCCAAATTTTATGCTCTTTATGCAACCTTCAATTATCTTTCTAGTATCTACAAGTTACTCAAGTATACTCTAAGTAGTAGCTTTGATAAAGAAATAAAGTAGAAAGCTTGCAAGTAAAACTAGGATTGGGTTATCAAGTGGGTATAATCATATATGCTTAAGGCATAGGGTTGGCATAGTAACAAGCAAGTATTTGCTTGTATCAGTATTAGTATAAGCTTTCTAATTGAATAGCTTGCAAGTATTGGCTTGCTAAAGTAGAGTATCTTCAAGTGTTAGATTGCACATCCAACTAGTAGTATTAGGCTTGCCTTGTGAAGAGCAGTGGTTGAAGTTCTCCTCGGCTTCTTCTTCGTAGTATCCTCCTTCCTCCTCGTATCCTTGGTCAGTACTAGCATCTATAAATAAATACGAGGTACACAATCACCAAACAATACTTAACTACTTTCAATCATCACACAAAGGGGTTCTATAGATGATCTAGCATCATCACTAACATTACAAGCACTTGCTTTAATGATTTTATTTTTAGAAAAGTAATTTCTACTCATTGAAAAACTACTTAAGATTTAATATTCTCCAAAAAAACATGGGATCATGTTGACACATGTCATCACCACATATTTCAGTACATGAGAATGTGATTTAAAGTGGTGTCACAATTTAATAAGGTTTAACCTTTTATTTTATTTAAATAAAGTGACTAGAAATGTCTATGTGGCCTTATTTTATTACTTGAACATTATTTCTGTAAGTAAACCCATATATTTTTATATATTCTGAATGGTATGATTAAATGTGATTTTTGAGAGTTGGAATCAACTGAAAATCTATTATGGTTTAAATTTGAAAAATGTTTGAATGCAGAAAAGCTTCTGCCTTGTTATTTTTACCAAGGGTGATCTACAGATCCAAATGATTTTAATCCAACGGGCTTGGATTCAACACTTCCAGACCTTTGTAACAAAATTGGTTTCATTCAATTTGGTTCACTGAATCGAACTGGGTTGATTTTTGAAACTAGGTACAGAACTATGTTTGAATGAAAATGGAAAAATCCAAATTCAAATGAGTGGGCTGCGCGGGAAGAGAAAATGGGCCGGCCTGCTACGCATAGCGCTTACGCGGGCTGGTTAAGTTGCTGTCCCCACGCGTCAGTGAGACGGGGGCTGCGAAGCGGTACGGGGCAACGTGGTGCGTTGGATCTAGTTCTAATCCAACGGCTCTGGTTCATCGTCCACGTCGGGCAGCGCCGGCGAGACAGAACCCTAACGCGACAGGTGGGGGTCGTCGGGGGCTCACCGGGGCTCAGGCGAGGGTTGGAGATGCGGGCGAACGACGAAGTCGACGATGGCGAACCTCCTGGTACCGGCATCTTCTCCTGGGGCGGATCCAATTGCTGGCTCCCTTCTTCTCCAGAGGCGGCGGGCTCCGGTGAAATTCTAGTGATGCGCTGCTCGCGTTGCTCCGGGAACGGGGTGGAATGATCAATGCGGAGAGGGGAGTGAGGTGGTGTGAAGAATTCGAGCGGGGGAGGCCCCTATTTATAGTGGCGATAGGGGACCGACGGGCGCAAGCTAAGCTCGTCGTGGTCGAAGGCACAGAAGGCTATCGACGTGGGCGACGGTAGGGGCGGTGATGTGCTCCCTGGCGAAGCTCAAAGGCGTCATGGCGAGGCGTGGGGCGGTGCGGTTTGGTCGAAACGATGAGGTGCTCTGTGCGTACCCGACGGAAAATTTAAGGCCGCACAGCTTGCGTGGTCCGCGCAGCGGCGAACGGGCGTGTCTGCGGGGTTG
The DNA here is from genome assembly GCA_916181665.1 of Avena sativa. Lineage (NCBI taxonomy): Eukaryota > Viridiplantae > Streptophyta > Magnoliopsida > Poales > Poaceae > Avena > Avena sativa. The sequence goes on along the minus strand of OV702285.1, from coordinate 415,394,270 downwards.
CTGGGACGGTGGTGATCGTGTATGCACGCGGCGAGGGCGGCGCGCGGTCTGTGGGCATTTGTCGAACGTGGCGCACGGGGCGTGCTGTCGGCATGGTTGCTGGGTGGATTGGTATGGTCTGTGCGTGTGGTCCAGGGTCTTGCATCGCTCGCGGCTAGGACAGGGAGTGGCGGTGGGATGCTAGCTTGCTCCCAGACAAGGTTGGCGAGGCTAGTGCTGCTTGTAGCTTGCTGTCCACACTGGGGTGACAATGGTGCACTCGGGTTGTTCACCATTGATGACAAAGGCTATCTTACAGTAGGGCTAGAGCTTAGTTAAGTTTCCTAGAT